>CP053161.1:7599708-9999708 GCA_014607495.2 Carposina sasakii
AAGCTTCTCTGAATGACGACTTGATGATTGGTCCAACTCTTCAGCCAGAGTTACGGCACTTGGTGATGCGGTGGCGTACATATCCGATTTCACTTGTCGCTGACATTGTTAAAATGTACCGACAGGTGAAGGTGGTGGAGGAGGACGCAGACTTCCAGCACATTTTGTGGCGCGAAAATCCAAATGCTGAGTTGCAGCACTTTAGACTTTTTAACAGTCACCTTTGGAACTTCCTCCGCCCCCTACCTTGCTGTACGTGCTATGCAAGAGTTAGCCCATAGAGAAGGGCATGCCTTTCCATTAGCTTCAACTAGAGTCACCAATGACTTTTATGTAGACGACCTAATGACGGGTTGTCATTCTGTTGAAGAAGGAGTTCATATTTATAAAGAACTCACACAGTTACTTGACCGAGGAGGATTTCCTTTGCAAAAAGTCTCCAGTAATAGCAAGGAATTGTTATGTATGCTCAAAGTTGACACTAATGATAATTCACAATTCATGGAGATAAAAATTGACGAAGTGATGAAGATACTAGGTCTAGCATGGAACAGAGAAGCAGATCAGTTCCAATTTACTGTCAAGCTTTCTTCGCTTGAGGGTCCAATAACCAAAAGAAAGGTTATTTCTGACATAGCTCGTCTCTTCGACCCTCTAGGCTGGCTAGCGCCAGTCGTTACGAAAGCTAAGATTTTCATTCAGCAACTTTGGCTATCAGGAATTGAGTGGGATAGTGCGTTACCTACTCAGCTACTTAATGACTGGATTCAATTCAGAAGCGATTTGAAGTCACTTACAGCAGTAAATCTTCCACGTTGGATCAGGTCAAGCACGGATGATGAATGTCTTGAGCTTCATGGGTTTTCGGATGCGTCGAATGCTGCATATGCGGCTGTAATTTACGCTCGCATTGTGGATAAAGCTGGCAATGTGTATGTAAGTTTAATAACTTCGAAAACTCGCGTTGCACCTATTAAGCAAGTCTCTATCCCACGGTTAGAGCTCTGCGGTGCGGTGCTTTTGGCAAAGCTTTTAAATGAAGTGGCTTTAATCCTACATATTCCGTCAAATCGTATTCGTGCTTGGACGGACTCGCAGATTGTTCTGGCGTGGCTAAGTAGTCATCCTAGCAGGTGGAAGATCTTTGTTGCTAACCGTGTCTCAGAAATCTTGAGCATCACGGATAGTAATCAATGGTCACATGTCATTTCCAAGGAAAATCCAGCAGATTGCGCATCTCGTGGTCAACTGGTTTCAGAGTTTATTAAAAATAAGCTTTGGAAACACGGCCCTGGATGGTTGCATCTAAAAACTATCCACTACGCAGATAAGAATGTACAGGACACGAAGCTTGAGGAAAAAATCTCCAAGGTAGTTTGCCATTCTACTACAAGCGATAACAAACCAAGCAATAATCTACTTAATAGGTTTTCATCCTTAAACAAGTTAGTCCGGATCGTTGCATTCTGCAGAAGAGTTATAAGCTGGAACAAACCTGAAAAAAGAAGGAATAAATGGTTAACTGTACAAGAACTGGAAGAATCTTTACTTACCTGTATTAAGTTGTGTCAAAAAGAAGGATTCCAAGAAGAGATAGAAAATCTAAAGAAAGGAAAGTTTAAGAAGAAGAGTAAACTTGCATCATTATGCCCTTTCTTAGACTCAAACGAGGTATTGCGCGTTGGGGGAAGACTGCAAAGCGCTGATATGATCTCGTTCGATATGAAGTATCCTGTAATCATTCCGCATAAGTCTCATTTTACGGAGCTTTTGGTCCAATCTGCTCATATTAAAACTATGCATGGCGGGCCACAGCTAACGCTTAATTTCTTGAGAACGAAGTATTGGGTGATTGGCGCAAAGAACCTGGTTAAACAATGCGTGCATAAATGTATTTCATGCATTCGTTTCTCGGCGCAAAGCAACCAGCAAATGATGGGTCAGCTTCCTGCAGCAAGAGTTACTGCACACAGACCTTTTCTGAGGACTGGGGTTGATTATGCTGGTCCTATCAACATTCGGACCACGAAAGGCCGTGGTCACCGTGCGATGAAAGGATACATATGCCTTTTTGTGTGTATGGCCACTCGCGCCATTCACTTGGAAGTGGTCAGCGATATGACTTCAGAAACCTTTTTAGCCGCTTTTAAACGCTTTGTTGCTCGTAGAGGTCACATCGCTGAACTATGGAGTGATAATGGCACCACCTTTGTCGGAAGCGCACGAGAATTGAAGGAGCTGTTCGACTTAGAAAAGTCTAGCATTGCTGTAGAGATAGCTGACTGGTTGGCTGCAAATGGTACTTCCTGGCACTTTATCCCTCCCCGTTCTCCGAATTTCGGAGAACTCTGGGAAGCCGGTGTGAAATCTACAAAGCACCATCTCAAACGAGTAATTGGAGATAGTACTCTCACTTTTGAAGAATTGACGACGGTGCTGTCTCAAATCGAGGCTTGTCTTAACTCGAGACCAATCTCGCAGATGTCCAACAATCCGGAGGACCCGAACCCCTTTAACACCGGGTCACTTTTAAGTCGGTGAACCACTTGTGTTAATGCCTGATGCTAATTATGAAAATTCAACTATTAGCAATTTAAAAAGGTGGCATTTAACTCAAAAAATGGTTCAAGACTTTTGGCGTAGATGGTCCCACGAATTATCTGACACAGCTTCAACAAAGACATAAATGGACAGACAGAATTTCTGAACCTGAAATTGGTAGTGTGGTGTTAGTAAAGGAAGATGACTTACCTCCAACTAAGTGGCTTTTTGGAGTGATAGTAGACAAACACCCGGGTCTGGACAATCTTACGCGTGTTGTTATCTTCTATACTAATATATATATATTATATATAATATTATAAAGAGGAAAACTTTGTTTGTTTGGTTGTAATGAATAGGCTCCGAAACTACTGGACCGATTTCAAAAATTCTTTCACCGTTAGAATCCTTATTGGACCTGGATGAACATAGGCTACAAGAATTTCCCGATATTCCCACGGGAAGGCGACCAACGGGAATTCTATATTTTTTACGAAAACCGCTATACATATGAAGCTGAAATCGGGCATATATGTTCATTGGGGACAGCGAGGGAGGACTAAAAACGGATTTCCCGAAATTCTCACGGGAAGGGGACAAACGGGAATTCATAATTTTTCCGAAAACCGCTATACATATGAAGCTGAAATTGGGCATATAAGTTAATTAGGGACTGCGAGGAAGCACTAAGAACGGATTTCCAGAAATTCCCACGGGAAGGGGACCAACGGGAATTAATTATTTTTTACGAAAACGGTTATACATATGAATCTGAAGTTGGGCATATATATTTATTTGGGACCCCGAGGAAGCACTGAGAACGGATTTCCCGAAATTCCCACGGGAAGGGGACAAACGGGAATTCATAATTTTTACGAAAACCGCTATACATATGAAGCTGAAATTGGGCATATAAGTTCATTAGGGACTGCGAGGAAGCACTAAGAACGGATTTCCAGAAATTCCCACGGGAAGGGGACCAACGGGAATTAATTATTTTTTACGAAAACGGTTACACATATGAATCTGAAGTTGGGCATATATATTTATTTGGGACCCCGAGGAAATTCCCACGGGAAGGGAACCAACGGGCGTTCCAAATTTTTACGAAAACCGCTGTACCTACATATGAAGTTGTAGCTAATGTACTGATATGTACCGAAGCGAAGCGAGGGCGGGCCACTAGTCTTAAATACAAAGGTAACATTATTAAAAGACCGTTGTCAAAACTTATTGTTTTGCCTGTTAGGGATTAATATTAGTACCTGTTATGTTTTGACAATTTTAGTTAAGTTAAATTTTATTGTTGGTACTAAGTTTATTGTTAAGTTTAGTGGTAATTTTATGTTTCTCTTAATATTGTATTGTGTTGTTTTAAACTGGACTAAGTCCATGGCGCCCGGAATGTTCATACGCATTAGAATTAGTTCTGAACTCGTGATATAGATGACGTTAGTTTAGACTGTCGTTGATTTCTGGAACGCGCTATCAAGATTATTTAGTAATAACGTAAGTTGTTATTATTGGTTTGACAATATACGATCTTCTTGTACTTTATATTGTGTTTCATTTAACCAGTATACGCTACTTGAGCAAGGGAATTTTGGTATTCGTTCACCAATACTTATTATTATAATAAGTATTATTCTATAGATTACATCTGTACAACATATATTTAAGTCCTGGAAGAACGAGACACAAAGACTCAACATTCACATCTTTATGTGAAATACTTATAAAATAGTAGGATGATTTATTATCGTATAGTAGAATTTATATTTAGTTTTGACTATTACTTCACTAACGATATACGAGTACAGTACTTTCGTGGGGACGGCGTTTTGATGTAATTTAGATAAGCCACCTTTAGTCATGTACTTATAACTTTCATCAAAATGAGCAGAACATACAGGGTGTAACAAAAAGGATATGTTAAGCGAGAAGCTACGTAAATAGCAATAAATGTAAAGAACCTATCCACAAAATTTGAGACTTGAAATCACATGTTTATTTTTCCGGATAGTATGGAGAATTTTTAAATATCTCAGGAATTTTCATACAATCTTGAAAAATAAACATGTGATTTCGAGTCTCAAATTTTGTGGATAGGTTCTCGATAGTGGGCTATTTACGTAGCTTTTTGCTTAACATACCCTTTGTTACACCCTGTATACGTAACTGTGGTTTTGGTTTCCATGTATCTTCTCTCCGATTGAGTCTTACAATTTTTATCCAATTGTCAGTAGTTATTGAGTTAGCAGGAAATCTAAAATTCCAGAGTAATGAAAGAATCTGTTTTTATTCCTATCTTCTTTTTCTTCTTTAAATATTAAAAATTTAAATATATAAATATAGGCACGGTTCAGGGTTCCGGAACAGAAATCAGAACCCTGAAAATAACATAATATGCACGTGTTATAATTAATAAAGTTTCATTAGCCGACTCCATTTGGACGGAATACGCTCATTCTCGTTTTCTAATTAAGTTGTCATAAAATGTCATAATTTTATTATATTTCTTATAACAAGAAGACTGTAGGTAAGTATAACCGGAGTATTATAACCTTCACTTTTACCTATAATCTGCATGTTTAAAAATAGGGTAAAATTTCACACACATGGCAACATTTTGTTCAGAATGACATAAAAAAAATATGAAAATTTGATTGTGTATTTATTGTTTTATTAATGAAATTATGTAAAAACATCAAATATTTACCGGTGAAATGTGATGTTATTTATTTTCTTATGTTTTTTGAGCATAGTTTTGGCAGGATGTCAGCACACATTTCGTCATGGTAAGTCCTTTAGGTTGACATACACACGTAGTACTGACCGCTGAGCAAAAGCACTGAATGACAGAGCCGCGATTGGTTCAAATTTGCACCCATAAAAATTCCTCAAATCGGCCTTCGGACTATACTTCTATAGGTTATAATTCTATTGTATAATCATATAATTCCATACCATATTATTAAACTAACAGGTGTCAAAAGCAAAATAGAAGACACCTGTTACAGAAACAAGATACGCGCACTCATTCTTCTTCTATTTTGCATGTGATAGCCGTCAGTTTAGTTCACATGAATATGAGAATTCAACAGTATCCATGGGTCAGATTAGGCCCCAATTTTAAATTACCGTAAGTTTTGTCGAATTTTGTCACTGTTCTTAAAATTACCGTACGGTTTTGGTGCTACGATGGATTATCGTACAAGGCTCGAAAATACCGTACAAATACGGTAATTACCGTACGTCTGGCAACGCTGCATATCACCACCATATTATTATCACGAAAATCAAGAAAAGCGTAGAAGAAAAGTATATATTTTTTTTTAAATAGTTTATCCCGAAGGAAAGGCAAGGGGAACTAAGCACTAGATGAATTCTGAATTTATGATGGATGATGATGATGAATGGAAACGTCGGGAAAATCCTCAATAACAAGTGTAAAGTTAGTCAAAATGAAAAATTATTGCAGAAACAACTTACAGCATGGAGGTATACGTTTGACATACACCATAGAATAACAAGTCCCCAGAAGGAGTCTTCATTGACAAATATATTCCGGCATAGAGGAATAAGATGTCATAGAGTGCTAATGTAATACTAACTTTTTCGATGCACCATTAGACTTTTCGGTGCCTCACAATTCCAGTCCTTGACACTTAGATTCTATTAGTGTAATTTATAGTAATGTACTACATTACTAATGTACTGTAACGTATAATAATGCAATCTAAGTGTCAAGGACTGGAATTGTGAGGCGCGGAAAAGTCTAATGGTGCATCGAAACTGTATGACATTAGCACTCTATTTCTACATATTATTCCTCTATGATTCCGGGTAGTGAAGCAAAAACGAGTCAAAAATTCCGCATCTTCTTCTTACCCGCCGATTATTGCCAAATCGATAAAATATTATCAGTTTTTTAGACACAGTAAATAGGTTGTAAAAATTTGACCTACTAAAAGTTGCTTCAAAAGTGTGCGTGATCACGGGTTCTGGGGAATTTATTATTCTGTAACGTACAGATGACATGACACAACATGACAGATTTTTTGTTTATCCCGAAGAAATGGCATAAGGAATACAGCATCCATACAGCCAATACTGATGATTTCTGAATTTATAATGAATGATAATGATGATGAATGGAAACGTCGGGAAAATCCTTAAAACGAGTGTTAAATTTTTCAAAATCAAAAAGAATTGCAAAAACAACCTGCATGAGCCCACGAAGAAACGGACAGATATAAATAAATTATTAATTTCACAAGTAAAATGCACCCACTCCCTTCCAGCATTTTCCGCCAAATAAGATAAAATTTGCTGTGTATGTTCGTTAGGGGGTCTAAGAGAGCACTAAGAACGGATTTCCCGAAATTTCCATGGGAACGGGGCAGACGGGAATTTCGAATTTTTACCGGAATTTTCACTGTACCGGAATAAAAGCTTATTCAATAAGTATAAAAATAAACCATTTGACGTACACAGATGAAATTTGGTATGCACGTTTGTTAGAGAGTATTAAAGACCATTAAGAACGGAAACCCATGGGAACGGCACAAACAGGAATTTCAAGGTTTTACGAAAACCACATGACATATAGAGATAAAATATGACAGGTATATTCCGTAGGGAGTGTAAGGAAGCACTGAGAACATATTTCCCGAAATACCCACCGGAACGGAACAAACTGGAATTCAAAATTTGTAAGAAAACCGCTATACCTATGAAGTTGAAATCGAAAATTGTTCATTAGGGACTGCTAGGGAGCACAAAGAACGGATTTCCCGTAATTCCCACGGGAACTGGACAAACGGTAAAACCCAATTTTAACGAAAACCATTTGACACAAGGTTGTCAACTACAATATAAACCTAGATTCCATCATAAGCTGCAGCCGCGTTGCTAAATCCAATCGTTCCAGTCCTCGTCCCCGATCGATCGTTGTAAGGTTTGGTTCCCCGAGAATTCGGGATCACTTCATGGCTGCTGTGATAAAGTTCAACAACTGACAAGCTGAATTCATCGCATCTGGGATTGAGAGGAGCTAAATCACCTATCTACATCACTGAACATCTTTCATTCAACAACCAACAAAGCTTTGCATGCAGCTGCAAGGATAAAATCTAAGGAATTGAACTACAAGCATATTTGGGTGAGAAATGGTCGGATCTTTATGCGAAAAACCGATGATTCCGATTTCAAGTAGATACGTGATATGGACTTTTTAAATAGGTTAAGTTAAATTTAAGTACATAATCTTCATTTTGTCATAAATTGCATGTTTATATTTTCTAACATATTATAAAATTCTCAAACCTCAATATTTATTTCCAACGGTGTTATTACAAAAGAATCGCGAAGCAATGTCTAAACTAAACTAAACTCCCGTTTTGTGAGACAAGGTCTAACGTTTTAAGCATCGTCTAAACAACTTCTATAGAAAACACATTTAAGACTCATTCGATTCTGACTGTGACACTTAAACCTAAACGTAAAATTTGTCCTACCTAACTATGCTAAGAACGGAGAGGGATAGGTGATAGATAAGGCAGAATTGACAGTATTGATATGACATTTGTAATGTCAAAGGCCCAGTTGTTTAATATGTAGTCAAGCTTATTATTGGTAAAAATACGTCACAGATTCTGACTTTTTGTTAAATTTATATACAATTACCATCTTCACCAAAATTTTGCGTTTGTAATATCAGAAGGATTAGTTGTATTTTACTATACTCAAATAATATTTCGAATAACGTGTTTCTGTTACAACTGTAGCTACTCCGCGCATGTTAGAACTGTACGTCGGCAGCTACATATACGTGCGAGCAAGATAACAATATCAACCATCTCCTTCGTACCTATCGTTGCGATCGTTTGTGATTGGTCAATTTAATTTATTACTCCTTACACCACCTTAGTTCATAAGTACCTAGCCTACGTTTAAATATAAGCGAAATTTCAAATAAATTCATTCCGAAATCAGCAGTCAAGACTTTTAATACTCTACAAACGCCAGTCTCTAAAGTGGTGACCCCGACGAAGAAATACCGAAGAAAAAGCCAGAAAATGCTGTCCGACAGCGAAAATCCTTCCGGCTCAAAGCCTGCAGTCCAAGCCACCGCCACCACCGGAGCCGCATCGATGTCACAGGAAATCGGAGGAATATCGCTGTCTCTCCGTATACCTTCATTCTGGCGCGATAAACCTAAGCTATGGTTTATCAGTTTCGAAGCTGCGACGCACGGACTGAAGAGGAGTCAAGCCCAGTTATCCCAGATGGTCCTCGCACAGTTAGACAAGCAAGACGTCGAATAAATATCAGACCTGCTGTACAACCCCCCTTATATCCGTCTACGAAGAAAGCGAAGGGCGCCAATTTCAAAAACTACTGCAAGAAATGGAACTAGGCAAGCAACGACCCAGTCAACTACTTCGCCGCATGCGTAACCTGGCACGCGATAAAGTACCTGACTGCACGCTGAGGTTAATGTGGATGAACCATCTTCCGCCACACGTTCGATCTGTCATCGATACGATAAGCAAGACCGCCGCACTCGATGAACTAGCGCTTCTAGCTGATAAAATGCTAGAACAAAATCAAGAAGTCGCCGCCGTCGCCACTACGCCATCTACGCTATCTACGCCTATGACCGAACATCGGACCTGCCACGAATCTCAGTTTCTCGTCGAAGAAATAAGAAAACTAAGTCTAGAAATTGCAGAACTCAAATCATCGCGATACAACTCAAGAGGTCATCCGGCGCATTTCCGACGTTCGCGCTATCGACACAACTCACGCGGCAGATACAGCGCGCCATCTCGCTCTAACTCCCGCGGCCCACGTGACACACAATCGTCGCCGTATTGTTATTATCATCGCCGTTTCGGAGCCGACGCTAGAAAATGTACAACGCCATGTACTTTCAGACAAGATAACGCAAGCAAGACGGAAAACTAAGTACTTCGCTAGCTGCGGCGGAATCTAGCGTATCAAGCAAATCCTACCGCCTATTTATCAAGGACAAGAAATCAAGACTAACATTTTTGGTAGACACAGGCGCGAACATAAGCGTCATACCAAAAATAAAAGGAATCACCACGCAGCCATTACCATTCAAACTCTACGCTGCAAACAACACTACTATTGCTACATACGGAGAGAAAACTAGTAATTTCGTAAGAGCAATGAACAGTTGACTTTCAAATTGTCTTCCTTGATCTGATGTAATTGTTGCAGGACAGCCAAAACGTGAAATCCAGTGATTATTAAATATCTTTGCTACTGTTTCCGCTGAGATATCTTGCGAGGGGATTGCTTCAGGCCATCTTGTTGTTGCGATATCTACCATTCCCACCGACAACTGAACGTTTCTCACACATACATATCGACATCGTTGGACCACTTCCTACCTCGCCGCAAGAACATCGCTACCTTATAACAATGGTAGATCGCACAACAAGATGGCCTGAAGCAATCCCCTCGCAAGATATCTCAGCGGAAACAGTAGCAAAGATATTTTATAATCACTGGATTTCACGTTTTGGCTGTCCTGCAACAATTACATCAGATCAAGGAAGACAATTTGAAAGTCAACTGTTCATTGCTCTTACGAAATTACTAGGCGCTGAGAGAACTCAGACAACACCTTATCACCCGCAAAGCAACGGACTTGTCGAACGCTGGCACCGCTCAATGAAGGCAGCACTGAAGGCACGACTCATATCAAACAAGTGCTGGATCGACGAGTTACCGACGATTATGTTAGGCTTACGCGCTGCATTGCGAACTGACACGCAAGTTAGCGCTGCCGAACTAACCTACGGTCAGAGCCTGCGATTACCGAGCGATTTCTTCAATGAAAATACAATTACAGAAGCTATGGACTACGACTACGTATCAAGTTTACGTCGCATCATAAACGACCTGAAGCCTATGCCTGCAAGCTCACATAGCAACAGCCGCACTACATTCGTACATCCGGATCTACAACATTGCGAAAACGTCTTCATACGTGTCGACGCTGTCAGAAAACCCCTGCAACCGCCTTACGACGGACCCTATCCTGTTTTGAAGCGAAACGAAAAAGTTTTCACAGTTCAACTACCAGGTCGCCAAGCTGCAATATCTATCGACCGCTTGAAACCTGCATTCACTTTAAATGAAACTGAAGACATCCCGCAACAGAAAGTGACCAGATCAGGACGAGCCGTCAAACTTCCTGTACGCTTCGCTTGAGGGGGAGCCATGTAGCTACTCCGCGCATGTTAGAACTGTGCGTCGGCAGCTACATATACGTGCGAGCAAGATAACAATATCAACCATCTCCTTCGTACCTATCGTTGCGATCGTTTGTGATTGGTCAATTTAATTAATTTAATTACTCCTTACACCACCTTAGTTCATAAGTACCTAGCCTACGTTTAAATATAAGCGAAATTTCAAATAAATTCATTCCGAAATCAGCAGTCAAGCAAGACTTTTAATACTCTACAAACGCCAGTCTCTAAACAACTATTAGTTGAACTGACAAATAATTGTTGAAATAACTAAAGTTAAATCGACCAAACAACCGGACCTAAAATCATGTTGAGCAGGATCATTCGTTCCATTCATTCATTACCGTTCCTTTCCAAGCATACTTTTATGAATATTAAAAATAAACTGAAATAAAATTAGATTTAGTATTTTTTCTGTTAATATATACCAGTAATATTAAGTAATAAGCATTTATATTATATCACTCATGCCATGGAAACAAATATTCAAATATTTAGTACAAAGCTGCGTTTTAATTAGGCGACATGTCGCAGAGTCTTATCGCTCGACATTTACGTATTAGTCGCTGTAAAATTTGAAGGAGATGGTGTTGTTCTGTGCCACCACCACACTACTGCGATTTTCAGATCACAAAGCGACATACGTTCTGACTGCTCGAAGCCTGTCTGGCGACTGTTAAGGGACACGATGATCGCGTGTTTCGACATTCGCAGATCATCGACTAGCGACCAGTTGTGTAACCCGTAAGTAAATCGCCCGACGTCCGTCGATATCACGCTGGGCACGTTAATTTCGTGTCGAGCGACGAAGTCGCGTAACAAATGTCCCCTAGTGAAAACGCGACCTCATTACAAAAGAAACGCTAAGCAATATCACACAGATCTAACACGTGTATTTCTAGATAATGCCTAACGTTTTAAGCACCGTCTAAAGATCCTCTATTACAAAACATATTTAGGACCGTGCCTTATTAAAATCATATTTGGAAGAAACATTCGTTCATCTGCGTTTCCTGAACGTTCCTTTCTATGCAAATCTTTTGTAAATATTTAAAAAATACTGAAAGAAAATTTGATTGTGTAGTTTTCTCTTAATGTAATACCAGTAACAGTTTTGACATCGGAAATATGTTTGGGAACTGCAAGGAACCTCAGATATCGGTTTTAGGAGCAATCCGGCTCTTAACTAAAAAGTTCAAAATGGCGGCCACTTTTAATATTTTTGACATCGGAAATGGGTTTGGGAACTGCTAGGAACCTCGGATATCGAAATTAAAGGCAATCCGGCCCTTAACTAAAAAGTTCAAAATGGCGGCTACTTTTATTATTTTTGACATCGGAAATGTGTTTGGGAACTTAAAAGACCGTCAGATCGATTTTCATGGCAATTCGACCATTAACTAAAAAGTTCAAAATGGCGGCGACTTTGATTATACCTACATACATTAAAATTACATGAGTAAATCACAGTTATTGTTAAAAAAAACTTGTCTTTGTGCTAAACAATATTATGTATTATAATTTATTTTCATGAACAGATATTTTTATGTTTTTCCCATTAACAAGGTAATATGCCATAAGCTGGCATCCCTATGCACCGATACAATGACAACTTCTGTGACGTCACGCTTGTATTCTATTTTTGAAATCAAAAAAGTTGGACCGTTTTCTTGCATTGTTTGTATGGGCACACTCGGTCTATAGATTACTTAGTCTAAGCAGAAGGGTTTTTCTTAATTGAAAAATGGGTGCAATACTTAATAATAATAATAATAATAATATGTCTTTATTTTCTCACCACAATGTTGCATCTTAAATTACACGGCAATATTAGGCATATTGTTATTTTCAACAAGTTAGCAAACTGTGGAGAGACTGGAGCCTAAGCTAGGCTTAAAGCCTGTATTTCAGGTCACCAGGTCTCAACTCTTATAGATACAGATAACAATAACAATTTGTCTATGTGTCATCCTGTCTTTTTTATCAATCAAGTAAATAATAAGTTTACATTTCAAGATCGTGGTTAGTTGTGTGAGACAAAGCCTATTTAAATATGTTAGTGTGGTTAGTAAAAGTTGAAAAAGGTGTGTATGTGTAGTAGTGTGCGTGTGTGTGTGTTATAAATTATAAACTATTCTGCATTTAACAGAAGAGTTTCAGTTCACTATAATTTAATTCTAGAAGCCACAAGGTGAGTTTACGTTTAGAACATTCTTGTTTAAACTATAATATAGGTAGCTTCATATTTATTTTATTATAAGGTGGCAACCTTGGTAGCAGAAAAATCGTTTGGAGAACTTGGTTTTAAATATATCTTGGAAACAATCTACAGGATTAAATCGTCTTCTACTGTGATGCAAAGAAGAGTTATAATTTAACAATGTGTGTTGCTTGAGTATTGTGTGAAGCACGAAAAGTTGACGAACCGTTAGTACGCTAGATTGTTTATAAAGGAGCTCTGTGGGAAACATATAAGGCAGGAAAGATGAAACTTTTAATATCGCTCTTTGGGATCTTTCTAGTTTAAGAATCGTAGACTTCGGAGCGCCACCCCAGGAGGTAATACAATAGGACAGTAGTGACTGAACAAGTGCATAATAAACATATTTTTTTAGATTATCATCTGCAACGAGTCTCAGGGTTTAAACACATATATAAGTTTTCGAACCCTGTTTGTGAGGCTAAGAATATGTTCGTGAAAACTAAGAGTGCTATCAATGATTACACCCAGGTATTTCACGTGCTTAGTACTGCGCAGGGCATCACAGGTACAAGCCATGCTATGAGGCTCTGGGCAGAATGAGCTACGATACAATAATGGTAGGCAGACAAAGCAGGTGGAGTATTTTAAGAGAGAAAGTGATATAGTTTGTTTTTTCGGTATTAAGCGTAAGTAAATTAGTACGAAGCCACTGAGAAACTATGTTAAAACCCGACTGAGCATACGAGAACACCTCATCCCAAGAGTTGGCGCTAAACAGGAGAGCAGTGTCATCTGCAAACGTTATTATTTTACCTTTGGGCAGGGTGAGCATACCAAGGTCGTTAATATAGATGAGAGAGTGTCGGGCCAAGTACGCTTCCTTGTGGGTGCCGTAGGTGACTGTTCTCTCGTTACTGAAGTACTCATCTACTTTAACGCACTGGGTACGCTCACTTAGATAACTTTCAAAAAGCTTCAGTGGGACTCCCCTTACTCCCATACTTTCCATCTTTTGAATCAGGATGGGTACAGAGACAGTGTCAAACGCTTTTGCAAGGTCGAGAAATATTCCTAGAACCTTCTCCCCCTTATCCAAATTCCGGGCTATATAATTAGTCAAATCATGAACTGCGTCCGATGTAGATTTGCCATGTCGGAAACCATATTGGGAAGTGGAAAAGAGGTTAAGTTTTTCAATGTAGTTTATCAACCTATTGTTCATGACCTTTCAAGAACTTTAGATAAAGCAGACAACACTGCAATTGGTCTGTAGTTATTGACACGGTCTCTGTCCCCACTCTTATATACAGGGTGAATAATTGATTTCTTAAAAGCCTTAGGAAATATACCCGTAGATAGTGCGAGATTGCATATGTATGTCAGGTGGGGTACAACCAACAGAAGATGCTTTTTAAGAAGGGTACTAGGGATTCTATCCCATCCCACAGCGCAGTCACTACGAAGAGATTTAATTAGCGAGGCTATTTCATGTTCATCAGTTGGTAGCAGACTCATAGATTGCAAGTTATTTTTGTAAACCGGCTGGGTAGGAACTACTGTACCATTAAGTATTTTGTTTGCCAGATTGTAACCAATACCCGCAAAGTAGTCATTGACAGAATTTACTGATAGCTCCGGAGTACTTAATAAGGTTAGCAACTGAGTGGATTGATCTTGTTTATTAGTCCTATTAGAAATACTATTTATTGCCGACCATAGCTTTTTGGAATTTTTACCAGCATCTTTAATAGTGTTTTTTTCATATTCTATTTTCATATTTTTAAGCAATTATAAATTACTTACTTATAATATTACCTACTTATAAATTCATTGGCGGGTTCGTCATACACTCGCAGAGTGACGGTGATACGTTAGCGTCATCTATTTTATGATATAGTAAAGGTACTAAATTATAGTTCAGATATTTCAAAAGCTCTGCAAGATATTGCTACTATAATCCCTCATTTCCCCTTTTTTGTTATTATGGAAACCTTTTTGAAAAAAGTCAAACAAAATCTCAGAAATTTAACGTTAATCAGGCTTAAAACCATCTTAAAACTACCCTTTTTATTTGACTATATTTAAACCATGTCTATACAGCGTCTCACTCTAAGGCTGACGCCTAAATACGTTTTTGTAATAGATATATTTTAAAACAAGCGTTCAATTGTGTTCCAACTGTTTTGTAATGACAAAACTTAGGTTAAACAGGCTAAGCATTGTCGTGTGACAGTTTTTAAACAAAGTCTAAATGGCATATGATGGTTAAAAACGTTTTTGTAATAGAGATTTTTTTAATCGCGCGTTCGACAGCCGTCTAATTGTTTTGTAATAACACCGTCAAGGTCTGAGGACAAAAACGCACAATTTCTATCGTAACCTATGTTGCAGTAATTACGATGTCATTGTGCTTGTTTAAACCTGGTTGAATAGTGGTATTTCAAGCTCAGAGCTCGAGCTCTTTGACGACAGATACACTGTATATAGAAGGGATAGAGAGACAACAAGTTTTCATAAAAATCTCGAGGGGGGAGGCGTGTTGATAGCTGTATCTAAAAAGTTTAGGTCTGCCAGGATGCGCAAATGGGAGAGTGGATGCGAGGACTTATGGATTACTATGGAATTCCCCTTTTCGTTGTCATCAAGACAGACCGCTATATGTGCGACTTACCTCCCAAGTCCTATCAATCGCACTATACTAGATCATTTTATGGATAATTTTAATTCAGTATCTGAACTGCATAATCTTCACACTTGTGTCTTGGGAGACTTTAATTTAACCAAATTGGACTGGAAGTCCTTTAATGACTCCCCTTCAACTTACATAACCAGTGAAATCTATCAGGCGTTCTTAGATTTTACTAATGTTAATAATCTTAGGCAGTTTAACTCTGTTAGGAACATCTAGGGTCTGGTATTATCAGATTTCCCTTCTTGCTCGGTAAGTAAAAGCGTCACTGAGTTATCTAATGTTATACCTATACACCCTCCCTTGGAAATAGTGCTCGAAAGCATGCAAAATAACACCCTATCGCAGAATGTGAATAGTATCAGATTAAACTTTTACAGAACTGACTTCAAAGCTATAAATAGACAGCTAAACGACATCGACTGGGACATGCTGTTTTGCACACCTGGAAACGTCAATTAATGGGTTAGCATTTTCTACTAGGGACGATATACATAATAATGTTCCTAAATCCATGCCTAATAATATGAAATTTTATAATATGACCTTGGTTTACTAATCAGTTAAAGAAACTTCTACATGAAAAACTCAATCTCAGGCGTCGTTTTAAGATCTTTAACAATCCACTGGATGAGTTGTCGTATAGATTAATAAAAAAACGTTGTGACGTACATGCAAAAAATTGTTATAATGATTATGTAACAAATATTGAATGCAATATCACTAAGAATTCCAAATACTTTTGGACATATATAAAAGAAAAGCGGGAAGGTTCCAGTACTTACCCAACAAAACTGACGGACGGCACTAAAACAGCCTCAAACGGAGATGATATTTTGTAACCTATTCGCTGATTATTTTTCCTCTGTCTACTACAATGAATCCTTACAAGATCCGGAAAGTACTTTTTTTACAGTCTACTAGAAATAGCAGTGAATCTTTAATGTCGTTACAAATTGATGAAGAAACATTGTTGAAGTTAAAAGCTCTAGATGGGGCTAAAGGTTCTGGTCCAGATGGGATTCCACCAATATTCTTCAAACATTGTGCTCATAGTCTAGTGAAACCCTTACAGAGGATCTTCAACAAGTCACTTGTACTGGCATCTTTCCGGATGAGTGGAAAATTGCACGAGTGGTTCCCATTTATAAAAATGAAGACGAGACTCTAGTGTGCAACTATAGACCCATATCTATATTGTCTACGTTGGGTAAGCTACTGGAATCTCTAATCTGTCCAGCATTTCAAAGTTTTTTTAAGAAGTACCTTACTGAACATCAGCACGGTTTTGTGCCTGGCCGTTCGACTACCACTAATTTAGTATCCTTTGTGGAAGATTTGAGTAGTATTATTGATTCTCAAAAACAAGTGGATGTTATTTATACGGATCTAAGTAAGGCATTTGACAGAGTTTCCCACAGCGCATTACTTTTCAAATTATCTTGTTATGGAGTGGATGGGGCAATTCTGGGATGGCTTAGGTCATACCTGGATAATCGTTCTTTCAATGTAGTTATGGACGGATATCAATCCAAGCTATATAAAATTAGCTCAGGAGTGCCACAAGGCTCACATTTGGGACCAGTTCTCTTCAATATATTTATTAACGTTATCCCTACGGATATCTGTTTCTCTAAATCATTTTTATATGCAGATGATTTAAAACTATTAAGAACAATTAACTCCCCAGTCGATAGTACTTTACTTCAAAGGGACCTCAATAATCTTGTACAATGGTGTGACAGGAATGGTATGAAATTAAATACAAATAAATGTACACACTAAATAAAATAAAAATAAATAATATAAATAAAATAAAATACACTCGCAAAATTAATATTTTTCCATCTAAGTATCACATTAATGGCATCTTTCTCGAGGAGGTCGATACAATGCGCGATTTGGGGGTCTTAATGGATACTAAATTGACTTTTATACCACACATAAATCATATAATAAATAAAGCATCCAGAATGTTAGGATTCGTGATAAGGAACGGAAAGATATTCCACAATCACAAAACCAAGGTGTTACTGTACAACAGTTTGGTGCGCAGTCTACTGGAGTATAATAGTATAGTTTGGCGGCCACATTATTCATGCCATTCATTGAGAGTTGAGAGGATGCAGAAGAGATTCTTATACCACCTCACATACTCAACTGGTATGGCAAGGAGGATCAGGTCATATAATGAAAGACTTGATCTATTTCACATGACTGAGCTTTCTAAAAGAAGAGACCTAATTGACCTGATTTTTCTGTACAGACTTTTTAGGGGTAACATTGATTTCTCAACATTACTGGCCCAATTTAAGCTCGGAATACCCTCGAGATTGCCTCGTGGCAGGATCAACCCATTCGTGCCTCCTTTCCGTAGAACAGTTCTTGGTAGAAATTCTCCAGTACCGCGTCTCTCGAGACTATACAACCAATGCCATCATCTGACTGACCTTCACTTTACAAGTGAGGGCCAGTTCCGCAACGCAGTCATGATACTTAATTTAAATGCCTCCTATGTTCAGTGTGTCTGTCTGTCTACTTCATAATCTTATTTCCAAATAATAATAAAAAATTGATAAAATTTACAATTGTGGTCAGCTTCTGTGTTTTTTTTGTTTTGCCATTATATTGTTGATATAAATTGTATTACTGTTATTTATATTGTACTTACCTACTGTCTTGTTGCATGTTGCGTTTTCCGCTAATTAGTTATGCATTTAGTTATTTTCGTTATCACTTAGATATTTAGTCATAAGATATATTGTAATAACTGCTGGCAAACCTTATTAAATAAATAAATAATTATGAAATTTGGTAGGGAGTGTGAGGAGGCACTGAGAATAATTTATCGAAATTTCCACCAGAACGGGACAAACGGGAAACTAGTCAATCATAAATTCAGAAATCATTTACTAAAGATAATGGCTGTATGGGCTTAGTTCCCCTTGCCTTTCCTTCGGGATAAACTATTTAAAAAAAACTGTCAACATGCTGTCTATTTGACTTTGACAAGTGATTTGACGAGCGGGCACAAAACATCCATTATTTCATTCATCGTCATCGCAATTCGCATCGATCTTCTGACCTTTTTTGATTTAGTGCTCGCTAAAAAGGCTCCAGAATAAAATCAGAGATCATGTCTGCAAGCAGAGCTAATATGCTGGTTAGTTTTAGTTAAACTAATTCCTTTGATATATGATTTATTATTCCTATGCTGTTATTCAAATTACGTAATATTTTTAGGTTCGCTCTTTGAGTACTTCAGCTGCAACTGCTCAACTCGTCAAAGCTCCAGTTCAAGTTTTTGGTCTAGAAGGTCGCTATGCTTCTGCTTTATATTCAGCGGCTACTAAAAACAAAACTCTGGATTCCGTTGAAAAAGAGCTATCACAGTTTCAGCAATCCATTAAAGCCGATGCGAAATTGAAAGAATTTCTCATCAATCCCACTTTAAAGAGAAGTTTAAAAGCGGAAGCTCTTAAGCATGTGGCTACTAAGGTTAGTAAATCTGAAAAGTTGTAATTTAATTTCATGTAAATGTTTATTTTCAGGTTATGTTATAAAATATAACTATAAACTTATTATGTTATTACTATATTGAATTACAGATTAGTTTGTCTGCCACTACAAGCAACTTATTTGGTCTGCTGGCAGAGAATGGCCGTCTAAATAAACTAGAGGGTGTTATCAATGCATTCAAGATTATCATGGCTGCTCACAGGGGTGAAGTTACTTGTGAAGTTATAACTGCCAAGCCTTTGGACCAGGCTCAAAAGCAAAACTTAGAAGGCGCTCTAAAGGTACTTATTTGTGTTTGTACTATAAATGTCTACCTGCCCATCTCATTACTTTGGAGTTGGCGCAATATATGTAGTAATGTAGGTATATCCTGTAATTTGTATTATTGTTGTATCCATTATGCACCTATCATTGTTACAGAAATTCCTAAAAGGGAATGAAGTACTTCTTCTGACAGCCAAGGTGGACCCCTCTTTGATTGGAGGCATGGTTGTGTCAATTGGAGACAGATACGTAGACATGAGTATTGCAAGCAAAGTTAAGAAATACACATCTATTATTAGTTCAGCTGTTTAATTCATACAGTAATGAATATCATGTATATTTATTTAGTGAAAAGGAATAAACAAATCAAGTGAAATCCATATATTGTTTTTACTCCTTTTGCATGACTGATTTTTTAATTTTCTTGCTTGTTGCATACAATTTTATTGAAGCAAGAAATGACTGGCATGGCTAACTAAACTCTAAACCCAAGTTTTTACTAGTTAACAAGGGGATATCAATTACTGAACGCCTTATCTATACTATATAATCTATACATATAATAAAAATGTAACGGATTGCTGTCTGTACATGGAAGATATATGAAAAAAAAATATTATAGGAGACCTTTATCAACGCAATAGTACCCAAGAGAATGATTTTTGGAATTTTTGTCTGTGCTTGTGCATGCTAATCTCAGAAATGGCCAGGGTTCGAAATTATCAAGATAAATATTTTTTTGGGTAATATTATTTCTTTAATAGAATAGATAATATGTAGTATAATAAATACTAAATAACCAATAACCTACGATCTAAAATTATTTGCAATAATAACTAAACCTAGGTAAAAGAAAAACTAGAGCTACAAAATAAAATTATCTTGATAATTTCGAACCCTGGCCATTTCTGAGATTAGCATGCACAAGCGCAGACAAAAATTCCAAAAATCATTCTCTTGGGTACTATTGCGTTGATAAAGGTCTCCTATAATATATTTTTTCATATATCTTCCATGTACAGACAGCAATCCGTTACATTTTTATTATATGTACTAGTGGACGCCCGCGACTTCGTCTGCGTGGAAATTGAATTGTAGCTTATATGACACGTTTGTCGGTTTACCAAAGCAGCGCCATCTATTGATTACTTACTCAACCAAGTCGAAAGGTATAACAGACAAATAATTAGCAATAAATTAAAATTGCGACTATAATTTGAGATTTAAACTATCCTATCTCTCAAGTTGGATCGAACTGCACATGGTGTGCGAATTTTATTATAATCGGTTAAGTGGTTTAGGAGTCCATTGAGGACAAACATTGTGACACGAGATTTATATATATTAAGATAGATTATATAGTATAGATAAGGCGTTCAGTAATTGATATCCCCTTGTTAACTAGTAAAAACTTGGGTTTAGAGTTTAGTTAGCCATGCCAGTCATTTCTTGCTTCAATAAAATTGTATGCAACAAGCAAGAACCTACGATCTAAAATTATTTGCAATAATAACTAAACCTAGGTAAAAGAAAAACTAGAGCTACAAAATAAAATTATCTTGATAATTTAATTATCCTAGCTGATTTTTCAATTAACTTCTTGAAATTTTCTTTATTTCAATTATAATCTATTTATCTCAAAAAGGGTCTCAGTTTATCGGCATTATTGGATGAAAAGCAAAGAATAATACATTTAAAATGAGAAAAATACAATTTATTATTCTGAGTTTGTTTTTATGGTGTCAAAAAAAGTAAAAAAGGACAAATCCCTGAAATTCACACTTCTTGTCAGTAGGAAAGGTTTTTTTAGGTCTAGTGCGTTTTATTCGTAAATAAACTTATATTATTTTAGTATTTGATTTTTTTATAATTATCAAATATAATTATAACTTCGAACCCTGGAAACGGATGAACCGATTTTGATACAGTTTTCAGGAATATATTGTGACAGGTCCCATTTAACCTCAGATGAATGATAAACACATTTAACATTACTTTACTTTTTATCCCGGATAATTACGGCATTTTGTTTTTTTTTGTAGTCCATGCGAATGGAGTCTCGGGCATCCACTAGTAACTAATAAAAATCTGAATAAGTTGGACAGTAACTTCTCTATGCAAAATGGCACCCACAGAAGTCCAGTGTCTGTCATGGATGGAGGAATCATGGTGTCTAAATGGATCCACAAGCCATAGCAACTATTTATAAAAGAAACTATGTAATTACTGAGTGTAGGATAAGTCATGGTTGCTCATATAATAATTAAGTATGATCAAGAACCCAGTTATTGAATACAGTAGTAACATTAAGTATTAAAGTAATGGCATGACTATAAAAATTGTAAGCAGTAGCAGACAGGGTGACTCCTGCATTAAGCAGGCAAATCAGACAATAATTATTACCATTAAGTAAACCAAAAAATTTATTGTGCCCTTTGCACTTCTAACATAAATATCCTTATAATAATAATAACAAAAAGTTATACTCTCATATTAAATACAACACTATGTTATTTATTTAAAGATCAACAAGTATATTCTCTAACAGATCTAAGAGGTAATGAGATCAAGTCAATTTTAGAACATAATTTAAATTAAGCTTCTGTTGGAGCAGCCTCTCCCTTCAGAAGTGAATTTTCCGCTTCTAATTCTGCTATTCGGGCGCGAGCTGCTTCAAGCTCATCATCACCGCCATCCGTACCTAAATGTTTACGAACATATTCCAATGCATCTTCAGGTTTGTCCGGCTCCTCATAAAGACTAACGAGGACTTTTGTAAGTGCATCCATAACTCCTGCTCGTTCTAAATAGCGCCTGAACTCTTCTCGTTTTGAATCTATTGGCTAGAAATATATGACAGGGAATTTAATAAAAATATAACATTGAGTCGCCATTCCAACACGATTATTAAAAGCTTAGAAAACTTACTTTGTAAGATGACATAATTAACAAATTAAAGTTTTCTTGAGGCGCAAATAAATGTATAATCTAGAATTCTTCAAGATTATCAAATAAAATCAGAAAAAGCCTTCGAAAAAGCAAACCAAACTCCACTCCACTGTTTTTTCGACCAATATTTTTATTTTTTAATAACAGTTTCATTCGTTTCGATTGTTTTGGCACTGAGTATTTTTTTTGCCCACATTAAGGAAGCAAATCCCTAAGAGTGAAAAGCTGGAAGGTGCAGGTGTGATTTTCTTGTGAATATCAAAAATTATTTGTAAATGGCTTGCATGTGTCCGTAAAGTGATGTTTACTGGTAGATAAGTTTTATTTAGATTACTTGTGATGTGAATCTAGTGCGTGTGCATCGTTTTATACGCAGGTAAGCTGAGTAAAACTTTAGCCGGAATACGATCTCTTCATGGGCCCATGTAAGTTGTTTCTGCAATTATTTTTCATTTTGACTAACTTTACACTTGTTCTTGAGGATTTTCCTGACGTTTCCATTCATCATCATTATCATCCATCATAAATTCAGAAATCATTTACTAAAGACAATGGCGGTATGGGCTTAGTTCCCCTTGCCTTTCCTTCGGGATAAACTAAAAAAAAAAAAAAATCTGAATTCGAATTCGGCGGGAAAAGCTGAAAGGGAGCGGGTGTCTGTCAAGGATTTGGTAAATTCAAAATTTATTTGTATATGGCTTGCATGTGATGTTTTCTGGTAGATAAGTTATATTTTGTTAACTTGTGATGTGAATCTAGTGCGTGTGCATGGTTTTATATGCATCATGTAAGTTGTTTCTGCAATTCTTTTTGATCTTTATAATTTTACACCCATTTCTGAGGATTTTCCTGATGTTTCCATTCATTATCATCAGTATCATCCATTATTAATTCAGAAATCATTTATGTACTAAAGACAATGGCTGTATGGGCTTAGTTCTCCTAGCCTTTCCTTCGGGATAAACTATCCTAAAAAAAATCATTCTGAATTCATTCGTCCTTTGATTCATCCATTCATTCATGATTTTTAATATCACGAGGAAACTCATTGTCTTCGATAATTTATTAATAAGAGATCCTAAACTAAAACTTAAAAATGGCATTACACGTACCGAAAGCACCGGGCGTACCTAGTATGCTAAAAGATGGAGCCCGAGTAAGTACACCTTTAGAATAAAATAACATAACCCCTCCCGGTGGATCATGTGTAAACTCATGACGCACGATGGACATCTGATTTTAGTATTTCCAAATTTTCCTTTTTCTTGCTATATAACGCACAATTTTATTTTAAGTTTTACAATAATAACATTAAAAAAAGCTATTCATCTAATAACATACTAACTTTATTTAAATTTTACTTATATGACTTCAAAATTAAATAGCTTCAATTCAAATTTGGAAAAAATTATTTGTCTTACCTGTTTTAGATGTTTTCTGGTTTGGAAGAAGCTGTATACCGTAATATAACTGCTTGCAAGCAATTTGCACAGAGTGTTCGCTCTGCCTATGGCCCAAATGGCATGAACAAAATGATTATTAACCACATTGACAAGCAATTTATTACCAGCGATGCTGGGACAATAATCAGAGAGCTTGATGTTGAGCATCCTGCAGCAAAGTTAATGGTGCTTGGTAGTCAAATGCAAGATGCTGAAGTTGGAGACGGAACCAATTTTGTGATTGTATTGTCCGGAGCTCTTTTGGAGGCAGCTGAGGAATTATTACGTTTAGGAGTTACTCCGACTGAAATATCTGAAGGCTATGAAAAAGCACTGGATAAGTGTATTGAGATGTTACCCGAGCTTGTGTGCCATGAAATTAAAGATTGTAAGAATGTTGCAGAAGTTACCAAAGCTATTATACCTGCAATTATGTCTAAACAATATGGTAATGAGGACTTCATTGCGGGTTTAGTGGCTAAAGCTTCTATTGCCATTCTTCCAGAAAAAACAACATTCAATGTGGATAACGTCAGAGTTTGCAAGGTATTTTTTTTTATTATTTTGAACTTAAACAATTGATATTTGTAGCTTAATTTGCCTTTATTTGTCACAATATGCTTGCATTATATAGTGCTACTCTTTTAGATACTTGGAGGTGGTCTTTATCAATCGGATGTTCTCTCTGGTATGGTTTTCAAGCGGGAACTTGAAGGTGATGTTACATCAGCAACCAATGCTAAAGTAGCAGTATACACATGCCAGGTGGACATCATCCAGACTGAGACTAAGGGCACAGTTCTCATTAAGACTGCTGATGAACTATTGAACTTCAGCAGAGGAGAGGAGTCTGTGCTAGAAAAGCAAATTAAAGATATTGCAGATGCAGGAGTCAATGTAGTAGTAGCTGGTGCTAAATTCGGTGATATGGCTCTACATTTCTTGAACAAATATGGGCTCATGGCTGTCCGACTGAACTCCAAATTTGATCTCCGTCGTCTAGCAAAGACAGTTAATGCTACTGTAAGTAAAGCAATAGTTGTGAGGTCATAATGGTATATATCTATGTACCTATTTAATAATATTTGTAATTTGGTGTATAATAATTCTAGGTCTTACCACGACTGACCACTCCAACTGCTGAAGAACTCGGTTTTTGTGACAGTGTTGGTGTAGAGGAGTTGGGAGACACTCGCATTGTTACATTCCGCATTGGCAAAACTGAGTCACGAATTTCCACAATTGTCATCAGAGGATCTACTGATAACTACATGGACGATATTGAGAGGGCTATTGATGATGGTGTCAACACCTATAAAGGAATTGCCAGAGACGGACGGTAATGTATCTTTTATCACCAAAAATAAATACTTTAAATCAACCTTCCTATGGTGCACCTTTTTATGTGTATAGACAAGGCTCCAGCAAAAAGACAGTTTAGGCATAATGACATATAAAAACAAAAAATATTGGAAGTTCCTGTGATGACCTTTTTTCACCTTAAATAAGAGATATCTGTACTGCTAAATACCCGCACCAATGGAAACTAACACGAGTTACCCCGATACCCAAAACGAGTGATAAATCTGACGTGGAGCTCTATCGACCGATAGCTATACTGTCCTCGCTAGCCAAATTATTTGAAATTATTCTGCATCGACATATCTCTGCCTCACTAAAGCCTTTTTTATCTGACTCTCATGGTTTTCGGAAAAAGAGGTCTGTTAGCACCAATCTTTTAACCGTGGTAAACTTAATCTCTAAGCATTTAGATAAAGGCATGCAGGTCGATGTAGTCTATTTTGACTTTAAAAAGGCATTTGATCGCGTGGATAACGATGTGCTCCTAATCAAACTACGCGACATAGGTTTCTCGCCAAAGATGGTTAGATTTTTTACTGACTATCTGCGCGATCGACAACAGTTTGTCCGGCATGGTTGCTACGTCTCTGCTCCATATCACACCAGGTCTGGAGTGACTCAGGGTTCAATATTGGGTCCCCTCCTATTTGGAATAATGATTAATGACCTAGAGCTGGTCCTAAAGCACTCAAAGTGCCTGCTCTATGCAGACGATCTAAAGTTGGTGTACGGAGTTGAACAAAAAGCTGACTGTGAGTCGTTACAAGAGGACATCAACTCGGTATACCAGTGGAGCCATAGAAACAAGCTCCTATTTAACACATCTAAGTGCTGTGTTATGACCTTCGGCCGCAAACACCGACCCTTGGATGGTCAGTATACTCTTGGAGTAGAACTAATTAAACGCGTCACCTTCATGAGGGACTTGGGAGTTGTATTCGACGACCGCCTCACTTTTCACGAGCATATGAAAAAACTTGCTTCTAGCTGTTTTCGGACTCTGGGCTTTGTTATCCGAAACTGCCGAGAGTTTGGGGATCCCAGGGTTATTAAACTCGTATATACCGCCTTGGTAAGGAGTAAGATAGAGAGCTCGTCTATAGTGTGGAATCCGTATGAGTGTACTTACGCCCTGCTTCTAGAGAAGGTCCAGAAGGCTTTCCTAAGATTTCTCTACAAGAAAACGTAAGGGTATTACCCTTTCCTTTACCCTACAAAATTTCTACAAGGAGCCTTGGGTGTCAATTCTCTGGAAGTAAGGCGTAACCACAACCTCATGTTGACAGGCTGTCATGCTTTGCGTGGCGACTCCGATTGTCCGTTACTTGTCGAGCAACTGGTAAGACTGTTTGTCCCCGATGTCCCTAAGATTTGCCTTAGACCTCGCCGGCACGCGCTGCTGGCCGTCCCGCCAGCGCGTACGGTAGCTCACAAAAACTCGCCACTTCTCCGCGCACTAACAATGCTAAATGCACTCTTGGCATCAGCACCAGAGTGTGATCTGTTTATGAGTGCATGGCCGTCTGTGAGTCGTGAGTGTCTGAGATACTGTGAGATGGTGAATGAGTGAGCATGAATGCCTATTTTTTTATCTGATATTTTAATGCACATTATAATTGTTAAAGTTATCATAATATCTACATTTCAAGGCGCATTGGCGCAAGCTGTAATGCTTTGTAATATGGTTATAAATAAATAAATATTTTGTTTTCAGATTTGTCCCTGGAGCTGGTGCAACAGAGATAGAACTGGCACAAAGACTTCTTCAATATGCTGACACATTACCCGGCCTGGAGCAATATGCCATCAGAAAATTTGCTCTTGCATTAGAGAGCATTCCTCGTGCTCTTGCTGAAAACTCTGGGGCTAATGCTACAGAAGTTATCAACAATATTTATTCTGCCCACAGGGTAAGTACAAGCAAATACTTGAAATTTTAATTTATAGTTAACCAGCTGAAAGAATTGTTAATAAATGTTTTGGTAAAGTATAATAAGACTACAATATTTTAGGACACACTATTGGCCAATCTTGGCTACCCATGTAATGATGTAATATTACTTTTCTCTTCAGGATGGCAAGAAAAATGTTGGTTACAACATTGAATCTGAAGATAATGGTGTAATTGATGTCAACGAGAAAGGAATACTGGACCTGTATGTATTAAAATACTGGGGTTTGAAATATGCAGTTGGTGCCGCGAGTACAATTCTTAAAGTGGATCAAATTATCATGGCCAAGAGAGCTGGAGGACCTAAGCCCAGGAAAACTGCTGGAAGTGATGATGAATCTTAAGTAAAAAAAAACATTATTTTAGTATTCTTAATTTGTTCACAATATTAATTATTATTTAGCTTATTCTGCTAGCTATACTTACTTATTTTAAATGATAATTAGAAGAGTTATCACGATGCATTCAACAAACTAACAGTATCAAAATGTGCTTTAGGTTATATTTGGAGATTGTTGTAATTTAATATTTTAATACACCTTCCTAAACAATATGGATGTAAGTATTTTATTTATCTGCCAGCAAAAAATACTGATTAATATTTCATTAGTGTCCAAAGGCACACAAAACGTGGAACAGAAGCATTGTTGTATGAATACTGTCCCGCGCAAGTTGTAAATCAACAATAAAGTCTTGTGTCTCACCAAATTTAAACGGGCTTGCGCTTAATCTGCTCGGCGGCTCTGCGCCCCCCCGCACATCAACTATCAGACTACAATACAGCAACGCAGGAGCGGCCCCCTTATTACCTTACTAGCAATAACGAAAATTGTACCAAATTCGCTGATTGCTTGTCAAATTCGTATTACGTACCTATAATGAATTTCAAAGAAATTTTGACATTACAGCGCGAATATTGTACAATTTTTGCTAACGCATTGCTTCTGCTTTGCTTTTGCATGATACGTAGGTAAGTCGATTTATTCCCTTTACGTCCAGTCTGAGTGCCTATTGTACTTGCTAGATACTGTTGCGGTTATACACGATCTATTTCCGTTATGTCGATTCTTTTGTTCTATTCCCTTTACGTCGAATTGAACGTTCGAGTTTAGAATTGAATGTACACTCAAGTACAGAAATGACGAACATCTGTAAATTATTTAGAAATTAGTCGACGCCCGTGACTCCGTGCGCGTGGATTGCAGAAAAAACAAAATGTCAAAAATCCGGGATAAAAATATTTTCCTGGGATAAAAAGTATCTTGACCTACAAGATAAAACTCGACATAAAGGGAATAGGAACAAAAGATCTTCTAAGTTAACAACATGTACCAAAGAACAATACGCACTCAGACTCTACGTAAAGGGAATAAATCGGTAAGCCTGCGCGGCAGAAGCTGCGCGCGGTAGCTTGAGGAAAGGGCCGCACGCTAGTATAACGTACTCGTAACTATGGCGGCAATGTACGACCCATCGAAAGCAGTGCAGCTTTTACACGGACAAAAATCAAAATTGTAGGTAGGTTGTAAAAAAACATATTTCATTGAGATTACATTGTTATTAAAATATAGGCATATCACTAAGTACAGTCAGGTTACAATATACATTTCTTGTAAATGTGTTACAGACAGTTCACATTGGAAATCAAATTTAGGGGAATTCTTATTCTAAAATATCTATAGACATTATAGAAAAACCACAACATATTTCGATATTTTAGAAAACATTACATTCTATCTATAGTACATTAAATGGAAAAATATCTATATGTATAGGTGTGATTAAATATGGGGTATGGTAATAAACTAACGAGAGGGATTATCATAAAGACATTATCACACTGCACCACACCGTAGCTTCATACTGTATAAACAGCTCAGTATAGACAGCCTCGAAGGGGAAACAGTGGATACGCCTCAGCTTTTACAGAGGTATAGCGTGTCGCAGATTTCGTTAAAGTTCCGTAGTTTTAATTAAAATACACATTTATGTATACATATAGCAATGCACTAGCATAGCACTAACATCACAGTGTGGTCCCCGTGACTAAGGAATACCTATTAAAGTTAACATAGCAACAATAACTGGAAATCAAAATAATACTGATAACAATAAAATAACTCTAAAGAAAAAGTAACGAACTACCAAAAGCCTCAAAATAGAAAAAAAAAATTGGGGACCATTCATTTTTCGACTACCTACTTGTCAATACGTAGATCCTTAAAATTTATACAAAATATTAATCCTATAGTCCACACAGTACCTATATAATTACGATTACTATAAAGACAACTAAACACACCCTAACATTACCTCCATGACACTAACATTAATAAACCTGAAGTAGAGGCGGAATAACTTTACTCCTGGGTTTCAAGTGTAAAGGACGTTTTATATGGAATAGATTTTGGCTAATTAACCTGATAAATACATATAAGCCACACTATGACACTATTTAGCTGAGCAGCTAGATAAGATTCTAGTACTTAGTCGTATCCGTACTTGGCACGGAATGCAGAGGTCGTGGGTTCGATTCCCACCCGGTTGAGAAATTTTTTCCATTTCTTTATTAATAATTTTATAGTATCCGTACTTATCTACAGTTACTGTGTAATTATACTATACGGAATCAGTGGGGTAAGCACGAACCTTTTTACGCGGCGTAACGCTAGCGACTCGCTAGCAAAATCTATGAGAATTGACAGTTCTCCGCTAGCGTTACGGACTATCGAGAGGTTCGTGCTTACCCCTCAGGTTAATAAAGTTGGCTTAGATCAAAATAATATTAGCTGATAAAGTCTTGGTTAAAATGTTCTGTAATTGTTTACAATAGAAACCACAGATAGGAAAGGCCACTTATAGAAATAATACATAATATTATCGCCCTATTTAAATTTATCATCTAAAACTACTGTAAGTACCAATATTTAATAATATAAATTCTTTTCTGAGATCAGATACCAATACCATACATATAAAAAAAACAATAAATCTATCAATACTACCTATACTAAAAATGCTAGTAAAGGAATTTAAGTGATTTCTAACATATTTTATGAAGTAATAAAAACCAAATTCTGAGACTAGAGAAGTAGGAATATTAAAGATGTATCAGCATAAAACCATTAATTTAGTGTACATGGAGAAAAATATGCAATTTGAAAACTTAAGTAGAATCTTCATTCATACTTTTTTCCAACCTTTCAGAAACTCAATTGATAAAATGATTGGTTGGCATGGCTCAAAGGATTGGTTGATTACATAAAATACATAGACCAACCAGTAAAGGGGATTTTGTTAAATGTTGGGAAAAACAAAAGCTGAAGACGCGAATAAACTTCAATTTTGCCGTAGAAAAAAAAAATCGCCTCACAGATCAGTTTGTTATTACGTCATTTATCTTTACTGTAATTTTTGAAAATGCATTACAATAGAAGTTTGTCTACACATTATTATATCATGTCAAAGTCTAAATGCAGTTTTTTCTAATATTCGATTTCAAATGAAGTTTCAATTCCATCATTAAGATTAACGATAAAAACTTACTAAGTACATTAATGAACATCACACCTCAGTACTAAATATACGTGAGGCATTAATTGACTCGTTGATTAAATTGAGTTAATTGAATTACAGTTCTTATAAAATAATGTAGTTATCTAATCTAACATGTTAGAGGCTGAAAAATCTGGATTAATTTTACATCTATGTGATCGACCACGTAAGTAAGGAAGGGTTCTTTAATGAAATAGTCGTCGAGCAAATATCATTGAGCCAAAATTGTAATTCCACAAAAACTTGTGTGTTTTAAGAATTGTCAAGAAGTTGAATCAACAGATCTTCTCCTGGGTATACCGCTATAGGTATATTAAAAGTGTACACACAATAATATTATATTAGAGCACACAAGGTATATGATTACAGTACTTATTAAATAAATTGTATACTTTACAATTTTTTGTGAAAATTAACATTATACAAACTTTTCCGACCCTGCTATATTCTTACACATCGCACCAAGTATCTTCCACCATTTCTTTTATAACATTTTTCGATTAGTGCATAGATAATTATTAACTTCCTATATCCGAGCATTTGCCTTATAAATGCATTGCTGCATAAGTGGAGTAGAGATCCTGATACTAATCCGGTACGATTAAGATATAAGTACTTACCATCACCTTATTCCTCTATGCCATCACCGAGCTAAGGCGCAATATTCGTGTCCCTCGACATATACATTACACGACAGATACATTCGATTTATATACGACCACTCGAGTTCTGGCAGTTTATATGCTAGAAGTGTTGTTGATCTAGCTATTTATATGTATGCCCACCATTCTGTTTATCAGATTTGACGGATATTTTTACAGTTTTAAGTTCCGATTTAAAATACAGAAAAAAAACCACCTCAAAATACAGTTCAAGGGACACGAGAATCGGTCTAAATTAAAGTATTCTTCGCATTAAAAATCATGACGTTTCCCGCGATTAGGAGCTTTCTATCGGAGGAAATGCCACGATTACTCGAACTACCACATACTTGTGCATGAGGAGAGAGAGAGCATGAATCAGAAGACGCTTTTGGGAGGCGGCACAGACACAACGGCGGCGCCTGCGCGACCGATGCTCAGTGGAGCCAGTTTGCGCCAGCAGTTCGACTCTGAATCGTACACTTCTACCACCGCTAAGTATTGAATACCGTCGTATCCACCTGGAAGGATGGAATATTGTTTTTTTTTTCATATTCCCACGACCTACAGGATTGGGTCAGTCTGACACAATTAGTAGCGGTTTGGCTATTGTATGGGCTAAATTACAGTCACATGTTTGAAGAAACAGACCTAAAAAGAATATCTTTATCCCTTTCAGTAGCTAAATCTCGCATTGTTATATAAAACGAAATAATAATAGCTAGGTACACATGTATGTATGAAACTACATATATCAGAGGACTTTTAATAAAATTCATGTACTGAGGCGGGGTTTCACTAGAATACATCATCTGCATCTCCTCTGTAAAAGTCGACTAAGGAACTCAGGCGATGGTCTAGCAACTCGTCACTGATATTTTACATCTAGCCTTTATTGATTCTGAAGACCACATCACACAGCACACTTGGGAACACAGTCCAGCCGTGTGAGTAAAGTTAAATAAAACAAACACCGGCTGCCCGCCTGACGCAGTGACGCCAACCCTCCTTAGATATACCTAAGTGATAAATTTTTTCCTGAAACGAAGTATAATTACGAAATTGTCGACTCACCAAGCGCAACAATCCGGTCGCCGAGCAGACAGGACGCGATGGCGTCCCGTCCGTACGACAGCCGCGCTATGAGCACCCACGAGTCGGCGACGGGGTCGTACCGCTCGACGCACGACAGCCGTCCGCCCACCGTGTTGGCGGGCGCTTCCAGTCCGCCCAGAGCGTATATATGCCCGCCGTGGGCGCAAACCTGTAATGTTTACACTTGTTTAGCTATAAGTAAGGGTGTTGTAATCTTCGAATACCTATTAACAGTATAAGTACTATGTAAAACTTCTTAAACTTATATAAACTACAATTCATCCAGTTAGTTAGAAAGGACAGTTCAGTCTCAAGATAACTAATGTGTCTCAGATGGCCGCATGTAGGTACAGCATGTATATAATAGGTAGTTTCATTCGCTTTTCAAAAAGTAAAGCAAAGATAGCTTCACTTTACTCTATTTTACATCCTTGATAGTTGAGGATTTCTCAGTGTCTCTATTTATCATCCACCGACATAGTTAACTTTGCGTTTTCTTCGGGAAAACAATAAAAAAAAAAGCTCACGCTGACGCCTGCGCCTGGTGCTGGGGTCGTGGTACTCGAATAAATTAAAAACGGTTCTATACTCACGCTGACACCACCCCTGCGCCTCGTCATCGGCGCGCAGTTGGTCCAATGGTTAGTGCTGGGGTCGTAGCACTCGACGGAGCGCAGGCACGCGCCGCCGTCGCGTCCGCCCGCCGCGTACAGTCGCCCGCGCAGGCTCGCCACGCCGCATGTACTGCGCGCGCCCGACATCGGCGACACGATGCTCCACGTGCGCGAACACGCGTCCCAACTGGGTGGACATATTGGTATTATTATTGGCCACGGTTGGTGTTATGATTGGCCATGATTCGTATCATGATTGGCCGTGGTTTGGGTTTGTATGGTGATTGGTCATTGGTAGTATTATGATTGGCCACGGTTTTTTATTTATTTATTTACGGTGGCGGGCGATCCCTCAATAGAGATTTGAACTTCCGAATAGTGACGCCTGATACAATTCAATATTTATTTATATCACACATCATTAACACATAATCATATCTTTCACAAAGGTATAATATAAACTTTTATAAGATTTTCTATATACCTATCTATAAGTAAAAAAACATTTCACCACATAAACATCATGATAACTACTACAACCTTAAACATTTTGCCTGGAGTGCACTTCATCGAATATTTCGCATACACGATGGCGCTTTATCAGTTCTTGGAAGTGACATTCAAACGTTCGAGTGGTTGGTATTGTGATTGGCCATTGGTGGTATTATAAATAAAAATAAAATAAAAATCATTTATTTTCAGACCAGAGATCCATAGAATGTTAGTAACAATTTAATATCTTATAAACTATGTTAGTAGTACAAGGAGTGAAATTACTTATTAAATTAACACCCCGCAAGGTAAGCTCACCGAAACTTCATCACGTGCAGTTCGGTGAACCTGCTACCCAGGGCCGAATCGAGACTATCACTCACTATTATGATTGGCCATGGGTGATATTGTGATTGGCAATGGCTGGTATTATGATTGGGCGCCAATATTTATTGCTGGTTTTAGAGCGCGTTTCGATAGATATAACATAAATCGAAATTTGACCTACAGAAGGTAAGTTTCAACCATACGCAAGGCGCCCGCGCAGACTGGCCTCGCCGCACGGGCTGCGCGCGCCCGACATCGGTAAAAGAACCTAACGATATTCAAATAGAGACACATATAGGTATATATTGTTCGTAGACATACCGCTCAACAGAGTTCAAGTAGATCCATCCGTCGTGACCGCCGACGGCGTAGATGGGCGAGTTGGGTCCGTCACCGAGCACCGTCACACCCAGTCCGTGTCGGTGTGTGTTCATCGGAGCCAGCGTCGACCACGACAGCGATGTTAGGTCGAAGCATTCCACCTGACAGTGAGGTGTGAAGATGCGTATATACAGGGTGTAACAGAAAGGGTATGTTAAGCGAAAAGCTACATAAATATCCCACTGTAGAGGACCTATATACAAAACTAGTGGACGCCCGCGACTCCGTCCGCGTGGACTACAGAAAAAAATCAAAATATCGAAATTATCCGGGATAAAAACATTTTCCTGGGATAAAAAGTAGTCTATATGTGAAGTGGGACCTGTCACAATATATTCCTGAAAACTGCATCGAAATCGGTTCAGCCGTTTCTGAAATTAGCCCGCACAAACAGACAAAAATTCCAAAAATCATTGTTTTGGGTACTATTGCGTTGATAAAGGTATTCTATAATATTTTTTCTTATACCTATACATCGTCCATGTACAGACAGCGATCCGTTACAATTTACATTTTTATTATATGTATACAGATATAATGGTTCCAAACAACTTTAGTCCCAAAAATAACAATCGAAAAATGGTGGCACCTCAATCTAAACATTTGGATTGAGGAGTCAACTTTATAAATTATAGTGGCCCGCCCTCGCTTCGCTTCGGTACATATCAGTACATTAGCTACAACTTCATATGTAGGTACAGCGGTTTTCGTAAAAATTTGGAACTCCCGTTGGTTCCCTTCCCGTGGGAATTTCTGAAAATCCGTTCTTAGAGCTTCCTCGTAGTCCCTAATCCGATTTTAGCTTAGTAAAATAGCGGTTTTCGTAAATATTTGAAATTCCCGTAAGTCACCTTCCCGTGGGAATTTCGGGAAATCCGCTCCCTCGCAGTCCCTAATGAACGTACAGGTCTGGTTTCAAATTCATATGTATCGCGGTTGTCGTAAAAAAATGAATTCCCGTTTGTCACCTTCCCGTGGGCATTTCGGGAAATCCGTTCTTAGTGCTCCCTCGCAGTCCCTAATGAACGTACAGGTCTGGTTTCAAATTCTATATATCGCGGTTGTCGTAAAAAAAATGAATTCCCGTTTGTCCCCTTCCCGTGGGAATTTCGGGAAATGCATTCCTAGTGCTTCCTCGGAGTCCCTAATGAACATATATGCCCAATTTCAGATTCATATGTGTAGCCGTTTTCGTAGAAAAAAATAAATTCCCGTTGGTCCCCTTCCCGTGGGAATTTCGGGAAATCCGTTCTCAGTGCTTCCTCGGGGTACCAAATAAATATAAATGCCCAACTTTAGATTCATATGTGTAACCGTTTTCGTAAAAAAATATTAATTCCCGTTGGTCCCCTTCCCGTGGGAATTTCGGGAATCCGTTCTTAGTGCTTCCTCGCAGTCCCTAATGAACATATATGCCTAATTTTAGCTTCATATTTATAGCGGTTTTCGTAAAAATTATGAATTCCCGTTTGTCCCTTCGTGGGAATTTCGGGAAATCAGTTTTTAGTCCTCCCTCGCTGTCCCCAATGAACATATATGCCCGATTTCAGCTTCATATTATAGCGGTTTTCGTAAAAAATATAGAATTCCCGTTGGTCGCCTTCCCGTGGGAATATCGGGAAATTCTTGTAGCCTATGTTCATCCAGGTCCAATAAGGATTCTAACGGTGAAAGAATTTTTTAAATCGGTCCAGAAGTTTTTGAGCCTATTCATTACAACCAAACAAACAAAGTTTTCCTCTTTATAATATTAGTGTAGATTTGAGACTCGAAATCACATGTTTATTTTTCCCGATAGTATGGAGAATTTTTAAATATCTCAGGAATTTTCATACAATCTTGAAAAATAAACATGTGATTTTGAGTCTCAAATTTTGTGGATAGGTTCTATACAGTGGGCTATTTACGTAGCCTTTCGCTTAACATACCCTTTTTGTTACACCCTGTATATAGGGTAACAGAAGATGTTAAGCGAAAAGCTATAGATATAATGTACGCGTATGCGACGCCATGTCTTGCCACACGATGCGTCAGTATAGGTACATATCAATCCCATTTATTTAATACTAGCGTCCGCCTACGACTTCGTCCACGTAAAAAGGGAAATTACACCCGTTCGAAGCCGAGGCGGGTCCCTAGTTATACAGATAAACCTTCCTCTAGAATTACTCTATCTATTTAAAAAAACTACATGAAAATCTGTTGCGTAGTTTTAAAGATCTGACAGATAGCGCGAAGCGACTTTTGTTTTATAATATTTAGTGATAATGATGATATATTTGACCCTACAACTAGTGTACACAGCATAAAGGGCGAAGCCAGCCATGTCACCCGACCATGGAGAAGAAATAAGAGGAGCAGCGGCTAAGTATATTTTCATACAAAAATAGTATGCCGCTGAGCGGGGGTGAAGTATGGGACGAGGGGAGCATCCTAACACTGTAGCCTTGCCCATTTACATAGAAACCACCTTGTAGTGTCTAGCTAAACTACTTGCATAAGCGTGTGGTTATAGCTACTGCGTTACACACACTGGCCCTGAAGCTCCGCTTCTATCCGAAGCTATCATGACGTCATGGCCTCACGATTGCCACACAACTCAGTTCATAATTCCACCTCCTCTTTTATACCTTCTCCATGCACCCGACGCATGTCAATCCCAAATATTTACTATGATTAAATACAAATATGTTCATGCTACGCAATCCACGCTAACGAAGTTGAGGCGTGATATGTCGTCGCATCGCGTTTTAATAGTATGATTTCCCATTTTTAATGTTTCTTTTCCTTTGAAAGTTGCAAAGTAGCCGTCCCCTGCCGATGCCTATGTTTTATACATACCGTGTTTAAAGTCTTCAATCCATCCCTGCCGCCCACAACAACCAGTTTGTTCTGCAACACAGCCACTCCAAACTGCAGTCTTCGCGCGCCCATTCTCATGAACGGCGTCCACGTGTTTGTGCGAGGATCGTACATCTCCATATTACTGGCGCCCTAGGATTACGCACATATCAAATCATTATGTCCTGTGCTGATACGGGGCTTCACTAGAATACGTCATATGAACTTCTTTTCGGTTCTGGTCAGTAGAGTTGACTAAGGAATTTAGGGGCATTCTCTTAGGCAAAGAGCTAGCAACTAGTCACTGATCATTTACATCTGACAGTGTTCTGGCTACAGTAGTTTTGGGACACATCCATGTCTGTCTATGTATCTATTCATCATTCGAGGTCTAATTTGATAATATAGTATTAGAAATATGGTTTAAGAAATGAAAAAAAAAATTTACCCGAGTGCGACTCGCACCCATGACCTCGCGCATTACGTGCAGTGCTCTCACCAACTGAGCTACCAGGTCAATTAACTCGGATGACGAATTTGACCATCTCTTTTAAACTTTTGTTCTTACATTATGTTATTGGCAGCATTATTTTTTCATCCACATTGTACATAATACAGTCATACACAGTTCAGTACAACATACAAACAACATACAATACAACATACAGTACAACATACAGTACATCATAATACAGTATTATTCAAGATGTACAAAATGCATGTGGTTATCACTAAACACTGTAATTATATGTAAAAGCACAATGTTTTACTTGTCATTCTAATTTTTTATTTATGGCAGTCTGTCAAGCATAATTTGAAAATTGTCTGCAGTTTGTTTACAATCTCTTTCATGTTAATGACAAAGCCATCACTAACCTTATAACCATCCATGCCCCCTATAGCCAGCAGCCGACCAATGGTAGAGGTCCTGGGCCTGGTGCGGTGTGAGAACAGCAGTGACCTCCTCTCAGGCAATAGATGCCACTTCACAGCCTCCATGATCAATGGCTGGCATTCCGGTACATTACCACAAGCTATTTCCACTTTGTCTATTAGATACTGTAACAAAAGTATCCTTAGTATTCACTATGGTCTATATATAAGATCTTTAATTTCCTGTAGTATTGAGATTTCATATTTTAATCAGTAGCACTAGTAATAATAAAGGTGTATCAATAATGCTGAAGATAAGCTAAGTAAGCAGCCAATTGCACACTTAATAACACAATGACAAGTGTGGAAAAGTAAGTAAATATCTAGAAATAATGAGAAACTTGTATAGGTAATTAGGTATTACCATCTAAAAATAACTAGCAACTAGTATAAGTAATTAGGTATTACCATCTAGAAATAACTACCAACTACTATAGGTAATTAGGTATTACCATCTAGAAATAACTTCCAACTAGTATAAGTGATTAGGTATTACCATCTAGAAATAACTACCAACTACTATAGGTAATTAGGTATTACCATCTAGAAATAAATACCAACTAGTATAAGTAATTAGGTATTACCACCTAGAAATAACTACCAACTAGTATAGGTATTACTACAACCAGCATTTTTGGAGAATATCAGCCTAAAAGGACTTATAAAACGCACATTAGTTGCGTTTTTCATAAAATCAATGCAAACTCAGCCCACTTTCTGTGCTCTTTCTTTGACTGCAGAACAAATCTAGTGTGCTAAATCCTTAACACATACCTCTGATGACAGAAGTGGTAGTTTAATCAGCTTCAGTAATGTGGACAAGTACTGCTCTCTAGTAGCACAGTCATGCTGCACCCAGGTCATGAGGCTTTCAAATACATTCTCTTCTGTAACCACATTCAAGTCATCTGACTTCAGTAGACTGGATAACTGGTCTGATTGCAGGGACAGGAACTCTTGATGTTTGACAACCTGAAATTTCCTCATCAAATTAATGCTGAATGATCTGATTAATTATTTTGTATTAACTATTCTATAGATGATCAGCTGTACCTAAATGAAAAAAATTACTACTCACTTGCATGAAATGCTGGTAAGTATATTTGAGAGCATTCTTCTGAAGGTTGGCACAGGCTTGCTGCTCAGCAAACAGTGCAATGCCAAGACAGTTGCAGGGATCCAGCTGTTTCTCCAGGAACGCACAGCAGGCTGTTGTGACGTTATGCAACTGAAGTAGGCTGGCAGTGGAGAGCAATACCTCTACTGTCTCTTCTCTTAGATCTGTGAAAGTTTACATGAATTATCCTAACATCAAATTGATTGTGAAGTTTTATGATTCAACTTCTTTATTGATAGTAACTTCATTTTAGTAAATATTTAGACAATGATAATAATTCCCTAACATGTTGTGCTAAACAAAAGATGTACATAATCAACTGACTCACTTGCAAGTGAAGTTTAAAATAGAACAAAGGAAAGTAATACCTATGGTGCCAGTGTAGCAGTAATTTACAAGAGCTTGCAATGACTGTGGGTCCACCTGCTTTAAGGTGATCTCCGACTTGTCTGCTTCTTGAAGGGAGCCAGTGAACATAGCTGCAAAGTATTCGCTGCATGACGACAACACTACTTTGTGCGCTTCTATTCTGTTTTATGAAAATAAAGAAGCATTAATAGACATAACTAAATTAGTAATATTATCGTGCAGTTAATTTCTTTGTGCGTATGCAATTTCTAAATGGTTTGAATATAGTAATATTTTTTGTGGTTGCAATACGAACCTGCATGTACCAGCAATTAGTGTCACGTCGCATAGTTTACGTGCTAAGTAGTATCCATATATATTCTTGAAAGTGCTATCAGCGTGCCCTTTATCACAATAGCATTCGTCTTGGCTTGATGCACTGGAAAGGCTTAGCTGGCTTAATTCACGCGGAAATCCTTCGTCAACAGAATTCGTGGAAACGTTGTCTTTTGAGTTTGAAGACTCGGCTTTCGGAGTATCACAACCCGACATTTTTATGCCAAGTTAACACTACTCTCACTGAACTGACTCCTTTCTTACTTGAATAAAAACAGATAAAATAAAAAACAAAGCACAACAAACCACACGAAAACCTCAGACGAAAACAAAGAATATACTACTTTTTTTTTTTTAGTTTATCCCGAAGGAAAGGCAAGGGGAACTAAGCCCATACAGCCTAATCATTGTTTAGTAAAATGTATTCTGAATTTATGATGAATGACAATGATGATGATTGGAAACGTCGGGAAAATCCTCAAGAACAAGTGTAAAGTTAGTCAAAATGAAAAATTATTGCAGAAACAACTTACATGCGCCCATGAAGAGATCGTTATCCGGCTAAAGTTTTACTCGGCTTACCTGCGTATAAAACCATGCACACGCACTAGATTCACACCACAAGTAATCAAAATATAACTTATCTACCAGAAAACATCACCTTACGGACACATGCAAGCCATTTACAAATAATTTTTGATTTTCACAAGAAAATTACACCTGCACCCTTCCAGCTTTTCCCGCCGAATGAATAAACAATTATTATTATTATTTTTTGTTTATCCCGAAGGAAAGGCAAGGGGAACTAAGCCCATACAGCCTAATCATTGTTTAGTAAAATGTATTCTGAATTTATGATGAATGACAATGATGATGAATGGAAACGTCGGGAAAATCCTCAAGAACAAGTGTAAAGTTAGTCAAAATGAAAAATTATTGCAGAAACAACTTACATGCGCCCATGAAGAGATCGTAATCCGGCTAAAGTTTTACTCGGCTTACCTGCATATAAAACCATGCACACGCACTAGATTCACACCACAAGTAATCAAAATATAACTTATCTACCAGAAAACATCACCTTACGGACACATGCAAGCCATTTACAAATAATTTTTGATTTTCACAAGAAAATTACACCTGCACCCTTTCAGCTTTTCCCGCCGAATCATGAATAAACAACACTAACCTAACCGTTCCTGACACTGACACATTTTTTGTTTGTTTAGTTTATCCCGAAGGAAAGGCAAGGGGAACTAAGCCCATACAGCCATTGTCTTTAGTAAATGATTTCTGAATTTATGATGGTTGATAATAATGATGATGAATGGAAACGCCGGGAAATCCTCAAGAACAAGTGTAAAGTTAGTCAAAATGAAAAATTATTACAGAAACAACTTACATGCGCCCATGAAGAGATCGTAATCCGGCTAAAGTTTTACTCGGCTTACCTGCGTATAAAACCATGCACACGCACTAGATTCACATCACAAGTAATCAAAATATAACTTATCTACCAGAAAACATCACTTTACGGACACATGCAAGCTATTTACAAAGATGGTAAAATTCGTCATCCGAGTAATTGACCCGGTGGCTCAGTGGTAAGAGCGCTGGCACGGAATGCAGAGGTCGTGGGTTCGATTCCCACCCGGGTGAGGAATTTTTTCCATTCCTTTATTAATAATTTTATATTACAGATATTTTGTGTTTGTATTTTTATTCATATCTAAATGAGATGAGAGGTGGTTATTGATAATAGTAGGTATGTAGGTATTACTATTATATCAATGACCACCTAGATAGGTGCACAGCCTATTGCATTTTTACTGCTACAAGACTGCCTGCAGCGATGGGAAGGTGGGTTGGTGACCGCAGAGTTTAGATGAAAACAATATGCAAAATATAAAATTTTAACAATACCTACATTTAAGTCTAAAGCTCTATCTCTATCAAACTGACAGTATTGCATCGAACAATAACAAAAAAATCTGTACTTTTACAAGATTTGCTTTTGTTTAAAGATTGTAAAATTCGTTCCTGTTTGCTATACTACTATCCGTTTGATGATAAAATTCATTGGTTTGATGGAGATGGAGCTTTGCCTAGTCGGGTTACTTAGATAGATATGTATATGATAAAATAAAAATATCCATATCATCTGGCTGAGGCATTTATTAACATTTATTTTTGTTTTTCATTTTTTATCTTAATACAACATACATAGTAATTAACAATACATAATAAATAGTCCAAAAGTATATTACGCCTACAAAATAGCGTAGTCGTTATAAGATTATCGCCATATGAGTTGCTTACAAATGTTAGAGATGTCAAGGCAACCCATGCATGACTCGGTCGAAAAGACGGGAATATTCCCAGAGAGAGTCGCGCTTTTCGGCCTAAGGCTGAAATATGTAGAGTAGTACACTTACCTACTTACAGTTTGTTAGAAACTGAGAAATAACGGATATAGTTATGAATTTGAATAGGTATCCAGAGGTTTATAATTCTGAAAATTGAAATTAATAAGATAGGTGATTTACCTATACACTTTAAAGACGCTTAAAGGATCAAATAATAGTAATATAATTGAGACCTTTAATATTATGTATTTTAAGAATGAAAGTGACGGTAAGTAGGTACTAGGTATTTAAGGTAAAGGCAAGGTCTAATTGCACTTTACCTACGAGTATATACCATTACACCCTATACATCTCCGCCTTAGTAAATTTAAGTTTTTACCCGTGGATTGATCTGTACCTACACGCGCCTAGAATCTCTCGGAAAACATTCATTTTCCCCCAAGGCTCTACAACGCAGGGATTCGGGCGCCGAGCGGCTAGTCTGCCAGTCTCGACCACGAATTAAGGTAGTTTATTCAGACTAAAGAGTGTGTTATCTAATGTCTTAAGTATCAACCATTTTTGTGCGGTAGAAATGCATATTGTTTGTCTCTTTGGCAAACATAACACTATGAGAAAATATATGTTAAATCTCTATCTAGTGGTAATCAAATACATATATGTATCTACAAAAATAGTTGCATTTTTAAATTAGACACGAAAGTTTGCTGATGAAAAACAGTTATAGGGCGGAAAAGTGTCTATGAAAATTTTGTTTGTAAATTATTAATTGACAAATCAAATTAAGAACTACAAGGGTGACTTCTAAAAATATTATCTTCCAACAATATACATTTTCGAGTTCACTCTCCCTTAGACCTGGAAGAATATGGTGTATCTATAGGCTAGGCATGGGCAATAAAATAAACATTTGTTATTTCATACTCAGTTCGGAAGATTTTCGACCATTTATTTTACTTAGAAAAATGTTTTTCGTATCGGCGGGCATGCGCAGGAAAACTGCGATGTACTTAAGGTATAAAAGTTTCTAGAAATTTTTCATCGTTTGTTGTAATTACATGTAAAGGAGTGGTGCTTACAGTGTGCTTACATATATAGTGACGATAAACTAGATATAGTATAGTGACATGAGGGTGCGTGATGAGTATGCTCGAGGGGTACGAACGGAATGCTCCAAATCTGTCAATTGAGTGTAGGAGCAGGTGGAAAAGGGCACGAGCGCAGCGTACCTACCTGATAGGCAGGTACCATGCTTTGCTGCAGGCAACCTATAAAAGAACACAAGTGCAATGCATCTTATGCATCGTGTTAACAAGTTAGCTACGCTCGAGAGCAATCGTGAGTAACAAGCACCACCAAGGTAGATCTACAGTTTTAGTCACAATATATTCGCACCCCTCTGAGAGAGGAAAGACAGTGGACAACGATTAGGATTTTTATACTACGTACACATATAATATTATGTTTATCGAAATTTACCAAAATTTCTACATGTGTTAATAAATAAGTAATAGGTACGGTAAATCGCAAACAATATTTTACAGTAAGCCAAACTAACATCATTGTCATTAAATAATAATCAGTAACAAAGCCGTCGATAATTCGCAAGCCTATACAGTAAACACGAATAGTCCATATTTATAACATACTCACATAATTGAACATATTATACACATACATTAAATTAATAATCACATTGATAGGTACATAGTCTATTCTCGAGATCATGATTTGCATCTTATCCTAAAATATTTAAAATATCACAATAAATTGCTGTGCACATACGAAACAGGCAAATTTGAGTGCAATTACGTTAATATTAATAGCATATATTCCGTTCTAAAACGTGTATAGATACTTATTAAATTGTACAGGAATTTCACAACAATGAGATCAGATGACACAGGAATGAGGACACACCAAATTAAAATTGGCAAATTAAACAAATAAACCTGAGCATCGGAAAAATAATCGTATACTTACCTATAATTCCAATCTACATGTGAATTGGCGATTATTTTAATATTTAGGACCATGTATAGGTTAATACACTTAATCATAAATAAATCTGCAGTTCTTAGAAATATGTGTAGGAAGTATGGTAAGGAATGGAATACATCGGCTTTTAATAGTATAAAGGAAATTTTGCGCTTGTTATAAATAACATCTAATAGAAGTATATTATATCCTTATATTTAGACAAAACCATATGTATTGAAGTTTTAGATTAAGACAAAACCTCGAATAAAAAAAAAAATTAGGTAGGTATGCGTACTTACGCGATGTCTTATGAGCATTTAAAACTCTCTAGAAACAACGTATTTTTTGTCAATAAATAATCTAATAATAGAATAATCTGAAACTATAATGATGTAATAAACCAAATAATTTAAAGATTAATAGATGAGCTTTTCTAGACGTTTATCATCAAAGCATAATTTTATATTATTATTATATTTTTTCAATTTTGTATTTCGTTAATGTTTAACATTTTCTTTGGTGAAATACATAAATACCGCAGAATCTGATGGCTCAAGAACAAAGTTCTAACAGATTACTGCGGTGTTTATTTTAGTCTAAAAATTTATTGTTCTTTTTTTTTATTAATTAGTTATTTTATAAATAAAAAAACTAATATTTATTTTGTAATCGCCTACACTTTGATGTGCCTCCTAAGTCAGAGAAAAGTTCATCGATTTTCGTCGTTAATGTTCACATCCTATTATAAATATCTACAGATATTGTAATTAAATATTATAATTATATATTTACTAGATAAATGTAAGCATTTCCAAATTAATGTTTACAATTAATTATAACGCTAATAAGTTATACTTTAACAAATAATTTACTATACTTTAAGTACGATAAAACTACTGAAAAAATTTGTGCAATAAAATATTTTAGAATAAATTTAATATTTGGTGCATTTTACTAGGTACATGATATATTAAAATATCTTTGAATATTTACCTAATCCGTAATTTAAATATTTTAAGTCACATAGTACTTTAATATTAGTTACCTATATCAATACTAAAGAGACATACTAAATACATTTCTACTGCCATATACAGGGTTTAACAGAAAGGGTATGTTAAGCCAAAAGCTATGTAAAGCTGTGTAAGCCCACTATAGAGATCCTATTTTCAAAATTTGAGACTCGAAATCACATTTTTATTTTTCAAGATTGTATGGACATTCCTGAGTTGTTTCGGAATTCTTCATACTATCTGGAAAAATAAAACTGTGAATTTGAGTCTGAAATTTTGGAAATAGGTTCTCTATAGTGGGCTATTTACATAGCTTTTCGCTTAACATACCCCTTTTGTTACACCCTGTATATTAAATCTAGGCATAATTTTTACTTTGAATATCTAGACATAGTTTCTTTTCCACAACTAAGTTCCTATTCCTAATCTAATCCTAATAATTAACTAAATTTAGGTATAGGTAATTAGTATATAAATCTTAAAATAACATGTATATGGATGTGAACATTAAAATAGTACAAAAAAACAACGTCATAATTTTTATAGTTAGATGATTCAATTTTATTTTTAGTTATTATAAAATCGGTACTATTGTAACTCTTTTCTCAATGTGTTATATGCTGTTATCAAATTATAAATAAAATTACATATTAGATGTTACTAGCCGATGTACTCTCTATGGAAAAACTACACAAATACATAGGTATTTGGAAAATCTAAACAACATTCTGGTAAACAATAAATATCTTAACAAAATCGTATGATTATGGCAGATAAACAATAGGAACTAATGACTAGAATCGATAACGGTTCAGACTTCTCCGGCAAACGTCTTCAGTCAAGACACTAACGTCGTGCATGTTTACCAAAATTAATTGGTTCACGAAACGCACTAGGCTTTTTAATGAATCTATTCATATAGGTGTATATGTTAATGACAAATGACAAAAGTAGATAGTACTTAATAGTTTTAACAGTATACATTAGCTGCCTGTCATAAATTAATACCTCGTGTAAGCATAATCAATGAAAATAAGGTAACTTTTATAATGTAAATGAAACGTATAGATAAAACAAGTATCGGTTCCGCTCATGTGGTGCCGACGAGAGACCGAAGACAACAGTATAGGCCGAATTATTAAATAAATATAAGTTATTTAATTAGTAGATATAATTTTATTTACATTTCCTTAAAGTTCTCTTATTAACTTTACAACCCCCATTATAATGAGGAATGTCATAACTTAACATATACTGAATGAATACAATAGACTGAATATATACTTTAACAAATCGACAAAAACATTTATGTTTCGTCAAATGAAGAACTATTTATCTAAAATATTAATGTATACGTTCTACCGACTAACAATGTCGACTACCAGTCTCACATTTTAGTTAATAAGTGCTAGAAGGTACGAATTACTTGGAAAATAATTAGCTGCGGAGAGATTGGTGGGACGAAACCAGTATGCACCACTAGTTCATTCTGTCGCATGCGCGCGCGCACCTGCATACCGAATTCTGTTCCGCGTTTGTTCGCGGACGGAATCCTTACACTACACTGTAAGTAGTCATGTTTTTGGCATTGGCTGCACCACTACTTGATATGTTTCATTTCAACGCATCTACGCGTACTCTTGACTGGTTGCGCCCGAATGTTTTTCAGTAGGATTTCGCAGCGTTCCGGGGACTGTTTGCAATGAGCACGTCCAAGTGGGCTTTCGTCTGGACCTGAGGTCCTTTTAAATGAAATTTTCCTTTTCGTCAAGCTTCAGGGTCCATAGAAAGAGTTTAAATATGTAGCACTGGTGGGAGTGAGCGTAGCACGTGCTACGGTATGCGCGGGTCCGTTACAAAATAGAAGCAAATATAGGGGTCCGGGGTCCGGGGAGCCGGGGGTGCAAGCATGGGGGTCCGCAAGTGGGCAGGACGCGGCGGGGGGCGGCCTAGCGACCGTGCGCCCACCGCAGGAGGGCGTCTGCGAGCACGTCCAAGTGGGCTTGATAAAATCGTCAATGTTGATCAAGGTACAGGCAGGGGTCTGGAAATGTCTTGATACAAGGGGTTGATGTTGGATCTTAAGGATGATTGCGCCGTTGGAATTTATCAAATTTTAAGGTGTTAGAGATTTTGAGAGCTGATTTACTTTGATAGACCAATATCAATCTTGCTTTTAAATGAAATTTTCCTTTTCGTCAAGCTTCAGATTGACAAATTATGTAGTCTCCCGCCTTGATGTCTTATTCACTTGCCAAAGCTTTTGACACTGTCTCTGTTCCAATCCTTGTTGGCAAACTGGAGAGGAATGGTATTTCAAACTCCTAGTGGACTAAAATGTACCCTAGTTCAAAATATAAGTAAATATAGGCAAGTCACCTATGGAGTCCCTCAGGGCAGTGTGATTGGTCCAACGCTGTTCTTGGTCTATATTGACGATCTCTGCTCTCTTAAAGCCCCATGGCCACATTATCACTTTCGCTGACGACAAGCTTTGCTATTCTCAGCCACAAATTGGGAAGCAACATATAAATGCACAGGAGGGATTCGATTCAGTGAACATGTACTGATAAAACTAAATATACGATTTTCAATGCGAAATACATCTTGGCAACAATTTTCTACCCCCATATTTGCTCACTGTGATTCAAAATCTTGTATCTGCCCACCCATTGAATCAGTTACTGCGGTAGATAATACCCTGAGCTTTACATTGACGTATTACTAGGATACGAAATCGATATGCGTGTGACTTCAGCAGATCTACCTTGCACTTGCGCAGATACTGTTTTCGTAAAGCCACGTCAACGAGCTACGCAATTCGCTTAAATTTAACCCCCACGACCATAGCGTACTGACTGTGCGGAGCTACCCCGAACTTAGCTGCAAGTGCTCGACGTAAATACACCGTCTTCAACACATTAGCTACGAGACGAGGCTCAGGGGTTCTTTTGTTTCTTAGGGGGCTTCCTCTACAACCGTGTTAATGAGTCACAACATATTCACCAGATGAAAGGTTCTGAGTAAAAAAACTATCACAGACTGGTTGCTGACTATGGACTATAATGAGACTGAATTACTATTGCACATTCACCACTAATATATTTCTACGCTACCATAACGGACATTTTATTCGATCATACACACCCTCTCACACACACTCATTCACGTTCACTTCTACCCATAGAGAGGTTCTACACTTCACATTAGTATTAACTATCTTAACTTCTAGTTTTTAGCGATTATATACCTATACGTTAGTTTTTCTTTCAAAATTGATTTTTTGTGAAAGAAGTTCTTGCATTAAATCATTTGCATATTATATAATATCATTTTGAAGCAGGGAGAAGAACCTGGGAGGCCTCTAAATGCCTACCTCAGGTACCACAACATTCATAGTTGTGTAACAATGCCAAGTACACATTAATAATGGGATAATCTAACACACGTATATAAGGTTGTTAAGCTTCAACAATAACCTTATTATAACGAAGACATAACCATGAAAAGATTACATTTTACCACACAAAAGGATTAAAAGGTCACAAAATATCAGTGTACCTACATTTATGAAGGATTCGTATCTTTAGGGTAGGTACCTACTATTATTGAGTATCTATATTTTCTATTTTCAAGCAAGATGGCGATCACAATCTAAAGATTTCTATGAAGAGGAAAGACAAAATCAATTTTTTTTTCAACGTTTTTTTAAGACTACTATTTTTAGGACTAGTGTTTTCCGCTGCTTGGACCTTAGGCCTACGTGCGGTTCGGTCAGTTTCAGAACATGTTGTAAGTGGGCTCCTTTTCTCAACAATAGACGTTGATGAGAGGTACTTAAATACAGCTTTCTACAATGGCAATAGAATAACTATATCGGATGCATATTGAATTACACGCCGCTAGGCATTTTGAGTAATATGAAAGGAAGAATATACGATCGCTTCTTTCGGCTTGAGCATTGTTAGTTTAAATAACGGAAACAGCATAACCTAACTAATTACGTGGACAAAATGCTTCAAGTTATATTACCTCCTTCCATAACCTACACTCTTCAAAATGCCTAGCATAATGTTAGTTTTATAATGTTACTAGTGGACGCCACATCCAGATCGATGACTCCGTCCGCGTGGACTGCAGAATAACTGAAATGTTCTAGTTGATCGAATTGTAAATCTAAACCATTCTTGAACCCACTTGAACACACACAAAAAAATCTTTAAAATCGGTCCAGCCGTTTAGAAGGAGTTCAATTACAAACACAAGAACAGAAGATTTATATATATATTAAGATTCAATACGCCATCGACAACTACAGAGGCTCTTAATAGTTGGTACCTCAGTCGGTACGTACCGTCTTATAGAACATGCAGGCCTGTCGGTCCTCGTCCTCCCCATTGGGGCAGTCGATGAACCCGTCGCACAGGACGTGGTCGTCGATGCAACGGTACCGGCCTTGTCTGTCCGGCGTCGGACACGCGAACCGCTCCATGCCGTCAGCTGCCGGTGGACATTCTGCAAAACACGAGAAGATTCCATTAACACCAAAGACGCCTTTGCCTTAATTAAGACACATTTTTCAAAACATAGCTGTATTATTTTTTGGATAACCTTCTAGTTTTATTAGGGTTGTTAATTTTTTTCAAGGAAATGAGCAAATTTCTACGGCCTAATGTGGTGGTATAACATTTAGATACTAGCTATGATTACAGGAATGTTTAATATTTAGAAACTTCACATCGAGTAGTCATATGTGTAATAAGATATTTTATTTACAATCTCCCTATTTTCTCTCTTTATAGATAAATTGTAGAACCATATTGCCTTTGCCAGAAAAACATCTATTTTATGAATGAACTTTTATTACACGTTGGACGGTGCACGGATATTATTATGTTCAGGGATGTTATAAAACAGAACCACACGTGCGATGCTCCTTACATTTTAGATCAAAGTAAAAGAGAAATAAATAACTGTCTAGAAATGCCTATTGAACCGAACGCACTGCAAATATGAAATTGAATAATATCGTAAACGTTACATGCCTAGATATCTACAAAATGAAGAAGTCGTTAATTCTACTCATTCAATTTTTCATTCCTGTTTTCATTCTATATAATCTATAGATGAGAACCTTTTCAAAGATAGTATAAATATCAAAAGACTACTCTATCAAAAAGCATATATAGGGTCATATGGTCGAATTGAAAAACCTCCTCCTATTTTTGAAGTCGGTTAATAAAAAAAGTACCTACGGAAGAATTGAACTTTCAGCTAATGATTAGGAATTTACTTTGCAATGAGTTGCTTAAGCACTTGTTTTACCTATTGAATAATAATTTGCCGAGATTTGGCTAGTGTATAGCTATCGGGAAGAAGAATAACGTTGCCAATATGTAAATTAGAAAAGAGATGGTAAAATTCGTCATCCGAGTAATTGACCCGGTGGCTTAGTGGTTATAGCGGCTGGCACGGTTTGCAGTGGTCGTGGGTTCGATTCCCACTCGGGTGAAGAATTTTTTCCATTTTCTTTATTAATAATTTTATACTATTGAATAATTCCTATATTGCCCCATATATAGGTTGTCTAATTATTTGTATATAATTTCTATTAAGTATCAGCGTACTCATAGGTACACACGATAGGTATACACGACAAATACATTACATTAATGAAGAATGGTTTCAGCGTGTACATATGTACGTTGCATCATTTATTAAAGCTGCGTAACCAGAGACGGTAAATTGTGTAATAACTGACACGGAGGCTAACCTGTATACCTCGCAGGTGTACTGTATATTAATTCAGCAAGCTACGTGTATTTCCCCGACGCCCAGATATGGATATTTCAATCCCGAAGGTTCATTCCTTTGCGTTATATAAAGAGAAATGACTCACAACTCTACTGAGACTAAGGCTTAATTTGCAGGCCAGTGCAGATAAAGTGTTATTAAAATATCATGACAAGTAAATCGTTTAAAATGCAATCGCTACTCGCGAGCACCTTTTTCATTCTGTTGTTTCTAAACTATGCAATATACACTTTTTATCGTTTGCACAATAGCTTCCAGGAGGTTTTTATATAAAAGATATTGCTTTTTTAAAATAAAATATTTGTTAAATAAAAAACATAAACTGACAACAATTTTAGCAAATTCGACTGCTCTAGCTAATGGGATGTCATTTATGAGTAGGTTAAACTATCACCAGACGGGCATTAACTAAACTTTTCCTTTATTTAACCCAGGATAACAGTCTTTGCATTACAGCTTTTTGTAGAAAATGTTATCATTAAAAATACTCGGTACATGTTTGTAACAGTCAAGACTTCATAACATACTGCAGTTACTTCAAAGTAAACAAGTTTATTTAATATACCCAATTTTCGTCTTAACTCCGATGTATAAAAACTTCCAACAAAAGGGAAACAAACATTCCACGTAGTATGAAAGTAGGCAATCTAACGTACAAGCTATGGTAATCGATGAATGTATCCATAAACAATAATGTAATGTATATTCTTGTTCCGATTCATTTTCGGGCCTGTGTTTTTGGGTAGGTATAACCACGGTATAACGTTTCAGTGGGTTCGACAGCCTCGCCCCTCGTGCGAGTCACTTTTGACTTTAGGCGTTTCACCTCTCGCTCGCGCATGATCCTACTTTGGGCGGGCCTTATTAAGCTCATTAATCTGTATCCGCTTTTGTTACCGCTCATTTTTGGGTAACTCTTTTGGGATACAGATAAATAAAATTACCTGTAATGTGTGTAGGTGTACAATCTACTTACTTATCGGGTTGACGTACGATATTTTACCTACATTGTGCAATACCTATATGCCCAAACCTCAATAAAATCAACGTCTACTGAAACAAACATTATATAGTATTTTCTTTATGCACGAACATACTGTACGTAAAGCGTTGATGTTGGGAATATTGCCACAGCTTCACTATGTTTGCGTGATTTGGTGCCAATAAAATATTTATTAATTATTTATATAGCTAATATAAAAGAAATGTTATGTTACATTAGACTTTTTGTCATGGGAAATAGTAGGAAGCCATATGTTGGTATGCGTGTTAGTTAACGTCTCCAGGGCGGGTACGATTTGATTGTATTACCGGTTATTTTCCTTTTCGTGTGCTAATCGCTAATCGGTAACATCGCAACTGCCGCAGTTAATGGAGATTAATGTTTTTTTTTCTTAGAATAAAATGGTTTCGGTGAAGGCAAAGGTATTTTTGGAATGAACTATTAATGGCAGAATATTGACTTCGTGTAATGGAAAACTTATGTCATCACATAGTTAAAGCAATTTATTTTCTTGCTACGTAGACAGTAAATAAGTATGATACATATAGCAATTTTGTGAGTAGGAACTTTAACGACACAGTGTATCTTCCAACTCAAATTGATGTGATACTTGTACTTAATTCATTTTAGACTTCCTATATAAATTACAAGAATCTACAGAATAAAATCTAAGAACAAAGTAAAAATTGATGATATTCTTTGATTTTGTATATAAATTGCAAGAATCGAACGACTTACAATTCTAACGAAAGAATGGCACTAAGGATATTCTACTTATTAACTGTGTATTGCTAAAAACACATTTACTTTCGAGAAAAGAGTCTTGAACCGTTTTGTCTCCCAGTCATTACATATGCGCCCCCGATCTATACGAGCGTCTATTTTTAGTCGCGCCGGGGAAAGCGAGCTCCACAAGCATACAGCTCGATTGCCCGCTCTCTCTATCTATTCACTTTGTGGAGGGACGCCGACGTCTTCTGCATTCGTAAGCGGCCAATGGGCTTTTCAGGTAGACCGAGTTCTGATTACAAATACGCTTATGTTTTGGATTATCGTAAATTAGCTATTGTTTCTGTATTGGACGGTACGCTATTTGGGTCGGATAATATAGTCTTGAATTACTTTGGAACATTTGTTGCTTTTCGAAACTTTTCTATTGGGTTTTCTTAAATGTAATATTAAAAAATATCTATAAATAATCTTGAAGTGATGAATATAGTTTAGTTATAACAAATCTTAAAAGAATAGAAAAGTGTAGAGTCCATACCATACGTGACCAAAATGCTCACTAAAGTCTTGCCTATCTAGAGTGGTAATGCGGTCAGTATTTTGAAAACGTTACCTACTAATGGAGATCGGTTGATCTTCCATTAAAAGTTATGATGGTCAACCAAGGTCGGTTGAGGAGGTCCTTATAGTAACAATATAACTTAATGTTGAGATTTAAGTTGCTTATACTCGTAGATAATTTCTTGTATCTACCTATTAATTTAAAATATATGAACTTCAAAAATGGTGAAATTAAACTATGATTGTTCAAGACTCAGTATTTACAGAATATGAGTATAAAATGTGGGTACGCCATACTGTGTTATAAAAAGGTCACGTTAGTATTTTTAATTCATTGTGAATTAGGTAGGTTGATTCAATTAAAATAATAGAAAAAGATTGTATATGTAATCATTAACTTTTTTTTACACTTGGAGAACCCTGTCAGATGTAAAATAACAAATCACAATTTATACAGTTTTGGAGTAAAAATATTAAAATTGATTATAGCTGTCTAGACGTCAATAAAACAAGTGTGCGGCATAAAAAGGCATCACAAAACTTTGGATTTCACGGGGTAAAAACTAAATTTGTAAATAAAACGGACTCTATACATAAAAAACTTTTGTAATGAATGTGTACAAGTAGCGCGTCAGATTCAACCGTTCGCGCATTGACTAATTTGTTTTCCATATGAATGCAAAATGCGCGTGGATACGTCTTAGTTCTTTGGAGGCTAATCTTACTCAGTCGGACTGTAAAAAGAGCAAACGGGATCCATTATATATTATATCCAATTCATGCTTCTGGAAGCTGGAAATAGGTACGAAGTTATATTAACTAACAACCCGCCGCTACAGCATTTAAAACTGAATGCTGCAATTGACGCGTCGTCACCACTTCTTCTTCAGCCTATTGCAGTCCACTGCTGGACTCCCCCAGGGCACGCCACAAGGCTTCTGCCACAGGGGGTATTTGCCCATAGTAACCACGCTGGGCAGGCGGGTTGGTGACCGCAGTGTGATTTTCGGACTATGTTGTCGGACTATGTTGTATGTTATGGGAGGCGCTGCTGCCCACCACCCGGAAACCCTTAATACAAATAAAATATGGGGTGGTACAAACTCTACTCTGCCGGCACCACGCGGCTTAGTTATTTATGGAAACAAAACATGTGGCGAAAACAAACGAATAGCTGGAGGCAGGTGTCGACGTTTGAACGGATAAAGAATTCAATAGTAAAGGGTCCTCGTGGCCTCCAAGCGTGACTCTTAATCTTAATAAAAATATACATGGTGTAACAAAAGGGATATGTTAGGCGAAACGCAATAAAAATAGCCCACTAAAAAACTATTCACAGAGACACGAAATGACATGAGTAGAGTTTGCACAACCCCATATCTGCCCGTGGGTATCGTACGAGGCGATTAAGGTTTTTCAGGAGGTGGGCAGCAGCGGCTCCTGTACTAATAACATAGTCCAAAAATCAGACTGCGGTTACCAACCCGCCGCCGCCTGCCCAGCGTGGTACGTGTAATAGGCTGAAGAGGAGCGATAGCGAACCAATAAAGGGTGTACTAAAAATAGGTATGTTAAGCGAAAAGCTGAAATGAAGTACATGTTTATTTTTCCAGTCACGGAGAATTCCTAAACAACTTAGGCATGCTCTATAATTTTGAAAAATAAACATGTGATTTTGAGTTTCAAATTTTGTGTTTTCTATAGTGGGATATTGTCATATTTCGCTTAACATATCCCTTTTGTTACATCCTGTACAAAGGATGTTGGACAGGGTATTTGTTTTTGTAGCTGGTCGCCTTCTTGACGTAAACGAGAAGCATTTCGTTGAATGTCTTTTCTTTAAACTATTTTACATACATTAACAATTGAATTTTGTAATATTTAGCTTCAAATTTGTATTGACATACGAGTATGCAGAAAACAAAATAAATAAATAAAGATACGTTGTAATACATTTAGATTAGAACTAACCAAAAATACTTGTTAAATTCATTTTCTTAGTAAAATCGCAGTAGTATTTTAGTGACAGAAGTTTTTAGTTACAGTTGTAAAAGTGTTGACGATGTGTACCAAACCAATGTATAAATCATATGTTGTGATATGACTGATAGTATGTACCTACCCATACTTAAAAAATGTTTACTACGGGCACATGACTACGACGTAGCCTCGGTTCGTAGCACTGCTACGAATGTGTAACTATTTTAAATAGAACATTATGGTCCATTCTGACTGTCACACTTAAATGTTAATTTAATCTTAGTCAGACCTATCCCTCTCTGTTCTTAGCATAAATGGCTGAGAGAGAAAGGGACAGATAGGACTAATTTTACGTTTAGGTTTGAGTGTGACAGTCAGAATCGCCCATATTTTCAAGATATGTTTGGTTATTCTTTCCATATGCACAGTATGTAACTCCTGTATCTAATCGTATTATATTTTGGCTGCGAATTAGAATATATTATTTGTCTTGCATTCAAAAATAAAGAAAGGCGAATCGTCGCTGATAGATGTCATTTAAAATTCATTCAAAGATTAATTTGTTATTGAGTTGGTGCAAATAGGGCTTAGTATAGTCTTAGATATTTATATTTTATGTAAAGGTTTACGCCCACAACCTGTTAGTATCCAGACAAACATGTTTTTCTAACTATTCAATAGAAGAATGTGTGTGCGTAATAATTATATTTAAAACGACTATTTTCCTTACGAGCGAGTCAGAATATTATAAAAATAAACAGATTTGTGGTAGAAGTCTTATTTGTTTTATGGGGATTAATAACGTTTATTATTAAAGAGAATTGCATTGTTTTAAATGCTTACTAGTTCATTATAGATACTTATAATATCATCATAATCTTGTATATTATTGTTGTATAGTTTTTTAGTGGCTGCTAAAATTATTTCGCCAAAAGACGTGTTTTATGTTGCTAAATATACAAGCAAACATCTAATACGTAAAAAGGTATTATAGGTAAAAATAGGGAGTAATATTGTATAAAATAAGTAATGTATTAATATAATACTCTACCCAAACCTCAACCAAGCTTACTATTAGCAGTATTTTCGCCACTGAATCATGGCCGCTCGCATCAGCAGTATACTCCTAATACGTGATCTATCCCCTAAAACTAACACGAGTGGGCGTCGAGTTCACGAAGCAAGAACCACTAGGAATTGGACTGACAACGTTTGTTCGTTACGTGCTGATGCGGGGTTTCACTAGAAGCACAGCTGCATCTCATTCCGTAAACATGGTTAGAGTCAACTAAGGAAATATGTGCTAATAGTGGCTGTGGAATCTTATTCGTGATTTTGCAGTTCTAGATACCCTGTTTTGGAAACACAGACGTGTCCTACGTTTGTGGAGTTGAAGGAAGTTTGCGGGTGATCAGATAAGTGTTCGCTAAAAGAGTTAGAAACTGTTAGCCAGTGACAGATTAAATAAATAGGTCATTCTGTGCTGTGTCATGAGGCCTGCATTGACGGTTGCTGTTCTGCATATTGCATCCCCTCTTTCTGCTTCCTCCATGCTCGAGACTGTCCCCAGACTCTGCGGCGTCGCGTGTTGTTATAGAACACTTCAACGCATTCGCTTTATTCCAACTGTGGATCACCTCGAACTGATTTACATTTATGCATTCCTTATTTAGAAATAAGTAAAGTTTTCAGATAATCACTGGCATTTTCCTAATTCATATTATCAAAACTTCTTACATGAAATCTATATTAATACACGATATATTTCATTGCTAAATATAGAAATTATAAATATATTATAAACTTGTAAAAAAGATAAGGGTAGAGTTATAAAACTAAATTTGAACCAACTGCCTATATTTAGATGCCAAACGTTCATCCATAGCAACCAATATAATGACAAATGTATCGACCGAAACATTTTCTAAAGTCGTAAATAAAAGGTGCTCCCTCACCGGGAGCATTCGCGTGTAATGTAACATTGCAGATTTGAGCATTACATGAGTGGAGTAAGAGAACCGAGCAAAACAATAAACAACTTGTAATGACACAAAACGGGTATACATCGATGAAGGAGGAGAACCGAGCATTACAATGCGCACATTGGAATGATACAATGTAATATCTTGATATAACTTGCAACATTAATTTAACTAATAGCTAATGCTCAAAGTCGAATCTATAATATTCCATCACAGACGAATGCTCGTCAGTCACGGAGGTAGTAATGTAATGCTCAAAGTAGAATCTATAATGTTACAGTACACGTGAATGCTCCCGGTGCAGGAGCACCTTAATATGTGACGTACGAGTACCTTTACTTAAAACCGTTATTATTAAAGTATGTATATACGTTAACCTACTAATATGAATAAACAAACAGTGTATATAAGCTTCTCTATAAAATATTTCGCAGGCACTCGGCTCAAAGTTATAACCTACAGCAAATAGATGGTAATCTGTCATTATGAACTAAGTGGGAGTACAGTAGACAATAGGTATTTGGATAACAACTTTGCGTTCTGTCTAGGGTCTACGGGTTATATTGTGTACCTATGTAAGTACTGTAAAACGCTGTAAATTTCATGTGCCAGTGTTGCCAGATCATATTTGTTGCAAAATTATCGTGTTTTTATCGCATTGAAGAATATAGACAAAGTTTGCAAGACGAGATACCAAATCCCTGATGCAATCCTACCCCCCTCCGCTCACGAGGTAAACTTAGAAATTACATATAGCGAATAAAAGAGACCCCGCTTACGAGTTGTTTTAGGGGTAAATTTCAAAATTTTTGGGGGTAAACTAGGATGTTTACAAAATTATCGTGCATTACGTTTCAAAAGCGCATACCCTTATTTTATCATAGCTTAATCAATTTATCATAAATAACTGGCCGAGCTTGCAGTACCTACAATTTGTGAAACTGTTCTTAGAATACCTTTTTCTGATATTTTTTCTCTAGAGATAATTATAATTCCATTTGCAATATAAATTATTGTTATTTAAATGATAAATAATATGAATAGATACATATAGACACCTAACCGGCCCCCTGATTACGTAAAAGCAATAGCAAAGCCGAAGCAAAGCGATAGCGAAAATTGTACAATATTTGCCTTGAAATGTCAAAGTTCCTTTGAAATTTAATACCAATTTGACAAGCAGTGATTTTTGTACAATGTTCGCTATCGCTTTGCTTTTGCTAGTTAGGTAATAAGGGGTCGGTTTTTGCGTTACCTATATATCATGTTAACTATGTAAAATTATATTAATATAAATAAATAAAATAAAATAAACTAATCCATCGACAGGATCATAAAAAAATTAGAATATCTATAGCTAACTTCAAACTACTTAGGGCTATGGCGTACCTATGGGAGGTCGGTTGACCATCCAAATTCATTTTACAGGATGGTCAGCCGATCTACCTTATCAGATAGCGTGCCCAAAAAATGCTGGCTGCGTTGCAGCGCTGAATGGCAATGCTTATTCTTTGGCCTAAGTAGCAGCCGGCATTTTGGTCACGTGTGGACTCTACGAGCCGCCCGGCCTGTATGTTTGAAGCGCCGCCGGTCCCCAAGGGCCCAGGGTCTCCACGCCAAACGGCGCAAATAAGTAGCCTCTGTCGATCAATTTTGGTTACAATACTATGTCACCAAATAGAGATTCAGCTCAATAGAATTCTAAAACTTTCAGTAAGGAGTATATCATACTGGCTCCATTATTGGATTTAGGAAGTTTGTTCTCGCAGCAATCTCCAAGTTTTCTCCACCCGGTTTAAGCTTTATATACCTATCCAATAAAAGAAAGAGGGCATTTCCATTTCTACTGTTTTTCTTTTTCATTATTTCAGATGGATTTTTTGAGTTTTATTTTGATAAGCTTATCAAGTTACCAAGTAGCGTGAAACGATATTTTTACTTACAATAAAAAATACTGGTTCAAATTCAATTACTACTGACATATTTATAATGTCAGTCCAGCATAGAATGGAAGATATAATCAGAAACAACGTGAAAAGTTGCTCTAGAAATACATTTTGGTATTGTGTCAAAGGCCACGCGAATGGAGGGATGGAGAGAGAATAAGTAGTCAATCAATTAACAAACAGTACTTACTACTTTGTTTTAAATATCGATAATGTATCAATAATATATTTTTAAATGAGGTACTCCATTAAATATCGATAACGTATCAATAATATATTTTTAAATGAGGTACTGTCCAGGCTTCTTTGGACACAAGGGAGCTAATTTCTTCAGATTAAATAAAAATGCGTTGTCTCTTTTTCTTCTATTCTGCTCTGGGAGTGAAAAAAAAAACGTATAATACTACAGCTGCTTCTCTTCCCGGGCATACTGTACAAGTCAGTAGAGGGACAAGCAAGAGGGTCTTTTGTAGGCGATGGGCTGACCACCTGTCACTACTAACCGAACTTGCATATCTCAACTATACCCTCAAAATTGGTCAGAAGCGGCACTATGTGGTTTTATCGGTCCTTGGTGCTCTGCCTACCCTGTAAGGGGTAAAGGCGTGATTATATGTATATGTGTGTCTCTTTTTTAAAATGTGATTGAATGTAAATGCGACTGACCAGGAGATACAGTGTATGGCAAGTGAAGCCTCCTATTGCTTGTATGACTAGAACAATGCTACCTTTGACTTAGTTAAAATGCTATATTAACTACTATAACAAAATACATAGTTAGTTAGTTAGTTTGACCGGGCATTTTCCGCACTTAGCCTCTATAAGTGAGGCCATTATACGTATTTCACCTTACCTGTCTACTCCAATCAAACCAGATTTTCCCAGAAGATCAGCAGCCTTCTAGGCTTGTTGCAGGCTTCCGAGAGTGATGCTGGCGATCGGAGGATCAGTGCCCGTTGTGTGGCCGTGCTTGTGCTTTCCATGATCACGTGCTGTGGCGTTTCTTCCGCCTTCTTGAATCCTCTGCAGAGGGGGCTGTTTGACACCTATGGTGTGCAGGTGTTTCTGTAGGGGACAGTGGCCCGTTAAGATTCCTATGACCTTGCGGATACTGTCCCTTTTTAAACTTATGAGGTTTCAGGCCAGCCATTTCGATGCTTCCGGAACAGCGATCTTAGTCTGCCTGCATCTAGCACTGTTTTTCCACCCTGCGTGATGTTTCTTCGGTTTGCGTACACAGCCAAGTCCGTATTTGGGCCTGGGGTATCGGCAATAGTGGTTCCGGGCCATATACGATTGCCATGGATCCCCTTTTGGCTAGTTCGTCAGCTGCGTCGTTTCCGAGTGAGTCGCTATGTCCTTTCATCCATTGCAAGGTCACGTTCCTTGTGTTTGCGACGGATTGGAGTGCTTCGTGGCATTAACTCATATAAAGTATTTTCCGCGTTCCCATTTATCAGTATTGCTAGGTCGTCCGCATATTTAACCAATAGTAGTGTATCCAGTATCATTTAACCTTGTAATGAGTGAGACTGTCAACTACCTACTATGTTCCATAGAAGTGGTGATAGTACAAAATAAATACTATTAACAAAATAATAGGCGTTGCTGAAACGGGAACCAACGTTTACATAGTACCCAAATATCGGCATTCGCTATGTTTTTATGCATATTCACTTCTTATTTAGAGACTATTGTTATTTAAAGCAACAACTTTTTATTCCAAACAATAAGTTTCATTCCAAAAAATTTACAATAGTATGACTGAGAAAATGTAAAATATAATGCGTTATTTTTATAGGTAAGTGATTTTTTATTTTATTACAAAATCTAAAAATTTACTTCTAGCAAAATTTTTAACCTTAAGGCACACTAATGATAATATAGCCTAATCTTGGTAAAAGAAGTTAATAATGTATAATAGGCCAATCTTTTAAAGTTAAGTCTGCATTAGAATTCGCAAGGTGTGTCGAGCAAGGTCCCGAATACACTGCAAACTGTATACGAGTATACCGACTCGCGCGCTTCGGGCGGCTGGGGGCAATCTAATTCGATAAATATTTACAAGGCTTTGTTCTACGTGTCTCGCATGAGACTTACGGTTCTTTAGACGTATTCCGCCTACGCGGTTTATGCAGCCAAAAGCCAGGAGACAGTAATCCATATTTGTTCCCGTAAACACTTTACGTCTCTTCATAAGCGTTATAAGTTTTGAAGTTCTGTATATTCTATATAATGCATCCTTCGTATAGTTCTGACCTTGCACTTTCAGATTTCCACCTGTTTTGGTCTCTTCAGAATTATTTAAGCAGGTCATGTAACTTCACAAGAGGACTGCCAAACCCACTAGTTGTCGTGGTATATTGATCAGAAGTCCCAAAATTCTCCCAATCCCAAAGTCCTACAAGATGGCAAAAAGTTATCGAACAAAATGACACCTACATACGTTAAATGTAAATAAAGTATATTAAAATTGTCATAAATTTTCATAAAATGCGAAGAAACTTTTCCCCCATTATATTCCACCTATTAAATCAACTTTCAATTTTCCACTACTCCATAGTTCATATATTTTTCGTTTAGAATCGACTGCCTACAATTGCCTACGTATATGCGTAGGCAGGCAATTTGTTAACAAGCGCATTGACGTTCCGGCTACCCACGTGAGTGATCTACGTGTCATTTTATTTTTCATCGTCATTTGTTGCAATCCTTAGTACGAGAAACATAAAGGGAAATAACGAAAGTGACAGGTACAAGTGTACGAGAAAGCTTTCGTAATTCGTTCATGGAACCTATTGTTATTTATTTATTATTGACTCAAAGTCTTTCGAAAGTATTTCGAATTTAATTTGAAAAAGGTTCTTAGAATTATTCGCTTCTAGATTTCACATAAATCCACTTATTCTTATAGGTACAGTTTTGAAATATCGATATATAAATGTAATTTTATAGTCCTTCTAACACAGCCTTAATATAGTAACAAGTAAACTATACGTCGCGTGGTGCCGGCAGAGTAGAATTCTTACCACCCCATGTCTGCCCGTGGGTATCGTACGAGGCGATTAAGGGTTCCCGGGAGGTGGGCAGCAGCGCCTTCCGTATTGACAACATTGTCCAAAATACAAACTGTGGTCACCAACCCCTCCGCCCAGCGTGGTGACTATGGGAAAATACAGTCTTGTGGCGTGCCCTGGGGGAGGCTTACGTCCAGCAGTGGACTGCAATAGGCTGATGATGATGACGACACTATACGTCATTAACAAACTAAAAACAATTTCACACACAGGGCTTGTGCTAAAATGCTAACACCTGCAAAATGGGCGTAAAATGTTTTTTAAGTAAAGAAAAACATGCTAAAAAAAACGCAGATTCATTGCATGGCAGTGCCGGGCGGACGTGAAAAAGCGTTGCTGCTTGTTGGCTCTGTATAAGTCACTTGTCACACGGGGATTACCCGGGAAATATCACCACGAGCCATGCTGACTGCAATTACAAGGATTTAACTCCGATAAAATATATGGCTTACAGTTTAAAAATGCAGTTATGGATTAAAATGAAGGTAGCATTTTTGTCATCACGATTACGGTGATCATGAGGTGGTGTGATCGATCGGCAATTACAGAATCAGTAATATTAACTACTCGTAAGATGGTTACATATATTTTTATTAATTATACAGGACTAGCTATTTGCCGCAATTTCGTCTTCGTGGACTACATAATGTAGCCTATGTCCTTCTCTGTACTGCCAAATATATGTAGACAAAAATTCAAGAAGATTGGTTGAGTTAATATATATATGAAGAGTTACAAACAAACACACTAACGTTCGCATTTATAATATTTGTTATGACAACCATTCTTAAATGAATCTATCGAATCTTGTACCTAAATGTGGCGAAATAAACGAACAAACCTCCCATTCAGTAGGTATAATTGTTTGGGGGCCGTTGGGTATGATTGATTGGCGAGGTCCCGCGGGACAAATGAGCTGTCGGGAATGCGTGACCTCTACGCCACAACAATGCCATTCGGTTTCTTCACCGAAATGTTTGTGGATATATCAAAATAATTGCTGATATTGTAAGAGATGAACGTTATAATAAATAGACAATCCTTTACATTGGTGTCTATTAGAATTCAGATTTTATATATCGAATTTAATTTTACCGAAAACTATTCCACGATTTTTAATATATATTTTTTTCATTTTATCGAATAGTTAATCATCGCTGTTTCATATCATCGAAAAACGTTTCTTAAAAAAAAACTTTTAAAATTGTTATGATTACCAGAAAAACGATACATCGAACTTACATTTCATAAAAGTGTTAAGTTATCGATGAAACTATTCGTAAAAACACGTTACAATGTGTATCGGAACCCATAATACTTTTTCACATACCAACTATGTAACATGCACGCAAGCATGCAGCATGCAAGCAAACATACAGCATGCAGCAGGCATGGTTCCTGTCACGGCTCCGGCGCTGCGGGGCCCAGGCGGTCCTACGCGAGCTTATCATCGCAGATGAATGTAACGCTTACAACCGCACACACGCGCACACAAGCCGCGGCGGCGAGCGTTGCATCCGCCTGCTCCTCAGCTCGCGGGCCGTCTCGCCCCTCCGCGCCTACGCGCTTTTACATTGCACTCTAGGGGTAGGGCAGACAAAACTGCGTGGAGTCGGAGTAAACTAAGTCGATTTAAATATTTTTTCATTCATCTCAATTTTTGTTTTGAATAATGCTCTAGAAACTAATTTTGCCATGTCCATTGATGTTTCAATTTGCAAACTGAAACTTACGATGAAACTGTTAGAATCTAACATAAAGGTTTTATGTAATTTATGGCATAGCAGGCCACATTGTTTTTGTTTTATTGTTTTTTTATTATTTTTCTATATTTAAATTATTCTTTACTACTAATTGAATTCTCGGCAATGTAACATCTATGAAATACAGTCCACTAAATTTACCATTATGAATTTATTATTTAATTAATTTCCTAAGCCGACATTGGTCCTTCGAGCCGGATATGAACCAGCGACCTATGGAAACAAAAATATGGGTAACAAAACTTCGATGTAACATTATTTTCATAAAATGTATAAAACATGTGTTAACCACCATCATCAAGATCGCAGAGGCGCGGGGGACGGAGTGCAACCGGGCCCTCGCCGAACACTACCGAGCACTCACGGTTCGGCAGACACAGTTGGCGGATAGCCATTTTATTACTATTGTAATTTTACTTAAAATATATAAAATCTTAATCTATCAGCGGCCTTCTTTATTCCACATCAATAATCAGCTCAACAAATGGTCCTTCTCCGAAGAAATACACAGAATGTTTAATTAATTCGGTCGTCGAGTAACGTTTATCGCTGGGCATCTGCAGAGGATTCAATTTATATCATTTTGGCATCAAGAAACCTCGTAGTCTTCAAGCTCATCGGGAACAGTGGTCTTCAATGCTGCTGTAACGACGTTGTTTTCAATCAGACGGATTCCGAAGGAAAATACAGTGAAATACAGTGTGACGCAGTTAACAGTAACGGTGGACTTTGTACCCTAACTACCGTTAGACGACGAACGTGAGTCCGTTCCTTTTTATTTCCTTATTATTTTTCCATCATTTATACATTTACATCCTATTCATCATCCATAAATGTCGTATAAAATTAGGAATAGTGCTAGCTGGGCCTGACGTTGGTACCTCTTCTTTGGCTAGTACTTATATTTACATCTCAGTTTTATACCAAATTATTCAGAATTATATATCTATAGGTATAAGCTTGATTGATTTTACAGAATTTCTTTAAATAAACAAGCCTTTATTAAAATATAGTTAATGATAATAGTAACATTTCGTACTTACATGGTTGTTACATAACTACATTGCAAATCGTTAACTTATAGAATTTTGCTTACGCAACTAGATTTATCATATTTACTTACAAATAATCAACATATTTACACAGATTTAAGTTATTTTCATAGGTAATATCGCTAATTATAGCTTAAATTAAGTAATTAATAGTGCTAATAAGCATTTTGTCAACGATATTCGCTATTATGTTGCGCGTACCTACACATAGGTTGTATTGCATGCGCAGTCATTAGCGCAGGTATCGGCGATTACGAAACCTTTCACATCTGTTTTTAGATAAGTAAACTAGTAGTAGTGATTTTATTAGTGCACCTATTTAACGTCTTTATAAAGGCACATGCTAACATTATTTTATTTGCTTACTTAGATTGTATTCATATTCCTTTTCTAAATTGATACGTACAAACTTTCATCTTAATAGGTAGTACTTATCTAATCTATACATACAACAACTACAAACATAACTTATCTTAATAAATAAGGTAAACTACGTAATATATATATAAAATAAATATATATATATTAAATAAGGATTCATAATAAAAATGGTCAAGAGCAAAGTAGCGGATCCTAAAAAGCAAATAGCATCTATTAAAGCAAAACTAACGAGTTTTGCTAAGTATTTAGAAATTAATAAAACTTGTGAATCATTAAGTGAGCTCCAGTTGCTAGAATTAGAACGTCGCTTATTGACAATTGAAGCTTTAGAAAGTGAATTTGATGAATTTCAGACGGTGTTAGAAGCAGCTGAGGACGATCCACAGTCGTTGTACAATGATCGAGAGGAATTTCTTAACGAATACTATCACCGAATAGCTATGGCTCGCCTGCTTTGGGGCATTCGAGTTATAAAAACCGTCGAAATTCGGATGCAGGTTCGGCGACCGGCTCTGGGTCCAGGGCCGACGGTGACAACCCTCAAAACTACGTCAGATTGCCAAAAATAAATTTGCCAAGCTTCAGCGGGGACTATCAGCACTGGCTTGAATTCCGAGATACGTATATTTCTATTATACACGATAACGCTCGCATTAGTGACATAAACAAATATCATTATCTTCGATCAGCACTCAAGGGCAGTGCAGCCTTGGTAATTCAGAGTCTCGAAGTCACATCGCATAATTATAAATTAGCGTGGCAATTATTATCTCAAAGATACGATAATGAAAAACTTTTGATTAATAACCACTTAAATGCTATATTTAATATTGAACCTGCTCAAAAAGAGTGCAGCCGTTCTATAAGGATGATTATAGATGTGACAAATAAAAATTTATGCTCACTTGCCTCTTTGGGTCAACCAACTCAACATTGGGATACTTTAATTATTTTTATCGTAGCTAAGAAGTTAGATAGCATTACTTATCGTGAGTGGGAAGAATTTCGTAGTTCAATGACCACATATCCAACTCTTAAGAAATTCATAGATTTCCTTAACAACAGAGCTGACTTTTTAGACACGATTCAAAGCAATAGTAATACATACATACATAACGACACACAGACACAACATTTACAATTACAGAAACCAAAAACTTCACAGATAAAAAATACAAAATTAATTACTAACACAAAGGTACCTACCTGTCCTATGTGTAAACAGGCTCATTTTTTATTTAGTTGTCAACAGTTTAGGGACTTGAATGTAACCACACGTTTACAAAAAATAGCAAACTATCAGGTTTGTACGAACTGTTTACGTCCAGGTCACACAGAAAAAACATGCAGACTATCACATTGTAAATATTGCACTCAGAAACATAACACTCTTTTACATTCAGACATAGAAACTGAGCCTCATAATGTCGTTATGAATACAAATACACAGAATTTAGACAGACCTTATGTATTGCTTTCCACAGCCTTGGTGAAAGTGGCAGACGCACAGGGAGGTTTACACTTAGCCAGAGTCTTCTTGACAATGGCAGTACATCTCATTTCGTCACACAAAACCTCTGTGAGAAGCTGGGTCTGGCAAGATGTAGCACGAACTCCACTGTCACAGGTATTAACAATCAGATGTCCTACAGTGCAGAGTCATGTGATCTAACCATCGAGTCATGTTCGGGGGGCTACAGGGTCGACATTAAATGTTATATCTTGCCGGAAATTGCAAAATCATTACCGTCATCATATCTTCCTTTTGAAAATATAAAAATTCCTTCTGGCCTTCAATTGGCGGATCCATCTTTTAACATTCCGTCTGCTATTGACATTTTAGTAGGCGCTGATGTCTTCTGGGACGTCCTATGTTCTAAAACGGTTGATTTAGGTAGGCAGCACCCTAAACTACAGCAAACCAAATTAGGCTGGTTGATTTCAGGTGCTGTGTTTAACACCACTGAAAAGTCACCTTTCAACACTTGTTTTTTATCACAAAATGACGAACCACAGCTCAATCGTTTCTGGGAACTAGACACTGTTTTGCCAATACACAGTCTATCCGCGGAGGAAAAATTGTGCGAACAAATTTTTTTTCAAACTACCCGACGAAATAAAGATGGACAGTTTATAGTAACCATTCCGCTTAGAGAACCTCCTGATGTTTTAGGTGATTCTTACGTTACGGCTAGATGTCGCTTTCTTTCTCTAGAGCGTCGGTTGAAGCGTGATCCCGTTTTAGGCAAACAATATATGGAATTTATGAATGAGTATTTAAAATTAAATCATATGACAGAAAACACAGAACAGACAGACAATACAGGACATCTACATAACTATTATTTACCACATCATGCGGTGATTAATGAATCAAGCACTACTACAAAAATGCGTACCGTTTTTGATGGATCAGCAGTCACTACTTCAGGAAAATCTTTTAATGAGATTCAGATGGTCGGTCCCGTAGTTCAAGATGACCTTCTGTCAATCTTATTACGGTTCAGACAGCATAGATACGTTGTTACGGGGGACATTGAGAAAATGTATAGGGCTATTCTCGTGGAACCTGCACAGTGTCCATTACAACAAATTATTTTCAGATTTAATTCTTCAGAACCACTTAGAACTTTTTGTCTTAATACTGTAACTTACGGCACAGCATCCGCACCATATTTAGCCACAAAGTGTTTAGTTTCTTTGGCTAATGAATGCACAAGTTCAGACGCAAAAAGGGCTATAATGGCAGACTTTTACGTTGATGATTTTTTTGAGTGGAGGTGACTCAATTGAACACGTAAAATTACTATGTGATGAAGTTATTCAGACTTTACGAACAGCCAAATTTAATTTGCGTAAGTGGCAATCCAATAATTTAGAAATATTACAACATGTTACTAAATTGACCACACACAATAACGACATAAATAAAAACACAGAAAAAACATTAAACTTACAGGAAATAGTACCAAGTAAAACACTCGGTTTATGTTGGGATTCATCTTCAGACAATTTTTTATTTTCTTTACAATTACAAACTACTAAAACTAAAATCACCAAGCGCATAATATTATCATTAATTTCGCAGGTCTTTGATCCGCTTGGTCTTTTGGGTCCTTGTATAGTCGAGGCAAAAATGATCATGCAAAACCTTTGGGTGGATAAATGTAGTTGGGACGAAGAAGTATCTTCAGAAGTAAAAACGAAATTTCTTGACTTTTTACAGGCTCTTCCGACCTTAAATAGTCTTCGCATTCCTCGGTGGGTTTGTACTAGTAATGCAAACATCACGGAAATACATACCTTCACAGACGCGTCCGAACGTGCTTATGGCGCGTGTGTCTACGTCAGAACAGTCGAGACTAATGGTTCAGTCAACGTTATCTTGCTTGTATCAAAAAATAAGGTAGCACCTTTGAAACCAACTACAATACCACGCTTAGAGTTGTGTGGGGCGTTGTTAGGTACAAGACTCTGCGCTAAGGTACGTCGATCCATTACCACAAAAATAGATCAATTCTATTTTTGGTCGGATTCTACTATCGTCCTTGGATGGCTCAAAACATCACCAAGTCTGTTAAAAACGTTTGTCCGCAATAGAGTAGGTGAAATACAGGACAGTACGATCGAATGTCGGTGGAGCTATGTGCCGTCGAAAGAGAACCCTGCCGATTTAGTCTCTCGAGGGGTGAGGGCTGATCACATAAGCGACAGTACTTTGTGGTGGAATGGACCCACCTTCTTACATCACACAACCATTCAGTTTCCTATAACACCAAATATACATACGAAAAAGCTTCCAGAAATCACACATACAATACTACACACAGATACACATTCAAATAACATAATACAACAGACACAATATACCTATAATATAATATCTCATTTAATTAATTCAAAATCAAACTTAGTGCGAATTATCAGAATTATTTCATATATTTACAGATTTATACATAACTGCAGAAGCCCCCAAAACAAATATCAAAACGTGCTGTCATTATCAGAATTGAGGACTTCTGAGCTCATGATTTTCATGTTGCACAGCAAGAAATGTTTTCTATGGAATACAACATTATAAAATCAGGACACTCCCTACCCAAAAGGAGTCGATTACTTTCACTAACTCCATTTATCGATACAGATGGTTTGATGCGTGTGGGTGGGCGCCTGAAGAATTCTCATTATAGCTATGATGTAAAACACCCAATCTTGTTGTGTAGCAAACATCATCTAACACTAATCATCTTTCAGAAAATGCATACAAATCTATATCATGCAGGTCCACAATTACTTTTATCACACATCAGACAAACCTATTGGCCTTTGGGTGGGAGAAATCTCGCTAAACGAGTAGTTCATGGTTGCGTTCGTTGTTTTAGATTTAAATCCAAACCAATTCAACCAATAATGGCAGATTTACCTACACACAGAATACATTTAGAATTCCCATTTTTACATACAGGCATTGATTACGCTGGGCCAGTGCTGATAGCAGACCGTAAAGGCAGGGGTTGCAAACTAATAAAATCGTACATATGTATTTTTGTTTGCTTTGCCGTAAAGGCCCTGCACCTTGAGCTCGTCGGTGACCTAACAAAAGAAGCGTTTCTAGCTGCGTTATATAGGTTCATGGCTCGTCGCGGTAAACCTCACACGATTTACTCCGATAATGGAACAACATTTATCGGAGCTAGTAATGAAATCACAAGTTTTATTAATAACTATTCAGACGACATTCAGAACGATTTGCACCATCGCGGAATTCAATTCAAAAATATTCCTCCTTACTCTCCACATTTCGGCGGGCTTTGGGAAGCCGCTGTAAAATCAGTCAAGTTTCACTTGCGCCGTATACTTTCATTGGCACACTTAACCTATGAAGAGATGTCCACATGTCTTGTCCAGATAGAATCTGTTCTTAACTCCAGACCTCTTACTCCTTTGTCACCTGATCCTTCCGATTTCACCTGTCTTACGCCTTCTCATTTCCTTATCGGACGCTCACTATTGTCAGTTCCTCAAACTGATCTGACTGATGTCAACATAAACCGTCTGCAGCGATTCCAGAGGATAGAGAAGTTGAAGCAACATTTCTGGCAACGATACTCAAATGAATATGTATCTCTTCTCCAGCAGAAACTAAAGTGGCCTTCATCAAATGACGATCTCCAGCTGGGATCCCTTGTGTTGGTAAAAGATAAAACCCAACCACCTCTTCTCTGGCTCTTGGGTCGAATCGTCAAGCTACACACAGGGAAGGATAACATCAACCGTGTTGCTGACATCCGCACGAAGAAGGGAGTTATCCAGAGAGGCTTTAACAACATATGCCCTCTTCCACTCTTATGTTGAAGTTCTTCAACCCGGGCAGCTTGTTAACCACCATCATCAAGATCGCAGAGGCGCGGGGGACGGAGTGCAACCGGGCCCTCGCCGAACACTACCGAGCACTCACGGTTCGGCAGACACAGTTGGCGGATAGCCATTTTATTACTATTGTAATTTTACTTAAAATATATAAAATCTTAATCTATCAGCGGCCTTCTTTATTCCACATCAATAATCAGCTCAACACATGAAAACAAATAACGATGAACTGTGTTTTTAGATAATGTATATTCGAGGAAATGAAATTACCATGTAACCTTATTCTAGGATTTGTTAAATATTGTACTAAAAGTTCCCTCACTCTCATAGTCCGATGGGCCGGAAAGCCGACACGTTCGGAGAGAGATCAGCCGCAGGACCAACGGTTTTACGTGCTTTCCGAGGCACGAGCTAAGTGACAATTTTGCAACATTAAAATCTGTACATGAAATAAATTCATTGGTAGAGGCCCGTGACCGGTATCGAACTTACGCCTCCCGCTTGGAAGGTGCACGTCTTAACCACTGGGCTATCACCGCATAAAATATATTAGAAATCTGAAATAAGTTTGTTCTCGTTTTGAAGACTTTTAGTTTAATTATCAGGCTGAAATAATTTCCCTATTAAATATTTAAACCTGAAAACAGCTATCAGTATGAACTGTAATATTAAATTAAACAACATTTTAAAATATACAAAAATATAACCAACACCGAATGTACTCGTATTTACGTAAAAACCTTTTAAATATAACAGGAAGAACATGTGTATAATTGCGTAAACGCGCGGTAGTTATTATTTAATTTACTTGTATTAATATAGCAATTTGGCTTAAAAATATCTAGTAAAACCTACGGTTTATAAAATATGCTGAAACAATTCACGTGCAAAATCTAAAAGGCATTTGCACCTTATATTTTTCAGGAAAACTCGTATAGCCGGGCCTGTGAAGTGGAGAATCATGTGAAACAATAAAGCGTAATAGCGACAATATCAAGTAGCCTCCTACGATATCGCCCTGAAATGTGAGCTCGGAGTTTGCTAGTTTATTTCTGGAACAATTATTGGGAACAATCTTAGATGAAAACAAAATAGCGGAAGATAGGGCACGTCCTTAAAATCGTCAACTAGAAATTAGGCATGCTACACAACTACACGCACGAACACACACACAGCTGTAATTGTATTTAACGTTGTACACTACTGAGCAATAGAGACAAACCTCTTTATTTCGACAGTAGCGCGAGCGAGACAAGTGCGTTTCAATAGAGCATCATCGGAATAATTTCGGGTTGAGTCGTGTCAGCTCGTGTCCCAGAAAAACTATGGTAAGAAGCTACTGCAAAAACGAAAAACAGCGGGCGCATTCGCACACGCACGGACGTGTTTACTTGTTTAACTTGTTCGCACATAGATGTATCATATCTTTTTATCTCGCTATGCAAAATGGCGATCAAAACAATAAGTGAATTTACAATTATTAACCTAAGAATTTAAAGTTTTCGTGTGCGTGAAAAGAGATTCCGTGTGATTTTTTTTTGTGATTAGTACAACGCACAAAAGCACATGAAGGCATTTTGATAACTTTTACCTCGCTTAAAATAAAAAAAGAATTTCTTCCGTCACACGAGCACGCTATTGCTACTCTCAACTGCAAATGAGTAAAATCAGGCGACGTTGGCCTAATTTAAACGGTCCACGCGCTGGAGACGAGTCACTATCTTCCGCTATTTTATATATTATATATTTCTGACAACTATACTTTGATTTTTTATTATGTAGACAAAAATGACAGCTACAATCGAGCTTTTTTTTTAATGTTGCCAGCATAATGCAATTAGTGTTGTAATATTTTATTGTGAGCGATTAATTGAATTGGTGATATGAACTTACGACAACGTGATTTTACTCAATAGACTAATCTATATGAATATATATATGTATATAAATAAACTCAATCTATAAAACAGCTATTTTATTATTTAATGAAATTGACAATAAAATACATAAAATCGATAAAATGTAGTTTGAAATAAATGAGCTCTGTTTCTTTACAAATAAATATTTATTAGAAATAATAATGAAATTTATAAGTATCGTGTAAAAGTAACATTGCCTGAGTAAAAAAAAATATGAATAAAAAAAAGCAAACTTTAAACAAGTCTTGGGTGGATAAAAATATAAAAACGCCACGACAAGCCTTCCTTGCAGGTCTGACAACGGGGCTTAAAGCTCCTACAGGAAAAGGAAGACGCCTTATAATCAGCCACATTGGAAGCGAGGAAGGCTTTGTAGTTGGAGGTTTATTGATATTCGAGTCAAAAACAGATTCAAGTGATTACCACAATGAAATGAATGCAGAACATTTTGAGCAGTGGTTAAGGTGAATTTTTCCGAAATTAAAAAATGATTCGGTGTTAGTATTAGATAATGCCCCTTACCACTCACGTAATGTAGAAAAAACTCCATCTATGTCGTGGCGTAAATCCCAAATTCAAGAGTGGTTGAAATCAAAGAATTTAAAGTTCGAAGACAAAATGATCAAAGCAGAACTAATGGAAATTGTTAACAAAGAAAAATCTAATTATAAAAAAAAAAAATATTGATGAGCTTGCTGCCGAGTATGGTGTCACCATCTTAAGACTGCCCCCTTTCCACTGTGAATTGAATCCCATAGAATTAGTATGGGCACAGGTAAAGGGGCACGTCGCCAGAAATAACAAAAATTTTAAAATGGCTGAAATTTAAAATCTATTCATTGACGGGCTAAAGTTGGTGACACCGCAACGGTGGTCGAGTTGTATCGAGCATGTTATAAAAGAAGAAAACAAAATGATGCAACTCGATCACCTCATTGATGAGGTGACAGATACATTAATTATAAATGTTACGGACTCTGACTCTAATAGTTCTTATTCAGAAATAAATAGTGATTAAGAAAATTTTAATGTGTTTCATTTTTTCCAATATAGATTTTTATAAATCTAATAAAATAGCTAGTTTTTTTTTTTCAAACCCACAAAGTAGCTTTTATTTTTTAAAAGTTTTATGAGTTAGGTTAGATTGAGTGAAAAAGCTTAATACAGATTTTAAACTTATCGAATACATTTTTAACCATTCGGAATTCAGACATTCGCCGTAACATAAATATACATGAAATTAATCGAAATATTCAGTTGAACAATTCGATTAATTATGACCAACACTATTTTTTTATTACGATAAAGTGGCAACACTCCAAATGTCATTTTAGTCTACATAATTAAAAATCGAAGTATAACTAAGATTTTTCTCATCATTTTATTGTCTCGAAATAAATATGTCGAAACTCATACACTTTTCAATTAATATAAAATTGATGAAATACTTATGGAAAATTATTAATCTGTTACACTCTTCTCTCGACACCCGCCTAGCACGGACGTGCTTGTGCTTGTTCCGCGCTTGCATTTAAAACTCGACTACTAAAGTTTACATGTGTGCAAAGTGATATTGAGTTGGTGTGTGTTGTTTTTGATAGTCTCCGCCCAAAAGTGTGTGTGAAGAAGACCGTGCTAGCTGGAAAAGCGAGATAACAAACTGCATCTGCGTTCCTTATCGCATAAGGTCTCCTGGCGATACCCGCCCCTTCTGCATGACCGAGACACTTAGATCCTGCGAAAACGAAACAACCAGCTGCGCCCGCGCCTAACGTCGTAGAAAAATTCCATAAAATCAAGCTCCTCCCCATTGCTGGAACGTGACAGACATATCGACTACAAGCAGGACAACTGACTGTTCCTGCGTCGTTACTTCAACTCAATTAGGCCTACAAATTAATTTAGGCCTACAATCCTTATCATGTCACACCTACAGACACCGCCATTTCAATCGCCTAACCCGAACTATAATACAACTTCTAGAAATATATCTCCTAATAGTGGGCTTTATTCCTCTGACCCTCAGCTTTACAAACCACCTGACAGTGTGGAGGGAATTTCCGGGACACCTGTCTATGTTCCGCAGCGTTACAATAAACGTCCCCGAGCCGACACATCGGTACTGTCTGAATTTTCTGTCTTCAGGGAAGAAATAAAAGATATGATTACGACACTTATCAATGCCCAAAAGCAAGACCTATTAAGTATTACAACAGACTTACAGGATATTAAGGGGATAAACAACAACATTGATTCAACCTTGACCTTATTAACAGCGCAAAACGAAGAATTTCGTAAAAAAATCTCAGTACTTGAGCAGCAAACCAAAAAAGATCGCGAGTACATAAGTATCCTTGAAAATAAGGTAGAAGATCTACAAAGAAGCTCTCGGAAGACGTGTCTCGAAATTAAAAATGTGCCGAAAAAAGCTCAGGAGTCCAGACACGACTTAATGGCTTACGTAACTAACCTTTCTAAAACTATACAATTGGATATGAGTGACCGAGATATAAACGATATTTTTCGATTAAGAGCTAAGAACGAGGACGAGAAAAAACCTGCCATTATCGTAGAACTACGCTCGGCCATTCTTCGAAATGACTTTTTAAAAAAGGTCAAGGACTTTAACACCACAAACAAAACGCGAATTCAAGCTAAACACCTAGGTTTCACTAGTCTAGAGGACACTCCCTATCTTCTTATCGGAACAGCTGACAATGAAAGGCTCTAGACTATTTTTCCTTGCCCGAGACCTTAAAAGAACTAATAAGGTTAAATACTGCTGGATAGCGCACGGGAAAGTCCTAGTGAGACAAGACGACTTCTCAAAAATTATCCACATTCAAGATGAAGCTCAAGTGAACCAACTAAGACAAGAAAAATGACTATTTAAGCGTACTAAACATACTGTTTTCCTAGCATCTACTCTTAAACTTAATTTATACTTGCCACTGTTACTTTTTATACCTATTATTACTAACATTCTTACCAACACTAAACCCATTAATACTACACTCCTACCACAATTACAACGTCACACCACCTTACACTATATCACAATACACAGACAATACCCCCACACACACAAACATATAACTATACATCCATTCACTACAAACATCCTTATCGCATTATTTTCTTGCATAACTCGATCAATCCTTATTTGCATACCACTGATAACTAGGCCTACATTAATGCTTATTGATACGACTTCAGTTTCTTTGATTTTCTTTGATGGATAGTTTTACCAACTTATTAGAAATTGATAGGCTTAAACCTACAGAATCAATTAAATGTAATATCCAGGATCTTAAACTGGACCAGTCAGTTGACTACTTTACCATAGCCACTCAGAATATCGCAAGCGTATATAAAAATCTTGATGATCTCCAATTAACCCTCACACAATTAATAGTCGAAGTTGACATATTGATTTTAACCGAATGTAGACTACACCCAACAAAAAATACCCCACAAATTATAAATAATACCTCATACCAAACTAATAATCAACTTAACCAAAATGACGGTGTTGTTGTTTACATTAAAAATAATTTTACTGCCAAAGTTATGGAAATAAACTTACTCAATGCTACTGGACTACAAATTGAAGTAAATAATTACATTATACTTGGTATATATCGTTCTCCATCCCATATAAACGCTAGCAATTTCATAAATTCTCTTGATTCTCATCTCGAAACACTGAAAGACTTTAAAAATATACTAATTATTGGTGACATTAACATCGATCTTATTATATCCCCTAAAGAGAAAGCATACGAACGGAGAAATAGATTAAATTATTTGAACGCACTCTGTTCACATGGTATCATGCCCGCTCATCTACTTTCTACAAGAGGCGACAGTTGCTTGGATCATATCCTATTAAGACTAGACAAAAATAATAACTCGGCTTATGCTGCTGTCCTAAATACTACAGTTACAGACCATAATCTTGCTGTTCTATTTATTAAACAGAAGACTAAGGTATTAATGTCGTCACATAGGTGCAAAATGGTAACAAATTATGAAAACGCTTACAACAGTCTTATCTCAACAGATGTCTCGTTTCTGAGCCTGTGCAATGATCCAAATACTTACGCAAATGCACTTATAGATACTATAAAAGCGGCCATTCGCAAAAATTCTAAATTTTCTCTATTTCCTAAATGCAAAAGAAGCCTAAAACCATGGATCAACTCCGGTTGTTTAAAGTGTATAACATTAAGAAATAAAATGCAACTGAAGTTAAAATTAGAGCCACATAACCAAATTCTAGCTATCACATACAAACGGTTCAGAAACTTTTGTTGTAATCTAATAAGAAAGGCTAAGAGAATGTACTACAAAGATAAAATTAATAAATCTATTAAAAAGTCTAAAAATCTCTGGACAACTATAAATGAAATTACTCAATATAGGCCTCCTAGAACTCCTAACACTGACTTGCTTAATATAAAATCCTCCCCACAATTATCAACAGACTACGTAAATGACTACTTTGTTAATGTAGGAAGAAGTTTGGCGCAGAATATATTAAGCGGTAATGACCCCTGTGAACATGATGCCTTTAAATATTATTCTCACCCGTACTCGTTTGTGCTACTAAATACCTCTTCTCAAGAGGTGGATTCCGTTCTAACAAGCTTAGATTCTAGTAGTGCCCCTGGTTGGGATGCCATTCCGACTCAGTTCCTAAAAATATCCAGGAACTTTCTGGTCCCCATCATCACTGATCTAGTTAACATAATTTTTAAGTCTGGGATCTTTCCCGATTGCCTCAAACGCTCCTTAGTGACTCCTGTCTACAAGGGAGGTAACAGAGACGATGTAAGCAACTACCGCCCTATATCTGTGTTGACATCTATATCAAAAATTGTTGAAAAACTAATAAACTCCAGACTAGTTAACTACATGAATAAAAATAATACCCTATCATATTCTCAATACGGTTTTAGAAGTGGACGGTCAACGCAGGATGCCATTATTGATCTCACCTCTTGTATATCTAGTAACGTCGATAGGGGATACAAATGCTTAACAGTCTTTCTTGACCTTAAAAAAGCATTCGACACCGTTTCTGTGCCTATCCTTGTGGAAAGGCTTGAGAGACTGGGAATCCGTGGTACTGCTTTGTCTCTTCTAAATAGCTACCTAACAAATAGGAAACAGGCAGTTAAAATTGACCAGTTTCACAGTGAGGAGAAACATGTCACTTTTGGTGTCCCGCAGGGGAGTGTCCTTGGTCCAACGCTCTTCCTAATATATATTAATGAGTTATGTAACCTTAGTGGCGTTGGAGGAAGGATATTCTCCTATGCTGATGACACAGCTATTGTTTTCTCTGAAAAGACTTGGGATAAGGTAAAACTGACGACTGAGAGAGGGTTAGCTAGAGTTTTTAACTGGCTTAATTGTAACCTTTTAACCCTAAATATTGATAAAACAAACTTTATCTGCTTTGGACCTTATTTAAACTCTCAGCCAAATCAAAACTTCAATATCTCGTTACACAACTGTCATTATACTGATTTCTCAAACTGTAACTGTCCTTCTATTGAAAAGGTTAATTGTGTAAAATACCTTGGGGTTATGGTGGACCAGAGATTGTGCTGGCATCCGCAATTGGAATTAACTTTGAGCCGAGTTAGGAAACTGACATGGGTATTTAAATCGCTAAGATATGTGATGGACAAAGACGTGTTGAATAATATATATGTTGCTCTGGCACAATCGGTTTTGACGTACTGCATTCCCGTCTGGGGGGGCGCTAACAAAACGAACTTTCTACATTTAGAGCGCGCACAGAGGTCCTTGATTAAGGTAATGCATTTTAAACCCTACAGATTCCCTACTGACAGCCTTTACACCATCAGTAAACTGCTGTCAGTTAGGAAACTATATATAGTTAACCTAATTGTAAAGTATCACAAATCCCTGCCCTACGATTCCACCCTTCAGAACAAGAGACGAAATGACCTGGTGGCTCCTTCCTTCCCCACCCGCTCGGTCTTTGCTAGACGTCAGTATAGAGCTCAAGCTCCTTACATCTATAACAAAATCAACCGAATTTTACAAATATATCCTCTGCCCATGAGACCGTGTAAAGCGTACCTAACTCGGTGGCTGTATACGCTTGGATATGACGAAGTGGAAGATCTTTTAAAAAGAGTTATTTGATCAATAAGCCTTACCACTAAACATTTTTCCATTCATATAACATATATGGATAAGTTTTCACGTTGATTTATTTTTATGGCATGAACAGTTAGACCTCAAGCTAATAGTTTCACCATGGATGTCGATCGTTCTACATATAGTACCTCTGCCGAAATTCCGAAACTGGGTAGGTCCACCACAAACACACTCACACATATTCTCATAGTTATACATACCTACACACGCACTCATCCTCACACACATAACCTCACACCAACACACACACACACGAACACACACACACACACCAATACACACACACACACACACACCAACACACACACACACACCAACACACACACACCAACACACACACACTCACACTCCACAATGTAAACTATATATAAACGGAAGAGGGTGGCTTTCCCACTACAAGTGTCTATGACTACTTACCGGGAAGCCCCTACTACTATTTGTATTGGATTCTTTTAAATAAAAAAACCATTTATTTATTATTAAATAAAAAAACCATTTATTTATTTATTTATTTGTACAAAAATTACTGGATCTGCTTAGATATTATTCAGGATGTTTTTTTGTCGACAACGTTTCCGAAAGTTATGCATTTTCCTTATCATAGGAGATTTTTTTCTATGAAAGCATAGGTACCTGGGAAATGTCTGGTTTTCTAAATATTAAGGTCCAAAGTTGAGTTTTTAGGTTACATTTTTTTCAGAAATAACGTGTAACAATAATTTCTTTCGCGATACAATTAAAAAGTGAAAAACGAACGCAAACACTAGAGACAACACATTGCACGCAACCAAGTCAACTAAAAAGAATAAAAAAAAAATGCTACCCGCGATTTCTTTATTTGTATATAGGTTAATATCACTTCAAATGTTTCAATTATAAACCTCTAAAAATGAGAACTATCGAGATATCTTACTAATATGTAAACTCTTTGACGAGTGTTATTAAGACAAGTAAATAAGTAACTGTATATGTATAATTTTAGTTAATACAAATTTGTCATTAAACAAAAATGAGAAATAAATCGCCCCTTAAATCTTGAATACTTATATGCCCATTATAGGTATACATTATAGGTTATGGCGTGCAGAATCATAAAAGAGATCCGACAGCCACGTAAAGCAAAGCCGAGTCAGATGTAAATGATAAGAGGGGTAAGCACGAACCTCTCGATAGTCCGTAACGCTATCGTCCAACTGTCAAATCACATAGATTTTGCTAGGGAGTCGCTAGCGTTACGCCGCGTAAAAAGGTTCGTGCTCACCCCACAGTGCTATTGAAGTTGCTTGAGAGAATGCTCGAGCTCTTTATTCGACTCTTACGACATACAATGCACGGAAGGAGATGCAGCTGATATATTACAGTGCAGCTCGCATCGGTACAGGACTAAAGCTTCGTTATCTATTTTCTTACAAAATAAAAGGTTGGCTACCAATTAGCGTTTGAAGCAATCATTTAAAATTGATAAATCTATCAGCAAGTTTTCGTATTAAACTTTAAATCCATTTAACTTCGACTCTATAAACTCTTTTGCTTAATTAAAATAAACATTGTTTCCATAACTTGGAGATTGATTATCTTGAATTCTGTTTTAGAATTTACCCAAATATAGTTCACAGAGTTGTTTTGTATATATCTTAATTTACGAAAGTTTCGTGAAATATGCATACCGGAATAGATTGTCAAATGACGACTTTTATTACTGTGAACCAACGAGTTCTTGCTGTGAACGGAGCCGCGGAGATAGCTCACATTAATCATATAACAACGCTTTATTGCTCGAATGGGCGCCACGCCGATACATGAGCTCTATATACGTAGCTCAATGGGCTGCAAACTCCTTGTACTATATTGTGAACAGTCAAATCTACCGAACGTTTTCATTTATGAAACCAAGAGAAAAATTGTGCCAAGAATAAAGGTCTCGTGTAGATGGTAGTGCGAGCTTTATACCTATATTTCTAAATACCTATAAATATGTCGTACATAATGTGACTAATGAATGCTTGTAACTTCATTATCTTATAAGGAACAAAGGTTTCTGATTTGGTATTAGGAGATCCTTGAAACTTGTATCAAGTAAGCTTATGATTTTCTGATTAACTGTAATCAACGAATAAAAAACAAGTATTAGCTAAAGTCTAATGTTAGATCCGAAATCATTTATATAATTTAGTCAATAATATTTTAGAGAAGTATAGTACAAGTTGCCAGTTTAAACCAAGCCCAGTATGTTATATTGGTATAGATGTATGTACATTTTTCAACGTACTCGTATTATGAGTAGTAATAAATCTAGACGCTTATAAAACGAGCTTCACCCATCTAATATAAAGCTTCTCTACCGATGTGTAAGAAACCTTTGAAGCATTAATCTCAATATCTAGGTATTACATGTGCTGTACAACTTTTAGACAAAATTCTACGAAAATTACTTTATTCATACATTATTACTATAATATATCATTTGAATGATACGATATGATGAATGCACTCAGTAGATTGGCATATCCCATCCAGAGGAAAACAGAACATAAAGACTAATTATTATGAAACTCTAAAACCCAACACATTACCTACACAGAATTAACTACCCTCTACTGAGTATTAAAAAATATAATATTAGTGGTTTACTAATTTCTTTAATCTTGAGGATGCCACGGTTGTTGGCGAAACATATGTAGATTATTTATCTAGTTTTTGATTTCGGAATAGTGCAATGTATTGACTTGCATGCTAGGTGCTCGGGTCTAGTTTCTCGTGGCGATTGTAGTTAGTGTAAGTGCCTGTTTTCGCAGTTATGAGTTATCAGCAGAGGTCGGAATTAGGTAGAGTCATTTATGTACTTGCATCGAAATGTTGATATTAATGTGGACCTTCCCAGGATTTCTAATGGACAATCCCGTGTGGCCAACAATATTACAAATAAATAATAATAAAACCCTCAGAGATAGACAAATAAAACAAAGATAATTAACATAAAATTTCTGCTCTTTAAAATTAATACCGGAATTTGAGGCATATCCACTTTATTCTTTCGCTGTATGAAATCAGTGCAAGTACATAAATGACTCTACCTAATTCCGACCTCTGGTTATCAGATCCGAGGGTCAGTGGAGGGTGTAGGGCCCGGTGGTGGGCGCACCTATAGTGAAAGTTATATAGTTACTTAATGATCTATAACAGTATTTAGATTATAAGAGTAACTAATTACAAGGCATTGCGTATCTAGTGTTAGATTAACTAAACGCTAAGATGTAGGTTACATGCCTATGCCGATTACCTGCGGCTATAAGTACCTGTAAAAGATTATTCCAATTTTACCTTCCTCCCTTATTACTTTATAACGCTGCCAAATTGTAAAAGTAAATGCGGAGGTTTTTCAGAAATTCACGACGACGACGCCATATGTACACGAGGGGCCTTTCCGACTTTCGAGATCGAGTAATTGAAACACGCTTTCCCTCGGTCTTAGAGCCGCCACATACAGTCGGAATTTCGTTTCATTTCGGAATATAAACAAATCTGTCGAATTACCCTTGTGCTGATTAAAAAGATGAAGAGTTCGTTTGTTTGGAACAACTGGAGCTCAACTCGGTTGGATAAGCACGAACTTTTTTACTCGCAAGAAAATTTTCAATGTCACTTTAGTGCCTTTATCCGCTCGTATATATATAGCCATGCACGTTAACTTTCCTACATACCGGGTAGGCACATACATTTGGCCGGCGCCGGTAATTCTGAAACCGAACTGAGAGAAAAGGCACTTACCGACGGTCAATAGGTTCGTGCTTGCCCAACTGATCCGATCGAATTGAGAAAAGCTATATTCCTTAAAGCTGAAAAATTCCTTCATCTCCGAAAATTCCCGTTACGTTTTTTTCATGTAGTCCACGCAGATGGAGTCCGAAATTAGTGCAGAATATACATCTACTGTTTCTAAATACCACATAAGCGATCAGAATCCGAATTCCGAATTCTGAATCCGAATTCAGAATCGGAAATCTGACTGTACGTGGCGGCTCTTAAATGGATCTCCCCCGCCCCATTCCGATCGAGGACGTAGTTCAATTGACTCATATTTGAAGATTACAAAATAAATTTCTTATAACTCGTTATATACGAGTAGGTAGGTACTTAAATACTATAGAGATGCACTTTTTATTTATTTTACTGTGTTATTGAAAAATTATAATAAGCAATGTAATAAAATGTTTTAATATAATTATAATTTCAGTTATAATTATTTTCAATTTATTATTTACCAAGTATTACGTAACTTAGAATAGACTGCGTCAAAATAACTATAAAATTAGTAACAATAGGATTTTGCTGAACAATAAAATTTAAAATACCTAAAAATATCTTTGTTGTTATTTCAATGACAGTACGTAGGTATGCCCCATAAATAACCTTAAGTAATTACATAATTATGGTGTATGATTTGTTTTTTATTGTATTATAGAGTAACGATTTTATAATAGGTACCCAAATTATTTTACGACTTACAAATGTCGTTATAAGAAACTACTAGAAAATTATTTCTTTTCACAACTATGGTTAAACAAAGTTCATTAGATAGGTTGCAGGCTGTTTCTTTATCGATCGTCTTAGTTTGCATTAAATTATGTAAGCCCGACAATGGCCGGGGGATATATTTAGCCCCTGGAAGCCAATAAAAAGGTTGGGTTGAAAACAGAAAGGTCAGAAATATTTTAAGACTATCTACTGCTTATATCGCTGTTCACACCATAAGTCAATTTAGCTGATTAACCTTCACACAAACATAGGGTTTCAGAACCATATTAATTGCAAAATCCTTTTCCATAATTGGATTCACATTTAAATCTAATGCGATATAAACAAATATTTCAAATTTATCTATAGACCTTTATTGTAATTAAAGTGGTTACAATTATTTAAAAAAAATCCAATTACCAAAGGTTTGGTTAGATTACACTATTATAATTTTATTCTAAAATTTCCGCTGGTATATTGAATGTAAAATGCGGTGTAATGGAAAGTAAACTCTAAAGTTATCTAGAACGAAACTTGTTGGGTCCTATTGTTATATGAATACCAAAGTTTCTCATTCACCAGAAGGCCTACTAAAGGTAGTTCGTACACCCATTTATGCGCATATATACAGTTCGTTTAGTTGCTTTAACGGATACCTAATTTCATTAATGGACAACGTAACCCACGCTCGCCTGTTGGTCCTTCGATAATAACGATCCGGTATAGGTACTTTCGCGAATATTACCTACACTATAAAATTTGAGACTCGTTTTATTAACAAACTTCGTCATTATTCAACGGTGGATGGTTGTGCTGCGAGTATTAATATTCATGTGTGGAGTAAAGTACTTAAGCTGACAGTGCATTCGGTCTGTTTAAAGTACGATGCCAAGAGTTGAAGATGCCAAACAATAGGCAATATGGCTGCGACTGCGACGTTGTATGTTCCGCCTATTGCCCGCGTGGAGAAGTACTCGCGGCTCGGGGCCCGGAAGTCGTTGGCTGCCATGTGTGGTGATTCCCTCACTACCATCGACAGCCGCACAAGCAAAGGCTTAATGTTTCCTGCCAATTTTATTCCAGGCAACTTAAATGTTGGAAATTTACTTTACGTTTTATAATTTTAGAACAAAACATTCGGCAGTATAAATACTTCAGGTATCTGTTGTTTGATCAATGAAAAGTGAATAAAATATATAAAAGTAAAAGAAACACTTATAATAATTGTAAATAGGTACTGTATAAAAATTATCTCCATTTATCTGTATTCTAGCATTTTGGTGCGAAAATCCTTAAGGAAAACCGGCAATAAATTACTACTACCGACGTATAGCAATAAATGACTCGCAAACACACGGATATATAAAATACGGGAAATATGTTTTGTCGGTGTTGCTTTACGACTGAGATTATATTCAAAACATATATAATAAAAGAGGTTATTCCACTTTATATGTTTTGAAGCAAAGAGCAATAAGGAAAATGTTAATACGATTAATCCTAACGGTAACCTCAATTGGCAGTTAGGTAAAAATGTTATATTTGTAGAACTCGTAAAACATCGCTTGAATCCACTTCCAGTCCGATATCAAAGATAGTCGGTTTAAATTTTTAACCGTACAAAATAGCCAGCGCCCGGTTCAGTAAATATCGGTCGTTTAGGTTCTATGCAGGGGATGGGAGACCGAGACAAATGGTATTTTTAGTGAAATGAGCAAAACAAACGAACTTCGTTCCGGCGCAGGTGTTTGTACCAAGTTTTGTTCTCTTAATAAATGAATAGCACTGATGTTCTACTACTATTGTATTTATGCTAGGCACTGAGTTTACTTATTCGGTGTTATTATAAAACCGTGTTTAAAATGAAATATGACTTTTGACAGCGAAATGCAAATGGAATATCTCAAAATTAGAAAAATAGATAGATGATTAGCTGAAACTATTCTCTGTAAAGAAGATTGTCTTTAGAGTGAGACAAGGTTACTTCTGAAATCCTTTTAATTTAAAGATTTTTATATAAACGAACCGCATTTTGCCCATATACATGAAATACGTACCTGTACCTAGACAACAATATTTTACACACAAATATATCTCCATCAACGCAAGATAAAATCCTACTACCGTCATAACATCATGCAGAAAAGTGAAAACATGCAGACATCCGCTTAAAGCCGGATAATTGAAAAGTTGAATCTTGCACACTTTTCCTAGGTCCCGCTGAAGGCTGTCTGCATGTGGACCGCGATGTATGCGGGTCTCCTGGACCGCCGCCAGAACACACTCGTTAGCCGTGAGCATCCCACGATGTAATAGTTTTGTCGACTCGGACCCAGTTTAATCTACTTGTTTATATTTTGTTGAGAATCTAGAGCAGCGGACAGTTTATGCGTTTCTTATCTCTTTGGAGCACCTTTGTCTTGTTGGAGGCTTTATGACATTGTTTTGTTTGGTTCTGTATTTTATTTAGCATGACGCTTGCATTTTTACTTCAATTTATCGAGGAAATGATTGTACATTAAGATTATGTTCTGTTATTTTATAAGAAAAGGTCAAAAGGTGCATTATCAAAGTATATATCAAAGTATAACAGTAAATGAAGCCACCAACATTTTCTCTATCGAAAACTGAATGATACGTACCGATTTGCTGTAATAGAAGTCAACTCATCCATTGTTCATAGCTTCGTAGTCGATTTACGTGCTACGAACGTTGAACAATGCTACGAAAATCTGTTTTAATACTATGTAAGTTGGTAGATACGGCAAGTTATTTAAAATCGATACACTTGACCAACTATTATTTGAAAAAATGGAGTTAAAAATCTTTTTTTAAAATTAAACTGGTCACTTTCATAAAACTCAAAGTGAGTGTGAGTTTTGCATGAAAGAAAGGCGAACCAGTAGAACTGTCCGCGACACACTGGGCGGCCGTCCAGCCTCAACGACATGCTAATGCCTTTGGTCACCAAGTTTGTGTTACTAAATTGTTTTATTTGTTCTTTTGGACGTTTCGTGCTTTCATTATTTTATTCAGACTGGGTAAATGACAAAAATGTATATTAATTATATTATATATTTATATATTATATTATTATTATATTATATATATATATATAGTATATTTGTTCAACATTGTTTTTACGTTGTTAATACAATATGTATTATTGAAATGAAATGAAATACTTATAGATACGATGATGAACGATGAACTTATAGATATTATTGAAATAATATTGGAGATTAGTATTTCGCTTATCATACCCCTTATGTTATACATAGACTATGTTACATGTACGTCATTGTACGTACGCATGAAGCAGACACGAGTCATTTTCTCTTTGTTTATAGGCCAGTGGGCGCGAGTTAATAGACGTAAAAGTAAAATATGTAATGATATATAAATCAGTACAGATAAGTCCTGACAAACAAACGTGACGTGCACGTCCTAATACGTGCAGACTTGTATTAAACAGTGTGTCAGATCGTAACGTAAGTTTAACCACATCACGGATCCGGTATTGGATGGGAGCTAGCTACTAGCTCTGCTTTACGACTGTCAACTGTTTTTTATTTATTATTTTCGCCATTATACATAAGATCAGAATATGAATAAATATTCTTGTTGGATACTGGCTGGCCTTTTCCATTGTCAAAGGCGGCTGGAGTCGCGAGTCACAGCTAGTTTCTATTAATCTGCGCGTCACATCGTGCCCTCATGTTTATATTTAAAATAATCGATATAATTTAGTGGGGTTACAGTATCACGGCGCCCATTATATGTCGACATAAAGACAGCGGACTTCAGCTGAACAGCAATCGTGGTCACATATTTAGGTAAAACGAGTGAATTACCCAGATTGTCGATAGAAGTCAACCAATTTGTCGGATTACGTATGGCCAACTTCTGCTGCTTAATTAGGCATGCAGACGGTTTCGCTGAGCCTTAATTGGTACTTTGGGCTTACACTGTCGATCGCAGATACGTCCAAAAAGTCCTAAAAATAAATTTAACAGCCGCGTGCGTGAGGTCTCGAGTAACTGGAATGGCTGTACAGAATGAGGTCATTTCCCTTTCATTGCTATTTGTGTTGGATTTTTATTTTTACCACTTAACTGGGTTACAGAAAACTTGACTGTAAACAAGTTTAGTATCACAGTGGAAATGGTTTATGTGGACGTGATGTGAATGTGCGCACGGAGTCAATTCGTGGGCGTTTATACTGCTATCCTGGTGGACTCCATTCATCTTTATTAGATCACATCAACATACATTTCAATCTAAAGTTAAAAGCATATAAAGGATGGTACTTAACTGTAGGCACCTAATTATTTTTGACGACCGATTCGCGTAGTTTGTACCTTGCCTGCGACGCTCTGGGTTTGAATCCCGGCAGGTGCAAACGTTGATACGATTAAACTTTATTTTCGAGTGGATGTGTCTATAGACATTTATGTATTTATATACCGTTGCTAAGTAGCATAATCTTGTATGAAATTAGTTCGATATACATAAAAAACTTAATCATAATCACTGGACTATGTAATAGCATATAACACAAAATATTAATAAAGTTATGGGTACAAGTTAAAATTTATAGCTCACTCTCGTTTAAAACAGCGGTAACTTTAATCCTTGCCAGCAAGTTTAAAAGTTTCGCAATGACGCCAATTTAAATTACCCACCCATTACCTACACGTGCCTAAAAGCCTATAAAGGTCTACAATATCTTGTAATTTTTGCAAAAAATGTAGGGTTCTTTGGTAAGTTACTGTTTTGCATCGAGAGTTGGAGTAGTTGCTTTTAACCATTACTTATTTTGTGGGCATATGTAGGTATGTATGTATACAGTTAACACACATTTTTTTCAGATTTCGTTAGTTCTAATTTGCTTTAAGTCAATCAATGTTTACAAAACTCATCCCTATCTGACTCAGTGATTTTAATGTTAATGTTTTCTTTCATGTGTGCTTTTTTTTGGATGAATTAAATTAAAATTTGCGCGTAAGGGGAGCTATCCCAAAATTCCCAGAGGTCGGGGAAAACTGAAATCACGCAGATGAAGCCATGGGCGGCGAAATGTTATGACTTCGTTAGCAAATATAGTTTAATAATATTATAAATAATTAAATTATTTCAAATATACCGTAATCTGCCGTAATCTATATAATTAAAGACATGCGTAGTTTTGATATAATAATGATCAATATTGAATATAATGGTTTTGGGTTATAAGCAGTTTTCTATCTGTAAAGATAGGATTATAACAAAATCATTTATGTTCGTGACTTCGTTTGCATCCACTATCGTAAATAACACAGTCGAAATAGTCTAAGTTATAAAACATTTTTCCCTAGGAGTACAAATTCAAACACATTGGGTTATTACGGTTTAAAATCAGGAAAATCGTGTGTATAAACAGATATATGGTATTTTTTGGATATTGTACCTTCGGTATTTTTTGTGCTGGATTTAATTATATTAATTTAAGAGATAACAATAAGTAAAGTAAAACATTTATGGATGGATTATTACGTTACATAGTTTTTTATATCTATCTGATAATCTGATAATTTCACAACGTAGTTTCGACATAAAAAGATAAAACTTCGTCACAAAAAAGCCACGAAACAAGCTAATAAACTTGACTCATCAAGCTCATTTGACGGCAAGGACATAACACTGAACTTGGGTATCGCAAGATATTTTCGCCTTTGAAATAAAATAATCCCTTAAAATAAAATGTGGTCGTAAAATAGTGTAACGATAACCGTCTCTAGTGGGCGACGACAGAGACGGTTGCCCACCGCCACCGCCTCACGCGACCGATGTTAACACGTACAAACTATTTCTCAACCACTTCTTTTCTAATCAAGGTGGAATTTAATGAATATGCATAAAATACATGCTTAAAATACATTTTAATTGCGAGATATTTGTTTTTCCTATTTTAGATTGAACTCTATCATATAATATATATATAGAGGATGTTTTTTTGTGACACCATTAACGAAGGGTAAGTACTCTATAGGTAAACATCAAATGAAGTAAGTTTATGTCAAAAAAAATGTTGGGAATTTTTTTTATTAAAAAAAAAATTACTTGATCGGGCGAAATTTATAGCGTCTAGTGTTTATGTTAGTTTTTTAATTGACAAATATTAATTATTTCTCGTGAAAAAATCTTGCTACGCGCGTCTATGTGCATTTATGCAGAAAAACGCAGTACTCAACTTTGGACCCTAATATTTTGGAAACCAGACACTTCCCAGGTATGCTTCCATGGAGAAAAATTATCGTGATGATGAGGAGATTCCGTAGTTTTCGGGAACGTTGACGACCAAAAATCATCCTGTATCTTTACTTTTTTTTTCACAAAATGAAAGACATATTGTGAATGTAAGGATTTTCAGCGCTTAGTTAACTTATCTACGTAAACGGATATAAAACTAAAAGCAAAAATTATGTTTTAAGGGATTAGGTTAATACCTACTTAATTCATTTAACAATACTAATATCTTCATAGAGTTTCTAACTCATTCTCTACACAGATAAAACAAACGAAAATATCATGAAATATAGCCCTTCGGCTCCTTTATAACGTTGTTTACGTGTTTTCCCATAACCTCACTTTGTCCACAAAGTATAACGATGAGACCAAAATAAACTTGCTCCCTCCTTATTTATGGAAATAAAAATAGATCGAAAGTTATTTGTGGTCTAAATTGTGATAAATAAAAGTAAATAAAACTTTTGTGAAAGCTGATTTTTTATTCATAAGGTAGGCGTGACATCATCTTTCGAAAGTCATCCAAACTAGGCACGAGTCACAACATTACAAAAAATAATAAATAAATAATAAATTTTATTTGAAATCAAGTATTTACAATTCATCCTTATCTAATATTTAACAGAGTAGGTATTTGTAAAAAAAAACACTTTGCCATAATACAAGGAGAGCTGAGTTTATAGCGGTCCCCACACTAGGTCAGGCCTGTATCGTGGGGGCCAGAAAAGAATTACAGTGGAGAGTTAAAATGTTAGGTGTACTCTGAGAAGTTACCGTTGAACAATAATATATGTAAGTACGTACATATATAGAATTTAACATAAAAAAGTAAAGAAATCAAAGATAGTAGATAAATGTAAATGTATATTTATTTTTATGTCAATATATTTAAGTATATACACACTTATATATACTTATATACATACAAACATACATAAATATACATTAGGTAATTATATATATGTACTTATAGATAAATAATGGATAATAAGATAAGATCTACGATTGAACTAACAGTAATGCTTCAGATCGCTCGTACGATAGTCCAAGGAGGAATTTCGAAACTAGTACTTTGGCTTGACGAATTGAACTATTTTTTATGTCACAGAATTTAGCGATTTGCTTGTAAATAAAAGGTAGACGGTAGAATTGGAAATGTTTGGCAAATGTAGTTTTAACTAGGGTCTGATGAATTTGGAATACCCGCTTTTTTAGTAGAGCTTATATTCCCCGGAGGTGATGGTAGTCTGATGCGCTGACAAGAAGGTTTTCAGAATGTACAATTGAAAGTAAAGTGAGGACTTTAGCATCAGCATTAAGTGATTCGGTAGGAAAACGAAAGGGTTTTTTAAGCATTACTTTTAAAACAGAACGTTGAGCCCACTCTAGTGTGAGCATCACTGTGACACCGGATCCTCTCCAAGCTGTAATACAGTAAGTAGTTATAAACTCACAAAGCGAAACGTATACCAGCTGCAAAATCCGACGATCAGCAGAGATGCGTAACAGTCGCATAATGTGAGCCAGCCTTCTAATTATCAGACCTACTGCTGAAATATGGGGTTTGAATTGATTCTGGTCTATTTCTACGCCCAAGTGCCTGGATACAGTCCACGCGAGTAATTTCCTCACAGACACACGATGTCCTGTTACATGATGAATGGATCTTTAATATGGTAGGAGATTTCGGCATAGAGGCGCGAGTTTAGAGTAAGGAGATTGCTATCCAGCCAGCGCTTTATCTTCTCCATACCATGCTCTGCTTTTTCCAGTGGCCCCTTCCAAGTGTTAGCATGAAAAAGAGCTACCGTGTCATCAGCATCTTCCCCACTTCGTGTAAGTCGTTTATATAAATAATGAACAACGTCGGCCCAAGGACACTTCCCTGTGGGACTCCAAAGTGCATCGGCAGTTCTTCACTGCAGTAACTACCTATTCTAACATGTTGTATACAGTTAGTAAGGTAACTTTGGAATCATGCCAGTGGAAGACCTCTTATTCCAAGAGACTCAAGCTTTTTTAAGAGGATTGGCACTGACACGGTATCAAAGGCCTTAGCTAGATCAAGAAATACCCAAACACAGTTCAGCGATTTATCAAGCTTGGATGCAACTTGTCCCGTTAGTAAATTAACTACATCCTCAGTCGACCTTCCACATCTGAACCCAAATTGCTTGTCAGATAGCAGATTAAATTATTACAAGGCGAGAATTGACAAGTTTTTCGAGAATTTTGGATAATATTCCCAGCAAGGATATTGGTCTGTAATTTTCTGGAGTATTTTTGGAGCCATCTTTGTGTATTGGGATTACTACTGCCTGTTTCCAATCCTGTGGAAAGATTCCATTTTCCAGGCTAAGATTAGATATACAGGGTTAATTTAAAAACATCAATGACCTCGCAGGACTAGATAGTTAAAATCATAAACAATAAAATTTGTTCATAACTCAATACATTAATTAAAAATGATTTTCCAAGCTTTTATTGTACATTTATAAGTCTATGTTCCATTCGAAGAAGGTAGACGCGCGCGGTCGCGTGCTCACCTGTGTTATGTACAGACTTAAGAACATTCAGTAGTAATACTAAATTGATATTTATTATTGTATGAAAGTAAAATATGTTAAATTACCAAAACTTGTAGAACAAATGTTGTTGTTTATGATGGTACCTAGTCTTGCGAACATTGTTTAGCTTGAATTGTGTTGCAAGAAATATTTCAGTCGTTTTAAGGGCGTTAAGAAGTTTGTCAGAGAGGCTAGTTCCTATGTTTGCAAAGTATGTATTACAACGATTAATTGACTCTTGGGCATTTGGCTTGTTTTTGAGTAATTCGGTATTAGATGTGTTCCGGTTTGGGCTTTCAGTTATGTTTTTTATAACTTTCCAGATCTCTTTAGATTTTTTCCTGTTGTCTTCCAGTGCTTTGCCTTCATAAGCTCTCTTTAATCTGTGCAGAAGCTCCGTACAGAAATTTCGGTACCTTGTGTAAACAAGTTTTCGTACTGGATCATCAGGATTTTTCTTTAGGTCCAGGTGCAACTTATCCCAGTGTCTCATACATCTTATAAGCCCCGGTGTGATCCAGGGCTTCAGAATATATTTAGATCGCTGTCATATTTACAGCGTAATATTTACTGTCTGTAATATTTACAGCGCTGTCAACATCGCGTGTGTTTATTACAGTAGTCCAGTCGGATTGTTTAAGGTCTGCAGAAACAGCCAGAAAACAAGCAACACAACACCCACCAAATAATGTCCAAGTGAAACGTGTTGAAAAGTTACATTATACTCGTATTATCTAAAAACAACAATAAGTATAGATTGGCAGAAATATGAAAATTTTAAATTAGTGAAGTAGATGCTTGAAATGAAATATTATTATTCGGCTCATTTTCCTTGATACCCATATACAATTAGGGACAAATTTTAAACTGACACACGATGCTTAATTAAGTGAGTCAAGAATGGTCGCGGGCGCGTAATAATGTAGATCAGATTCTATCGCCCACATAACGGTTTATGTGTGCGTGATGCGTCACATTGTCTGGGAAGGAGTCGCGGCAGACAGGTCGTGATCGCCGCCACATCCCGTCTCAGACTATCGACATAGATTACGCACAAACAGTATCGCCTCCCACGTATTCTACTAAATAACTTGGCTCCCATCTACTACATGGATGACGTAGCGTAATTTGTGAATGAGTGTTGCGTAAAACCAGGCTGTATCTACTTGGAAATAGTTCCTCCTTATTAAGCGTGACTGGTTTTTGATGTTTGCCTGTTCATTATTCTTTGGCACGGTTATTTTAAGCTTTATTCCGAGGAAAATTGCTTTCCAGATCGTTCGAGATAATTAATTATCGCTTTGGTCATTGGTTACTCGATAATTCAATTTGAGTAGGTTGTTGTTTGTTTTTCTTGAGTAACTAAGTATGGAGCTTGACACCAGGTGAGTGTCACCTCACCGCATATAAGGTGCGTGTTCTGTGGCCCGTCGGAGTCAGGCGAGCACCTGCGCCGATGCACCCGCGTGCAGCTCCGCGCCAGCCAGTCTGGCGCCTGCCGCGGCCCCATGCGACCCCCAAACCCCTCTCCTGCCGCCCACGTCGCGCTTGTTTTCAACTTTGATTGATAATTTGTTATTGGAGTGCGTATCCGCTTTCGAGAACATTACAATGTTATATTCAGATCACAATTGGACTTGTATCTAGATGGCGAGGCCTTTGTAAACAAAATCTTGATGGCTGCGATCATGCAAATGACTGTTCGTTCAATCACTTTCATCAAAGTATTTTATAAAGTATTTCCGTATGTCTCTTTTTATGACATATAGAGAAATAGTCTAATATTTAGAGGCTATGTAGTAGGCACTGCAAAGTCCTAAAGATTTTTTTTATCATAACGTTTTAATTTAAATCAAGCTCAGATTCAGGTCGGTAAAGTATCAACTACAGGCATGAACGTACTACAGGCCTAAGAATATCTTGAACGACAGGTCAAAGGGTTAATTAAAAGCAACGACACAACATTGAGGTAAAGAAACTTGCACCGGCTTGTTGGTTTTTAATCGGATACACTTACATCAGAGATTATAGGTGCTCTATCAGATGTTTCCTTTTTCACCGTTTATTGGACGACATTTCCAGCCAGTGGATATCGTTTCAGTCGGACTCGTTTGTAAAAATATGAAACTTTATGATAATGAAACTAAGTACATAAGTATACGAGAATTTTGCAAAACCGCTGAGGTAGGCAGATAGAAGTCATAGGTATGAACAATATTCAAGGGTCAAAATTATAATTTGATATTTTCAAGAAATTCTACCAATAACTGGGTCTAGGACCGAAACCACCATTATTTGTAAATTAGACTAAAATCACCCCTGAAATTAGACACTTCGGCCAAATCGCCCGAAATGGATAAGAAAATCACGGGGAGATGATTTGGTTAATTCGTGCGGTTAGTTTTGGGAACCGATTTAATTGAAGGGTATTTTCATTATCGCCAGGAAGGTTCTGGTTGGTTTTGATCACAATAGTTTTAGCGTTTGTGATATCTTCCAATTCGTAAGTAGATAACATCCAGTAAAATATTCCGATTCGCCTTTATCTACTAAGTACTTCTGGGATGTGGAATTCCCTACACATGTCTGCTTCTCTTTAGAAAATACAATACGGATATATTCAACACATACATTTGAATTTACTATCAAGTACAATTTGAGTAATTTTAACAAAATAAGTGGCAATACTTTGTGGGTTCTGATTATGAGTCTGGTAGGTACTAGCGGTCGCCCATGACTTCGTCCGTATAAACTTCGAAATTCCTGTTTTCCCGGGCCCGCAGGTATTTCGGAAAATTTCTTTCTTATCGGATGCCTACGTCATACAAAGAACATATCCCCTAAGTTCCAGTTTAGGCTGTGCATTGATCCATAATGCGTCAGTCAGTCATTCATTTTTTATATGTATACACTTTGAGCAGATTACTTACTGAGTGGGTAACTGAAATACTTTGGACAGATGAAAATGGCCACAAAAAGCCATATCTTTGGAGACTAGTAATAGGGAAAGAGTAAATTGCCCGGAAATGTCATGAGAAAGAAAATGTGAACTATAAAATTACGCACACGATATTGTGGAATAAAATTTTTAGCATGCCTATATCCTTTACGTGGCGTGTCATAAAATAAAGTTGATATAAAAGTCTGGTCATAGAATAATATAAAGCAAAATATAATCTAATACTCGCTCGGGGACAATGCGAACGAGCTTCTGCGTAATCCTCACAATGACTTCTTCGTGAAGAATTATATGCCCCTGGGAGTCGTAAACAACACCTAGGTTTGAGGAACAGTCTATTCTTAGCTTAGTTGCGAATAGTTTGCTTTACCTTTTACCCTAAAGCGGTAAAGGATTTTTATTATTTAAAATAAAATTTGGATTCTACCTATAGATTGCATTCTAACTATTTGAACTGCTTGGAAGTTATATTTTGATTATATGCATAAATTTCGATATAACAGTGAGTTACTTTGATTTTAATCTAAAACTGAGTACCGACAAACATGCGGTTTATGTATACGTAATGTACACTCATCAAGCACAACTCGTAGCACTTGGGTCTGAACAATATGCGTGCATAATATAGGCTCTAAAATGTATTTGTCCAGACAACAAAAGCATATGTTTATTATAACTTTAGTGACATTGAAAATATAGCTAAATATGTAGATACGGTACGTAAAGTAAACGATATTGGGTATCAGTATTTTGAGCGAGGTTAAATAAGGAATCATTAGCATAACATAAACAAGTTTCTAGTTGCGGTTTCTATATCAAATATTCCTTCTGAGAACATACGCTGTGATAATTCGATGAAATATCGAGTTTCTAATCCTGGCCAAGTATAATTTTGCTAAACAAATAACTTTATGTATATTACGAAATGTATCAGAGATATTTATGTTAGATAAAGATAATGTCTTGATAACATAATTAATTGAAACTAAGTAAAATATTACGATTTTGATTGAACATTATTATGCTTAGGTACTTACTTAATAGAAATGTACGTACGTACTGTTTTCTTTACTTAAATATATTATGAACAATAAACATTGAACAAGTAAAAACGTACATATAAGGATTGACATAGCCAAGAGGAACGCTGACGAAGTTTGATATATACATTATTGTAGCATTTAGTTTACAAAATAACGGTATCAAAAGCCCAAGGCCGTAAAAGGAAAATAACTAGAAACGAGAATGCTTAGTCCTTCAATGACCTTTGTGAGGAGCGTGGGTGAGTATACTTAAACGGTATTTATTTCTCGTAAATATTCAGCTTTCATGCCTGGAAGAATCAAACGGCTCAACTGATGCTCGGGTTTCGCTTAATTTGCTTTCGTACTTGTTCGTCTTTTAGACGTAAAAATATTTAATACGGCTTCAGTAACATCAAGAAACTTTGCTTAATGAACTATCATTATAAAATCTTTTGCATGTGGAAATGGCGCTTCCAGATACTATTTTAATGGCAAGCTATTATGAGCTATACTCAGGTGAATAGAAGAAATTTTGCTAAAGGGTGCACTAGAAAAGGTCGTATTTAGCTATCTTGGAAAAGGATAAACCGGTTTCGACGGTACTACGTACGTTATGTACACTAAAAAACTAAGTACATAAGTGTTACAAACACACAAACAGTTTGGCCTTCACTGTCAGTAAGAATTTCTCGTGCACGCCTACCTACCATAGCCTAAATAAACAGCCACAATGAAAACCATAATGTCATTTACTGTTATTTTTGTTAACAGATTTGTTTAAGCCTAGTTTACGACTTATATTAGCTCTTATCTTGAATTAGTAAATAAAATATAAGGGATAGTTAGGTACTTTATTTACTTTACATAATTATACAGGGTGGGGGTGACAGCCAGGCAATTACTGAAATTCTGAATAAGTACCAATGTATTGAGTTATACGACAGTGTTATTACTCGTAAAAAATGTATTTTTGATTTTATTATCAGTAATCTTCGCTCTCCGCGCCAATTGTATCGGGCGATCCTGTGACTAATTAAATGGGCTTATTGGTTACTAGTGGACGCCCGCGACTCCGTCCGCGTGGACTGCAGAAAAAACAAAATGTCCAAATTATACAGGACTATTTCACCCCCAAACTGGTAAAAATTTCAAAATGCTAGAACAAACGATTTTTTGTTTCTTATGACGTGATATTTGACGAACTTGCATACTAACTTTCAACCCTTATTTCACCCCTTAGCTGGTCGAAATTTCAAAAATGCTAGAACAAATGTTTAATGATTTCTTATCAAGTGCTTAAATATAAAGTTTCATGGTTTTATCTTTTAAAATTAAGAAATCCCATACAAACTTTCAACCTCTATTTCAACCCCTTCATCCCTTTTTTTCGAAATAAAAAGTAGCCTATGTTCTGTCTCAGGGTCTAAAGATTGTCTGTACCAAATTTCATCAAAATCGGTTGCGAGGTTTAAGCGGGAAAGCGTAACAGACAGACAGACAGAGTTACTTTCGCATTTATAATATTAGTTGGGATTGTGTGACACATTGTTGTTTTTTGGATCACTTGTGACGCTCCATTAGGATTGATCACTTATTTGAACTTTTTTGACGGCAATATTTTTTTAAAATCATATTTTGGTAAAAAAATATTTTAAAGTCATTATCTAAGGCCTACTTAAATGAACTAAGTTAGTTTTTTTCCTGAAAATAAGAAAAAAAAATATCGGAATGTTTTTTAATTTTCCTGCGAAAATTTTCAGTGATTTCCGCCTCAGAATCATGGTCTGAAATCATGCTGTCACAAACACCTTGTAATTGAGTAACTATACTTATTATTTTGTGAATTTTCTAAGAACCTGATGATCAAATATTACTAAATAAAGAAACCTCTCTTTCATATTAAATAGTAGTGGACGCCCGCTTTCGTCCGCGTGGACTGCAGAAAAAACAAAATGTCGAAGTTATCCGGGATAAAATATTTTCCCGGCATAAAAAGTAGCCTATGTGTTAATCCAGGGAGTCAGCTAACTTCATACCAAATTTTTATTAAAATTGCTCCAGCCGTTTTTACGTGAAAGAGTAACAAACATCCATCCACCCACCCATCTATCTATCCATCCATCCATACTCACAAACTTTCGCGATTATAATATAAGTAAGACGTAATTATTCTATTACATTTACATGTACCTATCTCTATCATGAACTATGAGCTTGTAGGTGGTATTTCCTATTACTAGTAACAACGTAACCGGTTCTATATTGGGTAGATAGATATCCTTACCTATTTACATAAACTTGTAACCAGTAATACTAAGTAACGTATAATAAGTGTGACTAAGAGTAGTAGGTAAGCGCCAAGTACTGGGTTCGATCCCGGTAGGTGCAAACATGTTTGTTGTAAATTCAATCTCTAGTTTGTAAAAGAAGCCATTCGAAAGTTTTAATCGATCAAAGGTGGTCCCTTGATTGAAACGTTTGTCAGAAAAAAAATCAATTTACATAACATTTGGTAGTTAGATAGATGTTTGCTATAGTCTATTCTTTAGTAAAAAATGTTTACTAACTATTGCTTTACCCAATATTATACAAAATGTACCGTTTATCTTTAAATAATAATCTAACTCCTGCGAAGAAATACCATGATCGAGGTGACCACACATTAGGATATTGTAGGATAAGTAAATAAATATATTTTCTGTTTGTTGATATTATTTTTTTATATTTTAAAAATTCGGCGGGAAAAGCTGGAAGGGTGCAGGTGTAATTTTCTTGTGAAAATCAAAAATTATTTGTAAATGGCTTGCATGTGTCTTTAAGGTGATGTTTTCTGGTAGATATGTTATATTTTGATTACTTGTGGTGTGAATCTAGTGCGTGTGCATGGTTTTATACGCAGGTAAGCCGAGTAAAACTTTAGCCGGATTACGATCTCTTCATGGGCGCATGTAAGTTGTTTCTGCAATAATTTTTCATTTTGACTTACTTTACACTTGTTCTTGAGGATTTTCCCGACGTTTCCATTCATCATCATTGTCATTTATCATAAATTCAGAATACATTTTACTAAACAATGATTACGCTGTATGGGCTTAGTTCCCCTTGCCTTTCCTTCGGGATAAACTAAAAAAAAAAAAAAAATATTTTTGTTTGACACCTCTTGTCTAATCAAATCACGATAATAACACATAATGCTTAAGATAAACTAATAAAATATAGACAACTTAAGCCTGACCTTTTTATTCAAACATTGTTATTACTAATGAGACAATAGCTTAGATTATGTATAATTGGACTTTCGACAAATTTATTGCGTGAGTCGTCGTAACAGCTTATGCTCTATTAAAGAAGTAGTAAGTCCGGGAATTAATTACATACGTACAGACATAACCTCAAGCCTATATCCCATAGGGGTAGGCAGAGGGGAAGGCTGGGTTGTCCTGTCCTACGCCTTAAATACAAACTTTCTGAAAATAATATGTGTGTTTTGCCATCCCGGAATCTCTTAACTAATTACCTACTCTTATTCAAACTTTCAAATTACGAACAAATTGTTTGTATGGGAGCATGGAAAAGGGTTATTTTGAGACTTTTTCAGGAATTTTTTAAATTTTTTTCTTTCCGTTAGGACCATCCTTGTATACGCCAAGGAATACGCTAAAAAAATAATTAGCGAAATCGGTTCAGCCGTTGTCGAGATCCGCGCTTAGCAATGGAAATAGCGATTCATTTTTAGAGTTCCGTTGTTAACTGGCAAAAAACTGAACTCTTATAGTTTCACGGCCACTTTTCTCCGAAACTATAAGAGCTATACTGTTGAAACTTGGTAAATAGTTGTATTCTGTGAACCCCATTAAGAGTTTAAAGAGGAAAGAAGAAATAGAAAATATAGGTAATTTTGGTGGTTCCCCACACTTTGAACTGAAACTCAATTTTTTTTCCATCAAACCCATACGTCTATGGATAGGTCTTCAAAAATGATATTGAGGTTTCAAACATCATTTTTTCTAAACTGAATAGCTTGTGCGAGAGATACTGCCAAAGTGCTAAAATAAGTATCCCCCTCTAACTTCTAAAATAAGAGAATGATAAAACTGAAAAAATATATGATGTACATTACCATAAAAACTACCAACGAAAATTGGTTAGAACGAAATCTAGTAAGTAGGTTTTTTTATACGTCATAAATGGTAAACTGCAATAAAATTTATATTTCACAAGGAACCCTTTTGATTCCGACTTGCACTTGGCCGCTTTTTTCATATTATAGCCTATATTTGTGCGCAAAGTGATCTCTTTTGGTAGATAAGTTATATTTTGTTTACTTGTGATGTGAATCTAGTGCATGTGCATGGTTTATATGCAGATAAGCTGGCTAAAACTTGAGTCGGAAAACGAGTTCTTCATAGGCTCATGTACGTAAGTTGTTTTTGCAATTCTTTTTGATTTTGACTAATAATTTCACTATCATCATTATTATCGTCCCTCATAAATTCAGAAACCAGAAATCATTAATACTGAAGATCATAGCTGTATGGGCATAGTTCCCCTTGCTTTTCCTTCGGGATAAACCATACAAAGAAAAATAGTTATTATTTTTATTTGCTTGTCCTACAAAATCGTGAAGTGTGGTCACCTCGACCGTAGGTTTTTCTTCATAGGAGTTAATTATTATTTGAAGATAAACGGTACATTTTTGTATAATATTGGGTAAAGCAATAGTTAGTAAACATTTTTTACTAAAGAATACACTATAGCAAACATCTAATTAATTACTAAATGTTATGTAAATTAATTTTTTTTCTCACAAACGTTTCAATCAAGGGACCACCTTTGATCGATTGAAACTTTTGAATGGTTTCTTTTACAAACTAGAGATTGAATTTACAATGGTTCGAGTACTTTTACTAACTCTTAGTCACACCCATATTTTAAATATTATTGTGGTTCTCATTTAATGTGAACTTATCGCGATCGATTGAGGGACCACCTTCTGATTGCAATATTTTATTTTTGAGTGGACAAAAAGGGGTGATATAGTATAGAATTAGTTTTACAAATCTTTTACTAAGAGTAGTCATTTACAGGAGTTAAAATTTTTAACTAGATTGCAAGATACGGTTATCTGGCAGTCACGACTGAGGGTCCACATTTAACCGAAGGTAACTTTTAAGTGCCAACTTTTACAAATTAATGGTCGAATTTACAATTGTTTGAGAACTTTTACTAAAGGTTGATACATTCAAAAGCTCTGAACTCCAATGTGGACCCTCAATGGGAACGCACACGTTGAGTTTCAATTGAGTGATGATAACTATGAACTGTCAAAAAAGATAGCCAATAGGCGTGCAGATAGAAATTGCCCAACTGCTAGGTAAAATGTTTGATGTACAGAATTCAATTATCCAAAGCTAAACTAATCACAAATTACCTACTTATATCATTCGCAATAAAAACTTCTATATGCCTACAAATCCTACAATTATTTTATACATACTAAAGTTTTATTAGACAGATTGGTTTAAGAAGATTTAAAAAGTCCAAATTCTCCATTTTATTGAAGAGGAATATTTTTTAGGTTTCGTTTAAGAAACAACACAAACCTCAGTAATCGAATTAGGTATATTAAATAATTTCAAACGAGGATTAATAGTAAGTAATATGATTAAGTGGTTGAACTCGTATTGAACTATGAACTTTACAAATTGAGTATCGTCATTAGATCAATAACTTTCAAAGATTTTGTTGTTGCCATGTATCAAAGAAGCTATACGAATATAATAAAATAGGCACTTAATGTAGGTAGATATCAAGTGAACTAAATTTAAAGATACTAAAACAGCATTATTTTTGTGTTGTATCAATTTACTATGTACTCTTCATAACTAGTGATATAATTAAATACCTACTCATAAAATATTATTAGACAGTGGAAAGGCAAAAACGCTGAAGTGATATTTAGAAAATCAGTCAATTGGATCAATTGACGGAGTTATTTTTTCTGAGTCGATAAGTCCATTAACTCATTAAAAATAGTATAGTATTTTTGTATTTAGTAAATATAACTTTAGTATTTTTGTCTTTCCACTTGCATGTACAACATCAAACAATAGGTACATGTCCTTTTGTGCTGTCATGACTATTTTGAAACTGTCCATATCCCGAATGTCGCTGTTACCTTTAACTTGGAAATAACGGGTCAGTGATCAAAGGTGTCTTACCCTTATTTTCTGAGTGACATTGTCTTTTTACTTTTGAAACTTAAGGACATATAAATAAATAAATACATACCTACTACATATGACTAACAAAAACATCCTTATGTGTGATAAATTTAGCGGTGATTGATACTCAAATATAATGTTAGTCAATTTTCTCTAGGATCCCACCTGTTTAATAATTACCCGACATTATTATAAAGTGGATACCTACGTATTTTCTACACTTGACATAAATAAATGTATCATCTTCATGTGACGTGGCAGATATTTTGGCATGATACCTTAGGGATGCTATATGTGTGTATGCTTTTTAAAGAAAATCTTTTTCCCCCATGGGGTTAAACCCCCTATTCCATCCATCCCACGAATGGAAATCTGAACTAGGTATTTCCTTTGTAGTGGTGTTCAAAAAAGCTATATTCTCAGAACGCGTGAAAGTGCTATGCTACATGCAAATAGCGCGTTATTTTTTCCGTGACGTTATAATTATAACGTTAAGAGTTGCGCGCAAATCACAAGTCACGAATGAATGACTGAACGAATACGCTATATTCTTATCCCGCCAATGACATGTCACGAATACGCTATTTTCTATTTGACGCGATTTCATATAGCTGTTGGTCGTCCGGCGCCGGCCGGGCCGGCCGTCACTCGCTATTAGTGATGAGCTCCTCACTCGTGAGTTACCTCATTTGAGGTCCTCATCGCGGCAAAATTCGAGGGAGGCCTCGATTTCATTTTACAACACCTCACACCTCATCCTCGTTTTACATACTTAGATACTTATCACGGTCGAAATAGCGCTCCTATTTGCGTGCACCCGCAATCTCCTCACTCATTCTACAACTCACTTACCTCTATGAACGATCGAACGAAACTAAACATAACCGCTCGCGAGTCGAGTCGTCGTCGAGGCTCTTTCACTCACTCAATAATATCTCTCACGATTGTGTAAGTCTTATTTTATTACCGTGACATAGATTACATTTTAGTTAAACGAGGTGAACAGAACACCTCAAATGTGAGCCCGACTCGAGGTTCATTACCATTCACTCAATCAATATCATCAATATCCAGTCTTATTACCCTTACATAGAGTTGCTTTTGGTTAAATGAGATGAACACCTCAAATGAGGTGTACCTCGCAAGTACCTCGCGAGGAGAATTGAGGTCCTCCCTCATCCTCGTTTTGATATGACGAGTTACCCATCGCTACACGCTATGCATGTGCGTGTCGAAGGCGCGATGAGTCATGCGTACGCGACACGTGAAGCGCGCATATCGTTATAGCGTTTAGCTTGGAACGAGTCAATTAAATCATTAGTTATTGCGCTATGGACAAATAGCATGTTATTTTTAAAAGCTATACGTTATATTACTTACCACTATGCCTTTGCAGCTTCCGAGTGGGACGGGCATGAATGGAATAGCAAACTACCTCGCAAACTACTATCCAGTGACGTGTAGAGAGGGAGTGCTCGCTTGTACAAATAAAACGTTTTAAACGATAAAGTTGATACAATAAAAAAAAAGTAAAAACGATTGAGTTCTTCAACATTGGAAATATAAATTGACTTAATATTGCGCGAAATTTTTAACTATTCGTCGGTTTAATTAAAGAGCTTTTCAAGCGGCCGGCATTCCGCTCCGTAATTATACAAACGGAACAATTCCATCATGCTATCAAAAGAAGGGTGAAGTTTCTTAATTAATGACTACAGTAAAACGGATTAATAATTACGTGTTTGCTATGTAGCGTAGTATTTGTTTGCGACTGTGATTATAATTTACTGCGGTCCAAATTTGGCATCAAAGGAGATTATTTTGAAGATTATATTAATGTTGACAGGCAATATAACCATTATGAAGTTGGGGTTTGTTAATGAAAGCGTAAATAGAGCAATGTATCTACATTTTTGACACGTGACCACTAAGACATCTTGAAACTCGGAAACTGCGATTATTGTTTTAAGAAATTATGGTCTTACTAACTAATGCACTTCGTGATTTTTTATTCGGACTGTACGAAACGTCATGTAAAAAATGAGATTGAAATAAAAATTCTATCTTGTTTTAAGTACTTGATATGAGATAACACACAAAATCTTATATCCTGTTTATATTTAACTTACATCATACCTCTTCTGATTTTCTATTGAGAAATTTTATATAAACCAGGTTCGTATAATGTACCTAAAGCTATGTAACTCTACATTACATTTAAATAGTTAAGCACTCTACGCGCTTTATCTACTAAAGTAGATTATGCAAGTAGTACTTCACGCGTAGCGCGTATTAAATTATGGGGGCTTTTATACTTCGGTGTAATGTGTTATCTAATAGATGAAATTTACCAAATTAATCAATTTCCTACATACCTATGTATGGTTTAACACCTTTTATCTATTTTTAATCCTTTATCTATGTGCGTGACTACATTATCTATTTTTCAACTTATTTATTTTATAAAGAATCTTTAAAATAATGTAACTTAGAACTACTTAGGTCTATGGCGTATCTATGGGAGGTCGGTTGACCATCCAATTTTTTACAGGATAGTCAGCCGATCTACCTTATCAGGTAGCGTGCCCAAAATGCTGGCTGCGTTGCCGCGCTGAATGGCTATGCTTATTCTTTGGCCTAAGTATCAGCCAGCATTTTGGTCACGTGTGGACTCTACGAGCCACCCGGCCAGGTCCCTGTATGTTTTGAGCGCCGCCGGTCTCCAAGGGCCCAGGGTCTCCACGCCGAAATAAGTAGCCTCTGTCGAGGCTGGAATATTTGCGCCGTTTGAGGGATTCCGCAGCTTCAGCAGCGTCACCTGCTTTTTGCGACGTTTCAGGGAGATGGGACGGTGCCAGTGTGTCCACGCATGTAGCGTGCCACACTAAGGGCCGTCCCATCTTCCGGAATGAGTGTCATGCCGTCGGGCCTTTTTTCGCCATCGCGCGTTAGGCCATTTGGCTCTAGCACGGCGGCGATGTTCGCGGTTCCTAAAGCCCAGCGGATGCGGTCTGCGCTTCTGCTGCAGGATAGCCCATGGTGGCCGAGGCGCTCTACCGTTTCACCACAGGCAAATCGGTGAGGCACTATACATGGGGCACCGATGCGCAATGAAACGGCCAAATGGAAAGTGTTATTGTCAAGTAACGTTCCCAGATTACTTGACGGAGGGGCCTGCAGCCAAAGACCTGATTCCCAGCGGGATACAGCAAGAGGACGCGCCCTCTCAGTGGGGTTGCTGGACGTTTCTAAGAGTCTATTCCGTGCCAGCTTACTGAGAGGGTTGTCCCACTGTTTCTGCGAGGACAGGTCCTTGGGCAGGCAAAATTCCATGCATTCATGGCCTCGGTTATGTAGGCGGTGTCGGAATGGTTATTGCTGGATGCCAGAATGGTTTTTATCAATTTTTCTGTGCCCATAACCGAGGACAGGAATGCTGGCAGCGATACACTAGAAATTTTGCGGATGCCAAGACCTCCAGACCTTATTGGGAGTTCTGCTTGGCTCCATGCTCGATCGTCCAAAGGGATGTTAAAGATGGTGGTGATTGTATCCTTCAAGATGCTGTCCACCTGTTGTAAAAGATTACGGTACTTCCAGAGTTGACAGCATCTCAAAGCATATGTGAATTTAGGTACAAAAAGGCAGTATTTTAATACTACGTAGGCCATATGCATGTTAATTTTTTCGAGTCTATCCGAAAAAGAATGAAAATTTTAAAGCTTTTCCTCGACAAAGTCTGGTATAGATTCGTCTAGAATAGAATTTTTATGTTTGGTGCCAAAGTATTAAACATTTTGAAAATTTCGTTTCTGGAATGGCATGTTTCTTTTACATAGAGTTCACATTTTGAAAAATTTAGATCTAAGCCAATGGTTTTAAATTGGGAAATTAAAGATTTCAGATCATTAAAAACGGTTTTCGGGTCGCCTCCTAAGGTTTCGTCGTCTAAGTACCATACATTAAATTTTGATTTATCTATTATGTACATACTATGTTATTACGTTATTATAGTACGTACCTACTGACGCCCACAAGCCGATTGAAAAACTAACATATTACGGCATCACTGCTACAAACTCCCCGATTTAATTCTGGGGCTTTTGGGTATACTTTCTCGGTTCAGACGGTTAAGATCTGGAATGAATTACCCCATACGATTAGAGATTGTCACACTGTTGGTACATTTAGGGAAAAGCTGAAGGATCACTACCTGTCCATTATTTGAATATGCTGTCATTTGTTTATCTCCTTTTTTTTCAATGTAGTTTCTTAGAATTAGTTTAATTGCACATGTTACCCTGTATTTGTTAACAATTTCTCTTTACTTGTTTGGCTTGCTGGAAGAGATCTCTTGTAGAGATAAGTTTGCCATTGTACATGCATCTCTTCTTTTATGTTGTATGCTATATTTCTTTTTGTGTATGTGCAATAAAGAATAAGAATAAGTTACTTTAAATAACGAACATTTGCATGTATGATAATATAATAAATTAGAAGATACCAATAGAGGTAAGAAGGAAACGCTGGGATAGAAATATAATTTTAAATCTGTAAAATGCCGTTCCACATCTTTTACATTATTCATAGAATTTGGTTTACATACAGGCCGGCCGCGCTGGAGAGCGTGTGAAAATATTCCTTTGCATGTTTAAGCTTTCTTCGTATAACATATGGACATTATGTGCATAATAAATGTGAACACATAAACTCATGCTCAATATACAATATAAGTACGACGAAATAGAAAATTACATAATGATCATAATTAATAGGTAATATGGTAATAGTGCCCACCCATACAAGTGGGTAGAAAACTACTTAATTTTATTACATATTTTTTAATATGTAATTTCATACCATCATTTACAGCCCTGGGAAGTCGTGGAATCATGAAAACCCAATGGAAATATAAAGTGTCGAATTTATAAAACTTCATCATTATTTCGCTGCTGTAATTTTTTTACAAAATGAAATTTTTCTGCAAAAATATAATCTAGCTACAAAATTAGAAGAACCAAGGACACTATTATAATTTATACCAAAGTAAAACCTTTTCTTCACTTGTAATATAAGAGATGCCAAGAACCGTGAACAATTTGCAACGACGCAAATAGAAAGCATTACTTTCGCAAAAACAGCTTATTTACTGAATAAGTAATGACTACTTTGTAAGTTGGTGCAGATGCAGACGTTGGGGAATAGTACCTACAATAGTTTATCTTCGGTGATGGTGTGAAATGGTAATACACGGTTTGTGACTACCTAGTTTATCTATGACGAAAGGGTAAAATGGAGATGCTATAGTTACTATAGCATCTCCATTTATAGTATAGTAAGTATAGTATAAGCCAGTATAGGCGTAGTAAACCAGTCACAGTGATAGTGATTGTGAATGTTAGCCAGCCAACATTTTCCTACCTCTCCAGCCTTCAATCATTTTTCCACCACTGTGAAATTTTCTATGAACAAACGTAGTCTGGTTTATCTGTTAAACGATATAGCTCTAGGCACGCGACCACTTGTAACCCGCATCGAGCGTGCTTTGTCTAAGTACCCAGGCAGGAAACTAACTAAATAAAATTTCACTGCAAAGAACATTAAAAAAATTTAATTTGGAGAGAAAAGTGAAAGTGAAAAGTTTTGTATATCCGGAGTGAAGTTTTGTATAAGTGAAACTTTACATACGCCACGTTACATTTATTGCAGTTAAGTACGAATTCTTATATGTTCTTTTATAACTTTATGTAGGTACGTTTTTCTTGTTATGTAAGTAAGTATTTTTAGTAGTTTATCAAGTTTTAATCAAAGTTGTTATTATACTATTAAACCCTTATGTTGAAAAATTATTATAAAGCACCACTAGATAAGAAAGTTTCAGATTTTCATTTTGTTTTTCATTTGCGTACAACAATAATATTTCAAGATGTAAGAGTAAATGGTTACGTGCATGACATGGTATTCGTGAAATTATTCATTACATTCCCAGTGAAGTTTCTAGAAGCATGCGACCACTTGTTACAAGCCTGGTTAATAGAATGCGGACATTTCCGTTTCCGTACACTGCAATTTTCTTATCAACGTTGACGCCATTATTCGCAAAGATTTGCTATCCAATTGTTTAGGTTTATTGTCTTTTTTCGTCTTATACAGGTGGTAGTGGTTTGTTTTAGTGAATGAAGAATCCATATCTAACGATAATATTTTAACAAATGAGTAAATTAATTTAATTATTATCTATGCATTGAAACATGTTTGAAATGCATATAAGGTGTAAGTGACATAATCGTAACGGAAACTTAGGTTTTTTTTTAAAATTTCGTAGCTATGCGTTTAACTAGAACTGAATAAATTTGTCAAAAAATGTAGTGGTTATAATTATTTATTTCTTTAAATTCTACATGTCAAGTGACTTTATTTATTTTCCTTCGACGCAACAATTCCTTTAACATTTCGTGTACGATAAATATTATGTACGAGTAGGTGCTCGTATATTTGCACAGTGTGCAATGCACACCGTATTCTGAACATAATGCAGAGTAACTTCGCAGAAACACTAGAAACTTGTTGAAAATGCTGTATTCGAGATTAGCTAGGACAACAATACCCATGCAAACATAAACCGAAATAATAACCTGCACTCAGATACCACCGACACTAAATTTAAAATACAAAAGCTTATTTATTTAGAAGTTATCCAAAAACTTTATCATAAATGATAGATGAGTAGGTATTTCAAAGTTGAGAGAAAATTACTAAAAGCCATCTGAATGATCAATTTAAATGATAGTCGATGGCAGCGCTTAAATACAATAGTCGTAGTTGAATGCGATCGTGGAATCAAAGTTTTAATCTATGCTCGGATTTCTATCGGCTAGACCAAGCCCCGGCTGTTCTCTTTAATGCCACAGATATAATCTTCGCGGTTTCTGCTTTTGTTCTCACAATACTTTATTTAAGTCGACCTATTTAATGCTCTTGCCCTCATGTTATATACCAAGCACTGGATTAGATTTCGCTAGTTTTCAATGTATTTTACTGCGTCCAATAAATAAACCTCGATTGATGCTAGATTGTTTATAAGAAACCCATCGGAATACGAATGGCAGTTTTAGTGTCAACTGCAAAGGAACTTGAAGTTAGTTTGTTAGAGACAAAGTCTCGTCATAATCACCGAAACTTTGAAAGCTTTTCATTGAGACATTTGATCAGTCGGCTTTGAAACATTGTAGCGGTTCTATCTTTGGGCACTCATTCATATAAATACTAGCGTACATCGCCGGCATAAACGGTATAGCCAATGTGTTAAGTTTCATCGAAATCCGTTGGAAAGTTTTTAGAGTAACAAACACTAACTATATTATGACAAACTTTCATCTTATTATTGAATACTTAGTAAGTAATATTAATTTATTTATCTGAAGAACATACAGCATAGTACATGTAACAGATCCAGTTAACATGTTCTACAGCTCAACTAACAAAAGTGAGAAAAAAAGAAAACAATTAGGTAACCATAAAACAAAATAAAATCAATATATACAGAAAATAATTAGTTACAGCAGGCACCAGGAAACATATTAGGATTATTTAGGATATGGCAGCGTAAATAATATTTTCATACAATAATAACGGAATATAAGGTACAAAATATTTATTTCAACAAACCTCAAAAGGCCACGTTATTTACTAAATTAAAAGTTAAACGTTTCATTTTCAAGAAAATACACTACAAAATAGCCCTCCATTACGGAAAGGATAATCCATTAATGTCTGAGCGGAGTAAACAAGAGTTTCGATTAGCTAAAAACAGATAAACTGGAATCAATTTGTGTCCATTTACTTGAGCGGTAAACGCGGGAGATATTTTAATAATAGCCCGTTTTACATTTGAATTGTAATTCCGTTATTCTCGAGGTCAATATTTTGCATAAAATGTTTTATTGAGGCTGTATTATTAGATTTCGGTTGTTCTGTAACAAAGCGGCGAGAGTGGAGGCCAGGGTTATTTCCCAGACACAATGGGAGCCTCTTGGGGTGTTTGTGTCATCGCCGGGCCCTTTGCAGCTGAATACAATCTCAATGAGCTCTCATAATGACGCCTCACTACACCGCCCTTACACAGGGGGTTGCCACCTACCTCTATAGTAATGATAGGTATCTATATGTTTGAGCAGATTGTCATCGAAACCAGGTAGAGTACAAGTACAATAAAAGCCATTATCGACACCAGTCTCGAAATCCCGGTTACGTAAGTGGCTCTTAATAGGGTAATGTTTATTAGCCTGCAGTATCACGCATAGCGGGGTCAGATGCAAATGATTAGTAACAAGTTGCAAGCTCATAGCCACAAAGAACACCCCTGAGTTTCTTACGACATGCACGGAAAGAGACGCAGCTAAAGTATTCCAGTAAAGCCCCGCATCAGCACAGGAAAAGAATTCAATACTTAAAAAATAGAAATCACTTGCATGTGTTACACTTTGCTCACTATTTCTAGCAAACATACCTAAGGATATCACTGTTATAATTAGGCAAAGAATAAATAACTAAATAAATATTATATTACAATAGCATTTTTTCCATTTGAACCTAATTGTTTTTACGACCACACAAAGTAAAGTTTATGTAGAACGACATAAGACCACAAACGTAGAAAAACAAAAATATTTAGTAGTATCTAAGCTTTGTTATTGTAAAGCTTCATTATGATAATGCTAACCGCAGGAGTTGTGTAATATTATTTTCGCTTAAGTATTAAAAACTATTTAGCATAAAGATTTTATATTGTTTTCCTTAAAATTTATTTTGTAAATACACTTTGATCGTTTTTGCATTCAAATTTTTGCTATAAATATTCCGAAACAATATGGACCAAAATTTTACGCATATTTTGAAATTACATGTATAGCCTGATGGCTGCTATACACGGACTGCTTGTAGCAGTAAGGAATTGATGCTTCAAGCTGCGACTACATAGTCTTCTACGTTCACACATATACAGAACTACTCAAGCAGTCGCCAGACATATCTGTTTTTTTTTGTTTTTGATAGAGGGATAATATATCCAAAGAAAACGTAGTTTAATTTTTCCACGAAGGACGCAGATTCCATTATTTTGTATTACGATGAAATACTTTTTTCTAGAATATCAAGATTCTCAAAAGTTATTACAAATTTATATCCAATTAAAGGTTAGAAAACGAGATAAGACGTAAATAAATCGTGATCATAGCTAGTAATAAATAGTTGAGTTACTAAATACATCAAGTGTAAGTGGGTTTGACTATTACATTCGGACCCAAAGTCAACCTCACCTGCCCGTGGTGCACCCTGCTACTTAACCTATTTAGATTGATTCGGTAATATATCCCATTGGATTCGTTACTCGAAAAGCGGCCGTAGTCTCACCTTAACTAATAGGCTAACTGGTGAAAAGTGGATGTGTAAATTTTACACTTCTGCCCAATCTCTTTGGGGGATAATGGGCGTGACTACGAGTACATGTAATGAAAAAAAAAAGCCTCAGATGCGGGCCCAACTAGAATTTTTGTAGACCCCTGGGTAATATGCAAATCCGTATGTCTCTTAATAACTTGATATGATGGTGACTGTAGTTGACCACTCGTAGTGGCGGGAGGCTCGTTATCTCATAACAATCCTTAGCGCATTGAATTGAAAATGATGACGAAAGTGTTGTCAAACTATAATGAGCCTAGCGTTGCTCTTTGAGAAGGGATACACTACACACGGCAAAGGCACGTTTCTTGACATCTAATTTCTATCTTTGATATCCGGAACCCTCTAAGTTTTTTTTATTATAGAGGGAACCTGTAATAAGTATATATTAGGTGTTGAAATATTATTATAATTACTTATCTTTACGTTGTTAATTTGAGAAAAACGATTGTCTAGGAACATCACTGGCCACTTCCTAATTGGAAGGGTTACGCCATTAAAAACTTGACAAAACTTTCGTCATCATTTTTAATGAACCATACCTACAGTCAAAATGCGTCAGCAGTTTTGCAGGGTATTGTTAAACAATTGTATAATTAAAAAAAATATTAATAAAGAAAATGGAAAAAATTCTTCACCCGAGTGGGAATCGAACCCACGACCACTGCGAACCGTGCCAGCCGCTCTAACCACTGAGTTACCGGGTCAATTAATTTTAAAGTTAATATATAAATAAATAATTACAATTATAATTATTATAATTATTGGCCAAGCTGTGAGTATTGCATACGGCTATAATTCGATATTTAATGTGGATCATAAACCAGTCTTCAAATAAAACAAAAGGTGTTTTAATAAAGTAAACATCGAAAGTATTTACATCGAAGTAATAATAGATCGAAGCTTTGACATTCAAAACATGGAATAATTTTACAGAGTTAAAAATAGTAACATCTGATGTAGGTAGGTACTCGTAAGCAGTCAGACATACATAAATTCATCAGCACAGATATTTTCATATATATAGGTATTATACCTACGATATTTACCTACATTTAGAAATGTTTTTATCTAAAGGTCATTGATTAAATTTAAGTATTATTGCACCATATCCAATGTGATGGAAATTCAGAAAGGACAATCAGAAATATCAAATCAGATGAAAAATTGGAAAACAGGTTGATTCAGTGAATTTTGTGCTCCATTTATTCATATTCAATACAGTAAGTAGGGCAGAAACAGAGTATCCGTTCTATACTCAATGAATATAGGATTATCAAGTTGTAGTCATATTTTATGCTTTGATGTCGCTAATGTAAATAGCCAGGTAGCTAAAAGTTTTATATTAAATAATTGAAAATATTACAACACCTAAGTTAATATATAAATATCAACCATATCCTAGCGGATTATATTAATGGAGAAGTGTTTTTATAAATTTATCTAAGTCAAGATATTATCTTAATATATATAAATCTCCTGTCACGATGTTTGTCCGCGATGGACTCCTAAACTACTTAACCGATTTTAATTTAAATTGGCACACCGTGAGCAGTCTGGTCCAACTTGAGAGATGGGATAGCTTAGATCTTTAATTATAGTCGCAATTTTATTTTATTGCAAATTATTTGTCTATAATTAATTGACAGTCACAATTATCTGTTAACTCCAAAAGATTCTAACAGATGTCGATACTTTTCGACTGGATTGAGTAAGTAATCAATAGATGGCACTGCTATGGTAAACCGACAAACGTGTCATATAAGCTACAATTCAATTTCCACGCGGACGAAGTCGCGGGCGTCCACTATAATATATATAAATCTCCTGTCACGATGTTTGTCCGCGATGGACTCCTAAACTACTTAACCGATAAATTAAATTGGCACACCGTGAGCAGTCTGGTCCAACTTGAGAGATAGGATAGCTTAGATCTTTAATTATAGTCGCAATTTTATTTTATTGCAAATTATTTGTCTATAATTAATTGACAGTCACAATTATCTGTTAACTCCAAAAGATTCTAACAGATGTCAATACTTTTCGACTGGATTGAGTAAGTAATCAATAGATGGCACTGCTATGGTAAACCGACAAAGTCATATAAGCTACAATTCAATTTCCACGCGGACGAATCCACTAGTATATTATAAAATTATTAATAAAGAAAATGGAAAAAATTCGTCACCCGAGTGGGAATCGAACCCACGACCACTGCAAACCGTGCGAGCCGCTATAACCACGGTTTGCAGTGGTCGTGGGTTCGATTCCCACTCGGGTGAAGAATTTTTTCCATTTTCTTTATTAATAATTTTATAATATATAATATCTTGACTAAGATAAATTTATAAAAACACTTCTCCATTAATATAATCCGTTAGGATATGGTTGATCGTTTCATCTTTAAACATTGTGCTGAGGGATTCAGCTTTGTTTGCCGAGATTTGGCTAGTGTATAGCTATCGGGATGAAGAATAACGTTGCCAATATGTAATTTAGAAAAGAGATGGTAAAATTCGTCATCCGAGTAATTGACCCGGTGGCTTAGTGGTTATAGCGGCTCGCACGGTTTGCAGTGGTCGTGGGTTCGATTCCCACTCGGGTGAAGAATTTTTTCCATTTTCTTTATTAATAATTTTTAAATAGAAAAAAAAACTCCAATGAAACCCTATAGATGTGTCCAGAAAGTTGTTGACGAAAGATCTCACGAAAAGGTCCAATAGAAGTGTGTCCAAGAGTCATGAACATAACATTAGTATACCTACATAGATACCTTATACCTACTGTTAACGAACATCTTAATAAAATTGTAATTGAGTAAATGATGAAAAAAAGAGAAATTCTTTTAAGTTATACAGCCAATTAGAATCAACCTTGTCAGTATTATTATATTATATTTCGTAAAAGGTCGTCTATAATTGGGAATGTCGAAGGCAGCACCTCGTTACCGCAAAACGTTCGGGATAAAGAACACCTGCCAATGTTCTTTATAATATTTTCAATATTTCAATCTTTCTTTTAGAAATGTTTTTTCTAAACTAGCAAAATTTGTTAATATGCCCCGGGAAATGTAATATTAGGCTAACAGAATATTCATGTTATTATTTAAGATTCATCTTTATGGCAGATCATTAACATAATTTTTGTTACTCACTGAATCTATTAGTATGTTATCTATACATATTTGACTGGCTACTCATCAACATTATGGGGAAACCTCAGGGGGAAACAGAGAATTATATAGGGTACTTGTCTGCATAGATAGACATCATAAACTCACATACACTTTACAAACTACACACGCAACATACTCATACACGCATACTTCTATGCATAAACTTACATCTCACTCACGCATCGGAACACTATTATCAAAAAAAAATATTGTCCAAAGTTTGTTATTATATTACTATTATATGTAGTTATATTATTGTTACATGACTATAATTAGTTGATTAGATTTAAATAAAACATTTATGATGAAGTAACCCTTCATCTTTAAGAAAGTTAGCCCGTACCTGTACAGTGTTTTCAGAAGATATCTGTTACCTCATAATTTCGAAAATGTGTTTAGCTATTGTATGTTTGCATCTGAATTTGTCTGTGTGCGAGTATGAATGGGCGGGGGCGGGGAGTATCGACGCGCGCGCCGCGCCTGCGCCGCGCCGGCACCTGTTGCCGTGAGGCCGTGGAAAGATACTCTTTCAAATTAAGGTAGATGATACCTGATACGATCAAAGCAAAGTTACAATCACTTTTTTTTATTAAAGAGGTCATTTACGTAAAAAACACGCGGCAGCTTCTATTTCTAAACTGTTTTGATAAGGTGAGAATTTGCAAGAAGTTTTTGCTTGCTCAACTGAGCGCCAGGAAAAGTTTCAAGCCAAAACTTATTTTTAAATTGGAAAAAGGTTTGTAATGCAAATTAACTTTTTATTTCTAATGTTTATTTATTATTTAAAAATAACTTGGCGGATGTCGTTTGAAGAGCTGTTGTGTGCATGGTTGTAACTGTAACATATTATACAGGATGTTTTTTTGTGGCCACCTTTAACGAAGGGTACGTACTCTATACATGAAATAAAGTAAGTTTATGCTAAAAAAATGCTGGGAAAAGAATTTTTTTTTTTGAAAAAAAATTTTAAATTCCTTGATCGTGCGAAATTTATAGTGTCTAGTGTTTATGTTAGTTTTTTATAGACAGATATTAATTATTTTTCGTGGAAAAATCCTGCTACGCGCGTCTATGTGCATTTATGCAGAAAAACGCAGTCTATTTACTCAACTTTGGACCCTAATATTTTTGAAACCAGACACTTCCCAGGTATGCTTCCATGGAGAAAAATGATCGTGATGATGAGGAGATTCCGTAGTTTTCGGGAACGTTGACGACCAAAAATCAGCCTGTATATACCACTAACTACCCACTTACAATACAGCACTACCTACACCTGAAGCGATTAAGCCGTGAGTGTGACTTTTGTATATAGGTATACATTTTAATGTTTTCACGTGCAATTTGTTAATATACCTATGAATACATTACATATGTCAGTTGGGTACAGTTTTAAAAATGCATTTGCTTTTATATTTTCAACTCTTGGTTGCGCTAACTAAAAATTCTACCGATTCATTGGTAAATATTGCGTAAACAATAACGAATATTGAGTGCGCCTCATTAGAGCACAACCTCATTTTTATTGCAAGCAATTTACTTTTGATTGTTATCTTTTATTCAGGATAGGTAGCAAATATTATTCGGAGGCAAGAACAGTAGGCAAACGTAAATAATAAAAATTACAAAGAGAGGTTATTTTAGTAACAGAACGTGAATGGGATGCTCAAACAACACTTTGCTGTATCATCCGCCTGCCTATTATTACGGTAATATGATGCTCGTGTCACTTGTAGGAAACTTATTGCATCGCGAAGATTTTGGGTAATGACATAAATTCGGGGAAGCGGTATAACAATACATTTACAACCTAAGACGGAGACGCTACATCATAACGTAATGTCATTTCTAATGGCCGAGTGGAATGGTAATTTTTACCTGGCCTGGCATGATACCTGGCGGGGCTTCACTAGAATACATCAGCTGCATTTCCTTACGTGTACATCGTAATAATTTAAGGAATTTAGGGGCTTTCCCTCAGGAGATGATCTAGCAACTTGTCACTGATCCTTTACAACTTAACTCAGGCTAAAAGTGGTTCGAGATTTTACAGTTCTAGCTGCCATTGTTTTCGGAATACAGCCATGTATCTATGTATGTATATATGATTTTTACTTATCCTTTAAATTATTTCATAAATTTAAATTAACTATAATGTGTTATTTTATGTTAAATTAAAATAATATTTGTGCGAATAAATCCGCTCGATTTCCTAATACTATTCAATCATTACTTATCGAAACTGTATTTGCAAGAAATTGATCTCTTTGCTTGTTATGTAAATAAATAGATACAAATAATTTCGACAATATATTTAATTAAATTATAAAACCCAGCGATTAGCAGACAGACTATTTGAGTGAAAATTAAATTATTTGGATGCAAACAGTGTATACACAGTGTCAGGTAGCCGTTCATCTTGAACATCATTTACATAATATCCCAACTCATTCATAAAAGTTATGGTGACGGTTTTATAGCTCTGTAAAGTGAACATTCGTCTTAGTCAAATATTATTTTATGGGTAGAAAGGGTATTTTGAGGGCAATATATTCTAATAGCGTCAGAGGCGTCGCATGCACTCTAATATGACTGTATTATCCTCGGATCGGCCATAAAAATATGAAAATGAAAGCGTTTATACTACCTTATAGGGTCACGGCCCTAGGTGGGCGGTTTACAGCTTCTCTGAACCGACCGACCGTGCACTGTTTTCCTGGAAAACTAAATTGTATGTTTATTTTTCGTAGAACTACGTCGGCTCTATACTATACTTACTAAGACTTAATAAGCTACAGTAAATAGAGGTGGATTCGAAATCATTCTGTTCCTAAGTATAACGAACGAAATGCCGTGACGTAACACGCAATACGCAATGTAATCCTTACTTCCTTAATAATCTGTCTGTCTGTTTGTCTCGCTGTCACGCCAAAATTAGTGAACCTATTTAAATTTTATTTGGTACACAGGTAGTCTAGAAGCTAAGAAAGGACATCGACTGCTTTATATCTCGAAAAAATATTTTTATATACACTAGTGTAAAAATTAGGCAATGCGTGATGTACCTTAGACTACGCTCCTATCGTAGAAGATTCGTAGTTCGTAGCACGTGCTACGGATAGCGTCCGCGTAGTCACTGGGTATTAACATTTTTATTGTTACCCACAGAAAATGCATACACACATACAGTCACACACATTACCCCCAAAGAAGTAGGGTAGAAGTGTGCGAATTATATATTTCTGTTATAAGGCAGGGTACAATTAGGGACAGGTGTGGTTATCTTTGTTTTTTTAAAGACATTAATCGAATTTGTCAACAATCACAATTTGAAAACTCAGCTCTTGCAGTGTAATAAAATAATCTACCAAGAATCGATCTATAATAATCAATCATACACAAAATCAATTTTCAAATTTTCATATTTTAAAGAATAAGAGTGCCAACTTTCCCTAGGAATTTGATTTGGTAGCACCTTTAAAAATGCAAGTGGAAAAAAGTGAGCGAGCATGTTTTTCGCAATAGCGCGAAGTGAAAAAAGTTATACTCGTAAGTAAGTTAGTTACTCACGCATTAGTAACATATAATTTATATGTAATTTCCTCGAATTCTACCAATTACTCAACGTATTCAAGAAAATTAACCGCCAAGTAAATTGCCTAGTAATTTCATTAAAATAAATGGAGGTTGTTGTGACTTTGTGTATCTCGTGTATTTCCTATGTCTTTACGGCATTTGTTCAAATGGACAGGATAAATAAAAACTGGACATTTACGTATCGAGCCATAATTTACAGAGAGTTGCGTAGTTGCCCGTTATTAAATAAATGCGCTTGGATTTTACTTAACCATTTGACATAGGTAAGAAAGAAGAAAAACTACTTGGTAAAATGGAAAGATTGCAATCACTAAAAAAGATTTTGTCACAAATATCGCCATACTCCTACTTTGCTATAAAATCCTACCAAACAGCAAGATTTTAGCTTATTACTCAAAAAAATTACACCGACCATGACAGGACTTACACTGGTAGGTGGTTGGTGTGAAATGGAGTAACTCATAACGTTTGTTCTCGAAGTTCCTACGTGAACGGAAATTATAAAGTACACGCACACGAAGTCGCGAGCGGCCGCTAGTTAATAAATAACTCGGTACTGTCCAGCTACTATGCTGACACTATATGTAGCGTTCTATGAGCTAAGAATCTTCTACAATAAGAATGTATCCAAGCTTCAATACACAAATTGTGGTCGATTCTGACCGACACACATAAAACATAAACTTAGATTTGTTCTACCTGTCGTCCCTTTCTGTGATTGCCATTTGCATTAACAATAGAAAGGGACGGTTAAAATCGACCACATGTATAGTATCTCGTTTCTGTATGTTCCATAAATCGTTTTTCTTGATATTGTCATAAAACTAGCCATAAAACGGCCTTAAGTCTTGTCTTGTCTGATATTTCCGCTAGAACACGGATTAACGCTCCATGCAGTCCATTTATCCTGTTAACAGGTGAAGTGAAGCTATCGAAAGTGCTAATGGACCTGTTGCAAGTGACTGATGGTCAGACGTCTTACCGCGCCCTGCGAGGAGTCCACTGTCAATTCTCATTTAGCTGGTCTGAACTATCATTTCGTTCAAAATCTTACGAAGTAAGTAATGTAGGTATATAATTATCTATTGAATTGTATCAGGCGTCACTATTCGAAAGTTCAAATCTCTATTGAGGGATCACCCGCCACCGGGCCCTATACCCTCCGCTGACCCTCGGATCTGCCTACTCATGATCACGAACACAAGACACTACAGTCGTAACGAGAAGCCAGATCCAAGCACCTAGCATGCAACCATAAATACATAGCTGCTAATCCGAAAATCAATTAAAATTTTAATCGACATATGTTTCGCCAACACCCGTGGCATCATCAGGATTAGTATTCCATGTTAGTTCTATCTACCGAACCAACTCGATTAAAATTTTAATTGGTTTTCGGATTAGCAGCTATGTATTTATGGTTGCATGCTAGGTGCTTGGATCTGGCTTCTCGTTGCGACTGTAGTGTATTGTGTTCGTGATCATTAGTAGGCAGATCCGAGGGTCAGCGGAGGGTATAGGGCCCGGTGGCGGGCGATCCCTCAATAGATATAATTATCTATTCGTTATATCTACTTGTATAACGTTAGTGGCTATATATCCCATGTTCGTTCGAAATCTTACGATGAAAGCAATGTAAGTACATATTACCCACTCGTATATTGTTAGTTATAATGTTATTGGTTATATTGCATTTTTAATTTACTACCCCGTAATGTATCGCTATACGCACTTACGAGTATTGTATTAATATTGCAACGCTCGCGACTAAGCACTGTTATTATGCTTTACATTACTGTTTTGTACCATAATCATGATTAAGCACTTCTATCTTTACAATTTTCTCGAAATACTTGATTATGCAATTTCGCTCTTAGAAGAAGAAAAATTCATTTCAATACCATTACATCCAGTAAAATTGAAAACGGTTTATCATAGTTATTAATGAAGATTGAGGTAGGTCTCAGTGCTACTGCTGTGACAGCAATTAGATTTACTAAGGTAAATGGTAAGGTATGGCAGGTAGGTAAGCTGTTCCTGCGTTATACGACAGTTTAATTGAAAATACTCAATTATTATTAATTGGCTGGCCATCATTAGCGATAAACTTGAAATTAAAGTTAGATAAAAAAATAACAAAATATCTTTGAGAGAAGTATGACTTAAATTACCTTTTCTATGTAGTGACATTGAATAAAATTTCTTAACATCATACCATCATATATTATTGAAACGCACCTAAAAGCGTTGAACTTAAGTAGCGGGAACAACGAAAGCTTAGGTATGTAATGTAACTAATGGGAGTCGTTAATGAAAATTGCGTTCTCCGTGTAATCTTTACCAGTCATTAGGGTAATCCACGAGATGTCGTTGTGATAAAAGGGCAGGAGCTATTTTTAGGGGGAAGTTTGCGAAGAGGTGAGATGAATACGCCTCCCAGAGATAGGTAAGAGCGGCACGTAGGAGGCCGGACGTGCGCTTCGGCCGACACGGTTACAATCGAGCCGAATACGTGCCAATACGGGCCTGTCACCGACGTCAAAGATCGTTTTATGCACTGGCATATGTCACGCTATTACTTCATTCCACGACATAGTTCTAAATAAATCTACGAATTACAAGAGAGAAGGTAGACCCGTCAAGAGATAGCGAGCGTCACGTACCTGATTTATATTTATATTTACTCGAAAGAAACTAGCTTAATATTTTATTCTGGGCACGTAGATTTTTATCTCGTTAGCCACATTTTGCTTGTTTTGATATAATAATACAAGGTTGTATTCTATTATTATATTGCGCTTGATGTAGGTGCCTTCTACCCACCGTAAAAAACTTTTTACTATCCATTTATGGTTCACATTTTTCAAACTAAAAGTCTAATAGCTGCTTAGATTTGTCATTCAATTATATGAAATATGGCTCTACCTTCTAATTTATGTTTCTCATCAAAATTTTCCTTAGGGCTAAACGAGCTTAGAGTCGGGACGTTACAACGTTAAATTAACAACTGCCAAAGAAATTGCGAGTGGCACGTGTACTACGTATCTAATTCGAGAGGTTGATACCCCCAGACTTTAAAATTATACAAAATTATGTTATTTTAGAGTTTTATAAAGTAGATATGTAATTTAAATTTACTAATTACCTACTAAGTTAAGGATTGCAGAAGATATAGAATCAATGAATTATTTTTACAGATAAATTTTCACCCCAGAGCAATTGAAAATTGCATTGAAAATAAATTTAAGAGTTAAATGCAATCCTTAATCAATATTTGGAACATGTTGTATGACTAAACCTGCTTTTCTGTCGGACTGACACTTGAACGTAAGTGTGAAAGAGAGAATGCAAATTTCAGAACTTTTCATAGAAAATGTAAAGAACACCATCTTTATATATCTATCTCTCTTTCTCTCTGTGTAGAATAATTTAATATGTTGTGGTTGCGGTCTACCCATGCTGTCGCATTACCTTTGTTGGCGTGTTAACCAAAATTGAGGTTAAATTATCGATTTCTATCTAATGTATACAACTAATGTTCTATTGGCCAAATGAACATAGTTAGGTACTAAATATTGACGACTGATTTAGCCAGGAACTAGTTCCTAAGGGGCGTAAGTGTAAACTAAATGAAGCTGTAAGTAAGACCGTTACGTGGGTGGTTGTATGTCTTGCGTGCGTAGGTGGTACGAGCACGTTACGTTTTAATTATCTTCTTACTTGTAGTATAATATCTTCGAGGCTGGTAATTCGAAGTTGCGCAAATGTCAGAAAAATTAATATTAATATTAGATCAATTATTTTATAAAAGTTGAAAAACTTTTGTATAAGTTGAACAATTATACCAAGTACTTAAACTCAATCAACTTCCAAATGAAATGTTTCAACTATAAATGTGTGTAAATTGTGAACTAATCTAATTTGGTTTAATTAATAAAACTTTTTCAAGTTTAGCTATTTGTAAAAGATACTTTTGTCACAAATGAAAATTAAAGTTTATAATGGATGAAAGGGTATAATAAATAATTTTTTTAAAACGAAAAACCGACTTCCTCCCAAAACTCGAACTTACTAAAGTAAAATTTTACTAAAGGGCAAATATATATTGCGTTAAGCCGTGTACGAAGTTTAGGAGGCATAATATTGTCAGATTTATATGCCAGCAAATGATTAAATAGGCCACATGACAAAAGAGAAAAAGGACTAGGCTTCGAAACTTTACGTCTGACAATATGATGATGATGATGATAATGATGACCTCCGACCGATTTCGGTCATGGCGACCACTTCTACTCCTAGATATTACTAAGTTGGCGTTCATGCTGGATCGGAGGCACTTGAGGTGGAATCGATCCAGTGCGTATGTGGCGACGGTATATGCACCACGCCTCGGAGGAATATAAGAGAAGCACAACAGCCATGTACACTCTTATTTAAGCAACATATAATTACACTCCTTCTTCCTGCCCTGTTCCCAATAATTTGAGGTCGGTGCAATATGTAGGTACTCTTCTTTCATTCATCCCTATTATCCGTCATCTCGTTATTATTATTATTGTATCTCTGTTTAAATTCTCGGGACTACAGAGTCCCGGTCCTTTGAGAGGCGTGCACAAGATGTAGAGGCCCTTTTTAGAGAACTTTAATATGGTGTGGGATACACATGGCGGATTCGCCGACCGCACATACAATGGTCCCCGCCATGTGCAAGACTATTGGAGTGCAGATCTATGTCATGCGATGGAAACAAAGGTCATGGGCTATGAGGCTGAATATTGGGTGGGGTTGGGTAACTGGGCTATTGAAGGAGACTAACGGACGCCTGCCATTACAACCAAGTCTCATAATTGTTTGGTGGTAGGCGGTGACTCGCCGACTCATCATCCCCTCGCACGCACGGAGCGACAAAGGGGGCAACATTTGGTGAGTGGCTAGGGTGGAGGGGTGCCCCTGGACTTTAAACCGAAGCCAACTTGCCACTTACTCGTCCAAGCTGTCATAGCTCTCGCGACTACTCTGCCCGGCCGGCGAAGGCAAGGCAGAGGTGGGGACTGTTCCTCGTCAGACTTTACTCCGGCGCCGGAGATGAGGAACAGGGTCTTCCCCCGGGAGTACTTCAGGTCCGTGGGAAGCTACCTCCCAACAGCTCGCCACAAGCTGCCATGCGGGCTTATTATTATTATTGTATCTCTGTTTAAATTCTCGGGACTACAGAGTCCCGGTCCTTTGGGAGGCGTGCATCGGGCCGTGGCCAAGATGTAGAGGCCCTTTTTAGAGAACTTTAATATGGTGTGGGATACACATGGCGGATACCATCGCCGACCGCACAATATGATACACCCGGCTGGTCCCCGCCATGTGCCTGCAGATCTATGTCATGCGATGGAAACAAAGGTCATGGGCTATGGGGCTGAATAATGGGTGGGTTGGGTAACTGGGCTATTGAAGGAGACTAACGGACGCCTGCCATTACAACCAAATAATTGTTTGGTGGCAGGCGGTGACTCGCCGACTCATTTCATGGGCCCCCGGAAACGGCCGCACGCACGGAGCGACAAAAGGGGCAACATTTGGTGAGTGGCTAGGGTTGCCCCTGGACTTTAAACCGAAGCCAACTTGTGACGGGCACGTCCACCCTCGAGCTGTCATAGCTCTCGCGTCTGCCCGGCCGGCGAAGGCAAGGCAGAGGTGGGGGAATCCTCGTCAGATCTCACTGAGATTTCTTCCCCCGGGAGTACTTCAGGTCCGTGGGAACGCTACCTCCCAACAAACAAGCTGCCCTGCGGGCTTATTATTATTATTATTATTCTTATGTCTACCTCTTCCTCTATAACCATCTTACTTCGGACACGGCTTAACGCAACATACAATTTCACGACTTAACACAATTATCTTCATCTTCATAAGCCTATTGCAGTCCACTACTGGACGTAGGCCTCCCCCTGCCATAGGGGGATTTTGTTACTAAAAGGTTCCACTATCTGTTTTTCGGCAGCTCCATCATCAGACCCTCGTTTCCTTTATATTATGTGTAGCTGACCAAAATTCTCTATAAAAATCTAAAAACGGACTACTCGTGCCCTTTATATTTGAGGATATCCCTAGATTCCTTAGAGATTCCATCATCAGATATTATGTTTTATATGTAGGTGATCAAAACGCTCAGTAAAAGTATAAAAACAGACTACATGTGCCTACAATATTTGAGGATTGCCCTCGATTTCTCCAAGATCCCATCATCAGGTCCTGATGTGGTGAATATGGGACCAACCTGGAAGTATACCATGACCAACTATAAAAAAAAAATGAAATCGGTTCATAAACGACGGAGTTCTGAGGTAACACACATAAAAAATAAAAAAACATACAGATGAATTGAAAACCTCTCTTTTTGAAGTCGGTTAAAAATGAAACAAACCATTAAGGGTGAGGAATTTTTTCCATTTCTTTAATAACAATTTTATAATATATAATATCTTGACTAAGATAAAAACACTTCTCCATAATATAATCCGTTAGGATATGGTTGATCGTTTCATAATTAAAACATTGTGCTGAGGGATTCAGCTTTGTTTGCCGAGATTTGGCTTATGTATAGCTATCGGGATGAAAAATAACGTTTCCAATAATGTAATTTCAAAAAGAGATGGTAAAATTCGTCATCCGAGTAATTGACCCGGTGGCTCAGTGGTAAGAGCGCTGGCACGGAATGCAGAGGTCGTGGGTTCGATTCCCATCCGGATGAGGAATTTTTTCCATTTCTTTAATAATAATTTTATAACCATTAATTAATTGATCTAAAATAACTTTTCTTATATCAAAGTAACCTTTGTTTCAGGATCGGTTTTCGCATTAAGTGACGTCATCGGCATTACATAATAAATTAAAAATTATAGGCATGCTACATAAGCTTTATAGATAGCACTGGTTATTTAATAGAACTATATCTCTTTATAACAAAAAAAAACTCCTTAAATAAGGTTAACTAGGCTAGCTATTAAATAAAATAACATTTCCCCTAAATCTAATTTCTAAAACCAAAATTATTATATTTACTTGCGCTTTCTCTAATATCCCGACGTTATGGGATTAATATTTGTGGCGGAAACACAACCATACGTAGTATCTACATTAGTTTTTCTATGGCCATTTATAAACGACTGCACCATTTGAAAATTTCAACGATCTATTAGACTAATCCAACTGATTATAGCATAATTGCGTGCGCGTTGAGCCTCCTAATGCGGTTACAAACGATTTATTCACTCAAATGAGCCGACAGATTTCATTTACATCACGAAATGTAATTTAGGCCTAAATAGCTTTCAGTAGTCTAATTTGCGATTGAAAAATATATTAACTTTATTCCCGTAACAAGTTAACAGTGTCGCTACTAAAATGCACCTACATCCCACAGCAGTCTGCAATAGGCTGATGTATGATGTACGTATCGAGCTACACTAATAACAGAGTTCCATAGCTGTACGTTATTTAAAGCGCTTAAAGAAGGATTTTACTTGACCATTTGAAAATAGGTAATAAAGACAAAAGAAAACACTTAAGAAATATTGCGAACGGAAAGATTTTCCTACTTAGTTGTAAAATGACAGGATTTTCGCTGGTAGAAAGCTAATGTAGGTAATATGGCCTAACTAATGTTCTACATTTTTTCTCAAAATTCCCATGGGAACGGGAAACAGTGGAAATTCTAAAGTTTACTAAGTGAACCACTGCTCAGTAAGCCACAAGGCTTGGCACTGGGTAATTGGCAGTGATCGACCACTAACGCCCTTTATTCGACTAGACCAGAATGCAAAGCTGGCGGTAAATGTAGTTCACCCCCATTTATACCGCTTCAATGAAATTACGAGTACTAGGGCTTTAAAGTAAGCGTTTGAATACTGGATAACGATTTATGAGAGGTTATTTACTGAATGAGATTCTGAGCTTATTTACTTGCATTCCTTAGCTGATGATAGAAGCTCCACTAGAATACATCAACTTATTCACCTTCATGTCACAAGAGTCGACTAAGGAACTCAGGGGCATTTTCTCAGGCGATTAGCTAGCAAATATTGAGATTATTTCCGTAAATACGTTAAATGTCTATTTCTAACTAGTAGTTGTGGGTTATTCTATAGTACTTATTAATTATTAATATTACTGGAAGGTAGAATGAATAAATCAGTCTTAGCTCAGCACTCGTCGTTTCAATACGTTCTCCGATATATAACTTTACAGTAGTAATTTCTATATTTAGTATATAATATATATACCTATTTCTATATTTAGTATATAGCGTACCTATCTACATATATGTAGATAGGTACGCTAAAATCCTAAAATATCGAAGGTGTTTTAAAGGGTTACATTTTGAATGAAATTTTTTGAATAAAAGCACTCGACGAGCAAGTATATAGGTAGTGCTACCTTTGTACGCCCACGGGAGTACTCGTATAAAATACTCCAGTCCGATGACATAATACTGTAATAACCAATCCTATTCCTAGAAATTTGTTGCTGTAATTACAGGTACAGGTGTAGTATTACTCAAAACAAAAACAAAAATATAAAACATGGCAACTATGTAATAATATACCGGCTGGAGCCATTTTCTGAACGAGACCAAATTTAAAATTAAAAATGTCAGTTTTTACTGTTCTTCTAAGTAGCTGAAATAAGCTGTGTATATAACATTTCACCTTTAAATTAATTTCCCGTGAACTATGCTGTCACATCCCACGTACTATTAAATTATTCATTAACTTAATTAAGCTATTTTACATGAAATTAATGAATTAGGTAGTTAATTAAGTTTGCAAGCTACAAAAAGCTTTCAAATTTTTGTAAAATTAATTAGTAAATTATTTATTTGTTTAAATAATCTATGTAACAAAAGATTGACCTTTTTGTAAATTTAAAATTAACAAACTGCAGCGCTTATCTTTCCCCGCATAGGAATACAATAGCATAGGTATACCTATATATCATTATTCTAAGGTAAGGTAAGGTAAGGTAAGGTATAAATCTATATCTATATATTTTAGCTACTGTAATACAGGTATTATACACTTAGCACAGTTGCCAGGGACCACCTATTTTCTTCTTGTTTCATTGTTTTGTGTTTCATGTAAAACGCTGTGAAATATTATGTTACTCTGAGGTATTACCTATTTAGCATGTACTGTATTGTCCTCTAATTCTTATCTCAAATAAAATATTATTATTATTGTATCTAGCGCTTACCAATCTGCGGCACGTCGTAAGGACGGCTAGACCTGGCTGCGCGCAGCATCATTTGACTGGCGATCTCTTGGGGAGGTGCGGCGTGCGTTTGTTCGCGCGCATTCGGCGTCGTTCTTTGTATAACACGTTCGAGTTCAGCGAACTGCCCGCGAACAGCTCGTTGAGAGGGCGCGAGCGTGCCACTTCTCGCTGAGGAAAAATGTTTCGGATTAGTGGAACGAAGTTCTTTAATGCGGTTTCCGGGTGAGAAGCTTGCTGGCAGAATTGTATAAGCTTTTATGGCCTCAGTACCCCTGTGTGATGTAATCGTGGGTTAGAAATCTCGTCAATATCTCGACGACGTTTTCAAAATATTCTTACAAGAAATTAATTGAAAAGTTGCAGGGTTTATTCATATAGATAGAGCCTCCAACAAGGAAGGACTAAGAGATGCTAAAATCAGTCTGTGAACAGTCTCTGGCCAAACAATCCGTAATCCGTAATATATTTTCTTGTAAGTTCTAAGGTATTCTTGTATTCTAGTGCAGGAGCATAAATGTCAAACGTTCATATTAATATATATTTCGGAAAAGTTTCCTTGTTTGTTATATTGCCATTGTTTAGAAATAGGTATGTCAATTAGGATTTCTGGTTTTTGTGTAATATTTATTTGTCATCGACTTTTATATTTAATTTGACATTTGTAATTACCATTTTGCATGCCGTAAATGGCAAAATAACAAAACTTCTGTACTCTGTAACATACTCTATACCTTATTTTGTGCAAAATAAATAAATTAAATAGAAAAAATATAAAAATTGACGTGCAGGTAAGAAGTCGATTATTATATCCTTCATATTTCGCACTTGCATTTCGTAATGTTTAAACAAATCTAGGACGTGTGGTAGGAAACAATAGCACCACTCCACGTCTGCCCGTGTGTATCATAATGGGCTTCCGGGAGGTGGCTGTCATAAACCAGCCTGCCCAGCGTGGTGTCCATGGGTAAAAGCCTCCCTCCCTATGGCAGTAGTCTTGTGGCGTATGTATTAGTGGTGTTCAAAAAAGCTATGTTCTCAGAATGCGTGAACGTAATATGCTACATGCAAATAGCGCGTTATTTTTTCCGTGACGTTATAAGGTTATAACGTTACGAGTTGCGCGCAAATCACAAGTCACGAATGAATGACTGAACGAATACGCTATATTGACAAGTCGCGAAAACGCTATATTCTATTTAACGCGATTTCATATAGCTGTTGGTAACCAATGACAAGTCACGAATACGCTATTTTCTATTTGACGCGATTTCATATAGCTGTTGGTAGTCCGGCGCCGGCCGTCACACACTATGCATGTGCGTGTCGAAGGCGCGATGAGTCATGCGTACGCGACACGTGAACCGCGCATATCGTTATAGCGTTTAGTTTGGATCGAGTCAATTAAATCATTGGTTATTGCGCTATGGACAAATAGCATGTTATTTTTAAAAGAATGTATGTAAGCACATGTTACCTCTCTACCCCGCCAGTCGGCGAGCAGCCGCCGCTGCGGCGCGTCGGCCGCAGAGTGCAGCGCCAACACCGCCAGCACCGTGGTGACGCAGCACGCGCGCATCATCCCCGCGCTCGCCCGCACGACCATCGCCCGCTACTAAGTCGCCGGACGTCGCGCCGCGCGCCCCACCGACCGCATTGTACGACTGCGACTGATAGCTGATAGCTGATTTCGATTCTTGTACCACTATCTGGAAACATAAAAATATCTTTTTTTAATCGAAATTCTGGGGATACATGGTTATATTTAGATAGAGATTTTTGCTAGATAATCATTGTTATTCCACGTTGAACATCAGTAATTTTCCGGACCAATTCCCGAGGAAAAATATCACCGGCAAAAGGTCTGTTTTTTTCATTGAAAGATTGACGCAGTCAGAAGATTTAGGTAGGACATTGCCGCAAAGTTTACATAAAATGCGAAAAGTTTAGCAATAAAAGCAAATTAGCTGTGGTCTAAGTGCGGCTAGGAGCTCCCCTCCCAGCGGCAATCGGTATGGCACTTTCTTGTTAATATTGTTTGTTGGTATGTCACTAAAACTAAACTAATAAAGACTAAAATAGATAGATAAAACTGGCAGTAAAATGATAGACATACGATATATGCTAATGTTGCACAAAGTAACTAAATACACAACTTTGGTGAAAAAATAAAAATAATCAATGTTTGTAATAAAAAAATCCTTCTTATTTGAGTAGAAGAAAAGAGCAAGATGGTCATATTTTCAATAAAGTTTTTATTTCTTTATGTTCCACGGAAAATGTAAACAAAAATAAGCTAACATTTCGGAATATACTTAGGCAAAACATGCGACAGTATTGTCATAAATTGAATTAAGAATTATCTAAATAAACCAACCTCAATAACAACTCCCGGTACAATACCTCTATTCGTAAGCAAAGAAAGTTAACGAGACATAATTCTGTTACCGTTAACAAAACATTTTCCTCATCCCGCTGAATTACAAATGAATACTGAAAACTTTGAAAATATCAACGTCAAAATTAAAGGAACTGTTTTAGAAATTGCAAAAGATTATTTCCCTCTCTTTAATTTCTTGTCACAACGTTAAAACTATTAACAGACGTTCCGATTTGGCTGGAGCCGACCAGATTGCGACCGATGGAGCAACCGTTCCATCCAAAATTGCTACAGACGTTCCGACGGTTGGCCATCCAACCATCAGTTGCCTTTACTCTGAAGCAGTGAAGGGACGTCATGCCGCCTGCTCTTTCAAAGCAAGCGATTGCCGCTATAGTTGTGTAACTATACGAGTACATTGCCTACATCGTCATGTTTATTTTTTAAAGTTTTGAACGTAGCCGCCTTGCCTAATTTCATTAGAACCTCCAGCATGATTAAATATGCTTGATTTCTGATATCTTTGTTACAATAATCTTTGTGGATTAAGTCTCACAAACAGGAAAATCATTATATAATTCCAATAATTTCAATATTATAAATCGGAACGTCTGTTAATAGTATAAGAAATACTCACAATACTTACGATTATTTATGGTAAATGAATCTCGCAAGCCTCAATATATGAGCCAAATTTGACACGTTTATGTGAAATAGTTTTTGAATTATGAAGAGTTCAAAAGTGGCTCCAAATTCACGTCGCTGCTCCAAATGGTTCGTGTAATATTACACACTGTGCTGATGGCCAGTTCTGTTAGCTTGAACTTGGCTTTGAAATTATTGTAAATGGAAGAGCAAGGTAACCTATTAATTCGATACAAGCTCCTTTAACGTCAAAATGTGGTAGGTATTTTGTACAAAATCCCTTTAAATCTTGGCTCCTCATCCGCCAAACTTTTCCATTAGGGCTGCGCAGTTCCGGGCGTTTCCCTGCCGGTCTCAATGTATCTGCACCCTAATGTTTTCAGTTTAGATGTTTCTTCTGCAGATGGGCGATAACTCTATATTGAGGTTGGACATTAGTAGATATTGATATATTTACGAAGATGCGCAAGAAGACGAGGAAAAAGTACGACTCTATAAATAGGGTAGTTCTCGGTTAAAACGTTATGTTGTTTTCTTTTATCGGGGATCGAGGATATGTTTTATATTTATAATAATTTATCTAAATAGGCTCGGTTATAGTAAAGAAATATGAGTGTGCCGTCCCATAATGCGTTTATATAAAAACTCTTGTGACTAAAGAGTTTGTTCAAATACTGAAATCGCTAACATCCTTGGACATTTACACTGAAAGGCAAGTAAAAGTTTTCCGAGAGCTGATTTTTTATGCGGGGGCATACCTGAGATCCGGAGGCGAACCGGCTCTGTTCCCATAGTATTTTTGTCAATAAAACTTCGATAAAAGTCAAATTGCATTAGGGTAAAAAGCGAGTTTGTGTTCCAAAAGTAATATGGTTAGAATATTTGTTAAAACTTTTTGGTATTTTACTGAACTTAAATTCTAATTTTGTTACAAGAAAACCAGGACATTTCTAGGCAAAGCTAGCTTTTTAATTGATGGTGGTTATGTAGTGAGCATGCTTATATTTTTTATCACAAGCAATACTAACACCACCTCAAAGTTATGTCCTATCAGTCAAATATACCTTTTTAAAAAGACTTAACAAAATTAAGTTAACGAACATTAATTAATAAAGACATGGTTATGTATGTATAAACATCATTATTCATAACAAGTCGGGCAATACTCGTAACTACAATTACCATTTGAAGTGAAGAGTGCAGTATAATAAATAGATTTACGAGACAAAGGACAGCATTCAGGTTTTCTTACTGAAATACCGAAACCTGTGGCGTGTTATCGGCCTGGCTATATTTATAATCGGGGGTGCGCGGTGGCGCGTTGACGTCATCGCGGGGGGCGGGGGTGGCGGCGCGCCCTCCAATACGCACTTGAAAATTCGCACCTCCATGAATGAAAATATCCTAAATTATCCTCCAAGAGTTGAGCTTGCTTGAACCTGACTTGAACGCTAAGGCATTGAAACGTTGACATTACTTATATGGTAGTCTTCGAGCTAATAATAAGCCAGATTTTTTAATTAAAGGAACGAATAGGCAGAAAATATCTCCGTTGTATAATTGAGTTATATTTAATATATACAGGATGTAATAAAGGGGTATTTTAAGCGAAAAGAATATATGAATATAGCTTACTACAAAGAACCTAACCATAGAATTTGAGACATGAATTTACAGGTTTATTTTACCAGATAGTGTGGAGAATTAGTGATTAAACGAACTTACCTTGGTATGTGAAGTTCTATCACAATTATATGAAGTATTTTGTTAGAAGATATTAGATATACCTACACATGTAGTTACACAGATCAATGTCGCTTTGGCTCACTTAGTTCTGAGATATAGATAATAATAAAAAAAAATGAAACATAATATAGGCCGATCTTACATGCCAACACCATTGTTTATAGGTAAGTCCTTCATTTAGTTTAGAGAGCGATGTTTCACAACTAAGGGACAATCCAGGGTGGGAGGGTTGCTAATATCTTCTAACAAAATACTTCATATAATAGTGATAGAACTTCACATACCAAGGTAAGTTCGTTTAATCACTAATTATATATTCAGTATTTTGTTCTTGATATTAGATATACATATGTAGATGTTGAGAGATATTTGTGAAACATCATTATTTGAATTTATTACGAAAAAATAATAATTAATTAAATTGTTTTGTTTAGTGAAGTTGTTAGAAAAAAGTAGCAATAAAACAATACAACTATAACCTATTTTTATTACATAGGTTACAAACAGTTCTAAGGTTACAAACATATGTTATATTAATCTATGTATGCCCTATAGCATGTCTAAATAGGCGCTGTCAACTATCAGTTAACCGAAATATTAATTATAATTAAGTTTTACTTAAATGAATATTTTTATATATCTGCTAATATACTTCTAGAAAGGTATTGTCTATTGTGGAACCACATTATATCCTTAGTTAAAACAACAAAAGTTTTAGACTAGTCAGTCCTTTCAGCGGCCCTTCGTATTATATCTATGCAACTCTAGGATTTCATACTTTCTTGAAAAATAAATATGTGAATTCGAGAATAGGTTATGTTTAGTGGGCTTTTTTTCATAATATTTCAAAATATTGAAAAGGACCTACTTATACTCGACAGCCAAGGGAGAAATAGTGGGACATAACATCCCTTCAATACCTTTTATACCGCTTTATAAAGAGAACTTCTTTTAAAATTTACCCCCAACTTATAGAATTTAATCTAACTAGGTAGAATAAATAAATCAAATGCACAAAGATATAACAAAACTTACAAGTAGATAAACTAAAAGTTTTAAGTACTATTTTAAGAAGTTAAAGTAACGTCGGATCGCTTCAATCTAAGGAGAAACGACAACGTTACTGACCACTCCCAGATACGACAGTCTGAATTAAAATTCAAGATTAAGAGCCGAAATACATAACCGCGTTGCGGCGCCGCGAAAAAAAGCGTTTTACTGTTGTACGGTAGGGTAACCATGATTTTTGAGTGTGGATAGACGTCTCTCTGCATTTGTAAAGCTAATTATTTGATGATTGATTATCATAAATGATTTCACAAATGCTTTTCCATACCCCTTGTTTTATAAATTTGTCTTTATAAATATTTTCGTCACTAGAATCCCACAAACAAGCGTTCTTGAATCAAAGATATTAATATATCGACATTTAGATTTTAAAACTGCTTCCGGGTTGACGTGTGTTGTTTGCAAGAGTAGTAGAAACAAACTGAATCATTGTCACCAAGTATAGCGTCACAACGCTGTAATTCGCGTCACGTTACGGCGCCGCGCCGCTAGAATCGGCAGTGACGCCACTGCGGTTTTGTGTTTCGGCCCTAAATGTCTACATTCATACTTAGATATACATGGTGTAACAGAAGGGGTATGCTACGAAAATATATCATCATAAAGACTTTCCACAAAATTTTATAGTCGAAATCAGTTTATATACAGGATGTTTTTTCGTTGACACCCTTAACAAAGGGTACGTACTCTATACATCAAATAAAGTAACTTTATGCCAAAAAAAAATCTGGGAAACGATGTAAATTTTTTTATTTTTTTATTTCTTGATCGGGCAAAATTTATAGTGTCTAGTGTTTATGCTAGTTTTTTCATAGACAGATATTAATTATTTCTCGTGAAAAAATCTTGCTACACTCGTCAATGTGCATTTATGTAGAAAAACGCAGTCTGTTTACTCAACTTTGGACACTAATATCTTGGGAACCAGACATTTCCCAGGTATGCTTCCATAGAGAAAAATGATCGTGACGATGAGGAGATTCCGTAGTTTTCGGGAACATTGACGACCAAAAAACACCCTGTATGAACATTATATACACGTGTTTCTAAAATCGTGAAGCTAGAACTAGAGGATCATAGGGGATACCTAATGTTATGCAAATAAATGAAGAAAAGATCCATTACAATAGTAATAAGGGCCTTTTCCATTGGTCAGAAAGCCTATTTGAAGGAGAAAGTTAAAGCTGCATCTATCTTTATCAAGTTTTAGAGAAAAACAGCATCAAATTTATTCTTAACATAGGCTATCTGACTATTGTAAAATCGAGATAGAAATAACTTAGATGTATTTCAATTGAAAGGCGAAAAAAATTACTTACCGTTGTATGTCTGACAGAAGTCAAATTTCGTTCAAAAATATTTTTTATTGTTGAATTTTTTACGTATATTTATATACTTTTGATAAGCCACTTTCATTATCCATGAACTTGTGCGTGAGTGTAGTGTTTATTATACTGGTATTTTTGAGTATTCTGGTAAAAATATTTGGCCAATTATTACCCTCTAGATTATAGATAACCTAATTTTATTTGAGTTATTTGACAATACCGGTATTATATTAATGGCTTATCAAATTGATGTACATTTAGTTCAAACTAGAACTTCGTAGTCGGCTACGGTTTTGCTACGCTTTTGCTACGCTTTTGTTCCACTGCTAGGTTGCTTGCAACTTATCGACTAGTAATTCCGTTCTCCTCGAATTCATTCAAACTTTTGAAGAGTAACTAATAGATGTTTTTAATATGACAGAAAGGTTTAACCTACAATGTGTCTTTTTTCCCCATGATTGAGAAAGTCAATCGGTAAAGTTTTATATTCAAACGTTTAGGAACCAAAATCGAAATAGAACGAACTTAAAATCACATCTTCTATAAACAGATTTAAGAAGACAAGGTCATATTTTGACGGCCGATTGGTGTAGTTGGTAGTGACCCTGCCTGCGACGCCATATGTCCTGGGTTCAAATCCCGGTAGGTGCGAACGCCGAACATTGATATGGTGAATATTGATGTTTGTTTCCGAGTCATGGAGGTTTCTATACTTAACTATGTATATACCGTCGCTTAGTACTTGCGATACAACTTCTTAGGGATCTTAGTGTGGGACTAAGTCAATATGTTGTGAATAGTGTGAATATTATTTATACTATAATACTAGTGGATGCCTGCGACTTTGTCCGCGTGAACTGCAATAAAAAAATTGACGTAATTATACGGGATAAAATATTTTCCCGGGATAAAAAGTATTTTATGTCCGTCTCCTGGTTCAAAGCTACCTCTCCACTAGCCAAATCGGTACAGCCGTTCCCGAGTTATAAATAGTGTAACTAACACATTCACGCAGTTTCTTTTATATACAGGATGTTTTTTTGTTGCCACCCTTAACGAAGGGTACGTACTCTGTACATCAAATAAAGTAAGTTTATGCCAAAAAATGCTGGGAAACATACTTTTTTACATTTTTTTTTAAATTACTTGATCGGGTGAAATTTATAGTATCCAGTGTTTATGCTAGTTTTTTCATAGACAGATATTAATTATTTCTCGTGAAAAAATCTTGCTACACTCGACAATGTGCATTTATGCAGAAAAACGCAGTCTATTTTCTCAACTTTGGACCCTAATATCTTGGAAACCTGACACTTCCCAGGTATGCTTCCATGGAGAAAAATAATCGTGATGATGAGGAGATTCCGTAGTTTTCGGGAACGATGACGACCAAAAATATTCCTGTATAGTATAGATTTAATTGCATTCAAATAATGATAGGCGACTCTCTAGATAGCGACAAGGCGTTTTAAATAGCATATTATGTGGGCAATACAATATAAACATCAAAAAAAATTTTTTTTTTTCAAAACGAGGGTTCGAAATAGATAGATAGAATTTATTTGACAATTACATATACACGGACGCAACAACATAGAACAAGACAATGGAAATAGCTCGGAAATAGGGTAGAAATAGACACAATAGAAAAGAGTAGGCAAACAGGTACGAACACTCAAGTAGAAAAGAACAGTAACAGGAAGGACCGTGCACCCTAATTGGAGCCCCGCAGTCACGTCCCGTGTAAGTGCAACCGCCAAATAGGTCCCTTTTCAGCTGAATGCTGCTAGAACAAGGTAAAGCGTGCCTACCATGCAAGCAGCGCTGATTTTCAAAAAGGACCTAGCTATCAAGAAATAGCTATCAAGGTTCACTGTTATAATATCTATAATACATATAATGTATGTGTGTAGCTTTGATTATAGGTTTTAACACGATTTTATTATTTCCTGTGATAATGTTACTTTGCAGTAACGTTACTTAAATAATAAAATCAATGTTATTTACATGATTTTATCCTCGGTTTAGAACAAATGTACTGTAATTAAGTGTAATTTTTATTTTTATTTGTGTCACTTTTTAATATTTAGGTACGTACATACATCTTGACGACCGATTGGTGTAGTTGGTAGTAACCCTGCTTGCTGGGCCATAGATCCTGCGTTCGAATCCCGGTAGGTTGATATAATGAATATCGATGTTTGTTTCCGAGTCGTGGACAATAGACTACATTTATAGCTCTATTGAGGGGTCGCCCACCACCGGGCCCTACACCCTCCGCTGACCCTCGGATCTGCCAACTCATGATCATGAACACAAGATACTACAGTCGCAACGAGAAGCCAGATCCAAGCAGCTAATTAGTAGCTAGGTAGGTACTTAGTAGTAGTCTCTGCTTGCTACATGTTTATACCTAGGTCTTCACAGGGCGTAAGATAAGACCACATAAGATGTGTACACTGTATTTGTGGTGTATAATAAGCTGCTATAAGACTGTATTTTGCTAATGTAATATTGCAGATTTAGACATTTTTTTAATACTAGAAGCATTTTGTTATAATTTATTTTATAGGTTTAATTTGTTAATATAATTTACCTTTACGACTCCTTTGATAAAGTTCTGCAAAAAAGGTTTTCTGTAAAAAATCTCTTTAAGAGATAAGCTTTCCATAGTATGTATATTTCTCTTATTGGATTTATTTCAAGGAGCTGGTGTATGCATATTCTTCAGGCTTCAGGAATAGTACGTGTGTAGCCTGTAATCGGTACTTTCCGTGTCGCCGGAATAATTCCACTTGATTTGGGTTTCAATTCAATTACACGTATCACGCAAGTGGCAGCTTAATCGCACTCTACGGATAAAGCGCCGTCGTCGCTGGGTAACTTTTGGGCGCGTATCGTCAAACTGTATAGACTGTATACCGATATTGATACGACATGAGGATACAGTTTTTACAGTGAATGAGTGAATGAATGAATGAAATGATTTATTCAATATTAGAGCATATACCTACAACTAGTTATTTCTAATGTTACTTTCTATATTTGTTATACGACCTGTCTACTTACGGACTGTTGCTGTCAGCCCAGCATTTATACAAACAGTAATCTACTATAATAGTTCCGGAACATGTCGGTGTGGCAAACTATCTATCAATTCTGGTGCGAATAGGGATGTTTACTATGGTTGAATTTTAATAAATTTTATGCTTATCAGAATAAATCATCAAAATCATACCTATCTGTAAAATTACAATTTAAATAATTTTAAGATAAGTGGGCAAGTCCATTTTTAAATTTGAAATTAATTAAAAATTACTACGTCACATGACATGCCATGCCATCACCATATTTATAAACGCAACATTTAATATAGCTGTAGGTAGAACAAAAGTTCTTTTACGCGCGTACAAGTTACGTCATAATTGTGGTAGCCGTTTGTATGGAGCGTTTTTTGGTAAGTCTAAAATAGTTATTTTGAAATTGTTATATCCCGGAAAGCTTTCACGCTAGCGAAGTTTTTCTTTCGCAAATGTTTCTTTTAGTGTGTGATCTTTCGATATAATTACAAATAAAAAAACTGTAAACGACCCTATTAAACAAGTATAATAGTGAAATTAAGCATCGTGCGAAATATATTTTCATGTTGAACGATTGATCGTTTTTCGCAAGAATGATCTTACTCATTGCCTTAGTATTTATGTCCGGCTATTGGTTTAATTTTACATCATTATTAAAATGAAAAAGCTCTGCTTATGGTACTAAGCACCAGTGTCGTACTTTATTTTACAACAAAATTTAATATTAGCTGGTTTTGGTTTAAATTAATTTGATGCTGAGTGTTCCATTATCTAAATGGAGTTGCTGGCACAAATGGCTTGTGTATTTGATAAATAAACAGAAAAAAAAATCACGTAAATCTTTTAAGAGCAGATTCAAATATTGACGGTTTATCAACGCTTGCATTTTATTCGAGTGTCTTCTGAATCACGTAATACGTGATTAGAATCATAAACGGGTTTAAACATTTTTTTATAATTTTGAACGAACTTTTCAGAAAAAGAACAATAAGAAAAAGAATACAATAAGGGAGACGCTTTGAATGTAAATGATGGCTCGGTATGCCAGCTTTCTTTGTGCTTGCAACCCACTTGGCTCAAAGTCCTCGCATTATGTAAAGTACAAGAAAGTCGCGTCATAACATACTTTTTGTAAGTTTTCAATGTATGTACCTAGTTTAAAACAGGTTGTTGAAAAAACATATTTTCTGTATAATAAAACATATAATAATCATCTTTGGGAAATATAAAAGTACAAAAAAAATTGATTTGACTCCCATTGCACTAAGTTACGGGTAATTGGGGTCACCTAGTGGGCAATGAGGATCATACAAAAATCTAACACAAATCGCGTCACGTCTGATATAGAGGTAACGTTTGATTCCTGGAGAATCTACCTCTTTACCCTCGGTCCCCTTCTTCGGCACTTTCATCTTCTTTCCTTGGCCCTTGCCTTTATGCAGAAAAACGCAGTCTATTTACTCAACTTTGGACCCTAATATTTTGGAAATCAGACACATCCCAGGTATGCTTCCATGGAGAAAATGATCATGATGATGAAGAGATTCCATAGATTTCGGGAACGTTGACGACCAAAAATCACCCTATATATTTTTCCTTTCCGCTATCTTTTTCTTTGGGTGGCGGTCACTAGCAGGCAAAGGGGATCACCCGATTCTCATTACCTACAAGTATTTTATGAAAAAATAAAAATAAACACAAAATATACATTAGAAAAACTCGAGATTTAAGTAGGAAATCATTACACCAAATGTATAAGTAGAGGCGTAAAAAAGTGACGTACAAGTAGATCAATAACTATAAAAGGTACTGTATATTTTGCGTCCATGAAAATTTACATCGGCGAGCCGCAAAAACAAAACACACGTCTATCTATGCTGTCGCCATACCCACGCAGCACGCTCGCAGCGACGGCGAGGGGAACAGAGCGGGCAGGGAGGACCCTTAACGCGTTTCTATTAGAGTTACTTTATCGGCTTGTGTGAAAGAGCCCTTAATGCGAATACATAAGTGCATTATGCAGGAGGATGCGTGTAAAACAAGACTAGAACACCAATTAGCTTGGCTTGCTACGAATGTAGTCTCGAGTGAATTGTATGAATTTATATGGGATATGTAAATGTTGTTTCGGGTTTGTTATGGCTTACAAATATGAGTCCAGTTTTCAGGGTTCCGTCGGAAAATATACCTAGTTATATCTATCAATCATTTGCTTAATCTTAACAGCCGCCTATCCGATGCTAACCCATAACTTATTAGGAAAATTATTTTGCAAGTTTTTAATAGAATACCTACAGTTGAACTAAATATAATTTTTTTATTTAACTTAACATATGAGTTTTATCTGATTAAAATTTCTTTTGATTTGATTACTTACTTACATAGAAAATAAGCATGCTCAAAAATTCTAAACTGAGATTTCACTCAATCTACTAGCCATGTCATCATGAGTTGAGAGCTTACCTAGGTATATACAGGTGTAACAGAAGGGGCATTTTAAGTGAAATGCTATATAATCTTGATAATTTGGGTCTTGAAACCACATGTTTATTACTTCAAATAGTATGGGCAGTTGCTTAGCAACTCAGAAATGTTAATAAAATCTTGAAAGACAAAAATGTGATTTCGAGTCTCTTTCGGGAATTGATTCTCAATAATGGGCTATATTTATAGCATTTCGCATTACATGCTCTACTCTACACCACGTATAAAGCGAGATTGATGTGCAAAGTGAGCTACAATAGTCTGTGGAGACAAGAACGGGAGCCCGACACGTTCCATGTAACATGCAAATGGACATGTTGAGTGCGTGAACGACAGACATTCCGGCGCTAACCTAATTGGCTCGAAATGGCTGGGATTCGTCAGATTATTGAAATTTTATGCCTATCATAGCTTCGTTTCATTGGAAAATTATTTATAATTATGCACTCTCTTTGCTTTATTAAAAAAAGGTAGTTATGGAAATACGTAAAGTTTATAAAAGATAATTTTACTAACATAACATAATAATATGTACGTTTTACAATAATATATATTGGAGTATATATTTTACAATGTTTTTTTTATTATTCTATGCAAGTATATCTTTTATACATTTTTCAGATAAGTTTTTTCCTTTTGTCTTACTTATATTGCACCACAAATTTATAGAATTTCTACAATATCAAGCACTAGAAATAGAATTTACACGGAACACGTTGTTGTTTCCCGTTTTGTGTCTGGATTATTGAATTAAGAACATCCGAAAAGTTTTAGATGAGTTCCATTACGAATCAGCGAAGTTGGAAGCAACCTCAAACACGGTACCTTCATCATTAGATAACTCAGATATTTTGTATTAATAGAGCCAAAGACCATAATTCTGTGGTAGGTTATATGAATGATCAGGCCACAAAATATAGTAGATACTCGTGGAAAGATATTTAGACGTGTAGGCATTTTTTTTGTTTTTTCCATTTTCATGCCTACTCATTATTTAGAAAGTATTTATAGTATTATTTAGGTATCTGCCTACGTGCCCTTTAAAATGTTATATAAGGTGTGTCAATAACAAATGTTACCTATTCCCGGTGTAGTAATTTATTTCAGGATCACAAAACACACCTACACATCACTCGGGTATTTCTCTGGAGTAAGTTAATGTTAGCTATTGTTATTGGAGAGAAGCACCTTTACCTACATAGTATATCATTGTAGTATAAAAGAAAATTTTAGTATATACAGGATGATTTTTTGTCGTCAACGTTCCCGAAAACTACGGAATCTCCTCATCATCACGATCATTTTTCTCCATGGAAGCATACCTGGGAAGTGTCTGGTTTCCAAAATATTAGGGTCCAAAGTTGAGTAAATAGACTGCGTTTTTCTGCATAAATGCACATAAACGCGCGTAGCAGGATTTTTTCACGAAAAATAATTAATATCTGTCTATAAAAAAACTAACATAAACACTAGACACTATAAATTTCGCACGATCAAGGAATTTAACATAAAAAAAAAAAAAAAAAAAAATTCCCAGCATGTTTTTTGGCATAAACTTACTTTATTTCATGTATAGAATACGTACCCTTCGTTAAAGGTGGCCACAAAAAAACATCCTGTATATTTGTTTACTCTGAAAAATTAAAATAAAATACCTATATGAATAAACCTATCTTAATATTCATTGCGATACAAATGTTCGATGGGTATAATAAAGGTAAAAAATACAGCTACAGATAAGCCGCTAATTAGATTTCCTTCGGCATTCGGCAGTAATCACGTCCCGGCGTATGGCCCATCATCCGCACAAGTAACCCACAGAATTTAGATGAACTCGTTCGCCTGCAAAATTTATTTCATTAACAGTCTATAACTTAAAATGTCTTTGAATAGATTATATCACGTAGAGTATTCGCCGTAAATCACCCGGGGTTCTTGATATTTCATGATTCACAGCTTCGCTTGGTGTCAGTTACTAAACTACGAAACCCGCAACGAAATGAACGGACATGCCTCTACGTCATCGATGACTTTCATACGACTAGTTTGTCGTACCATAATTCGTTCATCAAGTTATGGTAAATTCCATAACACAAAGTACTATGATTTTGCGTACCGTATTACCTACTCACTATCCTAACCTACATTTTTAAAGATACGAGTAAGTGCACGCTTGCTTCCAAAACCTACATCCTTACATATAGATTTTCCTGAATGTTGCCGTGTCTGTTGTATGAAAGTTTACAGCGAGGGGGTTGGGGGAGGCGGTCGGTAGCTCGGCTGCCGACCGATGCTCACTTGTTTGTGCACAGTTAAAAACCACAAATCAAGCGAAACCACCCCGTACGGTAACTGAGTGCCTTTGACACTACTACATCACCGACACTTGGGTCGTTTGACAAACTGGAGAGGCTATCCAAAACTATATCTAACACCTAACATATCTGGCAGGCTTTAATAATACAATAATGGAACATCTAAACTATCACGTCACAATATTGAATCTTGTCGGACATGTCTTTCAGATTCTACTACGAAAAGCGTCACATCTAGAATACGAATAACAAGTCCGTGCGGTGCTGTCCATATATTCTTATATAACTTTTTGCTGATCCGCAATATGTATAACAAGATCCTAGAGATGAGTAGCTCATGAGTGAGTGATATAAAAGAAACATATCTTTATAGTGAGCTAAATCACTTGCTTTCTAGCTCACTTGCTTTCCAAATATATCTCTAGCTCCGTATGATATAGCACACATTTTCGATATATTGTAGAACTGAGTTACTGAGCGAGAGTAAGGGAGAGAGATACATACATCCGATCGGGCAATGTCGAAGGTTCCGACATCGCTCAGACCGAGACCCACGTGCAAGAGAAAGAAAACAATATTAAAGAAAACAATATTAATTCTTGTTGATGATACATATTTATATATATCAAAAACTAAACAGATACACTATATTTCTAATACACCTGGCATTACACACATCATAGTCATACATTCGTTATTTAACGCACAAGCAACGCCGCGCGATATCCTAAACGGCGCCACAGCGACAACGCTGAACCTCCATTTTGACGCCATACCGCGACGACCCACATGTTCACAGTCTATGTGTTGTGTATGTTATGTACTTTCGTTTTACGAGTATCTTCTTCTGTCTTATGTACTGTAAACTTTCACTATATGACTTTATGTGTTGTGGCAATATATCCATATATGAAGCTATCACGCCGCCACAACCTATGACCTCAATCATCACCACCAAAATTCTAGTATTGTTCACAGAAATTACGACGGTATGATACAAATTGTATGAACAATCAGTTTAATCGGTTAAAATTATTTCTGTAGCGTAATGCAGGTAGGTACATTTCGATCACTCAGCAATGAAATAATTCGTTCATTCTATACTATGGATCATAGAAAAAAAGTCACACGTGAGCACACACGCGTCACTAAGCTAAATGATCTAAAGAGCTAAATAAGTGATATATATCTTTTTATTCTAATGATATATATCACTCTTTTCTTTTAAAGGACACATTCTGCGCATCTCTACAAGATCCAAATAATGAGAAGAAATTTTGTAGATCGTAAGGAGGACACATGAAATGGAATAGCAGAGTAACCATGAATTGTGTCCAGAAGCGACCCACTTATGGGTCTTATACCCTATATCGTATAAGCACATCGCTTTCATAATAAAGATAATGGTAAGGACACTCAAACTTGCTAAGAACTACTATTAAACGAGTAAGTATAGGGTTATAATCGTAGTATGTATTTATAAACTTTCGAGGTTTTTTCATAATGTAATTTATTAAGTTTACCAAAGTAAAGTAATTAGTTAATCTGGTCCGAAATAAGTATAACTAGGATTTGTTGGAGGCTTGCGTCATTCTCTTTTCCATTTTGGTATTTTGTTTGGTAGTTGGCATTTATTACGCCTAGGTGTATGTACTATTATAAAAAATTGTACCTTTTCATAAAGTCAACGTTAATGGTTTTTAACTTCGCACAAGTAAGCGGTTAAAAGAAATGGGTTATTAAGTAAAATTGTTATCATCATTAACACTAATTAAAACTTGGAGAATTCTGTAACGGGCCGAATGAAACCGATATTAGACTTTGTTTTATTATAAGTTTTTTTTTTGTTCCAGCAAACACTTTCGAAACACACTGTACCACCAACTAAATAAAAATATAAGTAAAGTGAATATAATCTGACACGCACGGGTAATTTTTTCTCAGGTTTTTTTTCAAACTGAAAGACTGAAATGCTTTTTAGTTTATTCGCTTTGAGTAAATACGTTCCCCTGTGTGCCATTAACTTTAATGTTGTGTACAGAGCGCATCTCTGTTTGAATATTATTTGTAGCCGTAATCTTTTTAAACAGCGGTGAGTGTAAGTTAATATAAAATTTAGAAAAACATTCAATCTCAGAGGTATACTAAAGTGATCATCACAAATTACCTATACTTTACACACACTGCTCTATTTCCGAAATGAGGTCCCCAGAACTGTAGGATCATAAAGGAGATTACCCGCGTGGTGCCGGCAGAGTAGAGTTTGTACCACCCCTGCCTACCCGTGGGTATCGTACGAGGCGATTAAGGGTTGCCGGGAAGTGGGCAGCAGCACCTCCCGTACTGACAACATAGTCTGAAAATCACACTGCGGTCACCAAGCCGCCTGCCCAGCGTGGTGACTATGGAAAAAACCCCCCTGTGGTAGCAACCTTGTGGCGTGCCCTGGGGGAGGCCTACGTCCAGTAGTGGACTGCAATAGGCTGAAGAAGGAAGGAGATCCCACAGTTAGGTTTAGCATTGCGTAGACAGATGTATTTTATCTATATCTATACATAATAAAAATGTAACGGATCGCTGCCTGTACATGGAAGAAATATGAGAAAAAATATTATAGGAGACCTTTGTCAACGCAATAGAACCCAAAACTATGATTTTTGGAATATTTGTCTGTTTGTCGGTTTGTCTGTTTGTCTGTGCGTTTGTGCACGCTAATCTCAGAAACGGCTGAACCGATTTCGATGCAGTTTTCAGGAATATATTGTGACAGGTCCCACTTAACATGTAGGCTACTTTTTATCCCGGGAAAATGTTTTTATCCCGGATGTCCATGCGGACAGAGTCGCGGGCGTCCACTAGTGATACAATATGAAAGAAGGCAGGCCGCAATCTATACATATAATAAAAATGTTACGGATCGCTATCTGTACATGGAAGATATATGAGGAAAAATATTATAGTAGACCTTTATCAACGCATTAGTACCCAAAATAATGATTTTTTAAATTTTTGTCTGTTTGTCGGTTTATGCACGCTAATCTCAGAGACGGCTGAACCGATTTCGATGCAGTTTTCAAGAATATATTGTGACAGGTCCCACTTAACATATAGGCTACTTTTTATTCCGGGAAAATGTTTTTATCCCGGATAATTTCGACATTTTGTTTTTTCTGTAGTCCACGCGGACGGAGTCGCGGGCGTCCACTAGTCTATACTAATATTATAAAGAGGTAAACTTTGTTTGTTTGTATATTTGTTTGTTTGTTTGTCTTTTTGCAGCGAATAGGCTCCGAAACTACTGGACCGATTTCAACAATTCTTTCACCGTTAGAATCCTTATTGGACCCGGATGAACATAGGCTATAGGGTTTCGCATAATTTCTTCTGGGCTGGAATAAATATGAATTAAATACAAAAAAAAAACCTTTTGACGCATGGAGGCATAAGTTTGACATACAACATAGAATAACAAGTCCCCAGAAGAAGTCATCAAGGACAGATGTATTCCGGGTTGTGAAGCAAAAACGAGTCAAAAATCCCGCATCTTCCGCTCATCTTACCCGCCGATTGTTGCCAAATCGATAAATATTATATATTTTTTAGATACAGTAAATAGGTTGTAAAAATTTTACATACTAAAAAGTTGCTTGTGTGTGTCATCACGGGTTCTGGGAATTTATTATTCTGTCACGTACAGATGACATGACACAACATGACAGATGAAATGTGTTTTTTTTTGTTTGGTTTATCCCGAAGAAAGAGCATGAGGAATACAGCATCCATACAGCCATTGTTTTTAGTACTGATGATTACTGAATTTATGTATTATGATGGATGATAACGACGATGAATGGAAACGTCGGGAAAATCCTCAAAAAACGAGTGTAAAATTAGTCAAAATCAAAAAGAATTGCGAAACAACATACCTACATGACCCCACGAAGAAACGGACACACGTATACAAATAAATTTTAAAAGTAAATTACACCCACTCATTTTGGTATTTATGTTCGTTAGCAGGTATAAGAGGTATAACAACGGATTTCCCAAAATTCCCATGGGAACGACACAAACAGGAATTTCAAGTTTTTACGAAAACCACATGACATATAGAGATGAAATATGACAGGTATATTCGGTAGGGAGTGTAAGAAAGAACTGAGAACATATTTCCCGAATAGGGACTGCTAGGGAGCACAAAGAACGGATTTCCCATAATTCCCACGGGAACTGGACAAACGGGAATTCTCAATTTTAACGAAAACCATTTGACACAATATAATGATGAAATTTGGTAGGGAGTGTGAGGAGACACTGAGAACGTATTTCTCGAAATTTCCACCTGAACGGGACAAACGGGAATTCCAAATTTTAGAGGATAAAGCGAAGCGAGGGCGGGTCACTAGTCAGTGATAAATTTCTAGCTTATCGCCTGAGAGAATGCCCGAGTTCCTTAGTCGACTCTTACGATATGCACGGAAGGAGCAGTAAAGTTCGAAGAAGCTTATGTATTCAAGTGAAGCCCCTCATCAGCACAGGAGATCTTTATATTTCATATTTGTTATTTATTTAGATACATATGTTAAGACATATTATTATTTACATGGTGTAGCAAAAGGGTATGTTAAGCGTAAAGTTACGTAAATAGCCCACTATAGAGAACCTATCTACAAAATTTAAGACTCGAAATCACATTTTTATTTTTCAAGATTGTATGAAAATTCCTGAGGTATTTAAAAATTCTCAATACTATCGGGAAAAATAAACATGTAATTTCGGGTCTCAAATTTTGTGGATAGATTCTCTACAGTGGGCTATAACATAGCTTTTCGCTTAACATACCCTTTTTGTTACACCCTGTATACTACATAATTAAGGCTCTCGTACACACGAAAGAGCTGACAACCACTTACTTTTAAAAAATATTAAGGTAAATATTCCTGTAGATGAATAAGCAAAGTTTAAATTAATGGAACAGTGACTTTCGTTTTTATTGCTGTGTGTTTTTGCTGAATTTTATTCTTATAATAGAATTTTCAGTACATGTAATATAGTAATCGCTGTACCTTAAAATTTTACACATGTGCATTAGAATATGTATTGTCTTGTTCACATGCGAGTAAGCGGTAACATTACAACCAAGCTTACGTTCTCTATTTCAGAAACAATAAACATTGTACAATTTTGCTCTTCCAGTCGGTTAACTTTAAGATATAGATACGCGTACTATTTTGTTACAACATTGTGTTTTTAACAATGACTAAAATAACACTTAGATTTTATTTTACATGATGTTTTATTATATTGAATGATTGTTTTACCTAAGCACATACTAAGCTCTATATAAGCTAAAACCCTAAAACAGCTTAGATAAAAGTAAAATAGCAAAGACCTAATAACTGGCGTAAGTGTATAAAAGATTGCATACCTTTATACTACTACACTATGCCTATAAAACTTTTATACTAAACGAAAACTTTCTCAAAATGTAAACATATATCTTCTACACCTTTGATAGAAGCTGTGATTATTCAAATGAAATATAATTTCTAAATTTAGTACGTTCTTACTATTATTATTTTATTCCATTTCCCAATTTCTTTCATCTTGCATTTGGCGAGTAAAATAAATAAACTCGGCAAGATAAAACAGCTCATCCAATTTCGAAGCCTTGGTAGAGTCCTTGGCAAGCATATGGGCACAACCTTGTCAAAAACCCCTACTAATGGTTTATTACATTAGTAGCTACGGAATACTCTATGTTTTTGTCTATAAGATGAGCGAACATAATACCAGTCTATAAGTATAGCTATACTTCGTTAACTAAACAACGTTAGTTTAAGTTACTTTATACTCGTAAATTACTAATTTGTATTTCCTTTCATGGATCTCTCGTCATTCGTAGGTATACCAAATATATTAAAGACAATTAAGATATCTGGTAATGAAAGGACAACATACATATCTACATGGTACGGGCAATGTGCATTTATAAAATAATTGGACCATCGCCATTTTGTCACAATAATTATCATACTTATTCACATTCAACTTTTTTAGAAAACTTTTGAACAATAACGGTCAATTTCAATAAGCGATCTTCAGAGATTTTTCGCAAAATTCAGATTAAATGTTTATGATTGTTTTCATTCAAAATTTCAAATTTGAAATAATTTACTTTATGATCTCTATGAAATTGGCCGTAAGTTACGTAAATTGTTAGTAACTAAGCTACGTGCCTACTTACTTACATCACTGACCACATCAGAAATTAAAATAGTAACATCCCAAGGTTATTAATCCAGTAAGCTAACTTAATTAGGTTACCAACTTATTAACCTATTTTAGATTTTATTACTATAAATAAACGTAAACCTACTGTAAATTAGAAAGAAATCACTGACGAGTATTTCAAAGTACGTCCGCCGGAAACAGAATTATCCGAATAAGAAGCAGTACAACTTCTTAAGTGCAATCACGGGAAATGAACGTACCTAGACATATTATTAAAATCCTTGCTATTAATAGTAAACGCGCCAGGCGAGTCGCTATGCGGCTCATTCAATCGTTCTCAGTTTATGTAGAAACATCGCCAGTTTTCTGGGAGTTAGTACAAATTATAACTGAAGTTATTTTACCTAGGCGTTAGAGTACGTAACTAGAGTGGCGGCCCACAACTCAGAGGGTTCTAAATAGAGCGGAATTGTGCTTTTCGCCACCGTGATAATGCATGAGTAAAGTACGTACTACCCATTTAAGAACTAGCCTAAAAATTTACTAACTTAACTATTCGAAGTAAAATTTGTATTATATTTGTAGGTTTTATATACTTTCTATAATTAGAAAACAAGACTCTCATCTCAAGAGTGAGAAATACAGAACAAAAAGAAACATACAATGGAACAAAAAGACACGTAAAATTAAGATTAATCGGTACATACATAAGTTATAATATTGATGTAGAGTTATGATTACTAACTCACAGTTAAAATTAAAATAAACATATTATTTACATACATACAGATAGTCACGCCCACTATAACCCAAAGAGGTTGGGCAGAAATGTGCAATTTAGACACCCACTTTTAGTTACATATTTCCTAGTTAATACTCAGTTCAGAGTACGTAGGTACGGCAACATATTACCACTCAGCTTTGTTGAGTTAAACACTCATAAAGTTAGTTGACTGCCGTTTGTGCACTACTCACCTGATGCCAGGTGTTAAACTGCAAATCATTGCCACCTGTAGCTGTGTAAAGGTTTGAATAATATATTTGAGATATTTTTACCTTTAACTCAGCAACATTATCAGATTAGAGATGTTTACAGGCGCAGTCATGGCGTAGTTCACACGTGTCAATATGTGTTTTCCAACATCTTGACAACTGCCTACACTTTTGTCGTGATAGATATTGAATCGTCAATATACTTTTTTAAAAGTTTACATATGTATATATGGAAAAATTCGTAATCATTTAAAGTACGAGAGTACAAAAAAGTTGATTATATTTCCACTCGAGTCAGCAAGCCTGTGCAACGCGTTAAGTTTTAAAATGGCATAATAAACCTTTTGCAAAAGCTGCCATAAATAGACACGTTTTTACAACTTTTACCAGTGACCTTTTCGCCGACTAATGAAATTTATCTTTTCAAAAGAGAATCTGGTAACAAAATTTAGCTATCCACAAAAGTGTTTCTATAGTCAGAGCTCCTTTGAAGATGTTTCTTGCAGGGTCTGCCCATTTCTTTTATTACACGGATCAGTTTGGAGCTCCATCAATTCCGCTGTGTTGCCAGTTTGTCCGGCACAAATAGATCGTAAATTATTATTGAAGTGAGAAAATGTGATCTACTGGGAACTAGTGCGAAGTACTCTTAGCTATATTAGATTTTATTTTCATTTGGTAAGCGGAAAATCTTTGGTGTTTTATACCTTTTTTTTATAATACTTTTTATTTTAGATATTATTAAGTTATGTTTTTTAATGGCCTAAACCGCGTGCCACCTCGATTTGAACCCACACTTGTCTTGTTTCCGTTTAAAAGGCCCACGCTGCTTAATTTTAAATTAATTTAAATTTTAACATTAGTGATAGATATCTGCTCCTAAGCAGACGCGGCTCGTGATTTTTTGATGGAGTTCACATTTTTTCAATATGAGCACATGCAACACTCCCATACTGGATGAAATTGTCCAGACTCACTTTTATTGAAATTCAGATGACCTAATGAAACACATAAAAGACTACCATATCGCGTTCTAACTCGGACTAAGCGACATCTTGTGGCCGCAAACGCACACTACGAATTAATGTGAGCGGGGCTGCAGATTAGGCTAATTTTTCATACGAAATCACGCCCCGGCCTATGTCGGTATGTCTCTTTCGCACTCATTGAATGTAGTACTAGGAATCGTACCAAATTTCGTTTTATTGGAACGCGATCGCTAGTGCTCCACTCGATACATAGTATTACAACTTACATGACAGATAGTAAGAATTGAAAGATATAATTAATATAATTATAATTATAAATATAGAGAAATATAGACTGCCTATGTAATCTTCGTGGGTGGGAGTGCACTGCACCAGCGCTCCTTAGAACAAGCCGCCTCTGCTAAGTAAGGTGGTAGCAGTTCATTATCTAAGCTATTTGATAAATCTCATGAATCTCATGTAAATAATGAAATAAATCTCAACATGCTAATCACGTATTATGTGGCTGTGACAACCTACTGTGTTTGCCTCTATTCCTACATGACCTTCCTTATCCCTTGTTAATTTCACGGTTCGAATAGAATTCCAAGAGAACTAAGATTTGTAAACCTTTAGCCTCTGAAAATAATTTCTGTTTTACCTGATGGAAAGGCGAATTACAAAATCAAAGTACTACATATATGATAATACGTATTATACACAAGTCTGAGTTGGAAAAAATTAAGGAGAACTGCAGGATCGCAGATCTTATAGTCACATTTAGCATAGCGAAGTCAGATGTTAAAGATCAAGTTGCTAGTTCAAGATCAAGTGTTAAAGATCAAGTTGCTAGTGCCCGGAACGAAAAGAGTAACGCCCCTAAATTTCTAATACTACATATTGAATATTACATTCTAATGCACACTAACATCCTTTACTTAAGACATTTATCATGATGATAGAAATCAAAAACGCGAGTCTAAAATGTACCTTAATTAATTCACCATTGTTATGCTCCCAACCGCTAATCTAGTAACTTTTAGGATATCTTCGAACACCCTAACTATCGTCATTACTACCATATATCTTAAGACTGTACCTATATTCTATTTAGCAAATAGAAACTTCCAAACGGTAAGGTCTGTTGGGAAGCAATTAATTGTAACTCGCACGGGCTTTAGCGGAGGTACCTATACCGGATACTCGAGGGAGCTCGTTACACAAACTCTGTTAGTAACCCTGTCCAGCGAGCCACGGCAACTTGTTGCTGGCTGTACATTGCCTCAGTGATGCCGCGAACGAAGGACAAATAGGAGAATACATCACAATGTTCGCTAATATTTTTTAACTCACCTGCCCTGCTATTTAACGGACGAAGCCTTGGCGCTAAATAGTTTATAATATTGTTTAAAGTGGCATGGAAACATTTCTTATTGGGTTCGTTACCGGTCGCTAGATTGTTGTATTTGTGCCCGAAAAGTGGCGGTAGACTCACGTGGGACTTAATAGGCTAACTGGTGAAAAGTGGGTTTGTAATTTGCACACTTCTGCCAACTTCTTTGAGGGATAATGGGCGTGACTGTATGTAAAAATTACTTTCACGACTAAGACGAATCTGACGGTACCTCAAGCTCCGATTGATTTATTCCCAGTCATCCCCACCCTGTCGTCCCCATTGGGTACGAGTGAAAAAAAAGTGTGGTTCGTTTAAGTAGTCCTTAAATAATAATTTAAAAACTTTTAAATTATGGATGATTAAAAAAAAAATGTCTCAAAAAAGTTCAATTAAACGATCAACCACAAAAGAGAGTCACAAGTGATCCAAAAAACAGCAATGTATCAGACCATAACCAATAAGCCCATTTAATTAGTCACAGGATCGCCGATACAATTGGCGCGGAGAGCAAAGATTACCTACTGATAAATCAAATCAATAACACCGCGTCGTTTTTGCGTCGGGGGTTAAATACATTTCCTGCGAGTAACAATAACAACACTATCGTATAACTCAAAATAATGGTACTTGTTTAGTATTTCAGTATTTTCCTGGCTGACACAAACACCTGTATATACATACACACACCCAAAAACATAAGAATAGAATAGAATAGAATAGATTTTTATTTGAAAATTACACATACACGGACAGAAGTAACATAGAAAAGGACAATAGAAATAGGGTAGAAATACAGATCAAAAGAAGTAAGTAGACAGGTAGAAGTAACATGAAACATAACCCTCTTTCCGGCAAAGTCGGGTAAAAAACGTCGCCAATGCGCTGTGACGGACGGCATAAGACTACCTGTATACTGGTAGGCAAACAATGGTTCATATTGTGTACACAATGTCTTGTCAGTGTTTTACAGGATACACTTTGGAGAGTGTGCGTGGGAACTTCACAATACAGTTCCACCAGCCCCTTTTCACCATCGGGATACTAGACGCAGACTAGCGTATCACCCTTATGTTGTTGATATCCCACCCATCCGCACCAAACGTTATGCTAATTCGTTTGTAATGCGAACGGCTAAGGAGTGGAATGCACTTCCTACCGATGTATTTCTCGAGCACTACAACATTGGTCTCTTCAAAGCTAGAGTGAATAGGCACTTTCTAGGCAAACATGTACCACCCTAGGCCGCATCTTGCTTAACATCAGGCACGATGGCGGTCAAATGTTTGCCTATCTAATTGTAAAAAAAAATGTGGCTACATGAGCGTTCGGAGGTCAACATTGATCATCGCTTCTCCGCCATGTATTTCCTCCATGCGCCCACCGCAGTACAGCATCTGATATAGTCATCACAATTTATTGCGATGCCTATCAGTGACGTATTACCTATAGATACAGAGAATGATTAAGGTAATTATGCATTCCTTTGACTAACTTTATTTCCATTTTGGGTACGCTATTATTTTGCGTTTCACTCATTGCCTGCTGTAGTATGAATGCTTAATTACGAACTAATTGCTGGTATTGTTAGGCTGCAAATTACAAGGTTTTCATTTCGTGAAATATTAGGTATGTGTCAGTTTTGTAGTTCAAAATATTAAACCTATACTGTTATGTATGACTACGCTACAATAATGAAGCCGAAAACTGGATGTCTGCTAGTAGCGGGGCGACGGCGGCAGCGGGGCGGGAGCGGTACGATAAACACATAGATTCTTATTGAAGGGAACTGGATGGCAGCGGCGCGGGGAGCGGCGTCCGAGCAACGAGCCGCGCCCGCTCCCACCGTCGCCCCGCAAATTGCAGACATCCAGTTTTCGGCCTGACACATCAAACTGGGAAAACTTGGAAACAGTCACGAATTGAAGGTTCCAGGCTACGCAACTCCCCTAGTTATGAATAATAATGGCGAATTTCTATGTATATGGTAATGAGTAATAAATGACTGTTAAATATACAAAAAAAGAATTTATAATATTTATTACCTACCCACCTCCTTATTTACCTACTGTTGAGACCGTATGTACCTATAAGCTCATGAATTAAAAGTAACATAAATGAATAAGATTTATATTAGGTATATCTAAATTCTGAGTAACCAGTAAATTTAAGAAAAAAAACAATTTTTAATAAAAAAAAACACTTATAAAAAACAAGCTTTTATTATTTGTAAAAAAATGAACTCAATCGAATTAAACTTTAAAATTTAGTTTTCTTCAAACTACCAAATTGTATTTGGTTATTATATACTTAATATATCTAGTTATAATATATCTATATAATGTTTAGTATGAACCTAGTCTAAGTATTATTACGAATGTTGTGTTTATCTATAAGTAGCTGTGCTATTACACAAGTGTGGTAAAATTAAGCTAAAATCATGTAATATAGTAACAGTTGTTGATAAACCTAATAAATAAATAAATAAATAAATAAACGAGCCCAAACTCGATGTGGATGCGTCGTTTAATTACAGAGTACTATGGCCACCTTCCAGCTCCATTATCAGATCAACTCTATGTCATAATAATATTGTATTGTCATCCGATTAATACATGTATGCAAAATTTCGGCTCAATCGGAAACCGGGAAGTGGATCAAATTTAACTTGCAAGATTTGGTTACAGACAATGGGACAAGGAAACTAAATAAAAGCTTTTAAATAAATGATGTGATCTGAAAATAAAAAAACTTAATTTTTCACCTACGCTCTACGGAAAGGAATCTGCAAGAAGTATACCTCAGGGTTGAATGCCTGACGTCATGGTCTCGGAGTAGGTACGTAAGCAAACTCTACATGTATGTTCTATGTAGGTATACAAAAGCCAGTTGAACAGGGATAGGTATTCTTAATTTTCGACCTTAAATTTTCTATTCTTTTCACCGTAAATACTCAATACGACGAGTTAAAGATCGAGCACGCATGTACTTATTTTTACCCGACTGCGCGACGCAAAGGAGTGGTATTGTGTTTAACAGCCTATGTATGTATGTATGTATGTTCCTTTGAAGCACCACACAGACCAAACGCCTTGACCGATTTTTATGATTCATACGTCAATCGATTCCTCTTAGTCCGGGGAGTGTCACTAAAGACATGACGTTGGTGAAAATCCAATATGGCGACTACTGGACGCCATTTTGTGAAAATGTAAAAAATTAAAGTTGACATACTATATCGAGTTGGGTATCGTTGAATAGGTATTTAAAAATCATTATTAGGTTACTCTCAACATTTTTCGATTCGACCAACCGTTTAGGATCTATATCGATTGAAAGTTGCGTAACAACCATTCTCACATACATATAAGTTTTTAGACAGTAGCAAGACGAAAACTTCTTGCTGCTGAGCATGTTGAGCATGTTTCTTGAAGAGTACCTATAAGAAGCTAGGTACTTATTACAAAAAAGTATAAAAAAAACATAATTTAAAAAATCCAAAAACCCGACTGCTTAAAAAAGATCCAAATAATGTATATAATAAATAAACTAAAAAGAAAAAAAAAAGCACTTAGATGTCCGGTGGTCTAGAATTCTATAATATTATTATGGAATGAATACTATTGAAGAACATAAAATATTTTCTAATGATCGTAACATAACAACTGAACAGTCGGGATCAATTATCCGACAGCCAAGCTAATATTTCAATGCATGTACTTATTTTTTTGTATTATAAATATTTTATGAAAAAAGTAGGTCGTATTGGTTTTTTCAAAAACATCAGACTATGATACGCATTTAGCGTTAATAAAACGTTAAATAAATCTATATTATGGTAATTAAGGGCTACAGTGCGATACGATTTTTTATAACCACGCTTCCTATACCTACATACCTATACATTTTCTCTAAGTGTGAGCAAGCTAAATAATAACAATAAATTGCCTGTCTAATAACTAATTAATTCCGAGCAACACCTGCGATCACGCCATCGTTCTATCTACAGGATAAATAAGACAATGATATATAAAAGGTAATATGGAAAGCAAAATTTCCCGTTCGTAAATGCCTCTAATCCTTCGGTCTAAATAGGGTCGTTTATATCGCAGCGCATTAGGCCTCGGCCACACTCCGCTGTTTCTGAACACAGGACAACAAGGACTTGGCCTTTTTTTAAAGATAGCCTGTAGTAGCCACTCACCTGGAAGTAGCCACTCTTAGACTTCACCTTACAGTACAATCATAGGCAAACTTATTACTCATCTAGCAAAAGCAAAACGATAGCGAAAGTTGTACAAACTTCGCTACTTGTCAAATTCGTATACCTTAAGATGAATTTCAAAAGAATTTTGACAATTTTCGCTATCGTACTGCTTCGGCTTTGCTATTGCAAATTAGGTAATCAGGGGGCGGGTGAGGGAATCGGACTCAACACCAGTGTCCAGTGTGGGTTGGAGAGCTTTTGGCCAGTCACATTGGTTGGTAAGCGAGGTGCAGGTGAAGTTGGCTAAGGTTAGAAGATCCTACCGTAGGATGAACCTAGAGGAACCTACGTAGAAGACGCGACGACACGTTCGAAAATACTCGTACATTCTACTGTGGTGTTATTGACGTGCGGGAATGTAGAGGGAGGTAAATGTTAAACAGTAATTAGGTCACACTGCTCTGCTTTGCATATACTTACTATATTTAACGTTGCAGGTCTACATGAATGGATGCATCTCCTTCAAATTCTCCATCAAGGGCATCAAAGACAGCCGACCGAGCTGGGCCGCGCGCTCGTTCATTCTAATAGGATGAATGAAACACTAACGAACCCTGCCTCTCATGTAATATGTACCATACGAGCAAGCGATGAAGAACAATCACCTCATTTAGTTTAAAAGATATGTGTAATCAGATCCTGGGGAATGTGTCTACTCTGAAATGGAGCTTTCGAATCTTTCGGTCCGACCGAAGCCCGACCGAATCGAAGCCTTTAACCCTACTACGAAATTTCTTCGGATTCATTCATCTGAGTTCACAACTCATCCGGAACCATAGAGAATAATTCACATTGACTAATATTATAAGCTTTCTATTATCTAGCCAAATAGAGTTCGATCGGACCGAATGAAAAAACGGCGCGACTGATCCGATCGAAGGAAGTTCGTAGTAGGAAACACCTCGATATTCGGCCGATACTTCGTTTATCGTCACTTCAGAGTAGACCTCCTGATACGTAGTTAGATAATAAGCTTTAAGAATATTGTTATAATTTCAAGAGGTGTAAGTGAGTTCGACTAATGCCATAGTACCCAAAGTCAACCTCATCTGCCTGTGTTGCGCCTGCTATTTAACCGACGAGGCTGACGCTAAAAGCTTATAATACCTACATACATATAATCACGCCTTTATCCCTTACAGGGTAGGCAGAGCACTAAGGGCCGATAGGACTACATCTTGCCACTTCTGACTAATTTTGAGGGTATAGTTGAGATGTACAAGTTCGGTTAGTAGTGACAGGTGAAACACCAAGACCCTCTTGTCCCTCTACTGACCTGTAGAGTATGCCTATACCTATTTAAGTAGAATGAATCGGTTGTCCCATTGGATTCGTTACCGGTAGTTAGATTGTTGTATTTGTGCCCGAAAAGTGGCGGTAGGCTCACCCCTTACCACGTAGGACTTGATAAGTTAAATGGTGAAAAGTGGTTGTGTAAATTGCACACTTCTGTCCAAGCTCTTTGGGGGATAATAAGCGTGACTTTGTGTATGTATGTAATTATGTATGTAATTTCAAAACAGGTCACGTGAAATCATACATTTACGTGTCGGAAATATAAACACAGACAGATTACGGTTTCATGAAATGCCAGTAATATGAAAATTAAAAAAGTTCTTATTCCTATTCTTTATTGTACACAAAACATAACAATACATAGAAAGAAATTTACAAAGGGAATGCATACAAAGGCGTGCTTATCTCTGCAAGAGATTTCTTCCAGCATACCAGAAAGCAAAGTGAGACCAAAAGTTATAGAAGTAATAATGTGTACAGAATTAAACTAAGTAACTATAATAAACAAAAATTGACTTAAAAAAACCGGCCAAGTGCGAGTCGGACTCGCGCACCGAGGGTTCCGTACAAACCTGCAAGGGGTTAAAGGCAATTAGATCTTAGTATTTGATATGAATTTCAACTTGATAGCTCTACGCGTTCATAAGGAAAAAAGTAATAAGTTTATATTTATTAAAAAATATATATTTTGTAATGTTACTAAAAATTTAAGGTTTTCGGAATTTTTCCTTTATGTGTGCTATAAAACGTTGCTTCATGCCAAATTTCAAGATTCTAGGTCGACTGGAAGTACCCTTTAGGTTTTGATTCCCTTGCGAGTACTTGCGAGTTTCAAAATATGCAGCTTAAATTGCTGTTTCTTTTGATTTCGTTGACATAGAAGTTTGATTTTGCTACAGCTTAAAGGTATTATAGACCTGAGTATTTGGTATGAATTTCAATTTAATACCTCTACGCGTTTATGAGGAAATGGGTAGTAAGTTTAAAATTATTAAAAAAAAAATATTATGTGATGTAATTAAAAATTTATGGTTTTCGTATTTTTTCCTTTATCTATGCTATAAGACGTTGCTTCGTACCAAATTTCAAGATTCTGAGTTCACGGGAAGCATCCTGTAGGTTTTGATTCCCTTGCAAGTGTCGAAAATTTGCGGCATAAACGGCTGTATCTTTTGATTGCGTTGGCTTAGAAGTTTGATTTTTTCACAGCTTCAAGGGACAGTAGACCTGAGTAATTGATATAAATTTCAGCTTCATACCTCCACGCGTTCCTGAGAAAAAGGGTCTTGACAGACGGACGGACAGACGGACAACAAAGTGATCCTATAAGGGTTCCGTTTTTTCCTTTTGAGGTACGGAACCCTAAAAATAATTAACCGACTTCAAACTTTAACAAAAAGCGATAAATAACGTAACTAGTTTATCTACTTAATACATATTAAATATCTAAAATTATTTAAATATTTACAACTTAATACCTAATACTTTAACAAAGTCATCTTTAACTATTTAAGTATTTATAATTATCACTTATTTTTTGGATTCGGTGCCAGCCTAGGTAACATAGTCTGTGGTGTTGATGGACGCGCGCAGCTGGCAAAGCCACGCACACGGTAAAATACAATACGGTGTAGTAGGCAGGGCACGCGGTAATGCAATTTCCTATTCTTGGTTTTACTATGAATTTTAGTGTCGGTCAGTTTTCTTAATTACATTTATTTGTTTGGCTGGCACCGACTCCAAAAAATAAGTGATAATTATAAATATTTAAATAGTTAAAGAAGACTTTGTTAAAGTATTAGGTATTAAGTTGTAAATATTTAAATAATTTTAGATATTTAATATGTATTAAGTAGATAAATTAGTTACGTTATGTTATTTTTCGCTTTTTAGTTAAAGTTTGAAGTCGATATTTTTTTTTAAAGTCAGTTTATTTCTCGATTTTTAGTTGTGTTAATGCGTTGTGGACTTAAATAGATGCTAATTTATACAGGCTGATTTTTGGTCGTCAACGTTCCCGAAAACTACATAATCTCATCATTACGATCATTTTTCTCCTTGGAAGCATACCTGGGAAGTCTGGTTTCCAAAATATTAGGGTCCAAAGTTGAGTAAAAGACTGCGTTTTTCTGCATAAATGCACATAGACGCGCGTAGCAAGATTTTTTCACGAGAAATAATTAATATCTGTCTATGAAAAAACTAGCATAAACACTGAACACTATAAATTTCGCCCGATCAAGTAATAAAAAAATTGTTTCAAAAAAATTTACATCGTTTCTCAGCATTTTTTTTGGCATATACTTTATTTGATGTATAGAGTATGTACCCTTCATAAAGGGTGGCAACGAAAAAACACCCTGTATACTTAAGGATTTCATCGTTACCATCTCAGGAGTAGTACCTACCCGTATAAGTATCACGTTAGCCCTACATATATAGTTTCCATCGACCAATTGCAGTACTGTCTTTCAACTCCTAACCCTTAAGGAGTTCTGTAGTTTCATCATCAGCACAGCACCATCTGATGTTGATTCAAGTAACACGTTAGTCCTACATACTACTAAAGAGTTTTCATCGACCAATTGCAGTACTGTCTCCCAACTCCTAACCGTTAAGGAGTTCTATAGCTTCATCATCAGCACAGCAGCATCAGATGTTGATTCGAGTTCCCCGTTAGCCCTACATACTACTAAATAGTTTCCATCGACCAATTGCAGTACTGTCTCCCGTTTCCTAAACGTTAAGGAGTTCTGTAGCTTCATCATCAGCACAGCAGTATCAGATGCTGACACCCTGAAGCATATACCTGAGTAAGACATGATTACGTAACAAAAGCACCATATGAGCATACAATTTTCGGTGGTTGCCCTAGATTTCTCCTGGATCCCATCATCAGATCCTGACCTGGTGAAAATAGGACCACCTCAGAAGTGAACTCTATCCAACAAAAAAAAAAAATTTTTAATCCGTCTATAATTGACGGAAATATCGGTGAACATACCTAAAAAAAAAATATACATACAGACGAATTGAGAACCTCCTCCTTTTTTGAAGTCGGTTAAAAATAAAATATTCATACATAATTAGATACATACAAACAATGAAATAATAAAAGTATTGTTAGACATAATAACATATAGACATAATAGGAAAAAAAAATATAAAACAATAGGATAACAATTCAACTGATAATTGAGACCGATCAGTCAGCCAGTGCATGAAAGTGATCCCTTAATATATTTTTGAATGTCTCAACCGTCCTGCAGTCTCTTATCGAGTGAGGCAAATCGTTCCATAGTTTGACTGCTCGCACTGAAAAGGAATAGCCGTAGGCACCAGAATTATGACGGGGAGTTGCTAATAGCGAAGCAGTCGCAGCTCTAAGCCTATCCCTAGAAAAAAGATATTCAAATCTCTGCCTCAAATACTGAGGTGCGAATCGAAAATTTATTGTATCCTAAATAAGAGTGTGAGTATATGAGCGAAAATGAGAAACATGATCAAATTTACGTAGTCCGTATATGAAACGGATACCCAGATTCTGTAGTCTTTCGAGTTTGTTTAGCAGCTCCTCACTGGCGTCGAGATAGCAAACATCTGCGTAGTCAAGGAGGGGAAGAATGAGGGACTGAGCAAGGGTGATTTTAGTCTTAAATGGCAACAAATTCTGAAGGTGCTTAAGCGAATGAAAGGAGGCGTAGACTTTTCTACTCACCTCCTCGACCTGAGCATGCCAGGATAACTTACTGTCGAATATCAAGATTCTGAATAATAACTTCATTATAGAATAGTTGTGGTATAAGTTATATAGAATAGGATTAATCTGAACCTTTTTTTAGACGAATTCTAAGAAGCAAATAAAATATTAAAAGAACAGCAAAGAAATATAATCTCAAAAACGGTTATCCGGTTCAAAGGGGATATTATACAAATCTTATACAAGAAAAGCAAAGGATTTAGTAAAAAGTTAAAAATTTTGTCTGAATAATCTTGCGCAGAACAGTTAATTAAGTATTTATTAATAATAAGGTCTTAATAATAAGGTTAATTAGGTGTTTGCTCATCAGAGTAATTAGTATTTAATTAGATACATAGAAACGTACTAGGTATTGTTAAACATATTTATATCATAAATAAATAACATGTAAAATGTATTTTAGTAATTTTAGATGTTATGTACCTATACAGACAATGAAAAGAAATTAAAAATGATGTCCACAAACGTGAATTTTTATTTTAAATGGATCTATATCTACATATAATATTATCATAATTATTTCTTTATTATATCTGTAAACATAATGCAAGTTTCTCCGCTCCATTGTACTACGAGTACTTACCTACAACTAATGAACTAATATTCTAGGATCACCCTGGTCAAATTCCGACTGCAATATTCATGTATTACTTTAAAAGGATGTAAACTGAACTATATAGAGACGTTTTCACATAAAAAATACTACACCCTCTCAGTTTTACGACTTTCACCTGCGTTCTATTCTAACAGGTATTACCTAAACATATTGCGTTGAAACATAGGTTCCACAGATTGTTTAGCAAAAAATTAGTAATGAACTCGTAATGTATAGGTAGGAGATAATTTATGCATCGAAACGACACATGAAGATAAATAAAATCCTTACAAATGAAATTGGCGTTTTTTCGTACCTACTAGCCACTTTGATGTCAAATATCTCTTTTTTTGTTAAGAATTCCAATTTAAAAATGCAGCTATTTACTCATGCATTAGTGTTTTAAAAGCCGTAAATCATTTGGGATATGTATACAGAGTACGTAGGTAGTTTAATGATTCTCTGGCAAGAGACATTTGCATTACGAATAGCTATTTATTTAGTTCATTGAACAGGAAAATACGATATGCTGAAAACAATAAGCCCATTTTCATGTTCGAAGCTGTTCAATCAATTTTACTACAAGCGACTGATGTGTATCTTCAAGCTCTGTAAAAATTCCAAAAAACCAGTTTGTCTTCAAACGTATTATATATAACATGTATTTAGGTACTTCTACTATTTTGCGTCGAAAATCAAAACTTTTGTTTCTGCGATTTTTGGTATTTGGCAATATTACAAACTTATGTAAACCGCGATGGCTTGTTGGGTTAGACGTGCACCTTCCAGCAGAAGGCGTGAGTTCAATCCCTGTCAAGTGTCGTGAAAGCGTCGCACAACCATGAAAGGAACGTTTGGAATAATCTAATAGGAAATTGAAAAAGTAGATTTCACGCCACCTCTGATGTTAAGAGAAACTGGTTAAATTGCGGAAGTTGATATTCAGTTTACTCCGCTGAGCTAATGGAGTAAGCAAAGAAATAATAAGCGTTCTAGGAACTTGCCTTTATACAGTTTTTTTAATGTAATTATACTACCTAAGGCTCCGATGCTTTGTTATCTTAGCTCAGTTATATTTGACGTCTGTTTATTTCAAGACAAAACGTCATGTTTCTATATAGGTACTAAGTACGGATAACAAAGTATGCGAAATTAGGCAGTTGTTGGAAATAAGACTAAAACTACACAATTTTTATACCATTTCGATAATGGCAAGTGTAAATACTATGTAGTAATCCTTCATTTTGTTAGGTAAAAGATAATAAACAATACCAAACTATACTATACTGTTAGCATACATACATACTATATTCGTCATAAGTATCGACATACAGTAAAACATAAGATCATACAAGTGACATTTCTTAGGCTATACCAGGGGGAACCCTTTAGTTAAAGCACCCAGCAGTCTATTTACTATAACGATTGCAACAACCATGACAATGTGGGAGATGACGTAAGGTGGCAAATATGCCACGCACTAATCATACATACAACATGCGATAGCTTGAAGAGCCTTAATGCCTTTACATCGTATGCCACATGTGACATGCTGTTATTGTAGAAGACTTTTATACTCATATTTACGAGTATTAGGATTTGCTCGATAAAATATCTGTAAAGGTAAATTTCCTAAAACATCAATCTGAAAGTCCTGTCTCCCTCTCCCCATTTTATGTCGGAGGTTAAAATGAACGTGGTCCGAGATAATCCATATGAGTGAATGGTAAATCGTATTTTATTGTTGTTTAGATATATTTTAAGTATCTTGGGAATCAATTATTATGGTAGCGCGACATGAAGAAGTGACAAATATAAAACAACCATCTAACCATATTATATTGTATTATGTCATGGATGTTTCTATACTTATCTATGTATTTATATACCGTTGCTTAGTATATAAATAGTACCCACGACACAAAACCTTATGTATCTTAATGTGGGACTAAGTTAATGTGTTGTGAAGTGTGTGAATATTATTAATATTTACGATTATTTACGATATCTCTCAAGAAATATGCAGAATATTTTTAAAATACTTCATAAAGTAACCACGTAATAATATCATCTGCGTGTCCTTTTTGAATATCAAAGACATCCAGACGGATAATTCAGAAGGGATAAACCCTTTAGTAGAAATTAAATGTTTTGACTATCTGTTATTAAATTTTATATTAGTTTAATTTATAACTTTCTCCAAAACAGCGAACCCAAATTATATTTTATTGACTTGAGTAAATAGAACCCAATCAAAGCTTTAAAAGCTCGCAGTTTAAATACGTGCTAAACACCTAAGCCGTCGAGATATTGTTCTCGAATAATATGTAGTTTTCGATGAATAGGAGACTACAAGTCGCCGAGCACTTAGCTCATACAAATAGAGGTGAAATTACCAACTAAAACTTTCAGGACTTTCAGTGATGATATCGACGACGTCGCTCGGGCATACCCGGTCAAAACACCTCGTGACGTAAGCGGTTTGTGATCTAGCTAAAACAATGTAATATTCACTAGGTTGAAAATAGACGCGTACATTATTTACGTCAGCAGGTGAGCGGTAATGAGAGATGGGCTTACTTGTGCGTGAGGTTCGGGGCGGGAACGGTGCGCGGTCAGAGGCTTGTGCCTTGGTAGCGAGAGTGACGGGGCTCAGAGCAGCGCGGAGCACACGGGTGCTCGGGAGCGGCCGGCGGTCGACTGACGGAGACCGGCGCCCCGGCACCGCGCACCGCCGCCCGCCCACTCATAGAGCCTCCGTCACGCCACTTACCCCACAATCTTCACTAATCATAATGTCACAACTAATTCACTAAGCTTCAACTATGCATACGGTCATGTTAAGGCTTTAAGATTATCTGTGGTTTTTTAAAATAAATTTCCAAATAGATACGTGTTGTAATTTTGGTCTGCAACTTGCACGTAACAAACCTAATGTAGGGATGGAAACTTTATTACGGCAAGGAAAACCCACACACATAGTAGCAAATACAAGCACTCAGTACTGACATTCTCACGAGATCTTAGGGTTAGCGCAGATATGCTGCAGAGGCTAAGATCTGCTACAGAATTTAATGAGCATCAAAACATCATTTCTATTTTATAAAACCAGTATTATCCCACCACTCATTCTCGCTACTGCAACTCCTGCAAGCCTGGATCAACAGAGGCCACCACCGAAAAATGCAAATGCAGCAGAGCAACCGGGTAGACCTTACAAGCCACTATATGTATCATACAAATACCTACGTAAAAATACTAAACAACTCGCATTATGTTCATGGTCTAAGACTAATACCAAGTACCGAATTATTCTATGTATTTATATTACGAGGAAGCTTGGCGTTGCCAAAAGACCGGTTCATCTAAACTTAATTAACCCTTAGACCATCGGAAACTTAACCAACTCCCCGCAATAACTCGTAACTACATGAGGAGATACATGCCTCTGGTTAGAAATACTGTTTCACGCATCCAATAAACTTTACCATGTATTAACATCAGCCGAACCGCCCCACCTTCGCACGGGTGCAATACCATACATATAATTTTTTCTCTTGAATTACGCTATCTATTTGAAAAAAAAACCCATCAATATCAGTTGCTTAGTTTTAAAAATCTAAGCATATACGAGTACCTATAGGGATAGACAAGACAGCAGAAAGCGACTTTGTTTTATATTATGTAGTGATACAGCTACTTTGATTGTATTAGCTAAGTTAAGGCATATCTGTAATTTGAATAATGTTAAGCTAAAAAAAATTAGGTAAAAAAACCTTTTTAAAAACAAGCTTTTATTTAAATGCGCTAAAAAGAAAAAATAAACTTTGACACTAAAACTTTTACTGTTAATTTATAACGTCATTTCAAATTTAACACATTTGACACAATTTATATGTTATAAAAGCTTGTCGCGACATTTAAGTACTCGCATTTACGTTCTTACTTTTAAATGTTTATTAGGCAGCATCTTTGTGTTGATGTTTCAGATTTTCTCATATTGTTCCCACGCATATCGAAGAAATATCCGTCGACCCTTCCAGAGCTTCGTGTAGAAGAGTAAGAGAGTAATATACAACAGGGTTCGCCCCGGTGCCCCGAGGTGGTATGTTCACGACATCATGTCATCATGCCACTCAGTGCTCGGCACGGCCTCACCTTGACTTATTAAAAATTTAAAACTAAGAAAGTAAATACGAGTACTTAAATGTCGCGACAAGCTTTTATAACATATAAATTGAGTCAAATGTGTTAAATTTGAAATGACGTTATAAATTAACAGTAAAAGTTTTAGTGTAAAAGTTTATTTTTTCTTTTTAGCGCATTTAAATAAAAGCTTGTTTTTAAAAAGGTTTTTTTACCAAAATTTTATTTTATACTTTTTAGTTTTCACCTGGTAAGTTCCTAAGTCTGTTCATCTCATTCAACGCATCATTATTGCAAGGTCGTTTGCCTGTTAATTTTGAACAGTCCAGCTCTTCAATGAGTAGCCCTTCTAATGACTTCACCCTACTCAATTGCTTAAAAATATCTGTTTCAAAATAGATTTTCAAGTTTTAGAAGTCCGCCATATTGGATTAAGAGTGACGTCACATTTTTTTCGAGTTACTCTCAGCTAGCCCTTCAATTTGATACCCATATTGTAGGAATGCATTAAAAATAATTGGTCCGCCATTGTGGGTATGCCGCCATGTTGGATTTAGAATGACGTCACACTATTAATCATGCATTGTCATCCGAACTGAACGTGCTCACCAAATTTCAGCCCAATCGGTTGAGGGCAAGTGCCTTAAAATTGAGTTGTAAGATTTCACCCGAACAAACATACATTGCAAGTTAAATAAAAGCTTGTAATAATATAATAAAATAGAAATGCCTTAAGTAATGTCGTAAGTACTTATTAGACATGGGTCGTACTTGACGATTTGCGTACCAGGGCTTCAAAGTACGTCCATCAATTCGTACCAGGGCTAAAACCAGGTTTCCAGATACTTTAAAGTATTTTTTAACTACGTAGGAAATTAATCCTTATCGTGACTGTAATAAGGAATATTATATCGAATGGACAGCGAAATACTTTAAATACTTCATTCTCTTGTGTACCATACTTGTTGTAAGAAGCTTTAAATTACAGTATGTACCTATGTATGAATGTACCAAAAAAGAGTTTCACAGTATACAGCACGTCCACGAGACTTCCTACTCCTGCACACTTTTGGAGGTCCATACCGGGTACAGCTCCTGCGTCGTCAGCAGAAGCGGGTATAGCACATCCTTTAGACTGCCCACTTTTGCACACTTTTGGAGGTCCAAAACGGGGACAGCTCCGGCGCCGTCAGCAGAAGCGAGCACAGCACATCCATTTGACTGCCCACCTTTGCACACTTTTGGAGGTCCAAATCGGGTACAGCTCCGGCGCCGTCAGCAGCAGCGGGCACAGAATTTCCATTAGACTGCCTACTTTTGCACACTTTTGAAACTCCAGCGCCGCAGCTTTGACTTACTCACGTATAGTCGTGCTTCATACTATTTCGAGTTCGCTGTACAAAGTATGTACTGTAAACAAACAACTTGTACCAAGTTGTTAATAAGGTTTTTATAGAAATATTATCCTAGTTTTCTTAGACATAAAGAACATAATCGTGCCTACCTACCTAAAATAAATACCTTTATTAAATAAATACCTTCAAGTATTCCACGGGTTGCCGGGCGCCGATGCCTAGGTACTAAAGTATTTCAGAGAAAATAGTCCTTATTTCAATTAGGCTGCGTGTTATAATGCCGCTTGCAAAAAAAAAATACTTTTTATACTTTGAAAGTATTTTCTTTAAGTTAGCGCGATTATACACCTTAATAGATATAGCCTAAGGTTTAATTTATCTCTACGATACTTGCAACGAAAATACTTGCAAAGTCTTCCAGGTATTTCGGCCCGTACCTGGTTTACGTAGGTACTTCCAAGTAAAAACCTGGTTTTAAAACCAGGTCGCGTAAATACGCACCATCCATAGTAATTATAACTTATACACCTGAACCTGAACAATAATTTAGAATAAACAAAAGTGCGAGATTAATCACGAAAGTTTTGTAAATCAACGACTCTTGCAGGACAATATAAAATCGAAACTTTAAACTTCTAAAAAACTTTAGTTAATAAAATTGGTTTAATCTTAAGGATTTATTTAATCTTACGATTTTGATTTACACAATTTTGAGGACACAATAAACTTTAAATAAAGTAGGTACCCAATACAAATGACTGAATACATTCAGATTTCATAAAGATTGCAATCCTTTAGCTGGAATAGAAAGAGTTCAGGTTTCAGTGCCATTCAATGAAACATATGGTTACCTTTTACCAGAGTAGCACACTTCACCCAGTCACCATTAGTTAACATATTTTTATTTTATTTTACTGTAACGAAGAAAGAATTTTTATGATTTCTCTTCTCCTACTACTTCCTCCGTACTACGTACCTTCCTTTTTATTGTGGAACTGCGATATGGTGACGTGATTTCAGTGAGGAGTTTTAGCGATAGCGAAATTAGGTATCCGACTACCGGGATCGGCCCAACACTTTCACTCAAAGCAAGCCAGGATCAACAAAAACGACGAGAAAATCCCGGAGGGACCTAACAAGCGACTACAAAGTATTAAAACCACAGATTGAAACTAATAGAAATATAGAAAATATGAAGTATGAACATAAATACCTACCCTTTACATTAGGCATGTCAAAAATTCAAAATATTTCTGAATTCTAAATTCTCCGACATTCTTTCAGGCGATAAACAACTGGTCACTGATCATGAACATCTGTTACCGTTGTACTAAACGTGACTGTGTGCCCTTTATGACCCTGCAGTTCGTAAAAACATCCGAGACGTAGGTATACAGGATGTTTTTTCGTGGCCACCCTTAACAAAGGGTACGTACTCTATACATCAAATAAAGTAAGTTTATGCCAAAAATAATGCTGGGAATTTTTTAATTTTTTTTTAATTAATTACTTGATCGGGCTAAATTTATAGTGTCTAGTATTTATGTTAGTTTTTTTATAGACAGATATTAATTATTTCTCGTGAAAAAATCTTGCTACACGCGTCTATGTGCATTTATGCAGAAAAACGCAATCTATTTACTCAACTTTGGATCCTAATATTTTAGAAACCAGACACTTCCCAGGTATGCTTCCATGGAGAAAAATGATCGTGATGATGAAGAGATTCCGTAGTTTTCGGGAACGTTGACGACCAAAATTCACTCTGTATGTTATATCCTAAAAATATACTCAATTCAACATACATACTGAATCAGTTGCAATTTAGAGTAAAGTATATAGTAAGTGGTAATAAAGTGTACTGGTTACACAGTGCTGATTTTAATAGATATTTATTTATAGTTATAAGGATGAAAGTATAAAGGACTTTCACATACACTTTCCTTTTACCAAATTAATGATAAAGGCCTTATCAATAGGAAATCGCGTAATCAATAATTTAAGAAAATGTAAGTGGGTTCGACTAATACCTTAGCACCCAAAGTCAACCTCACCTGCCCGTGGTGCACCCTGCTAATTAACGGACGAGGCTCTGACGCTAAAAGCTCATAATACCTATTTAGAACTCGGTAACATTTCTCATTAGATTCATTATCGGTAGCTAGATTATTGTATTTGCGCCCGAAAACAGGCGGTAAGTTCACCCCTTACCAAGTGGGACATAATAGGCTAACTGGTGAAAAGTGGGTGTGTAAATTGCACAACCTACTACAATCTACCCAACCTCCACGTGACTATATGTATGTATGTATGGTATGTAATAATTTATTGAAGTACGGAAGTTAATTCATGATAATTCTGTTCGTTTTCCGTGCGGCATGCACATCATAGGTCTACCCATATTGATGTCTGCAACTTTGAGATGAGCTTTTTGTTGTGAAAATATAATATGACGGCCATTTGGTCTAGTAGGTAGTGACCCTGCCTGCGACGCTTACTTAGTACCCACGACACAAGACCTTAGGGATCTTAATGTGGGACTAGGTTAATGTGTTGTGTAGTGTGTGAATATTTATTTATTTATTATGAATAAAATATAAAATTAAAATATAAAAATATAAACAAACAGATAAATACGTCAAAATATTTACGGGGTGCATAAATTAGCTCACGTTAACACCTTTTGCGTATGATCTTCTAAAAATGTAAAATAAAAATAAGTTAGCAATACTAAAAATGATATAAAACTAGCTGCCGCCCACGACTCTGATCCCGTGAACTTTAGAATTCTCTCTACCGTGGGACTTTCGAGAGACGCTTGTCGGAGTACTTATTTACACATAATCTATACACTCCCCAGGATCATACATGCTGAATTCCAATTTCCTACAACTAATTGTTTTGGCTGTACCTTGTCTGACTGCATCTGACTGAATCGGTAACAGAAGAGTTTCATATACTCTTACCTATCTATATCCCTACTAATCCTTACTAATATTATAAATGCGAAACTATCTGTCTGTCCGGCTTTCACGCTAAAAGTACTGGACCGATTAAAACGAAATTTGGCACAGCGATAGTTTAGTGCCTGAGGACGGACATAGGCTTCTTATTATCCCGGAAAAATATTTTTATTCAACATTTTGTTTTTTCTGTTCTGTTAAATAATTTAGACATTTTGTTTTTTCTGCAGTCCACGCGGACGGAGTTACGGGCATACACTAGTATTGATATTTTAAGGTCTTCTTCATTCATCAAATTCTTAAGGAGTAGATGGAGCTCACAGCGTCTGCTTATATCTATGCCATATAACAAAACCTTCTTATGTAAAATATATTGAAAACTATAAAGTCAGAAGTGGCACCATGTTGTTCTATCGGCCATTGGTGCTCTGCCTACCCCGTAAGGGATAAAGGCATGATTATATGTATGTATGTAAATATATTGAAAGACTAGAAGTAAATTTAACCTTACTAATCTATTCTTTACCACAGAAATATTTTTAGTAAAAATTAACACTAATTCCTTTTGTCCAGATACAGCAAAATGTAAACTTGTATAAATTCTGACGTATAACTTATGTATATCATTATAGGCTGGATACCACTTAAACTGTATCTTCGTTGTTCACTAAACCAGGTAAAAGGACCTGATATTCCACGCGATCACATAGGGAAGATGCGAAGAACATGTATTTGGTTTAGGTTCCATCACTTGTACTTGCACTACCTGTACTGTCCCTTATACATCGCTGTTTGCGCCTTTTATTATACTGCAGCACAATTAGAACGAACGAAAATACTAAATAAAAAGGAAATATCACTATTACTGTAACGAAAACTTGAAATACTTTAAAAAATACAACAGGAAAAACCATGATAATCTGTATTGATTACAGATTTTAGGGTAAATGACATTGTACATCAATGTCAACAGGGACGTCTCCATCATGGTTTATACATTATGCTACACATGTTATATATATGTTATATGAATGATATATGCTACACCTCAGAACAGTGACTAAAGCATAGAAAGAGCTTTATGACTTTAAAAGCGTATCTTGTCTTAGACATTATACGGTAAAATACGATGAACAAAGATATAGACAAAAACTTGACACGTTATGTAGCTTTTTAACTTAGTATCATGTACGAAAGGTAGCCAAGGAACAAAGGAAAGGTAACGAAATTGACGTTTGCTTTGTGGTACGTTTTGCATTTTGAGCAACCTACATCTGTCTCTTTCTAATGCAGTTATGAGCGTATAAAAAAACAGCGACGACGATATTAGTCAAAATTCAGTTACTTCTATGCTTTAGTCATTGTTCTGAGTGCTACACCAATAAATAATGAAGTCGGCTTTTCACTTTGGGATGTGTTGTAATATTATGAGATGTAGCTCGTCATACATTTTTTACGAGACCATTCACAATGTGTAATATAATAATATATTACATCCCCAATTGTAAATACAAATTTCTCCGCTGCTTTTTCATGTGCTATGCTGCGAAGATGTGAAATCTAAGCTACGAAAATATGTGACCGTTTCCACCAATATTAAGCTATGGAGTTAGCTGACACCTTGGATTAACACATATGCTACTTTTTATCCCGAGAAAATATTTTTATCTCGGATAATATCGACATTTTGTTTTTGATATTTCAAAATTAGAAGCCTATATTCATTCTAACGACTGGCCTATTTATAAAAATCAATTTTATGTCTAGTTTACACAATTTGTGTGTGGCGTGTGATGTCAGTCGCTCAAGCAAATAACAACCTTTATTTCGATTCTAATGTTTAAGTAATACGTGCCTATAAAAGGATGCCCTTGGCCTAATAGTACACATTTTGTGTGTGTACAAACCGGGACGAGTGGCCATACAAAAAGGAATAACAAATAGGCGTAAATTTTTCTGATAAATGAGAATTAAGAACCTCTTCAAATTCGTCGTCAGTTCATTGCAGTCCACTGCTGGACGTAGATCTTCAAATTACCATATCAAAATTATAAGAATCGTCTTCCATATAATAATTACTTTCCGGGAGAATTTTTACCGGGAGAAAATAGCATCAGCTTCACTCCTGACTTATATTATTTTAATATTAAACATTCAGCCGGTCATCCTTTTCAAACATCCTTCCAAATGTACCTACGAAGAGAATTTGGAAGTCTACGATGATTTACGATTTTTTACTTCCCGGTAATTTAAACATTAGGGGATTAAATATAGTCTCACTTTGGAATATGAATAGGTATGAAATTACCTCTTACATACATTTAAAACAAGGGTATTACATAAAAATGTATGAAAGGCAGTGTTAGTAAAAGGGTCCCTTTGCAATTTCCCTTCGAAGTAAGGGAGAGGCGAACTTAGTTATTATAATTTGTTGGGCCTTTTTCTCCATCCTTAGATTAATCATATTATAACAGGTAAATAGAAAATATTTTAGAAATAAAGTAACTCGAATATTCAAAAACGTTATATATATAACGATATAATATGCAAAAACACCTTTAAAGTTTAAGTACCGTTCCTTGTTAAAAGGAAAGGAAGTCGTGTTAAACGACTTTTACACAATAATTTTATAATTTTATTGTATAGGAGCAAGTGCCGACGTTTCCAATGTCAGATCTCTGTTCATCTAAAGTATAAAAATGCTGTCTCTATCTTGATCAAGAACATCATCCTTCATATAGGATAGGCTACTTGACCATCGGAAAATTCGGCCCTATCTATTTCTATCTGAATATTTAAGAGTAGTTTTGTTTCATATAAAAAAATATTGAAGACCATTGAAATAAATAATAAAGTTTCCCGATATTTTTTTTCGCTTCATCTTGGGCTATATTAGTATCCAAAATCGAGCAAATTATAACTTTCTCTTCAAACATCAAAGTGCAGAAAGTGAGTTGGAGGTGTTTACTTAAAGTGGATTCCTGATACGCCTACGCCATAAACTTAGATCATAAATAAAACAGGGACACTCATTATCGCGCAAGACACACTCCGTCTAGCAAATTCAGAAGTTCAGGAATGTATCGGAGATGTATATCGGGCAGAGAGACGTTAAATGTCCGATAACGACGGTCCCTTGGGAAAATGTTTGAAACAACTTCTTTTAACGATAGAACTAAGTGTAAACTTGGCTTAATTGTAGATACTTTATTAAAGTTCGATTTCAGGGTTCCGCGATAAATGAGGAACCATTATGGTTTCGCCACGTCTGTCTTTTATAATTATTATTTGTATGTAATGTAGGTTTGTCCTTGGATTATCAAGAATTTTTGACTAGTTAGTATAGTCGTTAGTTAGCCTAAAGTGACTGGGATCTGTAAAACAATGAAATATTATTATATTAATAACATAAATCACATTTATTTCGCTGTTATTTTAGGATATTACTGTTCTTCAGTTTACCATACAATGCTAGCTACCCCTAGAAGCTCTTTTTCCTAATTATATTTTACTATTTTCTATTCTTACTATTTTTTAGTTACTACGTCAAAACCAGTGTTTTCTTAGGAAATAAATATTAAGCCCATTCGAACCAAAGCATGCCATCTCGCTGCCCACAGAAATAATTTTCTTTTTATTTTGTAAATTTTCAGTGTATAGGTACAATAAACAATAAGAATAAATCCTTTAAAATTTATTGTACCCGCTAGAATAAAAATAGCTACCTATAATTCTTTATCATCTCTTGAACGACGTAGTACCTTTGTAACAATATAATTAATAGGTATATTAACATGGAGGTAATAAAAAATACCGGAGAGTCCTAGTAAACAAAAAGTGTGACACCTCTAATATGACAGTTTTTCAAAGTATGACAGTCGACCTCATTTGGCTTCTGACGTTTGATGTGTGAAATTCGTTTTCGCAGTGCAATAAAATATAAATAATGCCGTCGTGCGTAGTTAAAACCTATTGAAACAATAGCAGTTACATCAATAAAAGTGAAGGGATAGCATTTCATAGGCAATAATGTAATTATTTATCCCAGTTGCAGTCTTTTTAGATAAAAAATATTCATCGTTTTTAAAATAGAAAACGTTGTTTTTACCAGTCAGTGTTGTCATTTTAAAAACGGGGAAATTACCCCAGAAGTAGGGAAATTAGTACTAACTAAAATGAAAATTATAACCCAAAGAAAATATTACTGTGTATATGATAGAAAAGGTTAAGAATTTCTATATCAAAGTAAAATGACATTATGAAAAAAAGTCACAGTAAAATTTTATGATAAATTTTACAGATTCCCATCTGCAAATAACGCGTGGAAAAAAGAATGCATTACTATAATAAGACAGTGTAGAAATGACCATGATTGGACGCCATCTACGTCTAGTGTGATTTGCAGTATATATTTTGAACCCAAGTTCTGAACATGAGTCGGCAGATCCAAGGGTCAGCGGAGGGTGTAGGGCTCGGCGGTGGGCGAACCCTTGATGGAAAGTTTTACTCTGGCAAATAAATGTTATTGCTTAAAAAAATTATTTCAATTATGTCTCTAAATATAATTTTATGTAGGCGAAATAAAACGAAAAAGATTGTACTCGTTTATTTCGCGTAAATAAAGTAGGTACCTACTGCTATTTACGTCGATAAAAACATTTATTTAAGTACAATATATTCAATCTTACCAATATCTATTAACGGTTACACCTAGATTCTACACTGTTATTAAACCGGAAAGGATTTTCTTGACACAATATTACATAAATTTTATAATTTGGAAATCGTACTTTATACAAAAGTTTTATGAAGTAACACGAGAACTTTCAAATAATTAATTATCAACTATATTTTCTTCTTGAGAATATCCAAGTCATTTTTTTTAATGGGGTAAATTTCACGTCATAGATAAATGCGGGCAACCCTATTATGACAGACCGCCGCCATTTCTACACCTACCTCCGGTATTTTTATTACCTCCATGTATATTAATAACAAAATTCTCTCCTGTAATTCTTTGTCGGTTTATAAGGATTTAGGGTTTTACATGGGTTTCACTCAGTAGCTAAAATCTAAACATATTACATCTACGCATTGCTTATTTAGTCATGTTAAAATTACGTAGAAACTTCTCGGTATAAACCCCAATCAACCATTTTTCGTGCTAAAATACGAATTTACTTTTTTTATACACTAGTAGAAGCCCGCGACTCCGTCCGCGTGGGTTATAGAGAAAACAAAATGTCGAAATTATCCGGGATAAAAACATTTTCCGGGATAAAAAGTGCAGATACGCCTATACGTTAAGTGGGACCTGTCACAATATATTCCTGAAAACTGCATCGAAATCGGTTCAGCCGTTCTGAGATTAGCGTGCACAAATGCACAGACAAACAAACAAATCGACAGACAAACCGACAAACAGACAAAAATTCAAAAAATCATTATATTGCGTGCTATTGCATTGATAAAGGTCTCCTATAATATTTTTTCTCATATATCTTCCATGTATAGACAGCGATCCGTAACATTTTTATTATTATATGTATGCATACACATATGTAACCTTATTATTATACTCTTAGCGATCAGAGGCAGGTTTAATTTTTAAAAAAGAAACACCAAGACGACCTAATCAAACTTTATGTACTCAAGGTTACAAATAATTTAACAGAAACGAATAACACGAATCGAACAATATATTGCAACTTCCTATAACCAATAGACAGCCTAAACACGTCCTATCAGTCCAAAACGCCACGATCCAAAAACCCGCCAAGCTGCAGTCACCACCATTTTATAGATCTACCCGCTTGGTCCCGACGTTTCTGTGTCCAATCTGGGGGTAACTGCTAAGACGGCCGTTCCTGACTGTGGCGCGTCCTCGCCCACTTTATTTATATGCTGGTCATCGTCATACGAGTCATCATCTGCAATGTACACAAAGACATATAAATGATCGAATAGTACGTCCTAAGCCGTACTTTAAAAATTACCAATTTCAATTTATCTTCAGCTCCTCGATCACAAGTGTGCACTCAAGTGACCAAAGACAATAAAGATCAAAAGAAAATGATAAATTTTAAAAATAAAAACTTGATGTTTTTATGCGTCATAAGGTTCTAGACCCTTACCACACATAACAACATCACTGGACAGAGGCACAAAGTTCGCATGTCCCGACGACACTGGACAGAGGCAGAAAGTTCGCATGTCCCGACGACACTGGACAGAGGCACAAAGTTCGCATGTCCCGACACAACGGTCGCAATAGTAACCACGCAAGTGACCCAACTCGGACACAGGCGCTAGCCATACCGGCCACACGACACAACGGTCGCAATAGTAACCACGCAAGTGACTCAACTCGGACACAGGCGCTAGCCATACCGGCCACACGACACAACGGTCGCAATAGTAACCACGCAAGTGACCCAACTCGGACACAGGCGCTAGCCATACTCATGACTCCACAAAAAGCATCAAGCGCTTATCCTGGAGTTTAGAGCTACTTTTCCGGTCGAGTGGCATACTCGAAACTCGCCACCCTCAAAGAATGCCTCACACGCATCCGGGGTCCATACTCCCCGCCAGAGAACCATGTATTCGGCAGCAGCCCGTGTCTTTTTGCCATAGCACCCAGCAAGCAGCTGCAACTCGTAGCGGTCGTGAGGCAGCACGCGAAGCATCTTATGAGGTCCTTGCATGCCCGAGTCCAGCTTCCCGGAACTTTGAGAGCTTTTGTTCACAAAACAAAGTCACCAACAGAGAATGTTTTCGGCTGTCGGTGGCTTTTGTTGACACTCGTCCTGACGATGTTGATCATCTGTATGCAGGTCAGAAACACATTGCCGATTCATGGTTAATAGAGCCTAACGGTTAGAGTGTGAGCTGTTCAATGCAAATTCACATACCAAAGATTGAATGACGGGTGTTGCACCTTCAACGCTAGTTAGCAACCGCAGCGCCGAACATTGTGCAGTTGCCCGCTTGGTGATACCGAGCGTTAGCTGCATCTTCCATAAGGTATCAGACCATGAAGCGCCCTTGTTGCTCGCAACACGCAGCATATCGAGGACATAAAATGTATGAAGCTACCTAAACCACTCACCAAGTTTTGGAATGCAGAGCTTTCGTACATTCTGCCACGATCACAAACAATCATAGCCGGTGTGCCAATCAAAGCGATTGCGTTTGAAAACATTCGTTTCAGTTCTTCGGTTTCTCGTCTATGAAGGGAGTACAACAAGTAAATTTAAATAATAAAAAATAGCCAGACCTAAGAATTGACGAACTTCCCTTACGTTTTTAGGTTAGGATGACTTAGTTAACGCTTTTACTTTCTCCGGACTCGGCCTAACCTGACCATTCCCAATTAGTCGTCCTAAATATTCTACCTCAACGTCAAAGAAGGTACTTTTTTTATTTATGGAAAAACCCGCAGCTGTAAGAGCCTTCAGTATATCTTGCAATCTATCTAATCCCTCTTCAATTGTATTAGATAGAATGAGAACGTCATCGATATATTTCAAATTTTTATCACCATCAATTAGGTGTTTTAGAGTATAAGAGATGATTCTTTGATAGACAATGGGGGCGTTTGCCAAACCATAAGGCATATTTAAGTATTTGTAGTGCCCTATAGAAGTTACAAATGCAGTCTTATCAATGGAATCATCTTTCATAGGAACCTGGTGAAAGCCAGTTGCCATGTCGAGACTCGTGAAATATTTACAACTACCAACTTATCTATGTGTCTTCGATTAGTGGCAAAGGGAAACGTTCTTTTACAGTAATCGCATTTAGTGCACGGTAGTCCACGTACATCCTATCGCTTCCATCCTTCTTTTCTCTCAAACTATTCCCTTATCAACAAGATCCTTCAATATCATTAACACGATTTTTCTCGTCAATGGAAAGCTTATATGGTCTATAACTTACAGGAACGGTACTTGTCAATTTTATTTCCATGCTGCCCGTACTAACTGTAGAAGTTGCTGTGCCAGTAACAAAATAATCGGAGAAATCGCGAATAAAGCAAACGATCTTTTTCACCGCCAACTAACGAGGTCTTTATTTTATCGGATACCACATACGATACACGGTACACGCTCGATGAATCATCTACCGATCTGAAACATCTAGTTAAACGTTGACAGTCGTTAGATCGAATATAAGTTACACCTTTTCTATTTGATACATAGGTGCCTATTAAAATTGGAGCATTAATACAATCGGAGGGTATAATGTAAAGATCTATTTCCAAAGATATTTCGGGAAATTCAATAATGGTAGTAACGAACGAACGTACATTCTACTTCCTGACTTCCCAGACCACGCATCAATCTATAAGTTGGCTTTTTATGGAGCCTTACATACTTTAAAACTCACTGATATTTCTTTAGTATCTGAATCTCACTGATTCAGATACTAAAGAAATATCAGAGCCACTATCAATTACGATTTATACTGGAATTCAATTCCGAACAAAAATTTACATCGGTAGATTGTTTACCACCCGCTTTTCAACTCGTTGTTTTGTAAAACAGTTGTCCACAAGATACCCAGTCTTTTTACAGTAACTGCAAGTCTTAACAAATTTTGTCGCCGTATTTGGAACCGGATTAGAAGAAACTGAAGCTGTAATTTGTGCCTGACGTATAGTATTCAAAGACGTTGAGTTTAATCTTTGTTTCTTACGGCAGTCTGCCTTCAAATGTGCAAATTTTCCACAATGAAAACACGTTTTCGAATACTATACGCTTGGTGTTTCACTAATACGAGAGTAGGTCGGTTTACTATTAGGAAAACTCGACGAACTAAGACTAGTTTTCGAATCTACCTTAGGCTTGAGATATACGGATAGGAACCCGACAAATTCCTTCGGTTGTAATTTGGCTTTTGCGGTGGCAGCTTTTACTTGAGGATCAACGATACCGCGAACTATGATAGCAGTTTTTAGGTCGTCAGACAATCCCTTTAGTATACTTAGGCGTAATAATAACTTACGGGCGTATTCCGAGTATGTCGCATATTTGTTTGAATCGGTGCACATTTCTTCGAAGAGTATACTTGCCGTGTCTTTATTACGAGGACAAAGCGAACGGAATTCGGACTTAAACGTGGTTTTAATTACTGACCAAATCATTGAGCCATGTTTAAGCGTCGCCGCGTAAACAACTGCCTATGTGACCCAAACACTCGCTATCACCCCACTGGTTTAATTCCCTCGCACGGTAGACTTCCGCGCACCATACGTCAAAGTCGTGGACACTGGGATCAAATTGAGAAATATAAAAATTCTTTGTCCGTGTTTTAGTAAGTAGTGACGTTATCGCCCCTATAAAAGTATCTGTAACTGTCTTACTTTTAAGCGATGCGCAATAATCAGTTTCGCGTGGCGTACTCTGAGGCGGAGGGGTATGACATTGGTCTCTGCGCGACTGTGAACTAGCAGTTGGAGTAGTTGAAAGTGGCATTTGCCCCTCAAGCGCCTTTTCTTCTTCTTCTTCTACATTCTAGCAAGAATACCAGAAAGTGGCTCGCGATGCGGACTACGACTACGTTCGAACGAATAATTACGGCGATCGCGACGACGTGAACGACTATCATGTCGACGCCTCGGAGACCTTTCACGCGAACACGTCTAAGAGCTACGATGCCTAGACTGTCTATCACAATCACGGTCATAGGAATCACGACAGTTGCGAGAATCGTTCTCTTTACGACGCTTACGCGTTTCATATTGTCAGTTACTAACATTTTTAGTTACACGTTCAGGCATAATGAAAAATTCACTTAAAACAAAAATGTGGGTACTTACCAAAAATCACACAAAAACTACAAAACAAAGAGAACAATACTTACAACAATCGACACTTTTTACAATTTGCAAGGATAGTTAAATAAGCGGCCTAAAGCGTGGTAATTACCATCCCACTTCTGATCTTAGCGATCAGAGGCAGGTTTAATTTTTAAAAAAGAAACACCAAGACGACCTAATCAAACTTTATGTACTCAAGGTTACAAATAATTTAACAGAAACGAATAACACGAATCGAACAATATATTGCAACTTCCTATAACCAATAGACAGCCTAAACACGTCCTATCAGTCCAAACGCCACGATCCAAAAACCCGCCAAGCTGCAGTCACCACCATTTTATAGATCTACCCGCTTGGTCCCGACGTTTCTGTGTCCAATCTGGGGGTAACTGCTAAGAATACATATTTACGATTAGGAGAAGATGGAGAATATATATCTACTGTGTTGCCTATCAAAATATAGCAGCTAGTATTTTAACAGCTGGCAACCCTTACCTGCGGTAAAATTGAAGTGATAGCGCTCATTATGCGTCGAACATCTACCAATGGGTGGGATATCATCAAAGTAAGTATATTCTTTGGATCTCATACTCTATGCTAAGTTTAATGTTCCAAAACCTACATATCTTCAAAAATCTATATTGGGCTTGGCCACCTATGTCTTTTTCGTGTGCGGCAGGCGCGATTTTCAGAAACATGATGTGACAGTATGTTGACAAGATTATATGACAAATCAGATATAAAAATTATCAATCCTAGAAACAATGTAAGTTAAATGCTGTGGTTAAATTAGGGTAGACAGACATCCTGATACTAGCCACGAATTGGATTGAGCCATCCATTTAGTTATTCTAATTTTTGGTAAGTACATGTTTTTTTTTTAAATACATACATATCTAATTGCATACTCACCCAATACATAATATGTTATGCTTATAGATTGGGAGCCGCAGTAGTAGTTTTGTAACTTGCGATTGAGATCACAGCTGATAGACGCCAAAGTCACTGTCATGTCATGCATGAAATTCGTATTATTCCAGGAACTAGGTAACTATCCACTTAACTTGATTCTATACATTTCTTTGTATTATTTTATGGTATTATTCTACAAATTTGAAAAATTACGATATACGGATATTTTGAGTCGGTATCACTTGACGCTTTAGGAATTTGTACCACACTTTTTTAAAGAAGCCCTTTTTACCTGACTGCACCAGTGTCTTTCAAGCATGTAATTGGCACGCTTTAGGTAGAGCCTTCATAGCATGTCTCATTGGAGCTAGAGTGGTATTATTACATTTGTCTTAATCGTAAGAGTGACACTGGGTACATCAAAACTATGGCGCAGTCGGGTGCTTTTACATATAATTAATTAATTTCATTTTTTTGTAACATTTATTTACTTGTCTCTCAGTTAATCAATAATACAAGTACAACCCGGCAGATGAATTACGTCTACGGGCTATTGATGATGATACTCATGCACATCCAAGTACTGACTAATATCAGAAACAAGTTTATTAAATAAAAGACGATACCTACAACGTCGGAAAGAAAAAATCGTCTTAAGCGTGTTCTAAAGGTTGTGAAATGTAAACTAGGATCGTGATTAAAGGTAATTATAAAAATTCTTCTAAAAATATATACACATAAGTATTTTTTCTCCACATGCTCATATGTGAAGTTTGCCATTATTAAAACCACAAAATATCCTGACAAAAATTCCAGCCTTTACTTATTTTATAAAGAAATAGTATACCAAACTTAAGCTGCCGGATCTCTTACTATCATAATAAATTTGTAATTTATTATATCGTTTTTGTTAGAAACCAATATAGAATAAGAGTCTTCCTAATAATATCATTTCTCTCATCTTCTGATTACAATACAATTGAATAAAGTTACGGAAAATTATTAGTCACAACGCCTATAACTAAATTTTAATTCTTCGAGTATATTATACTAGTTTATTTAATTCTCCAGTCTAATTTGCTGACCTTATTAGATTTTCAATAGGATTTTTTATAGTATTTCTTAATTTAAAAAGCGATGTTTAATATTAGTATTACCTTGTTGCCCTTTTCACCGTATTTCTTAGTTGTATTACTATACCTAGTATTATCATATCTTTAGTTTATCACAACATATTGCAATACGTAACCTATATATAATATGTAAGTAAAACAACTACCTTGAAACCTTGGACACACACATACTTCATGCATTTAGCAACAAATGTTAACAAAGCTTTCTCAATTAATCCAAAGGCTACTGGGCATTTCTCAGCAACCTTTCGAGGCCGAATGCACCTCACATAGGCCCCACTACTAACTTATTGATATCGAGAGCACGGGACAGGCCTTTCTCTGGCAGTGGGCCAGTAACCGCACGGACGCAGGGCATGCCATGCACCACTACCGAGTGTTGCTGGCGGCTCTCGCGATGGGCCTGCTCGTGACCGCAACCTTCGCCGCTGCTCACAACAGGCGACGTAGGTCTGAGAACGACCTTACCTTTGCCGAAACGATGTATATCAGACTTTCTGGTGCATGTAAGTCCTTTTAATACGTTAGATAGGGTTTAGTTAAGTGTTATGTACCAAAAATATTGTCTGGTTGATCCTAAATTAACATCTATCGTTTCTTAAATAAAAACATATTAACTAAGTATTGTAATATACAATTATTTTCCAGTTTCATTTTTTATTAAGTTTTAACTATAATAGCAAAAGTTTTTACAAAGTAATTAACAAAATTTTCTTTCAAACATAGTTGAATGGATAGATTTTATCAATGGATCAAAATGCATCATTGTATTGTGATTTTAAAATATTTACGTTAGGATATGGTTGATCGTTTCATCTTTAAACATTGTGCTGAGGGATTCAGCTTTGTTTGCCGAGATTTGGCTAGTTAGTATAGCTATCGGGATGAAAAATAACGTTGCCAATGTGTAATTTAGAAAAGAGATGGTTAAGTTCGTCATTCGAGTAATTGACCCGGTAGCTCAGTGGTTAGAGCGGCTGGCACGGTTTGCAGTGGTCGTGGGTTCGATTCCCACTCGGGTGAAGAATTTTTTCCATTTCTTTATTAATAATTTTATAATATTTACTTTAATTAAATTATCTTTCCATAGATACCTATAAAGTACGTTTAACACATTCGTTTATTTTTTACAGGTAGAGCGATCGTGGATCTACGTCACGGTTCAATGTCTGAGCAAAAAAGCCTAGTAAAAAAAATGAAGATCATCCACATCGACGGAAACACGATAAACTCATTTCCTATAGATGAAGCATTTCACGCTCTAACTCAGCCATCTGTTTATGATATTAGAAAACAAACTAAACTTGTAATACATGGATTTAAAGATAGCGCACGATCATTGATACCCTCAGATTTAGCTCAAGCCTACAACGAGAAGAAAATGTTTAATGTCCTATTGGTGGATGCTGAAGAGCTTATGAATGTAGGATATATAACAGCTGTACACAATGTTCGTCTTATTGGTAAAAGGCTAGCAAATCTAATAGCAAATTTAGAGAATTATGGAGCCAACGCTGACGATATACATCTCCTTGGAATAAGCCTTGGTGCGCATACAGCGGGCTGGGCTGGAAAGTACTTCAAACAATACAAAGGTCACAAACTGGGACGCATTACTGGACTAGATCCCGCAGGACCCTGCTTTTCTAATGCATACAGTGATCAGAGACTGGACAGAATGGACGCTAACTATGTGGATGTAGTCCATTCGAATAGATTAGTGCAAGGCGTTATTGAGGCGCTGGGTCATGCTGATTTTTACATCAATGGCGGAGGGCCAACTCAACCTGGGTGTATCATGCCCACTTGTAGTCATTTACGAGCGGCAGAAGTTTATACAGAGAGCATAAGATCTCCAAAAGCATTTATAGGATTAAGATGCTCAAGCTGGAAGCAGTTTGTAGATAATAATTGTGAATTTAAAGATTATGCTGTGTTAGGATATGGGTCGTCCACCTCAGCACGTGGGTTGTATTATCTGCGGACTTCAGGAGCTGCTCCATTTGGACTCGGTATGGATGGAACTAAAAACGACAACCAGTCACCATACACGTTTGACAGTTTATTACGTACATTGAATTTAACTTGATACGATTTATTTAAGAATTATCATAAGATTTTTGGTTTAAAAAGTTGGCCATAATATTTGAAGTCAAAGTACAACCAAGTTTCTATGCTTATACCAAAGTGACGTGTGATGCGTTTTTTTTATACAATTCAAGTCGGTTAATAGCTGCTTACCTGAACTCTAGATTCTATAATTTATTATATGAGCAATTTTTATATTTAACAAAATTCCTTGAAAACTTGCAATGCATAAGCAAATAATGAGGAAAGGTAGTACATAATGTATATGAACATAAATAGCACGCTTGTGCAGATTCCCTATCAAACAAAAGTGAAGTTGAAGTTTGTAAACTTAATAAAGTTTCTATAGAAACTCTTCACGGCTATTTCGGTGTACCTGCTTACAATAAGATTTTTTAGGTCTCTCAACTTTACACTATGTAAAAGGTTTCCGCACTGTTTCACACCGAGACTAATGGAGGAGCGCTCTGATGATGTCTCGAAATCTTGTTAGACATTTCATTAGCAAACAATAGGTATTAAAATTTTGTTTCGATGTTTCGTAAATTTTCACTGAGATCGTCATACCTATCAGTTATGGAACCTTGAGCTGGTTCTTAGAAACGGAGTACCTACTCTGGTCATTAAGTGGCTATAGAACTAATATTAAGTATAACAATATGATAAATATGCTATCTATGGTTCCTCATAAGCTACACAGGGGTACAAAGCGAAATATTAAGCGAAATATTATGTAAATAGCCCACTATAGAGAATCAATCCACATTTAATTTTGAGTCTCGAAATCACATGGTTATTTTTCATGATTGTATCTATGAACATTCATGAGATGTTTAGGTATATTTATTTGTATATTTTTTGTATTCGCATTCACATACCATGCGTGTGAGTGGTTGTAAAACTTGAGACACAAGTTTACCCTGCAAGTTGTGTTTTATTTATATCTGTAGGTAATATTTCGAAACTGTCGCAAAAGAGATAAATTAATATAGACATGCTCTAATTCTGTAACAAATGCGAGATTGATTAGTTACGTTACAATTTTTTATATGTACCTCTCGTAGTTATAGAATAGCCTATCAAATAGCCTATTAAACAATGTATACGTTTATGAAGTAATGGCATCTTGCAAGCCGCAAGCTTGCAGGACGTTTTTTGGTCGTCAACGTTCCCGAAAACTACGGAATCTCCTCATCATCACGATAATTTTTCTCTGTGGAAGCATACCCGGGAAGTGTCTGGTTCCCAAGATATTAGGGTCTAAAGTTGAGTAAATAGACTGCATTTTTCTGCATAAATGCACATAGACGCCCGTAGCAAGATTTTTTCACGAGACATAATTAATATCTGTCTATGAAAAAACTAGCATAAACAATGGACACTATAAATTTCTCGCGATCAAAATATAAAAAAAAAGTATTAAAAAATTTACATCTTTTCCAGCATTTTTTTTGGCATTAAGGATGGCAACGAAAAAACACCCTGTAGTTATCTAGGATAGCGGTGCTGTCATATATGAAATAATTATTTATTTGATTAAAACATGGTACAATAAAGTTATTATTAGATCAGAGACATGTTTTGCCAAAAAATGTGACGAGCCAATATATTAATTTATTCAATAATATTAAAAAATTAATTATCAAAAGTAATACTACTCAAGCTACCGTGCGTACGTAAAACCACGCAATATTTACGGTACCGACACGTAATAAGTTCCTTCAAGACCGGCATATGAAACCATAGCTTTAGGCGTAGATGTTTGATCTAAGCTTACTAGTAGTTAAAAAACGTCAAAAATACTTTCGTATGCTTAAGCTTAACTATTAATTAAACATTAGGTCCTTAATGACTGTATTGACTTTGAAAATGTATGTACTTTTGAGGTGCAGCCGTATACCATGTGAACCACTACATGGATAACCTCATTTACATAAAGAAACCACTTGACTGCGATTTTTTTTAACTTAATGTCACTCTCATAACTAAGATGAATCTAATGATACCACTCAAGCTCAAATGCGACAAGCCGTTAAGGATCTAAAGCGTGCCAAACAAATATACATACATATATACATACACTCGAAAAACATAACTCCTCCTTCTGGCGCATCGGGTAATAACTATGCGTAAATCTGATAGACGTTGCGTAGACGCGAGATATGTTTTATTTGAGAATGGAGTCTTATTTCATTTATTGGCACAACGTCAGTTGTTACAGAGTTGTGACACTTTGCTCAACGTGCACATTAGTATTAGCAATATTATTTGGTCAGTTGCACCGCAATGTTAGAAAGTCAATACCTTATTAGGTCGTGTAGTAATACACAACTGTGATACATTAAAATAGTATTCAGGTTTATTTACTTGTTGTTATTCTATACTATGGACATGTTGTTGAATTTGTTCTTTGTCATTAATGTCAATAACAAATTGTTGTTTGTTGTTAAAGTGTTTTATTTAAAGACCTTTATATGTATACCTTTATATGTGATCAAATTAGTATTAAATCAATCTAATTGGCTTGTCTAGAATTTTATCCATCTTGAAGACATGAATTAAGTTACTAAATTGTAAGAAATCGGTGCCCTAATTGTATAATATGTTAATTATCTTACTAATATTACTTATAAACGCGAAAGTTTGTGAGTATGTATGAAGAATGTTTGATACTCTTTCACGTAAAAACGGCTGGAGCGATTTTAATAAAATTTGATATGGAGTTAGCTCACACCCTAAATTAACACATGGACTTTGTGGAGGAGGAAAATATTTTTATCCCGGATAATTTCGACATACATTTTTTTTTTCTGTAGTCCACGCGAACGAAGTCGCGGGCGTCCTCTAGTTTAAAATAAATAAAACCTACCAAATTATCTTATATAGATTTACAGTTATTATTATTATTATGTAACAATACCTTCGTGGGTCTCCCATCCCAAGTGACCACTTGGTAATTAAAAGTTAGCACTTCAGCTGCCGATTTGGTACAAAAGAACAATTTAGAAATAAATTATTAACTAAGTTGTTTCATAATTAGTGATGTTTTCTCATAAAGCGTAGGTAACGTAACATCGACGAAATTGGAAAACATAATATGATTCATAAACTAATCCAATTTAAATGAATTGAATTCCCGAAAATTGATCCGTGATACGTTCATTCATTTATTAAACTTTTCATACCGTTATCGGAAAACACAAAAGTGGCATCAGAAGCGATTGTTGAAGCTATTAAACTAGGCAAATTATATTATTATCGGATCCTATGAGAAGTCTTTGTAGTCAGTCACAGTCGCCGCTTAGTCATGGATTATAAGTACGCGACTCTACGTCACTTGCAATTTCTTGTTTCAATGGTCACTGTTTGATGGCGAATCAGCTATGTCGCAACTGAGTAAATTGGCATTTAGCACGGTGTAATCTTTGTAGTCTTATCCACTTCCACTTCACTTAGGATATAAATATGTAACATTCGTTTGTGCTCACAGCTCTACTTATAGGAGTAAATCCATTGGTATACGTCCATTGCAAAGGACTTGCAAAATTGGTTGTCCCGTACATGTCCATATAACCTATTCTAAAAACAAAAACGGTTTTACTATCACATCTATGGTAGATAAACATATTGGTCATCTCGTTGATGAATTTACTTTTAGACATTATTGTGCAAATAGAGGTATTAGAGCCATTGATTTTTTAATTCCCCGCGTAGTTGTAGATACCGCGAGTAATGTTGATATTTATAGTAAAGTAAATAAAAGTAACAAATCAATCAAATCAAATATAAAACTCTTTTTACATTGTAATGCCCCCAGTATTAAAATTAGAGAATATCTTCGTAGTGCATATAACACTGAGATTTCTTCCAAAAATTTATCAGTTATAAAGAAGAAAATCTCGGTAGTGACAGTACAAGCTCAGAACTCTTGATAGTTTATTATCAGACCTTCAGTCTGATAAAGGAATGATCGCTGAGACTATAGTCACTGACAACACTGTAGAACTAATATACTTTAAATTTTCCTGGATGGGCCATTTTTTTTATTCCTTTCTGGACGCAAAAAGGTAATATGTGATACAATGGGCCATTTGACAACCTTTATTTTATAATGTACATAATTGATAAATATTATAAACATTTGCAAAATTATCACATCGAAACCATGAAAACTTGCCGAGATATACAATTTTAAACCCACAAAATGCTCCTTACAAACGGCCGCTAGGTTGTGACGTCACATCTTAGAAACGTGTATTTCCTTTTTAAAATTTTAGAGGGAGTGGGTTGGAATTATTTGATGATTGAAATAAGTATGCATGACAAAGCAGGGTAATACCATTGCACCTCATATACTGTTTTCACACAGTTAACTTCGTCATTCATGCACTCTTTCACAATACTAGGTACCTTTTATAGCTATCAAAATATATTGCTCATTTGATCAAATTATTAACGTAAAACATAACCTGTATACTTATGCGCTAATCTCCAGTACTTGATGCGCGTAAACCACAGACAAAGAAGTACAAAGCAGCAATCTCCCGAACAAGGAATATTTAACGAATTAAATAAAATAACTTATATGAGGTTAATATAGTTTAAACCATTCAATGAGTGTAATATATCACTTCAACTTCAAGCTTGCTTACTATATCGAATTAAACAAACTTTCTCACCTCATTTTAAATCATTTACTGTGCGTGAACAAGAAGGCCATGGTTTCACTTAGGTATTATTTCATAAGAATCTTATATAATAGTTTGGTAATCTTTTTAGTTTTATTGTTTAACGTTAATGGTTACCAAGTCAAAACAGTAAAAATTAGGTTCCTACTCACTTTTCTCGGTCATGGTGAACGGAAACTCGTCACGACTAAAATTACGACATGCACGGAAGAATATGCAGCTGATGTATTCTTATAAAGCCTTGCATTAGCACTGGAACAACTAGAATTACGTTGACAAAAATATATAAAGAATACGAGTATTGTTCCATCTGAGGTGCGTTTCTTGCGTGCGAGCGTGAAGTAACTTTCTAGTAACAAATTTTCTCTTGATAAAGTTATCCAAAAAATTGCTTTGGAAAATTACATTTGTTCAGCATTCCTTGCATAAATATATTTGAAGGGATATTTGAGTAGGTAGAGTTCGGACGGAGTCGCAGGTAATCACTGATAACTCATAAATCATGCCTACAGCATCCTACAGCCTATTTATATTAGGACGACACGGTGAAACTTAATAACGTCGGAAGACTTAGGGCGATATTACACAGGAATACAATGTCTGGCCCATCGGTCACCGATACACACCGTCAACATCAACACTCTTATATAAAGGTTCATTCAGGGTATCTACAATAGCTGCACAGGGTGCTTAGACAAGACATCGTTTGTTATTAACGCTTATGGTCGCAACACTTGCACCAATGCGGTTAGAATACATCACGTGACTGACGAACGCACAAAAAAGAAGGCTTCCTATTGGAGTAAACGTGTCGGTCACGAGGTTCTATCGATTTCATCGAGAAATATTGTTACTTTGCCGAAGGGTAATTTGTTTGCCTATTCTCTTTTTTTAAAAAAAAGAATGTTACTAAGATCAGTTAGATAATGATTTACTCGAGCCGAGAACTAGAGATATTGTTAACTGCTGTGTGTGTGATGCAGCTACCTAGGAAGCAGGTATAAGCACGTGGTTACTTCACTGCCAGTCACCACTGGTATCGTAGTGTGAAGGATCTCTTAGAGCCATATTGCGGGAAATTATACAGCTTCCCAACACTGCATAATGAAAAGACTCCGCTCATGGCTCTGATTTGAATTAACCTCATCTTTTAAAAGGTTACAAAGCCGGTTCATTATAATGCTCCTACGTCCTGCTAGATTACATGACGACAATTGTTTTTCAGAAATTTAATTTTTAGGTACCTGAGTATATTTTACGATGAATAATTCTGTAACCTAGAATCCATAATATTAATAGGTACATTCATGAAAGATGAACTATAAGATAAGTGAGCCTGTACCACTGAATTTATTTAATGTACGGATTTTTCTAAAAGTTGTCACTTAGCTATACCCGAAAGGACTGGTGTCAGGCAGGCAGCCGGACGTAAAAACAAATGCCAACACTTTGGCAATGTGAGTTTCGAAAGAGACCATATTGCGCCGACCCCATAAATAATAGGACAAGGGCAGGAAGATGATGATTCATGAGAGATAAACGTTTGATTCTCTTGTGTAATACATGTCCTCGGAAGTAGGCTATTTCATAACATTTGGCTTTCGTTACCCCTTCCATAATAATATAGGTAATTAATAAACTGTGCTATAATAGTTGAACCCATAATATACGAGTAACAATAGTTGCAAAGTTAAAATGTGGCTATAATTCCAAGTTATACACACATAATCTAAGAAAAAATATCGGAAGAACAGCCCCAGGCAGTTTCCCCCTCAAAGCTCTAGAATCACCCCCCAGTTGGAGTAGTAAATAAGGGGTAGTTCCCTCGGGCCTAGAGGGAGATTGTAGTAGTTTACTTACAACTTAATCGAGACTTGAAGAAACTCTTGTACATTAATTCTTCTTTGCTGTCCCGTAGTTCTCCAAGAGTCGTCTAAACGGGATTAAATATTTTGAAATGCATGATGGATGACAATAATTTCACAGGTAAATATAATAAATAAAATTGGTAAAATAAAATCTTCATGAAACTAGAATATCTTTCGAACATCGTTGAAATTGGCTTTTTTAACACCTTGATACATATATTAGAGCAAATGTAGATGATGTGAAAGAGGTGTGTTGCCACAGCAAATGGAGTTCCGTGATCTCTTCCTATGCCTCCGAGAAAGTGGTGTGATTTTATGTATGTACCTAAATATTTCACAACGACTTGGAAATTTGCTAAATATAAATTATAATTTTCCTCAATCTATGCAAAATATGGAAATATTTATTAGAATTTGAGATATAAATTAATTTACCTATATTTACTTGGCGATACCCTGATGATTTATAAAAGAAAACGTTGCCATTCGAATCAACGGATTTGTGTAGGTGTAGAGATTGCAAAGCAACCCACAGAAAATTTTATTTTCATAAATATTAGTATAGTTTATGCAGTACCTAAGTATAAAATAAATATAAGTATATATATTATCATAACTATATGTATTTTTAGGTATATTGATACCTAATTATCGTTGACAACGTTGACATGTTCGAATTAATCGTAAAATTTAGAACTTATTGTTCACATAATGTACGCACATTATGTGAACAGTACGTACAAAATACGTGTAACTTACCTGACTGGACCCCGACGAAGAGGAAACAGATTCTATAATGAAAATGTATGTAGTTTAAATGGATAAAAGATCTGGAACATACATACATATATCCAATGCAAAGAAAACAAGCGTTTTCGTGTAACATACCTTGTGTACGACTAGATACTCTATTAAAAATAGCTTTTATTTTAGTTTATTAGCAACTGTTTTATCGACTATCGATTCGCCCAATTTTTATGATCTCGTGTATATGTCGTTATTTATTGCATCAACTTCAGATGAATAAAATCCAAAAGAATATATAATCTAGAGATTGTATAGAGTAAATGGCCTGACTAAAAACTATAAAGCATTTGGAGATAACTCTAAAACATGAGCAATCATAAAGTTACAAAATACGACTATGTCAACTGCTTTTATATAAATGAAACCATTATCTTACTTCTTACTATTATTATAAACGCGAAAGTTTGTAAGTATGGATAGATTAGTGGATGGATAGATGGATGGAAGGATGGATGTTTATTACTCTTTCACGTAAAAACGGCTGGAGCGATTTTAATAAAATTTGGTACGGAGTTAGCTGACACTCTGGATTAACATATAGGCTACTTTTTATCCCGGGAAAATATTTTTATCCCAGATAATTTCGACATTTTGTTTTTCTGCAATCCACGCCGACGAAGCCGCGGGCGTCCAGTAGTTTACTATAATTTACAGCAATGTAGTTACAATTTTCTGGTAGTTTCAATTAACAAATACGGTAACATAAAGCTAACAGAGTGGGTGAACACAGCTTAATAAGCGAGTAAACTTTCCTGAATGAACATTTACGTTTGTAGGTAGAAAATAATTATTTGATAAGCATATAATTCGTTTGGTACAAGTGTATACAGACGGGTGAAAATTATTTCGGGGGCCTGCCGGTTGGCAAGCGTTCAAAGGGACGCCGAGCGGCGGTTACGCGGGAACCGCCTAGGGTCGCCACATCACATCCCATTTGTACGATTTCCCTACTGAGTTGCGGACAGTTATTGCCTGCTCTTACAAATTGAACAGCTTTTTAAGCGGATGCTTGTACAATATATGGCAGATATGATTAGGCTTATTCACTGAACTAAATTTTATATCTGTTACAAAAATTATTTTGATCAACCATTTCATTTGTGTACCTACACAATATTTGTCAGAGTTTAATTATAGTATTGGAATTTTTATTTATTAGCAAAAAGAATAGATACAATTCAGAGTACAATTCAATACTGTTATGGTAATTTTAAAAGGCATTATAGATGCAAATGATAGGCATTGTATTATTTAGGCTGGCATACATCGGGAAACCACATAGTAGGTACACAAACATTTAGGTGTTGTCCTATTCACATAGGTAGGTACTTATATTAATAACGGTCAATCGCACGAACGGTAGGATCGCATGCCGAATACCTGAGCTTACAGTTTATTCCAATTCCAATAACCGATTCCAAAGGATTTTTTGCATTTTCAGATTAATTGTTCCATTGTTTTTATACAAAATGTAAAAAATTTAGAATATGAAAATCCGACATTCTATAGGTATATGATCTCTAGTATTGGAATTGACCATAAATCCGTTTACAGTAGAATGATGGTATCATGCACGAAATTAAAAGTAGGATTTGGTTCTAAATGGTCATGAAAACGTTTTCACGTGCTCTATTTAAATAGCAAAGCACTATTAAATGTATCTTACTGCATCTAACAGATATTCCTATAAGCAGGCTAGGTATCAGCCCTATATGAATGTCAAGAATCGTCGCGGGCTCCGATTCCATCCAACTCACCGCGACACACTTACCGACCGAATTAATTATTACGAAATACAGACAACAGAAATTACATTTTATTTTATAAGAGAATATACCTATAGACGGCATGAACGTATAAAGAACAACGGACGTAATGCTGTCACTGCACAGGTTGAAGCACCGTAATGGCGGCGCGTTGTGTATGTGTGCGGATTTTCTGGTAGGCGCCAAGATTACTATGGTTTGTATTTGTGGGTGGATAACGCGTCAATACACATACCTAGTACGTTACCGAGCTTAATATGAATGCTTCACTCTGTGTAGTGACAACACTCTGTCCGATTCTTTATACGTTCATGATAGACAATTATTGACATTCATATTCCCAAAATGGGGTAGCCTGCAGAATCATAAAGAACACTCCATGTTTTCTTTAACATGTAAGTGATCGAAACGCTAAAGTAAAAAAAAATAGACTACATGTGCTCATAATATTTGAGGATTGAAAAATTGTTAACCTCATTTTTTAAAGTAGGTTATAATGTAATATGTAGGAACTTTTGTAGTAGTGGGATCAAAATGAGTAAATTTTACCTGACTCAGTGTGCTTCCCTATCTCAAAAACTAAAAGGCTTAATATGTTTATACGTACCTACCTATCTACGTATTATCGGAAAAAATACCTTTTCGTTTTTCCTGCAATAAACATGATAGAAGTTTCTGATTACCTATAAAATTAATATTTATTTTAAGCACCGTGGATTCGCATGGATTCATTGAAAGGCAATAAGGATTATTCTGGGATATAATTAGCAAATATCGATTATCATTGTCGTGTTGATTTTATTTACTACAATCATACCAAATTCCAGGTTTTTAGGGTTCCGTACCTCGAAAGCTAAAAACGGAACTCTTTTTTCTCAGGAACGCGTGAAAAAATAAAACTTCTAAGCCAACGCAATCAAAAGGTTTATGCGAAAAATTTCCGCAAATTTTCGACTTCTCAAGGGAATCGAAACCTACAGGGTACTTCTCGTGAACTTTGAATCTTGAAATTTGGTACGAAGCAACGTCATCTAGCACAGATAACAGAAAAAACCGTAAATTTTTAGTTACATCATATAATAAAACAGGTTGGTACGGAACCCTCGGTGCGCGAGTCCGACTAGCACTTGGGAGTATGGTGATATTTTTTACAAAATCATTTTTTTCTTGAAACAATTTTTCCATTCGCAAAATTTCCCGATTTGTTATTTATATATTTATTATCTGTTATATTATTTATATCGAATTCCCTGGTTTCCTGTTTTCTCGATAGTAATAATTCCATTCGTAAAATTGAACAATCTTGTTAAATCCAAATAGTTTATTACAAAAACACTTTCCTACACTTTAAACAGATGTACTAAAAGTAGGTATTGGAGCCATTTTATTCATATTCTATTATACGAGTAAACCTTGCCAGTTCAAAGCTGTATCGAAAGGAAGCTATTGTTCAAAGTAGCTATATGTTTATTATCAAGAAGAAATAGCGGTAAAATATGCGTATGGAATAATCTCATCTGGTAAAAAGCTATATCAGTAAATTAAACTTCGAAAAAATCAGCGAAATAAAACAAAAAGTTTGGTAAATTTCGCGAATGGAAAAATTTGCTTCAAGAAAAAATGATTTTGTCAAAAATGTCACCATACTCGCACTTGGCCGGTTTTTGTTTTTGAGAGTGGAAAATCTCCAACAGTTATTTAACAGTTAGAAATTTTTAACACGCCCATCTATTTTACAAGCCGCCCTCAAATTAGAAATACTTACCTATATGATATTACGGTTGGTGAAATGCGATGGTACTCATGTTATGTGATGTTATATTACTACGGTACCTACAAAAAGATCAATGTGCCCACGAATAAAATTATAATTCGGTATTGACGCACATTAGGGGCCAATTCTCGAAAAGTCTCGAGTGGGAACGAAGCCGAAACGGAACCGTTGTAGGCGCTCAGAACAAAGCAATAATTACTTTATGGTGACGTAATTAGACACATTTCAGCACGAGACAGATATTTGTTTTATTCTGTCATACTCGTGACCGATGCGTGCTTATGATGTTCCTTACGAGTATAACTCAAGCGGTAAGTATATATTGCTTCACACCGCGTTTCGTTAACTGTTCGAGTGATTGCATTTCGGCTCAAAAATTTTCAAGAATTGCCCCCCTGTACAGTCTAATCCGTACCTAAATGTATTCAGATGAATGTGCTAATGTATAATGAAATTGGCTTGTCTGTTGATTTTACAAACATAAACTTTTCGCATGCCTTTTTAAAACTGTTTACATTGTGTTTTACATCATGATGTTAGTTTATATTGTCAATAATATAACTTCTATGTTGCTCTGGGAGTGAAAAAAAAAAGTATAATACAGTTGCTTCTCTTCCCTGGCATACTGTACAAGTCAGTAGAGGGACAAGAGGGTCTTGGTGTTTTGTAGGCGATGGGCTGACCACCTGTCACTACTAATCGAACTTGTACATCTCAACTATACCCTCAAATTGGTTAGAAGTGGCACCATCTGGTTCTATCGGCCCTTGGTGTTCTGCCTGCCTCCTAAGGTATAAAGGCGTGATTATATTATATATGAAATTAAATACGAATTAAATATTTTTATTTTAAGCTATTTTTCTTGTTTGTTTATCTATATGATGTTTATGTTTCTATAGAACATGAGTCGTGAGAAGTTATTAGATCATAACTGCCAAAATCAAATTGTCCACTTGAATAAGCCATGTTGAGTATAACGGTATAGACAGATGATATACCACCTAAGTATGTACCTATTTTCTCATTTATTAGTCCTCAAGTCCCAGTAATTTTTCTCTTTAGGTAAATGAATTCATAATAAGTTATTAATAAATTCCCAAGTTTATTAACACAAGTACATTTTAAAAAAACGACAAATATTCCAGCGTCATTGATTTAACCTGCGATGTTTTGCCAGTTTGGCTTAGCAGATTGAAAGCACGACTTTACAATCTAGTCGAAAGTGTAATAAATAATGTTTGCATGTGTGTCGGCACGTTTTTATACGTGTGCGGTGTTGGGCGGGCGGGCCGCGCAGTCGCGCAAACGCAGCGAGCCGCGCCGACCGGACCGATCGAGTGCGCCCGGGCATCTCTCAACTACTTTCTTTCCACCAATTTATTAATGTACGTGTAAACAAAAATGATGTTCCAATTCAAGTGATTGTGTTCGCAACTCGAATCAGTGCTGCGAAGTTCGTAATGACGTATCCAATCATATCGGAAGTGCAGTGATCGGAATCAAATAGATCTCTATAAAATCAAGTGTTATGTAACGTTCGTTAGTTGAGCGAGCGATGTACGAGTATGAGATGAGTGGATTGAATTGTTTTATCATTTGAGTTTTTTCAAGCTAAAGCGAGAAGGTCTTCCTATAAATATAAATACGAATCGATATGACGTGTAATAAAAGCAATTTATAGTCAATGGGTCATTTGTTATAAGGAATACCTAACTAAATTATAAAGTAAATACTTATTGTTCAAAAGTTATAAAAAAATATATACCTACTTATGGCAATATGTACCGGCAAACGGTCAAATTAATATTTATCAATAAGCTATATTCGAAACTAGAACAAGGTAATCTGGCTTTGAGACCTTGAATGTTGGGTATATGTACATGCATCCTAAGAATTACATATCTATATTATTTTTCAATTTTCTTTGGGTGATTTTTGCACGATAAGATTCATATACAAACACACCTTATGGTCACGACCATAAAATACTCCCATAAGGAAAATGGCACTGACTGCTGTATTACTTTCTTAAGCTACTTAATATAATATTATATTAAAGGGTAAATATTTTAAATAGTCGTCTCTCAGAACTTCGCAATAAAATTTTAAAATCGTTTCATTTACATAAATTGATCTGTGTCTTTGATGTTCCTTTGGATTATAAGGGAATACTAATAAAGAATTTCCAGATATTCCTACGGAAACGGGAAAAAATGCAGAAATCATGAAATTTTTAAAAACGCTTATTCGCGAAAGTTTTTTTTTATGTTTTTATTTTGGGCAGTGACAAAGCAAGAATTTTTCAAAATTCTCACAGGAAGCAAACATTATGGGAGTCATTATGTGGTTATTAAACCGATTGATGTTCAAAGATGGGCATGTATGTTCCTTGGGTAACGTCAGAAAAGGATGTCTCGATATTCCCATTGCTGCGGGAAAAACGAGATTTCTAATTTCCATAAAGTTTTCCGTAAAGCGGACAAAATAACGTAGGCGAAATGAACCTAACCATGTCTTTGAAAAAGTTCTGGAAAAATTTAATTAAACAAAAGCAACCTAGAAACAAAGTTACGGAGTCGTATGAAAAGAACATGCTAGAACTCTTAAAAGGCAAGAAACCTCTCACAATTCTCGGTTAAACTTTCCCACTTTTTTTCCTTTACTTTATAAGTTTACGCAAATAACATGATCGTTTACTTTAAAGAATTAAGATGTGCAGGCACTGATCTATACGAGAAAATATTTAGAACTAACTAACCCGGCGAAGTTCGTACCGCCTTATTTCTTAGGTTTTCTAAAATCTGATTTAAATTTTTTTTAAAACTGTACATGCATCTCTTCTTTAATGTTGTATGCCATATTTCTTTTTGTGTGTGTGCAATAAAGAATAAAGAAAAGAAAGAAAACTTTTTTAATACAAACCTTTTCCTAGAAATAACAAACACAAAAAAAAAAAAAAAAAAATTGGTCCAGTACAAAAATGCTTGTATAGCTATGGACATTCTTATATACCTTCAGTCTATCATACCTGATCTACCTCTATCATTACAATTCTTCCTTAACCAATTAAAAATATATAAACTAAAATAGATATAACGATGATAAAAATATTAAAAAAACATATCACTCTATAAACGTGGGGGTAAAAGATAGTAAGTATTTCTATTCAAATCCATAATGTTATACAAGTACCGTAATCACGGGTCTATGGTACGTTTCGCTCGGTGGATTATTATTTCTATCTATCTATAGGTATATCTATATCTCATCTTATTGTATTTTATATATAATAATAATTTTTTTAAAACGAAAAACCGACTTCCTCCCAAAACTCGAGCTTACTAAAGTAAAATTTAACTAAAGGGCAAATATATATTGCGTTAAGCCGTGTACGAAGTTTAGGAGGCATAATATTGTCAGATTTATATAACTTTTATATAAAATAGGCCACATGACAAAAGAGAAAAAGGACTAGGCTTCGAAACTTTACGTCTGACAATATGATGATTATGATGATAATGATGACCTCCGACCAATTTAGGTCATGCCGACCACTTCTACTCCTAGATATTACTAAGTTGGCGTTCATGCGCTCGGTGATGGCTTACATTTACATAGCCAATCTTCGCCCTGAATGCCCGCGCACACAGAGGACAGGTTAGTGCGCCATTATTGTATTATAGATAATGGCAGCAGGAGGACGAGTCTTTAGTTCATCACGTTTAGCGTCAAGGTCAGCTTGACGCTGCTCCTCGAACTCGTGTACTTGCTTTATCACCGTCCTGCGCCACTCTGGTCGTTGTGCTGACAAAACTTCCCATTTAGATGGATCTATATTGCATCTCTTCATCTCTTTTCTGAACATCTTTGTATCTGAGGAGTTGCCCGCCGCGTTTCCGCTTGCCCTCCTCTAGTTTATAAAAGAAGATGCTCTTAGCCAATCTCTCCTCCGCCATACGAGACACCTGACCGCACCACCGAAGCTGCCGACGCATTAAGTAGGCCTCAATGCCACTTACATTGGCTCTTCGCAATACTTCGGTATTACGCACTCGGTTGGACCATCTGATTCTCATGATGGATCGGAGACACTTGAGGTGGAATCGATCCAGAGTGCGTATGTGGCGACGGTACATGCACCACGCCTCGGAGGAATATAAGAGATTTGGCAGCACAACAGCCATGTACACACTTATTTAAGCAACATATAATTACACTCCTTCTTCCTGCCCTGTTCCCAATCATTTGGGGTCGGTGCAATATATAGGTACTCTTTTTTCATTCATCCCTATTATCCGTCATCTCGTTATTCTCATGTCTACCTCTTCCTCTATAATCATCTTACTTCGGACACGGCTTAACGCAACATATAATTTAATGACTTAACACAATTATCTTTATCTTCATAAGCCTATTGCAGTCCATTACTGGACGTAGGCCTCCCCCTGCCATAGGGGGATTTTGTTACTAAAAAGTTCCACTATCTGTTTTTCGGCGGCTCCATCATCAGACCCTCGTTTCCTTTATATTATGTGTAGCTGACCAAAATTCTCTATAAAAATCTAAAAACGGACTACTCGTGCCTTTTATATTTGAGGATATCCCTAGATTCCTTAGAGATTCCATCATCAGATGTTATGTTTTATATGTAGGTGATCAAAACGCTCAGTAAAAGTATAAAAACAGACTACATGTGCCTACAATATTCGAGGATTGCCCTCGATTTCTCCAAGATCCCATCATCAGATCCTGATATGGTGAATATGGGACCAACCTGGAAGTATACCATGACCAACTATAAAAAAAAATCTGAAATCGGTTCATAAATGACGGAGTTCTGAGGTAACACACATAAAAAAAAAAAAATATTAAAAAAAACATACAGACGAATTGATAACCTCTCTTTTTGAAGTCGGTTAAAAATGTAACGAATCGCTGTCTGTACATGGAAGATATATGAGAAAAAATGTTATAGCAGACCTTTATCAACGCAATAGTACTCGATAGAATGATTTTTGGAATTTTTGTCGGTTTGTCGATTTGTCTGTGCATTTGTGCACGCTAATCTCAGAAACGGCTGAACCGATTTCGATACAATTTTTAGGAATACTCGTATATTGTGACAGGTCCACTTAACATGTAGTCTACTTTTTATCCCGGACAATTTCGACATTTTGTTTTTTCTGTAGTCCACGCGGACTGAGTCGCGGGCGTCCACTAGTATTAACTAGTAATGTTAGATATAAGTATAAGTAAGTATGTTGTAGCTTTTTACGTATAGTTTTGAATTTTTATGTTTGGAGAGGGATGACGGCAGTGTTCAGAAAAACCAGTAATGTAAACCAGTATACTCGTACTCGTACATACACTGTTGGCACTAACTATTGTAAATTATGTGGAAATAAATAACTTATTATATAGCAGTAGGTACCTAAGTTATGATTTAAAAGTGAGGTATCACAATCGACTTATCAACTTCGTAGTATACTGGGTGTAAAAAGACAACTTTGTTCTTTTAATACCTCGTATTCCTTGTAACATCACGATAATTTTTTTCTATGAAAACACCCCTGGGAAACCACGGGTTTCCAAGATATTGAGGTACAAAGTTACATTAATATTATAATTTTTTTTTACATAAATCCATCTGAAATCGGTTAACAAACATTTTTTTCAAAGATACCATGTCAAAATGTTAGTTTTGTAGATACATTTGTACATTGCGCATCAAACGAACACATTGCTTGCAATAAAATGACAGTATTTTTTCTTATTTTTTTTGTCGTTTCCCAGGGTCGGTTCCATAGAAGAAAATTATCGTAACCTTACAAAGAATACGAGGTATTAAAAAAACATTGTTGTCTTTTTACACCCTGTATATTTCTGTAGAATAAAATAACAGTGCTGTCCTGAGCTGATGTCACTAGAATACATCAACTGCATCTCTCTCCACGTACGTCGCAAGAGTCGACTATGGAACTTACGCATTCCCTCAAGCGATAAGCTAACAACTTGTCACTGATCATCTGCATCTGTCCCCGCTATGCTAAACGTGGTTCTAGAATCTCCTTTAGGATACTGCAGTTTTGACTACCTCATTTCGGGTCTGGATTATGACTCTGTATGTACAACAAAAACATGGAGTGTGGTAAGCAGGTGAACGTCATTCTTGCCAATGCATTAGTAACAATTACCTATCTATTGCTCATCCTATTTCTTTGAGTAAATTATCAATCAAGCTGATTACAAAAAAATAAATGAAATTGTATTAGGCGTTACAATTCGGAAGTTCAAACATTTACTATGGGTGCGCCCACCACCGGGCCCTACACCCTCCACTGACCCTCGGATCTGATAACTCATAATTACGACAACAGGCACTTGCACTAACTACAATCGCCATGAGAAACCAGACCCGAGCACCTAGCATGCAAGACGATACATTGCACCATTCCGAAATCAAAAACTAGATAAACAATCTACATATGTTTCGCCAACAACCGTGGCATCCTCAGGATTATAGAAATTAGTAAATTGGTAAACCACTAATTACTATGAACCTCTAAAACCCAACACATTACTTACACAGAATTAACTACCCTCTACTAAGTATTAAAAAATATATAAATAATTACCCACCATCTACACTAATATTATAAAGAGGAAAACTTTGTTTGTTTGGTTGTAATGAATAGGCTCAAAAACTACTGGACCGATTTTAAAAATTCTTTCACCGTTAGAATCCTTATAGGACCTGGATGAACATAGGCTATAAGAATTTCCCGATATTCCCACGGGAAGGCGACAAACGGGAATTCTATATTTTTTACGAAAACCACTATACATATGAAGCTGAAATCGGGCATATATGTTCATTGGGGAGAGCAAGGGAGGACTAAAAACGGATTTCCCGAAATTCCCACGGGAAGGGGACAAACGGGAATTCATAATTTTTACGAAAACCGCTATACATATTAAGCTGAAATTGGGCATAGATGTTCATTAGGGACTGCAAGTAAGCACTAAGGACGAATTTCCCGAAATTCCCACGGGAAGGGGGCCAACGGGAATTAATTATTTTTTATGAAAACGGTTACACATATGAATCTTAAGTTGGGCATATTTGTTTATTTGGGACCCCGAGGAAGCACTAGGAACGGATTTCTCGAAACTCCCACGGGAAGGGGACAAACGGGAATTCATTTTTTTACGACAAGCGCGATACATATGAATTCGAAATTAGACCTGTACGTTCATTAGGGACTGCGAGGGAGCGCTAAGAACGAATTTCCCGAAATTCCCACGGGAAGGGGACTAACGGGAATTCAATTTTTTTACAAAAACCGCTGTACATGTGAAGCTAAAATCGGAGACTGCGGGGAAGCACTAAGAATTGATTTCCCGAAATTCCCACGGGAAGGGACTGTCTGTGCGTTTGTGCACGCTAATCTCAGGAACGGCTTAACCGATTTCGGTGCAGTTTTCAGGAATATATTGTGACAGGTCCCACTTAACATATAGGCTACTTTTTATCCCGGGAAAATGTTTTTATCCCGGATAATTTCGACATTTTTTTTTCTGTAGTCCACGCGGACGGAGTCGCGGGCGTCCACTAGTTATTTATATTTCAAATAAATATATACTATTTGTGCACACAAACCAAATAGTATTGGGTGAATTAGTTAAATTTAAATGAAAAAATTCAAAAATTCACCAAAATATTGATAAATTAGTAAAGAAAAACAAGGATGTATGCAACAACATATTCCATTGCCCACAAAAACAAAAATTGTTATTGACATTGACAAGCCATTATATGTATACTAAAGTTACTATTTATTTATTTATTCTAGCAATCGAATTTAATAGTGGGGAACAAAATTCAACTTGTTCATTTAAAAGGTTTACACCAGAATATTTGGCCTTCAAAATCTCCAACTGTTCCAAAATAGATAGACGAATGCCCTTTTCACACGTATACAGACTAACAAAACTGTGGTCATCTGGAATTTTATGATTTGAAACTAACAAGTGTTTGGCAAAATGTGATTTTTCAGGGAAATTGTTCCTGTAAGCTGCCAGATGTTCTTGGTATCTAATCTTGAAGTTACGACCCGTTTGACCTATATAAACAGAATTACAGTCAGGACAGTGCAAGTTATAAACTCCTGATTTTTTATCAATTGGTAATATTTGTTTTGTGTTAATTAATCTATTTAAAGAATTAAAAGTCTTAAAAGCCACCAAGATGTTTTGTTTTTTCAATGATTTTGCAATCATCTCTGAGATATAGCCAAAATATGGTAAACTACCAGTATAAATATTTGTAATCTCCTCTATTTTTGGGTACAACATTTGTTTAACTAAAATGTTTTTCTTTTTATCAATTAGGTTATAAATTAGTTGTGAACTATATCCATTTGATCTGGCTATTTGTATAATAGTATTTATTTCTTTAACATAATTAAAGTTATTAAGCGGCAACGTTACTAACCTGTGTATCATTGATTTGTATGCCGCAAGCTTATGTTGCCATGGATGGAAAGAATCAATTGGAATAGTTACATCTGTATGTGTTGGTTTCCGGTAAACTGAAAAATCATGATAATCTCCCAATCTAGTAATAGTTACATCTAAAAAATTTATACTATTGTTTATTTCTTGTTCTATTTTAAATTTAATCTTAGGATGTTTTGTGTTAAGGACGTTAACAAAAAGATGAAACTGCCTAACTGTGCCTGTCCAACATAAGATGATATCATCAACATATCTAAAATAATATTTTATATGATTATTACTATTAACAATATATTCATTTTCAAACCAATCCATAAATATATCGGCTAAAAGAGGTGAAAGCGGAGAACCCATAGTAAGACCATCCTTTTGTATGTAATATGTACTATTATAGCAGAAATAATTCTGGCTCATACAAAGTCTAGTTAAAGTGCAAAGTCCCTAGCTTTCTGGTCTAAAAGATCAAACTCAACTGGATGAAGCTTAAAAGCCAATTCCATGTGCAAAACCTTTAAGATAATTTAAAAATACACTTAAAGGTTAGGTTAATAATGAAGCATGAGGTGTATCATAGTAAGATAATGGAAATCCTCAATACAGATGAATTTCAAATATTACCATTTGATCCAACTAAGAAATTCCATGCACAATTAAAGCAATGTATTACTTCTGCTGAATATATTTTTCCAAAAAATTCTGCTTATTTAAAGGAACGTTATATTCCTATGAACCCAGTAACACCATTGTTATATGGTTTACCAAAAATTCATAAAGATAATATACCATTAAGGCCAGTCGTTTCATATATTGGAGCTCCAGCTTATAAATTAGCAAAATTTCTGAATGACATTATAAAGGAAAAAATTCAATTTACACCCAAATATAGTGTCAATAATAGTCTAAATTTAATAGATAAAATTAAAAATATTAAATTATCAACAAATTCCAAATTATTTTCTTTAGATGTTGAGAGTTTGTTTACAAATGTTCCTTACAAGGAATGTTTAAATATTATTAAAACTTGGTGTGAAAAAGTTAAACTAAATCCAATGGAGGCAGATAATCTTATTACCTTAACTAGACTTTGTATGAGCCAGAATTATTTCTGCTATAATAGTACATATTACATACAAAAGGATGGTCTTACTATGGGTTCTCCGCTTTCACCTCTTTTAGCCGATATATTTATGGATTGGTTTGAAAATGAATATATTGTTAATAGTAATAATCATATAAAATATTATTTTAGATATGTTGATGATATCATCTTATGTTGGACAGGCACAGTTAGGCAGTTTCATCTTTTTGTTAACGTCCTTAACACAAAACATCCTAAGATTAAATTTAAAATAGAACAAGAAATAAACAATAGTATAAATTTTTTAGATGTAACTATTACTAGATTGGGAGATTATCATGATTTTTCAGTTTACCGGAAACCAACACATACAGATGTAACTATTCCAATTGATTCTTTCCATCCATGGCAACATAAGCTTGCGGCATACAAATCAATGATACACAGGTTAGTAACGTTGCCGCTTAATAACTTTAATTATGTTAAAGAAATAAATACCATTATACAAATAGCCAGATCAAATGGATATAGTTCACAACTAATTTATAACCTAATTGATAAAAAGAAAAACATTTTATTTAAACAAATGTTGTACCCAAAAATAGAGGAGATTACAAATATTTATACTGGTAGTTTACCATATTTTGGCTATATCTCAGAGATGATTGCAAAATCATTGAAAAAACAAAACATCTTGGTGGCTTTTAAGACTTTTAATTCTTTAAATAGATTAATTAACACAAAACAAATATTACCAATTGATAAAAAATCAGGAGTTTATAGCTTGCACTGTCCTGACTGTAATTCTGTTTATATAGGTCAAACGGGTCGTAACTTCAAGATTAGATACCAAGAACATCTGGCAGCTTACAGGAACAATTTCCCTGAAAAATCACATTTTGCCAAACACTTGTTAGTTTCAAATCATAAAATTCCAGATGACCACAGTTTTGTTAGTCTGTATACGTGTGAAAAGGGCATTCGTCTATCTATTTTGGAACAGTTGGAGATTTTGAAGGCCAAATATTCTGGTGTAAACCTTTTAAATGAACAAGTTGAATTTTGTTCCCCACTATTAAATTCGATTGCTAGAATAAATAAATAAATAGTAACTTTAGTATACATATAATGGCTTGTCAATGTCAATAACAATTTTTGTTTTTGTGGGCAATGGAATATGTTGTTGCATACATCCTTGTTTTTCTTTACTAATTTATCAATATTTTGGTGAATTTTTGAATTTTTTCATTTAAATTTAACTAATTCACCCAATACTATTTGGTTTGTGTGCACAAATAGTATATATTTATTTGAAATATAAATAATGGTGGGTAATTATTTATATATTTTTTAATACTTAGTAGAGGGTAGTTAATTCTGTGTAAGTAATGTGTTGGGTTTTAGAGGTTCATAGTAATTAGTGGTTTACTAATTTACTAATTTCTATAATCCTGAGGATGCCACGGTTGTTGGCGAAACATATGTAGATTGTTTATCTAGTTTTTGATTTCGGAATGGTGCAATGTATCGTCTTGCATGCTAGGTGCTCGGGTCTGGTTTCTCATGGCGATTGTAGTTAGTGCAAGTGCCTGTTGTCGCAATTATGAGTTATCAGATCCGAGGGTCAGTGGAGGGTGTAGGGCCCGGTGGTGGGCGCACCCATAGTAAATACAAAAAAATACTTAATATTGTGGTTCTCTCCTGCATCCGATAGATGGCTCCGCTACAAATGCAAACTTTCTGAAATAAGCTGTAACAATATGGACCGTTATAAAAACATTGTCTAGTTGACCGAATTGTGAATCTAAACCATTTTCGAACCCACTTGAACACACACTAAAAAAATCATCAAAATCGGTTTAGCCGTTTTAGAAGAACGTTAATTACAAACACGCGAACAGAAAATAAAGGAAACATTTCCGAGATATAACAACCATCTACCGGGCGTAACTGAAACTAAAGTACATTTTTGAATATTCGACACAGCGACGGCACTGCAGTCTGCCGGATCCTATGAAAAAAGTTCTAACATAAACAACAATATAAATCTTCTTTTCGTGTAGTTTCTTTAACTCCTTCTAAACGGCTGGACCAATTTTAATGAAATTTTGTGTGTATGTTTAGGTGGGTTCGAGGATGGTTTAGCTTCACAATTCGGTCAACTAAATAATGTTTTTGCGCGTGGACTGCGGAGAAAAAAAAGTCGTTAACCGAATCATAAGTCTAAACCCACTTGAACACACACACAAAATTTCATCAAAATAAGTTGAGCCGTTCAGAGGGAAAACCATTACAAACACACAAACAGAAGATTTTTATATATCAAGATAATAACTATAATAATAACCAAAAAGTTTACTAAACTGAGAAGTTATAGGTACCTCTATGTTTGAGTATCATTTTTTTAAACAATCTATTATTATATAAATAAAAAAAGAATCTCCGAAATATATGCACTTACGTGCATAACTTTTGAACCAAATTGGATGATTTTTTTGTTATTTTATATATGTTTTCAGAAATGTTTGAAATATAATGGGAATAAGAATTTATTTATTTATTTATTTTATTGTACCTTGTAATTGTAAATGATCTATCAATATTTTTATCACAAAATGAGTAACCATTTCTTCGTTTAAAAATAAATCGACATTCGGGAACAGTCGCCACCTCTCCACAGTGGCTCGACCACAGATTTTTATAGAGTACTCGTATCGACTGTATGCGCTCTAGCGACACACTGGCTTAAGACACCTTGATGTATTTCTGTATAGACACCGACATCTAAATTAAACTCTCCTATATATAAGTGACGGTGATTGTTTCGTTGGCATGATTTTATAAACACGCCGCCGCCACATTTTGATATTTTGTGTGTTCAATTAACCCAGAATATTTGTACTATTATTCTGTTTTTAAACATACCTAATACCTAACATTATAATAAAATTTCATATGTTCTGATAAGTACTTTATCAGCAGAAAATTTCCATTAGGTAAAAAGGCTGGATTCAGAAATGGTAAAAAATTTAATCAGTCAGTTGTGTAATTAATGTCAGCATTAAAGTACGTGCGTTCCCTTTTGGTAGTCACATCGATATCCTCATTCCATGATTTTAATTATTCATCGAGTTGTAAAAGCTCGAAAAGGGAAAACATTAAATTACAGCGAATTGTCGTAGCTGTAATTATATAGGGTGTAACAGAAAGGGTATGTTAAGCGAAAAGCTATGTAAATAGCTCACTATAGAGAACCTATTTCCAAAATTTGAGACTCGAAATCACATTTTTATTTTTCAAGATTGTATGAAAATTCCTGAGATATTTAAAAATTCTCCATACTATCGGGAAAAATAAACATGTGATTTCGGGTCTCAAATTTTGTGGATAGGTTCTCTACAGTGGACTATTTACATAGCTTTTCGCTTAACATACCCTTTTTGTTACACCCTGTATACATATAGGTAGGTACCCCCATTTTAGGAACACAACCGTGTAGCCAAAAGAAAATTCACAACCACGAAGATTTATAGCTACGTTTAACATAGCGGGGTCAGATTTTAATGATCAGTGAAGTTGTTCGTTTATCATCTGAGGGTACCCTTAGTCACCTCTTAGAACATGCACAGAAGGAGATGCAGCTTGTTGTACATGTACTCTAGGAAACCCCGCATTAGTACATTGTAATTAGATTTATGCGTCTGCGTAATATTACCTAACTAATAGGCAAGGGTTTATGTACCATCTGACAATGCATCCGATTCACAGTTATTGGCAATAATCACATATAATTTTTTCAATTTCTGGGAATCATGTTGCCATCTAATTTAATTAAACTCAATACAGGGTATAAGAGAAGGGGTATGTTAAGCGAAAAGCCATGTAAATAGCCCTGTATGATATGCTAATGTAACACCCCTATCGGGCGATGCAAAGTCCGTCATTAAAAAGTAAACTCTGGAAGGAAAAATGAGACTCTTTAACAAAAGACAACGTAACACTGAGATAATCACAATAATACAAAATGAGTTTTACAAATATACCACCTCGATTAGTGTTTAATGTTCCTGATTGATTAAATTGATTCACTGAGTTGCGGACACAAACTTGTAGATAACAATATTTAAGGAGAACTCTACTTACTTTGAGTGCAAACGAAACCGTGCTAGAATCAGTTTATGCGTTTTTTTACAGCTAGTGAGCTAAATCATATCAAGGATGGTGGCAGGCGACGTGACGCGGCGGGCGTCCATCACCGCGCCATCCATGCACCGCCGGCCGTCGGCGAGGCGAGGCTCACTCATAAAGAACCCACAGACACAGTCTCAGGTATACTTCACATTCTGTTTTTCTACTAGTTACTTTATAGTCGCTTGTTAGATCCCCCCAGGATTTTCTATGCATTTTTTATGTTGATCCTGGCTTACAGGGAACAGTGGCAGAAATGAGCAGTAGGCCAATCCCGATAGGAATAGTGGAAATCCCTTTAACCACTCCAAGTCCAATTCCAAGTAGGAGATCAAAAGAGTTAAGCCAACTTCCTTATTTGTCCAATGCTAAAGATGACCATTTCCCCAATTGTCTATTTGAGGTGTCTATTACATACACACATACATAGATAGACAATTTTGGCATCCTTTAACCTTATAATCTTCAACTAAAAAACAGCATTAGCACACAGGTTAAGCTGTTGTAAAACGTTGGTGGGTGTGATTTGTGTAGGCAAAATAGCCTGTTTTCAGAGCTTTGATAATAGCTTGGCCAAATCCTAGCCGCCACAAGCCACACACACACCTTATGTCAAGCTCTAACCACATACACCTAGCTAGCCTTTATTTTCTGCCTAATAACTTCGCTGAACACACCTACGTCATTTACGAACCATAGCAGAGTTTATAAGTTAGAATAGAAAAACAAAATGCGTAAAACGTGAACTTTGAAAAAAAAGGCAGGATGACCTATTTTAGTGTCATTAAAACCACACCCTATAAAAATATTATAAAGTTAAAGGAAATTGATATCTGTTGCTAAAAGGGTTAGGGGACATCTTTGGCATAGAAAGGAAGCCCCATTTAGTCAAAATAACTATAGTGAATCACACTCGTGCGTCATCTTGTTGGGATGTAAAAATGTATATAATCCCCATGATAAGTAAGCTTCGTCCGCGGGGGCTACTACAAATTGTGGCGTATTTAGATAAAATATACACCCGTTCTTAAGTTAGACCTTGTACAAAAAAATAGTGAAAACCGAATTTAATTTCATTAAATAGTTTTTGCGTGATGCGCGAAACAGACAGCCAGCCAAAAATTCAATAACGTGTAGTTTGGCTTATGTTGGCTCTCAAAGGGCCCATTTTTGCTATATGTCCAATGTACAAACAAACTTGAGTTATAGATTTGTTATATCTATAAGTAAGTACATAGATATACATATTCAATATTCGTATCTAAAAGCTTGTATGGATAGAAGTATGAATAGCTGAATAACGTAGCTTCCTCAAAAACAAGTAAATGGATATAAATTAAACAGATTCAGGCATAGAACGTTAGGAAATAATACAAAATAACGTTATTTTTGTTGATGAATCGAATATGCTCTTATTTTTACCCGACTGCGCGACGCAAAGGAGTGGTATTGTGTTTAACAGCCTATGTATGTATGTACGTTCCTTTGAAGCACTACACAGACCAAACGCCTCGGCCGATTTTTATGATTCATACGTCAATCATTTGAGACTCGAAATCACATTTTTATTTTTCAAGATTGTATGAAAATTCCTGAGATATTTAAAAATTCTCCATACTATCGGGAAAAATAAACATGTGATATATATATGTGGGAGATTTGTGTATTTATTAATGTAAAATAACATTTGTTTTGTTAAATAAAAATAAATTAGTTGTTGTGTTGACTAGTACGAGGTTCCAGTGACAGGTACGCTGTTTTACCGACGACCGGGTACTACGAAGTACGTGGTTCCGGTCTCAGGTACGCGGTATAACTGTCATACGGATACCACGTGGTTAGTTTCCACTTCCCTCGGTCACTTGTTTATGCCATGCTTTATAAGCGCTTGCAAAACGATAAGCGGACGAGTTTTGTTCCGACTGTTGCGGTGACTGTTTGTAAGAAACAAAATACTATGTCAGACAAGAATCTGTGTGAGGACGCGACTATAGATTCCGAAGTGCAGGATCCGGGCATTCCATGCATCGCACCGGCCTCACCAATCCTCAGTCAACGCTCCGTACTGACGGGGCAACAACCTGTGAACGAAAACGTTGCGCCTGGAACCAACCAGGAGGGAATTCCTACAATAGACTCCAATGGACCTATTACAAATGCCGGTAATTTCGTTCCTTTAAATTTTATGAAGTCTATAATGCAAGAAATGATGGCTACCTTCAGTCAAACATGTACTAACGCTTTTCCTACGCCTTCGACCGCACAACCATTGTCCAGACCTAGGAATCTTGACCACATCTACTTGCCCTCATTCGACCCCGATGACCGAGCGGATACGGTTCAAGTCTGGTGCCAACATTTAGAAGAACTTCAGGCTGAATACCAGCTTAATAACCGAGAAATGCTTAATTTGGCTAGGAAGAACTTGAAGGGTCGTGCTGCTGATTGGGCACGCCGAAACTACGCTAGTCTAACTAATTGGCTAGAACTGAAAAATAATATTGTCCAAACCTTTGCAGATGAAACTAGGTATTATGACGATTTGACCGCATTCATGGAGTATACGAGTGATAAGACCGGCAACCTTGCTGAGTATGCAACCCGCAAATGGGAGCTGGCAAAGAGGGCAGTAGGCGTTGCAGTGACAGAGGCGCATTTAGTTGAAGCTGTGATATCAGGTATGTCAGACTTTCGTATTAGATCTGATTTGTTACGGTTGACACCCAAAACTTTGCCCCAGTTGGTGCAAAGTCTTAATTCTTATAAACGCAAGCAACCAATATGCGATACTACTCACTCAATCCCTACTAAGAAAACTAAATTAAACCCTAATGATTTTAAATTAAGGCGCTGTCAAAGATGTTTTAAGTTAGGTCATGTACAAAGAGATTGTTATACCATCATTAAAAACAAATTGCCTTCCCCTGACAGTTCTGTTGCGGCTCAGCCTCTAACTAACCAGTTAATTCCTGAACCTCAAAATAAAGTGATACCTTCTCGACCTCTCACTTGTAGCTTTTGTCATAAACCAGGTCATAAGTATGAAAATTGCTTCAAACGTCTAAACAAGACTGCTAAATCAGAAAAATCTATAAATTCCCTGGTAGTTAGTAATTCCCGTTCCGTGATAGCTAAAATTGATGAACGGAGTATAGTGGGGCCGAATGTTCCCTAATGCGTGAAACTATTGGTGATTCCATAAGTGGCAAAACGTTATTTGCTACAACATTTTTACGGGGAGTTGGTGAAAATTCGTTTTGTTCATCCCGTAAGAAAATTTGTTTAATATGTATTGATAATCTAAATTTCGAACTCGAGTTTGTACTAGTACCAGATCACTACATTCAATATGACATTTTGCTGGGTGAAAATCTTTTTAATATTCCCGGTATACAAGTGATATTTTCTAAATCTGAAACTAAAATTTCCCGAACTTATTATAATATTAATGTCGTAGAGAAGATAGACTTGCAAACTGTTCTTGACACGGATATAGACTAACTTTAGGGAAAAGTTGCTTAACATATTAAATGGTTATACTGATCTTTTTACTTCTGGAAATTGTGTTACACCCGTCAATACTGGCGAGTTATCGATTCGTCTAAAGAACCCAGATAAAAAGGTACAAAGACGGCCTTACCGTCTTGCTCCCATTGAACGGGAAAGTGTTAAGAAAATTATTCAAGACCTAAAAAGTAATTACATTATTCGTGATAGCAATTCTCCTTTTTCTAGTCCCATTTTCTATTAGTCCGTAAAAAGGACGGTAGTGATCGCCTTTGCGTTGATTTTAGAGAGCTAAATAGCAACACAGTGCGCGATAATTTTCCACTTCCGTTAATTGACGACCATATTAGTAAACTCGTAAATGCTAAATATTTCACAGTACTAGATATGGCGGCAGGTTTCCACCAAATCCCTATAGCTCCTAGTTCTATTGAGAAAACAGCCTTTGTTACACCCGATGGGCAATATGAATTCTTGCGTATGCCTTTCGGGTTGTGCAATGCCCCATCCGTTTTCCAGAGAGCAATTACAGCCGCTCTTAAACCATACGTTGATATCTTTGTACTAATATACGTCGATGATGTTATAATTTTCTCCAGTACTATTGAGGATGGTATTGAAAAATTACGAAATGTTCTTGATTGTTTAAGAAAAGCCGGATTCTCTTTAAATATCAGAAAGTGTAAATTTCTCAAAACCGAAATTGAATATTTAGGTCGTATTATATCTAATAGCTCTGTTAGACCCAGTCCTGGTAAAGTTTCAAGCTCGTGACGGATTGTAACTCCTTAAAAGCATCTAGTAATAAAAAAGAATTACTTCCTCGTGTTCACCAGTGGTGGGCCTACTTACAGTCTTTCGATTTTGACATTTAGTAACGGAGAGAAGAACGTATCCCAGATGTAGACTTTTTGAGTAGGAATCCCCCGCCTCTCAATATTAATAATGTACTTATTTATAATGATTGGTTAGAGGTTGGTCAGGAAAAAGATTCGGAAACTAAAAACTTATTAGAACCTATAAAAAACGGGTCTATAGATAAAAGTATAGCTTCTAGTTATGAAATACAAAACGGGTTACTTTACAAAGTCTACAATACAAAAGACAATAAAACAAAAAAGGCCTTGTTTGTTCCTAAAAGTTACAGATGGTATATCATTCAAACTTTTCATGATTCATTAAAACACTTGGGATGGGAAAAAACTCTTGATAAGATCCGTGAGAATTTTTGGTTCCCTAATATAACTAAAAACGTCCGAAAGTATGTTGAGAATTGCCTAACATGTAAAATTAACAAAAGTCAATATGGTTCGCGTCAAGTGTCCTTGCATCCTATTGATAAAAAGCCCTTACCTTTCCATACAGTGCACATGGATACGACAGGAAAACTCAGTGGAGGTAACGCTGTGGTATTCGTGGATGCTTTTTCGAAATACTGTTTCATAAAACCCGTATTAAATCTTACGGCAACCGCTACTGTTAATTGTTTAAAGGATTTAATTTATACCTTTGGTACCCCCAAAAGAATTATTTGCGATCAAGCTGCATCGTATACTGGTAAAGAATTGCGGGCATTTTGTAATATTTGGTCAATTGAGCTGCATTTTATTGCTAGCGGTGTCAGCCGTGCAAATGGTCAAGTCGAAAGACTTATGAAAGTTTTGACAGACTGTTTCACGGTAATAGAAAATACTTCACGGAGAAGCTGGAAGGATGCTGTCGGTGAAGTTCAATTGGCTATTAACTGTTCATTTAATAAAACTACAGGTCAGACTCCCTTCCAGCTACGCCTCCTGCCATCTCCGCCCTCATAAACGATATTGAACGCTTGGACCTAGATACTTGCCGTCAGTTGGCTAAACATAAAATTGATGCATGTGCATTAAAACAAAAGGAACTTTTTGATCAAAATAAGGCTAAAATTGTCCCCTTTAAGGTTGGTGATATTGTACTAGTGAAACAAAATTCACGAACAATTACCAAACTTGACAGCAAGTACAAAGGTCCATGCGTCATTACCGAAATCCATGATAATGAAAGATATACAGTAAGAGTTCACAATACTGGTAAAGATTTATATGTTGCTCACGAAAATTTAAGACTAGTTTCGCCTGATATGGGTTGTGAACTAACCGATTCTCTAGATGACTAATCTTTTATTTTTAAGATTCTTATCACCCTGTATTGACCAAACTCGTGGCCAGATGTTAAGGTTTATGCAGTGTAATAAGAATGTTTGTATTATGGCTGTACCCTTGTGGCGTTTTTACCGAGGCCAATAAGATATCTCTAGTGTATTAAGTAATATGGCTGTGCCCTTGTGGCGTTTTTACCGAGGCCAATAAGATATCTCTAGTGTATTAAGTATTATGGCTGTGCCTTTGAGGCGTTTTTACCGAGGCCAATAAGATATCTCTAGTGTATTAAGTATTATGGCTGTGCCTTTGAGGCGTTTTTACCGAGGCCAATAAGATATCTCTAGTGTATTAAGTAATATAGCTGTGCCCTTGTGGCGTTTTTACCGAGGCCAATAAGATATCTCTAGTGTATTAAGTATTATGGCTGTGCCTTTGAGGCGTTTTTACCGAGGCCAATAAGATATCTCTAGTGTATTAAGTAATATGGCTGTGCCCTTGTGGCGTTTTTACCGAGGCCAATAAAATATCGCTAGTGTATTAAGTATTATGGCTGTGCCTTTGTGGCGTTTTACCGAGGCCAATAACATTAATGTGTAATTATTTTGATTTTGTCGTGCCAAATTGGCGTTTTACCGAGGCAATTAATTATGGTATAACTATGCGTTATGAAGGCTTTTCACAAAAATTATAAGTTTATGATAACTAAATTAATATAGGACAAATAGTTTACTTTTGAAAATTGTTACTTATGAGATTTGCGAGCCTGTCGATGCTGGCTGCTTGTCAGAATGGCCGTGTGGGAGATTTGTGTATTTATTAATGTAAAATAACATTTGTTTTGTTAAATAAAAATTAATTAGTTGTTGTGTTGACTAGTACGAGGTTCCAGTGACAGGTACGCTGTTTTACCGACGACCGGGTACTACGAAGTACGTGGTTCCGGTCTCAGGTACGCGGTATAACTGTCAGACGGATACCACGTGGTTAGTTTCCACTTCCCTCGGTCACTTGTTTATGCCATGCTTTATAAGCGCTTGCAAAACGATAAGCGGACGAGTTTTGTTCCGACTGTTGCGGTGACTGTTTGTAAGGTAAACTGTTGATTATACTATTTTTATATAAAGCTATCTTGTCCCATATTATATTGTTAATTATTGATAGCATACAGTTATTTGTTAATAATTTATGTACTTAATTGCACAACTGAAATTTTTAAATAGTGTGCTTATTTAGAATAAACATTAAGTATTTATATTTTCGTGTTTTACTTATTTCAATCTCTCTCATATATATAAAGGCACCGAGAAGTCTTCACCAGAAGAATCCATAATTATCGTGGGTAGGCGGGCTAGGAGACTTGGGGTTCGATGAAATGATGAAATACTTAGTAAACCGAAAATACACTTCTTTAATGATTCGCCAATTAAATTTACAAATCGTAACGATAAGAGATTACACGGATACAATCAGATTAGTTATTTACTGACGTTCCACTGAACACGTGAGACGCGTGCGCAACGTCTTTTTACTGCGGTCGCTCAATGACAACTGACTCGGTAATGGCCGCCGTCTCAGTGCCCAGTGTTACGTCTTCTGTCAGGAGTATGCGGGTAGTTTTGTTATAAGTCAACCGCCATTCCTTCGATGCGCCGTCACGGCCAATCCTGACTGTCGCACGCCCACGTGCGTTTAGTCATCTTGTTGAGGATCATCTGAAATGTAGAGATGTCATTACTTGCTCGACCATTCCTGACATAAAGTTACTCCCGTCTTAGTTATTACTCAGCTTAGGACAGGCCCGGGCGTACATGGCCCTTTCGCCCAGCTTTACCAGACTAAAGGGCATGGACTAGGTGTGCTGGACCTTTTCGACCATCCTTACAAAAACCTCGAGGCGTGGACCAGGCGTACTGGGCCTTTCCGACCAGCCACACATATCTCTAAGGCGTGGACCAGGCGTACTGGGCCTTTCCGACCAGCCATACATAACTCCAAGGCGTGGACCAGGCGTACTAGGCCTTTCCGACCAGCCATACACATCTCAAAGGCGTGGACCAGGCGTGCCAGGCCTTTCCGACCAGCCATACACATATCTAAGGTGTGGACCAGGCGTGCTGGGCCTTTTCGACCAGCCATTTCCAACTACAAGGTATGGACCAGGCGTACTGGGCCTCTTCGACCAACCTAATCGTTTATAGAACAAACTTACAACATTAATAAAGTAGCAAACTATCCAAACTCACTTTCATTTGTGTGATTCTCTAACTCAGAGACAACAGAGATAGTTTCGGAGCCGGCTGTCATAGTACCCTCACTCGAAATCGAGATGGTATCGCTGTCGCTATCAACCAGGGATATTTGATCAATTTGCTCCCCCTCGACCGCCGACTCGGCCTCTTGACTATCAAGCATATTTGTCGCGATTTCTGCTAAGCCCTCAAAGCCCCTCGGCACTAAACGCAGATTTTCATGTGAATATTTGTAGACACGATTACCGCCGGATATGGGCTTCAATTCGTATCTATCGTTAGTTAGTACTTGTGTTATGATAAAAGGTCCGCGGAATTTTCTAGACAATTTAGTTTGATTCCGTTCACTGCATTTGATAAAAACGTATTCTCCACATGAAAAGGGTCTTACTTTTGCTCTACCACGATCAAAGCGCTCAGCTTCAGCAACAGCCGCCCTTTGAATACGATCTGATGCCGTGTTCCGAATCGCATCTAAATCAGCGCGTTTAGGCGAACTTACGTTTGGCGATATGCTTGATAAGCCTAACGATTGCGCGCGAATACCGAACATTAACTCAGTTGGGGTGTACCCAGTGACTCTAGACCTTGTACTGTTTAATGCCAATTGAACATTATCAAGTTCTTCGCGCCAAACTTTATTTGGATCGTTTTCTATTATGGTTAGAAGACATTTTAAGGTGCGCATGATACGCTCGACTTGTCCATTAGCCCTAGAAGAGCCAGTAGCGATAAGGTGCAATTCAATATTATGCTCCTTACAGAATTCTTTAAAGTTTGAACTAACATAGCACCTTCCCTGATCAGCTATGACTCTTTTAGGTGCCCCGAACAGAGAAACCGCCTTTTTCAAGGCCTTGACTGCGCATACAGAATCTACAGACTGAGTATACTCCAATAGCACATATTTGGTGAACCCATCAATTATTACCGACACGTATTCTTTACGATCACTTTTACCACTGAGCTTGCCTGTTAAATCGATGTGGATAGTATGCCAGGGAACTGTAATTTTAGGAATAGGATGTAGTCGTAACTGTTGGGCTCCCGATGGACCCTTCGAGGCGGTGCATACTATACAAGAATTAACGAACTTTCGGACATTTTTTGCCATTTGTGGGAACCAATACTGTTCATAGATTTTATCGAGTGTTTTATCGTAGCCTAAATGTTTAATTTCGTTATGCACGTGATTGATTAAAGTCCAAATAAGAGATCGTGGTACTATGGGTAACCAGGAGCTAATTTTGTTACGCTCAACTTTTCTGTATAAAACACCGTTACGCACATCGTACGTGTGCGATACGGCTTCTGGCAGTTCGTTATTAGTGTGCTTGCTAATAAGATCCAAAATTTCTGAATCTCTATTTTGCTCAACTTGCAGCCAACCATCGTGAAGTTCAACAAAATTAACTAACTTACGTGGGGTTGACAGACTAACTTCAGACTCTTCTTGTTCTGTTATCGGTTCAGTCGGGGAAGGGAGCGGGTTTCTCGACAAGTAATCAGCGTGTTCCATCTTTCGACCTTCTTTGTACACTATGTCAAAATCATGAGCTTGGAGGTACGCCCACCACCGATGGACGCGTGGAGAAAGGTCTACTTTAGATTTTGAAGCCTTCAAAGAATTGCAGTCAGTGAACACAGTGAAATGTTGGCCATAGAGATAGTGGCGAAAGTTTTCGACAGCGCGCACCACCGCTAAGGTTTCCAGTTCATATGAATGGTATCTGGACTCCGTATCGGTGGTGCGGCGGCTAAAGTACGCGATAACCTGGGGTATATTAACGTACCTTTGAATTAAAATGGCCCCGTAGCCTGCTGAACTCGCGTCAGTGTGGAGTTCTATCGGAACCTCGGGATTAAAGATCGTCAAAACTGGTTCAGATGTTAAAATAGCGATTATCTTTTCATGGACTTCACGGTGTTTACCGGACCAGGTAATGGGTCCTTTCAACTTTGTAAGCGGGTATAGAGGACCAGCCAGTGTGGCAAAATTAGGGATAAACCTTCGAAAGTAGGATGCCAGACCGAGAAACTGCCTAACTTGCGTAGCTGTGGTTGGAGCTGGGACATTAATAAGGGCTTTGATTTTTCGCGGATTGGGTCTCACTTCCCCGGCCTGGATAACGTAACCAAGATAATCAATTTCACTTTTTAAGAACTTGCACTTACGCATATTAAAAGAGAAACCGGCTTCAGATAGGGCAGTTAGAACCGCTTCTAAACGACGTAATCCTTCGCTTACATCGGGTGAAAAGCAAAGCACATCATCCATATATGCTAGAGCTACAGTATCTTTAAGAGATTTTAGTGCTTTGTTGATGCAGCGTTGGTAAATGGACGCTGCATTTCTTAACCCGAAGGGCATAGCTAAATATTCATACTGGCCATCCGGTGTAACGAAGGCCGTACGTTCTACTGAATCAGATTCCACAGTAATTTGATGGTATCCTGAAGCCATGTCCAGAGAGGAAAAATAGTGCGCTCCACTTAGCTTATCTACCTGCTCGTCTATTCTGGGGAGGGGGTAGTGTTCAGGATGTGTATTCGAATTGAGTTCCCTGTAATCAACACACATCCTGTCCGTACCATCCTTCTTTTTAACTAACAAGATAGGGCTTGCGAACGGAGAAGAACTTTCACGTATGACTCCTGCTTCGAGAAGGGACTGAACTTTATCTTTAACTATTTCTTTTTCGGTGGGAGATAATCGATAAGGACGACGTTGTACTGTTTTATGGGGATCAATTAAATCAATTTTAAGACTACCTGTTGAAACGCGGCGAGTGGGGACGCCCTCTATAAAGAATTTACTAAACCTTTGCAATACGTCTATCAAAGCGAGCTTTTCAGCGCCAACTAAATCAGTATCGATAGTACTAAAATCAAACATGGTGTCATTACACACATTAATTTCTTTGCGCAATATAAAAGCTAGATGATCACTATTAATTTCGACGTGAATACCCTGCTCAAGAATATCTCTTCCTACAATAATTGCTTCCGAGATAGCATTGTCCGGCACAACGTGAAAAAGTATAGACAAGGGGATATCTTGGATCGTAACAGAGCTAGTAATTTGCTTAGTGCATTTTACATCTTCCCCACCAATCCCGGTTAAATAAACAGTATCATCGCATTCAGTACCAAGAAGCTTATCGGCGAAGCTACATTTTACCAAAGAACAGGCCGATCCACTATCGAAAAGAAACAAAATGACCTCACCAGTTGATGTTGACAGGTTACCTCTCGCTGTTCGCCGCGTACAGATCTGGACGTCCTTGCGGGTGATGGACTCCGCTTGAGTTTTCTTGTTAGGGCAGCTAGTACTGAGATGCCCCGCCTTGCCGCAGGTGTAACAGGTTACGGTGCGGTCCTTTTCTTTCTCCTTTTCCAGGTTCCTCGGCTTCATGTCACGACGTTTGCGGCAATCTTCCATTTTATGACCCCGGTGACCGCAGAAATGGCAGCTCCCATTGAATTTGAAATCAGTTAAACGTGGACGCTTTACTTCTGTGTCATGGGCTTCAGACTCGTCGTGGCGTCTCTTCAACGAAATACCGTTAAGCACCCTGCATAGTTGAGCTCGTGTAGAAATAGTGTGGGAATTGAACTCTCTGCGTATTAGGGCGTCTTTTTGCGACAAAACAGAAATTGCAAACCCGGTAATGACATCTTCGCCCATTTCAAGTTTTGGGATGCGTTGGATGAGGTTCCACAGTCTCATGGCAGCTTCATTCGCGGTTTCTTTATTTCCTATTTGGAATCTTAGTACCTCATCGAAATAATCCTGCATTAACATCGGGCGACCGAATTTCGCAAGTAAGATTTCTTTGACGTGTGACCATGTTATTTCGGCGCTACTTAGTTTGATTAGGCACTTGGCAGCTCGGCCCTTGAGTGCATGCGTGAGCGCAAGCAGTAGCTCTGTTCCAACCAGCTGTCGACTGTTCACAATTATTTCAGTTAGGTTACACCAACCTTCGATGTCGGAATCGCCTTCATCTGGATCGAATTGGACAAGGCGCGGTGTGGAGTGACTCGGTGATGAATTTTGAGTAGATGCCAGTATACGGGATAAGAGAGTTTCCATGTTGGTCAGGAAACCTTGCGCCTCGACATTCGTGGTTGATGGGCCAGCGGTCTTACTGCTGGTCTCCTCAGAATTAAGCCCTCGAGATCCCACTTCTGATAAAGGCACCGAGAAGTCTTCACCAGAAGAATCCATAATTATCGTGGGTAGGCGGGCTAGGAGACTTGGGGTTCGATGAAATGATGAAATACTTAGTAAACCGAAAATACACTTCTTTAATGATTCGCCAATTAAATTTACAAATCGTAACGATAAGAGATTACACGGATACAATCAGATTAGTTATTTACTGACGTTCCACTGAACACGTGAGACGCGTGCGCAACGTCTTTTTACTGCAGTCGCTCAATGACAACTGACTCGGTAATGGCCGCCGTCTCAGTGCCCAGTGTTACGTCTTCTGTCAGGAGTATGCGGGTAGTTTTGTTATAAGTCAACCGCCATTCCTTCGATGCGCCGTCATATATAATATTATAAAGAGGTAAACTTTGATTGTTTGTTTGTTTATTTGCAGCGAATAGGCTCCGAAACTACTGGACCGATTTCAAAAATTCTTTCACCGTTAGAATCCTTATTGGACCTGGATGAACATAGGTTATAAGAATTTCCCGATATTCCCCCGGGAAGGCGACCAACGGGAATTATATATTTTTTACGAAAACCACTATACATATGAAGCTGAAATCGGGCAGATATGTTCATTGGGGACAGCGAGAGAGGACTAAAAACGGATTTCCCGAAATTCCCACGGGAAGGGGACCAACGGGAATTATTTTTTTTACAAAAACCGCTGTACATGTGAATCTAAATCGGGTATATGTATATATTCATTAGGGACTGCGAGGAAGCACTAAGAACGGATTTCCTGAAATTCCCACGGGAAGGGGACGAACGGTAATTCAAAATTTTCACGAAAATCGCTATACATATGAAGCTGAAATCAGACCTGTATGTTTAATTGGGACCCCGAGGAAGCACTAGGAACGGATTTCCCGAAATTCCCACGGGAAGGGGACAAACGGTAATTCAAAATTTTCACGAAAACCGCTATACATATGAAGCTGAAATTGGATTAGGGACTACGAGGAAGCACTAAAAACGGATATCCCAAAATTCCCACGGGAAGGGGACTTACGGGAATGTCAAATTTTTACGAAAACTGCTATTTTTACGAAGTGAAATCGGACTACGAGGAAGCTCTAAGAACGGATTTCCCGAAATTCCCATGGGAAGGGGACCAATGGGAGTTCCAAATTTTTAAGAAAACCGTTGTACCTACAATGAAGTCGTAGCTATGTACTGATATGTACCGAAGCGAAGCGAGGGCGGGCCACTAGTAATAATATTACCTATATAAAGAGGTAAACTTTGATTGTTTGTTTTTTTGCAGCGAATAAGCTCCGAAACTAGGTACTGGACCGATTTCAAAAATTCTTTCACCGTTAGAATCCTTATTGGACCCAGATGAACATAGGCTATAGGGTTTCGCATAATTTCCTCTGGGCTGGAATAAATATGAATTAAATACAAAAAAATACCATTTGACGCATGGAGGTATAAGTTTGATATACACCATAGAATAACAAGTCCCCAGAAGGGGTCATCAATGACAGATGTATTCCGGGTAGTGAAGCAAAAACGAGTCAAAAATCGATAGATATTATCAGTTTTTTAGATACAGTAAATCGGTTGTAAAAACTTGACATACTAAAAAGTTGCTTCATAAGTGTGCGTGATCACGGGTTCTGGGAATTTATTATTCTGTGACGTGCAGATGACATGACACAACATGACAGATGAGAATTTTTTTTTTGTTTGGTTTTCCCGAAGAAAGAGCACGAGGAATACAGCATCCATACAGCCATTGTTTTTAGTACTGATGATTTGTGAATTTATGACGGATGATAACAATGATAACTGGAAACGTCGGGAAAATGCTCAAAAATGAGTGTAAAATTAATCAAAATCAAAAAGAATTGCGAAAACAACATACCTACATGACCCCACGAAGAAACGGACACATAGAAATAAATTTTAAATTTCACAAGTAAATTACACCCACTCCCTTTTGGTGTTTATCTTCATTAGGGGGTGTAAGAGAGTACGGACGAAATTCCCAAAATTCCCATGGGAATGGGACAGACAGGAATTCCAAATTTTTACCGAAATTTCCACTGTACCGGAACAAAAGCTTATTCAATAAGTATAAAAATAAACCGTTTGACGTACACAGATGAAATTTGGTGTGTATATTTGTTAGGGGGTGTAAAAGACCATTAAGAACGTGTTTCCCGAAATTCCCATGGGAACGGCACAAACAGGAATTTCAAGTTTTTACGAAAACCACATGACATATAGAGATGAAATATGAGAGGTATATTCGGTAGGAAGTGTAAGAAAGAACTGAGAACATATTTCGCGAAATTCCCATCGGAACGGAACAAACTGGAATTATAAATTTAAAAAAAAACCGTTATACCTATGAAGTTGAAATCGAAGATGTATGTTCATTAGGGACTGCTAGGGAGCACAAAGAACGGATTTCCCGTGATTCCCACGGGACTTGGACAAACGGGAATTCCCAATTTTAACGAAAACCACTTGACACAATATAATGATGAAATTTGGTAGGGAGAGTGAGGAGGCACTGAGAACGTATTTTTCGAAATTTCCACCTGAACGGGACAAACGGGAATTTAAATTTTTACGAAAACCGCTATAATTATAAAGCAGAAATCGGGCATGTATTTTTGTTAGGGAGTGCGAGGAAGCACTAAGAACGAATATCCCGAAATTCCCACGGGAACGGGACAAACGGGAATTCCCAATTTTAACGCAAACCACTTTAAGAAAATAAAATATTTTCTAATGATGTAACATTACAACTGAACAGTCGGGATCCATTAATCAACAGCCAAGCTAATAATATTTCAATGGATCCTGGCTGTTCAGTTGTTATGTTACATCATTAGAAGATATTTTATTTTCTTCAATTAGTATTCATTCCATAATAATATTATAGAATTCTAGACCACTGGACATCAAGTGCTTGTTTTCATCTTTTCAGTTTTCTATTATTATTAGATACATAGTTTGGTTCTTTTTTACGCAGTCGGGTTGTTGGTTTTTTTTATTATCTTTTTTTAAAGGGTTTTATAAATGAATTGTTTTTTGACACTGATTTAACTAAGCAGTTCTAAATAGTAGTTTTGGTAAGTAGAAAATATTAAAATGCATGTTTAATAATAAGTTCGGCAGTTAAAACTTAGCAGTAAAGTAAACAAAAATGAATCGTAAAAAATATTAAATGGTCGTGAAATAAATACTTGGGCAGTAGAATAGCTAAATGGGCAGTTACGGATGGGCAGTTCACAAGTCAGAACTAGTCTGTAAGAAAACTATTTTGAGCAGTTCTTTTACAGTGAGGTGGTAATACGTATGCAGAATGCAAGGCAAACATGCAGAATGCAAGGCAAACATGCAGAATGCAGCATACAAGCAAACATACAGCATGCAGCAGGCATGGTTTCTGTCACGGCTCCGGCGCTGCGGGGCCCAGGCGGTCCCACGCGAGCTTATGTATGTAATGCTCACCACCGCGGTTGAGGCTGGCCGGCGAGCCTCAACCGCGGTGGTGAGCGTTGCATCCGCCTGCTCCTCATCTCGCGGGCCGCCTCGCCCCTCCGCGCCTACGCGCTTTTACATTGCAATCTAGGGGTAGGGCAGACAAGACTGCGTGGAGTCGGGTAATCTGAGTCGATTTAAATACTTTTTTTATCATTCATCCATTTTTTTATTTTTATTACGCTCTAGAAAGTCTTATTTTGCCATGCCATGCGGCCAAGTAGGTAATTTTATTGGTCGCTTACGCGTTCCGCGCTCTAAGCTCCGTCCCATCTAACGGCTCGGATGTCTCCGCTCCCCGAGAACTGCTGAAATATTTATCCAACTGCCCGAACTATTTATCTAACTGCCCATTCAATCATTTTACTGACCATTTATTTATTGGTCTGCTCGAAATGACCGGCCAATTGTATGTTTATTACTGTCCATATTTTACTGCTGTATTAATTAAATAACCTGCGATAAAATAAATAACAGCCCATATATTTTTACAACCGATCATAATAACTTCTCAAATTTTCAAATAACAGCTCAAATAATTAGTTCCTATTTTTTATATGTTGGTCTATAATAAAATTACTTAATTTATAAGTGTTCTGCACTGTAAGAGGAAAAATACGAGTACTTTGAACTGTTCAGCCCCCTTTATTGTTGTAAAGTGTCTACCTACCTACATAACAAGTAGACTAAGGGCCGATTTTTCCAAACATTAGATAGCCTATAAGAAAAATAAAAAATTATTACTGTATTTTATAAAACTTGATATTGATAGAGACAGAATCAACTTTATTCTTCAGATAGGCTATCTGACGTTTGGAAAAGTCAGCCCTAATTGAAATAAGTTATAACAAAATAAATATTCTACTGCACCTATATTTTTCCGTCTTTTCTCGTAACATTGAGAATAAGGACTTTATGATTTCAGTAATCTGTGGTACAAGTAAACACGGTGTAAAGTTCTACTAAGTGTAATCTTGGCTAAATTATTAATTTAAACTTAATTTTACGTTTATTTTCAACTCGGTGATATTACAAGCTCAAAATCAACCGAATCTGCTTCTAACATCCGTAACATTTGTATTGATCGCGGAAATCCCGTGGGATCCGATGGGATGACTAAGGGTTGGTTCATATCTGACTGAAGATGCGCCGAGTGTATCTCCGAGTACAGGCAAACACACTAACGCATCGGTTGAGTGTGAAAAGTTGAATGTTTTGTCATATATTTGACTGTGACGTTACGCGACCGACAAATACGTGACGGATTTACCGTCAGATGTGAACCGACCCTAAAAGCGAATTCCGAGGCCACGTGGGCGAATCGGGCGCCACAGTCATTTTTATCTCTAAATTGCATAAAGTTTATGAAACACTGTATTTTATTCTTTGTGAATTTATGTAATGATTAAATAAATAAAATAAAAACTATAAACGAGCCAAATAATATCCACATCTATTATATTTTAACTTTTCGTTGGTTGTAAATGTTTATTAACTTTAACATTTTTTAGATTGTAATTTGTAGGTATTTAATAAAGGCAGAATAAACAACTGAAAAGCAAGTTTTTCTAAAGGTATACCTACAACCGCCGCGATATTCAAAGCTGGGTTTGGGAACAAATAATACAATACATAAAGGGCATACCCCGTGCCCATTGAAGGTTAAAAAAATATTTTAGAGGGCTTCACTTGTATATTAGTAAGTGCGAGGAACATAAAAAATTTTTGCTTTGGCAAACCAACTTGAAATACTTTTCATCATTTTCATTTTGTAGATCATTACATTTTTATGACAAAGAATATAAAATATCTATTTTCATACCACCCGCAAGGTCAGATAAAGGCATCTTTTACATAATTTAAACAGGCTGAATAAAATTAAAACCACCTTGATTAAAAACAGGGTTGGGGCGTTTTATGGGGTATTAAACGGGCGTTGTAATTTTCTTGTTTTATAGGAGGTGCCTTGGGACATCATCGATCGCTGCGCTCTGCCGATCGTGCTGAGTCATGCGCTTGCAGTGGTGCTGTCCACGGTCCTGAACGCTCTCCACATCAGCCAGATATCAGTCTTCACCCTATTCCTCTGGTTCGCCATCTCGGTTACTGGATCTCTTTGGTTCTACCACAATCTCCAGGTAAGTCCATGATTTAGTTTACACTATTGTTTGTACTCTGTAACTGTTATTAGCAGTTAGCTTTGTCGTATTTGTCAAAATTACCTACTCATTCAAAAAATAAATCTACCTTTTGTGAAAGTAATTATTTATTAATAGATCAATATTTACAATACACACACACTTTAAGCTTATCTTTTTTAATTAGGGGTTATCCAAGTCTGTTAACAAAAAGTGGTGATATCTAATTTTGAACAAAAATTAAACCAAATATCACATTAGGGTCATTTTCAAAATAATTGCTCATTTCAGAAATGTTACTTTTATGTCACAATAACATAAAAGTAACATAAAAGAAAACAAGGGCTGCATTCACAGTGGTAAATAAAACAGTTTTTTAGTATTTAATATTGTAATAATTAATCAAACACGTACACGTACATTATTATGTACAGTTCGTGAGGTTTAAGCCGAGCTTTGCATTTGTGTGAGTGTGCACATAGACACAGGTTAGGTTTATATCGGCGTAACTCCGTCGCGCTCCTACATTTCTTTAAGTCACTCACATGAATAGCTAGCTTAGCGTAGACCCCGCGGCTGTACTGGACATAGTGAACATAAACATGAAACATACAAAATAATGACAATAATAAAACCGTCAGGGTTATGTTTAATTTGAAGATGGTTACTCAGTTAATCATAAATCGAAAATAAAAATATAATATTAAAATGCGAACTTTGAACATTCTCTCTATCGTCATGATAATACTGCACGATTAACTTCCTAATATTTATATATAATGTCTGCCTATTCATACATGAAATATTTTAACAGTAGCTTCTTAAGTCGTATCTAAAGATACAAAACAACAAAAAAAAATATTTTAAGTGTTTTTCTTTTTACGAAATTATTATAATTCAATTTTTTTTTATATATTTTGCATAAAACCTTTAATGAAAACCCCTTAAATGAAAGTAAATAAATAAACGTTCTGAATGTTAAAGGTCAAAAAATAAGAAACCAGTATTTATTTTGTAGCTCAAGTAATTTTAAATTATTTAATGTAAATATATTTAATAAAATTAGAAAAAAAACTTTTGAAATGGCTTCGTTATAACCGTCTAACAGTTAAAAACCGTTAGATGATACCCTTAAAATATTTCGTGTATGAATAGGTAGACCTTATATAACTATACATATTATTCACTATCGCTACTAAAAAGATCCCAGAAATTTCTCTTCAAATCAACCGTAGAAACATTATAATATTTTGATGGCTTTTTAACCATCTTTGCTAGATCCTTAGGTTTAAAATTTACTTTAATATCAGATAAAATAGTAACATTTGAAGTAGATGCATTACTGACATGATAATGATTAGTTTCTCCTATAGGTTCGACATCATCAGAATTAGGTAAAACTTTATTGGTTACTAACATCTCTAGGTCTTCTTGCTCAGATTCACTTTCAGATGTAGATTCTATAACAAGTCGTTTTGCTCTTGAACGTTTAACATGATCAGTAATTAATTTGTGACTTTTTATGGCATAACATTGGCAAATATTGGGCTTTAAACAAAAGCAGCTTAAAATTCGATATTGAATTATATTATCTTCGTTTGGTATTACTTGGTGTATTTTTTGCGTATTTGGAACGGCCACAAATTTACAACCCTCAATTTGATTTTCTATTCTCAATATGTCCTCCTGATCAATAAGAAATAATTTTACAGTGGTAGCAGTATTGTGTTCAAGTAATTGAATCGCAGTTTCAGCATCAGGTATATCATGTCCGTATGATATTTGTTTATCTAACAATCTTTTTACTACTCCCCCAACCCCATCCGCTGCACCCTTCCCATGGGCCGCATCAAAAAAATTCCAGGTTGCAAAAATAAAACCATAAGATTCTATCATTTTGGTAAGAAGGGCAAAGTTCTTCTTTTGCCTGTATTGACTTGACGGACCATCTGAGAAGAAATGTATAGTGTCTTTCAAAGGAAATCTATGTTTAATGTCACGCATCAGGGGCTCCAAGTGAGCCCAGATCGATTCCGGTGTGTGTTTGTTGCAGTTGGAAAATGTACAAAATGATTCGGGATCAGTTTCATCATTATATATAATGCTTGTGTGCAAGGTGATTTGTGAATGTGATGCTCCAAAATGTACTGCTTGTATTTCATTATGAAATTTGCAATTATAATTTTCTGAGAAGTCACAATGTAGCATAATTTCATTTCTTTGTAAATTCTCCTTCAATGATTTATAAATTTTGTATTGATGTGAAATGTTGTAAATATGAATTTTAAAGCCTCTTAATTCCGTGTCAAAATTTGATAATAGAGATTCTAACATACCTGATATTATTTGTTTAATTTGTTTTTTTGGTTGATTTTTTTTCATTGTTCTTTTCATATTCTATGGTTTTGACCGTCCACTCTAGCCATGACACTTTTTCATTCAATTTTATATTCAGTAAGTCATATCTGATTGATTTGTTTTTGCAAATATCACATGTTGAATACATGCACTTTTGGGAGTATAAATCACACACTGTAGACTTTATAACGGTGTCCAAAGTATCACCGTCCTTAAAAATTTTTAGTGTTTTTAGGGATGTAAACTTGAAATCTATATTACTGTGTCTTTTGCAAAGACAAGTATTTCGATTTGATAAATTTGGGATCAATACGTAAAATGGCTTGAAACGTCTGAATGTGGCGTATGAAATTGGAATTCCAGTCTCCTTTACAAATTTTAACCGTAAATTTACCATCGAATCTAGCAAATATCGTCTTTGCATTTTAACTTTATTTTTTGTTTTAGTTTCTTTCTTAGCTGCAGTAGCTCGACTGACATCATCTTGGTTAAAAAAAGTATAAATTTTATTTGCTAGGTTATTTCGTTTAATATTAACTTTTTTTGCATTACGTCTGATTGGGTATTTAATCCCAATAGCAGACTGTAATTTACTTTTCATTTTATACCCTTTTACGATGTCGTTACTTACAATTTCTTTTAATACATTTCTCTTTTCATTACTTCCTGCTGCATTATATTGTATTTTTAAGGATTCTATTAACACATTCTTTTCAAATAACTCCTTTTTAATAATTTCTTTTTCTTCTTCAGTAGTGTTTAAATTAGCAACAAATGAGTTGGTTTTTGATATTGGGCTTGACACAGTATAAAATGACTCTCTGCTAAACATATTTTCTTTTTCTTCGTCTTCTTTTGTGTTTTGCAAAATTTTGTATCTATATATTTTTTTCTTTAAAGCTTTATTCTCTTTGATTAATAATTCAATTTTTTTCTTCATATTTTTATTTTCTTTGGTTAATGTTCTATATCTTTTCTGATATATTCTTTGGTATTCTTTTCGAGTTTTACCCTTTTCTATAACTTCTTGTTTATAGTCTGATTTTTGTTTTAAAGTCCTCCAATATTTTCGCCTGCTTTCTTTCTCTCGATCCGATAGCTCCCCAATTTTTTTATAGAATTTTTTAGCTCTTTCTAAATTTTTTTCCTGTAGTGCTTTCCATTTTTGAGGATTATTCAATTTTAGTCGGTCTCGGTACCGTTTTTGCCTCTCTGCCGCAGACAAAGGCATATTTTCTGTAAAGAATAAAAAATACAATGTAATAACTCAGAAAATAATAATTAAAAAAATCATATTTAACGATAAAAGCAGTCTATTTTGAAGCATACGTCGTCGTAAAATTTAACGTGAAAATTAAATTTTGCATCACATTAACAAATCACATTGTATACAAGTATTTTGAACATTGAGAATAGTATCAAACTTGTCATGCTAGAATAAGTCAGAGCCTGTTAATGCTAGACGAAAATACTTGGGTTATATTAAATAAATATATTACACTAATAACTCAAAGCTGCAGATCGCAATATACACACGATCGCGCAACTTGTACAGTATAAACCAAAACGAAGGTATAAAATGATTAGTAAATTACAGTCAGCTATTATAGGGCCAATTTGAGGATTTTAAGTTATCCAAGCATCACTCAAAACACTGAATACGACCATAGAAAAACATGTTTATTTTACTATTGGTTTAATTATAATTATATAATATTTTAAAATCATGCTGTGGACACGTCTTAATCCAATTTTATGTAACGTAACATAAAAAAATGTTACATAAGTGTGACATAAAGGAACAAGTAAGCATGTTTTTCTACAAACTAACCTCAAATCACAGAACATAATTCACTCGATCGTTGCAGCTAATTAGCGACAGAATAGCACTATCATAATAGTTTCCTGACAATTAAAAATAGTTTAAATTTACTTACCTTGCGTATTTTTTCCAATTTACCAAAAAGAAACCAGATAAATGTTTTTTATCGACGCACACCATACACCCAACTTTTTTGCCGAGAACAAAATGGCTGCTGCCCTGTGATTGGTCGCCTGAGGTTCGGACAGTGACAGCAAATGTTGCCAGTATTAAAGTTTAACAAAATACCTTTTTCGCGACTAAATAATGCGTTACATAAATGAAATAACATCGATGAAGTAATTTTGAGACCAGTTTTATTTTTTATTTATAACTAAAATTAATGTGTCAAATGAATTTTCAAGGATTCTACACACATTTTACAGTGTTATTAGAGAGGATAGCCAATTTTGTTTGATAATAAATAAAATACTTTTAATGTTTTTTCAAGTTTAAAATATCAGTGCTGGAAGTTGGACACACGTTTTTTGTAGGAAGACCAGAAACATGCTTTAAAAATTTCGCAATATATAAAAAATGAAGTATCAACTACCAACAATGACATTATAATACAATATAAAGAAAGGCTTCTTTGTAATGTTCAGTATTTTATTAATATTGCCATTACAGTTTTTTTGTAGAAATTAAGGAAAGATGATGGACAAGATTTTTTTCTGAAATGAGCAATTATTTTGAAAATGACCCATTAACTAAGTAGATGTTGGACACAATACGATACTATAACAATACAAAATGCCAGAATCACAATAACCTAGTTTTATATTAAAAATAACTGGCACGGTTTGCAGCGGTCGTGGGTTGGATTCCCACTCGGGTAAAAAAAAACCATTTTCTTTATTAATAATTTTATATTAAAAATATATGTAAATCGAGATATTTTTATTTAAATCAACTGATAACAAAAGTAGCTTAAGTGACGCGCCAGAAGGTCTAGATTATAGAAGGCATGGCACCGCAAAGTCTCGAAGCCCACGCAATGAGTCCCTGAATGAATCTCTATGAGTCACGTCTCTCGCGCGTAACACACAAATATAAGGACTACGGAAAATTGAAATACGACCTTTTCAGGGTAAGCAAACATGAACCTTTAGCATTCATACGTACCTATAGTTACCCAATAAACATTCTTTAGTCAACATAAAGTTCACAAGTAAGAAGGCATGTTATGTTATCTTTTATCATTTTATACAATAGATTGCCTGTCTCTCTTTTCCCTTACCTACATGACTAGCATATTAATATATGTGATGAATATCCATTTTCGCTCGGCTGAAGTAAAGACCTATGTTTTCAAAGAACTGTATTAGGGTTAGTAAATTTTAGGCTTTGTATTTATTTTATCATATAAAAATACACATTTTATCCCTTTTAGCACCTAGTTAACTTACCTATAGGTTGTTTATTTATAAATGTAATTAATCTATGGCATATTAATAAAACCATCTTTCACGCCAAATACCTAAATTTGGTTTTGATGTAATATTATAAATGTGTGTGGGTTGTTTGCTACAAGTGGAGTTATTATGCGTATATCATTTACAAGAAAAATAATAGTCCTGCTAATGCCTTTACGGGGTATAACAGAAGGGGAATGTTATTTTAATATTTTATTTATTAATCACACCAAATATGATACCTACAACTGGGTTTAACAAAATTATGTTATAAATTATAGTAAGATATGGTCTACGTTAATGTTAATATTAAATGTTAACGAAATTTTTAGAAAATGACACTATAGAGAACCTATCAACAAAATTTGAAATTCCCCACCTAATTACTGCCTTTCTTTACACGATTATGTGGTTTAAGAAATTTTGATGAAAATTAGTGGCCAGGTAGGGCAACATTAAAGGGATGTCATAGCACTCATGTCAGATTAAGTTAATCTGAGTAGGTAGGCTATTTGAATTTAAGTGATCGCATTCAGTCTATTGCAGTCCACTGCTGGACGCAGGTCTCCCCCAGGGCACACCACATGGATACTGCCATAGGGGGGTTTTTGGCCAAAGTCACCACGCTGGGCAGGTGGGTTGGTGACCGCATTCAGATTTTTGACTATGTTGTCAGCACGAGAGGCGCTGATGCACACCTTCCGGAATCCATTAATCGCCACGTACAACACCCACGGGCATGGGGTGGTACAAACTGTACTCTGCAGGCACCACGCGGGTAAACTTAAACTGAAATGTAGGTACCTACTATGGCTTTGCTTTGTCTGTAGTCTACTAGTAGAGTAGCGTAAAGAGTGGAGAATAAACAACCAACCTTTAACAAAGATGGTGATTATTCTATTACAACCTGTTTTCGTTTACTCAATAATGTTTAACTAAGATGTTTTATTACATTTCGTTATTTTATTTACTTTGTACATTTCAATATTTAAAGCAACCTGCACACTGATCCTATTATACCGTGAACGTAATGGCAACGTGTCAGACACGTAGCGTTTGATGCACGGAACAAAAACATATTATTTCCATGATTTTACATGAAACAACACCCACGGGCACGTTTCGTCACTGGCCATGATCGTGATGCACGTAACATATCCGTAACGTACCATGTACAGACCGACTACGGATATTATTCTATCGCATATCAATATTAGCTTGGCTAATCATTTATAGTCAACTTTATCCATCATCATCATCACGGTTTCTGTCTGTTATCTTGGGAAGATGTGCTTTTAATAGGGAAATGTTCGTCGTATTTTAATAATATAACAAACATTTTCAACTCCATAAGTGTGTATTTTCTTCTTATACTTGTTTCGTTTTCCTTTTTTTATATAATAACTTGATAAAATTATTTTCTAGAAAGCTGAATATTTTAACATTAGTATTATAAATAGATTTCGTTGGCGTCGTAACGTGAAGTTACTATAAGAATAGTCGCTAGTACCTACTATTATTACCTTAGGGAAGTCTATTTATATGTAGAAAACTTTTCATTTTGTGTTGTTTGTAACATTGATTTATACCTATGTCTGTCAGTGAGGTACTGTAAGGTTTTATTTATATTTAGTACTCATACAAGCATGAAAAAATGTTATATTATTTGTTATGTACTTACCTATACGTATGTATGTATACGTAGAAGTATGCCTGTATACCTTGGGCAAATATTGCAGTTGGGTAAAGACAACTTCGAGGGAGAAATCACCAGAAGAGTGCGGCTTGGGTGAGCAGCGTTTGGGAAGTTTCGTCATATCTTCGAGTCGTCCTAACTACAATGCCTTAAGACCAATGTATTCTACCAGCCATCACTTACGGAGCCGAGACGTGGAACCTGACGGTGGGGCTGTCTCACCGATTGCAACTATGGTAAGGTCGGTCAATGCTCGGGATCTCGCTAATGGACAAAGTCCGAAACGAAATTATCCTGCAGAAGACCATAGTGACAGACATAGTGAAGTGGCAGTGGGCGGGCCTCATCTATCGCAGAACCGATGGACGGTGGAGTAAACGGGTTCTCGAATGGAGACCACGCCTCGGCAAACGTAGTGTTGGACGCCCTCCAGCCAGATGGACCGAAAAACGGGAGATCAAGCCATGTGGCGTACTCGGGGGAGGCCTAAGTCCAGTAGTGGACTGCAATAGGCTGACGACGACGACGACTTACCTATTATATAGTGTATTAGTAGGTAGAGTATATCAATTTTCGCTTAAACAATATCCATGTCATGTTATACTTAAACTCTGACAAGTAATGCATTTTATTTATTAATCCTGTGCTGCCCGGGAATTCCTCAGGCGATAAGATAGCCACTTGTCACTGATCATTTGTACACATGTATCCCCGCCATGCTGAACGTGACCGTGGGATGTCCTTTCGGTAACAAAGCCGTGCCGTGTCTATGTCATGTATTAATTAATCTTATAATACGCACGATCCTCCATCGTGAGATGCGCATCTCCTACTATTTTTATACCATTTATGAAGTCCCGAGGATTTGAATAAAATTTAACAAAACCGGTGGGTTGTTGTCATAGTTACATGATACTAGCATCAGTGGCAGGTGACTTCCTAAGTGAAACCCGTGTAGTAAAGACGTAGGGTACGTCTTTCTCCTTTCTATATTAATTATTATTATGTAGATTTTAGTAGGTAATGCTACAGAATAATAATAGTAAATATAATAGTGTATGGTGTTAATCCGCATTTAGTTTGACATAAATAAGTCAATCAGCAGTACATTCAGTAATACAGATTCAGTATCTGGACCTACCTAACAGCCAATTGCAATAACTGATCTCGAGAGATTTTTTGCATATTTCAGAGTTAATGTTCAATCTTTTAACACAAAATTTAAAATTTTGGAATGATAAATATCCGAGATACTTTTTTATATCCACTACTAAAATTGGCCATAAGTGAGGTTGGTTACTCACGTATAATTATTTTAATTTAAGTCCTAGTTGTATTAACCACAAAATTTTGCTTATACTAGCACATATTTATAAAAAAGTTTATGTAATAAAAAAATTATCATTATTATCATCAGCCTATTGCAGTCCACTGCTGGACGTAGGCCTCCCCCAGGGCACGCCACAAGACTGCCATGGGGGGTATTTGCTCATAGTCACCACGCTGGGCAGGCAGGTTGGTGACCGCAGTTTGTTTCGACTATGTTGTCAACACGGGAGGCGCTGCTGCCCACCTCCCGGAAACCCTTAATCGCCTCGTACGATACCCACGGGCAGACATGGGGTGGTACGAATTCTACTCTGCCGGTACCACGCGGCCAAAAAAAACCTAATTAACGGTTAATTTATAGCTTTGTTGCATTATAAAGATTTACGTAAAAACCTAATGCGGTGACGCCACTGCCGATTTTAGCGTTGCGGCGGCGCCGCAGCGCGGTTTTGTGTTTCGGCCCTTATACCATTTAGGTAGAAGATGGGATTTATTATGACATTTTTATAACTTCAACATCAATTTTATGAAGTGATTTTGCCATATATTGCTTATTTATGAGGAATATTGCCCATCATATGGTAAGGGCCCATAAAAAACTGGTGGGCGTAAACGACGAACCTGCTTAAGGATATTTTTAATAGAAAGCCAATTGCTTTGATATTACAATATGTTCTAAGTATATTTATTTATTTTAATTTAGAAAACATACATCAGATAGGAAGAACGGGATATGTGTATTAAATGTCTATTTACGTATAATGATATTCTTCTTCAGCCTATTGTAGTCAGTGGACTGACGTGCAGTGGTTGGACGTAGGCCTCCCCGGGGCACGTCACAAGGCTACTACCATGGGGGGATTTTTGCCCATAGTCACCACGCTGGGCAGGCGGGTTGGTGATATTAATGTTTATTTATTTATCTGTCCGTATTAGAAATAAGGGAATGTACAATTTTCGCAGTGGAGGTGTTTTCAGCTCTTGTGTCGTGCAAAAGTTGATAACTGATAGACAGACAGGTTAACATACAGGGTGTGGATGGCAACCAGGCAAATACTGAAATGCTGAATAAGTACTGAAAGTAAGACAGTGTGTTATCTATGTATATGGTATGGTAGGTTCTCTATTTTGTCTCATAAATTTTTTATCCATAATCTAACGTGTCATAATGTTTTGTGACATAATCATCATGTGTCCGAATGATAAGTAGCCCTAACTTAATGTCTTATAATATCACTTGCCCGAAAACAGAAATCCCATAAATAAAATATGACCTAATTTTTTTTGCTATAAATAACACAATCTATAATATTCATAAAACATAAAATGCTTTTCTATAATAGTTGTAAGTCCTAACGGACCCAACCCTCCAATAACAACTTTCTTGTTTTAATCAACTATGCAACATGCACGCAAGCATGCAAGCAAGCATGCAGGATGCAAGCGAGCATGCAGGATACAAGCGAGCATTCAGGATGCCAGCAAGCATGCAGGATGCAAGCAAGCATGCAGCATGCAAACAAGCATGCAGCATACAAGCAAACATGCAGCAGGCATGGTTTCTGTCACGGCTCCAGCGCTGCGGGACTCCGGCGGTCCCACGTGAGTTTATCGCGTTGCATTCACCTGCTCCTCAGATTGCGGGCCGCCTCGCTCCTCCGCGCCTACGCGCTTTTACATTACACTCTAGGGGTAAGTCGATTTAAGTGCCTGTTTTTTATTCATCCTAATTTTTGTTTTAAATAATGCTCTAGAAAGATTCCTATTAACAATATTCTTATAAACCACCATTCGGTCTAACATACATTATATGATTATACAATATAACACTTAGGACATGTGACTTTATAGCAAGAAAAATTAAGACATCTAATTATTATCGCACCCGATTTTATGGCACCAAAGTATTAGAATTAAAGACGATTAGGTAATATACAATTTCGTATACGTGAACATTATGGAAAATGATGATTATAGCAAACTTGTTAGGGATTATGATTTTCGGACGATCGATATTCGGAGAAGAAAGGGACTACCGGTATGGTATGGTAGAACGGGCTTGTTTCCGCAACTCGACGACTGTGCGCCTATTTTGCGTAAGTCTATGTATATGTATGTATATGTAGTTAATTATAAAAAAAAATATTTTTATGTCATGTGAATATTTAATACGTTGTAATTTTGCAAAGCGCCTTCTAGCTTTTGCAACTAAATATCAATTTACATAGCTACGAACTTTACACCAACGACAATATAAAGAAACATTTACACGTACCTTTGCGCCAATGTTTACTAATTACACAAATGCACAAAGGTACATATGTATATGTATAGGTACCTACACACGGCTGTTTTTCCAAAATAGGGTGGATAACGATGGAGATCCTACCTACAGCCACGGTTATCAGAGCGGGACCAAAATTAAATGTAACAGAACACAATGTACTAAAAATAATGTAGCCGCTTTAGATTAGAACGATATTACGGCCGCCTGCCATTTCGTTTGCTCGACTTGGCAAGATATAGCATAGCTATTAAATATCTAACAAGCCATTATTATAACGTATGTATGTCAGTCAACGGCCAAGACTGCACGACCGATTTTAAATCCACCAGTGCCATTTTAACTTTGTTATTCCTCATATTACCTATATATCCCATATTTTTATTTCACTGTGCTTGAAATATCAAATATAAGCATAATGCTTTCTACAATTTTATTACTGAACAGCTTCGTGAGTCAGGCTCCCGGTATATCAAGCCTTGTTATGGAGCCAGACACCGTACTAGTTGCATTTTATATTCTCTGCGATTCCTTTACAATTAGAAACGACGCCTTACAAATTGTTTTATATAACTGTGCTTAAAGTACTTGTAGCGAAGTCCCTCTAGACCAGAATGTTTCGGGAACTAACTAACTCGCTCGTGTACACGAGTTAGCCAGGCAAAATGTTGCTTCTTACATGCACTGAATATTGAAAGTTTCTATCCAAGCCAGTGCTCCTAGTTTTAGGACTCAGTGGACACTACAAACTGAAACGAAGTTAACCACCTATGCGCTGGGGATTGTTTGTTTTGGAAACGGGGTTTTATTACCTTTAATCGTGTAGGTAATGAACGTGAAAAAATCATAGACTTTGCAACTTGAAAGCAGAACCAAAGAAACAAAGGACATTCATCATTATTGCAGCTGAGGGTCAGAAAATGATAATTAATTGTTAGCGGTTGATTTAATAAGAGATTTCTGTTGATTGAATAACTTACATAATTTTTGATCAACTGAATTTAATTTCCAGTAGACCAGCCATGCATATTTATACGTCTTTTTGGTACATTAAGGTATATAAGAGCAATTCTATAATAATATAGAAGGTGCCTTACAAGGACAGTAGTAGCACGTAGAGTGACTGACAATAGATTGCCGTCGTCAGGGTCAGTCCTCAGGGAAACACAAGGGGTGGTACCATCCATAGCTGCTCTGGTTGATTGATCCCTCAAAAATAATGTTTCGCAAAGGATTGTTCGAGATTTCTACAACAGAAATTGACCTCTCGCATGCGAAGGGTTGTATTTGTTCACATTCACATAAGTTGACTTCCAACCCAACGTCAGTCCGTGGGCGTATGTACGTACAAGTGAAGGCGGAATAAATTTAAATATTATATTCATGCTTGTTCCCAGATTTGATTCTAGACAGAATAAAATAGCAGTATTCATAATAATATATTGAAATAAAACTGGATAATATTAATTAGTTGAAGTTTTATTTATAACACAAACTAATGCACCGAGTGCAAGCGGAACAAGAAGGGAAGCAAATACCACAGACTAAATGATACTATATAGAGAAGGCGGCAAATTTAAAAACATACAACACACCCACCAAATTTAAGCCTTCTCATTTCTATCATACAAATAAATAAATAAAATTAAACTCTCTATGACAAACAACAAAACACACATAGGCTAAAAATAACATAGCAGTATGCTAATACATTAACAAATATCTATTTATTTAATGTTATACCCATTTTATCTCTAAGATAATGAAATCTCACACGAGGAAGAGCTTTAGTAAAAATGTCAGCACATTGTTCCGTAGTACTTATGTACATGACATTTATTTCTCTTTCTTTAAATTTTTGTTTCATAAATTTGTACTAAATGTCAATGTGCTTACATCTTTTATGGAAATCTATATTTTTAATCACAAATATTGCACTTTGATTGTCCACACTTAAGCTGATAGTGTCCTGATTATATGCACTAATATCAAGTAGTAGTCTTTTAATCCATAATGCTTCTTTTGTGGCTGAGAATGCAGCCATAAATTCAGCTTCTGTAGTTGACAGTGCTATGCTTTGTTGTCGCTGAGTAGCCCATGTTATTGCTCCACCATTCTTCATGAAAGTATACCCAGTAGTAGATCTTCTTGTGTCATTGTCAACTGCATAATCAGAGTGACTATAGCCTTCTACTACACTATTCTTCATCTTAGAATATAGTATATCATGCTCTTTGGTTTCTTTCAAGTACTTTAGTATCTTCTTAACGACTGCCCAGTGAGTTTTATCATGACAATCTAGATAGCAACTTACTAAGCTTATTCCAAACATGATGTCAGGTCTACTCACAACAGCAAGATGCATGAGTGATCCTACTGCTTCCCTGTATGGTATCTTTTCTTCAGCTGTTATCTTTCTCCTCTCCAGTTTAGTGTGGGGATCTATAGGGATACTACTTCCATTGGCATTACTCATATTAAATTTCATCAGTAATTTTTCAATGTACTTTGTCTGATGGATAAAAATATGATCATCTGACCTTTCAATTTGTAGGCCAACAAAATTTTTAGGTTCCATAGTTTTTATCTCAAAGCATTTCCTTAGGTCATCAATAATCTTGTTTATTACAGCATTATCTTTACATATTATCAACCCATCATCAACATACAGCAGAATATATATTTTTACTCCACTTATGTTACCTGTAAACACACACTGATCGGAGTGATTATTTACAAAACCAAATTTATGCAGTACAGACTTAAATTTGTAGTTCCAACACCTAGGGGCCTGTTTTAATCCATGTGTGGATCTATTAAGTTTACAAACTAAATTTGGTGGACATTCTATTCCTTCAGGAGTATTCATATAGTGTTTCCTGTCGACCCAGGAACCAGGTATTTGAATATAAATGGATTACTTGGTAATAAAACACATCAGTTTTCGATATGTCAATTTGTAATCCCTAGCGAACTCTACGTAAATACAGTGAACCAAAATATAATGAATATAGTAAAATAATATAAAAGTAGATGGCAGTGTCCGTGACATGCTCCCAGCCAACGTGTCAGGTTATATATCCATAGGTATAAGACAAGGAAGCTTGTTGGATGATCCCTCAGGCGCATGGCGGTGCAGATTTCTGCCACCCTCGTGACGTTGTCGTCCTTCCCCTAGCAGCAGTTGTTAAGTCTGTTTGATAATCGTAGTCGGGCATCGAAAACAGGGTTTCTACCTACCAGGAGGTGACTAGGTTAAAAAATAAAACAACTCATCATTGTCTGAGCTAGGTAAATATTAGATGACCAATATATCCCAGTTATCAATAGACACATTGAGCGACTTTAATGTTCGTAGGTGCTTGGATATATTGTCGGCGAGATTCCTTAAAGCTACGGCATTAGCGACAACTTTGTCTGGTTTGAAAAGTGCATTTAAATGGTTATTGACAAGAACTCTGGGATTATTGTATCTTTCGCATAAGATTTGCCAGGCTATGCCATAACCTTCTTCAGAAAACTCTAATGAACTTATGACTTCCAGTGCACTATCCTTTAAACAGCTGCGTAAATATTTAAATTTTTGAATAGGCCTTAAGCCACTTTGGTTAACGAGTGCATTGAATGTATCGCGAAACTCTATCCATTCAGTAATGTTACCACTGTATGATGGTAAAGAAATTTCGGGGTACTTAATTGAATTGGTTTCTAGTAGAATTGGTATTTTTGGGTCATCTTGGCCCAGTTTGTTACTGTGTCCCTTGAAATAACCCTTGGCCTTAGCAATAGATTCGTAGTAAGAGTTCTCAAACTGTTCCCTTTCCTCTAACTCACAATCTACGTTGGTAGCGACAGTCTCTATTTTGTCTTGAACCTTTTCAAATTGTTTGAAAACTAAATTTAATTTTTCGACACGCATTTCCAAATCGAGTAATTGTTCGGCGGATATTAACTTGGGGTCTAACTTAGCTAAATATTTTTTAAACAAGGTCAATTTACCCTTTTCTACCCCTCGTTTTTTTATTAGACCCTTTAGTAAGTTAGCCTCCAAGACTGTACTATCGCTATCATCGGTTTCGGAACCCATGATCAAAATAATTTACTAAAATAACTGCAAGAAAGCTTGAGGAAAGGCAAATTTTCTATATAAATGGACTGGAAGGTTTCTATGGTAACCGATTTTGCACAAGATACTCTAGCTCAGGCAAGTACGAGAGTTAAATTATACAAACCGGCCACTTACCTGAAGGCAGTAACCTGTCGAATACCTGATACAATCCAGTTCCACCAGTTTAAAGTTGGAGAAAATTTCGGTTTAAATTTTCTTCGGTTGTTTATAATTTGACGTTTGCCGAGCCCTATGAACACGGGTGCGGCGACGAAAAAATTTAAAATTCTTCTTTGAGTATCTTCAAAGGCGAAAAATATATGACCACACGATCTTCGAGACCGCGCGATCACGTCGGGGTCACCAAAATGTTTCCTGTCGACCCAGGAACCAGGTATTTGAATATAAATGGATTACTTGGTAATAAAACACATCAGTTTTCGATATGTCAATTTGTAATCCCTAGCGAACTCTACGTAAATACAGTGAACCAAAATATAATGAAAATAGTAAAATAATATAAAAGTAGATGGCAGTGTCCGTGACATATAGATATCTTCTGTAATATCTCCATAGAGAAAAGCTGTTTTCACATCAAACTGCATAATATTCAAGTCATTTTGACATACTTCTGAGAGCAGTATACGTACTGAGTCATATCTCACAGTGGGAGAAAATGTTTCTGTGTAATCTATGTGATATTGCTGGGAATAGCCTTTAGTACAGAGTCTGAACTTATAGATTATACCAGCATAATTATCATCTTTGATACAAAACACCCAATTGCACCCAATTGTCTTCACTCCAGGGGGTTTTTCTACCAGAGTCCATGTCTCATTTTTGTCATGAGTTTGAAGTTCTTCTTATACAGATTGTTTCCACTTTTCTCTGTCTATTGATGATAAAGCTTCATCATATAACTGTGGCACATCTGACTCTGAAATTCTACTTTTACAGAGGTAAATATTATTATCTTGCTTAGTTGCCTTAGATCTAGTTGTAATATTACTATATGATCCTAAGTTAATTTTAGTATCAGAAATATACAAAGAATCATTTCTTGAGTGACATGAATCTTCATCATTCTTAGTGCTTACATAAATATCATTTGATTCAGAACTCTCAGGTGAATTTTCTTGCAACTTTGGACTAAGCACCATTTGTTCATTTTCATCAGTATCAGAAGATAGGGGCACGACTACAGCTTTTGGTTTGATGAATTTTCTATAAAGACAACATCTCTACTTATTGTCACTTTATGTGTCTTTGGATTAAACAATTTATAGCCTTTAGTAGTCTCACTATATCCAATAAAAATTATTTTACTTGCCTTAGGATCCAATTTTTGAAGTTTCTCTTTTGGTATTTTGACCATAGCCTTACATCCAAAGATTTTTAGGTAACTCACATCTGGCTTCTTCCCTGACCACATTTCCTCAGGTGTAGCAAATGACAGTGCACGGGTGGGGCAGCGGTTGATGATATAGGCTGATGTAGATACTGCTTTAGCCCAATATCTTTTCTGTAAATTAGAATTAATTAGCATACAGCGTGCCCTTTCCATGAATGTGCGATTCATTCTCTCAGCCAAACCATTTTGTTGAGGTGTATATGAATTAGAAGTCTGATGGATTATCCCTGATTTCTTTAAATAATTGGACATCTCATTACTATAGTACTCTCTGCCATTATCACAACGGAGACATTTAATTTTCAAGTTAAGCTGATTCTCTACCAAGGCTTTGTATTTTTGAAAATACATCAGATTTATTATGTAAGAAATATACATATACGGTCCTTGTAAAGTCATCTATGAATGTGAGGACAGGTATCGCCTCACATTCATAGATGACTTTACCACCTCGTGACTTCACCTCCATTGGCCCACAGACATCAGAATAAATTAACACCAGAGGATTCTGTGCTCTGGACCCTTCAGTAGGAAACGGTAGCCTGGACTGTTTTCCTTTTTGGACAAGTTTCACAAATCGTTTCATTCTTATTTTCATCTAATTTCACTCGATTGGTACATTTAGTCAGTTTATTCAAGTCATTAAAATTCAAATGTGCCATTCTCTTGTGCCATAATAACAAATCAGTCTCATTCAATTTGCAACTGTATTGTGTAATAGTATCAGTATTCAGCCTGTACATGTTATTGATGAGATACTTCAGTATTCTGTTTGTTAAATATTTTACAGCCCTGTTTTGTAAACTGTATGGAACAACCATTCTTATTTTCTGACTAACTGACAATAAGTTAGTTGTTAATTCTGGTACATAGGGAATATTTGTAATTTGGATAGTTTGTTTCACATCATCTGTTCCAACTACATTCAGATTCATCTTGCCACAACTTTTCACCGGAAGCATTTTGTTATTTGCTATCTTTGTACTTGTAATCGGAGGAGAAACTTCATCATAAAGCCAGTCTTGTTTCATAGAAGCTCCTGAATATATTTAGTTGTTGCAGAAAACATGGCTACCTACCCAGAATTTTTATTATTGTCTTGTTCTTTCTTCTTTGACTTGCAATATTTACCAATATGCCCATATCGGTTGCAATTATAGCATCTCGGGCCTTTCTTCGGGGTTTTCTGAGAATTCTTATAGTTATTATGCTTCGTGTAAAGTACTGTAGTATTGAATTCAACTGATTTTACTTCTTGCAGAAGTTTGGTTTTTATCAAGTCAGAACTAATCTTTACACCCGAGCTTTCTATCACCATAATCATTGGTTTGTAGAACTCCGGCAAGCCAGCCAACATTAATATTCCAAGCCACTCTTCGTCAACATTAAAGTTGATGTTTCTCAGCTTGTAAGCGGTGCACACAATCTTACTCACGTACTCTTCTACATTAGTACATTCCGTCAGAGTTGTTGTACATAAATATCGGAGTAGTCCCACACGACGAGTTAGTCCTGAGTCGTCAAATGCACTTGCTAGTTTGTCCCATACCTCCTGTGCAGTGGTTGCCTCTTGGATGTGGACGTAATTCACAGAGTCCACTAACAATATTATCTTGGATTTAGCCTTTAGATCACGTTTTTCATCCACGATTGTGCCGGGTGTGATGCAGTCCCACAATTCCTCATGTTCAAGGTAGGTTTTCACTGCAAATCGCCACGTATTATAGTTATCTCGGCCAGTCAATTTGTCAATTAATACCAATGCACTGCGGGACGACATTTTATTTGGTTATTTTCGTTATTGCGAAGAACTTTGTGAAAATTTTCGGAAAAAAAAACAAATGACCACGAGGACGCCGCCAGTCTTTCAGGTTACTTCCAAAAATATTTGCTTTTAACACTGTTTTATTGACTGTTTCACACTGAGTTTACAATTATCAAAACTCCTGGGCTCATAACCTATTGAAATAAAACTGGATAATATTAATTAGTTGGACTTTTATTTAAAACAGAAACTAATGCACCGAGTGCAAGCGGAACAAGAAGGGAAGCAATTACCACCGACTAAATGACACCATATAGAGAAGTCGGCAAATTTAAAAACATACAACACAATATTCGAAAATATGTTATTAACTTGCCAATTGTATCACAAACTCAAATGAAAGCCCATTTTTTGCTATCGAACGAGTTAACTTTCAAAGTATGACTATTATGCATATTGAATTGTGTATTTTACTTGGTTGGTAACCACCAAAATAGGTATATTAAGTTGCTTGTTAAGTAAAATAGGCAGTAACTAGGGACTCCCACCAACTGTACGTACCTACGAGTAGAATAAAACAGAAACAAAAACATCTAGGTACGAGTAACCTTTATTCATCGTAGAAAATAAATTTAAAAACAGCACTTATGCATAGTACGAATTCCCTCTGAATTACACGTGTATTTCAAGTGAAGTGTACCTACCTACCTGAATGTAAATGTTTACATATTACTTTATATAATTTTTCCACGTCAGACGTAAATGCCACGTCTGCCCTGCGGACATTGGAACTGTAATAAAATACACACTTGTTGAACAATGTAAAATTAATGTACTTAACAAAATAACTTCAACGAGTATAATCCGTGTTTAAAATAAGACTATACAGGAGTGATATCTCATCATCACGATCATTTTTCTCCGTAGAAGCATACCTGGGAAGTGTCTGGTTCCCAAGATATTAGGGTCCAAAGTTGAGTAAATAGACTGCGTTTTTCTGCATAAATGCACATAGACGCGCGTAGAAAGATTTTTTCAAGAGAAATAATTAATATCTGTTTATGAAAAAACTAGCATAAAAACTGGACACTATAAATTTTGCCCGATCAAGAATTTTTTATTATTTTTTTTATTACATCTTTCCCAGCGTTTTTTTTTTGGCATAAACTTACTTTATTTGATGTATATAGGTAGTAGGTACCCTTCGTTAAGGGTGGCAACGAAAAAACACCCTGTATAATTTTAACAAATTTTTATACAAACTTTATTATTTGCTAGATGGTCATGTAAAACCAGTTTAACCAGAAAAGGTTTAAAAATCCTTAGTTTCACACAATGCGATCTAGAGTAGATATTATTAGATACGATACATACAGACTGTATCATACAGCGTTGTAATTTTTGTGCCTTGCTAACAGTCTTGCTATATGTACTCGTCTGTATAGTTGCATTATGCACATTTTAGTGACAGAGTAAACACCTTAGTCCTACATTACCAGTGGTCGGAGTAGGTATATTGAATTAAGGTCATTGACATCAAACGTATATGTTAATATGGATACGCCTCCGAGTTTCCGGATTATTATGATAAAAATAAAATAAAAATACCGAAACTTCGAAATGATTACATGAAACTAGTTAAAAATGTATCAATACTCTCAACGCTATGCTGCTAGTTTTTGGAAACTCCGGTACATTCCGGAAAAAATGCATGTCCATGTTATGATATCATGACGCAAGTATGTAAAATCAATATACCTACTCCGACCACTGTACTACGAATCCCTTGTGGGAAGGGAAATTTATTAAAGACCAATTTATGTATATAACCGGGATTGGCCTACCACTCATTCCCGCCTCTGCAACACTTGTAATCCAGGATCAACAGAGGCGACCAGAAAAATGCAATCAAAGCATAGAAAATCCCGAGGGACCTAACAAGCGACTAAAAAGTATTAAAACCAATAGAAAAAAAAATATTTTTTTATTTTTTCAGAAAAAAAAAGAATAGTTTGTTTAGGCTTTAGACAATGACTTAAAAACAAAATTGTAACCTATGGATGGTTTTCAAAAATAAAGTTGCGCTAAAAAAAGTTTATTTAACTAATCAACCCCAATGTAGAATCACAAGTGATCCAAAAACAGCAAAATGTCACACAATAAACCCATTTAACTAGTCACAGGATCGCTCGATACATTTAGCGCAGAAAGCAAACTTTGCGGATAATCAAATTAAAAATGCATTTACTGCGCATTATAACACTGTCGGTATAACTCAAAAGCAATGGTACTTGTTCAGTATTTCAGCATTTGCCTGGCTGTCACACACACCCTATATATAATGGCAATTGGATAATATAACTTACCTTAATTGATCCCTAAACTGCTTAGACATCAGCAAAAGAAAACACATATTTGACCCTGTCATCTTTCATTGAAAATAATATCTGTTATAATAATATCTGGATAAAATTAAATGGGAAGCGAGGAAGCTAACAATACCTACGCCTACATTTACGTCTTACGAGCTTTTAAATTGCCAAAATAAGTATAAAATGAACGAGATGTTTAGACCCAAAACGGTACAATACGCTATATTTCTGGCAGTAAAACTATCGTTCGACATGTTATTTATTTTCTGTAATACGAAGAAATCCCATGCTACTGCTCTTATTTCCACTTGATATAGTCGTCTTTACTAGCAAATTCGACATTTTTATGACTCGCGATATATTGATGTAATCAACATTTATTATTTTTCACTTACAAAATTGATCAAGTTTAAATTTCATAGAATGAGACCATAATATTCATTTTTTCGCCTCAAAATGATATTCCATGTACCTACCGAGGAGATAAATATTTGGAAAAAAAATTACCTAGATTAGTACATGGTTATGTTCCTAAAATGGAGTAGCCAGAATTGCAGTATCATAAAGGATATCCTATAGTCACGTTAAGCAATGCCAGTTCAGAAGTATAGGATCAGTGACAAGTTGCTAGCTCATCGCCTGAAAGAACGCCCCTGAATTCCGACATGCACGAAAAGATATGCAGGTGATGTATTCTTGTGAAACCCCGCATCAGGGTACACTACCTACCTAGCTAAATATAAATATAATAAAATAATGAATGATATTTATTATTACAGATTAAATTATTACACGCACATAACAAGAAATTCACGTGCCTGCCTTCCTCTATGTTATTTCTAATGAAGTCTTTACATTCAATAACACAATTTAATATTCATACCAACAAATTGGGAGACAGGTTGCGTGATCGGGCGAACTAATACTCACGTACACGTTCATATTACATAACGATTTCATTCATGAACACGAGTTTGCATGCCTACATAATTAATATATGCGTAAAGTTGAATAACGTCGCATTGTAAATTGCTAGAGATAGTGCCAGCCCCAGTCATGGGATCCAAACACATCGAAATAGGTTAATGGCGCTATTTTTACAAAATATACACTGGCTACTAAATAAAATGCCCATGTTGTTTATATCCATTAGTTTTAAATGGGAAAACTTAGTGAAACTTATAAAAGATCAGTGAAATAGAGTGCTTGCCACTCGAGGTTACAGAAGCAGAAAAGTTTCTATCGGTTACTACGAGGTCGAGGAAAACCGTTCATACTGGATAATCAGAAGTTATATATAGGTACACTTACATACTTATATCTTTAAACGGTAATTTTATACCAATAGCCTTCTATAAGTAAATTTTAAAATGTTGAAATCACACTGTGTGCTTTCACCTGATCATAGTGGAATAGACCAATTTTACTTCTGTTTCGTCATGATAAGTTTCTTTGAAGACCGATATTGCTCTAAATAACCATAGTCAATAACAACTGAATTTCTAACTGGATAATGTTATATTACTAACATAAACTGGATCCAATTTTAAAGTTGGAGGCTTTGAAGAATGAGTTTAAATTTTAAATTAAGGTTTCATAATAATAAGTGCTGCATAATATCTGTGGATTAATAAAGCTCACCTTGAGCCTGAAGCGTTCAACTCATTTGCATTTTACGCTTTGATATGGGCACCAATTTTAATTACTATAAATTTATAAAACCAATTTTATTAATCGGATAATAAAAATGTTTATTTTGCTAATTGTTTAATGTGTTAGGTACATAACATAAAATGTTATTATTATACGAATAAGGTATAATTTTAACTTGGATATTATTTATTCCGTGTTATTTATTTTAGTGCTTAATTATTTTTAAACCCCGACGCAAAAAGATTGATGTTATAAGTTTGAAGTGTGGATGGGTACTGTGTATGTGTGTGTATGTAACATCGTAGCCACATCGTAGCTCCAAAACGGATGAACGATTTCGATTCTGATTTTTTTTCTTTTGAAAGATGAATTAAACGAGAGTGTTCTTAGCTATGTCATAAAACCGGTTTACCCGTTTAAAAGATATAAACAAAAAACCTATATGTATAAAGTAAAAATAATAATTATTAAATATATGTAGCTACTTAATTTATTTATACTAAAAAGATTCAATAGTAAAGGAAGGTCATAATATAACAGTTATTTTTTTACTTTTTGTATGTTTTTTTTGGGTCGAGGTTTTTTAATAGGTAACCTCTTTTTTATCAACACTACTTTAATTATATGTATGGAGCTATAAACTTAATTAACCTTAATTAAATTTAATTTCTCTATAGCGCATTCACAAACAGATAATAAAACTTATAATAAAAAAAATATTTAAACCGACATGCCAGTTTTCGAGAAAAATACTTCTTTATTCACCAAGTAGCATTTGTACTTACAGACATTCAAACATAATAGTTTAGTGTGAAGTCTACTGTGCCTATACTCGTACTAACTGGGCTAACTTCAGTTATATACATCAGAGACTTCTACCTGTATCATATACAATTTGTCAGATATGTAGGTACCTACTAACAATTAAAATCATAGGAAAAGCCAAGAGAATAACTTAGATGAAATAAATACTGGATATAGGATATTTTTTTGAGGTTTATTTTTTAAACTAAGACCAAATACAGCAGTTGAATAGGCTTCAACAGTAAGCAAGTTACAGAAATTGAAAAGTATTGAGCAGAATTTTATGTAAATTCTATTAAAATGGGGTTTATAAAGTAAGTACTTGCCTAAGTAAACGGTTTCTACTCAGATTTGAGGGTTACTACTATGCGATTACATTTGACACACCCTTGACCTGAATTAGAATTTCTTTTTTACAGATGTGCAAACCATTAGAATAATGAGAACACACATGAAACAGATTTAAAAAATTACATGATAACTCCTGGGTTGGTATCATAAATTAACATAAATTTTTACCCAAATCAAAATTAAAGCAGGTTTCGAAGCCACAATTGAGCAACCGTGGAACAACTTGTTGGTTCAACCGAATTGATTATACGTACTATTGTTTAAGTAAGTCCCTAGAGGCGGACTACGTGTTTTTACTACCTATAACACAACGGTTGACCTTTGACGAGACCTTCCTCTTGACCTCGGGGAAGGTTTCAGATTAGGTAGATTGTCCTGATCTAATACTTTTTACTCTCTCCGCTTATTAAAGAGGCAGTGACATGTAGATATTTCCATTTGATTTCTGTAGTCCAAACTCAGCTTATCTTGCATGTATTTTTCAAAAAAAAAATAACATTGTTATAACCATATAAAAATGTTGGTACGGTATTTATTCTGATACAGTTGGTTCAACCGAATGGAAATGAGTTATACGTACTATTGTTTAAGTAAGTCCCTAGAATTAGGTCAACGGATGCTACGTGTTTTTACTATCCTATAACAAATCCGACGGTGTGTAAATTATCCAACAGAGTTTTGAACTCTCGAGACCTTCACTCTTGACTCCAGTTATTATGATATCGGCGACTTTGCAACGGGACTTTCGGTAAAAAGACATGCCGAATTTGATTGAGGCAACCATTATTAGGTACGCAGGTGAATATGTATGTATTCCTGAATACCAATGATTCCGACTGATCTTCCGTTTTACTTCAAACGATTGCAATTTCCAGTTCGCCTTGCGTTCGCAATGACAATTAACAAGTCGCAAGGCCAATCGCTTAGTGTTTACGGCATAAATTTAGAAAATCATTGTTTTTCACATGGGCAGTTATACGTTGCGTGTTCACGAGTTGGGAAACCATCCGCTTTGTTTGTGTTAACGTCAGACCAAAAAACAAAAAATGTGTTTACCAAAGAGCACTTCAATGAAACGGATAATTTGCGGACACGTATAGTCCACTTTGGATTCACTACTTAGAGAAGTTCAACTAAATAACACTTCATTTTTGTAATCGAAATGAATTCATTACTGTTGTGAAATTAAATAAAAAATTTCCTTTTCAAATATAAAAAAAAAAATTTTTTCTTCATCTTTTAATCACCAAACGAAATGTTACATAAAACGAAGCCATCTGGTGGCGAAACGGAGTTCGCCGGGTTTGCTAGTAACCATATAAAAATGTTGGTACGGTATTTATTCTGATACAGTATGATCTAAATCTGCGTAAATAATTTCACGGAAATTAATGGTTCATCGTTAAGCCTATTCAACTAAAATAGCTTCCTCTGTTCCCCGCTTCCATTTTACGAATCTAAAAACTTCAATACTTAAATTAGAAAAACATCTTGCTATTTGTTACCATTGCAAGATGAAAGGGAATTTTGTAGTACATACAGCGGCAGTAGGCTCACTCCTTACCACGTGGGACTTCATAGGCTAACTGGTAAAAAGTGGGTGTATTTTGCACACTTATGCTCAACCTCTTTGGGGGATACTGGGCATGACTATATGTATACAATTAGACAAGATACACAAGGAATGCTTAGTTTTTATTCCAGGAAAATACTCTCAAAAGTGTAAAACGTGTGTAAAATAGTGTAAAAGTGAAAAAACTAGATTGTCAAAAGTAATGCACACTGACCGAGTCACATAATAGTAGAATCCAATCAGTCGCTCTACCATATTAATTATGTATCAAAAATAACCCAAGCCTGCTTCCAGGTGACAGCAGCTGGTAAGGCGGTGCTGGTGACCGGCTGCGACAACGTCCTCGGGAACGCCCTGGCCAGGCGTCTGGACGACCTGGGCTACCATGTCTTCGCTGGCTTCCAGACCAAAGCTGGCAACATCGACGCCGACATGCTCAAGGAAGACTGCTCTGGAAGACTGCGCACCATTCAACTTGATATTACTTCCGAAACTCAGGTAATAACGCTAAATTAGGTATAAAACTTGCACAAATATAGCACGTTTTCCTGTATTGTACATTGATTAACTTTTAAGGGTCTCCACCCACGCCAGGATAATATCATGTAAGTAAACATCTATACGGTATACCACGACACGTGCACAATGTAGCTTATTATCCTACCTCATGTTCATTTAAGTTCAGACGACTGAATTCCAAGCTGGGTGCTTAGACAATTTAACAGTTTCGCATTGACATTCGTCATCGTAACATATTCTCCATTAGCGGTTAGATCATATCATTTGACGAACGGGCACAATGAAAACTTTCTGGGGGAAAGGCTAATAAGCTTCACGCCCGTTAAGCTCCACGCCTCAATTAGCTCAGTGATTAAAAATCCCTATTATTTTCATCCATTCATACACTTTCATTCATATGAGTATTGTTGTGCTGAATAATCGTTTTTACAATCGTTTTGATGTTATGGTATTTATTAACGCTATAACTATTGCTATTATAATGGATTATGTTTGTTTATATATTGAAGTGATAGTCCCGCAATGCGCGATGAAGTGCCGTGCAGTGTAACGATCGCTAATAAATAATAATCCTTAAAATTTTAGTGATCAAATCACTGATTAGGATAAAAAAAAATATTTTGTACAATAGTAAAATTAAGACTTTTAAAAACCTTCATCTCTAAGTAATAAACTCGCAGTTCGTAGAATGGTTAACAAGTGTGCCGCTTGTGCGGTTACTGAATTACTTCTGGCTACTTATCCACGCTTTAACGTTAATGGCAGCTTTAAATAGGCGAAAATCCTGAATTGAGCCAATTATACTTTTCCAACGGAAAATTCTGTTTGAGACCTTACTCTGCTACCGAATTTACCTCGAACTTTTCCTTATGAGGTCACTACCACCCTGTAACGTATGTTCATGTAAGAAGTAACTTCATGAATAATTTAAGGTCAAGGTTATATTTTGTTCTAAAAATGTTTTTACATTAGGATAAGATATACCTACCTACCTATTCTATATACCTACCTAATTTCTAAACTATAGAAATTATCTCGGAAACAGTTAAGCCTCAAAAAAATCTGCACGTAAAAATAAAACCAATGTTATTTCAGCACCTTTTTTGCTTAATGTTTGCGCCGTCCACACGATTATAGTTTCAGGAAAGGTCAAGTTCAGAATGAAATAAATAGTAAGCGCCATCTTAATTCTGTTCCCGAAACCTGAACACTCACATGTTTTCCAGATCCTATCAGCCTCGCTCTACATCACGGAGCACTTGCCAGAGGGCGCGCAAGGTCTATGGGCCATCGTCAACTGCGAGTCGTGGTGTGCCCTTGGTGAACTGGAGTGGGTTCCGTTCTCGGTGGTTCGTAGAGCCATGGAAGTGAACTTGCTTGGTAAGCTTTGTGAAAGTTATAGCAGCTTTTCCACAGATGGCGTTAGTGCCTTAAGTAGCCTCATGTATATTATTCATCTGAGAGTAGCCTGTAGTAGCGATTCGTAGCCGTCCACGAAAATTCCGAAGAGATCCTAGGTTTCGATTCTTATTTCGATTGCGACTAAACTATAGGTAACAAATATTTTTATAAAAAAAATCTATTTGCACAATTAAGGGCTTCACTAAAAGAGGTCGGGATTTTGATAAATTAATAGCATACATAAGGATAAAAATAACATCGAATGTAAGTAGGTATATTAGTATACAATGGTAAGAAACCAATATTCAGACACTATTAATCAAGAAGATGGGAGAGATAAATAATGGACCTTCAATCTTTTCCTAAAAATATCAACTGATGGACAGTCTCTTACAGAGTGAGGCAGCAATTTCCATGGCTTTATCGCATTAGACAGTGAAAGAGTAGTTAAAAGCAACTGAATTGTGACGTGGAGTTTTTAGTACTATATTTGGTAACGTACTCCAAAATTACAATTTAGTTGGCGAGTCAAAAGTCCACTGTGCATACTTACATGTGTGCATGTGAGGTGCGCGAGCCTCAATAGTTGTGTGAGTACTCCTGAAAACCTAAATTTCCCGCGCAATGTCTCTATAACCGACTCTTAAAGTCCATAGAATTATTAAAACACCTAAGAAAATACTTGCTTCTAAACTATAATTTACGAAACTATTAGGTACTTCATTGTGTTTCACATAGAGTCTGAGGTATGGACAAAGTATTGACATTCTTGGAATGGAATTTCTGGAGTTATTAGCACAAGCTGCGGTGAATCCCAACACAGCCACAAGCCGATATAATTCGTATATTCGTCCATGTGTATAGAGGCATATTATGTTTATGAGGGCAGACAAGGTCAAATAAAATAAATTACATCGCAAACAAATTAACGGAATTGTAATACCAATAGTCGACTCAAAGGGGCTCCGCTAAATTAGTTTAATGTGTGTGATGATGATGATCTCCGACCGTATTTAGGCCAAGGCGACCAATCTCTACGGAGATTGGTCAGGTATGAGGAGATATTATAGTGCACAAGTGTGTGCGCAAACACAGATGCACTCTCTATTCTATTACTCTCATAGTCCGATGGGACGGAAAGCCGACACGACCGGAGAGAGATCAGGCGTAGAACCAACGGTTTTATGTGCTTTCCGAGGCACGAGCCGAGTGACAATTTTGCAACATTAAAATCTGTACATGAAATAAATTCATTGGTACAGGCCCGTGACTGGGATCGAACTTACGCCTCCCGCTTGGAAGTGCATGTCTTAACCACTGGGCTATCACCGCTTTTGTGTGTGTATATTTGAATATTGAAGCGGTTTTTCTAGCGTATTCGTAGATTGATTTTTTTCTACTGCACCACAACTTAGCTAGATTTTACTCGAATACACTGCCCTAACGTTTTATTTAACATCGTAGCTTGGTATTTTATTTTGGGTACTCTGATGTAGTCTAAATCATCGGTTATTGCTATAAAACATATTGGCACGCGGCCTAGCAATTCCTGCCTGGCCTCGACTGGAGTTACTTACGTATATTCTAATTCACATTCTATCGTTGTATTTGACATTTATTTTGACTGTAAATTACGTATGCAAAATGTCATAAAAAGTTGCCACGTGTAAACTGTAAATAAGTTCTGACATTTACGCTTTTACGAACTTCTTATTTTCCTTTATGTGTTCAATCATATTTTGGACATTCAGTATAATGTTAGCTATTTCACTAACTAAAATTATTACTTAGGTACAGTATGTATTCAAAAAAAATTGACGATCATATCTTATCTAATTAATAAAAATTTTATGAAGATAAAACATATACCATTGCTTTATAAGTAACTTTAATAAAGCTATAGCTTGTTATTAAATCCAGTTTGTAGTTTAATAACCGCGTATATACATATTAAGAGAAACTTACTCGTGTTCATTGAAATAGTTAGTTCTTTTTTTCTACTTGTGCAAAACTAAACCTACCTTCTTTCACCTATCACCATCAGGCATCGAAGAAAGCTTTGGAATTTATGTATAAAAGATTCGACTAATAAAAAATTATTGTAAAAAGAAATCTTGTACCTACGTAATCCAATATTTATGTAACGAACTTTGAAATTAAGCAAATTATTACAACAGATGTTTGCTTTACCAACTGACTTCAATGAACAAGTCAGCGAGAAGCAAATTACTTTATAAGTTCAGCCGCGACCCGTTGTCCTACAAACTGAGATATTTACTATACCCGCTCGTATAAATAAATTTGCTATCATTGCCAAGAGTTCGAGAATGCTCGTCACCGTTTCAGACTATAAATACTTGTTGCCAAGGGGTAGCGTTTTCTAGCTACTTTCATGTCGTTCCGATCGAAATTTCGTTTTCAAACAAAAAAGAAAATTTACGTAAACCTTTTTTAATATATAGGTAAATGCAAATTAACTCTGCATCAGTGAAACATAGATTTCCAACTCTTGGCAAGCTGGTCCTTGATTTCTTCTATTCTAACTACATTATAGAGATATAACAATTAAGTGTCCCCTAATCCTATCTATAGTACAGGTACTGACTTTGTGTGTGATGTGTTCTTTATTAGACGTAGGTATTCGATTATAAATCATTTCCCGAAATTCCCACGGAAAGGAGAAAATGGGAACTCTAAAGTTTACACGTGCAAATTAAATGTGATACAATACAACTCGGGTATTATAGATATTAAAAAATTATCCGGGTCTTAGTTTAGGAAAATGTTGAGTGCTGATTCCGTTTAGAACTAATCTATTGAGAGATTGACCAATAAATTGATGATTGAACCTGACACTTTTAGAATTACTATCGCTAGACCCACAGATCTGGTTTTTTTACTTAATCTGAGGCTGGACCAAATCAGTCTATGTTCCTAATAAACCTTTCCTGTCTAATGTTTCTAATAAACTATTTTTAATTTTTGAATTGAAGTTTAGATATTAAAGCTCTGAACGTCGTCGCACCTTCACATTTAAATTTACAGAAATAAGCCTGAATATAGAAAAATCCAATGTAAAAAATATGTTTTCTATCTACTATAGGTACATTATCTTTTTACAAGAATAATTATGTGATATTGAGAAATATTAGCAGCCGCCCACGATCTTGAGGGGCGTTTACAAGAGGTGTTGTATAAGCCTTCCTTTATGCTATCTAACACTGATATCAGACCAGTGAGAGCGCGTTCAATAACAAACAAACAAATCTTTATAATATTGAGATTTTTGGCAGCCAGACACAATATTTATAGAAAACTAACGTAAAGCATAAGTTATTTAAGAATTTTAAAAGCTACTTGGTAGATACATGTATAATTCATAAGTTCACACGTGTTTACTCTAGATAAAATAATATAATGGAGAATGAAATTAATGTGTTCATGTGACGCCATTTCTAAAATTGTCCAGGTCCATCTCGCCTGGTCCAAGTAATGTTGCCGCTAGTTCGCCGGGCTCGCGGACGTGTGGTGCTGGCTTCTTCCATCCTGACCCATGTGGCCGCACCGGTGCGAGGGGTTCATGCTGCTTCTCTTGCAGCCCTGGATGCACTTGCTGCCTGCCTGCGAAGGGAACTCAAGCCGAGAGGCGTAGATGTTGTAAGTATAAGCTGGCCACAATGGTGCCTGTCCTTATCCGATTATTTATGGGGTCAGCGCATTATTTTTCTTTCGAAACTTATATTGCCAATCATTTGGCGTTTGTTTTACGGCCGGCCGCCTGCCTAATGCCAATCCTCCTCGGGTATAGCTTGCTGTACATATTTTATTAACTAGTGGTCCGTTAGCAAATTGCAAATCCACCTGCTGGATCCTTAATTGGATCCTAAGACCCTCTCATAATATTTTTTAGCTTCTTGGGTATTGGCTAGAATAACAAACACTAATTCATTACATAATCAAATTCTGACGTGTATTTTGTCACAAAAATCTTAAAATGAAGAAAGAAGAAAATATTTAGATAGGTACATACCTAGTACAATGACGAAAATAGGTTAGTTACCATAAATAACATTATGGAAATATTATCCAAACAAGACGACCCACTCACTCAGAAAGGGTAAGGCTAAGCATTATAGCTAGCTTTACATTTTCAGTTTTTCCTTACAGCCAACTTAAAACACATTAACTTTAACAGAGTTATAAATTAGGAACATAATATTCCCCTTATTTTCGCTTTTATAACGCGGTTCCTATACAAAATATTATCTATTCATAATGTAAGAACGTAAATTATCTGGCCTACATAAATTCGGTATTCTGATCTCATAAATAAATACGAGGTAACGACCTTGACCTGTTTGAAAGCAGACTGATGATTAATGATCAAAGCGATACTCCTTTGTAAGTTTTTAAGCTAAACTTTAAAATCTCTAAACAGAATTCCTAATTATTCGCTAAGTACCTAACTGCTTGTTTGTGAAGAACAGAATTTGGTAAAAAGCGCGAATTTTGCCTAAAGAAGCTAATCATAATGTCCTACTTACACTGACTGTGTGATATTTTTTTGTTTTTAGTGTTGTTATTAAGACAATTTAATTTTAAATTTAAATTAAATTTCACTAAAGTGTAGGTACAATATCAGCTCACGATCTGAGCAGCTAAGATAAATAAATAAAAAACCTGTATTTTCCGAATTCGGTATTTCCCTGCACTTTTCCCAATTTGGAAATATTCTTTTTATATCACCAATTTACACGAAGCGGCACCGTACCTACTGCCGGTTCCTGCTGTAGAATAAATATTGTCTGAAAACTCTTGTTACAGTCCGAAAGTTTCAGTTGTTATCTGAAAATTGCACGGTTCAGCTGGCTATGAGCAATATTCTCCAAAGTTGTGACATCACTAGGTATATTGCGTTATTTCCTACATGTAACTGTACGCCTATACTAATGTGATATAGCTATATATATATATATATATATACATTATTTCATTTGTCTCTTACTGATCGCACAAAAATCAAAACCTCATGTATGTCGTTGTTGACGTCGTATGACTTCCATAAAAAATATTCAAATCACAATCTTGCAATTTTAGTCTCACTGTGGTAATCTATATGTATTTTATGTTTACCCCAAGTGATATTTAGGTCATTTTAACTGCTATGTTGCAAATATATCTCCTGTCGTAAATAAACCAAGCTACTCGTATCCCGAACATTTCCTAAGCTGAACGTTCAAATAATAACTTTAATTTCCGACACAAACAGGCTATGAAAATTGCTACAATTTTCCATTTGCACTGCAAAAACTGATTCCCTGTTGATTAATTTTCATTGTTTGATTCAAAAAATCATTTTACATTTCTTCAAAATGAAGACAGATTGAGACGCATCGTAATAAAATTTATTACAAATTCGAATTCTCGAAATAATATAATATGGAAATTGAGACGGTGGAAAACATCTATCTACGTACTGTTGGAAATCAGACTGATTTGTCGTCGTATAGCTGAGCGAACTTTCATTGGATATTTGGTATATTTACCTAAAAATGGCTTTTGCGTGCTGCCGGTGATGACCTACGGTGCCGAGACGTGGTCTCTAACTATGTGCCTCATAAAAAAGCTCAGGATCGCACAGCGAGCGATGGAGAGAGCTATGCTTGGGATCTCTCTGCGTGATCGAATCAGAAATGAGGAGATCCGCAGACGTACAAAGATCACCGACATAGCTGAACGGTCCAGCAAGCTGAAGTGGCAATGGGCAGGGCACATAGCTCGAAGAACTGATGGCCGATGGAGTCGGAAAGTTCTAGAGTGGATACCACGTATCGGCAAGCGCAGCGTGGGAAGGCCACCCGCGAGGTGGACGGATGACCTGGCCAAGGTTGCGGGCGTCGGTTGGATGCAGGCTGCTTCCGACCGGTCGGAGTGGATGTTGTTGGGGGAGGCCTATGTCCAACAGTGGACTTCTCAGGGCTGTAAATGATGAAGCATCAAGATATATAATGACAGTAAACATTACGTACCTAGTCAACTAATCATTTGACTCTCAACGTATGCTCAACCAAACGTGTTTCGTCTTAGAAATGCTCAATCTGTAAGAGATAATGGTAGTGAAGGATTGAAGTGTGAAAATTGTTCTTTATGAGTAGGTACGCGTTTAAAGGACCTAGTGGCACGAATTCCTTAAATAGAGCTACCTCTTAACTTCGTAAATTTTACTCAATTAAGAATATCTACGTTGCGGATTTTTCGAAAATTTGATGGACATTTATACAAATAATACAAATAATGTCGCCATTTTAGCAGTTGCCGGATTTATATTACGTTTGATAAATCAACAACAAAATATAAAATTCATAGCCTAAGGTTTTATTTACGACATAAAATTTTACCTATGTAAATAAACTTATACAGCATATTTGCTCTAACAACGTAGGTTTAGTAATTTTGTGTGAGAAAATACAGAACTGCCTGTAATAATTTTATGGGGACTAAAACTTCTTACTTTGACCTACTTTCTTTACTTTACATTATCATTATTTATTTTATGACCCTGATGACTTTAATTACAGTTTTTTAGTATTATAATGGAAATTACATTATAACACACTTTTAAACATTTTGAATCAAAATAAGCTTAGTAACGTATAGGTATTCCATGAAAGAAGGCTGTCCAGACATGTAAACATACAAACCGTAGTAAGCTCGGCGACTACCAGACGAAACACACACGCAAATGGCGCCATAATTACGATACTTGCGTCCGTTGTGCTTTATGCGTTCATAACCTCATCTTTTATAATCATATCCTTTTCAGGTGGTGGTAGCAGCAGGCGAATACACGACAGGCAGCGCTTGGCTCTCGGAGGAGAAACTTCTGGAACAAGCTCGCGACATGTGGAAGAGACTCAGCGATGAACAGAAGGGAGCATACGGCGAAGACTACTTCGAACAGGCTTTGCGCAGCATTGAAAAGTACACTAAGAACGCTGTAAGTATGAAACTAGATTTAGGTACGAATTTTACATGATGCATCACACAAATTCTTGCCATTCTAGTCTGAAAACAAATGTAGGTAATCTCTATTAAACCAAGATTTAATTGATGAGTCTCATGATCTTGAAAAGTGTTTTGGACCAAATTACATTTTTCGGAAGATTGCTAGTAGATTGACCGATATATATATTGAGGTCATTCAATGTACCTAATGTAACGTACTCAAATATTTACGAGAGCAATTTATAAGATCACTTTTATATTGGAGGCAAGCGCAGGGCGGCTTGCTTGGCTTTTCTCAGCGATTGAAGTTTTCATATTTTAGCTGCAAGGCCAACATTAATGTGGTTAGCAACAAAGGTAACAAGTTGATCGCATCATTAGGCTGTCACTATATAAACTTTATTTATTCTGAGGCGACCTCTTCGTTGTCTGAGCAATATGCACACATCTTTATGAAAATTACAGAAGTGCTAGTGTATAAATACTCATAAATTGGGTGTCTAATGTTTGCCCGAAAATTATATGCACGAATACTCATATGCCAGAATTTTACTTGCCCGAATTTGTTGTTTGCCATAATATTTATGTGCCAGAATTTTACTTTCCCGAATTTGTTATTTGCCATACTCTTTGATTGCCCGAAAATTAGATTCCATAATAATACGAATGCCATACGTATCAACCAGAAAATAAAAAACGAAAAAAAAAACATTGAAGCGTACTTCATTAGCAACTGTGAGGTAATGTGTTGATTTTACTTGTAGGACGCTGATCTGACGGCGGTGACCCGTTCGCTGAGCGACGGCGTGACGCGCACATTCCCCTTGGCCCGCTACACTCCCGTGTCTCCGAAGGAGAAGCTAAAGTCTCTCCTGGCTGAACACCTTCCTCGCACCCTGTATGAAGGACTCTACGCTGATTAAACGCCCCAAACTACGCTCATACAGTCAGACAATACGGCTCATCAGTAACTTTCGAGAAATTCGATAAAATGCTCATTTGAATAGGCATAACTTTTAATGAGATGGCTTATGATTTGATTATGCATTATTTTTATATTTATTTTTTTTATTTGCTTTATTTTTTTCTATGCTGCTCTGGGAGTGAAAAAGAAACGTACAATACTACAGCTGCCTCTCTTCCCGGGCATACTACCTATATATAAGTCAGTAAAGGGACAAGAGGGTCTTGGTGTTTTGTAGGCGATGGGCTGACCACCTGTCACTACTAACCGAACTTGTACATCTCAACTATACCCTTAAAATTGGTCAGAAGTGGCACCATGTGGTTCTATCGGCCCTTGGTGCTCTGCCTACCCCGTATGGGATGAAGGCGTGATTGTATGTATTTACAATTACCTAAGTGTTACTTTACATAATAGTTATAAAAATTGTATCTAATTGGTGTTCAATTATCCTCGAAACTCGACTTGTATGGGCGAGCGTTATACAATATTCGACATCTGCCAGAGTTTATGGGAACTTATTTACGCCTACTCTCACTAACTACAGATGTAATTAGGAGCCAAGTTCGACGTGCACCGTACATCAATCAAAGTTGAAGTATGCTATGATGACCAGCTAATTTTGATGGAAACTTAATTATAAATGAAATTGCATTATGAAAAAGGCTATAATTATATCGATAGTAACGTGGCAATGGAAACTGTTCGTTCGTGGAACGTTCCACTACTTTAGTTATAGAAACAACTTTGTGAACTTTCCCCCGGTTGATCATTTAGGCCTTTCGATACTTGAACACGTACGGCGTACTTTGTTAGTAAATGAGAGTCAAAACTGGGACACAGTATTCAGTATAAATTATTGCGTTTTCAGTTATCTACTTGATTCATTAATTTTGGGCATTTACTAAAAAATCAATTTGTAGGCATTCATCCAAATAATATTGATTATGGTAGGTAGCTTAAGTTTATTTTAAATGATTACATCATGTTGTTGTCTAGATTATATTATCGTTATTACTTACATAGATTAGAAGTTACAAATAGGTATTAGGTACCCGAATATTTTACATCTTACACTGAGTTTTTTTTATATACTCGTGAAAGTACCTTCCTATATAAGTACCTATGTATTTTATCGTTTAAAAGAAGAACACTGCAACTTGTCTTTGACCATTGTTACCTTCATACCTATTCTGTATTCAAGTGCATTTACATGGTGCCAAACCATTTATTCTAAAAGATGCGTTTTTCGTTTATGTTGTGTGATAACTTTGAATATCGAGTATGTTTCAATAAATGTTTAACAATATTATAATTTTCTTTGTATATATTTTTAAATATAGGTAGATACCCCAATTTAAGTTTCATTTCCCTGAAGCTACTCGTAGATTATAAGAACCTATACCTAGAAGTTATAGAAAAAGTGAGCAAAGTATAGGAAAATAATTAACTTGAGGTATTTTTATATACATTTTAACACCATTATACCTCTAACCCCTTGGGAAAAGAGTACCATAGTCAGACGAAAACAAAGCTGTCTTTTATGGTTAATTTTTCCTTTTCAGTAAAAATGCAATATATTTTTACATCAAATATGTACTACCTCCGTCTAATTAGCCGCGTACAATCTACATTTCCATCCAATCGGACTTCAATAGAAGCGATCCGGAAAAGCAATCAGCACGGTTGAAAGCATTCGTTCCTACTAGAGCATCATTCCCCTTCGTGGACTGCTTATGTGCAATTATGTAAGTAGATAATACTACCTACGGCATCTAACAAATACTTGAAATCATCTTGAAACGAACATTACTTGGAATATTCTAACATTTCCGACGGATACCTAATAGTACGGGTAAGTGCACAATACCTATTCGTTTCTGTATTTCTCTAACCTTTCCTTACTTACAGATAATTATATTAGATATAGAGTCAGTATGCCTAAAGAAAGGTAGATTCAAATTAAAATACATATCCTATTATTATCCTACCAGTGGAAAAATTCATAAATACCTACAAATTGCTTTGCTACTTTGAGCGTAACTCGAATTTTGCAAGATGTCTGCTATTATCTGCTGCTACAGAATCGAATTCTTAAAACGAAAAATGTTATTATTGAATATTTTCCTAGTATCAAACCTGTAAGTCGCGAATGGCAAGAGTTGATGTCAACACAATAATAATTATGTATTATCAAATATTGAAATATCATGTACCTACCTAAATATACCAAACACACAGTTCCAACTCGTACTTACTAGTGATGTACCGGAGATCCGTATCCGCGGATATCCGAGGTAAAAGAAAGATCCGTATCCGTTACTTTTTGGGCGGATCTTTTTACCTTATTAATTTTAAATTTATAAATGAAATTCTTTAAATAGGTGATAAGGTAGCAATAAAAAACTATTAAATTCAATCCAGATATTTTATTATTTGCTAAAATCAATAGTTGGCTCCTTTATGTTGCAAACTTATCAGAAGTTAGTTACCATATCTATCCATACCAATATTATAAATGGGAAAATAATAAATTTGTGTTTATTTTTGTCCGTTTTTTAGGGCAAAACGGAGCGACAAAAATGGGAAAATAATAAATTTGTGTGTATTTTTGTCCGTTTTTTAGGGCAAAACGGAGCGACAAAAACGTGCTTGAAGGAACGTTATAGTATAGAATAGAATTAGGTCTTATGCCTTTATCTTCGAGAGCCTTGTTGACGATTAGGAAGCGACGACACTTCCCCCACTTAAACACGTGCGCCTTTTCTTTCGTTTTCCATTATACAAACTAGGCCACCAGAATGGAGCATACGGTTTCGTAGGTACCTAATCTCTAACAATATGAAACCTTCGTCAAAATTATCTAGATTAGTCTGCAGATGACAATTTTATAATTAGGTCCTTAATTAAAAGAACATGCTCGTAATTTAATACCTAACATTCAATATGAGCTTTGGTAATTTATTTCCTCCGAAATTTATACTCGTATAATATTATTACTAGGTAGAGATCTCTTTAAAGCAATGCTCACATACTATTAGGTACATAATAAATAAATAAATATACCTATGCACCAACTGGTTGTCACAAAATATACCTAGTTACAATTCTAACTTATTTTCTAATTCAATGAACGTGAATAAACCAACTATATTTTCAGAACAAATTTAATACGAAGCTAGGTAGCGAAGTCAGAAGTCTACAAGAGGCCAACTTATCTGTTTTCCGCTATCCGTCCATTGACCTAGTTTAGCCTAGTTCGTTACCAATTACCAACCTATCACAGGGTTTGGATGTGCAGTGTGCAATGTGCATTGCATACGTAACACACCGCGATGGCATTGAGAAATTAAAATCCGCAGTAATATAACGATAAAATTTCTGTAAGTGTGGGTACTAAGTAATAAAGTACTCTTGAAAATTCATACAATTCATATACCTACACTTTTTGAAGGGTTAGTTAGTTTCTACGCAATTTAGGTCAACAATGTTACTTTTTTAAATTACAAAATATATTTAAAAAGTATACGTTTAAAAGTATGCATTTCGACATTCTCGGTTTTTAGCCTGATTAGATGTTGAAAAATTTACTTTCATACTACTCGTAGCCAGTCGTAGCTGCTATGGTAAGTACTACGACAAAGTTTTTTTTCATCAGACATACTAAGGTATAGTTACCCTTTCTTACCTATTGACTGCTGTTTTCTGATTGATTGGATTGCCGAAATTTATACAGGCTGTTTTTTCGTTGCCACCCTTAACAAAGGGTACGTACTCTATAGATCAAATAAAGTAAGTTTATGCCAAAAAAAATTCTGGGAAACGGTGTAATTTTTTTTTTAATGTAATTGCTTGATCGGGCGAAATTTATAGTGTCCAGTGTTTATGCTAGTTTTTTCATAGACAGATATTAATTATTTGTCATAAAAAAATCTTGCTACGCGCGTCAATGAGCATTTATGCAGAAAAACGCAGTCTATTTACTCAACTTTGGACCCTAATATCTTGAAAACCAGACACTTCCCAGGTATGCTTTCATGAAGAAATATGATCGTGATGATGAGGAGATTCCGTGGATTTCGGGAACGTTGACGACCTAAAATCATCCTGTATGTAGGTAGCTATATATATACGTAGCTATATTTTATGCTAAGCGATCAATAAAAAAAACTTAAATATAATACAAACTACATGTAGTAAACAAAACCCAATCTTATGTAATATACTTAGTTACGAGTATTTTCCAGCTGCATTACGTGTACAAGGAAAATAAATGTACCAACAGAAAGTAACTCGATACTGGGCTACCCTTATTGATGGAGCCGTCAATCTTGCAGCAAGATGTTTGTTCTTCTCTGCAATCACAGTAAGTAAAATGGTGCACACTTTATGTTCTTTGAGTTAAAGTTATGTACTAGTTTTAAGTTATAAGTATGTGGTCCGATTGCAATTTAACAAAAAAATTATGTACTGACTTGAAAATACATTTAATTGCAAGATATTTAGAATAAGTACCTACAATCTATACTCTACTACTACTATATGTATATTGTGTTGAGAAGCCGATAACATAATAATACCAATTCTGTTCTACTATATCAAATTTAAAAAAATTACCCCGGGCTTATTCCTCTATGCCGTCGCGAAGAAAGTAAATTTTAAAAAGTTGAAACGCAAAGTGGACAAATAAGTGGTGCAAGAAAATCAATTACCCCAACGAGTTCTTTCGCGTTTACTTTCTTGTACGTAGGAGAAAGTTCTCTAAATAAGGTAAACGAAGCAAAGTAAAATAAAAATTGAGTCATACGGTACTAGTATGTTAGTAACTTTTAAAGTAAAACTGTAGGTACATAATAAAGATATATACAAAAGAGAATAAAGAGACAAGTTGTAAAGCCTCCCTGTTTCCCCCAACTTTTAAAGTGAAACTCTACTTACCTTACCTGCCTTCGTCGAACATAACTTTCATATTCCAGACTAAAACAAGAATAACAAAAACATTTCCGAAACGATTATTTTGAAAGGCACTATGTATTGTATAGTCTAGGATGTTTTTAATACATATAAGTAGTCCAATTATTCAAAATCATGAATTTGAATGTAATGGATTTTTGGGGCGTTAGGTAAATCGAAATTAAATTCTACTTAGCTTAGGGTTGCCATCTCACACCTTTGAAAACCAGGATTTGAAGAAAAAATACCAGGACATTAAAAGCCAGGATTATACATGTGCGAGCCCAGTGACAATACGATTGGAGGGAGTTAGTGGCGTGCGAATTTCAAAAATAGGTCTTTAACACATTCAGTGCCGGCGACGCTTATTTATTTGCATCGTGGCGTTGACCTGATGTTGGCACCTTTAGAAAATCTGCCGATAGCGAATGTGTCAGGACTCTAAAACTCAGGACGATGCTTAAAAAACTATCCAGGACAGCCCAGGACACCCCAAAAAGCAGGACATGTCCTGGGAAAACAGGATGGTTGGCAACCCTAACTTAGCTCATACCCTAACCAGACTTGATTTTAATTTCGATCATTCTGAACAAAGAATTGGACCTTCAAAAATGTACCTATTCTAATTTTTGCTAAGCACACAACCATGATTCTCTCCTGATCTAAATCCTAAATTCCCTGATGTGGGGAGTTACCTAAGTGAGATACTGCATGTAACATAGGTAGATACGCCCTCGGGTTGACCTCGACCTCAATACTACTACGTAATAAAAGCCAGACTGCAAGGACTAGTCTACATTGTGAATTTATAACAAATGAAATGGGTCCGACCCTGTTGTGTTGCTGTCCAGTGTGTTCACGTCCTCATAAATATTGCATCATTTTTGTTCATCCATTTCAGATGTTTTTATAATGTTGGTTGAATTGTAATCGAAATTTAATCGTGACCAACTTTTAGTGTGCTTTTTAACATTCCATCTTCTTGACTCTTTAATACCTACCTACCACTATACCTACTAGATAGGTATAATTATTTAAGTAGGATCCTTGCTACAAATTAAAACATAAAAATAGGAAGGTAAATGTGAAGCTTTTTAATTATAAATAAGAACTCACAAGAGTACTTACGCTAGGTCCCAGCATGAAAACTCTATTTTATTACAGCCTCGAAACGCCCAACTCCGCTCAAGGCTTCAAAATGGTTGTCTCAGAGGTAATATTTATTTCAGTAGGTATTGCAGATGTGTTGTTTGTACAGGGTTTCGCAGACGTACTCTTAAAACAAATTACAAACTGAGTTAGCAAGATGAGGTTAACATAAATATATAACAATAACTCGACTGTTTTACAAGCCGCAAGGCGGGGTGTAAGGTTTTTGATTTTATCCATGAATTTCACCGAACCTAACATTACAATAGGGTCGATTCTGACCGTCACACTTAAACGTAAACCTAATCTTAGTCAGGTCTATCTCTCTCCGTTCTTAACATAAATGGCTGAGAGAGAAAACGACAGGTAAGACTAAATTTACGTTTAGGTTTAAGTGAGACGGTTAGAATCGACCATAATATGTACTAAGGTTTGTATTATTCGCCACAAAAGCACACTAAAATAAAATTAGAGTACTGGGTAGGTAGGTACTAGCTGGTGGGTACTTCGTGCGTAAATACAAAAGTACCGATTATCGTAGGGTTGCCACCGGTCCTGTTTTCACAGGACATGTCCTACTTTTTGGGGTATCCTGGGCTGTCCTGGATAGTTATTAAACATCGTCCTGAGTTTTAGAGTCCTGACACATTCGCTATCGGCAGATTTTCTAAGGGTCATCAGGTCAACGATCGATCAGGTTTGCGACGACGCAAATAAGTGTCAGCGGCACCTCTAGAAAGCCTAAAAGACGTAAATACGTAGTCGCTGGCACTGAATGTGTTATCGTACTATCACTGGGCCCGCACATGTATAATCTTTTAATCGAAATGTCCCGTAATTCTTCTTCAAATTCTGGTTTTCAAAGTTTTGAGATGGCAACCCTAGATTATCGTGAATTTATCTAATACATTCACGGTGTTTTACTGCCCCTCACCTCTATGGGTGACGTAGCTTTTTATATTTTTAGAATGCAGTTTACATCATATCTCAACATTTTGGATTGTGGTTGTAATTGGTTTCAGAGTAAGCCCGCAAAGCTCGAGGTCGTGTCTGTTGTTTTTAATAATGTAGCGCTAATCCGACCACGCGCTGCTTCTGGAACAATTAAAGGAGCTCTTGCATTACTGGTACTTCAAAGCACTGTAAAAAGAGAAATCCCTTAAAGTTTTCGATACAACGATGACACAAATTGTATGTATAATTATAACTTACAGTAGTTGTGTTTCTAGATTTTCCATCTTACCATACTTACGAGTATTATAAGCTTTTTTTTTCTTGGTAATGTCTATTATAGTCACGTGCAATAAAGAGAAGATAGTAAAGAAAAATTGCTGAAAACCTAATTAGTTGAAATAGCAGTATTACCGTACCTAGCTACGCCACTGAATGCAATATTATTATGACGTAGAGTTGATCTGATGATGGAGCTGGAAAGTGGCCATAGGAGCTCCATAATTAAACGACGCAACCCTATCGAGTTTGGGTTCGTTTGTTTGATCAGTTCATTTTATTAACAAATAATAAAAGCTTGTTTTAAAAAAAAGATTTTTTAAATTGAAGCTTGTCATCAGATAAGATTCGAGTTCTGGAAACAAGAGCTACCTATTCTAGCATAAATAAAATCATTTTGTCGGCTAATGCGATTAGTAGTACCACAAAACTGGTGTCCTATTTACTAACGCCCTGACAAAGACCATTCAGTGTTCACGAGTTTCATTGTCTCATGATTAGGATAGAAAATGAAATTTAGTAGATATTTGTTAAACTGAGTTATGTGCAGACTTTCCCTAGTATGTAATTCGATTAGTCGTCTTTAAGAATTCTTATTTATAAAATATATAAAATTAGATCTGATACACAATGGATCTTTGAAGAATCGAGGTATATCCTAGATATTATTGGCAATCCGTTTTTAAATCTTGGCGGAGAATTTTGGTGAGTTCACAATATTATAGGAATGACAATCTGAGATGTATCACTTTTAAACGTCAAATTCACAGAGCTATTTATAACTAGATAAACTAAGTGCATGTACTTTGCATGTAAAAAATAGACTTAAGAATTAGAATATACACTCGTTCTCGAGCCAGGACTGAATGAATTAGGGCTGATAGAAGTGGTTTGCAGTCCCTTTTTACACACCAAGTAGAAACACTTGCCTTCTCTAGTTATTACTTAGCTCTGTGGATTTGACGTTTAAAAGTGAGACATCTCGCTCTCACCAAATTCATCATACGGGTGCTGATGAGCTGACGAGAAACATGTCGTGAAACTTTTAAGAAACACGGATCCTTCGAATGGGTTTATTACTATTGGTATCGTGAAACTTAGAATTTGTAACTAACTCTGATGATTGAACTAGATGGGATAGTGAAACTCTTTAGGGTGTACATACACCTAAACCCGGGTTTTGGCGGAACCCGGGCTTAGGTGTTTGTATGGCTTCCTAAGGGGAAGTCAGTTCTTATTTTTTTAAATATATAACCCTACTATTCATAACTGTGGAATAGCTATTAGGATACGCCAAGTTAAAAAGTGACATTTTATATTGCAATTGAACAAGCTAAGATAGCGCATGACCTATGCTTGAACTAAAAATGATGACATATGGGCTGAGTTACTTATTTTCAGTACCACCTACAGATCCTTGTGGTGTGAAGACCAGACAGACAAGTAGGTGTATACCTATACTTACTAAAGAATCGAACAGGTAGGGGCTGCAAAATGCACCATGAGTTATTATACCTATACCTAAGTACGAGACTTCGAGAGTAAATACATGGAGCGTGCACGAAGAGTAGGTGGTAAAGCCACGTTTATTCATAGTAAAATATAATCGCCGACCCCGCGCCGCGCCTTTACAAAAGGTGACGAGGGCAGACAAATGTTACCCAGGGCCTGGGGGTCTACTCTGAAAGGCTGCTTTCGAATCTTTCGGTCCGACCGAATCGAAGCTATTGAGTCAATTTGACCCTACTACGAAATTGTTTCGGATGTTCATAACTCATTCGGAACCATAGAAAATAATGATCATGAGCTTTGTTTATCGTCACTTCAGAGTAGACCCCCTGGTTACATGCGCTACAAGCTTGGTGGTCGTATGTCACAACTCTTGTTAACTAATGCTTCATGTAGAGCAACCTATCGATCCCGGGCGTCGTCGTCGCGTCACGCCGCGCCGCGCCGTGACCGAGCTTGAACCCGCAGCCGCCCTTATATATGTACTTTGACTATATACTCTTCGGAACCACCACCAAATGTCATTCACATTAATTGAAATGACCTTTACATCAACATGTTTATTAACCTGTAAGCTAAACCTTGGGTAAGTAATTAATAAATTTATTAACTAAGGGCCAATTTTTCCAATGATTAGATAGGTCCTTTGAAAGATAAAGTTGATGCTGTTGATTAGTAGTAGGTTGTAGTAAAATTTTGGTAGTTGGACCCGTTGGACCATATTTTCCTAAGAAGCTTGTATGAGTTTTGGTAGGTAGCAGCTAGGTAACCAAATAGGTAACTAGGTACTTCATTACCTTCTGCAAGTCATAAACCTAATTATTTTATTAACTAAATACCAATTCCAACAATCAGATAGGGCTTTTTTAAGAATAAAAATTGTACTGTTGATTTAATTTAAAAAGACAGTAGGTACCTATAAGTATCTAATCTAATTTAATCAGTTAGAACTATCTGCCTATTGAAAAAACGGCCCTAAACCAACTCAGGTATAGACAATTACCTACCTATACTTAAATTCAAAGAATATACTTACTTTCTAAATCTAAAAAAGGTAGGTAGGATCTTTACTTTTTTATACCTATTTGTACCTACCTAGTTATTAACTAAGTAATTAGTTCGGTTTGCTGGAAGAAATCTCTCTTAGAGATAAGCACGCCTTTGTACATTTTCTTTGTCATGAACTTTATTTGTAAAAACTTTACTGTGTACAATAAAGCATAATAATAATTAGGTATCTACTTTAAGGTAATATGTAGGTACTCGTATATAAACGTGTAATAAGTATCGCATTTGTTAAATATGGGCAGAAAGACGTTACTGTTAGCTTTTTTCCATTGAACCCTCAGAGGCTGAAAATTGAGATTGTCTGGCAGTCTGGGGGGAAAAGGGGGAGCACCTGATTGTTTGCTAGTCTACCAACGGTACGCTTGCTTGGCTGGCGCGCGGCAGTTGAAATCAGGAGCCCAAGTCAGGCACACGTGCAGTGGCGGATTTACAAATTTTCAAGGTATAGGCTGAATAGTTTTTGCCGCCCTTGCCTCAACAATTGTCATATCATACATTATTTTTATACTGCAACAATTTCGTTGAAATTGCACGTAAAATAATGTATGGCATGTATGGGTTGTTAGTGGGAAGAGGGGCATATTTTTTACAATTGCGCTCTTTTCACTCATATGAAGTGTGGGCAAAGGGCGCAGAGGCGCGAGGCCGATCACTGCTTGAGGGGCGGCGAACTAGCTGTTTTACTCTAGAATATGGAAGTTTGCTACTCTCGGAATGTGCAATGACAAGTGAGAGAGAAAAGTCATCGACAAAATTTGTTGCAGACTTCTATCTGTAAGACATCAGAAAACCGTCATAGAAAAATATTTTTGATTTCTATGAGGTAAAAAAAAAAAAAAAAAATCGGTCCCCAAATTTGCCGCCCCCAAAATCTGCCGCCCTAGGCTCGAGCCTACTCAGCCTGCTGGTAAATCCGTCACTGCACACGTGTAATATAAAATATCTTATCTACGTCGCTGCTTAGATCAGATATTTACAAAACAACTGAACGGTTGTAATTTTACTGCATCTGCGAGGTTCTAAAACTAAAGCTAACTAATCCACTAACCGTAAAAAAACTTTGGTAGAAATCTAATTAATTTATAGGTATGTAGTAAGTTTTTACCCGTAATACTGGCAATAAAATTTGGTAAACGTCATTTCAGTAGGTTTTTTTTTGACAGATCTACATATTTATTTTCTGAAATCTAAAGTGAATCTGAATTTATATCTGCAGCTTTTATTGATTCTTTTCAGAATTACGATATAATTATTTCTTTAACCCTCTATATTTATGTCCACTGCAATGGAAGATGAAAGCAACAAGCCTTATAAGATTTGTGATGTTAATCGGGACAAAAAGAAAGGAATAGTTGCATCTTCGCTTGAAGATTTACTCACCAAAGTACCAGAGAAACTCGGTTTACCGCCTGAAAATCTAACTGTTGCATTAGAGTGTGATGGTACCGAAGTTGACGATGAAGATTATTTCTCAACTTTGGACCCAGATACCTCTCTGATGATTTTACATGGCAATGAAAAATGGTCTCCAAATATGCCAAAATGCCAAATTTCTCTTGATCAAACCGACGATATAGCTCTTGGTGGTAAGGGACAAGTTGCAAATCTTGTTGGCCGATTACAGCACAATTTATGTCACATTTCTCTTCTTGGGGGGCAAGATCTGGAGCTCTTGTCTGATATGGATCCAGATAGTCTAGCAGATATTGTGACAGACAGGGACAACCGAATTATTCTGGAACACATCAAGGAAGCCTCTGGGAGGTATGCACTTATTGTTTTATTATTACCTATAAATAAGTATGTATCAACCAAAGATTGATCAATGTAAATTATCTTCTAAAATACTGTACCACAGCTGTATAAATAATGTAGCTACTAGCTATTGTAACTAGCAAAACAACATGTTATATTTTCTTATAAGCTTACTATAACATGCTTTTTTGTAATATTTGATTATTGTTTCAGAATATTGCTTGAAAAACGACAAGCACAGGATGCTATGGAGCTGCTAAAACTTTATCATCAAAGTGTATCAAATGGAAGTGATGATGTCTCACCCCCAAAGCAGGAAAGAGTTTAGAATAGGTATGTTTAACTGTGTATTAAATACGACTGTAACCTAATATGTAATGTAACCCTGAATTTATTTTAAGGGATGGTCTCTCAAAAGTTTACAAAAACCAATATTTTGAATTTGTAGCCTATGGCTAGATTTTAGGATGTCACTAATTTCAAGTATTCGGTTGAAAGGGTATTTTGGTTTAGTTAGTATTTATGAATCTCAGTAAAAATAGAAATTGTAGTCTTAATTGCTACTATTTAAACAAAAATACACCATGCAGAGGCCTTTTTAGACAATGTTTTTTTTTTAATATACATAATATTATTGCCTAATATTTGTAATTAGATTGGTCTGTAATCTCATTGAAAACCCTATTAGTGTATACTAAAATATGTATAGATTTTAGACATATTAATATGACACTAATCTTATGAATATGAGCTAAACTTAAATTATATTGATATGAATGATAATATATAATAATATTCTAAAAAGTGTAATTAGGGTGTATTTACAAAAGTCATACAGTTAGATGGTAGTAATTTGAATCATAAGAACTCTTATTTATGGATGTATTTGAGGCAGGGCTGAATATAAAACAAGTACTTTTTAATAAATAGGTTTGTTTTCCAATCATTATGAATCATTCATCATAGCTATAAAATTTAAAAAAAAATAAAAGAAAATAGTTTAATATTGCAAAGTCAATATTTTATACAAAAGCAATGAGTTTAATGTTTTGGTAAACTTTTGAGATAAAAATTGCCACAAGGTTGATAATCAACATCAATTTAAAAGACTGATAGTTGGTAAATCAATTTTTTTATATAGTTTTTACCCCTAGATTAAGGTTAATTGATTTAATTCCAAATTTGCTCAAGTACATTAAATGAATTTCTTTTATAATCCTTATACCACTGTCAGGTTTGAATGAAGGGGAATTGGAAACTTTGTGTGATTATAGTTATTACAATATTATTTTATAGCTATAGATTACATTCCAACAACTAGTTTTATTACAACTTATTTTGTCCCAAATATTGTTATGAAGATTAAACAGTATTATTAGAATGCAAGTGTGTGTATCCATTATAAAACATAATATACCTATTTGGAATTGATTCTATGCACCAAGTTTAATTAAATCCATATTAATATTTAACCTTCAGAGAAATACTTTGCTATTCCAAATGCTATTCTATTTTAAAGCTCTAAGATACATTATTTAAAGGTTTTGATTAAAAAACATAGATAATTTAAAAAATGTTAGTGCATTCTGGAATAGTTAGCCATCACCAATATCCACATTATCTAATTCAAGAATATTTTGCTTTAGGGTCAAGAAGATGTGCATGTAGAATCATATCCAACCACTGTGTCTGCCTATGCATTATTTTGTAAATTTTGTAGGTGTGTGCTGCTGTATGTACTTTAATGAGTAAGTCATTGCATTTTCCTAGGTAAACTATAATATTATAAAATCAAAAAAATAAAATCACCTTAAGTTGGCTGTGCACATCCTGATAGAAAGTAGGTGTTAAATTTCTGTCTTAGGTTTAGGAATTTGATACCTTATACTAAATGTTACTTGTATCCAATGTAAAGCTTTTTATGAATAATGTATGTAACCCAACCACTATGTCCTATCTAGTAGAACTTAATATTGTAACAGGTATTTAGTAAGACCCATGTGTATTTCCTGGCGAGTTGACTAGGTTATTTCTGCCCTAAGTAGCATTTTAGAATCATTGTAAACTAAAGATGCTAGGAAGTGTCTGGTATTGTAATCCTGCCCAGTTAAGAAATAATCTTATTCAGTCACAACAAAATAACTTTTATGTGGTAAAGAAAAATACTTATATCTACATTGCAATAAGATAAACATCTCTGGTGGTATTACAAAAGGATTTACACATTGTTTAACCCTTTGACCGCCAAAGACGTCTTAAAGCGTCAAACGAAATCTGGCCACAGTCGCCGATGACGTCTTAAAGTGTCTAAATTTTTTGCAATATTTGGTAGTGAACTACATAAAAACTACTCTGTTTAAAATCTTGATTTTTGCACACACGGACGAAACAGTTCTTCGTTAAGTGAACAAAGCCTAAATTTGACAGATTTTCCATACATTTTGCAGTCAAATGTCATTTTTAAGTACTCTAACTTAAAACACAGTTTTGTAATAGCACCACCCATGTATACATATTCACTATGCTTCCATAATTTTTTTTATTCTCACATACATATTAATTAACGAGTGGACTACAGAAAAAATTTCGAAATTATCCTGGATAAAAACATTTTCCTGGGATATAAAGTAGCCTATATGTTAAGTGGGACCTGTCACAATATATTCCTTAAAATGGCATCGAAATAGGTTCAGCCATTTCTGAGATAAGTGTGCACAAATGTACAAACCGAAAAAAAAACAAAAATCATTCTTTTGGGTACTATTACGTTGGTAAAGGTCTCCTATAATATATCTTCCATGTACAAAAAGTGATCAGTTACATTTTTATTATATGTATAGATGCTAAAAAATTCTCAAAATAGCCCAATAGATAAATTTTCTTAAAATGGCACTATTGGTGTGATTCCCAGGTAGATTATTCCCATATTAATTTAAAATTGCAGACACTTCCAAAGTAATTATTTTTCCTTTTGGTGCTTTATTTTGTAAGATAGTGACTGTGGAATTGCGTTTGAATTCTTATTATGTGGAATTGATTGTCTTTTTATTATTATACACATTATTTAGAAACTCAAAATGCATTTTATTTACTAATGTACATAACCTTTCCAAACTCATAGTTATTGCGACAACTGCACTAATTTTAAAATGGGTTTTGAAAAATAAATGGGTAAGTAAAAATACCTATACATTGCTTTCATTTTTTGCTTGACTAACCATGTAATGATTTTGAACATTTATATTGCGTGTAAATGGATTTACAGAAAACCACTAGCATAGGAAGAAAAAAACATTACATACTTGTATGAATATTTATTTTCACAACATACATAAATTAATTGAAGTGCCTTAAACACAACATTAACTTTGGGTACATGGTAAAGTTAAATAGGTAATAAAAGGATAACACATATAAGATCATCATTATGGTTGATTCCGGCAGTCAAACCAAATGTAAAATTAGTCCTACCTGAAAGTTTGGGTGCCGGAATTGACCCAATCATTAATTTAAGTAATACAAAAAGGTACATACCTGCATTAACTAATTTTAGCTCCATAAATATTGTACAATGAAACAAAATAAGTCCTGTTCAAATTAAATTTGTAAAAACAAAATCGTTTATCAAAGTAGCATACATTTGGATTGAAATAAAGTATATTATTTATTTACTTACATACATACATACATGAAGAATTAATAAATATAAATAGATCATCATATTTAAAGAACGGTGCAAGAACTTTTCTCGCGGAATGGATTTACTTTTTGACTTGAAAATCCGACCAGAAGACAGTCTTCTTGCTCATGTTCATTGATATACTTGATGATATCTGCCACAGCAACCGAAACTGGTATACGTTTAATGGCTGCTTCGCGTCTCAATTGTTCAGTAACAGCTCGCTGCTGTTGCAACGTTGACACCATCATATCCATAACGGCTGTGTCTGATAGGCCTATGATGGAAACTAAATGAGAATTCTTGCAAATACAAAACAAGGGCGTAGCCTGTTGAATCTGAAATAGCACAATCATAAATTATTTTGCAGGTAATGCACGACTTCACCGGGTCAAAATGTGTTTAATATAGTACATACCGACTTGTTTTGTAGGTTTAATTCGTAGTTAATAAGGAGCAGTAGAGATATTTTAGAACAATTGCAATTAATTCGGTATTATTCAGAGAATATTTTCCAAGAACCGTATGAATGAATATGAATGATCGTTTTTTTTTGTTTAGTTTATCCCGAAGGAAAGGCAAGGGGAACTAAGCCCATACAGCCATTGTCTTTAGTAAAAGATTTCTGAATTTATGATGGATGATAGATAATGATGATGATGATGATGAATGGAAACATCGTGAAAATCCTCAAAAACAAGTGTAAAGTTAGTCAAAATGAACAATGATTGCAGAAACAACTTACAAGCGCCCATGAAGAGATCGTAATCCGGCTAAAGTTTTACTCGGCTTACCTGCGTATAAAACAATGCACATGCACTAGATTCACATCACAAGTAATCAAAATATAACTTATCTACCAGAAAACATCACTATACGGACACATGCAAGCCATTTAAAATAATTTTTGAAAAGTAAATATTCTCATTTTATGAACGACAACGTGAAGAAAAGAACGAATAATAGATCGAAGAGGCGTTCTTTTTTCACTTTCATTCATTTAGTGAACGCAACCTGAAAAACCAAAAAGATAAAATCTTAAAGAGAGTAGTATATTCTTTGATCTTAAAATAATTACATTAATTTGTAAATTAACCATTAATATCCTGTGATCGTATTATTATTATTATTATTCACCTTACCAATACATAAATTGTAAAATTGGCCCTACTTTGCAGTAGGTAAATTATAAAATGGAAGGTGATGCCATAGTATCCGAACCATCTACTGGAAAATCTTTTTCCGGTATTCCTGAAGCAGTGTTTGTGGTGATTTAACATTTTTATTTTACTAAAGCTTTGTATTTACGAATACCTACAGTAAATATTAAAAATTTTAATATTTGTAGGTTATAGTATAAATGAGGTGTTGCTTGCACCCTTATGAAATTGCACCTGTGACATTAATGTTAATTTATCAACAAGTCCCTTACTTTACTCTTATTAGACAGAGCTTAGTATCATTATGTTATTATAAATTGCCTAATGTATGTACTTATAAATATTGTTTTAGTTCATTATTGTTTTGTTTTCCCAGGATAATGTAGATGAATTTATGACATTACCTGAAAATTCGGATGGTGTCGATAAAGTACTCAGGAGGCTTGATGAGCAACATGGGAAGTACAAATTTATGGAATACACATTAGCAACTAAAAGAAGACGTCTTAGGCAGCAAATTCCAGATTTAGCTCGATCACTTGAAATGATTGAAAAACTTAAAACTCTGAAAGAGGATATAGACACGCAATTTCTACTTAGTGATCAAGTATTTGTTAAGGTAAATTATTATCATTTTATCTATTTAGTTTCTGTTCCTTTTAAAGTATTAACTTTATTATGTCATAATTTATTCATAATTATTATTTATCATCATCTTCCTTACCTGATCCCATTATTTATGGGTATAGCCCAAAAAGTATTCATTAAACTCATATTTCCAAGGATTAGATGTTTATTTTATGGCTGACTGGATCATTAATAACTACATACTTAATTAAGACTTTAATTTATACCTTTGTAGGCTCCTACTTATTGTGCACTTCTTTTTTATGGATCAAGTTGTTACAATATGTTTATAATAGGTGTGGCATAATAACACACCAAAAACCAACTAGCCTGCAGCCTGAATGTAACCTGTTTTTCTTACAGGCCAATGTACCTCCAACAAAAAATGTTTACCTATGGTTAGGGGCAAATGTTATGTTGGAATACTCTTTGGAAGATGCTGAGAAACTCCTGACATCTAATATGGCCACAGCTAAGAAAAATCTGGGATGTGTGGAGCATGACTTAGACTTTTTAAGGTATTCATATTAAATTTTAAATTACATTTTTATGTTATTCTTCTGGATCACATTTCTTATGTTAATTCACTTACTTGCTGACATGTTCTGAAATAATTTTTTTTAGAGATACCTAGTTTTAGTTCTAGAGTGAATACCACATATCGGCAAACGCAGCGTGGGAAGGCCACTTGCGAGGTGGACGAACGACCTGGCCAAGGTCGTGGACGTCTGTTCGATGCAGGCTGCTTCCAACCGGTCGGAATGGAGGTTGTTGGGGGAGGCCTTTGTCCAACAGTGGACTTCTCAGGGCTGTAAATGATGAGGGATACCTAAGCTCTATGTAGTTCTTATAAGTCTGTATTATATGTGTGTAATAAATTCAATACTCTGACTGAACCCTGTCCATGAAAGAAAGAAAGAAAGAAATTATTTATTCAGCATTCAAAAATGATGCATCACTATATATTTTCTACACAAAAATCTTTAATTTTAAAAATTTTATCAAGCACTATTCATTAGCATCACTTGTTAAGGAAAACCAAGTTAATACGATTTTCTATTTTCAGAGATCAATGGACCACTACTGAAGTGAATATGGCTCGAGTATATAATTGGGATGTGAAAAGACGACAAGCAGCAAAAGCTTCTAGTTAAACTAACATGTTCCCTAACACAGCAGGACTCTGGATTAAATTCACAATAATATTTTTTACAATCATACTACTTAGTGTGCAAAATTATTTTAACACTTATTAATTATTCTCTCGGTGAATAAAACCACGTTCTCTCAGAGATCTGTCGCACCAAACACTACCAATTTAACATTATGACAGCAATATAACTAGTTACATTGTTTTAAATTATTTTGTTCAGTATACATAGAACCCTGAAATTACTGTTTCTTTATTCTTAGACATTATATCAGAAATACATACAAAGGCTAGGGAGATAATGTAAAACTTAAATGTAGTCATCCTGTAGATATTACTGTGATGTACAGTAATATACTACATTACTAATGTACTGTAATACTAATGTATAGTAATGCAATCTAAGTAACAAGGAATGGAATTGTGAGGTATCGGAAAGTCTCATGGTGCATCGAGGTAGTTAGTAAGACATTAGCACTCTGTGACATTGTTTGGTATGGTATGGTAGAACGGGCTTGTATCCGCAACTCGACGTCTGTGCGCCTATTTTGCGTAAGGGTGGTGTGCTCGCTACTCGAGCCAGCCTATCTCCTCCAGAAATCCTAGCTGCCTTTTCAGGTTGCCCAGAGTCTCACTAAGCGAGCCTGGAGAGCCGAGATATTTTGCCCGGTATGGGGCCACTTCTCTGCAGCGCAGCAGCAGATGGGCCGCTGTTTCCTCTTCCTTCATGCAGGCTCTGCACAGGGGGCTGTCTGTAACACCTAATGTGGAGAGGTGTTTGTTGAAGGCTCCATGACCTCTAATAATACTGGTTATCAGTCTCGGTAGGGGTTTATTCAACTTTATTAGCTTCTTTGACAGTCGGCCGCAAATTTGAGGTAAGGCCTCTTTTGCTTGCCGACAGTCCTCCTGACTGAACCAGTGTACATTGTGCTGTACGCCAGTCCTAGCTCTTAGCAAGGTCCTGGCGATGCCTGCGGGGGCTGGTATGATAGGCTCCGGACCTATGGCTATAAGGTCCGAACCTTGTCTGGCCAGCGCGTCCGCAGAGTCATTACCTCTCGAGCCGCTGTGGCCTTTGATTCCCTGCAGTGTGAGACGGTTGTATCTACATACCTCTGTTAGTCGGCGGTGGCAGTCGTAGACGAGCCCCGAGGTAAGTGTTGCTGTTTAACGCCTATAGGACTGCCCTACTGTCCGAGAGGATTCTGATGCCTTGGTCAATTACCTCTCTGGCTATTATGGCTGTAGCTGCCTGTGAGATCGCGAAGCACTCGGCCTGGAAGACCGTGTTGTAGCATCCCAAAGGTGTGGCGGCTCTGACCTGCAAGTCCTCGGAGAATACTCCTGACCCCGTCCCAGAGTCTGTTTTGGACCCGTCCGTGAATATCCTAAGTTCATTCAAGTTCAGGCCTTCGTAGTCGTCATTCTTGTGCAACTGGATTTTATATTTTTTATCAAATACCCACTTTTTGGGGATCCTGTCGCTGGGTGCCCTGAGTATCGGTAAATCCTCGTAGGCCTCCGTGAGAATGGTTGTGTGGGCCGTACCGCTCTCTTTCCAGAGTTCTAAGGACCTGAAGTGTGAGGTCGCATACTAAACTGGCGTTCTTGCCGGTTATCAGGATGGTAAGGTCATCGGCATAGCCGATTGTATAGAAATGGTGAGCGTTAAGGGTCGTGATGAGGCTGTTGACCACCAGGTTCCAAAGAAGCGGTGAAAGAACCCCTCCTTGCGGGCAGCCCTTGGCCACCAGCGCCACCGTCGGGTCGTCCTTAAACCTTACCGTTCTTTGTCTGAGCATATTTGTGATCCAGCCAGTTAGTACAGACGAGGCTCCATGACGGATCAGTGCGGTCTCTATGCTCGTAAAGTTAGTCTTGTCAAAAGCTCCTTGTTGTGCGTGATGGTAGGTTTTTATGGAATGATATATGCATGTGTAATAAATGGTTTTATAATTAATAACAAATTATTTTAAAAATATTGCATTTTTGTTTACTAAACAAAAAAAAAGTACATACATACTTAGTTCATGTCTTAAAATTAATCTGAAAAAAAAAATAAGATGGTTCCGCATTATTATGTTATCTTCGTACAATATTTCATCCATATAATTATAATCCAATTATTACATTCGGAGCAAATCTATTTAAAATTTCCCTAATGCCATTGTCCTAACCTTTTTATTAATAAAAAAAAAAACCGACTTCAAATGCGTGAACACAAAAAAAAAACTAAAAATTAAAAATTGTTTTTTTTATTATTAAACTTAAATGGGACCACCCTTGAGGTATTACCTATACGCCGAAAAAAGATTTGTTCAAATCGGTTCATAATTGGCGGAGTTATCGCGTAACAATCATAGAAAAACATACGGGTCGAATTGAGAACCTCCTTTTTTTGAAGTCGGTTGAAAATAACCATTCCCTCCAAAACTTTTTTTTTCCTTATGTTCCTTACAATCACGGTAAAGCAGACCTTAAGTGAAGTGGACAATCGGGGTAGTAGACATTCGAGTAAAGTGGACCTTCAGTGAAGTGGACATTCAGGGTACCTATTAGACTTTCGGGTAGTTGACGTTCAGGGAAGTTGACGTTCAGGGAAATAGACCTAATGAACAGAGTAGACATTCAGGTAAAAGGACCTAACGCACCGAAAGGCTTGAGATGAACGCGTAGACACTATTGTATAAACAGTAGAATTGAAAAATAATTATAAATATAGATTGCCTATGTAATCTTCGTGGGTGGGAGTGCACTGCACCAGCGCTCCTTAGGACAAGCCGCCTCTGTACCAAGTTATACTTGTATGTAGTAATAGTTGTGTTAGATTTTTAGTATATCCCTGCTTACAAAGTTGTTATTAACCAAGTTATTGCATAGAAAAGATAATGAAAGTAACTTTTGTTTTGCTTTGCTACCTCTTACTAATTCACATACCTTTTCACACCAGTTTATGTAATTATAGGTGTCTAAAGTTGTGTAAAGCATGTTGTGTAAAGATTATTCTAATTAAATTATTACTGTATAATCGTTTTTATTAAGTATCCACATTAACTCATCAGTCTATTTGCAATAATAATACTATCCAACAGTATTTCAGTCATCAATTATTTATAACTGCTACAAGTAACATCCATACAACAAATACATTTGGTGGTGTAGTGTAGTACGGGCTCTTAAGGGTCCCCGAGACGGTCATTTGCGAATGACAATATTTACGTGAATGACGCCAATTGATACGAAAATTGACCGTTTACGCATAGCAATTGAAGCCATTGTCAATACGACTACGTTATTGACCGCAAATGATGAAAATTTTTAATAAAGGCAATTGACGCGCCGTGTATTGACAATCGTTTTGTTATTCATAATCGTGCAACCGAACACGGAGGACGTCAATTTTCGACTAAATATCTTAAATATGTTATCTATCATAATATATATATACAGGATGATTTTTGGTCGTCAACGTTCCCGAAAACTATGGAATCTCATCATCACGATCATTTTTCTCCATGGAAGCATACCTGGGAAGTGTCTGGTTTCCAAAATATTAGGTTCCAAAGCTGAGTAAATAGACTGCGTTTTTCTGCATAAATGCACATAGACGCGCGTAGCAAGATTTTTTCACGAGAAATAATTAATATCTGTCTATAAAAAAAGTAACATAAACACTAGATACTATAAATTTCGCCCGATCAAGTAAATAATTTATTTTTGCATAAACTTACTTTATTTGATGTATAGAGTACGTACCCTTCGTTAATGGTGGCCACAAAAAAATACCTGTATATAGGTATATAATCTTGATATATGTATAAAGATCTTCTGTTCGTGTGTTTGTAATGGATTTCCCTCTAAACGGCTCAACCTCATAATCATCATCATTATCATTTACAGCCCTGAGAAGTCCGGCTCAACCTATTTTGATAAAATTTTGTGTGTGTGTTCAAGTGGGTTCGAGAATGGTTTAGACTTACGATTCGGTCGACGACATTCTGTTTTCTCTGCAGTCCACGCGGACGGAGTCCAAAAACATTTAGTTGACCGAACTGTGAAGCTAAACCATCCTCGAACTCACTTAAACATACACATAAAATTTCATCAAAAGCCCCATTTAGAAGGAGTTCAATTAAAACCACACGAAAAGAAGTTTTATATTGTTGTTTATGTTAGAACTTTTTACAAAGGATCCGGCAGACTGCGGTGCAGTTGCTGTGTCGAATATTAAAAAATATAGGTACTTTAGTTTCAGTTTCGCCCGGTAATTCAGTGTTGCCAGATCGTACATTGCGAAATTATCTCATATTTGTTCCAAAATTATATATGGACAAGGTATGAAATCCTAACCCCCCCCCCCCTCACGAGAGTTAGAATTTCCGCCGAATCAAAGAGAGAGACGGAATATAATACAGGGTCATTTTTGGTCGTCAACGTTCCCGAAAACTACGGAATCTCCTCATCATCACGATCATTTTTCTCCATGGAAGCATACCTGGGAAGTGTCTGGTTTCCAAAATATTAGGGTCCAAAGTTGAGTAAATAGACTGCGTTTTTCTGCATAAATGCACATAGACGCGCGTAGCAGGATTTTTTCACGAAAAATAATTAATATCTGTCTATAAAAAAAACTAACATAAACACTAGACACTATAAATTTCGCACGATCAAGGAAAAAAAAAAAATTTTCAAAAAAATTTTTTTTTCCCAGCATTTTTTTGGCATAAACTTACTTTATTTCATGTATAGAATACGTACCCTTCGTTAAAGGCGGCCACAAAAAAACATTCTGTATATGAAACGGACAAGGTATCCAACATACATACCCCCCCCCCCCGCTCACGAGTTGGAATTTAGTGGGGATTCGGCGGGAAAAGCTGGAAGGATGCAGGTGTAATTTTCTTGTGAAAATCAAAATTTATTTGTAAATGGCTTGCATGTGTCCGTAAAGTGATGTTTTCTGGTAGATAAGTTATATTTTGATTACTTGTGATGTGAATCTAGTGCGTGTGCATGGTTTTATACGCAGGTAAGCCGAGTAAAACTTTAGCCGGATTACGATCTCTTCATGGGCGCATGTAAGTTGTTTCTGCAATAATTTTTCATTTTGGCTAACTTTACACTTGTTCTTGAGGATTTTCCCGGCGTTTCCATTCATCATCATCATTATCATCCATCTTAAATTCAAAAATCATTTACTAAAGACAATGGTTGTATGGGCTTAGTTCCCTTTGCCTTTCCTTCGGGATAAACTAAAAAAAAAATGGAATTTAGTGGATTTTAGGGGTAAATTTCAAAATTCTTGGATGTTTACAAAATTATCATAGATTTGACAAAAATATCGTAGAATTTGAACGAATTATCGTGCGATACCTAATTTTAATTTTTATGGCATGGCACTCAAAATTATCGTGGATCTACGATAATTATCGTGCATCTGGCAACGCTGCGGTAGATGGTTGTTACATCTCGGAAATGTTTCCTTTTCCTTACATAAATAAATCTTCTAGCGTTTGTGATGGATTTCCTTCTAAATTTCTTTGTGTGTGTTCAAGTGGGTTTGAGGATGGTTTAGATTCACAATTCGGTCAACTGAATAATGTTTTTTAACTCCGTCCACGTGGACTGAAGAAAAAAGAAAATGTCGTTGACCGAATTGTGAATCTAAACAATTCTCGAATCTACTTCAACACATACAAAAAATTCATTAAAATTGATCCAGCCGTTTAGAAGGAGTTCAGTCACAAACATACTAACAGAACATTTGTATTGTTGTTGATGCTAGAGAATTACATAGGATCCGGCAGACAGCGCTGTAGTCGCTGTGTCGATTACTCACAAGGATACTTTAGTTTCAGTTACGCCCTGTAGTTGGTTGTTATATCTCGGAAATTTTTCCTTTATCTTTATATAATTAATTAAAGCTTCTGTTCGTATGTTTGTAATTGAAGTTCTTCTTAAACGGCTAAACCGATTTTGATAATGTTTTAGTGTGTGTTCGAAAATGATTTAGATTCACAATTCGGTTAGTTAGACAATGTTTTTATAACGGTCCATATTGTTACAGCTTATTTCAGAAAGTTTCCATTTAAAGTGTGAGACAGGACAACGTCTGTCGGGTCCACTAGTATAGTATCATAAATATCTTAATGTTTTGTTTGACCAATGAGAATAGCCTGCCGCATATTGGTAATTTTTTTCTATATTTTCTTGTCGCGGTCGAGCTTAGTCGAGCGAGGCAGGCAGACAAACGACGGCCGATCACGACGGTCGTCGCGTTATTTTGACGAGAGAAATCCAATAATTGAGGCGTCAGGAGGCGCGAATGTACTATAATAACTTCAAAAATTTACGCCTTATAGTCATTGTATTCAGGACAAAAAAGAGGCTACTCTTACAAACTCTCCGTTTCAACACTTGCAGAGTTCTTTGTAAATGCTCATGAGTGAATTTTTTTCTTTTTTTTAGAAATACCGAGAGTTATTGCCAAAAACGATTGAAATAATTATCATTGATTATATACCTAGTCGGTGTTTAAATTCTGTCACAAACAAAATTGGCTATAAAATGAAAACTAGCCATGATATTCAAAAAAAGTATTTTTTTAAAAAAAGGTAATTTAATTAGCTTTCATTAAACACAAAATTTATTCAAAATGATTGTTACCATTTTTCACACAAGCCTTCAATCTTCGCGGCTAGTCATCAATAGCAGCACGGACCATATTCATGTCGATATCGGCCACTGCTTTAATCAATGATGACTTTAGGCTGCTCAAATTTTTGTGAGGTTTAGAACAGACCTTCTCCTCCAATTCCTGCCAAATTTTGTAATCCAGTGAATTGAGGTCGCTAGATAAGGGCCAATCTTGATGCCTTATTAGCTCGATATTCTGGCGCTCGAACCACTCCTGAGTTGTTTTTGCCTTATGCGCTGGTGCCGTGTCCTGTTGAAACACAAATGGCCGTCCTCCAAAGAGTGTCTGGGGCAGATCTTTTACTATGCGATCTAAAACCGTGTCATGGTACACTTTTGCACTGGTTTTGACACCTTTTTCACAAAAATGCACTTCAGTAGGGCCATAGTAGGACACTCCCAACCAAATCATGATTGATGATGGATGATGGCCGTGCTGCACTCTAGGAATGGCATTTCCAGCGGCCGCAGAGCTGGTAGCGTACACACTGTTTTGTTTGTTGTACTTCTCTTCGATATTAAAAATTTTCTCGTCTGTAAACAGGATATCGCGGTGTCTGTTTCTTGCGTACCGCTTTAGCAAATCTTTGCATTTCTTGGCTCTCATAGCTATCAGACGCGCGTTCAGAAGATGCCCACTCTTTTTTCGGTATGCTCGTAGTCCCAGGTCTTCATTGAGTACTTTTTTTACGGTACTTCTGGTTAATCCCATCTCCAAAGCCATCAGTTTTTGTTTGCGGACGGGATTTCTTGCAATACGCGCCTTGATTGCTTTGATGACCCCTGAAGTCCTAACGGAACGAGGTCTGCCGTTTCTTTTCTTGTCATCGACACTAGAGGTTTCATTGTACCTCTTGATGGTACGGTACACGAACCTCTTCGTGAGTTTTAACTTTTGAAGCAAGTTGAATATCGTCTTCGGTGGATGGCCGCAACGATGCAATGTAATTACTGCTACTCTGTCCTCTTTGCGAGTCCACTCCATCGTAAAAATTAATGAATGTAATTGTGATTTGGCAGATTATTAATCAAAAAATATTCGAAAATCGAACACCATTTCATTTTATTTTCTAGGTGTTCTATTTTTAAAATTCTGTACATCACAGTAATATCTACAGGTGACTACATTTAAGTTTCATTTTACGTTATCTCCCTAGCCTTTGTATGTAGTAAGCTGATTTCGCAAACACAAAACCACACTATGTACGCTTATAGTGTAAATTATCTCTGCGAAACATAATACATTGTACCTAAAAGAAGCATTGTTTGTAAACATTAGAACAAAGTTTGTCAGATATTCGGCGGGAAAAGCTGAAAGGGAGCGGGTGTAATTTTCTTGTTAAAATCAAAACTTATTTGTAAATGGCTTGCATGTGTCCGTAAAGTGATGTTTTCTGGTAGATAAGTAATATTTGGTTTACTTGTTATATGAATCTAGTGCGTGTGCATAGTTTTATATGCAGGTAAACCGAGTAAAACTTTAGTCGGAATACGATCTCTTCATGGGCTCATGTAAGTTGTTTCTGCAATTCTTTACTAATTTTACACCCATCCTTGGGGATTTTCCCGACGTTTCCATTCATCATCAAAATTATCATCCATCATAAATTCAGAAATCATTTACTAAAGACAATGGCTGTATGGACTTAGTTCCCCTTGCCTTTCCTTCGGGATAAACTAAAAAAGATATCGACGTCAGCTGTTTTTTGTTGAGGATTCGGCGGGAAAAGCTGGAAGGGAGCGGGTGTAATATTCTTGTGAAAATCAAAATTTATTTGTAAATGGTTTGCATGTATCCGTAAAGTGATGTTTTTTGGTAGATAAGTAATATTTTGTTTACTTGTTATGTGAATCTAGTGCGTGTGCATGGTTTTATATGCAGGTAAGCTGAGTAAAACTTTAATCGGAATACGATCTCTTCATGGGCTCATGTAAGTTGTTTCTGCAATCATTTTTGACTTTTACTAATTTTAAACTCGTTCTTGAGGATTTTTCCGACGTTTCCACTCATCATCATTGTCATTCATCATAAATTCAGAATACATTTTACTAAACAATGATTAGGCTGTATGGGCTTAGTTCCCCTTGCCTTTCCTTAGGGATAAACTAAACAAACAAAAAAAGTTTTTTGTTGACGTGTGTTGTTTCATGTTGATTGATCACGAACGGAGTAAAAAATTGCTTAGATTATATGAAGAAAATCTATCTTCTAAAATCCAATTTTTTAAATTTAATAAATAGGGAAATCAAAGTTTCTATAACTCAAAATGACTGCTTCTACTGATTGGGATGAAATAAAACGGCTCGCAGCCGACTTTCAAAAAGCGCAGCTGAGCTCTACTTCACAACGGTATGTATTTGTATTGAATTCATTAAAATATTTTGTACCTTATATACCTACGTCTTGCAAAAAATATCGTCATACATAATTATTTCCTTTTTCAGGCTATCGGAGAGGAATTGTGTCGAAATAGTAACCAAACTCATTCAGCTAAAATTGATAGATGTAATCTTCACTACAGATGGCAAGGAATATCTTACTTCCCAGCAGCTTATACGGGAAATCAAAGATGAATTATATGTGCATGGGGGTCGAATTAACATTGTAGATTTAGCCAAAGAGTTGAATGTAGATTTGACCCAAATAAATTCTTGTGTGTCAGACATTGTGAGAGGAAAAGAAGTGCAGTTAGTGGCTGGTTACTTGATTTCTCACAATTATCTTGAAAAAGTTGCAAGAGAAATAAATGAAAAGTTACAACTTCAAGGGTATGTCAATGTAAGTGAGTTAACATTACAATATGACCTTCCAGCTGAACTACTACAACATAATGTGTTAGAAAAGTATCTTGGCAAAATAATAATTGGAAAACAAGATCCATCCGAACCTAGAACTTTTTATACTGAAGAGTACATTTCTAGGACAAAGGCTAAAATTCGTGGAGCTGTAATGGGTTTACTGCAACCTACACCCATAACAGTTATTGTGAATCACTGTAATCTATCAGATCGTTTATTTTTGTCCTTGTTCGATCAAATGGCTGCACCTGGTGTTTTGACAGGGCGCCAAGCTGGTGCTCTATATGTGCCATCTTGTTACACTAAGTCACAAAATGATTGGGTCATGAGCTTTTACAAGCAGAACAATTACCTAGAATATGATGCTCTATCACGTTTGGGCATATCTGACCCAAAAGGATATATTAAACGAATTTTCCCCACAGAAGATTTGACCTTCCTCAGTAGCTGTGCTATTGGAACACAGATTAAACAGCAGCTTGAGACTGCATTAGAGGAGTGTGTAGCATCAAAGAGTTATTTAGATGTTGTGGCTTTATTACCATCAGTCCTTTCAGATAGTGATATAGAAAATGTTTTAGAAAAGCTATTAAAAACCAATTTTCGAGCAACTATATTGTTTGAGAATACAGGTATGACTGTTTATTTAAAGATAATACTGCTGATGTTTTTTCCTAATTTGTAAAGTATTTGAACAATTTTTATAAGTTAACTATTACCAGTTTTCAGCACACAATTCATTGAGAACTTAAAACAAACCTGTATGCTGATGGTTCAAGAAAAATCTGAAGCTGTTGTGAAGTCGGGCAAATACCAGCAATTTTTGGCTGAAAAGCAGCTGAATAAAGCAGTGGAAACTTCATCCCATGTGGACCATAAAACTGAAAAACGAGAGGAGAGGAGGAGGAAAGCAGCTTCAGGCAAAAGTGGAGGTGGGGCTCAAGGTCGGGAAACAAAGACTAAAGCAGTTAAAAAACATGCCAGAGGAAAGCAGATATCCCATGACTCTGATTCTGATGATGGAAGTAATGTGACAAAGAAAGGTCCAACAACTCTGGAAATTGTATCAATTGATGATATAGAAAATATAATAAAAGGTCCCTTGGAAAATGAAGGGCTTGATGACTTGGTGTTACAAATTTCTGAATATTATTATGGGTAGGTAAATTTTTTACTCTTATATTTGGCACATATTTATTATTCTTCTCTATTCCACATACATTTTACTTCTTTTTTATTTTTATCTTTTTGGAAAACAATCAGTGTAGGTACATACTAATATAATAGCTTATGCCACTCTCACGATTAATACGAATGTAGTGATACCTCTCTAGGTCAAATGCGATAAGCCTTTTGGGCTCTAGAGTGGGCTTATGAAATATACATACACTTGAAAAACAACCTTCCTACTTGTACAGTCGGGTAAAATGTTAACAAAAGAGTTCAATGGTTAACTATGAGCTGTGTCTCCAAATCAACCCAAATTTTTAAATTAACTTACATATTTTTGTATTACAGAACCTTAAACCAAACTGCTCTAAACATAGCAAAGGAAATTGTTGAGAAACAAGTGCAAGATGCTAGCCAGAACCGAAAGCAAACACATTCTTCTGCCCAGGATAAAATCAACCTCTTGATCAATGATATCAAGTTATATGAAAAGGGTCTCAAATCTCTTCCTGTGGAACAACATCCTCAGTTTATCAAATATCTGCTTAAAACATTGGGTGGTGATGTCCTTGCTGAATTCTGCAAGTATGCAGCAAACCAATGCAATTTATCTTTGCAAGCTGATACATTGACTGTTGAACAAAGGAATAAAATCATCAATGACTTGACAGAAGAGTACACAAAACCACTGAAAGCATTAAATGCTGCATTGTCTGATCAAAATTTGGAAAACTTTTATGTAGCAATAGATAGTTGTATCTCTGACTGTGGAATGATACTCAAAAAGGTTGACAAGAAAAAGGACAAGTATGTTTTGTGTAAATTTTACAGAGCCATTGATTTAGCAAAGCAACACTACTATTACATTAGTAACTGGCTAGCTTTACTTAATTTATTGTATCAATTATTAATATATAAATCAAATATTAATAATTGATACAATAAATTAAATTTTATTCTATATAATTTACAGATTGTTAGTTCAGAATCACAGAGAGAAATTAATATCTGAACTGGAGAATGCTGATGACCCAGCTCTCATATTGCATATAGCTGTTCTAGCAATCTATACAATACTATCACAAAACATGTTGCACGCTTCAGGCAGGCAGGTTCCAGTTATAATATCTTTTTTGAAGACACATTTAAAAGAAGAGGATTTTGCCAAATTGCAGCAATATCATGGTAAACTAACTTTAATTTGTAAAGAAATATTTAAGTAGGTAATCAAACTTTGAATCAAATTTATTATGACATCTGATACAATTTATTTACTTAACCCATTAACGCCCAAATTAAAACGAGTAATGTTAACTAACACTTGCCAAATGTTTAGCAAATGGCATAGCTTTATTAAATAGGGTACTTAGGCACTTAATGTATTATCTTTTCAGAAAGACAAAGTTTTTATCACCTGAAGAAGAGAAATCAAAATAGAAGTTGAAAAATTGAGAAAATTGGTTCAAGAAATAAGAAATATATAGCTTTTTATATATTAGGCTGGTTTCACAGCTTTCCGGCCGTACTTAACATTTATAGTACAGCGGGCGCTTATGCATGATACGTGTTTGGCGAAACAATATTTTTTGGAGCGGATCTCTCAATATCTTTGTTCCCACATAAATTAAGTTTGTCTTCTGAACAGCACTGGCTGATGGAATACGTTTCGTCGTTTTGTTGACTGCCATTTTATACGCGTGATCTGCATACAGTGCTAATAATTAAAATACATGGGTCTCAGTTGATAACCTTTAACTGGGCAGCTTCTTAAAAGGTCGATAGAATGTTATCGCTGTCAGAAAGCCGACCATTGCACTCCAGGAGACATGCTATTGCCCCATGAAATTTTGGCAATGAAAGGTCCTGCTATTGGCAAATCAGCAGTCGACACCGGAGGGCCTTTGCGTGGACGGCCATATGGGGGAGTGGGCTTTTGATAATGTTCCAGTTACGCTGTAGATAATGTCTGTGGTTCGCTACGTGTGAGTGCCGAAAATCCAGCTGGTCAGTGTAACCGTTCTTCGCTGCTCATGCTGTGCTTTCAGTATATACGCCAAGCGTTAGATACACACCTTCCAGAATATCAAGCATGCTTAGTGAAATTGTTGCAATTGTGAAAATAAAATAGACCACCACCACTGTGTTTTTTGGGAGACCACGTATACTCACTTTTCATAGGGATACAGTTTTTTAGCGATCAAAATGGGAGATGCATCCATCGAAACATCGACGCCGCCAAACATGCATATACTTGTTGACATAGGTTTGAAGCCATCGATGTGGAACTGCTATTCACATCAAGCTGCCAGTAGTTCTGTCTAATGCTTTAAAGGTGAACACCACCGTTTGACGTATTTTCCCACAGGTTCAACAAATTGTGATATTCAAAATTCGTACCAATAGAACCTCCGCGGGTGCATACACTGTTGTCCTTCCATGGGGTGAGCTGACAAGCAAAACCTCGTTATTGACATGTATCAAACCGGTAATGAAAAACAAGTTTAATGAGCTCTTTCAGATTTTTTCATGTCCAATATTCAAATAATGACGGAACATACAAGTATTGACCTCTTGAGTAAAATAGTAACGCATTGCAGGAGGCCGCTGAGAATAGCTTCACAATGTCCGAGGTGGTAGGAACGGTGTCTCTGTGGTTGGATGGAATATTGTTCCCGATGTCACCGGAATGCGAGGCAAAACTATCTAAACTCTGATGGACCCACAGGGTCTTATCTTTTATGTGTGTTTGATAAACAAGTCATAACTATTTTGCCAAAAAAGAAGTTGTCAAAATAAATGAATATTTTATGCTCAGCAGGTACTAGTGGCATTTTAAGGGATCTGGAAGCAACAATGAGGTTGGGTCCTAACCACTCGGTGAGTCCCGAGGGAGCGGTCTGTTCGAGGGACATAGCTTCAATGTTTAGTTCTCATTTGCCACAGTAGGGTAAATCAAATACATAGCAGTAACCATCAGCACGGCGAGTGTTGGGGCGATCGTGCGAGGGCCAAAAAGAATTACCCAGAAATTGAGACACTTTATAACCGAATCTGATCGGTAAGTTACCAGGGCCTGATGGCCTGTCGAACATTGTTTTGGACCGATGCCAAGACTGTTGGTGCTCTTCACCTTTTGTATTAGGCACTCATACTTGCCTGTGGAGTTTATGAAAGCATCGATTCGTCTATCGATATGTCTTCATGGAGAACACAGGAAACATTTTAGGGGACAAAATTTTTGATTTAGAGTTTCGACCAAGGGCCTCACTTTGCATCCAACATCTTGTCATTTGAAGTAGCGGATGCTAAACTATTGTCTACTAAATGCAGATTTCTTTTTATATCAAGGAGTGTGCTATCTGTTTCGAGACATGGACCGGGCAACAAGAGGTACTCCAAGATCTTCATCGGATAGGGGTAACTCCAATACTGACGTTTCTGACCTCTCTAAGGCAATCTTGGTTGTGATATCCTGATAAACTCATAAGAATCTGGTTCCCAGGTGAAATCTGCGCAAATCTTCAAGTCTGGTATGGGCTAACACAAATCCATGTCAAATGTTATCAGTTTGTCCTGAGGCATATGGCTTGGAAGCGGGGTGAGACAAGGTGTGTTACTTAGGATCGCCATCGCTTTTCAATCTATATAAACTTCGGCATCAAATCGCTACTCTATCAAAGACCGGTGTCGGCTTCTATTGATGGCCACTGGTGAAAGATTTTTTGCCGACGACATGGTGCTGCTGTCCATCGATTAGTGCACTGAGTGATCACATTTTGTGAAAGATGCAGTCTCAACGTGTACTATTTTCATATGGTTGGGAAAAAGATGAATATTTTTAGATGGTGAACATTTCCTCCACGTATGTCGCCCGTAAAACATCACTTGCATTGGGACGCCTTCTTTTGTTCGACAAAGGTTCATCGTCACTATCTTCCCATTCGGACGTTTCAGATGAATGACGTCGTCGACGTGTTACCTCGATTGTTCCAGGAATATCTTTCGGTAGTGTTGACGTTTGTAAGTCCTCTTCTTCTTCTTCTTCGTCCGTCAATACATCAGGTCCAGGCGGTAAAATAATAAGGTCATACTCGTTATCACTCTCATCCTCCTCAATGGCGTTTACAGCTTCCTCAAGCCCGCGATAATGATTTGCAGCACTGAATCGCTTCATTTTTTTCTGCAAATACAATATAACACTAAAGCCCACTGTACTAAAAAAACGACATCAAGGTATATCGTAATCCAACTCACAAGATACGTGATAAATTCTAGATATTTTATCTAATACAGTAACTTACTATCATAATTTAAAAATCAAATGCATAATTACACTAAAAAACATACGTTAACCTATTTAAAAAGATAAAATAATTGACTTACCTGAGCAACTCAAATATTCGCGCACGAAAATGTCAAAAAATGGCGGGTAACCGATTACTTTGTTAACTTTTTTTATGCTCTCATAGAAGCTGACGCCATCTATCATTTATTTAAAGTATTAATTAGTCTAAATAATAGACCTCCCCCAACAAACTTTTATTAGAGCAAAAATGAGAATTGAGCGGGAATGCCTGGTGTCGTCGCTTCGCATTTAGTACAGAGGGCGCTAATGGGTTAAGTAATATAATGTTTACAAAATTGTGTGTTAATGAACAAGCGATGAAGTGAAAAATGTGATGTGCAGCTTGAAAATGATCTGTTATTTTTTAAGGAGGATTTGGAGTCAGGCAGCCAGCCACCTAACACTGTGCCAAATGTTTAGCAATATGGCATAAGGACATGTTGACAATATTGTAAATTATTTGTTAGTAGTATGACTACATATTATACTTAATGTATTCTTTTCAGAACTAGTGACAAAGTTTTTGATTTCACCTGAAGAAGAGAAATCAAAAGTAGAAGAAAAATTGGCAAATGAAATACCATTGATGAAACAATTGGTTCAAGAAATTAAGAAATATAAATAGCTTTTTGATAATTTATTAGGCTGGTTTCACAGTTTTCCGGTCGACGTATGATGCTAGAACATTGTATCACAGCCGCTTGGATGTTAGAAACCGCGTGTTTGTGAAACGATATTCTAGTGCCACAGGCGCGCCTGGAGCGGATCTCTCACATAGCTCTGAAACGAGCCTTAAATTATGCTTATAAGTACATCTCTATTAATATAATTATATTGTTAATTTGTCTGTAGGTATGTGTGTTTGTAATCTGATTTCCCCATAGATTACCTCCCCCTAAATGGGCCGGAGCGGGTCTCCCGCCCCCTTTACGTAACTTGCAGAAGCAGAGCGATAGCAAAAATTGAGAATGTGGAGCGGGAGGATGCCTCGCGCTCGCTCCGCACATATTCAATTTTCGCTGTCGCATTGCTATGTCGCTACTTCAAATTAGGTAATAGCCCTGCCGGATAGCTGTGAAACCAGCCTAATACCAGGCAGAGCTGCGAGTTTAAAATATACCTAGCCGTGCATGCATGCATATGCATTAAGTACACCAAATAATTTGAAAGTAATATTTACTGCACGCTCCCATAGAAATATGGGAAATTATCCATATTCGACCCCTATAATCCGCAAATTTTTTTTTTTTTTTTTTTTTAGTTTATCCCGAAGGAAAGGCAAGGGGAACTAAGCCCATACAGCCTAATCATTGTTTAGTAAAATGTATTCTGAATTTATGATGAATGACAATGATGATGATTGGAAACGTCGGGAAAATCCTCAAGAACAAGTGTAAAGTTAGTCAAAATGAAAAATTATTGCAGAAACAACTTACATGCGCCCATGAAGAGATCGTAATCTGGCTAAAGTTTTACTCGGCTTATCTGCGTATAAAACCATGCACACGCAATAGATTCACATCACAAGTAATCAAAATATAACTTATCTACCAGAAAACATCACTTTTCGGACACATGCAAGCTATTTACAAATAATTTTTCATTTTCACAAGAAAATTACACCTGCACCAATAGAAATATAATTATAATTCTATTCCTGCACCCTTCCAGCTTTTCCCGCCGAATCCCTATAATCCGCCAATAATAGAAATATAACCTATATGCATTTTTTTTTTTTTTTTTTTTTTTTTTTATGAACCTATATGTATATTTTATTATTATTTTATTTAGTTTATCCAGAAGGAAAGGCAAGGGGAACTAAGCCCATACAGCCTAATCATTGTCTAGTAAAATGATTTCTGAATTTATGATGGATGATAATGATGATGATGAAACGTCGGGAAAATCCTAAGAAAGAACAAGTGTAAAGTTAGACAAAATGAAAAATTATTGCAGAAACAACTTACATGCGCCCATGAAAAAATCGTAATCCAGCTAAAGTTTTACTCGGCTTACCTGCATATAAAACCATGCACACGCAATAGATTCACATCACAAGTAATCAAAATATAACTTATCTACCAGAAAACATCACTTTTCGGACACATGCAAGCTATTTACAAATAATTTTTCATTTTCACAAGAAAATTACACCTGCACCAATAGAAATATAATTATAATTCTATTCCTGCACCCTTCCAGCTTTTCCCGCCGAATCCCTATATGTATAGGTTATAATATAGGTTATATTTCTATTCCGCTAATGGCAAAAGGTTTAGCTTCAAGTAGGTATTAACCATAGATTACCTCCTAAAGATACCGTTTCCAAAGATTTTAGTATGAACTCTAGTTCACTGAATTTGGCGGAATGCAAAGAAGTGCGGGACGTAATACTGCACTGTGATTGGCTATTTCAAGGTCGCATTGAAAATGGCGAGGGAAATAGTGATGCGACAAAGTAGAACGAAACTATCTAAGTATCGATATTTATGCACTTTAAGCGATTTTTATTTTATCGATATCATTTTATTTTACATACATACATATTCACACTTCTGTTCAATTCAGATTAATTTAGAAGGTCTCTGCGATTAAATTCATGTTTGCTTGAGTTGACAGAATTTTATTCCAATAACATTATGTAAGAAAACAACTACAAACTTTAATAAATTTCAGTACGAAATTTGATATTATACCAATTCGCCCCGTTTTACAGTACACAATGTTTGCTATTATTTTTACCCAGCTGCGGCAAGACAAAAATAATTTTAGCAGACTATGTATGTATCTAAATTTATAGATGTGTTCTACAGCGGCTAAACTAATAAATTATTTTTTGTAAATGAGGTGTTAATCGATTTTTTAATATGATCCGGGTGACAGACAACATTTTCTAGTAAAACGCCATCAGCCATATGAGCCATGAGGAACGTATATAGTACAAATGTATATTACGGAATTTACAGCCAAAAAAGTAGGATGTTAAATGAAAGCAAATCCTGAGTTTAAAAATATAATAATAACACAATCAATATTAATGCGTAAAGCGAAAACGTTGTGCACTAGAAATACTTTTTATTAAATAATATATCGAAATACTCTAATATGGCCAAACGACCATGAGGTGACCACTTGAATCCGTTTCTTGGGAATTAACATTTTTTGTATGCAGTTACTTAGTTGATTGGATCCATTTGTTTTTTCTCTCAGGGCATTTAGGAAACCTACGATGAAGAAGGTTTTTAGTATTTCTTTTATTCTTTATTAACATACTCATCAAAATCTTGATACTTTTGCCATCGGATATGTACTTGGCGACCACAGGCACCGTCAAATATCGATTTTGAAAGCAACCCGAACCAAAACTAAAAAGTTCAAAATGGCGGTCACTTTTATTGATTCGGACACGGGATCTGGGTTTGGAAACCGCAGACACTGTCAAATATCGATTTTGAGAGCAATCCGGCCTTTAACTAAAAAGTTCAAAATGGCGGCCACTTTTATTGATTGGACACGAGATCTGGGTTTGGAAACCGCAGACACTGTCAAATATCGATTTTGAGAGCAATCTGGCCTTAAAAAAGTTCAAAATGGCGGCCACTTTTATTGATTTGGACACGGAATCTGGGTTCGGAAACCGCAGGCCTGTCAAATATCGATTTTAAAAGTAATCCATATAGTCTACAGACTATTCTAGCTGCGGCATCAGGTCAAGGTCTTATAACTGCTTTGTCATCGAAACTACAAAATTACTATAAAATAAAATATTTTATTCTATTGTTATCGATACAAAGTCGATTACGTTATACATTCACTTCACTAGCTCACGACGTACTATTACTGTTGACAGTGACAGTGACGTTGACATATGTAAGACAGTGACAACAATAGTGATTAATGTGTTGAGGAAAAGAGACGACATATTGTAGTGCGATTATTGACCAGTATAAACTGATCTCCGCGTCCATTGAAAAAAACATAAATAAGAAAATTTAATTTACTTACCGGTGAAATGTTATGCCATCTTTTTTGTAACTTGACGTCTTAGCGTTCTTTCCACACCATTTCACGGAACAAGAACCCATGATGACACGGTTATTTAATGAAAAGTAATAAGTTTTTAAATAAAAACAATGCAATTTACACGCACTTGCGCACGGGTCATTAACTTGGTAACTGACTGGGTTTTTATTTCCGCTAGCTTTCCGAGCGCGGAATTATATACAACCCAGATACAGTATGAGTGGCGCGCGTATTTTATCCTGTATGAGGTATCTTTAGGAGGTAATCTATGGTATTAACACAGAACACTAAACTCCCCTTGTTATACCATAGGTCATACATACCATACACACACCGTTCATACCTTAGACTAAGTAATCACTAGATTGAGCTCATACAAACGCTGCAAGAAAAACGGTCCAACTTTTTTGATTTTAAAAGTAGAATACAAGCATGACGTCACAGAAGTTGTCATTTTATCGGTGCATAGGGATGCCAGCTTACCTTGTTAATTGGGGAAAACATAAAAATATCAGTTCATGAAAATAAATTATAATACATAACATAATATTTTTATTTAGCACAAAGACAATTTTTATTTTAAATAACTGTGATATACTCATGGAATTTTAAAATAATTTGAAATATAATTGAAATAATTTGGCAGCGACTCGAAAAATAAGTGATAATTATAAATATTTAAATAGTTAAAGATGACTTTCTTAAAGTATTAGGTATTAAGTTGTAAATATTTAAATAATTTGAGATATTTAATATGTATTAAGTAGATAAATTAGTTACGTTATTTATCGCTTTTTAGAAAATTTAAAGTTTGAAGTCGGTTAATTTTTTTTTTCTAAAAGTCAGTTTATATTTAATATATTTGTAACCAAAACGTGATGTCAAAAAAAAGTGCGTACATCCAAAAATTTGAAATAACACAACTTAATGGGATACTGGGGTGCGTTTGTGTAAGCCGGCGAAATCTACAATAGCCGGTCTAAAATTTAAATTGATTTAAATTTGTCAAACACCCCGTTCAAGCACTCCGCGAGGCGAAAAATTAAACTGTCAAAATTTTATCCGACCCGTTCACGTTCGTCCGCTGGTATAAATTTTCGCCTGGCTAGGACCCTGTAAATTCTAGCGTGCTTTTTAGGTCGCGAAATCTTATCCTGTTGTCAGATTGACACTAATGACAGCTGTCTGTTGCCCACTTTTTTGCTCGATTCGCGCTTTGATTGAATACTTTTAAATTGAGTTGATGCCAAACAGTTATTTCCAAAAGAAAACACGAGTGAATAATTTATTGTATTGTGTGTGAGTTCCCAAATACAAAGGATCGTTCCCCTTCTTGGCCCTTAAATGAAATTTGGCGGCCACTTTTAAATTTTTGACATCAAATTGTGGGAACTGCCAGGAACCTAGATGAAATTGGGCACCCGGCTCTTAATGATTTACTTTTATTATTTTTGACAGAAATGTGTTTGAACTGCCAGGTAGAGTCGAAATTGAAGGTAATTTTAACTGTGTAATTATTTCAAAATCACGAAGATTACAACAAAAATAATGGAAAAACTCTCCAAGTGTCGAGTTGAATAGATATTGTTCCTTGACAAACTGCCAAATTGAATTCAAAATGACAGCTGATATTTTTGACATACCGGAAGCACTGTTTGACTCCGTTCAGCGATCCCTCGCTAGATATCGAAATTTTTAACCGGCTAAGATTTCGCCGGCTTACACGAATGGCGCACCCCATTTATTATTTTTGACAGGAGCGAGAAAAAAAAATGTTGTTAGGATGAACCTAGTTCTCACTCCTGTTTAGCCGTAAAGTAAACGTATTGGTATTGAGGTAAGCCTCAATCTGAGAATTGGTTATATGTAATCAAAGGTTCATACCATTGCGAGTTAGTTTCTTTACAATCGATGACCTCGTTCATATTATCACTAAGTCAGCGGTTCCCGAAAGGTGGTCCGCGATCGAACCCTGGGGTTCCGTGATTTAGCGAGGGCCGCAAGGGTTCCGTAAACGGCATATATTATCACACGTTCGAACGTGACCAACGTTGTTCGCGCGCACCGAAGTAGTACTATCAAATTATGAAGTAGAAGGTTCCGTTAGGAAAAGTATAATTATTTTGCATAGAAGGATGTCGTCCTTGGCAAAAAAAATTGGGAACCCCTGATCTAGAAGTAGTACACAAGATAGCGATATTTTATGTCCTAGGTACTGGCATGCCATTCTCGATTTACAACGCTCTTTCTACGGTACAGTCAGCTTTATCAATTCTTAAGTAGATGAACACATCCGGCTCAGATTTTCAATGTAAGGTCACTAAACACGGGTTACTTTAGGGGATAACATAAGTACCTACCTAATCGCTTAAAACAAGATAGGCGCCAGAATATGAATGAACATCATTAAAGTTCAAGGTTATTAACTGAACACTACTCGTCAAAAGTCACACAATGTTTGAATGAAAATGAAAATTGCTGATCGTTATAATATCCAAATACATCATAACATTCAATTTATCAAAAGTCACTAAACAATATAAAATTCTTGTTTTGATTATCTAGTGTCAATCATGGCTATCTCCAAAAATAACTTGACATCATAAATGACAAAAGTAACTGAACATTCGTTTTTTTTATTTTTTTTTTGGGGTTTAACGCGGCTCCGATACCGTCAGCTGTCAGCAGCAGCGTGCACGCACAGCACATCCATTAGACTGCCCACTCTTGCACACTCGCATGGAGGTCCAACGCTGATACAGCTCCGGCGCCGTCAGGTATCAGCTCGATTTAGCAGGAAGTACACAGTACTCATTCATTAGCGAAACTGTCCACTCTTGCACACTTTTGCAGGTTCAATGCGATACAGTTCTGGCGGCGACTTTGATTCGTCAACAGTAACTGTTTATTGGGATATGCCAGCAGATACTATCCCTTAACTAAAAAGTTCAAAATGCTCACTTTTTTTTTTGACACCGGTCTAATGCGGATAGGCGCAACACCTAATAGACAATCTATTGAAGAAATAATATCACGGACTTAACTAAAATTAAAATGGCGGCCCTTTGTATTTTTGAAATTGTTTATCCGACCTCCATGGCATCTGCTGTTAAACATAAAAAAAGCTTATGTCAATCTTATTCTCTTTGAACTGAACATCAAATCCATTGTGTTACAGTTTACAGTCAGCACCACATCATACATATGAATATATAGCGTACCTTATAATATTCGCAATTCAAGATTATGCTATTATATAAAGTCAAAAATTGATTAAATCGGGTCCTATATTTTATAAAAGGGGTAGCTAAAATTATGACTCCTGCAATATTGTCAATCTGGGAGGTTGCGGGATGGTTGTATAAATAGCAGGGTAGAAATTTTTGCAAATGGTGTCACTTTTTCTTGACTGTTGAGTTTGTAAGACGTTACTCTGCTTGATCTCTAAGTTCTATTTAAAAAAGTCATGGTGCAACGCTAATATAATCTATTTGCAGACGGCGAATCGGGTTTCTTGCTGCTTCTTTCCCAACGAATGAAATTCACTATATCGCTACTACGAAGCAGCTTTAAAACTACGTATAAGTGATAAATAAATAGACAATTTCTACAAAATCACAGCACCGACTGCGATGTTTTTGAGTCGCTGACCAGGAAAAGCATCCTGAATATAAAAACTGCTGCGCCAACGAGTAATCAAATCGGTGACACTTCAGAAGTGGGATGCCGGAAAATGTAAACCCGCCCTGCCATCACAGGTGTCCACGGGTAAACTGCCCAAGAAAAGATTTGCGAAAGCCATGGCAAAATCGGTGAAGAATGTACACAAAAGGATGGAGATTTTTTTTTTATGGACAACTGGAATATATTCAACATGAAACAACAGAAAGAATCTGGAGAAACAAGAAGATGAAGACAATGTAATTACTAGAACCCAATCAATGATGCTGCTGTACTACCTAAATTCCATGCTGTTGCTGTCATGCTGTTAAGAGCGCCAGTGTCAAGATTTTTTAATGTCCATCTGCAGTGGGAGCCGATTCCGCATCACAACTTAAAGGTTGCAGATATATTTGTTTGTTAGCTCTGCCCAGTATGTGGATACTTATATCAAAATCCTTGCTTCATACCGTACCGTTGGTACGTGATTTTTGTTTTAGTGTAGTTCATACGGTTAGCGTAGGTTACCGTACGTAAATGTCGTACCTACCAGAAAGAAAACCACTATGTTAGTTGCACAAACAGTACGTCGAGGAAGCAAAATATTGCCGTAAGCATCAATTTTTACAAAAATCTCGGTGCACAAATGATGACATTATCTGCATTACTGCTGCGTTTGACTTTATTGGGGTACCTAAGTATTTCAAATAATGTTCCGTTATTAAGTTTTAATTACCACTGCTAAGGTATGTTTGACTAGCAAGATTTATTTAGTTCCAAATTACTAAACAACCGAATGTGGTGAGTCCATACCTATCGGGAATATTGTTATTTACTAAAATACCTGTAGAAACTATAAATGCATAAGGTTGTGCACGACAATTGTGCGGGCAATGATATATATGAATGCAGGAGGTCTGCTATTGCTACCTGGTAATGACCCTATTAATACTAATAAACAAACTTCCTATAAACGACTTACGTGACAGTATTACTGTAACGAACATTATTAAAATAAACTAAAATACTACAAAGTTTCTTAACAATATGGAAACCTATATGCAATTCAGTATATAACTATTTCCCTAGCTTCTACCCATGACACCAATGACACTGGATAATGCATATCCAAACTTTTTCCATTATCTTTTACAAAATTCAAAAGTTATATCCTCAAGTAATGGAGTATGTGTAATAACTAATAAGTGAAATACAAATTAAGTAGATATAACTTTCTAGATGTGTCCAAAGGGATAACGATGTTTGTCAACTGTGTAGCACTATCACACAAACCTCGTTGGTTTCACAAAGTGCTATTGAAACTAAGTTTTTTGTAAACCATTTTCACAAAAGATAAATAAAGTTTGACAAAAAAAAGTAAAAAGTAGATTGTATTGGTGGTTTGTCCTGTTGGAAAATGAAGATTTTTGTCAGCAAACCTAAGCAAACATGTTTTTATTACGTGGAGTGATTGTAGTAATTTGCACTTACATGCTGGATTTCAAAAATATAGGTACTTTGAAATCTACCCACACTAGGGTAATTATCGTTAAGATAATTTGGTTCTAAATTATGTTCTCTTGTTTCATGATGGCAATAATCCATCAGCATCGGTGTTCATGGTTATTAGTTTCTGGAGACCGTCGCCACCGCTTGGGGCCGTGTACGGGGGTAATCTGTGGGCCGTACAGAAGAGCACCTGGCTGTTGTGGCGTATCAGGAGCTGCTTATTCTGGGTAAGATCGAAACATGTAATTTGTTTAATATGTAGGTCCTGTGTGAATTTTGCAACTTTAATCTAATAGTTTATGAAAGTTTTTCAAGATACGGCTTTTTCATCGTGTATATCCTTGTCGTTATCATAATAAGTTACGACCCGTTTTATTATATTATGTGTAGATATGACATACGAACACAATCAATTCACCTTACAATAGATTCAAACCATGGGGTGTAGTAGCATAAATGCGAGACTTTTGTCTGGGCTTTATGTTTCTGGGCTTGATTGTTGGCATCTTCTAGCTACGCCATGCAGTTAGTATTTGGGAAGGTGGTCAAAGAGAGGCCCTTTACTGAGACTAACAATAAATGATATTGAGTAAATGTGTACTGACACACGAAAGTATTATTTAGTATTCATTGCATGACTACAATATAATTATTTGATCCTTATATGGATTTAGCGGGTATGCCGTTATTAGCAATCGTGATAAATAGGAATTATGGAAGGTAAATGCGGCATATTGCAATACGATACCCTAGTTTCTATAGTAGGTATATAGATAAATTAGGTAGTACACTCGTAATAATGCCATGCATCTTGGTAATACAGTTTGCTAGTGCAATTTTAGGATACAATTTAACGATGCAGTTTCATAATGCACTTTAACAATGCGTTAAAACATTAGAGTTTCTAGGAAGTTACCACAACAGTGTTGGTTAGAAATTATTAGTTTACCATATGCAGTTTTCCTATTAAATTTTTGAGTGCAGTTTAACAATGCAAATAGCAGTAAATAGTTAGCTATGCAATTGAGCAATGCGGTTATAATATGGTATACCAGATTTTGGTAAAACTATCTAGAGATGCAGTTCCCTCTTTAGGTTAGAAACCTAACAGTTGACTGCAAACATGCCTCATCTTATACCTATAGAGTCATACAGTTAGAAGTACAATTAACTATAATTAGAGATACAGTTAACTACGTACAGTTATTTTGCTGAATACAGTTTAAAGATACCAATTAAGTACATAGTTTGAGGATACAGTTAACAAGGGTACAGTTGTCTAGAGATGCAGTTTTGTGAATCCTTAACTATACATCTTTATAAGATGCAGATAACTAAGTACAGTTTAAACAATTGATATGTGTCTTTTTGAAGATGTTAAGGTGCATCAATAAAATAAAGCCTTTTAAAATAAATTTAAATCCCAAATAAATTCTAATTGGAAAAATAAATTTAAATAAATAGAACTTTGTATTAAAATAAATGAATTTAAATAACATGGCCCTAATGTAAATAAATGGATTTAAATAAATGCAAATTTAAACTGTAAATGAATTTAAATCACAAATGAATTTTTAAATAAATGAATTTCACAAGTAAATTCTGCAATTTAAATGATCTGCTGTTATATATTAAATAAATAGCAATTTTAATATGAATAAATAAATAAATGCCAACTTTAAAACATTAAATGGTTAACTTAAAATAAATTTAAGTTCAGAAATAAATAAATTTTCCACTTAATAAACATTAAATACAATAATATAAAATAGTTAAGGATACAAAATTTAAATAAAATAAATATAAAATTTAAATAAGCATATAAAATAAAAAGATATAAAATAAATAAAATAAAGTTTAGCACTGTAACTTAGTGGTGCAGTTCAGAAATACAATTAAGCGATGTCCCTGTTAGAGCAATAGCCACTAAGTAGTTAGCATAATGCTGTTAAACAATGCAATGCATTTAAAGTTTACAGATTAGATGAATACTGGGTTTAGAAAAGCAACCTAGCACCACTCCTATAGACAGGTTAGCAATGGACTAATAAAACCCAGCAATGTTTACAGTTACTGAAAGTTTATGAATGGTCATACAGTTATAACATACATATAATCACGCCTTTATCTCTTACGGGGTAGGCAGATAGCTACACAAGGGCCGTTAGAACCACAATGGTGCCAGCTTCTGACCAATTAGTGGAATACAAGTTGCCTGATGAATACAAGTTCACAATAATCAGAATTATTTAACAATCCAGATGAGCCAGGCAGTTTAAGAAGCTATGTTTGTTAATCACAACGGTTAGCCAATATATAAATATCCAGTTTAGTAATATGGTTTAATTAAGTTCCCAATTTGATATCAATGAAATGTAACAGTGTAGATTCCTGTTAAAAACAATCCAGTAACTTAGTAGTCTAGAATTTATAAATATTCGATCAAATTACAGTACATTATGAAATACTTTGCGATGATAGATATAATACAAGTCAGGATTAGTTAAAGCACATAATATGATGCTCAAACATAATAGTCACCATAATAAATATAAATAAAACATCGATGCCAAAATATTCTAGCAAATTATACATGTGCAGAAGCTTCTGCAAAAGTCTGGACTGCAGTTTCACATATGTAAATAAACCAGTTCGACTAATGTAGATCACTTAGAACAATAACGTACCATATGAGAAGTAGGTACCTACGGTTCATGGTGATTCCAACAAGTCGTATTGATACTGCTTGTAGTAAGAAAATTGTAGTTTAAGGTTATTCAATTGAGTACTAGATTAGTTACTAATGTGAAGCTAGTAAAGGATTGCTATAAAATAATTAGGAAAAATTACGGGGAATGTTAAAACTTACTGGTTCCCTCCCAAGTGGCTATGTTTGAGGAATGAGTATGGATTACACAATGATCAATGACCAAGACGAAGATCTGCCTAGAACTAAGTAAAGTCCCTATCACTGAGCTTACTAACTGAATTACCTGTAGAACTTGTCTTGATGTTGTATATGTGACTTAGTCTCTGTGACATAACCCACATTGGTGATGTATTAGACAATCTAAAGGAAAATGGTCTGCCGAGATAAACAAGAATCTGCCAAAGTCTCCATGGTATTTTAAGAATCATGGAAACAGAGGCCGAAAATTTATTAGATGTTTTCGACCTTCGTTCCAGCTACGATTCGGTCACTGCCTAGTCCCTGCTCACCTCAGTACCGAATGCATATAATCGAATATTACAGTGTGCACTTACTGTGACGTATGAAAATAATGCTGATATAGAGCGATGTTGTGTCTTATGAATTATGCCATAGAAAAAAGGAATGAATTATGCTGTGCAACGACTTATTTATAAGTGCAAGTTAAGTGATATCGCACGCGAAAACTTCTAGTTCAGTGTTCCCCGCCACAAAAAGGGGTGTTTATTATCAAACGAAGTCATCGTTTTCATGTTGCCATATTTAAATTGCAGTCCACTGCGGGATGTACGCCTCCACCAGAGCACGTCACACTACTTGATCTCCCATTTTGTCGTCAAATCACTGTCAGCCCCATTCTTTAAGTTTTAACTTTATCTCTTTTACCTTATTATCTGGCTAATTTAGATTTCGACGTGCAACGCTACGCTTACCATGGTCATGATATAAATTAAAAAAAAAATAAGGGGAAATAGAATAAACAAAACAATAAAATCAATTTCAGTGTAGGATAATAACTTGAAATATGGTATGTACATAGGTACTATTTACAAGCTTTCAGAAAGTTAATTACAATGAACTTATAAGCCCCAAATAGTTAGATAACTTCTGTCCAAAAAAAATGTACTATGTGAACCCGATTCCAAACTTATTTCCGCGAAAATTTTAGGCGTCTTTCGCCCACTATAATTACGATCAGCTACTACTTCTCTACTTGGAATGCATGATTATAATAACCGACTGACTCTACAAATAAGTAGATAAAGCTAAATACTTAACGGTTAGTACACACAGTTAGGGGAAAGTATGAATTGGTCGATAAGACTTAAGTACCCGAATGTTTTTTTGAGGCCACCATTAACGAAGGGAATCGCATACTCTACCCGTACATGCAAAAGATGAAGACAAAGAATAATGCAGTTTACTGTCAGGTCTGCCAAGTTTTTTTTTATAACGACAGTGTGCTTCCATTAATTATTTCTAACGTTGAAAAAAATCTATGCTACGACGCTGTCTATGTGCACCCTGTCTATGCGGAAAAACGCTCGCTGTCTATTGTGACGCTCTACTTTGTGACGCTGTCTAATATTTGTGGAAACCAGACACTGTCCCTAGGTGACGCTGTCCTATGGAGAAAAATGACCCTGTCTATGTGACGCTGTCTATGAGGACACTGTCTATGTGACGCTAGTCTATATCGGGAACGCTGTCTATGTGACACTATCCAAAAATGACGCATGTCTATGTGACACTAGCATCCATTTACGACGCTGTAACACAACTAAAAATCGTGAAATAAACACTTTTAGAAAAAAATTAACCGACCAAACTTTAACTAAAAAGCGATAAATAACGTAACTAATTTATCTATGTGACATATTAAATACTGTCAAATTATTGTAAATATTTACAATAATACCTAATATAACAAAGTCATCTTTAACTTTTAAATTGTGTGATAATTATCACTTATTTTTTGGGAAGTCGGTGCCAGCCAAACAAATGAAATCTGCGTGAATTTTATTTTACAGAAAATCCTGACGTCCAACCCACTAAAGAGTAAAAGCGCCAAGAATGGGAAATTGCATTACCGCTGCCTACTATGCAGGATTGTATTTTGCCGAGTGTGTACAGCTTTGCCAGCCGCGCGCGTCAGCATCAACACAATCAGACTACGTTACCTAGACTGAACACCATTTTGTCAAAAATTAGCTGATACCGTTATAATATCCAAATACATCATAACATTCAATTTATCAAAAGACACTAAACAATATAAAATTCTTGTCAATTGATTATCTAGTGTCAATCATGGCTATCTATTTTATAAAAGTAAGCTTGACATCATAAATGACAAAAGTAACTGCACATTCGTTTTTTTTTATTGTTCTGGGAGGTTTAACGCGGCTCCGATACCGTCAGCTGTATAAATAGCAGCAGCGTGCACGCACAGCACTAATCCATGGTGACTGCCCACTTTTTCTTGCACACTTGTTGGAGTTTGTCCAGACGCTGATACAGCTCCGGCGCTCGATCTCAGGTATTCTATTTAAAAAGCATTGCAACGATACACAGTACATTCTATTTACGGCGAATCGGGTTCCACTCTTGCACACTTTTGCAGGTTCAATGCGATACAGCTCCGACGTCGTCAACTGTTTATTATATCGCAGACTATAGCGGATAGGCAGCTTTAACTGTACCTAATAGACAATCTGATTAGAAATAATATCACGGTTCTAACATTTAGCAACCTTTGCGTATATTGTTTATCCGACCTCCATGGCATCTGCTGTTAAACATAAAAAAAGCTTATGTCAATCTTATTCTGCTTTGCCAACTGAGTACATCATCGGTGACAATTGTTAATGCCAAAATGAAATACCTTAAATGAAATATCTTTCTTTCTTGTCATATTTCGTAGTAAAGAAAGAGAAAACATTTCATTTTGTTTAGGGACTTTTGAGATAAAAGATGGTATGCTATTTTTTTCAAAAATTTGTTCAGAGACTTTAGAGACGAAGAATGTTAAGCTTTTTTGACTATAATTTTGTTTAGCTACTTTTGAAAAGTGATAGACGAAGAATGTTAAGCTTTTTTGACTATAATTTTGTTTAGCTACTTTTGAAAAGTGATGGTCACCTACTTATGGCATCTTAAGATAATCATTAAATTCTGGCGCCTATATTGTTAAGCGATTTATGTGTTATTATAGTGTTCAGTGATTTTGAAAATTTGAATGTTCAGCTACTTTTGATGCTGACTGTACAACCAACGGAACTTGGAACTATACCTATGAATGAACTATACGGTGAAACAGCTGATTTCTGTCATTGTCATCGTTTGTCAGCTGTCAACTTCACTTCAACAACAAAAAATTCCTCGTGTCGTGTGGTTATATTTGGTTAATTTTTGGTGGTTTTTTATTTGGCCCCGGTGAGACTTCCTTAAGCTAAGCAGACTTCAGCCCTCAGCAGCCATCAGCTTCAGTCAGTGCCAGAGGTGTAGAAAAGTGTCTATATGATTCAGACCAAATAAAAAAAACTCAGGTTTCGATCAGCCAGTTGAGCCGACTCGTGCCAGTTAGCTTAGCAGTCCGCAACCTACACAGGTTCAGCTTTCAAATAAATTGGGTACGCTACCATGCATACCAGCAAATAGATCAGCAGATACCTACCGAACACGTGCGTGTAAAGGGAAGTTAGCGAACAAAATAATCATTGCATCAAAGAGAGTGACAAAAACGAAACATTGCGTGCTCCTGCCACAGACTACTTAGTGTTCCTGCTTCTTGCAGACCGGCCGACTGACTGTGATTCCGACTCCGACGTTGACGTGGTGCGCGCGTGTTTTAGTGCAAAAACTATTTTATAAGAAAGATAAGATCATTTTCAAACAAAAAAAAATATTTTGTTAGTTCACATAAAAGTAATTAAAGAACCTACCGTTGCGGCTGCAGTAAAATAGTTCATAGATAAAAGCACATCACCATGTGCCAATAACCAGAAAATAACTTGCAGAATACTTACTTAGTTGTTTTAACCATTAAAGATGGAAGAGCCGAAGGAGAATTCTGAGCTTTTAAACTCAAACAGCAGGCAAATTGTTGGCTCACTGGGCTCTGCTAAGAGGATAAACGATGGAGCTGAGGAAGTAGTGCCTGGACCTCCAGATGGAGGGTTCAGAGCTATAACTGTTGTGATTGGCTCATTTCTTACTAATGGCCTGCTCTTTGGAGTAATAAATTGCTATAGTGTGATATATGAAGTATTGCTGGATCAACTGAATAAGGATAAAGTTGAAAATGCAGAAAGCAGAGCTGGTAAGTGCCTTTTCTTATTTTAGACACTTCTTCATTTCGTTCCTTCGTTCATTCTATGTAAAAATATCTTACACAGTGATGTATGAAATGTGATGAAATGCAACATTTATTTTATTTTATTTTTATTATTTTCATGAGACACAAACAGTACTATTACACAAATATATTTACAATACATAAGTAGCACATACACCAGCAAAGTGTTTACCAATAAAAACACAGAAAAAACATTGAAGATCGAATCAAACACATCACATTATTGTATGTAAGCAGCCATAGAACTAATTTGTTTATTTATCTTAGAAAATTCTTGCACTTAGGAATATTTTGTACAAGGGTAAACTTAATGCTTCAGAGTAAGGATAGTCCAAAATTTACCAAATAGTAGTATGTAACTAGTTAGTTATAGTAGTTATTGTACTTACTTGTTTAGTGTGCAACTACTGTTAATTCTTACATCACTCTTAAAAAATGTATCTCTGTTTGTGCCTTAGCACTTATTTTACTTACTTACTTTAGGTACCTACTTCCAAAAACATAATGTATTTTCCTGCTAAGATTATAACATTATTTTACAAAAGTTTACTAAAACAGTTATCACCACAAAATGTTATCCTTGATGATGCAATTCACCGAAACCTCCTATACCTGGGTGGTGTTCTAAATTTTATATAGAATTCTTAGATGTTTATTGTTTAAAATCCAAAAGGTAGGTTAGGTAGGAGGCTTAGTGATAATGTAGAACTGTAAAACTGGTGCTTTAGGTTGAACCCCAAAAATAATATTGTATGCCACTTCCTCTGTTACAAAGTTACTTAAGTGTGAGTAAGTCAGCATTACTCATCATTGTTAATTGCTCCTTGGTGTACTTTATTTAAATTATTTAAAATGCTTACTGTCCAAATAAAGTTTTAAATACCACAGTGATAAACTTAATTGGTGTACACAACCAATTATAAACTTAAGAAGGTATCTCATGCTTACCTAAGGAGTAAATTTAATTTGGATTCAAATGGGTACACTCCTTTTGAATGTCAATAGACACATTGATAGGCAGGTTATCAATGTAGTTCATGCTAATGATATCAAATAACAAGTGTCTTTGAAAAATTTAATAATATTTATGTACTTACATACCTAATATTAACATTATAACAGCCTATATTCATATATGGCTCAATTTAAAAACAGGAATTATGAACTCTACAACATTTGTATCAAAGTAGCATATTTTCTATAAAAAAAAGTCCACAGAAGGGTGTTTTTTTGGCTAGAATTTGCGACTGCTCCTAAGCTAAGTTGTCCTAAGCGACAACGTTACTTGGATTACAGGAATAAAGTATTTGATATCTACATAGCATTTGTAAATGTATCGATTTGTTCATTAGAAAATATCAATAAACACCGATTTCGAGCACTAAAAAGGCAAATGTCAATCATGTTATGTATGGCAAAGGCCATTTACATCCTCTGTCGAGAATAAGAAAGAAAGGCATCGAAACGAAGATAACTGGTAATGCAAGCTTACTTACTTAAATTCTCATTATTAACCTATTGAAACGACTGGCGCCTCAGATTCAGACATATACGATCAATTGTTTTGTCGTATATTATACATAAAATAATATTGTTACATATTACGCACTAAAACTTGTCGGCAACTACGTAGTTAGGTGTTATTCAAAACAATTTTGATAACTACTAGAGCTAAGTACTATAACATGAGCATGGATGGATTTGCTCACATAAAAATACGTTGATTTCATCATAACGTATAAAATCAGTTTATCGGAGGGTTTCACCTCACCTCAGGGTAATGCTTAATAATACATTTGCAGATGGATGAGTAGACGAGGAATCTTGGTCTTTGATGAGTAACACAAACAGCCGTATTCCCTGTTTACAAAATTAAATCTACAAATGTAGTCTGTAAAAGCTTCCGTCTAAGTACGAGTAAGAGGAATTAACACAAACACATTTTTTTCGACAGCCTAAACCGTATCCCACTGCTGGGCAAAGGCCTACCCAATTTGAGTCCACACTTGTCTTGCTTCCGCTATATTGGCCCACTCTGGCCTTATCCAGGTCGTCCCTACATCTTCTCCTGGGTTTTCTTTTCCGTCTGTAGGCACCTGCACAAATGTGGAGTAGTGTAGAGTACTACAAAAATGGTAATCTAGGCCTAATTTCTCATACTTCGAAAGATGTACAATCTATCTGGAGAAAGGATCTAAAAGAAGATTAAGCAATAAGGTACTTTCACTGAAGTAGAGTTGCTTAAGTAAATATTTTCATTTACAAGAATTTTCAATTAATAACTTAAAGTTCACTAATTATCACTAGTTATCTGCGATGAAACATAGATGCGCCCGTCGCGGTGTAATAGTTATGAGAACATCTTTAACGAACAACCGATTTTCAAAATGAGGTAGGTACCTGTGTATGTGTAGGTAGTATGTGAATTATCTCGATTATCTCCAAAATTCTAGGCCAGCAACATATAACTAGGTTATTGGTGTATTGGAGATTGAAGTAACTATGAATTGGCTTACAATTAGAGACCTAAGAACTACGTGTACCTATTTACCTACTTGATTGGTAGGTATTAGGTACATGGATTTGAGTGTTGCTCATAGATGTTGTCAAAATGGCGCTTTGTGGGTGGCAGTCTGTAGTTAGTGTTATATTTCGCAGAAAGACAATCTGTACTCGTTCAAGTTAAGAACTGTGCCCTGAATAAAGATCTACTTGAGTAGATCCTCCATCATGATAAGCACAATCAAAGATGACAAAGGCTGTCTGTAATGTAACATCGCAGAGGTCATATCGTTTCTGTAAAGTATTCTTGAAACCAATACAGTTATGTAAGCATAAGGTCTGTATTATATGGCCTACTTAGGATATACTAGAGTGTCTAGCTGAAGTACATAGTCCTAAGACTTTGACTAGCCCTTTGGCTGGAGCACTGGCTGAGAGCACAGCGCTTTGACCAGCTGAGTGACACACACCGAGTCCTAGAGAAACAGACTTCGCCGTGCCTCTGAGTGCCTCTTGTCAGTTTTGCTTCTTGACCCCAGTCGTTACAGAGATAACCCAAGTAGGTATAATCAGTCGTTTTCTTGCTTGTAATGGCAATTTTAGGTTATCTTCCAGATTCTGTAGTAGGCGTTTGTCGGTTTGCAACTAACTATTACGTGAATCACATTTAATTGACAATTAGCTTTAACCGAATTAGGACTTCTTTCATAGTTATTTCATTGGGACAGATTAAGCTCGGTTTTGAAGAATGACCATTATAAATAATAATAGGTAAAAATGTACCAGTTAACATCAGAAAACACTTTTTTACCCTTGGTACGTACTTACTAGAGATGGACTAGTAACTACTTTATATTTTGCATTTGTCTCCGTTCGTGGCTCGGCCCAAAGCAGACTCCTAATAGGTTCTTGCGTAAATTAAAATAGGGAGGAAACATACCTACATTTTTTAAATGAAGTTTCGTACTTATCTGTATATTGGTGTCCGCCCATAAATGTAAGTATAGGTAATGCTAGTAAAATTATGCAATTACAATAATGCCACCTTTGAGAAATATGGACGCAAGTCGATATTTTTTACTATTTTTTACTTCATCATTATCATCATCATCATCATCAGCCTATTACAGTCCACTGCTGGACGTAGGCCTCCCCCGGGGCACGCCACAAGACTACCATGGGGGGTATTTGCCCATAATCACCACGCTGGGCAGGCGGGTTGGTGACCGCAGTTTGTATTTTGGACAATGTTGTCAACACGGGAGGCGCTGCTGCCCACCTCCCGGAAACCCTTAATCGCCTTGTACGATACCCACGGGCAGACATGGGGTGGTACGAATTCTACTCTGCCGGCACCACGCGGCCAATTTTTTACTTATTGCTACGGAATACATATAATTTCATACATATTTTATTTGGGAATTTGACCTATCAGTTTAAAAAAGAGAGGTGAAATATTAAATTACTTAGTATTCCCCCTAAAAGTACCTATACATACCTAAATATTGTCTATGCATTGCAAGTATACACTTGTTAAATACAGCTCTCTACCGAATCTGATTAGCAATTATACCATAGTGAATGACGATACTCTGCACATTGTCATCTAAATTTGAAATAGTTATATCAACTTGGTGTACTTTTATAGAAAAAAATCTGTAATTGGACGACTATTTTGATATCTAATTGCATGGATGACGAATGAATAATCCATGCAATTAGATATCAAAATAGTCGTCCAATTACAGATTTTTTTCTTTATGTATGTGTAATATGTGTTGCGTAACATAGGTTATTTTACGTCTACCTATAAGTATATAGGTACCTACTTATATGTTTATATGTATTTAAAAATACTTAAATGTGCATCTATTATCTTCTGAAGCTTGTTTTTATTATACAGTTGGGTGCTGGTGAATGTCTTGATCCGTAATAGACCGAATGGATAACCCATAAAAAAGACCGCAAGTTCCTGAAATTTAGATATTTTCTCGGAATGTAAAGTAGTGCATTTCTCTCCGTCGTAGTATCGACAACGATATTTAGTAACACACACATTTCAGCATTCTCTAAAATATTAGTTAATAGTTAGTTTAGTAGGAAGTCACAAGGACAGAATTGCTATGAAAATGCGTAAACCTATTTTTATATTCTGCGCATCACCGCACTACGACTTAATAATGATCAGACTAAACGTAAATAGAACGAGAAAGGTTGGTTCAATATTTAATTGATCACTTGTCTAAATTGGCGGCGTCTAGTGTTTAATAGTTCTATTAACTTCCATTAAGATTCTCCTAAAGATATTATTTCCTAAACGAATGATGTAACTTCCCTGAGATGGTTTGTCCCTGCCTGCTAGAGAAAGTATAAAAGACACATTTACATTGAACTCTTGTAAAACGTGTGCTCCAGAATCACCCACATAAATTTTAGTATAAAGCTATTTTTGTATAACAACGGAAAGCTCATAAAAAGGGCCACTAAAAAAACAAGATCTTTTTTCAGTATACAGGGTGTAACAGAAAGGGTATGTTAAGCGAAAAGCTGTATAAATAGCCCACTATAGAGAACCTATTTCCAAAATTTGAGACTCGAAATCACATTTTTATTTTTCAAGATTCTATGAAAATTCCTGAGATATTTAAAAATTCTCCATACTATCGGGAAAAATAAACATGTGATTTCGGATCTCAAATTTTGTGGATAGGTTCTCTATAGTGGGCTATTTACATAGCTTTTCGCTTAACATACCCTTTTTGTTACACCCTGTATATTACATAGATATATTATTTGTAACCGAGGTTATGCGAAGATACCTAGCTTTCTCTTATTGAAACTTTACTTTCGAGTCAACCCTACGCATCAGCTTTCAAACTGTCTGTGTCTAGTTATGGAAGCAATAAATAATAGTGGCCTATTGAGGCATTATCTATTAATAGACAAGTCAATATTTTGGCTAGCAACAATAATTTAGAAAGAAGCCCAGCTCGTCGGTAGCGACCCGAATAGGCCACTGCGCTCATTGTGTTCCACTTATCACGTTAACCGGGACAAAATTAGCTTTTCCTTAAACTGCTTTCGTAGTTTTGGTGGTCTGCCGTAACGACATGCAGAGAGATCATTAACCTGTTTAGCTAATCGTTAATTTTTAAGCTAATTTTCGGAGCACCTATTAGAGTCATTAGACGGTATTTAGGTTAGGTGTTAAGTAGTTTACCATGTAAATATACCTAACCTAGGTATAGCTTAAATCAATAAACACTTCAAAACCATTATGTGTATTTATTTCAAATCTGTATTGAAGTGTCAGTATTAATTATCTTCTGAATAGACTTAAATTTGGTTTGGCATAGATAAAATGGGTTTAAAATGTGTTGGTTTAGCGTAGATAACTTTGTGTAGCTACAAAGATTTATTGATAACTCGTAAATAGATAAACATGATTGTTATCAGTTCGGAGTTATTGTACTTTATTTACCTACATAAGGTTAATTAATACCTATAAAATGTGTATTTCATTAATAAATGGTATTTCTCGATGTGGTAACTTCTAACATGATAGCGCCAGGTCCCTCCCTATGAATAGAATTTTAATTAGGTATATTTTAGCACACATCAGTCACAAGATTGACAGAATAATAACTTATGTCTGTAGCGTGCTAAAACATGTCTAATAACATTTCATCTTAAAAGGATACGGTACTTGATATCACATATTTTAAAATATTTTTTTTAAAACGAAAATTCGACTTCCTCCCAAAACTCGAGCTTACTAAAGTAAAATTTTACTAAAGGGCAAATATATATCGCGTTAAGCCGTCTACGAAGTTTAGAAGGCATAATATTGTCAGATTTATATGCCAGCAAATGATTAAATAGGCCACATGACAAAAGAGAGAAATGAGTAGGCTTCGAAACTTTACGTCTGACAATATAAGCAACATATTATTACACTCCTTCTTCCTGCCCTGTTCCCAGTCATTTGGGGTTGGTGCAATATGTAGGTACTCTTCTTTCATTCATCCCTATTATCCGTCATCTTGTTATTCTCATGTCTACCTCTTCCGCTATAACCATCTTACTTCGGACACGGCTTAACGCAACATATAATTTCACGACTTAACACAATTATCTTCATCTTCATAAGCCTATTGCAGTCCACTACTGGATGTAGGCCTCCCCCTGCCATAGGGGGATTTTGTTACTAAAAAGTTCCACTATCTGTTTTTCGGCGGCTCCATCATCAGACCCTCGTTTCCTTTATATTATGTGTAGCTGACCAAAATTTTCTATAACAATCTAAAAACGGACTACTCGTGCCATTTATATGTATTTGAGGATATCCCTAGATTCCTTGGAGATTCCATCATCAAATGTTATGTTTTATATGTAGGTGATCAAAACGCTCAGTAAAAGTATAAAAACAGACTACATGTGCCTACAATATTTGAGGATTGCCCTCGATTTCTCCAAGATCCCATCATCAGATCCTGACATGGTGAATATGGGACCAACTTGGAAGCATACCATGACAAACTATAAAAAAAATTGAAATCGGTTCATAAATGACGAAGTTCTGAATACACATAACAAAAAACATAAAAACAAACAACATAGACTTATTGATAACCTCTCTTTTTTGAAGTCGGTTAATAAGCATGTCATGTACGTTGCTGTTTATAAATGTTTTTCTTCTTTTCAGCTTTGGTGGGTTCGCTAACGATGGGTACCACGTTCGCCTTGTCTCCTCTTTCTGGAGTGCTAACCGACCTCATGGGCATCCGACTTACTGCCATCATCGGAGGATCAATCGCCACCATCAGCCTGCTTCTATCCTCGTTTTTCGTTAAGCACGTCGACGTTCTCTGTTTCACCTACGGCGTGTTATATGGCCTCGGGGCTTCTCTCGCTTACACTCCCTCTCTGGCTATACTCGGTCATTATTTTAAAAAACATTTGGGTATAGTGAATGGAGTTGTGACCGTTGGCAGTTCGGTATTCACTGTAATAATGCCTCCACTAATGTCGCACGTGATCATGAATTACGGTTTGGATTGGCTGTTCAGAGTACTGGCCGTTTTCACGATCGGCATCGCGCTCTGTGGATTCTTATTCACACCGACTCCATTGATGTTGAAAGATAAACCGATCCGAGAGGACAACACTTTACAATCATTCTTTAGAAACATAGTGAATGTGTATATTTGGAAGAACATGCTATATAGATTGTGGGCTCTGTCAATACCCATAGCTCTTTTCGGATATTTTGTAAATTATGTTCATATAAGAGAATTTATTAAGACAAATTTTACTAATGTTAATATTGATTTGCCACTGCAGTGCATGGCCATTACTTCTGGCTTTGGAAGAATAGTAATCGGATTCCTAGCCGACAGACCGGGGGTCGACAGGATATGCCTGCAGCAGATTTCCTTTTACGTGATCGGTACACTTACCATTATTTTGCCATTCTTAAATTCATTCGCGCTGGTAGTCGTGGCCTGTTTGGGGATCGGTATAGTCGATGGGGCGTTTATAGCGCTGATTGGGCCAATAGCGTTTGAACTTTGCGGAGAAGCGTATGCAGCGCAAGCCATTGGTTGCATGCTGGGCCTGACCTCTGTGCCTCTGACTATAGGTCCTATGGTGGCGGGCTACATCTACAGTGTTACTAAATCGTACACGTTGCCCTTCGTGTTGGCCGGCATTTCTCCTCTCGTGGGCGCTACACTGATGTTCTCGATACACGTGCAGCGGCGAAGGAAAACGCAGAGCGTTATTACAAACGGACACGCGTATAGAAGCTCTGCGGATATTGGTAAGTTGCGTTTTATATTCACGGAAATTACCGAATCGTACATAAACAAACCTTTTTTGAATAATACTAGGACCATCACACGACGTCTTACAGAGGAAGATATTATTAACATATAACAATATTATTAGGGGTCTGCACTTCGAACTTTGGCACCATAGCTGTCACTTGAATCGGTTTATTTATATTTTTTCAGAGAAAGTTCCCGTGTCAGTTGTTGCTCTGAATGGCGATGCCAACCAGCAAACAGCATTATAACATTTATTGGAGGCCTTTGTGCGATGCACGAAAATACTTATGAGAGTTATCGGATCCCGGTTGGAGACTAACTATTTACAGTGCCAGGTAATCTCCACCTATAATACATATTATACAAATATTTAAGTACTAATGATAATTTTTAAGTGATGTATGGTTGTTAGGTCATAATAACTTATCTGCCTAATAAAAGAATGCATGAAACTGTATAATATCTAAGTAAAGTAAGTACTAACTACAAACTGTACACTTATTACCGATTCTTTGGAAATATAACTATATGTAGGCACTACTCTTGCACGTCTCTTAATACTATATAGAGTCGGACGAAAAAACCTGAACAATATTCGGCCCTGTATTATGCCCACTAATGTAAAGTCTTGAAAAGTAGATTACGGACTTATAAAAAATCTGTCTTGTTTCATAAAGTGATATTCCAGATAAGTTAGTATGTCTATAAAAATGAAGATATATTAGGTGTAATGCCTACTCGTATTTCGGAGTGAGGTTGTGTATTACGAATGTTTTATCAGAATGGTATCTTGTCTAGAGATAACAAGAATTGGGTAATGAGTATGAATATGAAATCAATTTTTATTAACATGGAACTTAGTGAACAACTGAAAAAAAATATTTTGAATGAATAACAATTTTGTTTGCTATAACAAATTAGAATGAGTAATTTTAACATTATTATTTTATTGAAAAGTGCATGAAATTTTTCTATGTTGGTCAGGTCAATTTAAGAAAAGTAGTTCAAAAATGTTACATGAATTTGTTTCAGAATATATGTCCAATTGATTTACCTCCGTCTACTAAGATTATTTGCATTTTAAATTGATGTCTATGTCCTGAAATGAAATCTCTATAGTAATACTACATGCAGGTTATTATTTAACCAATCTAGATCATCATATTCATTCCCCTGTAATATGAGATCTAAGAATTTACGTCATGCGTTCTTCACGCTGACTGACTGGCCAGTAAATCGTGTAATCTATCTCAATAGACCTATATTATTGTATTCGTTTTAGTATTGAAGTCTCCTGACATAGCGCTAGTGTCCTTGCAATTACAACATTCTGTCTTTCTATTGCAATTAATTATGTGAAAACTGCATGGGACTTGGTTATTGAAATAGATTTAAGTTGCATTATATTTCAGAAGTTATCTTGTAAAATATGTATTAGGCCCCCTGATTACCTAATTTGCAATAGCAAAGTCGAAGCAAAGCGATAGCGAAAATTGTACAATATTCGCCTTGAAATGTCAAAGTTCCTTAGATATTCATTTTACGTCATACGAATTTGACAAGCAATCAGCGATTTTTGTACAATTTTCGCTATCGCTTTGCTTTTGCTAGTTAGGTAATAAGGGGGAGGTTCATATTTGTCTGTTAAATGTACTCTTTGTGGCTACTTTTCTTATATGTTACGCTTTATGTTACGGCTCTATTTTCCGAAGTGTGGCTAAACTTAACTTCATCTTAAATTATCACTATTTCTTAGTATTGACATATTTACCTAAACCGTAGGTACTTCAGAGTTTAGACATAATAGTATATCGAACACGAACAAATGATATTTCTTCTTACCTAATTATTATATGCAAATTAAAACATTTTATGCAGTTAGTAAATTCAATATATTTCTATTTCAATACATTGTCAAAAGGGATAATGTTACGGGATCAAAATTATTGGGTACCTAGACATCAAATGCATCTTTTAGTCCTGTTGAGTTACCGTCGAAAGTTCCTAATTTAGATTTTAAGTTATAATTTAAAGAACACTATATCTATTTATATAATTTCTTGGTTAGGGTTCTTTGTATTATATTAAATGAATGTAAAAATACGATAGTGTATTTTCCATATGGCATATTTCATTGAGGTAAGTACTTCAAAAGTACATATTTTTGGTACGTAAATACTTAAGTAAGTACATTAGAGTACAATTTGATAATTGCCAAGATGGTTACAATTTCAAATTATATTTTTAATGTTTTAAAAAATTACAGATTGTAATTAAATTACAAAATATGTAGACAATAAAAGTATAAGTATATACGAGTATAATAGATAATATGTAGTTGAACATACAAGTGTTATTGTATTTAGTAGTATATTTTATTTTATACTTATTTATATTGACGATAGCCCGCATCGAATCTCGTGCTTTTCTATATTTAATAATATTTAAGGCTCTAGCACATCGTGCGTGCGTGCACGTAAGCGTAGACGTGTACGTACCTCTGAGTTGTAATGTATGGAACTGTATAGGCACGGGCAGACCGAATGCGTATGCGTAGACGTAAGCATAGACGTCAAGCGGTGACAGTTCTATACATTAAACTCAGAGGTACGTGTACGTCTACGCTTACGTGCACGCATACGCATCCGGTGTGCTCGAGCCTTTATCTAAGGAAAAATATGGAAAATGACTATGAGAAACTAAAAGTTTAGATATTTTGTACACCTACCTATTAAATGTTTTATTGACGCGTTACTAGAAGTAGACAGATATTAAATAAATTTTATGTAGGCCAGTGTGATAGATAAGTGTAATGGCTATAGGCTATATCTATGTGCATTATATTATATTGTTGCGATAGTTATTAAAAATGTTTATATATTAGTTTGGCACACCAATAGGTAAATATACCTGTGTGTAAATTCTACCCCATTGACTGCGAAATAGTTTCATATAACATAGTTTTTATGACGTGGTTAAAATTATTGACGCACATTTATTTATACATAGTAAGTATAATGTGCAGGATATGAATTTTATTAAATATAATTGTTATAAAAAATGAGATCAGAAAGAAGTGTGGTATAAATGAGGACGTGGTGACGAAGATTGAGAAGGGTATGTTGAGGTGGTTTGTGCATTTGGAGAGGATGAGTGAAAGTAGACTGACAAAGAAAGTGTACAACGGAAGAGTGGATGGAAGGGTTGGAAGGGGAAGACCTCGCCGGACTTTCACCGATGAAATTGGTGAAATTCTAAAGAAAGGTCAGGTCAAGAGTACCCTAAACCGACGAGCGTGCATGAAGAATATCATGAAAGTAGATGAAGCAAAAGAGGTGTGTCAGGATCGTAGCAAATGGAGATTACTGATCTCGGCCTACCCCTCCGGGAAAGAGGCGTGATTATTATGTATGTATTTGATATAATTATCGAGCGTGTCATGTGACTGACTGGCGTGTTGCATTTTAACCGATAAGAAAGATCAAATAGCACTGAGAATATGTTGTGGGCGAGAGATTTGCGAATTGGAATAAGTATATTCGAATTTGGTTTATGTATAACCTATCAACACTATCAATAGCACGTCAGATGTATATCGCACTTATGCTTCATAAGCTTTGGCAATAACATCAGGAATAGATATTTATGTACGCTTCTAAGTCTGTGATTAATGTATATTTGGGAGGATCACTATTCGGTTAAGTAGGTAACCTTCCTCCTGTAAGTTTGAGGTGTGATTGTAAACAATTATATCCTTACTACATATAATACAGTGTGTTCAAATTCTCGGTTGGTTCTAGTTTTATGTAATCCAGATCCATCTTGGCTATGAATTAATAAAGTGACATATTGTAGTACTTTTATATTAATTTGTAAAAGTCGATCATGTCATAAACTCACTTTAAAACAATATCGTTATAACCTGATACTTATGCAGGATGTTTGTGACAGCCAGGCAAATAATGATACAATGACTTCAGACCATGATTTTTAGGCTGAAAACAGTGAAAAATTTTCGCAGGAAAATTCAAAAATTTTCCGAATTATTTTTAATATTTTTGGGGAAAAAATAGTTTAGTTCGTATAATTAGGCCTTAGATATACAGGATGATTTTTGGTCGTCAACTTTCCCGAAAACTACGGAATCTCCTCATCATCACGATCATTTTTCTCCATGGAAGCATACCTGGGAAGTGTCTGGTTTCAAAAATATTAGGGTCCAAGTTGAGTAAATAGACTGCGTTTTTCTGCATAAATGCACATAGACGCGCGTAGCAGGATTTTTTCACGAAAAATAATTAATATCTGTCTATAAAAAAACTAACATAAACACTAGACACTATAAATTTCGCAAGATCAAGGAATAAAATTTTTTTTTTTTAAAAAAAAAAAATTCCCAGCATTTTTTTTGGCATAAACTTACTTTATTTCATGTATAGAGTACGTACCCTTCGTTAAAGGTGGCCACAAAAAAACACCATGTAGACTTACAAATAAAATTTTAAGCAAAAGACGATTCTAAGAAAAAAGTTGCCCTCAAAAAAGTTCAAAAAACTGATCAACCCTAATGGAGAGTCACAAGTGATCCAAAAACAGCAATGTATCACACAATAGCCAATAAGCCCATTTAATTAGTCACAGGATCACCCGATACAATTGGCGCGGAGAGCAATGATTACTGATAATCAAACCAAAAATACATTTTCTGCGAGTAATACTCGTAACACTGTCGTATAACTCAACACAATGAGACTTCTTCAGCATTTCAGTATTTGCCTGGCTGTCACCCACGCCCTGTATATTCAAGTTTATTTAAATATCCCACTGTAGCATTCATGACACATCATTATAGATACGAGTATTTACTGTTGTATTTCGTATTTTTATTTGTTTTCCTTTAAAGCTTTTATAGAGTGACACTAGTTTAAAATAACGTTTACGTACCTACCTATTATATTATAAACTTTGCATTTAATTTAGATACCTACATAGTTCCTAGTTATTGTTTTAATGAAGTAGAGCATGTCAATTATTATTTATGAGTTCATGAAAATAATTATTTCCCATTTTTATAAATCAATCGCTTTGGTAACACGTCAATTTGAAGTGCTTGTGTAGGACTTTGTCTCATCTGCTGACAGAGATAAGTTGCCTCGTACACACCTAAAGTTTGGGGGATTGTTTTAATATTTTTTGAATATTTGAGTCGTATGAATTTAATAACATTTACCTTCATACAAATTTGTTAATTGGCATACAATGAGGGATTTTCTGACAAGTTAAAATAGCAGTCAAAACTAGATGGCGTGAGCGCATCACTTTTTGGTTAAAATATACAGGGTGTAACAAAAGGGGTATGTTAAGCGAAAAGCTATATAAATAGCCCACTATAGAGAACCTATTTCCAAAATTTCAGTCTCAAATTCACATTTTTATTTTTCCAGATAGTATGAAGAATTCCGAGACAACTTAGGAATGTCCATACAATCTTGAAAAATAAAAATGTGATTTCGAGTCTCAAATTTTGGAAATAGGATTTCTATAGTGGGCTATTTACATAGCTTTTCCCTTTCTGTTACATCCTGTATACTTATTTGGATTTTGCTACATGGGGTTAATAGTATCAGATTATCATCTTAATACGAGATGATACCTACTTAAAATTTGCCTTGCCTGTTGATGGATGGTTTCCTGGTAGAAAGTAAAACTTCTACTTCTGGTAGCAATCGCAGGAATGATCAAGTAAGTGAAAGTTATGTATAGTAAATGATTGCTGATCATATGATGGATGATACTGATGATGATGAATAGAAACGTCAGGAAAATCCTCAAAAACTAGTGTAAAGTTAGTAAAAATTAAAAATAATTGCAGAAACAACTTATATGGACCCATGAAGAGATCGTATTCCGGCTAAAATTTTACTCAGCTTACCTGCGTATAAAACCATGCACACGCACTAGATTCACATCACAAGGTAATCAAAATATAACTTATCTACCAGAAAACATCACTTTACGGACACATGCAAGCCATTTACAAATAATTTTTGATTTTCACAAGAAAATTACACCCGTTCCCTTCCAGCTTTTCCCGCCGAATCATAGTCTGCTTAGTCTATCTATAATGCTTAGGAACTATTGACATCTTTGGTTGAGGACTGAGGTGGGGGGATTAGGGAAGGTGATGCGCTCACGCCATCTATCCAGGTGATTTGTACTATTTTTTTTTACTTTTAATAGTTGTCAGAAAATCCCTCATTGAATTCGGAAACATTAGAGTTGTTATTGAAAGTATGAAGTACTAGCACAGATATCATAATACTATGTACTAGTAATAGAAAGGTAAACTTTCGAATTTCTGTTCCTACCTCATTTTAGGAATATTAAAGGTTTACTTAAATAATTTTAAAAAGAGCATTTATGTTTAGTTGTAAGTAAAATATGTTATTTAGGAGGATTTAATATCGTCAATTATTAAATGTTATAAAACTAGTACAGATATGTTAGGACTTAGGAGGCGTGGATGTTAGGATATACTATGGAGCCTTAAACCTCTTGTATTAAAAATTCAAATTTTCAATGTAGCAGTAGCAAACTTGACACAATATTTTTCTAATCTACCTATATATAGATTTCGAAAACTCGGAAAAACAATTACCTACCTTGTATGTACCTAGGGTTGCCAGGCGTCCGGACAAAGCCGGACATAGTCAGGCTTTTTGAGTGCGTGTCCGGCCAAAATTAACCACTTCCGGCCTGTCCGGCTTTTGTTAGGCTTTTCACCAAGCACGGATCCAGGGGGGTGGACATGATCTTGGGTCTCATAATAGGCAACTACGAGTACGTGAGTAGGTAACATGCTAAATATGAGAAAAAATTTCGCGCTCCCTCCGCTCGCGTATCTATTCTATGCTAAAGCTGATTTCCACTTTTCAATTATGGGGCTCGTAAACTCCTCAAATTATTGGTAATGTATAAATAAGTCACATGCAAGAAGTGGTCGCTGGCAATTCTATTATCTCTTTTTACATTTCGCAAACGAACTAGGTGCCGAGAATGACCGGCAAACACTCTCGGTCTGTCAATAAGTAGTTATCATTGTTGGATTGTTGGCGCACGTTGCGTTGTCAATTTTCGTATTCAGCGACAATAAAACACAAAACCTTATAATAAAGTAGGGTATCCGGCTTTTTTGTCCAAATGTCCGGCCAAACTGGCTGGTCTGTCCGGCTTTTTGATTTTTCGACCTGGCAACCCTATATGTACCTATTTATTTAATTTATTATTTCTATATGATATTGATTGTAACTTTAATCACGTAAATACTTGTTCCAGAGCTGTATCTAATAGTAGATACTAACTTTTAAAACATGGTTCTTATATTTTTTGAATAATCTGAAATATCAAGATGAATTATTTATATCGCTGGCGTATCTTTACTGCACGACTTAGATTTTATTTTACAGTTAATAAAATATAATCATTAATCCGATTGTATTGTACAATGAGGTTAGATAAAATTAACCTTGCCGTCACATGGCAAAGCAAGCTCATAGGTAATTTTAAGTTTTTAATGTTAAATTTACGTAGATAGGATAGGTAATAATTTGTGTTTTTTAACGATATTTGATGATTCAAATGAATTTTCTTAATGTATTAATTTAAATGTTAGATAGAATATATGAAAATTATAGAACAGAGCTCATTTTCGGCGTATACATAATGTTTTATTTGTCACAATTCTAATAATGGTTTTATTGACACTTGACATGTTAATTTTCTGAATATTTTATAATACCGTAAATAAATATTTAATTATTATGTAGGTATATTGGTATGCTTTTAAATTACTTGTCCTAATTAGGTGGTCGCTGGTTTTCTTCGTAAACAACTCCGTAGTAGGAGCCATAGTCTGACGAACCCTATAGGTCGGGCAGGTGGCCTATCTCCCAGTGTATGCGTGGAGTTCGTTCGTCTGCTGCCAAACGAATGCACTCTCATCTCAATCTCTTCTTTTGATGGCGAGTGGGTTTTTTGGGACGCCCATCGAAGAGGTTTTGATAGTCTGTAAAAGTATTTCCGATAATAAACTAACTGCTATAACCACTGGTCACAAAAATATTAATTTTACGGAATAAGTAAAAATGTAATAACCAACCCACCTACAAACTTTTTCATATTTATCGCTTACTAAATTGATATCACGAATCGTTTGTGTATTGTGCAGGTAATCTCGGACTTTATAGGTACAAAGATGACCCTCGTGGCAGTTCTATTTCCCTATTAATATTTCTGTGGCTAGAAATAATCAAAAGATAATCTAGGTAGGTACTAGGTACATACTCTGAATAATAATCCATATCTTCCATCACATCCGGCATTTCTCTACCATCAGTATCTGGCAACACAAAGCACAGGGTTGCCAGTGTAAATGTGACTATTATAAGCACCACCACGAAGATCCTTTCATCGACCACCTGGGAGTGGTATATTAGGTAGACGGTGATGGTGCCGATCTCTCCGGTGGCATGGCAGAACCCAAAAAGGGTTCCTCTAATATTTATGGCGAAAAGGCGAGGCGTGACGTTTAGGAGCAAGGCGTAGGTTACTACCCCTGTGGACAGCGCTACGGATGTCAGCATACTCTTTGTTAGACCCTGAAAATAAGATTAAAAAAAATATATTTTGCCGATAGACTTCACTAAAACATAACAGCAGACATTGCATCTCCTTCCGTAGATACTATAGGTACATGTCTCATAGAGTCGATTAAGCAGCAAGGGCGATCTCAGGCGATGAGCCAGCGACTTATTACTGGTCTTTTACATTTGGTCCCGCTATGCTATTCGTAGCATTGGGATCTCCTTCGTGATTCTGTTAAGTTCTGTTCACAGACGTGTGTGTAATATAAGTACCTATTTCTTAAATCTGCAAAACTGGTAAATTGAGTGATCACGAAAACTGCAACGAGTTAATTAGTTGGTCAACGGTGTTTCGAATTTTCCGTCGATAAGTTAATATTTTTTTCAGTTGCCTACACAACAAAATATTAAGATACTCTGCTCAGAGACAGGTTATGCTATACGTGTGGTAAGCGCTACGAGTATGTAGCGACGCACGTAGCTAGGTAGTGCGGGTGTTACGCGTAGCACGTACTACAAGCTGACTACCTAGCGCACGTAGCTAAGGTGCCTTTCCGGTAGATATGTGCTATGCTACATTGCAATCGATCGATGCGTTTATTATCCATTAATCTAATCAAAATCATGGACCAATAAATATGATTGGTGGATATCACACGCATCCGTAGCAAGACGCGTCTGGTGGGATGGCAACCTTAGGTATTGTGCGTTTCACCGTATAGTTCAGCCCCCTTAATACCTAACTAGCAAAAGCAAGGCGATAGCGAAAATTGTACAAAAATCGCTAATTGCTTGTCAAATTACATAAAATGAATTTCAAAGGATCTTTGACATTTCAAGGCGAATATTGTACAATTTTCGCTATCGCTTTGCTTCGGCTTTGCTATTGCAAGTTAAGTAATCAGGGGGCGGTTCTATGATGGCGCCGGTTACTATGCGTATGACCATTATTTTCTGTGTCACTGCGTACAAAAAATGTTAGTTCTGTAATCATCAGACAGGAGTTATTCTATGAAACTTGCGTAGCGCCCGCGCTGGCTACGAACACTACACTACACGTAGCGCTTGCTACGAACGAACGTTACTGTCTGTCTGTATCCACACACCCCATTAATTCTTAGGAAAGACATTGGTATTTTAGGTGTCTGTGTGTATTTTAGTTTTTCAATACATCTCAATAAGACTAATGGAGACCTCTATAAAATTATGGTAGTGACGTGCTGTAGGTTAATAAAATGCGGGCGCTACGCAGATTTGCTACGAACATCCTGGCCGACTAGAGAGAGATCTACTTAAAGTAGATACCTATACCTTCCTTTGTTTGGTTGTTTATGTGTAAGTAGTAGTTTTCTATGCCTACTTTTATCTTGTTCATAAAATAAACTTATTAAAATAACATTTGAAAGAAAAATATTTACTCACATCAATTTTATTAAACAGCATTGCGCTGATAGTAACAGCGCCTGTCATTATAATGTTCACGGTTAATAATCTCTTTATCTTTAGTTTTCTGCTTAACAATATTGTCAGGCATCCAGATATGCAGACAAACGCAAATGCCAATGCCAGGAAATAGTGTTTCGTGTAGTTACCGGTGAAGGCTCTCACGTAAATAGAGCTCCACAAGAAGCAGTGGAGGCACCAGAATATGAGGATGATCGCTATAATAGTCCTCACATTGCGGGTGGTCAGTACTCCAACACAGTTAGTGGTTTCATCTAAAACGTTGTAAGCCTGAAAAAAAAATCGTGTGCTTATTTCTAACGAATCGTACGTGAAAGTCTGTGATAATGCGAAGATTTTTGAATGTTTGTTACTCTTTTACGCAGAAAATACGTAACCAAACTTGACAGTTATGTAGCTTTTATAGGTAGGTAGGTGTCAAGTTTTATCAAATAACACAGCTATATTTACGCGGACGAAGTCTTTGGCATCCCGTAATAAATATACCTCGTGTTATTTACAGATTTTGGTGTTATTATACAGAGTAGGTATCTCTACACTACAATCGTGTAAAAGTTGCTCCATTGCACATAGAGCATATTATTGCACTTACATATAGTCTATATATATAAACAATTTAGAACAGTAAAATTAAGTAAATAACTTACAGACGTACTCGATAATTGACTGGCCTGATTTGGAACACGCTACACAAAGTCACCCCGTTCATTTCAGCCGCTTTGAACAGCAGTTTTTCGGCGTGCTGTATTTTTCGATTGTATAGCATCCACTGTGGGGACTCGGGCAATCGTCTGTGAACCCAGTAAGTGTACGCGTACAGTACACACATAAAGTCACGCCCATTATTTATTTGACGGCCGATTGGTGTAGTTCGTAGTGGCCCTGCTCGCTGCGCCATAGGACCTGGGTTCGAATCACGGTAGGTGCAAACATTGATATGCTGAATATCGATGTTTGTTTCCGAGTAATGGATGTTTCTATACTTATCTTTATATTAATATACCGTTGTTTAGTACCCACGACACAAGACCTTAGGGATCTTAATGTGGGACTAAGTTAATGTTTTGTGAAGTGTGTGAATATTTATTTATTTATTTATTATCCCCCAAGGTAGGTGGGCAGAAGTGTGCAAAATATACTTCCACTTTTCATCAGTTAGCCTATTAAGTCCCACGTGGTAAGGGATAAGCTGTTTTACGGGCACAGTTACAACAATCTAGCGACCGGTAACAAATTCAATGGGAAATGTTTCCGTGTTTCTAAATAGGTATTATAAACTTATAGCATCCGAGATTCGTCCGTTAGATAGCAGGGTGCACCATGAGCAGGTGAGATTGACTTTGGGTCCTAAGATTTTAGTCATTTCCTAGCAATTTTTGGACACAAACGTACTTTTTCATGTGTAGAGTATCTACGTACCTCTTGTAAACGGTGGCAACGAAAAAACAACTTGTATTATAATGTCATATAATGTACATATCACACTCGTAGCTTCGAAACATTAATCTTTTTAATTTACCTTAACATCTCAACACCTAAGATGCCAAACATACAGGCGATGAACTGGTAGGTCTCAAGATTCGGAGCTCCGTTGACAGCCGGGACTACAAAGATAGTTGACATCAGACGAGGAATGGCCACCAAGGTTGTGAGGCGAGTTCGCCAACTGTTGCTTGATACCTCACTTACTAAAAACAAAACAATTAATTTTAGGTTAGCTAGAGTTTGCTTATCTGATTCAAATTATTGCAAATCCGATCCTAATGTTATCCCTTCCGATATATAATAATTATATACACAAGTACTTATTTATTTTATCGTGATATCCTATTTTCATAATATTTGATTTTAGTGTGATAAATGTAAAGTAACATACACAGGTATTATATAGGTAAGAAATTAAAATACTTTTTTATTCATTTCTGAGTGTCTTCATCTCTATTAATCTTTTCAATCAATCAAAAATTAGATCCGTATAATATCTATGTAAAAACTTGCGTATCATTAAATTTTAGATAATCACTGATATTGTTATACAGATATTATTGTTAGGTATACTCACTTATCAGAATTCCTATATACAAGCTGGCGCTACTAAATAATGCTTTGAGGAACACAAGCAGCCTGAACCATGCTTCTGATGTACTAAAACGAAGAAAAATATGACGGTGACACAGACACTAATTAACCCCAAATATATCACAGAATACGATATATATCACCCAAGAAATATCTATGATATAATAAAGCAGCTTATCAACTTCCATCCGTTTAACATAAAACAATTCACACAAAAAAAATAAACGAGTCGTAACGTACATAAACTAATGCAGTCAGACGATGACACATAGACAAACAAGTCATAGAGTGTAATTTTAAAATTTTTTGTGTTTGAAGCAAAGACAACTGTTAAGAAATCGGTGTCGTGGTGTACCTTTGCCATATATGTTTAAAACAAGTGTAGTTTAGACATCTTCCTTTCTAGATTATTTCATCTAAAAAATATATTTATTTGAAGCAAGTGGTGTTTGTTTTAATTAGTTCTGTAGAGGTAGTTTCTTCATTTTCAGGCATTAAATCATTTTAAGGCCATGCAATTCAGCGACTGCGCATGCGTGAATTTGATGGATAGTACGGAAGGCCACAGCACCTCGCCATAAGGCCTAGTTATAGAAATAGTAAGTAGGTACTTACGTCGAATATTGCTAAGAAATCTTTAACGTTAGATACCTGTCTGCAATTAATCCAAATATGATGCTCCCGAATATTTTTCCAAATCTACTTATAATGGTAGTCGATAATAATTGTAGTTTCTCGTCGCAAAATATTGTCCACTAAAAATGAAATATTACGTCGTGATGCAAAAGACGTTACATTGGAATCTTGGTTGGAATATGTAAAACCCATGTTGGTGACCGATGATGGTGACATTTAGCTCATCTGCCCAGTGTCGGTATTAACTAGTAAAGCAGCCGTCCTTCTAGTAGTAGATATAAGAAATTAGGTACTGACTTACCGATTTCTTAATCCCTATAAACCAAAACAATTTAACTTTCCACATATCACATTTGGTAACCTCCGTAGAGTTTATTGTAAACTTGCAGAGATCGACATTGATGAGAGCGGAGTGTCTGTTTGGAGGTACACAGACCAACCCGTATGCTGGCTTCAGCAGGATCGTATCTTCGTAGTGATTGAAGAAGTTCGGTATCATGGTGACCGTAGCGAGCAATGTGACCATCCACTGCCAATATCCGATACTGCCTAACACATCGGTGGTTATGTCTTCGTAAATTGTACCTATGCTGGAAACCGTGAATTATTTAGGAAAAATTATTTTACATTTCGGAGAAAAGTTAACCCGTCTCTGTTAAATATTGGGCCTATCCGTAAAAGTAGGTAAGTAATATGACAATATGATTACAAAATAAAATCACAAAAGCCCAAAGAGCTTGCTTTGTATAAAAGGGACCGAATTATATTAATGACATGAGCTCACTAATGTAATTACATTAGTATTATATTATGCGGATATGTAGGTAGGTACCTAAAGAGGTAGTTTTATTAACTTATTGTCTTTAGTTAATAGTATTAAGAGAAATTATCTTGATTTTCATTAATACCAAGCGACATACATCAGAACTTCTGAGTTCACCGGGGCTTTATAATAACGTAATGTAGGTATCCAATGTAATATTGTATTATCACATAAACTTCAAGAGAAAAAATAAAATATCTACACACATACACGACAACTTATATTGTTATTACGTTATTATTAGGTACGAGTATAATATAAATAGATAACAAGGATTAAAAGGAGCGCGAGGTTATGTAGAAAGAAATACTGAGACTAACGATCTTATCACTGACGTGCCGCAAAATAATTATAAAAATGTAGAGTTACTACCATATCTAAATAGAAAAGCGTGTATTACTTACATTGACATTTATATCGATGTTACACCAATTTGTTATAACAATTTATATTTGTACCTTTATATATTTATATATATATATTTATATTGTATATTATTATTTTCGGTAAAGTTAGCATAGCCATCTTGAATTTGAGCCTACTAGAAACTTGGAAGTTGAGTGGTGTCCAGTATTAGTAATGATGTGGAGTCGTAGACTCAGTAGTCATGAAAGTGAGATGGCTTTAGTAACGCCACGTGAATTATGACTTACAAATTAGTAATAGAGTGAACATATTTAGGTAGGTAGGTACCTATTATACTACCCATACCTACTTACAGGAGGACATAGGACCTACAACTGAAATAACATTTCAATATGGCTCTACATTTACTAGCTATTATAATAAAGGTAAGTTCTAATGCAATATATGAGACGGACAATAAAGAAATAACTACAATCAATATAAAATTAGTTTACCTCGTGTCGCGTTTGTCACCCGACCTATAAATACAATTTATACGTGAACTCTTATTGTGTGATTTTAATTGTTTATTGACCGTTTTACAAAGTATTTGCATTGTTATTTGGAATTGTAAAGTGATATTACTCGGTGTCAATAACAGTAACCACATTTTAGTGGTTACAATATATGGGTAGGATACCTACCTCATTCAGACTCTACCTTGAATAAACAGTAGTTGTTCAATAATCCATACATACTTATGTTAAAATTGAGCACGAAATTTTTATGAAATTAAAATTTGGCATACGTACCTAAGGGACTTTTAAGTACATAGGCTACTGTTTATCCCGGAAAACTAAGACTTTTGTTAAAGCAGATTACGTATTTTAATTACCAATATCGTATTCTGCCATTAGTTTACGACCTACCTATACAAATACCTATATAAGTAGTACTTATATAAGTAGTAGTGTTTAAGTAGAAGACCTGCCTATATCAGAGTTATACAGGGTGTAACAGAAAGGGTATGTTAAGCGAAAGGCTATGTAAATAGCTCAACATAGAGAATCTATTTCCAAAATTTGAGACTCGAAATCATATGTTTATTTTTCTGGATTGTTTGAACATTCCTGAGTTATTTAGGAATTCTCCATACTATATGAAAAAATAAACATGTGATTTTGAATCTGAAATTTTATGTATAGGTTCCTTTAAGTGGGCTATTTACATAGCTTTTTGCTTAACATACCCCTTTTGTTACATCCTGTAGATGATGAAGTGCCTATTTATAATTTCAGCAAGTGTCATTGGTTGTTTTATCACTTTAAGACGGACGTTCAAGTTAACTTATTCCTATATGACCACATGTTGATGTAGCTGAAAATATAAAAAGTGAGCACACGTGGGCGGTCACAATATTATTTGTTCCGCTCAAATTATGCGATAAATATTGTCTACACTTAAGTAATATAAATGTAAAATTCAATGAGGATCACGCAATACTTAAGTAGACTTATTATGTAGTCGGTTGCAAAATTGATTTCAGCATTGCTGAACTGTTAATCTATTTCAACATTTTTGACCAATCAGAACCAGATGGAAGGCGAATGACACCTACCTTGTCAATCATGAGGTGCAGATAAGAGGTCGACCACGTTTTTTTTCGCGCGATTGCGTGAACCGGCCGCTGTTCGCGCTGTCAGTATGCCTTGTTCCATTCGTCGGTTGCCGGCACGCACGTATGGCGTACGCTTCCACGCGCCACCTAAATTTTCGATAATCCCATCAATGGTGTTTGTGATAACCTTTGCAGAGCTCCTGATTTTAGAAGAAAGACTGAAAATCCACCATAATGGACAAGGATCATGCCTTGGAGGAGATGATGGGAAAGCTCGGTGAGTTTCGCTTTGAAACATATGGAAATTAAATATTGGCGTTTTAACGGGAGAAAGTACTTTTAGCTCAGTCAGATGAAGTGTGCCGATGTGAATGAGCTTGAGTCATTCTCAGTCGATCATTAACTCGTGCTATCATGGACTTGTTGCAACCGCAACCGCAACCATAGCCCATTATAGAGGGCCTATCCTCAAAATTTACGAATACGAAGCTAACCTAACACTAACACTAACACTACCTACCTGTATCTTTCATCAGAAATACCTATATTATAATTAATGAACATAGGTAGATACATACACACACATGGTTGTATTCCCGAAATGAGGCAGGCAGAACTGCAAGATCATAAAGGAAATTTCACATCCACTTTCAGCATAGCGAGGACATATCAAATTATTAGTGACAATATACTAGCTTATTGCCTGACAGAATGAAATAAAAGACCATCACAGATCACAGTAGATGTTTTATGTGATGATGCTTATATTAGCTTTAGGTTAGGTTAGATAGCGGGTCACAGATAAGAGGTAATATTGAAATAGCAAAAATTCCACCAAATAGTTTTTAATTAGATAGCCTAAATAATCACAATATCGAACTCGCCTTCACACTTGAACTTTTATTCACTTTAAACCGGTTCAGATAAGTATTATAAAGAAAAATAATTTGCATTTATAGTAAATTTTTTGCTACTTTTCAAAAAGTAGTTCTGATTAGGTTAACAAATATGAGTAAATATGTTAACTATCTGGTTATTTATTTATTTATACAGGGTGTAACAAAAAGGGTGTGTTAAGCGAAAAGCTATGTAAATAGCCCACTATAGAGAACCTATCCACAAAATTTGAGATCCGAAATCACACGTTTATTTTTCCTGATTGTATGGAGAATTTTTTAATATCTCAGGAATTTTCATACAATCTTGAAAATTAAAAATGTGATTTCGAGTCTCAAATTTTGGGAATAGGTTCTCTATAGTGGGCTATTTATACAGCTTTTCGCTTAACATACCCTTTCTTTCTGTATATAAATGGCCATTTACAAATATTTTCGTTAGTTACATAGGTATAACTATATAGTTGCAGTGCTATATACCGGTTATTATTGTTATTCAAATAATATCGATACCTTGAGTCTCAAATGGCGTAATCACCAAATCGTCACTTTTCAGGAGAGTCGAAACAAATAAATTATTAACAAAAAAATTTACATATTTTTAACTAATAATACTATTAAAATGAATCTTGGATGCAATAAATTGATATCGCGAACTTTATTATACGGTTATACGGAATTAAAGATTCAAACAGTATTTGCAAAAATTATTTGTGAATACGCCAAAAAAATGTTGATAACTTGGCGTTTATGACCCAATTTTTTAAATAAAATTATTAATAAAGAAAATGGAAAAATTCTTCACCCGAGTGGGAATCGAACCCACAACCACTGCAACCCGTGCCAGCCGCTATAACCACAATTTTTTTTTGTAAAAATTGGCGTTTACAACCCAAAATGCTGTTATCTAAAAACTTTGGGTGTAATAACCAGAGGTCGGAATTAGGTAGAGTCATTTATGTACTTGCACAGATTTCATACAGCGAAAGAATAAAGTGGATATGCCTCAAATTCCGGTATTAATTTTAAAGAGCAGAAATTTTATGTTAATTATCTTTATTTTATTTGTCTATCTGAGGGTTTTATTATTATTTATTTGTAATATTGTTAGCCACACGGGATTGTCCATTAGAAATCCTGGGAAGGTCCATATTCATATCAACATTTCGATGCAAGTACATAAATGACTCTACCTAATTCCGACCTCTGGTAATAACAGCCTAGTTAACTTAAAAAAACGCATTATAAATAGCTATTTTAAATTGTTTATTACTAAAAACATTTTAAAGAAGAGGCAAATAAAGAGTATTAATAATTTTAAAATCAATAGCAAGTGACAAATAACAATGAAATTGTTTTTTTTTAGGTAATTCGAACCAAAATTTTTGTGTTTGTTTTTTGTCTTTAGATTAGAATAGAAGGCTACTTACGTCACTGACTGGTTAGTACCTTCTAATTATACATATTTCATATCATACGAGTATGTATATTATCTTATCGGCTTTCCGTCCCATCGGACTATGAGAGTGAGGGAATAGAGAGTGCATCTGTGTTTGCGCACACACTTGTGCACTATAATATCTCCTGCGTACCTGGCTAATCTCCGTAGAGATTGTTCGCCTTGGCCGAAATACGGTCGGAGATCATCATCATATTATCTTATAGTAGGTAAGTTTAGTTTAGTACTGAGTAAGTTGGAAGATTACTATTTTGGTTTTAGTATATACTAGTTTGTTTAGTCTTTCCATTAGGTATGGCTAAATACGTAAGTAATACTTACAGACCATCCTGTGGTATGCAAAGTTCAGTGTACTGGCAGATACCGACACGTGAGGATGTGATTTCTCATGCATACTGATTAGCCTCTGGCTACTTATGCAACTAGTAAAAGTAAACATCATGGGATTATATTACAGCTTAGTATTGTTCACAGTAAAATGTAGAGCAGGTAGGTATTGAATAATAAATAGGCTAACCAAGGCTGTAAGATTCAAATAATTTCTCACCTTTAGGTACATACTATAACTTATTTTTCAATTAACGTAACGTTACGTAAGTTTTAGCACTGAATTATTTTTCTTATATGGACCGTGTAAAGTTATGAATGAATGGAATTGTGGACGATATATTTCACATAATACTCGTATATTTATTTACCTTGCCCAATTTTAGGTAGACACAAAGACAATGTCGACATGAGTCGTTAATTCGTTTAATATTATGAAATATTTATGGGAATTATTGAAAAGATATAACATTTTCATGGAAACTATTTTTCCTTTTTCTCTTTTTTACCTCAATACATAATTTGTTTCATAAAGGCGACTTTGCAGTATTTAGACCTATTTAGCACTTTGCAGTAGGTACCTATGCCCCTGAAACAAGTATATTTTCGCTTCAAATCACAAACGTCGCATACAATTACAGGTGGTCACGAATCTCACGATACACTGCATTACTTATATACCTATTATTAGAATATCGTTCTGGTATTATTTAATATATTCTGTGACATCGTTGTTAGAATGGCGACTTTTACCGTCCGTGGTTATGCATGTAATAAATTGTAATTAAAGTATAAAATATCGGATTATTTTTAATCCTTTTTTATCCTAACGTAGAATGGATAACTGGAAACTATGCTGATTAATTCATATGCGTTTAAATTATCTTGAGATACAAAGGAGTTTCTATGGTATATAGAGAATAGCCGTGTAACTATATAGCTAATTCATTCTTTGTTTTGTATTTTTTTTTGTAATATGTGCACCAGATCTGGCTGCTTAGGCTTGGTTTGACACATAAAACGATACTATGGAACATCCTACGGGTACTAGTACGTTACTTCGTCCTAGATACTCTTATTTATTTACGCCGTGTCTTTGTATACGCAGCAAATTGTTAGTAAAGTGTACACTACAGTTTAACGAGCATTTGAAAGATAATAAGTGTGATCTGAAGGTTCTACTCGTGGACACTATTGCTTGTCACTACCGGTAGAGTTATGAGAGATTTTCCTTTCGCACAACAGCCATCGATCTAACTCATTGCATTTTTATCATACTTACCTGTCGATGAATTTGACTACCTAGTAGGTATCTACACTACCGTTTATTTAATGCTAGATTAGATATCGTATTATAGTTAAGCAAAGTTTTCAGTAGTAGTACAGCACAAGTTATCAAAATATAGACAGATATCTAACTAGTTATTTCTATAATCATTTACATAATTTTGAAATACAATAGTAAAGTAAATGACATTGTGAAAACAGTCATTCTGCCAAGCTATAGACTGAGTAAACGCGAATGTTTAAAATAAATTATTTTATCCTTGAATACTCGTCACCTGTGAAACAAACGGCGTGTAAGATCATAGGTCGTCAACTTGTATTCTAGGTTTTAAAAGTTCTCCACTATACATATGCTAGTTTATTTCCTACAGAGATATCTTCCAACAAACAAGTCAACAATTATATATACTTCCAGGACTGTTACATAACTGTTGCTACCTGCTAGGTGATAATTTGTATCTAATTTAGGTAAAATAAGACGGCTTAGAGAGCGATTATAACTCCACCTTGCAGTTCAATATTACCTTAGGTAAAAATAGACTCCAAATTTAGGATGTTTATGCTCAATGAGGACAAAATATTTCATTAACAAACATGGGTACATATGTAATACTTTGGTAGAACCTTCCGATAATCATAAAAACAAATAGGTAGTTTAGAATAATTAAAAAATAGATGTTACGTTAGGTAAGTGTTTGTACATAATAAAATGATGTATGATCGATCACGTTTGGAGGTGTGTCAAGAAATACGTTGGTAGTTATTACTGTCATTCGAACTCGCGCGTAGAAATGTTGCGCTTTAAATTATTTAGTTGTCATTAAGATTGGCACGCGCACGTTATGTAACTTTGCCCTATTTACTATTTTTAAAATTAGCAAATAGTTGTTTTATAAACTTTCAAGAATATTTACTTCAATAGAAAAAGCCTAGTGCACCTTGCACACGTATAAGTGCAATACCGACTGAAGCTACCGACTTTTTGTGGGCGTGCTAGTTTCATATAGGAACTGTATGCTTACTTTCATATAGACCAGACAGATTCATTAACGTGTCCGCCTAGATCATAGCCAGGATGCCCAAACTTATAAACTATCACCGTATTTTCAGAGCTTTCAGTTTCATAAAAATCGCTTGACCTACGACTGTATGTCTGTTGCATTGCTACATACGAGTGCTATTATTAACGAATAAAATTTTGTTGCACTATAAGTTTAGTATTAAATTATTTGCTGGGGTATGACCATAATGAATATTTTGTAAGAAGTCATTAAACAAAAGATGCGATCTATTACGTTATCGCGATTAACAGTTCTACAAGGCTGCTCATTACCGATAGGCCCAGTAAAGTAAAGGTCCTTGATTTTGTTATAACTATTGTGTCTCAGTTCTGTTAGACTTTTCTGAAACGGTAAATAAAGTACACGAATATTTGCAAAATGTGTTCGAGTACATTATCCTGAGCTTACTGAAAGAGTCTTATTTTAGGAACGCCGATCAGTTTCTTTGTCCTGAATGCATCTGAATTAATTTAGCATTGGAAGCTAAGATTGGAAGAGTTCACGCACCTATTATTCTGTTGCTTTTCGTGCGTTTGCTGGCTACCTTTTTTATCGCAATAACCTACTTATTTAGTTACCAACTTAGGTTATGAAAATGACCAAAACCATACTAATATGGGAAGAAGATTTATTTAATGAATTATATAATTGGGTAAATACAGAAAAAAACTTAAATCTAAAACATATTTACAAATAGAAAATTGCCTGCAGCTCCACTGCTGGCAACGTGGCCAAAAGGCTGGCCGCATTGCCCCGCTGGATGGCGAGGCTAGTTCTTTGTCCAAAATATTGGCCTGCCTTTCGGCCGTGCGACGCCTCGACCAGTCTTTTCGAAATACCCTTAAAAAGGGCATGGGCTCCCGGGCCCCATGGTTTCAAATATATAGTCCCCAAACGGTTCTAATATATAGTCTCCGCTGAGGTTTGCATATTTGCGCCGTTTGAGGTTTTCCGCTGTGGCGGCCGCAGAGCCACTTCTTATGGCTGTGCCTGGAGCATGAGACGCTGCATCAGAGTATCTGCTGTAGAGTATCGACGCATGTAGCGTCCCATACTAGAGTGCGCCCCACCTCCCAGGGCACGAGGGTCATGCCGTTCGGTCTCTTGCCATCGTCGCGCACCAAACCGACAGGTTCTAAAAAAGGTGGTGCCCCGGCGGTGGAAGAGCCCGGCGGATGATATTGTTAATGCTAGTATGACGTGGGATGCAACCGGCACTCCTGGCACATGAGAGGCCATGGTGTCCGAATTGATCAACGGCGTCGCCACATCGGCATCGGTGGGGGACATTGCACGGCGCACCAAGGCGTAGGCGTGTGGCAATTCAGAAACTGGTCCAAAAGTGTACCGACGTTGGCTGACGGCAGTGCCTGTAACCAAAGGCCCGATTCCCACTCGCCCAAGGCTGTAAGGGCACGCTCTGTGGTACTGGTTGACGTGTTTAATAGGGTTTTCCGTACCACAAAGCGGCCCGTCCCACAACCTCTGCGACGATGGGGTAGACAGTTCAACTTCGGGCAGACCGCCTTCCAGGCGGTTTTGGCTTCAGCCATATGTGCAATTTCGACCTGACATTGACTGTTTAAAATTTTGATGACTAGTGGGAGAGTGCTTTGGGCTGACTGCTATATAAATAGTTAGTTTTTCAAGCAAGAACTATCGAAATTATCAATAACGATAATTTTACTAACAGTAATATGTAATAAGTTATCATTGTTTGAGTTCGTTTATTCATAAAGTAACTAAAGTGTAAATTTTCCACGTTTTAAATAGGATACCGTGTTTTCTTAGTTGAGTGTGTTTCCTTTGTGCCTTCTCTCATAGGTGTTGCTATTAATATGCAATATATTGTACTTACATCATTTCTGAGTGAGCTTCTGTTATCGAGCGATAACTTGCATAACCTTTGCCTCATATTACTCGTATATCGCTGTAGTATCAATATTGTATTATTTACTTTTACTATTACTAAATCATTTGAAATATACGGACACGTAATAGTTATGAACTGATACTGACGTATATTTTATGAATAAAAAGGGTGTTTTTGTTTTAGTGAACTTTTGCACTATAAATATGGTAGAGACAACTATGATAGTGTAATTTATTAGTTTTCTTATATTTTAAAAATAATATCTACGGTAAGAAGATATCTGTAGATTATGTAGACATAAATTACATACTCTGTCAGGAACAGACACCGAAATCTCCCTCAGAAGTAGATAGGAAATGCGACATTCACCTAGGCAAAGGCGAGGCATTCTTGCGACTGCGCATCTACCTACTCATAACAAAACTCAACTTATTCTTCAGGCCTCCTCCTTTTTGTCAAACATAGACAAAAAGATTTTTTATTTAATTGTTCTTATGCGGAATAATAAAGTTCATTGCCCCTGACGAAAGAAGGGAAGTGATATTTTTAGCGTGACAAATTTAGAACATCCAGTTTACTCCCGCGTAAGATTATGCGTACCTATAAATATTTATATATGTACCAATAGGTACTAAATATAACATATGATTTCGAGTCTCAAATTTTGTGGATAGGTTCATTTCTTCTGTTACCTAACTACACCCTGTAGCTGAGCAGCTATAATAAAACCTGTCCCTCTTGAATTCTTGAGCGCAGTCCTGTATCTTAACTGTATCATCATTTAGAACATCAGACAATCTTCTAAGAATTAGATTAGTGTTTTATCCCGGCACTTAAAGAGTGTCCTGCCTGACCTACCTGAACAGAAAATGAGGTTATGCCGGAAAGCGAAATGCGCGGTAATGCAGTTTTAAAGGCAACATTTTCCGCACTTGGCTTCACTTATAGAGGCTAAGTGCGGAAAATGCCCGGTCAAACTAACTAACTATTGGCAACATACCTAGCCTATGCTCTATGATCAATTTTCGCAAATAGAAATGATAATGGCATCGGACGACCTATATACGAGTAGGTACTAAACATGGCTGATCACGTAAACGTCTCTCAGTGGCCAACAAGTTGCAACTGCATGCAATCGTGGCGCTAGTTAGGTTACGTTACAAGATATTTTATGTTAAGTGCATCAGTAGTTTTAAAACCATCTACTAGTCTAGATATATTTGTGGTCTTTCTTATTACCGTAGTTACAATTTAACTGCCATTGTAACCTAAATAGTCGGCCGAATGCAGTACGGACTTGTGTTTCTAATTGCATTGCATAGACATTGCAAAAATAATACATTGTTTGTTTATACTGGCTATTTCTAATCTTTTTAGCAAATAAAAAAAAATTGACTTTAGGATTTTAATAGAACTAGCTTCACTCCTCTTTGTATGACATATACACACGGCCGAGTTTCCGAAATTAGGTAGTCTGAACTGCAGCATCATAATATGGAGATCCCAGTCACGTCACAGTTAAACGTGACTGTGGGATGTTGTCAGTACGGGAGGCGCTGTTGCCCGCCTCCCGATACCCACGAGCAGGCATGGGGTGGTACAAACAAATTCTACTCTGCCGGCACCACGCGGCTAATCATGATTAACTCAAACTTAATCCCAACAAAATTTTCTCTCTATTTTTCCGAAGAAGATCTAAGTCCAGACAAAATCAATTGATAATAGGTACCACTTGTTGGATCGTATTTTTTATCGAGGACAACAACTGTGTTAATAACATTCTTAATGACGTTTGGCCTTACACAAAGCTATAGTTTACAAACACATTACAATACTTCCATTAAATTTGTTTTAATTTACATTGGTAAAGGTATAATTAATGTGCAGGCGAACTGCATATTTTTAACAACGAAGGTAGGTATTAAAATATGTTAGAAACCCTGAAGGTATAATATTAAAATTATTAATCTTCTATTAATCTTAAAATAACTTACGTGATATTGTTAAATTCTTCTAAGTATGTACTTCATTAATTATCTTATTTAATAACCCAGGTCAGTTTGATATCTACATGATAATGATAACAGTTACCATAACCATAGAGGAGTCTTTTATTCCTCTATGCCATAACGCATTATGATCAACGCTAATACCTAGTGATTAAATAAGGGCAGATTTTTGAATAGGCAGATAGTCCTAAACTATGAATAAAGATGCTGTCTTTCACTAAAACTTCACACATATCATCACAGATCAGCAACACAAGACATCATCAACTTTATCCTTCAAACAGACTAGATGAAAACTTACATTTTTTTTCTGTAATTCCAGGTGACTTCGGGCGGTACCAATGCTTTCAGTTCATCCTCCACATCCTGGCGGCCATGACAGCCGGAATGCACATGCTGTCGTTGGTCACAGTGGCAGCAGTCCCAGAACATAGGTAATGAATCTTTCCTACTATGACGGTATAAGCATATGGGCGGAGTAAATCGGTTTATGGGCGTATATTATATGCATTTTTATATATCACAGGATATACGATGGTTATTTATACTAAAATATTAATAGTACCAAACGCTATCCTTGTATAGCACATTTATCTGCCGTCATTTGTTACCGAAAAGTTGATAAATGTAACGTAAAATTAACATTGTATTGTGGACTTGGTTAAATCAGACTTGATAATAAGGCTGTCTCCCCACCAGAGATGTGCTAGAGTCCGTTTCATAGAATAACTCCTATGCCTGATTTCGGAACTAACATTTTTTGTATGCAGTGACACAGAAAATATGGCCATACACAAAGTAACTAGCGCCATCCTTCGGAACATTCTATGAAACGAACACTATGCTACGTTGATATGGATGGATGAATTCGTTGACATCATGAACCAATGAATATGATTGGTGGATCGACGCATCCGTGATAGATAGATAACACAACATAGCTGATTTTTGGTAAAAAGGCAGCATAAGGGTCCATAAAATAATAATTATGCTCTATCGAATCCGTCGATTCTAGAGATAGATTCTATAGATACATTTCATACATCTATCTATTGAAGATGCGTCGGACGTACCTACTCGTATCTCCGGCCTAGGTATCTTTACCTTTTTCTCTAGTCTTACTAGATTTAAAAATATATATTAAATATGTAATTTATAAAAAGAGATGGTAAAATTCGTCCCCCGAATAATGGACCCGGTAGCTCAGTGGTAAGAGCACTAGCACGGAATGCAGAGGTCGTGGGTTCGATTCCCACTCGGGTGAAGAATTTTTTCCATGTTCTTTATTAATAATTTTATAATATACAATATCTTGACTAAGATAAATTTATAAAAACACTTCTCCATTAATATAATCCGTTGGGATATGGTTGATCGTTTCATCTTTAAACATTGTGCTGAGGGATTCAGCTTTGTTTGCCGAGATTTGGCTAGTGTATAGCTATCGGGATGAAAAAATAACGTTGCCAATATGTAATTTAGAAAAGAGATGGTAAAATTTGTCATCCGAGTAATTGAGCCGGTAGCTCAGTGGTAAGAGCACTAGCACGGAATGCAGAGGTCGTGGGTTCGATTCCCACTCGGGTGAATATTTTTTTCCATTTCTTTATTAATAATTTTTAAATATATATTTCCTAATGCCTCTTAATGCGGGTGGTCTATTATCTTATTTCTGCATAATAAACCAAAAGATAAATATGGATGCATTAAAAAAACTCTAGATAACCATCTTACGTGAGCAAAGTAACGTTTATAATTTATTCTAAAATGCCGATTGTCATAGCTCTGGATCTTACAACGTCATGTTATTTTATGTTTATTTTACTAAGGTCAATCACGTGTACTAAATTAAGTAAAACGTTACCGTATATTACGATATCCTCATTTGTCCTATCGTATACTTTGAAAAAAATTGCTACTGAAATAGATTCTATAGATGCTCCCTTATCTAATTTTATGTTTGCCAATTACTTAAATCTTGGATACCTAATGTGTTATCTCTGATAAGCTACAAGCTGTGTTGTTATTTTTGAGATCAACTGAAAGATATTGTGCGCTAATCAGATTGTTGGTACAACTGGAAAGAAATTTAAAAACTAGTGTTCGCTTGCCACTATACAAGATACTCGGATATGGTTTCTCATCAGGAGTCTAGATGCCTTTGATCAGGATCATGAGTTCAGATTCGAGGTTCAGCAGAGGGTTGGACCCAGTGGCAGGCGAACACCATTGGTTACTGGAAAACTTAATGCATGATAAATCTGAACGGGTATTTTCTGAACAAGCTTCTAGATAAGCATGCTCCGCTCCTTCGACCATGTCTTCACTCTTCATCAGGTTAAGGTCTGTTCCCATGTGTCCATTTTATTCGTCTGTAAAAGTATCTAATACAGATTATAAATGAAATTGTATTAGGCGTTACAATTCGGAAGTTCAAACATTCATGCTCGGGTCTGGTTTCTCGTGGCGATTGTAGTTAGTGCAAGTGCCTGTTTTCGCAGTTATGAGTTATCAGATCCGAGGGTCAGTGGAGGGTGTAGGGTCCGGTGGTGGGCGCACCCATAGTGAATAATACAGATTAGTAAAACGGAATGCACATGTGCCCATTCACATTATGGTCTTCATTTTACTGGTGTGTTTTAAAAAACCTATCAGATAAAACGGAGAAAGCATGATTACGAGTATGTGAACAGGTCCTTAGACGCGCGTTGGTAAAATATGATCTCCTAGCTAGCCTATCCGACTACATACACATTCTACTTACTACTTACACATAAGGGTTATAAAATTGTATTTTATATTGATTATACATATATTATTATGACCTTATCTACCGTGGTTGATTTAATTATGTTTATTTTTTATAGACACTTACGTAATTTAATTATACATTTATTATATAATAAGTACTTAATTATAGAATGGCTTGGGTGCCTTACTGGTATTTCTGGTAAAACATTTTTGGTGATAGAGTACTATTTGGTTAACTGCAGTGGTGTTTTCATGAGGAATATAGAGTGATGTTTTATTTTAACAAGTGGTTTTTCAAGGGTAAGTTTGAAGTGCTATATTTTTCTTCTATAACTGTATTACTGTAATATTATTTATGGATTTTATAAATCCTAAATCAAATGTGCATGATGTCATAGAGGAATAAAATACTATTCCTCTATGATGATGTTTACTAATCTACCTATACATATATAAAAGGCAATATTTTTAATAGCTTTATAACACCCCGTCGTTTTTGCGTCGGGGGTTAAAAAATAACGAATAACGAATGGTTTGGTGGAATAACGCACGTGTCATCCTAATCTCACTTTATAATATATATTTTGAGATATATATATATATATATATATATATATAGGTATTTTTAATGCAATTATTAGCAAAACAATATACCTATACTACATTGTATTTATTAACTACTTAATAATTACTCTTATCAGGTAATTCACTTTATTACCATATTACCATGAGGTTATAAGAGTAATATGCGTAAGAAAACGTCAATAGCCGTAGTACCTAAGTGGAACAATTTTATTGTGATGGAAAGATAAACTCTTTTAACCTATTAATACGGCTTCCTAAATAGAGCAGATGGTGCATTAGCACCATCGATATCATTTAGCACATGTCAAAGGTGAACTAAATTTAAAGTTGCTCAATATACACACGAACTAATATTCAACTTTTACGTTTCAGGTGCTTTTTGCCAGCAGTCGACAGTGTAAATTACATAGAAAGTTGGAATTCTTCCGTGGTGCTCGCCGCAATACCTCTAAACCAGCATGGGAAATTGGAGTCCTGCAAGATGTACGGCGAGAATAAGACCTTGGAGGACTGTCAGTCATGGGTATATGACACCCAGTTTTACACTTCATCACGGGGCATTGAATGGGACTTCGTCTGCAGTAGAAGATGGATGGGTGCCGCAGCGCAAACTGCTTACATGTTCGGCGTAGTCCTCGGCTCGCTCATACTTGGCCGCCTTTGCGACAAGTACGGAAGGAAAACTGTATTCGTTTGGTCTGGAGTTCTCCAACTTGCTCTAGGAATCGCCGTAGCATTTAGTGCAGATTATTACACTTTCATCGCCATTCGATTCTTGTACGGAATTTTCGGTTCAGGGTCATACATAGCCGGTTTTGTTCTTACTATGGAAATTGTGGGATCAAGTAAACGCACATTATGTGGCGTTACATTTCAAATTATGTTTGCTATCGGCATAATGCTTCTAGCAGCTTGGGGATATCTTATAGACAATAGATTTTATTTACAAATTGTCTATGCACTTCATGCAGCAATATTACTGCCTCATTGGTTTTTAATGGACGAGTCACCGCGTTGGCTTTGGGCACAGGGACGAGCTCGCGAATCCGTCGCTGTTATAGAGAAAGCACTAAAAATTAATAGATCTAATGAAATCATAGATACTCCAGCTTTAGTATCGCATTGTAAGGCTACATGTGCGAAGTACACAGATGACCATGTAGCTGGCACATTAGATTTATTCAAAACTCGTAATATGCTGAAGAAATCTTTAATCATCTGCGGCTGTTGGTTTGCAAATTCTGTAGTTTATTATGGCCTGTCCCTCAACACCGGTAAACTCAATGGTAATCCATACTTCATTATGTTTCTAATGGGCGTCGTGGAACTTCCGAGCTATGTAATTATCTTGTATTTCTTAGATCGTATGGGTCATCGAGCTCTTATAAGCGTAATGATGTTATTGGGTGGAATCTCTTGTTTGATAGTAGTAGCTCTACCACACGGGTCCAATTCGTCTACAGGAGTGGTCATGGTCGGAAAATTATTTATTTCGGGATCTTATTCCATTATTTACAAATACTCAGCGGAGCTATTTCCAACGGTAGTGCGCAGTTCTGGCGTAGGACTGGGCAGTATGTGCGCCAGTGTGTCCGGAGCGTTGACTCCCCTGATAAGTTTACTCGACACTTTGAATCCTAAGATACCAACGATTATATTTGGATTTCTGGCCCTTCTCTCTGGCTTGTCAACATTTTTATTACCAGAAACTGTAGGCAGAAATCTTCCCCAATCTTTGGAGGATGGAGAGAAGTTTGGTGTTGGAGACACTTGTTTTACAAACTGCAGCGGTCGAAGGATGAGTGCTGACAGTGTGGAACTACCAGAAACTATGGTGCCACTTGAATCCATGGAAAAGAAACATTGACAAATGGATCGAAAATCTCGTATTGAATTACTTTAGTTCTTTATTAGAACTTTAGAAGACAAGATCCATACTTTAAATACTTACGTACTACTTAATACATACAGATATACATACAGATGTGTTCCCGAAATGGGGCTGGACCATAGAATGCTATACGTGGCTGTGGAAGTCAGCAGAGGGACAAGAGGGTCTTGGTGTTTTGTAGGCGATGGACTGACCGCCTGTCACTACTAACCGAACTTGTAATCTCAACTATACCCTCAAAATTGGTCAGAAGTGGCACCATGTGGTTCTATCGGCCCTTGGTGCTCTGCCTACCCCGTAAGGGATAGAGGTGTGATTATATATATGTATATATGCAGCTGTGGAATCTTCTTTATGGTGTTATGGTTCTCTATGGACAAATGCAATAGATCAGTGACAAGGAGGTAGTATATCGCCTAAGGGAATGCCCAAGTTCCTTAGTCGACTCTTACAACGTACACGGAAGGAGATGCAGCCCTGCGAGTAGGTAAAAAAATGTAAATTATATTAAAGTAAAAATATGTACTGGCATAGAGAGTAAGGGAAGGGTACTCTACGTATTGCTCCAACATGTTGTCGATCTTGATCTACCTAATCAATGCTGTAGCCTTTTACAAAGTATCCATACCTGCTTGATTAATGTTTCATGATAATAATATAATACTTTATATAGATCAAGCAAAAAACAGCACTATTTCATAAGCAGTAAATTTTTCTGATAAAGGTAGAGTTGTACCTACTCACCTATATGTAATACCTACTCAAAACTTTCGAGTATCTACATATAACATACATTTTAATATCTATAATAAGTTCTGTATTTATTATATTGTGTTAGCATGCATGCATGCTACAATAAAAATATTAATTTGAACGTTACTTGCCAGAAAAATCTCTCTGTTCTAACATTTTTTCGTTATCATGTTAGTACAATTTAGTAGATAAGTAGTTAAGTTCATCATCCTATTGCAGTCCACTGCTGCTGGACGTTGGCCTCCCCCAGGGCTCACCACTAGACTGTCATGGGGGGTATTTGCCCATAGTCACTATGCAAGTAGTTAAGTTACTATCTAGTTAATACCTAGCTGTATTATTGATTACATATATAGCTAAATAAGTAGGATACAAATAAAATCATCGAATTTTAGAATTTCTTTTAAATGTCTAGTCAAAAATAAAAAACGCTGATGTTCAATAGATTTTACTACTTTTTGTTTTGTATAGCTAACAATATAAAATTAAGTAGGCAATAGGACAAAAAATTGTTATGTCTACAGGTAATCTTTTAAAACTATATTTTAGTTCCCTAGTCAATCTAAGTCGTTACACCATACTCGTATATCCACAATAAATATAAGTAAACATGGTGTGTATACTATAATACAGGGTGATTTTTGGTCGTCAACGTTCCCGAAAACTACGGAATCTCCTCATCATCACGATCATTTTTTTCCATGGAAGCATACCTGGATACCTGGGAAGTGTCTGGTTCTCAAGATATTAGGGTCCAAAGTTAAGTAAATAGACTGCGTTTTTCTGCTTAAATGCATATAGACACGCGTAGCAAGATTTTTTTACGAGAAATAATTAATATCTTTCTATGATAAAACTAGCATATACACTGGACACTATAAATTTCGCCCGACCAAGAAATGAAAAAAAAAAATTACATCGTTTCTCAGCATTTTTTTGGCATAAACTTACTTTCTTTGATATATAGAGTACGTACCCTTCGTTAAGGGTGGCAACGAAAAAACACCCTGTATACATCAAAGTAATTACATATTTTCTCCTTCGAGAAAATGGTAGTACCTGTATACGTCTAATACGTCTCTATGTAACTTGGTATAAATAAGTAGAGCTCTAATTTTTGCTCATTTACGTAATGTGTCATCTTGTTATTTTAGTTACGAGTAGGTAGTTTCTACGTAGTTGCGTAATACATGCTATACCGACATCTAGTGTAAAATTAATTAATAAGTATGCAAAATTAATTATGTACATACTTTCTGTTATTTTTTTAAGCAGTGCAGCAAGTGTAATCACACTTTAAAGGCAAGTCAACGCAATATGGGGCCTTAGATAAAGTAACGTTATCTCTCTAAGGAATCGATATCGTCAGAGGTTCGCCACCGTCACGTTTGCTCCAATGGGAAGCCTTCATTTTGACGCGTTCGTCTTGACTTGTCACGTGATGAATTTCAACCGCTATTGCAACTAACAAATAATAAAAAGGAATATATAAAAAAAATGTCAATCGATAAATAAGTTGTGTATGCTTTCATATCAAATAAATTATTTAAATTGGTGGGAATGTTGCGATAACGAATGTCGATGCCAAACGATGTTACATTGTCTGAGTACCCTAATTTCAAATGTCTCTTACTTCATGGTAAAATGTACCTAAAATAAGCTTTAGTATGTTTTTATTTAACTTCTTTTTTTATATCTACTCTATGTGCCTTTAGTTGAATGGAGATATTTGTGTCACGCTTTTAAAAAATAATAAAAAATGTATGATCATTTTATAATTTATTTTAAGAGTCTACCTTCTAACTCTTGATATCTACCTACCTAGACTAAATCTTAACAAACATACATACCTATAGGTAAATCTTCACATGGCTGTGTTCTAAAAATGAGTTGCAAGATCACGAAGGAGATCTTTACAGCCACGTTTAACATAGCTACATCAGTGATAATTTGCTAGCTCATCGCCTGAGAGAACGGTATATTAATTAATGTTAAGTTTAGCTTAGCTATGTTACCTAAGCGACATCGTGACAGAGATTCGACAAATATTGGGCCGAGAAGCCAATCGCAGAAGCATGTAGTTATGTTATGACATAACATACCTAGTTATGAAAACGTATTTACTGTGTAAAATCCAAAAAAACCCAAAGAATAATGCTATTTTATTATCTATTACCTCATTTTTCTTTAGGAATAACATGATTTAGGTACTCTCCTCTGCAAATACGCTGATGGCAGATACAGACGTCTTATAACTACAGATAATGAAATGAATGTACCTACCTACACATCCTCAAAAGTCATATTTCAATAGGCTGATTACGTATCTAGCAACAGCAAAGTAGTAGCAATGCGACTACGAAAATTGTAAATACAATATGCGCGTTCAAATTCCTTTAACGTTACTTTTACTTAATACGAATTTTACAAGCAATCAGCGAATATAGAAACAACTTTTGCTATCTCATTGCTTTTCCTATATTTAGGTACCTAATACGGGGGTCGGGTACATCCGCCACCGGCGGCGTAGGCGCGGTCGCCCGCGCCATGTAGATGAGGTATTACGGCGTGGAGGGGTGCTTACTACGCGTAGCGTGTGCTACGAATTACGAATTCGACTACGACAGGAGCGAACATTTAGATCTGTGTCTAATGTCTATCCAGTATTTTAAATTCTTGAGGTACTATTATGAGGAGCTTATAATAATCCCTCTTTATTTCAATCAACAAGTTGGCATAGCTTGCATCTTATTCCAAACTTCTGTTTTCTTTTCAGATGCTACATACAGGGCGTAGACAACGGCACCGTAACATTATGGAATGCCACAGAACTGTTTCAGTACATACCAGTGAATTCCGATGTATTATCTAGTTGCGAGATGTACACCAATGCATATCGTAACGAAACTACAACATGTGAGAAATGGGTCTACTCTACAGAATACCGTTCGTCATCACGAGCGATCGAATGGAATCTCGTCTGCGGCAACCGGTGGATGGGTGCTCTAGCTCAGACCGCATACATGATGGGAGTGTTTACTGGTGCGGTGGTGCTTGGAGGAATGGCTGACAAATATGGAAGAAAAACTATATTCTGCTGGTCGGCTGTCCTGCAATTAGTATTCGGAGTTTTAGTCGCGTTCATGCCAGAATTCTGGTCCTTTTTAACCATACGATTCCTGTACGGTATCTTTGGATCGGCAGGTTCATATATTACTGGTTTTGTATTGACCATGGAAATTGTCGGAGCTAGTAAGAGAACAGCTTGCGGAGTATTATTCCAAGCGGCTTTTGCTAGCGGCATAATATTAGTCGCCGCATGGGGGGCTATTATAGACGACAGACTTATTCTGCAAGTTGTTTACGGCCTTCACAGCCTCTTGCTCATTCCACACATCTGGATTATGGATGAGTCTCCCCGTTGGTTATGGTCGAATGGTAAAGTTAAAGAGGCCGTAGAAATAGTAGAAAAGGCTTTGAAATGCAATAAGTCCGAGCACATATTAGATCGTGCGGATTTAGTATCAAGAGGTAGAGTTGAAGCCTCAAAAGCGACCGAAGTAGCCGAGCCCGTAGCTACGGCTGGCACATTGGACTTGTTTAAAACACCGAATATGAGGAATAAAACATTAAACGTATGTTTGTGTTGGTTCGCAAACTCCATTGCTTATTACGGACTAACACTTAGCGCAGGTAAATTGCAGGGTAACCCTTATCTGATTATAGCCATTTTCGGTTTCGTTGAATTTCCGAGCTATGCTGCAGTAATTTACTTCCTGGACATTTGGGGAAGACGGCCATTAATAAGTTCTATGATGTTGATAGGAGGAATCGCCTGTATTGCAGCGACCATATTGCCTTCTGGAAGTACAGCATCCACAGCAGTTGTAGTAGCTGGTAAACTGTTGATAGCTGGATCTTTTGCCATAATATATAACTACTCTGCAGAACTGTTTCCCACGGTGGTTCGTAATTCAGCGTTAGGCTTAGGTTCAATGTGCGCAAGGCTTTCAGGTGCACTCACACCTTTAATCACATTGTTGGATTCTTTTGATCCTAAAGTCCCTGCTATAATATTTGGCATAGTCACCATCCTGTCGGGCTTCCTTTGTTTATTCTTACCGGAGACTATGAACCAGCCGATGCCACAGAGTCTGGCGGATGGAGAAACATTTGGAAAGGGTGACACTTGTTTTACAAGCTGTCTAGGAAAGAAACGGAGTAATACGAGTGACGACAATAAGGGGGCGGAGTCTATGGTTCCGTTACAGGATATGAGTAGGAAATTGTAACTTTTGTTCAATTATATGATAAGAGCTTGCTGAAGAAATTGCTTGTTTAATCGAGTTTATCGTCAAAGAGTGCTAAAAAAGCCGTCCGTTAATTGACATTAGGGTCGATTCCGGCAGTCACACTTAAACCTAGACCTAATCTTAGTCAGTCAGTCTCTTCGTTCTTAACACAAATGGCTGAGAGAGAAAAGGACAGGTAGGACTAATTTACATTTAGGTTTACGGTGACTTCCGGAATCGACCATACTGTAACTAAATAGGTGAAATAATTTTAATATCTGGCCTAAAAAATTGTTAGAACAGTGGTCAAAAATCATCAACTTAATATAAAACGACCCACTCTGTATCTTGCTAAGAGGTGTAATATTATACAATAATATAAAATAATATTCACATAGCAGGTACGAAAGATTTTACACTCAAGTTAGTTTAGTTATCTGTACAAAGAACATTGTGATTTTATAGGTATCTTTCAAATAAAATTGTACATAGGTAAAAATAATAAAATTATTAAGTGAAATGTGCCTTTCTAGCTCTAAGTTAAAGTAGTTAGAGGAAATTATTATGTACATAAATAAATACCTACCTAATTAGGTAATAGGTAAACTTAAGTTAAATAGAAAGTCATAATAATAATTTTAAACAATAGGTAATACCTACTTGGGTTGGGTAGGTATAGGCATAGAGGAATAAAAGACAGGTACCTACAGGAAAAGTATTGAAAAACATTGAAAATTATCATTTACATACTTATAACTTGTATTTATTCTTATTTTATCGTAATACTGGTACCAGTATCTTTATATTAGACTTAGAACCCACAATTAGGTAAGCAGTTGTGTAAGAAATACTTAAATATATTTTATAATAAAAATGTACCTACATACATTTTTATTTAGGTATATATTTATGTTCAAATACAAAAAGAAACTGTATAAAGTTTTCTTTGTCGTTTGGTCTAACCACACAATGCTCAATACGTTTGTTGTCGTAACTCAATAGCGGTTAGACTCACGTGATTTGGCTATCGCGCGAAAATGAAGGCTCCCTATTCAAAAAGAGCAAACATTTCGATGATGAACTTCTACGACGAACGATATACAGGAAGTTTGTGACAGCCAGGCAAATATTGATACCATGACTTCAGACCATGATTCTGAGATGGAAAACACTGAAAATTTTCGCAAAATTCCAAAAATTTCCGACACTTTTTTCATATTTTCAGAAAAAAATAGTGTAGTTCGTTTAAATAGGTCTTAGATAATGACTGAAAAATAAAATTTTAACCAACAGATAATTTTCAAAAAAAAGTTGCCCACTAAAAACTTCAAATAACTAATCATAGAGAAGAATAGGTAACTACTCTAATGCAGAATTACAAGTTATCCAAAAAACAGCAATGTGTCACACAATAACCAATAAGCCCATTTAATTGGTCACAGGATCGCCTGATACAATTGGCGCGGAGAGCAAAAATTTCTGATAATCAAATCAAAATACATTTCCTGTGAGTAATAATACTGTCGTATAACTCAACACAATGATACTTGTTCAGCATTTGCCTGGGTGGGTGTGGGTACCCTGTATAATGTTACTTTGTCTAAACTCCCTGGTTTGGATACCTTACAAGTAGAAAAAGATGTGAACTTCTCAGGAAAAAAGTAAGTTACCATGAATTTTTAATACAAAACAGCAAAAGTATATTATCAATCAATTTAAATAAGATTACTAAAACTACCATTACTGATAGGAAGTCTTTTGGCATGTCCCAATATGTTCCTTGGTAGCTAATTTCCCACTGGTTAGGGGAATCCTATGAAGCCTTATCCACTGATAAGATTAAACTTCCGTTAATGAGTGACTGACCGACAGCCAAGGCACAGTCGGTACTAATGGGCATAGGGAGCTGAGCTTGAGTTGTATAGAATCCTACTGAGTGTGAAAAATTCTTACTACCAGAGAAATTGCCGAATTACGGATTACCGAATCATAGGAACGAAAATACGGGAATTATAGTGTTCAAGCACACCATGTCTTGGGGACCAGTACCTGCGCGCTTGGGGTTAAAATAAAACAATGATTAGATAAAAATATGAGATATAAACATCTATATTTTAGATAAGTTATTTACAATAATTACTTTCTTAGACACAAATATAACGTTCAGAAAAGTTTATGACAACATTTTCAAATGTCAATTAGTTAATGAAAAACAAACATGTTTAACTCTAAATTTGCTTCATGCAAAAATAATTTAATACATATATACAATTTTATCACAATAGCATATTTAAATAATCTCTGAAAATATTATACAGTACCTAAAAAACTGTTTTATAATTTTAAGAAGAATCCATTAAAAAAATTAATGTAGTTACACTCTGTTTTATTTGTATATTCTGCACTATCTAGTTTTGTATGTAAATAAATATAATAAAATCATATTTTTACAATAAGATAATTAAATTGCATAACATACAGATATACATAATACATACATTGACATTTACAAAATTGTACCTATATATTACATACAATATTAATTCCTGTTTTGAATTTCTTACATTTGTTTTACCTTTACAAATACAAATTATACTAAATTGTGTTTGTTTCATGTGCTAATCAATGAACTCACTTAACTTGTTATATTGCAATAGCAAAAATCTGCATTTCTATGTTGCTTATAAACCATTTAATTTGTGAAATAATGGTGTTATATTATAAAGATTACCAATTAGTTAACATTAAATAGTATACCTTTTCTGAGATTTTACTGCGAGTAGATCAAGTAAGGATGTCAAAAATTATTAAAAAAAAAACAAATGCCCATTTAAATGTAGTTATGTCTTAGAATCTATGAATGTTGAAATAATTTATGACGTACCCATCCTTGAAGCATTGTCATTGAAGCCTATATGCTTTATTACTACAAAAGAGAGAATGAACCCTTCACCTAAAGGGGTTTAAGATTCAAACTTTAATAAGATTAAAAAGAATCTGATTTATCTATGAGTTAAAATGTGAAGAAAAATATTATCGCAACAGTAAGTGAAAGTTCACAAACTTGTATTATTTATTATACATAAAACTAATTGTGTAATTTATATAAAAAAGCAACAATTTACATTTTTTGTTAAAATAGCACCAATTCAATACTATCAAATTAAACAACTAAAAGCATTTTCAAGGAGCTTGATCTCTTGTAATTAATATTATTGAACTACTTGCAGTGACATTGAGCTTGCATACTAAATTCATCTTTGAGGTCTCACTGCAACTGGTCCTAAACATTGACCAGTGACTGGTAAAAATTGTCATGATTCCTACTTCTAGTAACAAACTCATTAACTGTAATCAATGGTCTGGACATCTAGTATGAGGTATTTGTGATTTAACAATAGGAGCAGATGGCTCCATCAGGGCAGTGTGAACAATGATGGCTGGCTGAGTGGGGGTCGGTGCGTGCAGCTCGTGGCTCTCTCCCGGCGCCAGGCTCGCCAGAGCTGCCAGTAATTCTGGGTTCACAATCGGCTCTCCTTCCTCACGCGGCTCCCACCCTACTGGTGGACTAGACGGAGGTGAAATCAAAAACTGCTTAGTGGGTGCCGGAGGCCGCAAGTTAATTAGAGACACCGGCGTCACTGGCTGCGCGAAGTAACAGTTTATGCACGAATCGTGGAACTGGTACTGGTGGAGCTGAATACGAGCATTTGCTGCCGCGACCGGACTGTCATAGTTTACTCTGAGACGACGAAAGCTTTTCAGCCATTGAAACGTAATATTGTCAGAAAACGTACGGAATAGTTCCTCCATTTCAGATTTTAACTTTTCATCCAGGAAAACATCACTGACGATATTAGTAACGATTACAGACTTCGGTAAATCGTCCAATTCATTCTCTTCGTTTACCGAATCATGCGAATTCAATTCTAAATTCTCGATATTAGGGTGAACATTAGGCATACCATCTTCTTGATTAATGTAAACATTATCATCAGGGTATGCTTCTTCGTCTTCTTTATGAGACATTTTGAGGCCTTTAAATGTTTGTTAGCAAATCATGAAATTCACTTGTACACTTTAAAAGGCAATAAATAATTAAGCTATTCTTGTAGTTACACAATAACTTTTTCCATAAAAAGAAAATTCTGAATCTTAAAGAAAATCGATAATAATAACATCTGTCATATGTCAATGTCAGCTGTGATTGCTTTGTTTTATTTATATCGAATAAGGCAAAGGAACTTCTTTTTCGTTTGTGTTTTTCGTGGTGTTTTTAGACTGTTTTTTATGTCCAGTTTTATTTCTTTCCATTTCCAAGAATATTGAATTTACTTAAATATTACTCGACTATTAAAAGAAATGGAGCGTGCCATGCTCGGAATCTCGCTTCTCGATCGCATCCCCAACGTGGAGATACGACGTCGAACCAAGGTCGTATACGTGGGTAAGCGTATCGCGAGGCTGAAATGGAGGTGGGCAGGACATTTGGCCAGGAGGGATGATGGTCGATGGACCAAAGCGGTGACGGAATGGTGGCTAAGGGAGGCTTTAAGACCGAGGGGCAGACCACCCGCGTGATGGTCAGAGGATATCCGAAGGGTTGCTGGACAGAGGACAGTGGCATAGGGAAGAGGAGGCCTTTACTCAGCAGTGGGTGTAAGAGGCTGTATAGTTAGATAGATTATAAGAAAAATTAAACCGTCAGGAATATATGTATAGCGTGTGCGAAGTTTAATATCTTTAGTGATTATGTACTGAAATGAATTATTCTGGACTTAGGTAGGTATCAGGGGTGCGTTTCTTTTGCCTCGCCTATCGTCGTTAAGAAAAATATTGTCCATGGATTAATAGGGCTGCGTATAGCTATTAATATCGAAATAATTAATATCGATATTAGGATCGATTCTAATTGCCAAATCTATTTAAAAGCCCGACGAGTCCGTTTTAATTACTTAAATAAGATAAGAGTTTTCGTGCTCAGATAATTCCAATCAAATAAGTGCAAAAATGTACCAATATTCCTTTATTTAAATGATAGATAACATTGTTATCTCAACAAATTGGAATGAACACAAGTAATTTTTTTTTCGCATATCATTGCTTGCAAATCTTTTAATTATTTGAGGGATAAAATCTGAAAGCCGCGTGGTGCCAGCAGAGTAGAGTTTGTACCACCCCATGCCTGCTCGTAGGTATCGTACGAGGCGATTAAGGATTTTCGGGGGCTGGCAGCGCCTCCCGTGCTGACAACATACAACATAGTCCGAAAATCACATTGCGGTCATCAACCCGCCTGCCCAGCGTGGTGACTATGGGCAAAACCCCCCCTGTGGTAATAACGTTGTGGCCTGGGGGAGGCCTACATCCAGCAGTGGTGCTGATGATAATGACACAGAATTAGTTGTCGATTGAGACGATCGAGAGTCTGTCTCCATTCATTCATTCACATCACTATAAAATTGTTTGTTGATAAGCGAGGCCGAGCGAGCGTTACATATTCATTTCTTATTTTTCCCTTTTTCCCGTTATTCGTTTTCGACGCACGTAGTTCTGTCGATTTTGATAGTTTTTTCGAATAAGCAAAATAAAATTTCTTATTCTTTAATAGGCTACGAATATGAAAATGGCTGGTTTGGAATCAATGGTTGTTGAAGAGGTTAAGTCGGCGGAGAAGCCAGTTGACAGAGAAAAAGTAAGTTTATGCTCCCATGCTCCTAATTAAACACAATAAGAGAGGCTATGGGGTCAACGATTCCCCATCAATATTTCATTAAGATTTATCCATGTAATTTACAACTTTGGTTGACAATTGTGTACCAAATAATTAGTTCAAAGATGAATAAAATATTTAGCTAAGTTATTAATATAGGCTACTTAGATTCAAATCAGTGAACACTAAAATTTCATCATTTATTTTCAGACATGCCCCTTGTTATTACGTGTATTTTGTTCTACTGGTCGACATAACTCAATGGGGGACTATGCTAGAGGTAATGTGCCTCAAAATGAATTGCAAATATATACATGGATGGATGCTACACTGCGAGAGCTCACTGGCTTGGTTAAAGAAGTGAATCCGGAGACACGGCGCAAGGGTACATATTTTGATTTTGCAGTAGTTTATCCAGATATAAGGACACCTACATATCGAATGCGAGAAATTGGCGTAACATGCTCAGGGCAAAGAGGAGGTGATGACAATAAATCATTGTCACAAGTTAAGTTTCAAATTGGACATTATTTGGATATTTCTATCACACCACCAAATAGAATGGCCCCACCTATGAGACGTCCTCAGCCATATATGAATAATAGACAATATTAGTTGTGACAAAATTAATAATTTATCATATACATGTGCATGTATCCAAAGTACGAAGTAAAATTTTAAATTGAAATTTTAACTTCAATGGTGGAAATATAAATTAAATATAAGGGACATGTGATTTAATTTTGAATATACTTGAAACTCTAAGAAATTACACTGAAACTTCCTGTAGAGATTACTGTGAAGGAGATGTAAACAAAACAAAATTGTTTTTGACTCCTTGTAAATCATGTTTTCCTTCTGTAATTTGTATTTCCTTCTGTATGTGACATAAATCCCAACTACATGATGGACTATAGAATGATTTCAGTTTTGGACGATAACCAAGTTTATTTTAACAGAAGTTGTATTTGACCAAATGGTTATTTTCAAGTATTTTAAGATAAATGTGGGTTTGTAATGCTAAATAAAGTACTGTTTGATAATTATTTACATGTTTATTTTCTCACCACATAAGGCACAAAGTAAAACCACCTATATCAGAGACGGAGTTTGTTGTGTCCTAGACAACACTTAACACAAAGATTAAAATGTCATTTAAATTAGATTTCCTACAATAAATTAACTTAGACCTAATGATTGACAGGTGATCTGAATGGCCTCTTCGACTTTTTGCCCATAGCAGAGAGATCAATTGTGATACCATTTGGAAGGACAGCCTTATTTTCTTGATAATCTATGAAACCCTTCTCATCTTTTTCGTCCTTGCTTTTGTCGCACAAGATACCGGTTTCATAGTTGTACTCCCTTTTGAGGCCGTCAGGATCAACGTATCCGTATTTGCCGCGAGTGATGCAGTCTATTCCTATCGTCTCCTCCTTGAAAGATCCGTCGTCATTTTCGAATCCCCAAGTAATGCTGCCGTCTTCGTTTTCTTCTCTGTATTTACGGATGATTTGTGCAACAGGCTTCTTTTCTCTGTTATTTGAAGGCACGTATTTCTGTGTGTGCGGCACGCTCTTCACTGGAGCGCGGTTGACTTGTTCGTGTGGTCTGTTAAATTGACGCACAGGCTGAATTGGCTCATCGTCATCTTCATCCAAAGGCTTGGGTTCAGGCCTGAAGACAGGTCGTTGTGGTCTAGCGGACAATGGCTGTAGTCTCGAAGGTTGTTTGGGTGGAAATTCGTTCCTGATAGGGTTGAATTGTGGCACTAACAGAGGTCTGTATTGAGTTGGCTTAATAGGCTCCGGTTTCGGGGCTGATGGAGTTGAATGTTGGAATGGCGTAGGGTTGAAAAGTATGGGGGGTTTTGGCTGCGACGTGGTCGAGATGTCGAAGAAGTCGTTTTGGGGTTCAGGTGTTGAGAACAGGTTTGGTGAGAATGCTGTGGGAGTGTTGATTTCCACATCGTCTTCCGGTTCCTCGGTGACGGGCTTGGCAGGCTCGTCGAGGGACTGGAGACTGGGCCGCGGGGAGGCGTCCACTGACTTGAACGAGGGTCTGCCTAGACCCGGTCGCCTGACTCTAATAGGCCCTGGTCCTGGGATGGGGGCTGCTTGTAATCTGCCCTGACGTCTGGGAGCTCCTAGGCCGATCGCTCCAGGGATTTGTAATCTAGATGGCACGGGTGAGTCATATTGCGCGTACGCTGTAATTGCACACAGCATACAGATCTGCAATAGAGGGAAAACAGTCCTTTATTAAATATTTTAATCAATATCAGGTCCCTATAAATGTTTATATCTACATCTTTTTATTACCGATTATAGGCAGTAATATAATATGCAAATGTTGCGTTTCCTAATGAAAACGACTGCGCAAATTTTCTTAAAAGTTTGTGTAGAGATAGCGAGAAGTGTTCAAGGGTTATGAAATTACCTAAGTATAGGTAACTGTCAAAAAAACATAACGTAACTTTATACAGTAGGTAGTCGATATGAAATAATAGCGTTTTGAGGTACCTATGTATGTTGTAGGTACCTCAAAACGCGAGGAGACTACAAATAGTAGACTTTAACTAACATAACTTTTTTTAACTCTATGTTTTTTCAACCGGACGGAGTCGCGGGAATCAGTCATACATATCCAAGGCTAATGTAGGAGATACAGCAATGGACAAGCCCTTTTCGACTTAATTTCGTTGTCGGAATGTCGCCAGTAGGTACGTGGCTGCGCAACAAAAGTGCCTGGCATACTTTCGCGTGTCGTGGACCTTGCCTGCGAGCAATGCAGTTCATAACACCTGACTTATTTATCTGTAAATATTATCGGTACAGACTTAGTAGCCTTGCTCGAATTATTAATTCAGTAATACGTGAGCAGGACGATCTTTATTCTAAATGAGATACGATACTATCGACCTATTTAGTTTGCGAGCTACCTATGAGCGATAAACGTACATATGGTTTTCTGGTTAGGTATAGGTTGGTAGAGCCTCTAGATAGATATTACTTACTGTACCTGCATGATAAAACTTTACGAATAAACATTAAATTAATAATGTTGTAATAAGAAAGTTGTACGCATAATTAATGTCTCAAGTTGGTCTATTTTATTAAAATGAGTGAGGTACCTACCTACTTAATGAAATAAAAATGTTATATCTATGGTTACGTTAGAGTTGTTCTATAACCAGATGTAGGTCATAGTTACTATGACCTACATCTACACTAATAATATTATAAAGAGGAAAACTTTGTTTGGTTGTAATGAATAGGCTCAAAAACTTCTGGACCAATTTAAAAATTCTATCACCGTTAGAATCCTTATTGGACCTGGATGAACATAGGCTATAAGAATTTCCCGATATTCCCACAGGAAGGCGACCAACGGGAATTCTATATTATTTACGAAAACCGCTATACATATGAAGCTGAAATCGGGCATATATGTTCATTGGGGAAAGCGAGGGAGGACTAAAAACGGATTTCCAGAGATTCCCACGGGAAGGGGACAAACGGGAATATATTTTTTTACGACAACCACGATACATATGAATTCGAAATTAGACCTGTACACTCAATAGGGACTGCGAGGGAGCGTTAAGAACGGATTTCCCGAAATTCCCATGGGAAGGGGACAAACGGGAATTCAATTTTTTTACAAAAACCGCTGTACATGTGAAGCTAAAATCGGACATATATGTTCATTAGAGACTGCGGGGAAGCACTAAGAATGGATTTCCCAAAATTCTCACGGGAAGGGACTGTTTGTGCGTTTGTGCACGCTAATTTCAGGAACGGATGAACCGATTTCGATGCAGTTTTCTATAGGCTTTTTATCTCGGGAAATTGTTTTTATCCCGGATAATTTCGGCATTTGGTTTTTTCTGTAGTCCAAGCGGACGGAGTCGCGGGCGTCCACTATATTAGATAAAAATACAATAGGCACACCAAATACGCAGGTATATGAATCCGCCAAGGCCACCAATCTCTACGGAGATTGGCCAGGTACGCAGGAGATTCCGTTACTCTCATAGTCCGATGGGATGGTAAGCCGACACGACCGGAGAGAGATCAGGCGCAGGACCAACGGTTTTACGTGCTTTCCGAGGCACGAGCTAAGTGACAATTTAACAACATTAAAATCTGTACATCATATCTAAGTATAATTAGCATAGGTAGGATATTGCAGATGGACTAACTAGGTTAGTATGTATGCCATATAGTTTTATGGTCGAATACATTAAAAAAAATGTAGTTTATCCTAACTCGCGGGCTATTTCCATGCACCGTTGCGTATATGACATAACTTATGCGTATTATAATACCTAAGTTATTATAATAAGTACCTAACATAACATATCCATCGTAGGAGAGTATTTCAAAAGACGAGACAATTGATCATGATGCGTACGAGCGTAGGAATTGAGCTATTGTTCAGTCGATAGCAATCTCATGTGGGACGCATCGACACCTCGTTGATGTCTTTTGTAAGAGCGTACATGTACTACGGTAATATGAATCAATTAAGCTTTGCTATGCCTATTTTATACTACCTGTAACTTGAATGTTGATTGTATTTGTGTGAGTAAATAAATATAGATTGAATAATATTGTACAGCGTGGAGGGGCATGTTAAGAGAAATACTACTAAAAACGCCCACTATAAGGGACCTCTCCACAAAACTTAGACTCGAAATCACTTGTTAGCATTTCAACTATTTTTAGATTATATCTATGAGTTATTTAGGAATTCTCTTTTCTATAAGTACTATCTGGAAAAGAAGCATGTCATTTCGAGTCTCAAATTTTGTAAATAGATTTTCTATACTGGGCTATTTTAGTAGCTACCTGTCTACCTTCTTAAGTGCTCAAAAATTGACATGCCCATCTAATACTTAGTAAGACGCTTAGTAATATAATAAATAATAGATAAGTTACATGCAAAATAGGTTTATGTTACCCACCTATATGTGTAATACAATTAAGCCGGAAATATTAAGTTGCAAATAAATTATTGAGATTTTAATCTGAATGGTACCTATAGCTTGCATAGTTTTTACCATGTTTTTGGTAGGTACATTAGAAATTATATTCTACTTGTATATTTTATCGAATAAGGACGGCCAATTGGCGTAGTTGGTAGTGGCCCTGCCTGCGACGTCATAGGTCCTGGGTTCGAATCCCGGTAGGTGCAAACATTGATGTGATGAATATCGATGTTTGTTTCCAAGTCATGGATGTTTATATACTTATCTATGTATTTATATAGCATTGCTACTACCCGCGACACAAGACCTTAGAAATCTTAATGTGGGACTAGGTCAATGTGTTGTGAAGTGTAAAAAATCATATTATCTAATATCTATAAAGAATACAATATTTAAGCTATGTAAGTGCCAAGTTTCATCAATACTCGTGTAGAGTTTTTGCACGTAAGACTATCAAATTAAACATTCATTTACAAAGTTTTACTTTTATAGGTAATATTACCTAGTTGGATATTTTATTACAATAGTTTATATTTCTTTAAACGTTGATTTGAAACATTTGTGAAAAAATTCAATAAATTTCTCGCGGGTAGACATTTTTGTATAATGCCGTCGTATTAACAGAAATAACTAAAACCAAAGTTATGTCCACTCGGTACTCGGTTACTTAAGGTTCAACCGAAACCTGTATATCGAGTAAAACTTAAACGCATTCGCAATAATCGAGAACTTATTAACTGTTGTAACAAAGTTACGCATATCCAAGTATATCTACGTCTCAGATATAATAGCCGCGTAACTGGAACATTGCAACTACTGCGTGATTTTACGTAATTACTCTATTAGTACGACAACAGTCTTACAATTAGTTCCGCCTTATGAATTAAGAAGGGCATTTTTTTTCTATTTTGAAAGGTTACATATGCACACTGCATACATATCTGTCATGTCAAGGTCGCTTAGATCAACATAGCGGTCGCTCGGCGTAAAAAACAATTGAATACATTAAATTCAAATTAAATAACTTGCAATTACTATGTAGATTATCGATTTAGCTATCAACATTCACCGAGTTTGCATAACTTGACTTTCACAAGTGTCCTTACGATATCAGAGCACATTTAATTATGAGTCACATTTGTTGAACTGTGCCACCGAGATAATAATAGACTCTACCTGTGCCTATTTATTTTGCACAGACTATCTATCTGTAATATCTAAAACTGTATATCCGGGCTATAAATTGTTTAATACTCTGAACTAATCTAATCTTAATTTCATTATTACCACGGTACCACTCTACTTTAGGATTAAGTTAGTATTAATGCCTGTTACTTATTGAGTAAGTATTAACGTATTATCTAAATACCTAATGAGATAATAGAGTATGCCAAGGTTAGAATATGTACCGGATCATAATAAATGATTGGTATTTAGGTAGATACATATGGATCTATTATTTTTACACTGTTTTAGATAACGTTGAAAGTACTTTCAGGAGTCTAAGTCGAATTCATATTAAGGGCAATAAGGAAGTTCACTTGAAGCGTAAAATTTACATGTTCGAATCAAATTGCATCTGTAATCTATTAAAATAATTTATTTTTTATTATTATTGCTCGAAAGGCGTGAGAGCGTTACCAATAAAATGATTAAGTATTAAATGTATATATTGAAGTGAAAGCAAATTGTTATATTATTTAAAAAGAAAACATGTTTATAATGCCTTCTTAATTGCAAAAAAAACACTGATTTAAACACTTCAAAAGGTCAATCAACAAAAGTGAACTAATCACGAAAAATCCGCACTCCACCATTGAAATCGGTCGGGAAACTTTCGCACTTTCTTTCCTATACTCACCAATATCGTATACATGATGTCCTGCGGCACGTCACGACGGCGTACTCGCGACAAATAGCCGCAGAGACTCCCGCGCAGGCTTTTTGAGCGCACCCACTCCCGGTACGTACGCGACCACCATACCGCAGTCAAGTGCAAGGTGACTAAATTAGAACGCAACTGAACTGCACGTATGATGAACAAAATGCACCACTTCTCAATTCGGTTCTTCTAAACTTACCGCTAAATTATATTAATTTGGTTGCCCGTCAAAAATGCTAATTAGCTACTTATTGTACGTGGGACAAGTTTTTAAAATTTAATTAATAAGTAGATAACAGGTAATTTTTGCTTAGTTATTGATGTATCATTAGACTTCATTTAAACGATGCGATGTTGGTTTTGTATATGTACTGTCATACTTTCGGATAAGTAAGAAAGATAAAGGTTCCTGAAATGATTTCTTATACAAGATGTTTTTTGGTCGTCAACGTTTCCGGAATCTCTACGGAATTTCCTCATCATCACAATCTTAATCTATTTTTCTTCATGGAAGCATACCTGGGAAGTGTCTGTTTCCCAAGATATTAGCAATTGCATATAGACCCGCGCAGCAAGATTTTTTTACGAGAAATAATTAATATCTATCTATGAAAAAACTAGCATAAACACTGGACACTATAAATTTCGCCCGATCAAGTAATTTTTTTTTATAAAAATTTTACATCGTTTCCCAACATTTTTTTTGGCATAAACTTATTTTATTTGATGTATAGAGTACGTACCCTTCGTTAAGGGTGGCAACGGAAAAACATTCTGTATATCCAATATCATTGAGGTTGTCAATAGTACATTAATCATGCCATACTTACCTACATCTAAAAATAATTCTAGGCAGACCCAATGATCTCAGTATTACATACAGATCAATGCAGTTCCACAAACATGTGTAGAAGAAGAGTTCGTTGAAGTCTAATATACAGCGCGCGCATAAATTTATTTGACAAATATTCATCTGTGATTAAATATTGTAATACAGGGTAAGGGTGGTGGGGAGGCAACTTTTTTTTAAAATCATCTTTAGGTTAAATTTTATTTTTTAGTCATTACCTAAGGCCTAATTAAACGAACTAAACTATTTTTTCCTGAAAATATAAAAAAAAATGACGGAAAATTTTGGAATTTCCCTGCGAAAATTTTCAGTGTTTTCCGCCTCAGAATCATGGTCTGAAGTCATGATATCAATACGAGTATTTGCCTGGCTGTCACAAACACCCTGTTTATTGTGCCCATTTACACAAATTATGTATTACTCAATACTGAATAACATAAATAAAAATTGTAAATATGTAAAAAATAACTCATGCTATAGGTACGTACAATACATGTTTACGTATCTACTTGATTTTCAGGTTTCGAGCTACAATTATGAGGTACCTACTTGGCTGGTTTATAAAAATGAAGTCCCTTAATTTACCACTGTTTAACCTATAATCTTTTCGGCTCTTACGTTGAAAATTCGTACTTAAAGCATAGAGGAATAAAAGTATTCCTCTATGCTTAAAGTAACACAAATTCTCATTCCAGAATACGAAAAAGTTATACTTATTACCAATGAGATTCTATTGCAGATCGGTTGGCAAAATTTACCAAAATTGGTCTTCTGATAGATTTCAATAAAGTAATTGGTCACCCAAAAGCGTCGGCTAATGTATAGGTACACTGTTTGGCGTAGGCGTGATTTTCAAAATAAAATAAACGTCTTCTGATAAACGTGCGAATAATGTGAGCATTATAAAAAAAAAACTAGAATTTACCGAAAAATTAGTCGTTTAATCCATGTAGGTTATAGTTGTAAAAGGGTCGCAACCGCGACGTAAGGTTAGTTTTATACAGCTTCCGATAAAAAAAAAACGCTACTCGAATACATTACCGAGTAAAGGTGCATGCATAGTGCACGTTACATAATCGTATGTATATGTACATGGCGTAGGTACTTATAGCCGATTGGTGTAACGCCAAGGTCCGAATCCCGCAAACATTGAATGCTGAATATCGATGTTTGTTTCCGAGTCATGGATGTTTCTAAGTATCTATGTATTTATTAGCATTGCTTTATACCCACAGACACAAGACCTTAGGGATCTTAAATGGGCTAAAAAAACCGCCACGTTCAGCTGCGACCCAGTAATAAGTTATGCTTATCGCCTGAGAGAATGCCCAGTTCCTCTTAGGGTGCATCTGGCCCGGCGCCTGGCCCGGCGCCGGGCCAATGGGAAAAAATAGTTTCATCTGGCCCGGTGATATGCTACCGGGCCAGATGACACAAATCAAGTGCCATCGTCCCCGGTGAGGGAGAAAAAAGACGCCTCCTAATTTGGGCATCTATGAAAGGAACTAATAAATCAAACGCTTAGTATCAGTATTCTTTTTTTATAAGCCATAAAACTAAACCTGAAAATTAAATACACTTCTCAAAAACGCTATGATGTAAGAAAATAATAACCGGGCCCTATGTTGATACATGTCACGAACAGAAACAACGAGTCGCAAAGAGAAGCCAGATCCAAGCACTAGAGTAGAAGGTGCATGCATCTTCAGGATTAAAAATATAAAGGTGAATACTTTATTGCACTTATAATCTTGTTACTTTTGAGATATATTATCTATACATGGTGTTTTTATACTTACGAAGGGTATGTATATACACAAATAAAGTGTTTATGCAAAAAAAAAATCTGGGAAATGATGTAAATTAAAAAAAAATATTGATCCGAAATTTATAGAAAATGTTTATGCGTTTTTTCATAGACAGATATTAATTATACCGAAAAAAATCTTGTACGCGAACTATGTGCATTTATCCAGAAAAAGGTCTATTTAATCTTTGGATAAATCTTGGCAACCAGATACTTCCCAGGTATGCTTCCATGGAGAAAAATGATCGTAGTGAGGAGACCCTGACGACCAAAAATCATCCCTGGTGCATGAGCTGCTCAAAGCCAATGATAAAAATAGCAAGATATTTCCTGGGTCGTTTTCGACAACGCCATACGACAAATGCCTGGAAGGTAGCAAGCTTGCAAACATTGTTAAAAGCGCTTTATGCTGATCATATGAAAATTGATACCTATATGCAAATCAAGGGAGGATGTTTGTTTCCGAGTGACCACCGTGGATGCGTTTCTATGTTACGTCAATCAATATGTATTTAACATATAGCATTGTTCTTTACCAGTACCCACGCAAATAACGATTTTGGCTTCGCACAAGACATTTTTAGGATTGATCTTAATACTGTTTGTATGGACTAGGTCATAGCATACGTAGGTTGTGAAGTGTGTGATTAAAAAAAACGTAGACTGTTTGTATGCTTTTAGTACCTACTTATACATTTTGTTTGTTTCATAGCATTTTGGCTTCGTTGATTATGTTCAAATTCAAAAAGATCACTTTAAGAAGTCTATTTCAGGTTGAGTTTAATGACCAATTTGATATCGGGATTATTGAGGTGATTTATAGTTCCAATGATCAGTAATAACTTACTAGCTTATCGCCTGAGAGAATGCCCGAGTTCCTCTTACATTATATCAAATGTGTGTATAATTCTTAAACTGCTCGTCTCCCAATAATATAAAAATAAAGGTTAATTTTACAAGATGACAGTTGAGAAGAAAATGTCTGAAATATATGACATTTATTTAGATTAGTTAGCTTAAACACGTCCTAGGGATCTATGTACTTAATAACACTGTTTTACTCTTTGATATGGCTGTTAGCGAGTTACATCAATAAACGGGGTTTTTACGATAGACAGTTACTAAATACCTACAAGATTTATTTGTCAAGGGCATATCCAATAAATTGCGAAATATTTCGGCGTAGATCCGATTTGTTTCGTTCGCCATAACCATTGTTCTGTTCGTCTCGTAATTCAAGCGAAACGCACGCAGCGTGCGATATGTCTGTATTGCAATACTTACTTACGTTGCGCTTACTTTTTACTTTTGCTGTTTTATAATGACTAGTGTTCCCCGTGATTTTATCCACTTTCTTAAGATGATGGACATGTTTCAAACACTAGAAAGACATGCTTTTAAATTAATGAGGGGTTAAGAAAATGCGCCCGAGACGTATTTTTGCACAAATATATTTCTTAGGAATAGAATCTATGTATTTTCCGTATACCAAATTGACCTCGTATACATATAAACGTGTTCCCGAGATTGACGCTTTAAGAAAACCATACCTCATTTCTTCCTGGAGAGGTCATTGATCTGCATGTCTCTGAGACAGCATCAGACTTTGCATTCAAAATAATTACCTTCTTCTTCAGCCTATTGCAGTGCACTGCTGGACGTAGGCCTCCCCCAGGGTACGCCACAAGACTATTGTCACAGGGGGGTTTTGCCCATAGTCACCACGCTAGGCAGGCGGGTTGGTGACCGCAGTGTAATTTTCGGACTATGTTGTCAGTAGGAGAGGCGCTGCTGCCCACCTAATACCCACGGGCAGGCAGGGGTGGTACAAACTACTCTGCCGGCACCACGCGGCTGAATAATTACCTATAGGTACTTGTTTTAATTTAAGTAATTATACCTACTATTAGTAGCGGGATACGATAGCTATTATTATAGAATAGTGCGTTGGCTCGGTTACAAAAGGATACGCTCATGTCTTCCTGTGAGTGTAAGGTAAGAGGTATCAAGAAAACCGGTTATTAATGATACACCTACATATTCATATATATAGGTAATATACATATAGACTCCGTCCTTTTTGATAAAATAGATGCCTATGTTCTTCTTTTGGATAGGCGTTCACCTATGTACCTACACTGTAGACTAAATTACCTAAATCCATTGAGCCGATTTGTCGAATAAATGTTATACATACACTAAAAATACCCTGTATATACTGTACCTAGCTACTCTTTTATAGGGCGCAAGAAAAGCAAGCGGAAGCGGCGGCGGCGCCGCCGCCCCGTTTCGCATTTCCTCCTCAATAAAAGCACCTTATAAATATGGGTATTAATGTTATTGAAGAAGACCCCTTTCACTTAAATTGATTTTGATCAATGCCAATCAACCAAATAAATGTAAGTAGATTGTATCACAAATTATTGAGATTAATTTAACGATTTGCCTTATTTCCTCAAAATTGGTCAGAAGTGGCACCATGTGGTACTATCGGCCCTTGGTGCTCTACCTACCCCATAAGGGATAAAGGCGTAATTATATGTACCTATGTATGTATTTGCTTTAGGTAGTTCCTATGTAGAGCACGTAGAGATAATTGAAATTTAGAAAGAAATAAATTATCAGCATCAAAAGTGTTGAGGGATTAATCTTGTTTTTTTACAACCTGTCGTCGACGTAACATTATATTTGCCGACTCATTTAACAAGAATGATGCATAGCTCACTGTCTAGACCGCTTAACTAGTTCAGAAAGAAATGAACATTACCGTTGCAGTCTGTTGTAATTCCAAAAAGAGGGCATTAAAATAAATTGTAAGACGTTAGCAGGACATTTGGGTTACATCAGAGTTACAGGCTCTATACTTGCATTCAAGTCACGGAGCGGACAGGAAAGTGTATTGACAGCATCACCAACTACCAGCAGAAGTGAGAGTTTCTTGGTCATAATAGTTCATTCGCCGGTAACCGTCAAACGTAGTCCATTAATTTTCCTATGCTTTGTAGGTACTACAGCTTTCATTATTGTTCGATATTAAAGTCAAAGATAGTAAAGTCTATGTTGCAGCCTATTAGTATAGCAATTTCTTAGAGATCTTGACCTTTGTTTATATTACGGTGTAAATTCTATGACTGTTTCAATTTATTTCTAAAAATCAAATCAATAGCTAGTTCTGAACTTTAGTTCATCTCGTTCAAACCCTGTGTCAAGGCTCGATCGAATTTTAAATAAATGGTACATCATGTCGAGATATTTATTATGCAATGCCTAACTTTCAGGTTCTTAGGTGCCTACCTACAATCACAAACAAGACAACTCAGACTACTATTTATTGAAAAATCGATTCGAGATTCCATGATTATGGAACAGAACATAAATATGTTCTGTGTGTGCATGAAAATACATCTAGGTACTACCAAATCAATATTTTGTTTACTATATTTTATTTTACGTACTACGTGACAATTACTATGAGGACCATAGGTACCATGTAAAAGTAGTCCGCATTGCCTGCTAGGACAGCTCTGAACCCGTTACCTGCCCCGTATCGCCTTCAATGGTTCGTTTCCAATTCGTCACGGGTGTATTTGTCGTCACAATAGGACTTGTTTCGGGGTCATATTCACATTAATATGCCACTGCTTATGCATCTGTGCCAGGAGTCGAATAGGTGAATGACCACCGCGCAACTTATGGGCAAGGTATAGTTTCATAATGAAAGGAATATAGTAGAACGTCTTTGCAAGACTTTATGCTTCCACTGTTGCATTACCATATCAATATTAGTGGTTATGTTTGAATAATAAAAAAACTGCTTTAGGAAGAAGTTCTACTATCCCCCTCGCACTATAATGTTGTTTACTAAACAAAGAGAAACACAATCTATAGGCAATATCTAAAACAATTGACTGAATCAGACGTTAGGCAAGATTTTTGCTTCACCTTGCAATATTTTTTGTGGGAGATAAAAAAAATGATAGGAGAAAATCCGATGGTGTTGCCCAACTATAGTAATGCGTTGTGTTACTTGTGTTCCTTTACAGGTGAAAGTACTTAGTGGACAATGGAAAACCTCCACGTGCATCATGCAGCTTCCATTTCCTTATACAGGATGTTTGTGTCAGCCTGGCAAATATTGACACTCGTACCATGACTTCAGACCATAATTCTGAGGCGGAAAACACTGAAAAATTTCGCAGGAAAATTCCATATTACGTTTTTTTTTTCTTCAGGAAAAAAACTATTTAATTCGTTTTTATTAGGCCTTAGATAATGATATTAAAATAAAAAAAAATACAAAAAAAATATTTTTACAAAAAGTTGCACTCAAAAAAGTTCAAATACTGATTAACCGTAATGGAGTCACATGTGATCGAAAAAACAGCAATGTGTTATACAATAACCAATAAGCCCATTTAATTAGTCACAGGATCGCCCGATATAATTGGCGCAGAGAGCAAAGATTACTGATGATAATCAAATCAAAAATACATTTCCTGCGAGTAATAACACTGTCGTATTCAACACAATGGTACTTGTTCAGCATGCCAGTATTTGCCTGGCTGTCACCCAAACCCTGTATAATTTGCATTGGTTAATGAAATTAAACATATCGCTCTAATGGAAGTAATGTTAAATAATATTTTTAACAAAGTGTTGATGAATTAGTGTCAAATTAGGTTGACTAGAGTACGGTTTATATATCGTAAAATGTTGAGGTTAGTTAGTAGCGGTATGTTTCAGGCCTATTTGCGGCTAAGCTTGGGTACCTAGGTGATACATTAGAGATGAAATAACTAAATTGATGTTGAAACGTTTTACTTTCCCGCAGTTCTTGATTGGATCCTAATATCTTGCACCCAGGGCAATGACTAATCCCAGGGCAAGGACCAGTTGCTTCTAAAAAAAACCAGCATGTATGGCCTTTAACAATGTAACAAAATTCTCAATGTCTCGAGACAAGCATAGTTTGCCGGCCTGCTCAATGAAGATATTGTCATTTAACAAGAGCGCGTACCTAATTCCTAGCTGTCAAACTAACATCCTACACTCTCATGCAAGTCACGTGCTCGCGAGCGACTCCTGCGCAGGCATCACCGTTACCGACATTTTGTAATGGCGTCCAAGGGAATGCATCGCCCTAGACACGAGTCAATGGCCTGCTGACTAAGTGGCTCGGATTTTTGGTACACACCTTGTACGTGATCCTATCACAGTGTGGGTGATAGGCTGAACCAGGATACCTTCAGTTAGTGAATAAATTTTTGTCAGCATAAAAATGGCTCTACCATTGACTGATGATGATGATCTCCGACCGTATTTCGGTCAAGGCGACCAATCTCTACGGAGATTGGCCAGGTACGCAGGAGATATTATATTGCACAAGTGTGTGCGCAAACACAGATGCACTCTCTATTCCGTTACTCTCATAGTCCGATGGGACGGAAAGCCGACACGACGAAAATTGTCAACATTGACTAACATATAGGAATCACCAAATAAATGAATTTAGGTCATTCTAACAAGCTCGCTTAATGGCTAATTGCTATTACAAAATACATATCGCGATTAGTTAACCGATTCGATAATGTTGATTTTTTTTGTGAAAATAATTGAAGGTTTTATTTACAATCTCCGTCGATCTATCTCTAGTAGGTAGCGATACCTACCGAAGATAGCTAAGCTTGTACGGCGACAATAGGCTATATGAGGACAGCTCCTACTGCAGCTCTGGAGGCCATGCTAAGCTTACCGCCACTCCATCCGATTATTAGACAGGAAGCGGCGTCGTCAGCGGTACGCCTCAGGTCCCTAGAACTCTGGAGAGAGAGCGGTACGACCCACACAACCTACGAGGATATACCGATACTCAGGGCTCCCAGCGACAGGAGTGGGTATTTGATAAAAAATATAAAATCCAGTTGCACGAGAATGACGACTACGAAGACCTGAAAGTGAATGAACTTAGGATATTCACGGACGGATCCAAAACAGACTCTGGAACGGGGTCAGGAGTATTCTCCGAGGACTTGCAGGTAAGAGTCGCCACACCTTTGGGATGCTACAACACGGTCTTCCAGGCCGAGTGCTTCGCGATCTCATAGGCAGCTACAGCCATAATAGCCAGAGAGGTAACTGACCAAGGCATCAGAATCTTCTCGGACAGTAGGGCAGTCCTACAGGCGTTAAACAGCAACACTATTACCTCGGGGCTCGTCTACGGCTGCCACCGCCAACTAACAGAGGTATGTAGATACAACCGTCTCACACTGCAGTAGATCAAAGGCCACAGCGGCTCGAGAGGTAATAACTCTGCGGACGCGCTGGACATGCAAGGTTCGGACCTTATAGCGATAGGTCCGGAGCCTATCATACCAGCCCCTGCAGGTATCGCCAGGACCTTGCTGAGAGCTGGGACCGGCGAACAACACGATGCACACTGGTTCAGTCAGGAGGACTGTCGGCAAGCAAAAGAGGCCTTACCTCAAATTTGCGGCCGACTGTCAAAAAGGTTAATGAAGTTGAATAAACCCCAACTGAGACTGATAACCAGCATTATTACAGGTCATGGAGCTTTCAACAAACACCTCTTTATATTAGGTCTTACAGACAGTACCCTGTGCAGAGCCTACATGGAAGAAGAGGAAACAGCCGCCCATTCGCTGCAGAGAAGTGGCCCCATACCGGGCAAAATATCTCGGCTCTCCAGGCTCGCATAGCGAGACTCTGGGCAACCTAAAAAGGCTGCTAAGATTTCTGGAGGAGACAGGCTGGCTCGAGTAGAGAGCATACCACCCTTACGCAAAATAGGCGCACAGTCGTCGAGTTATGGAAGCAAGCCCGCCCCCTGATTACGTAAAAGCTATAGCAAAGCCGAAGCAAAGCGATAGCGAAAATTGTACAATATTCGCCTTGAAATGTCAAATTTCCTTTGAAATTCATTTTACTTAATACGAATTTAACAAGCGATTTCTGTACAATTTTCGCTATGGCTTTGCTTTTGCTAGTTAGGTAACAGTTAGGTAATAAGGGGGCCGTTCTACCATATTATACCATACCATAGGTAGCGATTGGCTGCATTGTCTTATCTATGTGGTCATTTATCTTTACTTTTTTATAGTCAGCAATTAATAATGAAACCATTTTGTGTTGAGGAATTTATTCCATTTCTTTATTAATAACTCTTAAGTTTCTTGAGGAGTAGATCAAAAACTTTTAATAATTTCCTTTCCATTGTTTTGACTACCGACGAGACGCCTACAAATGGTTCTGTAATTTATATTTTGAGCAGGTCGTAAAACTCTACGGTAATTGAAATAAGTGGGTACATAATGATTGTAAGGAGGCCTGCCCTGTTCAATATTCAGGAAAGCATTTAACATTTTTATTTAATAGCATGCTGCAAATGGGCACTCATAAAAATTTCTGCATTCCTTACCTTTGGTGGTTTTACCTAGTGACAAAATAAATAAATTTACACAAAGTATTCTACGTAGGTTAAAGTTATTTATTTTCATCTCATTTACAAAATTGTATCTTTATCATTGTGATATGAATTACCTTAGAATAGTTGTACGTCTTATTAAAAAAAAAGTATTTACATTATTCTTCCTAAGTACAGAAGCCTAGTGTTTAACAAACATCTATCGATTTAGTCACCCTATATCAGGTTATACAATCCTAGAGTCTAGAAGCTGAGATAGTCTAACACTTTTCTACTGACTGATTAGCAATAAGTAATTAAATGTACCAATTGTTTTATGAAACACTTATCTATACGAGTATGACCGTTGATACTGATATAAAATTCGTCTGAATCTACACAACTTATGCCGACTGCAACTCTAATATTTTTTCCGAAGTCTGTAGCTAATTAAGCGAGCAAAAAAGCTAGTTAATTATAATTACAGGCATCCACTTAAATATGCATTCGTATATTAGTATATAACAGTCGGTAATCGGTCTATGTAATAGTTATTCAACTAAGAGCGTGCATCGTACTCGTTATTGATAGATGTTTGTGTGCCGTTGGATGATGCTACGACACAGATGTTTACACTGATGAAGTGTTACCTAGAAGGTACAGTTTGTTAGAGGTAGATTGCACTACGGCCTAGTTTATATCTGTGGACATCGATTTCCGTAATTTAATGACATGATTTCAAACACTGGTGTATTTAGAACATTTAAGCCTCTTTCTTTTCAAATGAAGCGTTGTTTCTTCAAGTAAATTAACAAATACGAGTACAAGCCTTTTACGTGACAACTTTTTCATTCTCTTATCGATCGTCAACCAGTCAATAGTTGGCTGTATAAGACTCTACAACGTCATCCCACCAGAGTTACATTGTATGCAGTTTAGGTTGAAATGGGTTAATGGAACATCAAATTAACTTTATGTTTACGACACAAATATAAAAAAAAGTTTTTGTTACGCGAACGTCATAAGCTACGGAAATCCAGCCCAGTATATACAATGTATTTTTTTATTACACAGTATAGAACAATAATCTATAATAGGTTAGGTACATTATGCAGAAAGAAATACAGATAACAGGCTTTCTTAAAAATATAATATTTTTTTAAATTATACTTCTTACATAAATACACAGTGTAGCCAAAACTGCAGCATCACGAAGAAGATCCTACAGCTACGATTAACATAGCGGTAAAAGATCAGTGACAAGTTGCCAGCTTATCGCCTGAGAGAACAGCCCTGCAGCCTTATTACCTAACTAGTAAAAGCAAAGCGATAGCGAAAATTATACAAAAATCGCTGATTGTTTGTCAAATTCGTATTACATAAGATAAATTTCAAAGGAATTTTGACATTTCAAGGCGAATATTGTACAATTTTCGCTATCGCTTTGCTTCGGCTTTGCTTTTACGTAATCAGGGGGCTGAGTTCCTTAGACGATTCTACGACGCAGGAAAGGAGATAAAGGTAGCTGTTATATCCTATATAGTAAAGCCCCACATCAGCACAGGATTTTACAATGTTCTAAAATAGATTCACACATATTTTTCTAACCTTATAATTTCCTTAGCAGAGCATAACAATACACTTAGTCTGTCTTATATCTAAGAAATTAATAAGTATTTACATTTAGCACAGGTACACATGTTTACACATTACAATTTACCTAACCATTTCAATCGGTCGTTAACAGCTCTGGGACGATTTTAAAGGAGCATTCGTATTAATCTCTGTAGGGTTTCACTTCTACTTTCCATTCCTTTACGGGACGTAACCAGCAATCACTTATAATTAGATATGTCAACGTGAACATAACTTTGAGAAGTCAACGCAAATTCTAAAATGTAGTAGATAATTCAGTTTTGCATTTTATTTTCCATACCTATTGATTGTAGCTGTACAACTTTTACAAATCATAACATACGGAATTTCAAAAACACCAATGTGTAGCTAAACTAAATTTCGTTACCTTTAATTATTGTAGGTACTGATTATAATAAAATTTTGGCACGGATTTAAAAATAAATCACATTTTTACTTCGTATAACGCAACTCAGTATCATAATCAAGCAAAATTGCTATTTAAAATTAGATAGTCACTTATCTTGAAATTATTTCCTAGACACATAATTTTATTATAAAAGCAGCTTAGTTAAAAAATAAAATCTGTTTTACAAATAGATAATCTATAAATTAATTAAATAAGTATGTACAGCCTATATTTTAGGCTCATTAGAATAAAGCTTAACTTAAGATAATTTAAATTAAATTCGACAAATCTCACTATTCACTGACGCACTGGTTAAATGTCTTGAATGGTAACTGTACATTATGCACTTTATTATGCACATCAAGTTCAATATTGCACATGCTTAGTCTTCCAAACTGTTTTATATTGTCATTTGTTAAAGTTAAAATGTCACTTTTCATTAGTGCCCTCTGTCGTCGGTAACGGTGAACGTTCCATTGGTAGAGGAACAGTCGAAAGTAGGCCTGAAAACAATATTTTAGCTTGTTATACACGTATAGGTAGTAGATGGCGTTAGTGACTCCATAAATGTAAATACGCCTACGGTATTCAACTGACAAAAGCTGTGCTAGCTAAGTCGCCTGCTTGAGTTAAGTGCAATATATGGTTGCAATACACCGTTACAGTTACTAAAATACTTAGGTATAGATTTCAAGGTGTAAGTTTGCAGGATTTTGTAGGTGGAAAATTGATCTATGGTCTTCAGTACAATAGTCATTTAGTAATTTATTAGAAATTTTCTAGTTATATATATTTTTTAATTTATATTATTACTAGCGGCCGCCGACGACTTCGTATGCGAGAAAGAGCATTACACCCGTGCGAAGCCGGAGCGGGTCCCTAGTTATACATGTTAACCTTCCTCGTGAATCACTCTATCTTTTAAAAAATTTCAACCGTTTCATAATTTAAAAGATTTAAGCATACATACGGACAGACAGCGACAGCGACTTTGTTTTATACTATGTAGTGATATAATATACCTAGGTTTTTCACATAGTTAAAGAAAAGTCACATAATCCCTGGGTGGTTTATGCGTTGTCCCCCACCACTTATATCTAAGTACTTATTATACTACTTTCTATTTATGAAAACTTTTCTAAATTGAAGTTCGTGTTTTTTTGCTATCTTTAATTAACTTAAAAAATGAGTCTTGTATTTTGAGTGCGTCTCACTAGATGAATGATGGCGTTAGTTACTATTGTATAGCGTCTACGAGCAGTGCATTTATTTATTATTGAAGCTTTAGCACAAAACTTCAGAAGTTTCGTGAAGGGTATATATATATAATATGTAAATACTTACGTTTTGGTAGTCTGGAATTTTTTAGTATTGGAGGTCTCAGGCAGGAGAAGGACTATGCCTCCACCAATCGCGCTCAAAACTGCAATAGTCACCATCGGCAGATGCTCGTTTATCATCGTCTGGAAGTAAAACGTTGAGATGTAAAACAAAAACATAGTTAAAAGCCTTGACAGAGAATTTGAACTAAAAATGTCACATTAATATACAAAGTCCGAGTTTTATAACACACAAAAAAAATTGTTTTTTTTGTTTCAACAAAAAATTAAGTACCAGTCGTTTGATGATAACATCTAACTAGATATTTGCGTCATTTTATTAGGTCAACTCTAGAGAGTTGAATTTACTTACCAATTTCCATAAGTACGGTATGCAAATAAGCGCTAATCCCGCGGATATTTGACTAGCTCCTACTCCCATATTCCTGATCATAGTGGGATAAAGCTCTGCAGTGAATATCGGCATCATCATGTTCGTGGAGCCGATGGCAAACTTTCCAACCATCAGACAAATGATCATCACCCAATCGTTAGCGAAAGATATCGATAGTAGCTCGCTGGCTATACAAGACAATCCACAGACTAGCATACTTATGAAGATTGGCACTCGTCTGCCTGCATACAACAGAATTGGTATGCTCGTCGCTATAGCAGGTATCTCCACAGCTGCCAATATTATGGAAGTGACGTGCAGGTTCCCCAAATTGAAGTTTCCGATGTTTAACAGAAGCCCATAGTAAGCAATGGTCATGGCAAACCATGCTATAAATAAACAGATGGTGCGTTTTAGAAGAATTCCTTTAAATAGGAGTAGTACATTGGGTTCCTCATCATGTGCTTCATTTTTGTGCACCAACAGTTGTTTATCTAAGTCTGTGGGCAATTCCTTATTGTTGAATTTTGCAGCTCTTTCTAAAATTACTTTTGCTTCTTGTGTTCTTCCTTTGCCTATTAACCACCTGGGTGACTCAGGAAGTACAAACCTGAAAATATGCGAAAATGAACATTAATTAATATGATGTATTTATGATATATAGGTATATCTTTAGCGCCATGATAAAGATAATCATGATTATATTTTTAGTAACTTTATATTTATAAAATCGCTTACCATAGTAATAAAAGCAGGCATCCGGGAAGAGATAGTGACAGCTGCAAGTCTCTCCAATTGGGAAGATATAGAGATATCAGCGACACGATTACGTATGCGATGGGTAGTGGGAAGAAGTTGCATACTCCTGCGATCGTCACCCATTTCCCGCCGACGATTTCCACAGACAATACAAATGCTGCGTAGACCACAGACACGGAAACCAGGCCCATTACGAGACGGACAATGACGTATTGCACGTACGACCGCACCAGCAACGATAGAATAGCCAGCGCACTTTGGGCTATTATCATCCCCATAAGTATGCGCTTTCTTCCGAACCTGAAAATGTAAATAATTATGTTGATTTATAAATAAATAAAAACATAAAAAAATATAACAAATGATGTACTTATGGTGCGGTAAATAAATTGATAATTAGTTATTTATTTACAACCGCAAAAATCTCATAAAGAACCTAGAAACTATGTAGTACCGGAAATCATGAGCAACGTGCATCACGATGAATTTATTACTAAGTTTTATTCCTCTAGCTAGACTCTAGAATGTTATAATGACATAAACATTATATCTTACTTATCGGACACCCATCCTCCGACGACACCACCGATGCCGACGCCAACCAGAAACACGACTTCAGCCAGGTTCGTGAGTCCGGCCCTGTCGCAGACTAAGCTCCACTCCGAAATTATAGTGTCTCCTACTTCGGACCTGTCAAAGTCCCATTCCGTACATTTTTGGAAGGTGTCCAGGATAGGTGCGGTGTGGTTCAGAATGCTGGCTACGGTCAGACCGGGAGGCAAGTCTCGGACTGAACAAGCCGATTCTGGCTGACTGTAGTTTATCCATTCTGCTATGGACAAATTTGCTAAGCTATCCGGTCTTCGGCACCAGAATTTGGTTTCTCTAGCCTGGAAAAGAGTTAAATAATGGAAAATTGTTAATAGGCCAGTGTGAGAATATTTATTTAACTAGGCACAAAATTAATTTAATATAAAAAAATTGAAATAAGTCAAATGTTACTAGGTGATGCTAGGTATCACAGACGATCTCGACGCAACGAAATTATTTACAATTTTCATTAGTTTCTTGTATTAACTTAACTAACCGCAAAACTCACAAAAGTTAAAATTACACATTTACACAGTCAAAACAAACTCACAGTTCACAGTTCCAAAAAATACATCTTGCCATGTTGTTTATAATGACTTAACCACACATAATTACAACAAGTCTACCTATCTTGTGAAAATAATCACATTTGTCGGTATTTTTGTAATACACAGAAGAAATCAGCGAGCGACTCACTACTGAAATGGCGCTTGGTATTTGTTATGGGGTGTTCGTGGTTCGCACAATCACGTTTAGACTATCGGAGCCAAATATAGGTAAAGGCTCTGTGACGAGTTCCTAGCTCATCGCCTGAGAGAACGCTCCCGAATGAAGGTCTTCTGCTGATGTGGGTCTTTACTAGAATACCACCTGCATCTGCTTCCGCGCATGTCGTAAGCGTCGACTTGAGGCAAAGTAAGTTTCATTCATAAATTAAGAATATTTTCAGGATGGATGGTAGATATCATGGCTCACGCCTCCAGCTTTTACTCTACGTTGTTGTTTCCCTAGTGTGTGGCGCTTTACAGAGAATTACAGATGTTATCTAACGCGTGCGCGTTACATTTCTTAAGAAATCTCTTTAAACTTAGTATTAATAGATCTTCAAAGATATATAAGGTTATTGGTAAGTAATAGATAAATAGGATCGGACATGCGTACGCCTACGTATGTGTTTGCGATATGAAATATAATGAGATTAGGAATAAAGTTATAATGGTATGATATATATGATTGCGAATAATATGGTAATGTATGGGCATGCATTTGAAAAAAAAAGGCGAAAATGTTCAGGATTGTTATTTTAAAATTATTGCTTTATTTACATTAAACAAAAACTGGTGTATAAGATCAATAAGTCAACGGACCTACTGACATTCTCAATAATCCTCATTGCATTGTTTGTCGTGCGAATTTTATTTTCAAGTGGTAATTCTAATTCTTGGTTTAATCGACAGTGCGGAATGATCAGATAAAATATGAATATTACAAAAATAAACCCAATAAAAAATTCTGTCTACTAAGAATTTAACCCAATGACATTCCATTTCACGTTCCTGTTTTACATGTGCCTACTTGTTCTTATTACGTTCATGGTGCCTACTATTTAGTATTCTGTGATTGTGCATATTTTACCTTATCTGCACTGAATACTTGTTTATTTAGAATATAACTGGCTTGCAGAAAAAAAATGTAAACTAAGACCGAGGCAGTCGTTGACAATCTATGTAAAAAAAAGAAAACAGTACATGTCGGGTCTTTAATAAACACCAAGTAAAACCCCTTAGATTTTGAATGGATTTTTAAACATACATATACATACATACATATAATCACGCCTTTATTCCTTACAGGGTAGGCAGAGCACCAAGGGCCGATAGAACCACATGGTGTCACTTCAGACCTATTTTTAGGGGATATTTGAGATGTACAAGTTCGGTTAGTAGTGACAGGTGGTCAGGCCAACGCCTACAAAACAAAATGGATTGCTAATGAATTTTTAAAATTTACATTAAATTTTTTTTTTAAACGAAAACCGAGTTCCTCCCAAAACTCGAGCTTATTAAGTAAAGTAAATTTTACTAAAGGGCAAATATATATTGCGTTAAGCCGTGCACGAAGTTTAGAAGGCATAGGGGAAAGTGGGGTATTTGGGAACACCTAACTTACAACCCTGTAAAATAATAAAAGAAAGTCAAAAATGTAATTAACTTTTATTGCAACAGGAACGTTACTTATCCAACTACAAAGAAATTAACTCAAAACTTTTGGAAATAAACTTTATAATAAAAAAATTTAAGAAAATAAAAAACATTGGTGTTCGTATTTACCCGATATCGTGTGGGGCAATTGAGATCAGTCCGCGGTGGAGACACGAACCATATGGGGTAATTGCGAACGACATACTTAAGTCTTAATAAGTAGGTGCTATAATTATTTAGTTTAGCACAAATCACATGTAACGTAATTTATCATGTGCTCAGGTATTGCAAATGACGCACCTAACGCAATAACGCAACGTTCCTAATTACCCGAACTTGGAAAGTCGAAACAAAATGACCGTTACTCGCAATATTAGTGGTGGTGAACTTAAAACTACTTGGAATTTATAAACTGATAGTACATGTAAGATGACAACAAAATATGTTGTCATTAACCTCAAAAATATCATTTTTGTGCTGATTTTTACATGCGACAAAAATTGTAACAAAATTACGTAAAAGATTATTTGACTCACCGTGACGAAATGCGTGCATCTTCTTACTCGCACTTTTGCGGGCATACTAAGGGCTGGCATGCTTAGATGTGTGCGAGCGATGTAGTGCGGGAGGTTTATTAGATATTCAACTGTTCTCAATTACCCGCCGTTCTCAATTACCCCACCTTCCCCTAATATTGTCACATTTATATGCCAGCAAATGATTAAATAGGCCACATGACAAAAGAGAGAAATGAGTAGGCTTCGAAACTTTACGTCTGACAATATAAGCAACATATAATTACACTCCTTCTTTCTGCCCTGTTCCCAATCATTTGGGGTCGGTGCAATATGTAGGAACTCTTCTTTCATTCATCCCTATTATCCGTCATCTCGTTATTCTCATGTCTACCTCTTCCTCTATAACCATCTTACTTTGGACACGGCTTAACGCAACATATAATTTCACCACTTAACACAATTATCTTCATCTTCATAAGCCTATTGCAGTCCACTACTGGACGTAGGTTCCACTATCTGTTTTTTAGGCGGCTCCATCATCAGACCCTCGTTTTCTTTATATTATGTGTAGTTGACCAAAATTCTCTATAAAAATCTAAAAACGGACTACTCGTGCCTTTTATATTTGAGGATATCCCTAGATTCCTTAGAGATTCCATCATCAGATGTTATGTTTTATATGTAGGTGATCAAAACGCTCAGTAAAAGTATAAAAACAGACTACATTTGCCTACAGTATTTGAGGATTGCCCTCGATTTCTCCAAGATCCCATCATCAGATCCTAACATGATGAATATGGGACCAACTTGGAAGCATACCATGACAAACTATTAAAAAAAAAATTAAATCGGTTCATAAATGACGGAGTTCTGAGGTAACACACATAAAAAAAAAAACATACAGACGAATTGTTAACCTCTCTTTTTTGAAGTCGTTTAATAAAAAATGGAACATGTTGTAACAGTGGACCGAGGACTTCAGATCCGCACCACCTCCCAGGCGACGAGCTAAGAACTTGCCACTGATCAACCAAATTTACCCGATATGATAATCGTGTCTGAAACCTTCCTTAACCTGCAGTTCTCGATTGTGCCTGCCCTACCCCCCGAAACATAGAGTTGTAAAAATAAATCAATTGAAGGTTTAACTTACCTATTATCATGCGAATTTGGTGTAACAAAAGAGGTATACGAAATACTATGAAAATACTTTAATGAAACTATCCACTGAATTTTACACAGGAAATCGCAAGTATGTTTGGCACGATTGTATGTAACATTCTTGAGTTGTTCAGGAATTCTGTATACCTACTATGTCAAAAATAGACATGTGTTTTCGAATCTCAACTATATACTATATATACGGTATATAACTATATATGCGGTTATATATGGTGGACTATACAGGGTTATTTTCGGTCGTCAACGTTCCCGAAAACTATGGAATCTCTTCATCATCACGATAATTTTTCTCCATGGAAGCATACCTGGGAAGTGTCTGGTTTCCAAAATATTAGGGCCCAAAGTTGAGTAAATAGACTGCGTTTTTCTGTTTAAATGCACATTGACTCGTGTAGCAAAATTTTTTCACAAGCAATAATTAATATCTGTGTATGAAAAAACTAGCATAAACACTGGAGACTAAAAATCAAGTTTAAAAAAAAACATAAAAATTACATCGTTTCCCAGCATTTTTTGTGGCATAAACTTACTTTATTTGATGTATACAGTATACATCAAGTAGTACCCTTCGTTAAGGGTGGCAACGAAAAAACAACCTGTATTAATAGCTTTTCGCTTAACATACCCCCTTTGTTATACCCTGTATAATAGCTTAAAGCAAATATTGCATAGAAACATACGTAGTCTTCTGAATGAGCATGAATAATATAATACTTAAATGTTCCAGGAAACTATGAAAACTGTACGTCTACATACGTTTTTAAGTCTATTAAAGAGCCATTACTTTTTTTTATGTTCTTATTCTATTACAAATGACTTTGATATTTTGTATATCCTACCATATAACAATTTAGTAGATTATAAAAAAAGTTGCAACTCGACCGAAGTTAGTACAACGTACGTGAGTATACGTACAGGTAAGTACAATATTTTTTAATAAGGAAGTATAAAAATATTATTATTTTGCTAGACAATTTACTTTTATTGCGTTGGTAAAAAATTTAAACTGGTGTTAATCTGTTTATTACCATGTTCTATAATACATTGACGTGTTTTGTACCTAAAATACCTACGTATACGCAACACCTTATACGCGAGTGCTTGTCACCCTACGTACCTATATGGTATGCCGTAGCTTGTTGCAACTTACGTCTTACAGTGACCGTGGTTCTAAGTCACGGCCACGGTCGCACCGCACAGTCATTCATTACACTCGGTTGTATTACCTAACTTATAGCGAAATTACGTAATTTTTTAATAGGCTAGATCTCTCTTTTCGTGGAAATTGTGGTAGAGAGGTACAGATTAGATGCATTCACTCTGTTTTTCTGTGGTTATTGGTTTAGTGATATTGAATATTTTTAAGAATGCGCGTAAAAAGCGGCAGTGTATCCTTAGTTTTTTAAATAAATAAATAATAATAATAAATATGAATAAATCGTATCTCTTATATTATTTTGCAATCATTCTTCCAAATTTATAATTATGAAATCAAAAATTTTAAACTCAATATAATTAAAAGGATTAACGGTCAATGTAGAGTAGAGCTCTAAAGTCAATATAAAATTATGGAACCGGCAAAATAATTTATTCTGTGACAAGAATATATCTGCTGCTTCTCATTCCGTGCATGTGGTACCTACAAGTCGGCTGAGGAACTCGTCATAGGCTAGAACTTGTCACTGATCACTTACGTCTGGCCCCGCTATCATAAAAATGGCTGTAGAATATCTTTCTCATGTTTCTTTTTCATCTTTCTCATCTTTATAATTATGTATGTACCTATATTTATTTATATTATAATTTCCATTTTCTTTATTAATCATGTTATAATATACAATATCTTGACTATGTAAGATAAATTTATAAAAACACTTCTCCATTAATATAATCCGTTAGGATATGGTTGATCGTTTCATCTTTAAACATTGTACTCGTAGTGAGGGATTCAGCTTTGTTTGCCGAGATTTGGCTAGTGTATAGCTAACGAGATGAAGAATAAAATTCGTCATCCGAGTAATTGACCCGGTGGCTTAGTGGTTATAGCGGCTGGCACGGTTTGCAGCGGTCGTGGGTTCGATTCCCACTCGGGTGAAGAATTTTTTCCATTTTCCTTATTAATAATTTTATTATAATTTAAACTCACGGTAAACGTAGGCAGGTATATATGGAAAGTGCACGGGAATGAGAACAGCGACAGAAGGAAGGTGATGAGGAGCTGCCACCGACCATAGTCGCCGATAGCTCCGGACACCACGTCCGGGTTGTCTTCTTCTGTTCGTGACTTCTCTTTGCTGCCTGGCTGGCTTGGTATTACTGGAATGAGAAATGTGGCAATCAGATATAGGGTAAAATATCTTTGTATATTAATTCATTGGTTGGGTTGTCGTAAAAGGGACGGTGACAATTTTAAGGATTCGAATCGAATGAAGATGTTATAATGTTGCATGGCAAACTGTTATCTGTGTAATTCTGCGGCTAGCAATTACCTCACTTACTTAATTACTAATATTTAAAAAAATATTAATAATCAAATACTTAGTAATTAAAACACCCAGGTTCATACGCGTAAAATATTCATTACATTCTGTGTGTGCACCATATTTTTTCAACACGTCGATTGGTCTTTATCAATAGATTTAATTTAATGACCTACTACTATACACAAGATGCATTTATCAAACCGCGGTTTACGATAACCACAGTTTGAATTATACTTACGTAGGTACGACATCTATGACAATTGATTTAAAGTAGAATTAATGGATGCGAGTTTTATTATTGAAAACATCCTGCTTAGTGTGATGGTAAGAAGAAGGGCATTATTTTATCAAGAAAAAGACAGCCTAGTCATCAATGAACATAAGATATTCCTACTCCTCTTAACATTAGTTATTTTAAAGAGCTATGTACCTATTAATTCGACTCATATACCTACCTACCTACTTTATTCTACATTAGACAAGTATATTAACTTCCACGAATACTTATCATGAAGGTAGATGAAGCGAAAGAGGTGTGTCAGGAAGGACCGTAGCAAATGGAGATCCGTGATTGTCTACCCCTCCGGGAAAGAAGCGTGATTTCATGTATGTAGGTATGTATGTATATTAACTTTCTATGTGTCACGTTATTAACAGTAGTATTCAAAAGTAGGTTAGTGGATACTGATATTTTTTAAGAGACCGACTAAACAACATCTTAGGAAAATACAGCCACTTCTTCATCCATAAAGTTTGCTTCTGATTTTCCTTACTCTTACTTGGTTTTCTGGAAGATATCTCTTGAAGAGGTAAGCGCGCCATTGTACATTTCTCCTGTGCATTGAGACTACCTGTTTTATTTTTTTAAATATTTGTGTACAATAAAGATCAAGAAGTACAAATGTACAATATTAATTTACAGTTTTTATGTTGCTGTACTGTGTCTTGATTACTAACTTATGCGAGACAGTTCCGTAATCTATCTATAGTCACGCTACGATAAAGTTTAATTAACAGAGTTTCATCTTACAAGCTATTAATAATTTTATAATGCATTTTTTGTATACCTAAACTACCTATATACTTACATATCAAATAACCTACTACTGTAATAAAATATAAGGACTTCCTGAATTGATCGTTCTGCTTGAGTTTCTGATAGACAACGAGTATCAATATTATTTTGTCTTTATGTTTGATATCTTAGTGTATTATATACATAGTTAAGTTTACCTATAGAGCACACCATTGTATATTTTATATAAACTATAAACTTTGGTCTATATGAAATGATAATTTATTTGCTCAAAACAGGCTACATTAAAGTTACTTACATTTATTGTATCAGAGACATGTTTCGCAAAAAATTGTGACATACAAAAATTTTATACTTATATTCTGCAACCAACATCTCAAGCAGCAACTAATATAATTTATTCTTTATGATTTCAGCTATTTGTCCTGCGAGATTATTGATGTTTTAAAACTAACCCTGTATAAATCTTCTGTTCGTGAGTTTGTAATTGAAGCCCTTCTAAACAGCTGGACCGATTTTGATAATTTTTTTGTGTGTGTTCAAGTGGGTTCGAGAATGGTTTAGATTCACAATTCGATCAACTAGAACAAGTTTTCTGCAGGCCACGCGGGCGTCTACTAGTACCGAATAACAAAATAAAAAAGTTAATTCCTACATCTGTAAATCAAAGTGTATTTTGTCCGGTCTTAAGTACTAGTATATTTAGTACTATATTCGTAAATAGGTAAATAGGAAATTGTATATATATCTAATTTATCATTGATTTGTCTATATCACTTGGTCGCATAAATAGAGTAGAGTACAGTGCAATGCGTGCAGCATGAAGCATTAATTTGTATGAAGCGGTAATGAGTGGTGTCATGGGTCGGGGAGACACGTGCGTTACTCTATGGTACCTATATGTGTGGCGCCATAGACAAAACATTTAAGACCACTGTGTTTATCTATTAACCTTACTAAGATTATAAATGCGAAAATTCGCATGTATGGAAAGATAAGATGGATGTATCTATATAAATGTAGGTATGTTGAAACACGTCGTATGAATTCTTGATAAACAGAAATACTAAAATTTGCTTTTGTAGATTTATGCCAACATTGCCTTTTTAATGCCATATACTTCTTTAGTCTATTAGCCTCAGCTTAAAATTTGCAATATTGAGCAAAAACTTGCGATGTTGAGCACCTTATATTTATAGCTAATATCTATAAATAATAATATGAACTACAAATCTAAGGTCACATTTGTTGACTCTACTTCCGAAGCAACTCACTTCCCTGTAGAGTACGATTCACAGAATAACTCCTATGCCTGTTTTTCGAAACTAACATTTTTGTATGCAGTGACACAGAATATGTGGTCAGACACATAGTAACTAGCGCCATCATCCAAAGGAACTATATGGTAAAACGCATTCTACTTATATAATTGAAATGTTAGTGTTTGGTATCTGCGGGTCTATTATGCAGCGCATGCGTGACTCGTCACGCGACCAATGAGCGAAGCCAATTCTGATTTTTAACCGACTTCTACAACTTACTTTACACTAAGTGCGAATGACAAATATAAGGTCATGTCTACTTACTCCACTTCCTGAGTATATAATCTTACTTCTCTTCCTTATTTAGGTCGGTATTAACTTTGCTCTAATAGGAGAGCTTGAGAAAAATTAGGCACCTACTAAAAATGTAAAACATGCTATCAGTATTTTTATTACACCAAGTTTCAATCTTCCTAACCTCGATCGACGACGCCGCACCGTCGCATTCGTCCACTTTCGGGGTAGTTTTGCACAAGGATTTTGGCAGTTAATAGTGTAAGTGGGATTTTAAATATTTTTCTAGTCCAAAATAATCTAAATAATAATGAGATGATGAAGTCTAAATACTATTTCATTCATAATGTTGTGATAAAACGAACTTAGCTGTTTCTCCCAGGGATTTGGTATCTCCTCTGAAATTTTAACATTGTCTATGCCACATAATCATTGTCTATGAGGTATCAAAAAATAAAATTGTACGTACAAATACATGAAAAATTTAAATGTACAAAAAATATTCAATGATCTAATAACTAAGTACATACACTATCCATTTTTATAAATCAATAATACCGAGAACATCTTAACTAATAATAACAGAAAATATGTAAATGATCATTGCGGAGTCAATTAGCACCAGCGCGCGCGCACGCCCTTGACAATGATCCGCATTGAACTTGCTCAGTGAATGGATGCAACCGATTTCTAATAGCCATTCAAATACTAACTACCTACAAATTATTTTACATTTTCATAATAAAAATTAATTTAAATTTCAGGATTCATGAAGAAATATGGCTAAAAGTAAAATGAAATCCTGGGTCGGACATATTAGAATATGTAAAAAAAATGTTTTTCACATTAGAGCAAATTTTTATAATAATTATTCATAAATTTATCTTTGAGTTTTGTCGTGAGTTAGATCGTCTTCAAAATTCCTGCGTGAAAATCTGTAGCCTTTTCGACCTTCAGTGGGGTAAGCACGAACCTTTTTACGCGGCGTAACCTAGCTATTCGCAAGCAAAATCTATGTGATTTGACAGTTGGACGATAGCGTTACGGACTGTCGAAGGGTTCGTGCTTACCCCTCAGGTAAGATTACAGTAACATATAGTACACGGAGGTGTTCCCAAAATTCGACTGCAATTTAATGTAGCTGTACTGTACCTACTCTTTGAAGCCCCAGATATCGCGATGAAGGTACTGTCATTTACGTCAGTTCTAGATCACAATATAACAAAATAACGAGCCACAATAGGCTAATTCTAGGTAATTTACACTTTGGATTTACACAGCAATTAAAATCTGAAGGATTTGTAAAAGTAGAACAAAATAATTTAATAGGATCCTTTATATTGATGGGTACTAAATATTATGTAATGTAAATAGATAAACCGTTTTATCTCTCCTAAAGTTAAATTGACGATGTCATTAATACGAAACGACGACATCCAAATGTATTAAAATGACAACCGCGTATCGAAATAAGACGTCCTCCTACGCCCGAATATCTTACGGACCCCTAAAATGTGTAAGAGGATATAGTAATTTTAGGATTACGTAGACCGTAGTAAACGGTACAAACAAACAAAGTGGCCCAGACAGGCATTAGTCTTCATCTAGTTGCATTTGGTGTCAAGGGCGCTGGTATCGGTTACCCGCGGTTGCACGGCTGACTGGCTACCACCGCTTTATGTAAACACTTTAACCATAAATCTGATAAGAAATTAATTGTATTATCCAATTATTTATTATAGATTATTATTTATGAAGGTTTGGATAGACTAGAGCTAGCTAAATACTATATTTTTCCATGAAATATATTTATGTTTAAGAAAGTTCCTCTTTGTGCGGGACTTCTCTAGAATACATCAGCTGCATCTTTTCTCGTGCAGGTAGTACGAGTCGGCTAAGGAACTCGGGCATTCTATCAGGCGATAAGCTAGCAACATGTCACTAATCCCGTCTGTTTTGGCTACCCTATTTTGGGAACACAGCCGTGTGTATGTATTAATTATGTTAGATGGATATGTTAGACATTTTGTTGATACATTTCAGTGTTTTGCAGAAATGTTTGGTTGCCCATGAGTAACTTGAAATTAGGAATTTGAATCATGGTTACATGTCATGGTTATATACGTACCTCTATGTCAAAGTTTGCCACTAATGTTGTGATGGATATGGTAATTTCATATGCCATTCATTCACCTATTGACCCGATAATATTGAATAATTAACAACAATAATGTATTCAAAACAAATAATTCTGTGATTGTGAAATTCAAGAGAGAGGTAGGATTAAGAGAGATACACAAATACATATACAGGGTGTTTGTGACAGCCAGGCAAATATTGATATGGTGACTTCAGACCATGATTCTGAGTCGAAAACCACAGAAAAATTTCGCAGGAAAATTCCAAAATTTTCCGACTTTTAAAAATTTTTTAGGAAAAAAAAATAGTTTAGTTCGTTTGATTAGGCCTTAGATAATAACTTTAAAACATAATTTTAACCAATAGATAAAAAGTTGCCCTCAAAAAAGTTCAAATAACTGATCAACCCTAATGGAGAGTCATAAGTGATCCAAAAAGCAGCAATGTATCACACAATAACAAATAAGCCCATTTAACTAGTCACAGAATCGCCCGATATTTACGAGTACAGAATAATCAAATTAGAAATGCATTTCCTGCGAGTAATAACAATGTCAAAACTTAATTTAAACAAAACTTAAAACAATGGTACTCGTTCAGCATTTCAGTATTTGCCTGGCTATCACCCATACCCTGTATAGATCGTTGACTGGCGGTTGTAAATTATAGCTAGTGCTAGTTGTTAGTAGGATGTACTGATACTGTGGAGTCCATTGCCAATATAGAGCATTATCATTAAAGATGAATCGCTAAAGGAAGGATATTTTGTTAGCTTAGTTCCCGTAGCATAATATGACTTATGTCGACTGACGACCGTTCTCAAACTGTAAAATATTGAAATCACTAACAAGGATTTTATTCTATTAAAATAATTCCTTTGGGAATTTCGGGAAAACCTCTTTTAGTGGGATACATTACAAAAAGAAGCCACACCCACCCATTTTACATTATAAATAATTCCTTTGGGAATTTCGGGAAAACCTCTTTTAGTGGGATACATTACAAAAAGAAGCCACACCCACCCATTTTACATTATAAATAAATAATAAATAAATAAATAAATGGCTATGCGTGCGTTTATATCTCAGTCAGTGGTAACTTCTCCTTTTATACAGAGTGATTTTTGGTCGTCAACGTTCCCGAAAACTACGGAATCTCCTCATCATCACGATCATTTTTCTCCATGGAAGCATACCTGGGAAGTGTCTGGTTTCCAAAATATTAGGGTCCAAAGTTGAGTAAATAGACTGCGTTTTTCTGCATAAATGCACATAGACGCGCGTAGCAGAATTTTTTCACGAAAAATAATTAATATCTGTCTATAAAAAAACTAACATAAACACTAGACACTATAAATTTCGCACGATCAAGGAATTTAAAATTTTTTTTTCAAAAAAAAAAAAAAATCCCAGCATTTTTTTTGGCATAAACTTACTTTATTTCATGTATAGAATACGTACCCTTCGTTAAAGGTGGCCACAAAAAAACACCCTGTATACATAGATTACGGAATTACTGATCGATAGATCCCGAAATAGAGTCCCACGGGATACTCATAGAATTGGTATCGAGGGACGTGTAATCGAATGCGGGCTCTCCATATCATTGCCGTTAAAATATTGAGATGTCCTTTAGGTATCTCTATAACATTCTTCACACAAATAAATAAACAGAAACCGTATGTGTTGGTAAACTTGTTTAATAATTTAATAAATACCTTTTAACTTTTGATCCCGTGAATAATAAATTCGAGAATAAATATTTTCTATAAAATAATTTTAGGTAAAAACGTCATGATATATCTTTAAAAAATTATGACTCAATTTGTGATATAAAAACTAACGAATGGAATTAATACAGTTGAATAATGGGATAATGAAGAATCTAATAATAACTTGTTATTAGATATGTTTGGACAACAAGGTAGGTACATAATTTGAGTGGAGAATTCCTCTGTCTGCATAAGTGTATATTTAATCATAGCATGCATTGGAGGCATAATTATAATTTATCTGACAATGACCCACTTTCTATGTAGAGTTACAGTTTTTCTCAGGCTCGAGTACACTATTTCCCAACTATAACAAACCAAATGTACCGTAACTATTCAAAAAGTTGCTCAATATGGTTCTATACTAGCCAAATGAAGTTATAATTAAAGCAGTGAACAATTAATTGAATATAAAAAATCGTAACGCCTCAGAATTTTTCTAAAAACGCAAACTACTTGTAATCAGTATTCGTAATAAGCTTTTTAATTAACAGAACCCTCTATTCACCGGCGTCGAGTATTGTTTTGTAAAAACCTAATTAAAACGCATCTACTGGTCAATGGGCCTAGTTTCCTGATGAGGTTTAAAGCAAAAACATCGTAATCAGCGAACGTTCCACTCGATTCATCACCCTGATGGTGGCACAGCCCATCTAGTGACCTGTTAAATTGAATTCGTCGAAGGGTCACAATGGTACATACGGGGGTACTTATGGAAAAACACGTTGCATCCTAATGCTAATTACCCATTGTGGACACGAGGAAGTAATTTTTGACGATGAAGTTGTTCGTCGAAAAAAGTTGAGTAGATAATCGTTTTACCGATTTGATATACGTATTTTATAATTTTTGCCTACATTTTAATTTACTACAGTCCCCGGTATACCAAACGCGACTGTGGGATTTCCTTTATGATCCTGCAGTTGTCGCTACCTGATTTCGGGAAGATATGCTGTACATATGTAATGTATATAATTTAACAACTAAAATTCCACTATGATTATACAGAGGCAAGAAGAATATACACATTTCACAACATATTGACCTAGTCCCACACTAAGGTCCCTAAGGTCTTGTGTCGTGGGCACTAAGCAACAGTATATAAACACATATATAAGATAGAAACATCCATGATTCGGAAACAAACATCGATATTCATCATATAAATGTTGGCACCTACCGGGATTCGAACCCAGGACCTATGGCGTCGCAGGCAGGGCCACTACCAACTACACCAATCGGTCGTCGAAAGAAAGGACATGCTCTACATAATTTAGGGAACAATCAGGTTTAATTCCCAGAAAATCAGTTGTCGAGTAGCCATTGTTGCGTACAACCTGTTATTACCGTATCAGGATACCATTAGTTAGTATAGAAACAGTGGATACATTCGTCGCCAGAGTAGGTAGTCGCCGGCGCAGGGGACTGCTCCGGAAGTGATCAGATTGACTCGGCCCGCCGCGATACTCGGTCACTGTTCTGGTTACTCACTCACACTCCTGTGTTCTAACACTTGCTTCATCGCCCCCTTGTAAATTAATCTGCGAGTTGGATTGAGGGTTCAGTTTTTTGTTTTCCTATAGAAAATGTTTTGGTTGTCACAAACCGATAGTTTGTTGATTGGTCATTAACTGGAATAATAGAGGTTGACATCAATTTCGCAAAACTCAGATTATTTTAACCTACAGTGCGGACCTACCTATACATATATCGAGTAAATTTTACTTATATTCATAAGCTATCTAAACTTAACGATTTTATGATTTCTTTGGTTATAGAGATTAATAAACTTTTTAGCCTCTTGTCGGCCATATTTTTCCAGCACCATAATACAACAGACTATTAATGTACTTTCATAATACTTAGTTGAGTCATGTAACATTACAAAAGAAATAAAGGGATGACTTCAATAATCATATTTTGTTCTAAATTAGAAGATTAGTCTCTGTTTTTATAGTCTGAGTAGGACGTATCTTTTGGAGGTGTATCAGGAGCTATTTATACATACAAGTACGTTTTTATTGAGTTCCCCTGCTGTCTAAAGACTAGCCCTTGTGTTACCCAATTCTTGCTTCTGTTGTACCTCCGGCAAACTCGACAAGAAAGGCTTTTTTTATTTTAAAGGTTAATTTATTAAAAGGAGTGTACATACACACCTATTGCCTATATTGCATACTATTATGACGCTATTATACAAATTGTTTCCCATCAACTAATCAAAATAAAGAATGTTTATAGCCGCATCTAATAGGAGGCATGATTAAGAAGTACTTATCTAATAGTTAAAGTTTTATTTTAACCCATCATACAAATTGTGATAACAATGTATGCAACAATGCATTAAACTTATGCATTGTCGTGAACAATTCAACTAAAACCTATTTCAGAAAATAACTTAATAATGTGGCGGTAAATTGTTAGCATGATTTTTTATATTTTCAGTAGCGACTAATAAAGAATTTATTTTGAGCATATTGATAGTCCATATTACAATCTCACTGAAGAAAATAATAACTAATAATATGTAGGTACATAAAATTAAAGAACCAGTTATTTCTAAAGAAGTTGGGCAGAAATGTGCAAAATGCACATCTTTTCAACCTATTTTAAGTCCTAAGTGGTATGAGTTAGGTAAGACATACTGCACGGTCGCTTTTCAATCACAAAATACCACAGTCGGAAAAAAATGGGAGAATCAATAAAAAATTTTGAAAACTCGCAAATTAACAATATGCGGGCGGAAAGAGGTGAAGGTAGGCGATAGGTATGTCTTTTACAGTCAATTCTAGTAACGAGTGCCAACTAGATAATACTATGAAATCGCATTGGACTTCCGTCCACCAAATTGACGAGAGGGACCAAAGGAGATCGGCTGGGTTTTCTAATCGGACCTTGCTCTATATGCTGGAGATCTAAGAAAAAATCAAGACATATAAGGAAATATCGACAGGAACTTGCAAAATAAGACTATAGACGCTTATTTGATTATATTTATCGGTGACAACATATTTATTCTTTATTTTTTTTATTGCAACAAGATGGCTATAAATATTGCGGTCGGTCTATTTATGAAAAGTTTATAAATTACCTTGGCATGAAAATATTGTTTACTATTATTTAATTTCGAAATGTATGTTTATTGATTAATTAAGTACATTAATTATATTAAATAACTAGGTTTACTGTAGCTAAGGACACCAAGTAGGTTACTAATTGGTTCATACAAGGTCACTGCATTTTATAAATAAAGGAAATGCCGCTAATAATTTACCGGAACAACATAGTATTCATGACCAGTTATGTTACAGTTAAAACCAACTATACATGCAGAGATATAAAGATATGTAGGCAATGGTTATACTTACAGCATAGTAGGTAGTAAGTATTATGTTTTACTTAAAATATAATATAAACCCAGCCCATAGAAACACTTCAGGCATTCAATTCAGGTCTAATCGAGTTTTAATTATTTTTTGGTCTAAGTATTTGCATTCATTGTAGAAAAAAAATGCAAGGGATAACATGCCCTAAATCTAAAACACGTGTGATTTACTACAGACAGTCAGTAATGTTGCAACTAAAGAGCTCTACATGACGTATTTTCATAGCAATTTGTATGTAAAGTCAGCTCAGACCCAACTGAATTCATGATCACCCTCTGAAAGAGCTCGCCCGACGAACGCCCTCACTTATTCATTACTCGCGCAAAGGGAACAGGAAGGCTTTCCGCAAAAAAGTCCAGCCGAAACACAGGGACTAACGATCCGTTAACGAAACGCGAAACAAGATTTAGTTACCGCTTGTTTTCGCGAGTATGACGGAATAAAAACAAATACTCGTGCCGAAATGTGTCTAATTACGTCACCGTAAAGTAATTATTATTTCTTCGTAAGTACTTCTTCAATGGTTCCGTTTCGACTTATTCCAGCTGAAAAATTTAAGGGAATTGTGGGCAGAGATGAGCGACGATATTACACGTAGGGCGAAAAGACGTAAGTAAAAGATATGAGTTGAAAGTAATTTCATCATTATAATAGTTTTATAATGTACTACCCGCGACTTTGTCTGCGTGGACTGCAGAAAAAACAAAAGGTCGAAAATAATCCGAAATAAAAATATTTTCCCGGGATAAAAAGTAGCCTTCGTGTTAACCCAGGGTGTCGGCTAACTCCATACCAAATTTTATTAAAATCGCTCCAGCCGTTTAGACGTGAAGAAGTAACAAACATACACACTCACACACTCACAAACTTTCGCCTTTATAATATTAGTGTGATTGATTATACATGTATTATTATTATATTGTATATACATATTTAAAAAAATACAGAGACGGAAGAACGATTAATGCATTCGGTTAGGACTGTCAATAGCTATTTTAAACGATGTTCAAGGATATTTTTAGGAAATATACAAATTGTTGTTATTCGCCTAAAATAATATTATACCTACACCTAAAAATTTGCATTTTTATTTGGACAATCTTTATTTATTTTTTCATAGCTTTCTAATAAAAATTAAGATGTTATACTTTTTACAAAAATATGCTTGATTACGAAATCATAAAAAATATAAAATACCTACTAACTGAAAATAAAGTAATGAGTAATAATAATATGTTTTGGAAATAAACCACTTTTTACTTTACTTTACTTTAAATTAAGATATTGAAATTTATTTAATGTTACATACGAGTACTTCTATTCTTCTAAAAAGAAGTGATTTATAAATTAATTACTAACATACCAATTAACAATTAACGTAACAAATTAGGACGGGAAATTATAGGTACAATAATTTTAATATTGAAGACTATATGTATTACATTTTGTAATACACATGCATTGAATAAAAAACGACGTATTTGATTGGGAATTGTATCTTTATAATGCGAAGGTTTGTAAGGGTAGATGTATTTTTGTTACTCTTTCATGCTAAAAGTACTGATCGTATATATTATATAATCACGCCTTTATTCCTTACGGGGTAGGCAGAGCACCAAGGGCCGATAGAACCACAAGCTGCCACTTCTGACCAATTTTGAGGGTAAAGTTGAGATGTACAAGTTCGGTTAGTAGTGACAGGTGGTCAGCCCGTCGCCTACAAAACACCAAGACCCTCTTGTCCCTCTGCTGACTTGTACAGTATGCCTGGGAAGAGAAGTACTGATCGGATTTTGATAAAATGATAAATTGAGTCTGCTATATTTACTTACATGAGTCCCAGTGTAATCAGCCAGCAGTTACCAAATGCCTCAATTAAATATCCATGATTTTTGTACATAAACAAATTTTACACCTAGCCTGGATCACAATTCTCGAAGTTTCGAGTTGGAACGAAGCCGAAACGGAACCGTTGTAGACGCTCAGAACAAAGCAATAATTACTTTACGGTGAAGTAATTAGACACATTTCAGCACGAGACAGATATTTGTTTTTATTCTGTCATACTCGCGACCGATGCGTGCTAAAATATACCTTATTACTCAAGCGGTAAGTATATATTGCTTCGCACCGAGTTTCGTTAACGGTTCGTTAGTGGTTGCATTTCGGCTCAAAATTTTTCTAGAATTGCCCTTTAGGTTTCCCTTTAGGTAGATGAGATTACGAACCTCCATTTGCTACGCTCCTGACATACCTCCGATCCTCTTACTCATGATATTTCGTATCATGCCTCATATCATGCACTTATTGTCTAGCGATATCGTAGTGTCATTAATTATATGCAATTGTAAATGCACATTCAACCCACACATTTAACACCGTTTACCTTACATGTACTTATTGTACCTCATTCAATTTGTATGAAGATGTAATTTAAGAAAATGTATGGCATTACTTTTATCAGGTGAAGGGCGACGCAGATTACACGTTGACTAACAACCATTAGGCATGCTAGACTCATTATGTTATACATACAAGTACTTCACATACATAATATTATGTATGTGATATACCTGATTTAAAATTTTCTGAAATAAAATTACAAAATTTTATGTATATTATATAATTTTGTAATTTTATTTCAGAAAATATTAATTCAGGTATTTTTACCACACATTACATACTACACTGAACTGCAGGATCACGAAAGAGCTCCTAAAGCCATGTTTAATATAGTATAGAATAGACATCTTGTTAAAATGTATTCGCAAATTCATAATATTTTAGCGACTTGTCCACGAATGCCCACGATAGCCACGCACGAGGCAACTTCAGATAAAATCAAAATATACATACTACACACACATACATTAACACTTTTTACTTTTAAGTAATTATCAAATTATTATAAGTATCAAAGGCATATTCCAGCTAACTGGAAGACCTATATGTTCTAAACACTGTAAGCTCTGGACTTTCTGACACCAGCCTGAACGTTAACATTATAATATTTTTTTCCATTTCTTTATTAATAATTTTATTATAATAATGGTTGAGTATTTATTTCACATATTTGCATAAATAACCCAGTCTACAGATACTACGCAAGTGGATTCTTCAATTCGTAGCATTTCGTAGCAACTTTTATTATACTTCGAAAAATTCGTAGTAGTTTCTCTATCAGTTTCTATCATCACTACATATTATAAAACAAAGTCGCTTTCTGCTGACTGTCCCTATGTATACTCAGATCTTTCAAACTAGGGAACGGATTTCGATGCGGTTTTTAATAGATATAGTGATTCAGTATACTTAGATCTTTCAAACTAGGGAACGGATTTCGATGCGGTTTTTAATAGATATAGTGATTCACAAGGAAGGTTTATAATGTATACTGCCCGCCCCGGCTTTGCACGGGAGTAATGCACTCTCACGCAGGCAAACTGGCCGCTAGTAATAATATAAATAAAAAACATGTGTTAAAAATGTAAATGCAAATATGTTGTTATGACTATACCATATATTAGCCTGTTCCAAACATAAACTGAAATAAATTAATGGATGGAATAATCAGAACAGCGACCATAATGGGAAAAACAGATTTAATGAGTATACCAAACACTCGCAAGGCCAGGGCTATAAGTCAGCTATCTCTGGATTTGTCAAGTTTCGACCTTGGCATTACAATCCGCTCCCCGGAAGTCCGGTCAGTTTCCGGATTGATCACCTGTCCGAGCCGGCCAAACCGGTCGCAGTGCATGTCCGCTGAGTTACAACCTACGTGCTTTGAACTGATATGAACTTAGAGGAAAACAACAACAAACAAAACAAGAATTTTGAACAATCTAGAAAAAAATGAATTGAAATAATCACAAAAAAATACGAAAATTGTTTTATTTTGAATAGATTTCCAAAATCATCTATTTTAGCACCGGACGACGTATTTGAATTCTTTAACGATAGTAGAAATGCAAATACACTTAAACGCCATTTTGATATAATGGCATTTTTTTACTTTGCATCGTTTACTCTTCGACCATAGTCATTTTTAATGATATAGGTACATGTCGCTTTCATCCATCTATCTCACAAACATCGATGTTTATTTTCTAATAGTGGATATATGTATTGGATATGTGTATGGATATGTGTATTTTGGGGCATGCAAATGTAATAATGTTATTGAAATAAAAATGCCAACGTGTATCAAAATTCGTTTGGAAAGTATCTCGAAATGCCTTTGGATCTTCCGATTTATTGAATCGAATAAGATATGGATATTTTCGCAGTCTGATTTCGTATATGGAAAAGTAAGTAGCAATGCAACCACGAAAACATTTTAAATTTTCGCATTGAAATGTCAAATTCCTTTGAGATTGCTGTTACGTTGGTAATAGAAATTTTATAAGCGTTCAGTGAAATTGAACAATTTTCGCTATCGCATTGCTTATGCCTAGATATGTAATACGAGGACCTTTTGGCTATAGGTGTTACGTGTGGCAAAAATCACCTATCGTAGAGATCTTCACATTTACCGGGTTATTACAAAAGAATTTAAACATTGTTTAAGCTAAACATTGCCAAAATTTGATAGATATTCCATACATTTTGCTGTAAAATGTCATTGTTGAATAGGGCCTAACTTTAGACGCTATTATTATTATTATATTATATAACACCGTTAATTTGTCATACCTACAAAATAAATTATTTATACCTACACTAGGTACTATTTGTATGTTTATATATTTACATAAGTAATGCAGTTTAGAGATAAAGTGTCTGATATATAGGTTCAATTAAAACACTTGTGGAACTAATTGAAATATTATGGGCACTGCAGTATTAAGCGGACAATAGATACGTTGATTAAAACAGATTTATAATTGTCGTGATACATTAGGTTTAAGTAACAAAGATAATTTTATAGAATTCCCGCTGCGTAGGTAACCTTTGTATGTGGGATTCCGTAGAATTATTAGGCACGTGCCTTTATTATTAAATGCCTTTGACATAACCGGACATCCCATTATTTATACTCTTTTAGTTACAGAGTCACAACTTTGCATCTTCATATCAAAGCATACAAGTAGAAATCTAATATCTATCCACTATAGAACAAAACTTTGCTAAATCATTTACGTACCAATCCGAAACAAAAGTAAAAATTATGTAAATATTGATCTGTAGTACCTACCCAAAGCAAACCCGGTCAGTGTTCAAGTATAGTTGCTAGGGTATACGCAGCAAGTAAAAAAAGACAATATGACTATATACCTAATAATACCTTTATAATATAGAATCTGGCGGTATACAGTTAGGTTGATAATTTAAAACGTTTATATTATAGCGAAAATGAATTCAAAAACAGTCGAGTAAGTGACGTACCTACTTAGAAAATTATTGATATTTATTAGGTAGATACTTCGTCCGCGTAAATAATATAGCGTATGTGTTATCCATAGGACACGCGACATAATAAAATAAACTAATATTAACTGATTTAGATAAACAATAATAATGAAAAGTATTTTAAAAATAAAATGTACTTTCGATGGCTATCTCACGTTTTTATTATTCCAGTAACCCACTATGTATGAAGATATTATAGGACTGCAGCGGAGCGTGCGAACGGCGAGATTGCTCCCGAAGAGGCAAGCGGGGCAGCCCGGCCGCGGAGATTGAACTTTTCTATTCATACTGTACCTACAATATGTTTAGCTATTGTCTTACATAATCATTAAAATGTGAACTGTCACAGTGCAATTTAAAATTTTATTTTACAGTTTATATGTTGAAGGAATTGAAACATTACTGTGCACGTAAAATCCTATGAAATTGGAGTTTCGAACTCTATTTACAGGTGATGCTACCTACTTGCTACTTACGTTTTAACAGGGAGTTGTGCACATGAGCCAATAACAAACATATGTCGGTAATAATGAAATGGATCCTAAGATCATTTGACTATAGTATAATAATTATACTATAATAATGAATATACGGCCTGGTGCATCAATCAAGAGCTCTGGTAGTCCACTCCACCGTGGAGATTGTGAAAGTAATGCTGTGCCTATATTATATAACATGTAATAGATATAGTGTTTAAAATAATAAACTTAGTGTGGTGAGAAAACCTCGTTTTTTTAAATAAGTCCGGCCGCCATCCTGACAGTATGTACAGTTTTAATATTTTTGAAAGTCTTTTCGTAGGTAGTACATAAAAATATTAAAATAACAATGCACAGCTAGTTACAGACTCGTCTTTATCACAGTAAATACTGAGTTGGCAGGTAAAATACGAGAGACAAAAGATATGATGCGGAATATGCCTTTAACAACCGTGTACGAGTTGAACGTGTCAAATGGCTAGAAATGACTGATAAAGAGACATGTAGCAAATCATAATAAACCGACACTGCAAGAATCTAAGAAAAACTTACGAGTATATTAAACAAGATATAAAATTACCCATGTCACAAGCCTCGGATTTTAAACCACATAATTTAGATTTTTATTGCCTATGTGATTATTAGGGATACAAAACGGTTAGGGTGATTTTTAGTTTCTGGTCTCTATAAATCGAGAATTTCCACGTAGAATTATTTTCGTAAAATTTTAAATATTTGAGCGACACAATTGCGAATTTGAAATAGGTGTGTAGGTACTGTACATAGGTAGTATAAAAGCATTCTAATAATACTTAAGACAAATAGAATATTTTCTTGGTTGATGCAGTCAATTTAATTTAAATTAATCTGATTTCATCTAGAATCTAGAATCTAAAATTTCATTTATAAAATGTTGTGTACGTATATGCCGCGCTGAATGCGATATTTTTGACCAGGTAGTATGTAAAGATCGATTGTTTAAATGAAACTGGATATGCGAGCTTATTAATATGTAGTGTATATAAAAGTAATTTAACATCAGTTGAAACAGTGTGTACCTGGTGGTCGCTAATAACATCGATGTCAATACGAAAAGTATACGCAACCTGTGTTTTTTGTACAGTTTGCTTTCATTTATTTATGCAAGTAGGAATTTTATATAACTACGATAGATATTTTAATAGATATAAGTAGTTACTTAGGTATCTATTATATTGAGGATAGGTAGTAGTTATAATACCAAAACTATTCTCCGTACTTTTTCTCGTTTTTGAATGCTATTGTTTAATGTTAAAAAAATAATTTATTTCATTCGTATGAGAGTAAGTAGGTAAGGTGCAATGGGGTAATTCCGAAAATGGGTATATTCCAAAACTCTAAAAAAATCTTCAAATCGAAGCATTATTTTCTTACTGGCAGCATTAATTTACACGCCGTGGTTATTCACCTCGCCTCATTTGTCTTCGTGAGTCTCTGTGTAATTGATTCGTACGTTACGTTAAAAATTCGTCAAACTAGTGCTTTTCGCGCCATTTTTGCCTCTTCGTAATAACCCCAACCTAATTTTCTCGGATACCTGGCAAGTTATGAGAGTAAATGTTGATTTTTACGGTCGATTATTGTTTATTACTAATAGTTAATATGACTATAGTGTTCTATCTCCGTTTTTATTTTATTTTTTCGGATTTACTCCGCATGGTTTATTTCGATATATTATTATTTTGTAATAACCCCACTTGGAATTTCTATAGTAATTGACAGTGATTCTCAAACTGTAAAACTGCGAACACTATGTATTGTATTATAGGTAATACAGGTGTGTGCGATGCGTATGACGTGTTTTTAACCCCCGACGCAAAAAGTTAAAGTGCGTATGTTGTACTTATCAGCTTGTCTGTGGCATCGTAGCTTAACGGATGAAGCCATTGCGATTCTGTATCTATTGTTTGAAAGATAGGTTAGTCGAGAGTGTGCTTATCTAAGTTTCATAAATACCGTTATACTTACCAAGTTGAAATTTCGATAACTTAAATCTCAAATGGCGTTATCACCAAATCGTCACTTTAATCGTCACAAATCGCAACTACTATTTATTTACTTACCTGGATTTTGCACCACCTCGCCTCACTCTAAAATGTAAATAATTGACTGAAAATTTGAGAACCATAATTTTTTTGGGTTATTCCGATCGTTATAACGATATTATTGTTACTATTAACAAAATCTGCTATTTTTATGTATTGAGGAGAATAACGATCGGAAAAGAAATATTATCGTTATTTTAGATTACGAAAAAGTTAAGTTTTGAGTTGTTACGTTATTACCCCACGATAGTTCGTAATTACCCTAACTCTAAAATATTGTGACTAAGTATTTCAAGAGCAAAATTTAAAAAATCCACTTACATATTTATGATTGTAAATGTTAGTTATCATCAATAATTTAACCAAGAATAGAAAATTAAATCAAAAATAGTAGTAAGTACAGAACTACATCCCCCACATCGTACAGAATGACCCCAATGCACCTTACCTATAATACATCGTACTGAATATAAAAGTTAGTTGTCACTCGTAGATAAATCATGTCTCTATACTAAATGATGCATTTTAGCATATTACTTACTTTTAAAGAGTCCCATTTTGAAGAATTTTCTCATTCTATCTGAAAAAGTGTTCACTTTGTTTGATTCTCCCATTTAAGTACACTCCGAATTTGTCCAAAAAATTAAAATATACTTTAATTCTTTTTGAACTTTTTCCCGTTAAACTGAATAAACTTTCAGTAAAGTTTTGATTATTTAATGAGTAACGCAAAATTTCGCGTTGTGTAGATTACGCGCGTCGTCACCGGCCGGGTGCGTTATTGGATACGACTGAAGCGACTGAAGCTGCGCGCGCGCACTGTGCCGGCTGTCTGGCGATCTCATTGCCATCTACCTATCACAACTAATATAAACTATATTAGATTATCTGACTAAGATAATGCGAGTAAATAGAGACAGAGATAATAAATAAAAACTTGGACTATAAAACACATAAATAAATATTCGGGTAATCTCGTTTTTTCCTGTTTATAAAAAGTGCACCGATATTGAATACCCACATAAATACAATCCTCGCAAAAGTATATAATTTAATTTCACACCATCACCATCATGGATTAACTAAATGGTACACCATAAGGTTTAGTTACATATCTACACACATATACAGGATGTTTGTGATAGTCAGGCAAATATTAGGCAAATACTTATTGATGAAAACTACAGTACTGAAAATTTTCACAAGAAAATTCCAAAATTTTCCGACTATTTTTTTTTTTAGAAAAAAAAAATAGAATGCTGCGTTAAGTTAGGCCTTGATGAAATTTAAAAAAAAACACAATTTTAACCAAAAGATGATTTAAAACAAAGTTGTGCTCAAATAAGTTCAGAGTGGAAGAGTCAGAAGTGATCCATAAAACAGAAATGTATCACACAATATAATAAAAATGTAACGGGTCACTGTTTGTACATGGAAGATCGTCGTTAGCCTATTGCAGTCCACTGCTGGACGTAGGCCTCCCCCAGTGTACGCCACATGGCTCGATTTCCCGTTTTTGCCATCCAGTCACTAGATATTATAGGAGACCTTTACCAACGCAATAGTACCCAAAAGAATGATTTTTGGAATTTTTGTCTGTTCGTCGGTTTGTCTGTTTGTCTGTGCGTTTGTTTGCTAATCTCAGAAACGGCTGAACCGATTTCGATGTAGTTTTCAGGAATATATTGTGACAGGTCCCACTTAAGATATGTTAGCCTATATAGGCTACTTTCTATCCCGGGAAAATGTTTTATCCCGGATAATTTCGACATTTTGTTTTTTGTGTAGTATTTCCTGCGAGTAATATCATTGTCATATAATTCAACACAATGGTACTTGTTCAGCATTTCAGTATTTGCTTAGCTGTCACTCACACCCTGTATTATAATACACAAACGGTTGGGGTTTCCAAAAGTGGAGTAGCCAGAAATGTAGGATCGCGAATAAGATTCTACAGCTAGATATACAGAATGATTTTCGGTCGTCAACGTTCCCGAAAACTATGGAATCTCCTCATCATCATGATCATTTTTCTCCATGGAAGCATGCCTGGGAAGTGTCTGGTTTCCAAAATATTAGGGTCCAAATTTGAGTAAACTGCGTTTTTCTGCATAAATGCACACTGACGCATGTAGCAACATTTTTTCATGAGAAATAAATAATTAATATCTGTCTATGAAAAAACTAGCATAAGCACTGGACACTATAAATTTCGCCCGATCAAGTAATTTAAATAAAAAAAATTAAAACAATTTACATTGTTTCCCAGCATTTTTTTGGCATAAACTTACTTTATTTGATGTATAGAGTACGTACCCCTCGTTAAGGGTGGCAACAAAAAAACGGCCTGTACATATAAAAAGTTTTGTCCTGAAATCAGTTTCATTCGTCACTAATGGATCTACGCATGATAAGAAAGGATTTTCCGAATTTCTCACAGGAACGGAAAAAACAAGAATTCTAAAGTACCTACAAGTGGACGAAATCGTGGGCATATAATTACGAGTAAGTCTAGCATTGTGTCTATTTGTTGTATCTAGGTAGGTATATGTTGTCATGAAAAATGTATAATCTATCACATTACAATTTAATTTTCCTCAATAACTGGCAATTCATGTCAATGCTGAAAAGATTAGATACGAGTAATGTGGATTTGTGTCTTAACCACAATGATGTTTACTTATATTTTTTAATTACTTTACTTACCTATTCAGCGAAATGTACATAATAAAAAATTGGAGGAAATGTTTTTGAGGAAACCCCAAACCCATATTTTTTTATTTAGAAAGTCAGGTGAATGCGTGATTTCAGAGATAAAAAGGTTGGTAGGTTAGGTTATTTAATAGAGACTTAAAAGGATTCCAATCGAGAATGACCTTGACCATACAAATCGGCCACACCTTGACCATTTTTAACAGTCCAAAGTGATGTTTTTTTTCATATTTTTCAATGAAACAATTGACACATAGGTATATGGCTACATATAGGCTATGTAGCATGAGAATAACATCTACCGAAGAATGCAAGCGCAGCAATTGCAGTTTAGCAACGGTAGCAAACTCGATCTAAAAACACCTAAAGTAAATGAAAACACCCAATTTTATATCTTTTTAAATTGATATTTTTTTTAGAATATCAATTATGCTAATATATATCTAAACAACCTATGACACAAAAGTAGTATTGAAGTTCACAATTTACTTATGTAATTTTTTTATTAAAAATCATGAGGCGCCTTCTATTCAATACTATTGATTAATGAAGACAGTGGTGTGATGTCTGATCGTACCTAAGACTTTATCTATATCTTTACAGACATGTATACAGAATGTTTTTTTTGTTGCCACCCTTAACGAAGGGTACGTACTCTATACATCAAATAAAGTATTATTGCCAAAAAAAATGGTGGGAAACGATGTAATTTTTTATATTTTTTATTACTTGATAGGGCGAAATTTATAGTAGTGTTTATGCTAGTTTTTTCATAGACAGATATTAATAATTTCTCGTGAAAAAATCTTGCTACACGCGTCAATGTGCATTTATGCAGAAAAACGCAGTCTATTTATTCAACTTCGGACACTAATATTTTGGAAACCAGACACTTCCCAGGTATGCATCCATGGAGAACAATGATCGTGACGATGAGGAGATTCCGTAGTTTTCGGCAACGTTGATGACCAAAAATCACCCTGTATACGGCTGTGTTCCCGAAATGGGTATAGCGAGAGATATGGGATCATAAAGTGTTGCTTTTATTGTAATTATTTTTTTATGTGCATTATAAAACAGCATATGTTAGCACAGGTACTGTACAGGGTATAACGAAAGGGATATGTAGAGCAAAATACTATCAGAATAATCCACTACCGTCCGAATTATTTGAGACTATAAAACAAATGTGTATGTATGTGAATGGAGAGACTACTGGTTTGGAATAAGAAGAATCTGATAACCTCTAATTTCACTTTCATTCAATATAGTGGTAGATGACTAATTGCCTAACTACGTCATTGGCAAGTAAACTAATTTCAAAATACAAATCCCTAATTCCCTTTTTACTTATGGGTTATTAGATTACCTACATTGTGAATCATTAGCGCAATTAATCATTGGTATTAACATAATCATTGTACAATACTAATAATCACGATTTAATGATTGACGCTCACAAAATGGCATATTAACTAATTTACTGCAAGTCCCCATAAATATCAAGTGTTCCATTAAATTTCACTCATTCACACACTCAACTCCAACCTGTGTTTGATCTGTGCTATTTCAGAATATAAGAAAAGGTAAGTTTCTTTCTATTTCTTGTTATATTTACACATACTTTATTTAGGTTTGCTACAATTTGTAATTTAAACCATGTATTAACCTAACCCATTGGTTTTACCAGTGACAAATATTAATTTCCATTATGTTGTTCACTTGTACTAAACCTCTATCTATTTAGAACTCATCGGGCAAGAACCACAAACATTTTATTCTTGGTCGATATATTTAAAAATACTCGTAGGTGACTACGACATGTAACTGATCGTCAAAATATCAACAGTAGGTACTCCTTATTTTCAGATGTTCCGAGTAATAGTACTGTTATTAGCAACCTGCCTAACTGTGCAGGCAGTAGCCAGCAGGACAGGCAGGAGCTTCGGACTAGTCTACGGTGACTCCGCAGAAGAACTACCTATAGAAGTAAGCAAAGCACAAGGTCTCGACATCGGCAACGTGGTCTCCCTCATATTTGGCATCAAAAACCAAGTCAGACTGATCATAGAGGAAATCGCAATCCACATCTTCAGATTCCTGAAGGAGACTGTGCACCAGTTTAAGATAAACTTGCTGAAGAAACTCGGGCAGTACACTTTGTCAAACATTTTCCATATTATTTTTGACGGTGTCACCGATTTTGTGGCGGAAGCTACTCCCGCGGATTCCTATGCTGAGATATTTGGAGAGCCAGAAAAGTCTGACGACATCTACAAATACTTACCGCCATATTACAGAAAGAGGGATACGACAACGGCATAAGTGTATGAACAATGCAATTTTGTGTAGTGAAATCATACCAATGTATATAGATAGTACCCGTAGATCCCTAGATATTTATTGATAGCTGTAAAATTAATTATTTTATGTGTAATAAATTAATTATAACTTATTAATTTCGCTATTTCTTTGGAAAATCCTTATGAATAATGAGCGACACCGTGACATAGTTAATTATTGTGACTAAGTGATCGTAATATTTATAGTAGGTAATTTGTATAAAGATACATAATGAAAGGGCTTTTATAGCTTTATAGTCTTATTCATAAAAATCTTTTATAATTGATTTAAAATACTCATTAGTTAAAACGCTCAATAGTACTAATAATCATACCTAATATACATAATCCGCCCACTTTAGAGAGACTTGATATCCAATATTTATTTCTCCAGATACATAGTATGAACTATAAGAATGTTCCCAAAATATTAAAGACTGGTCAACCTTTTTTTTTTTTCAAAATAAGTACAAAAAAACATATCTCGTAAACAGTGAAAAAAGTGGACCATGCATGATCGAAGTACATATCGAGGGGTGAAAGGCTATTTGGGATAAGCGCCATTTATATATATGGTAACTGATTGGGATGCTCGGGTTCTTTTTCTCTGGATTTTTACATTCTGTCAAAAAGAGTGAGGTATATGGATGGATATACCTAGGCAGCAGTGGTCTATGAACTTTCCGTTTTAGTAGTCTTCCGTTAGATCAAAGTCACATTGTATTAAGTTAGAAACACACAACGTTCTAAATTGACTCAATAATTAAGCGAAACGCGAACGGTATTTACTCACATTTAATTAACGTAGATTTACCTAATTACGAGTAAATGGTTACTTAATTGATGATTTTGCCTGCTGGCCTGCTGATGCACTAGAATATATCAGCTGCATCTCTTTCCGTACAGGTCGTAAAAGTTGCTAAACGGGGCTGCAGGATCTCCTTTACGATCCTGTAAATCCTTTATAATTCTGGCTACCCCATTATTACGGAAACACAGCCGTGTATAGGTATATGCCGAATTGTCAAGTTAGCACCAAACCCCTCCCAGTTACAGGTTGCCTTTGTATATTATGTAGTAAATTATATTGTCAAACTTCAAAGATTGATAAGAGGTTCTAGCCATGATTCTGTACTGTTTTTTTTTAATTAAATCGTTACATACATACATACAGGGTGTTTTTTTGTGGCCACCTTTAACGAAGGGTACGTATTCTATACATGAAATAAAGTAAGTTTATGCCAAAAAAAATGCTGGGAAAAAAAATTTTTTTTTTTGAAAAAAAATTTTAAATTCCTTGTTCGTGCGAAATTTATAGTGTCTAGTGTTTATGTTAGTTTTTTTATAGACAGATATTAATTATTTTTCGTGAAAAAATCCTGCTACGCGCGTCTTTGTGCATTTATGCAGAAAAACGCAGTCTATTTACTCAACTTTGGACCCTAATATTTTGGAAACCAGACACTTCCCAGGTATGCTTCCATGGAGAAAAATGATCGTGATGATGAGGAGATTCCGTAGTTTTCGGGAACGTTGACGACCAAAAATCACCCTGTATAATCACGCCTTTATCCCTTACGGGTTAGGCAGAGCACCAAGGGCCGATAAAACCACATGGTGCCACTTCTAACCAATTTTGAGGGTATAGTTGAGATGTACATGTTCGGTTAGTAGTGACAGGTGATCATCCCATCGCCTACAAAACACCAAGACCCTCTTGTTCCTCTACTGACTTGTACAGTATGCCCGGGAAGATTATACGTTTAGTATTATACGTTTATTTATTTATTTTTTCACTCCCAGAGCAGCATAGAACATTCCAGAGCAGCATAGAAGATCGTTAATAAAAAATATATCCGCAACATATCAATTAGGTATTCTCAAATCGTTGTTTTATTTGAATATTGTCCTACAATGTAGGTACTTAAATACAAAAAGTACTAAAGTCAGTTCAAGCGTAGTCATTATCCGTAGCCGTGCTACGAAACTACTACGACAGGAGCATAATATCCCGATTAAAATTTTGTCGCAAAGTGGAACTATTCTTTTTTAACCCTTTATTATTAGTTATCCCTATTTATACACAAGAAAGCAATATCGTAAATTCGGTCCACTTAAATCAATTCGGAATTATTAGCCCATACCTACACATCTAGAAAGTTTCGTTATCATGTTCGTAAGATTCAGGAATCTAGGATAACTTGTCAAAAATATAGTCGTATCGCGACTGAGTAAATATTATACCACTTTAAGACTATAATTTATTTGCGGATGCCTACACAAGGAATATAATAATATAGCAAAACTGAACAGAAATAACTTTTATACGCCTAACACAAAATTTACCGCAAATGTACTGGTAGACAAAAATTATGTGATTAATTCTTTAATATAGCAAGACAAGATTGCTATAAATTTTCTTAAAGGCATTTCGTACATCCAACTGAGGACATCATCATCTGTTCTACGTATTGCCCTTATTTTGTGTAGTTATGTATTCTACTAAGTTTTACATATTACTATTTGGTGCCTACATCATTTGAAATAGCAATAAACACACCATGGTTAAAAGCTCTAAATAAATAGAGATTTTTACAATAGAATTTGTATCCATTAACAGGCAGGTGCTGCTTTCTGGAGCCCACAGATAAAGTAACATTACTTCGAATCGAAATTTGTTATTATGACGTGATTGGATAGAAAGTAGTAAGACGACTGTAGATTTTAAGGTAGGTACCCTAAGGTAAGAAAAGGTCCACTATGACAAAACATAAAGAGGATTAAGTATACAAAAATGGAATTATTCTGATTTGTCCCCTTGTTTTGTCCAAAATATTTTCTTTCACCCAATTTGAAAGGCCTTAATTTTTTTTCTGATTAGGGAGCAGAACACACAAGATTAAAAACAAGGAAATAGATCGTAGTTCCAAAAATCACACCAAGCAGGGGAGTAACTACAGGGTGGCAAGTCGATAACATTATTTGCGAGGGCATGCAATGAATTTTCCACGGGCTTCGGTGTATAACTACACCACTGGTTAGAGGCTTTTGAGTTATAGAGTAGCACAGCACAGCATACTACATCGAATGTTTACCAAGATATTGAAGATTGGTGTAATTTGTTTAGATTATTATGCGGAAAACCGGATTAATTAACCAACGCTAGTGCGTACCTACGTATTACTCGATTAATGATGTTGGGAGTACTTATCTTACTTCAAAGAACCTGTTGCAATATTGATATTACCTACCGATATTAAAGATATATGTTTCGATATTTACTTAGATACAAGTTGTCGTATATACGTGGAAGTATGTTCAAGAATATAGACTCCAAAATGTCTGAAATTATTTGATTAGCTACCTACAATTTTAGGAATAAGGTTTTTTGGTACCGATATATTTTACATCTCGATGCCGATATGACACCTATGAGTATATTTTTTTTATTATAAGCCTTTTATTTAGATAAATTACAATAGTAGGTATAGTACTTAATAATTACAATAGGTATATACAAATTATATGACATCGACATTATCTGTTTGCCCTATTTTGGCAAAGGCCTCCTCCAACCTCTTCCACTCTTCTCCATCTCTCGCTGTCCTTATCCATGTCCTTCCCGGTGTATCCCTTAGCTCGTCCTCGCACCCTTTGAACGGTCTCCCCTCTTTCGTTTTTTGTATTTGGAAAACCAATTCATCAGGGTTCTACTCCATTTATCTATTCCTCTTACTATATGCCCTGTCCATCTCCATTTCAATTTCCTTACCTTAAATGTAACATCTTCTTTTTTTGTATGTCTTCTAAGTGTTTCGTTTCTTATTTTATCTAATTTGCTTTTTCCAAGCATACTTCTATCCATGGCAGATTGACATGCTTCTAACTTTTTGGTATGGGCTTTTGTCAAAGCCCAGGTCTGACACCCGTATGTAAGAACTGGCATTATGCAAGTGTTATAAAGTTTTCTTTTACAATAGATGGCTATTTCTTTGTTTTTCATTATCTCCTTGAAATACCAATATCGTTTCCACGCAATAGCTATCCTTATTTCTAGTTCTTTTGACATTAAGTTGATTCGTGATATAATTTGCTCTAGATAGAGGTATACTCGTTTACGTATTCTATATTGCTGCCGTTTATATTTACTGGTTCCTGAGTGGCATCTGTCATCATTTTAGTTTTATCATTGGTTCATGGTTAATCTATGAGTAGGTAAGTGGTTAATTCAACAATAATGAAACAATTTTATTCAAATTAAAAAAAAAGGATATAAAAATATTTATAATGTAATAATTTAAACATTAGACATACTTATATACATTGTAGCAATGAAATGGCATGAATGTTAAACTTATACAAGCGTATACCTACAATTATATTAGTCAGATTATAGGACGGGTCACGAACTAGATGTACCTAACTATGAGAGAACGCTTAAATAATATACTAACAATGAATTTAAAACTAGTAGAATAACCACAATAAATTCACCCAAGATATTCCAAAGAATGAGCGTTCGCGATCTGCACGAACGTCGAGTCATGTAAAAAAAGTAATCCTACCTGTTTAATCGTACAGTCTGATAATATTGCCAGAAAACTTTTACGGCACACTTAGGTGGCCGATTGGTGTATTTGGTGGTGATTCTGCCTGCGATGCCATAGATCCTGAGTTCGAATTCCCTTAGGTGCAAACATTGATATGATGAATATCGATATTTGTTTCCGGGTCATGGATGTTTCTATACGTATCTGTGTATTTATATAAGTACAGTTGCTTAGTACCTACCCACGACACAATCCTTAAGGTTCTTAATGTGGGACCAAGTTCAGATGTTGTGAAATGTGTGAATATTTATTTATCTTCACCATCACTGATCACCACATAAGCTTTACACATGCCTTAACTAATACTACTAAATAATAGCGCGCCCACGGCCCGTGTTACTTTTCTATGCAATCCGTCTGTTTATTAATATGTCAATAACTATTAGTCATTATAACCATTTTAAACTCGTAAAGCTCGCAATATTGGCCTCTATATTATGTTAAACGGTTTAGGAAGGTAATTCGGTGCACGAGTTTAAGAATGTATGTAATTTTTTAAGTAAGTATGTAACTACATGTAAATGAAATGAAATGTAGGTTAGATACCTTTAACTGCTGCCTTATTGTCTGGTAATCGATGGGTTTTTATTTGAGGAGTTCACGTCAAGCTAAGAAATGTACCCATACATACATCGAGGGGTGAAAGGCTATTTGGGATAAGCGCCATTTATATCGACGGCGCCTAAGTAGATACGGTTAACTGAAAATAGCTAACTTTACAGGACAGCGATTTAAACGAAAATGTTGAATATTTCTTTTGTTTTTCTATGGATTTCAGTGAAACTTGGTGGATTGGCTTAAAAGGCATTTGTGTACTGAATAATTAATAAATATTAGCCAAAATTATCTTATTTTCAGAGTTAGTGTACATGGCTTTGTATACTTTGTTTTAAATTAAAAGTAATTTGAGACATCTACCACTTAGCTGAAATCGTGTCGAAGTGCAACTTAATAAAATGTTATTAGCTGTGTCCTTATTTCCACTCAAATTATTTTTCTTATATCAAAAACAAGAAATATATATTATATCGTCCCCAAAATTGTTGCTAAATCACTGAATTTTGGCAAACATTTTTAGATGTCTCATTCTACATTGTTCTTATTTGCGCGTATAAAAAGTCATCTACCACATAAACGATATTGTCGATATTTTGATCCAGTCCAACTTACTGCAATAATACTGTAGATAAATCTTTTGAAATTGACTTACACCTAGGTAGTTAGAGCTTCACTAATTTGTAGTAATTTTTCTTTTCTAGAACAAAGATTTTTAATAATAAAAAAAACAATTTCACCATAATTGCAACACAGGTAACTCTTCAAAAAATACAAAATATTCAATAAAAATTACGAATAGCATACATGACTTTCAAACGAGTACAAAATAAACGTAGTAAAAAGTTATTCAGTCTCAGTCTTTTAAAATGCGGTAGTTTTTATAGCGAACTTAACTAACAATTGGACGCAGTTATGAAAGAATAGATTAAGTGACATTTGGAAGGATTTGAGAAAATGAGCTTCAAAGTTTTAAAACTTTTTGTGGCTGTGTGCAAATTATTTATGCTATGTGTACGATTATTTATCTTAGAGTTAGTTATGTATGCAGTCTAGATTTATTAAGAATATATTACAGTGCCGAGCTTACTTAATTCGTTAATGCAATTTGTTTCATGTAAATATATAATGCAATAAAAGATTAAATCGTAACAGTTTAATGCAAAGCTCTCAATTTTAACAAAAATAGGCCCTTAATCTGAAAACTTACTTTAATATCGGGACAAACTGCATGTGAGGATTTATGTAAGTGTATGATATAAATTAACTAACAGATATCTGTAGAAACTGTCTACATTATGGCATCTTAACTCTTTATGTAACATCGCAAAGGTAGACCTCCGAAACTTACTGGTAATACCCTCAACATCATGGTGGAAATACGATCAATATCTCTTCAGCTTTCTGATGACGCACGAAGCACATCGGCAGCTTAATAGACGTATCTCCAACTCCTTGCGACAAAGTAATCGTAGGTTTCATGCTCGTTCCATTCTATAATGTAATCCACGAACCTCGGCTCCAAAGCTTAGCAAGGGAATTATAGATTGGACAAGGACAGTTGATGAAGCTGAGAACAGAGGACGGCAGTGTAGCGTCCACCAAACTAGAGTAGCCGAGGAAGATCGATAGATTTCACGGACAGCCATTTATACCTCCGTCACTAAAACTGTTGGCTTAAGCATAGATCCAAGGTTCAAGTTCACTCGAAACTATACTGAAGACATCCAGGACTTGTATGTGATTAGGATTGCCCTCAAACTATGTAAAAACAACAAGGTGCCGGTGATGCCGAAATTACCTCAGATCTTCTGAGATCAAGTGGAACTGCGATACTGAAAGTTCTCCAGAGTCTTGTTCGAAGGCATCACGTCGGACGCATGGAACAGAATTTCTGCTATCTGCGAAAATGACCGCGGTAATGACTTGGCTCTAGATCGATATGTGAATGATTTTCTATTCTTTTTTTCGTGGTAAGGGCGTCAATGACCGACCAAGAGGTACTTGTTTTAGCAACAGTGCAGAATGTAACCAAGGCGTATTAAGTTTTGGATGTGCAGATTTTGCTCTCACTTTGTTTAAAATCACACTTTTATCTGCGAGCTTTATAAGGTTGGGAGACAAGGATCGAATTTTTTGCATTTGGCGAGAATTTCTAAAGAATTTTGGTGATGACAACCGAGCTTCTTGCAATAGGTGGAAATCTGCATTTTTGAAAATTTCCTGTGAGTTAATTATGATGTCCTTGTCAAAACATGTAATGTTAATATTTTCAAATTGTATATTTGTCTGCTCGAGATCTTGTACAATATTTTGAAAAGTACTTTCACCAATAAATTTAATAGTATCAACATACAATAGTATCAAAAGATTTATTTTGATTGAAATGCTTAATTTTGAAGAACTGGCCACTTTTTCATCGTCGTCATGTTCTAACTGTGTTGCAGATTCTATGAACAATTAATAAAATATTATTGCAACAACAAAGACGACAAAACAAAAACAACAGACAAAACCACACCTGACCTATACCCACATAATTACATACAAAACTACATACATATATAATACAACCATACAAAACCACAATCGAAAACAAAATAAACATACAAAACCACACATCACATACAAAAAAACCACCACACACAAACAATCATACTTAGGTTACATATCAAACCTAGTTAAGAAATTTGAAATATGATTATTTTATACGAAAAAATACCTACGAGTATAATCAACAGTTTTAGACATACAAGTAACTTAACATAGCACATAACTTCCCAGTAAATTTCATGCAATTAGAGACAAGTGACTAATATCAATATCATCCAATATGCGTCTACGGTCATTTAAGACTTAGCTTATTTTGGGTCTTTAGTGTAAAAACGGACGAGTAACAGATGTCTTATCCATTCTTCTCACACATAAACCATATAAACAGATACATGACACGTATCTTAGTTTCAAAATAAACGTAGAAGAAGTTATATGGCATTTGACTCATTTAACAACTGCAGCATAAAAACGGATAACTGCCATATATCTCACATAACCTCCGCAGACACAATAATTTCCTATAATAAATATAACATTTTTGGTACATATACATGATTAAATTAATAATTATGAAATGTAATAACGTAATAGTTAGTCAGAATACTTACCTTTTGCAGTGTTGACCATATTTCGAGTCAAATTTATCAAATCGCCACTTTCAGAAACATCGTGCTCTTTTCCAATCTTTCCTAATTTTAACAACAGCGCCGCGCCATTCAAAGACAAGTGACAGCTCGTGGTTCAGGACGCGAGCGCCATCCGGTGTAAATGCGGATAAGTAACTTGTCTGCGTTTACGCTGCACAATTCCTGCGCTACCATGTAGTTATCTCATTCTACGCCAAATTATCTCCGTAATTAGAAGCTTTTTGCTGATTTTGATTTTTGAGGCATATACTTTATGCTTAATAGACGACGTTTATGGAAAAAAAATTTTTTTGGAAAATTTCAGTTGTCCGTATCTACTTAGGCGCCGTCGATATATATGGCGCTTATCCCAAATAGCATTTCACCCCTCGATATGTATTATACACATGGGTGCGTTCCCCAGCTGGTAGCTAGAAGTTCTAGAACTGCACGATCATGACGCAAATCCTACAGCCACGTTTAGCATAGAGGGGCCAGGTGTAAATCAGTGACAAGTTGCTAGCTCATCGCCTGAAAGAATGCCCGAGTTCCTTAGATGACTAGATGCAGCTGATGTATCCCGCATCAGCACAGAGCTAAAGATATTGTTATTCTTTATTGTACACAGACCTATACATACGTAGGTCACACTAAGAGTTTTGCGTAACTAAAAACAACAACATGTTATACATAACCAAAATATTATGTTTATTGCTTTTCAAAATACTCTCCTTTACATTTTAAATATTTTTTCATGCGATCGAACCATTTTTTAAAACAGGCGGACCACAGATCTGAAGGTATTTTTTCTACGTGCTGATTGAACGCTATCACTGTCTCTTCAGAGTTGGTAAAAGTGAAACCTCTCACCAAATCTTTGATTTTGGGGAAAATACAAAAATCAATTATAGGTCGGGGCTATGTGCAGGATGGGTGACGAGTTGTACTTTTTCGGAAGCTTAAAATGACTTAGTTTTGTTGGCCGTGTGTGAAGAAGCGTTACGTTTAACATGATGTAGGAGAACGCGGCTTTTTTGGTCGTCCTTTGCGAACTTTTATTGACACCCTTGGTAAACAAATGGTAGAATACCACTCGGCATTAACACTCTTTTGATCTTCAAGTGGAATTGTACAGACGGGACCCGTAGCTGAGAAAAAAATGCGATAATTTTTTTATTGTGTTTAACAGAACAAAAAACGCATTCTATATAACTTTGGACCCTAATATCATGGAAACTTGACACTTCCCAGGTGTGCTTCCATGGAGAAAAATGATCGTGATGGTGAGGAGATTCCGTAGTATTCGGGAACGTTGATGATCAAAAAACACTCGTATATTATTATTTATTTTAACATATTATTGCCTATTGTTTTTAGTGGGGGCTGGGGGCTCTTTGTATCCACGGGGACCTGGGCTTCAGCCCAAAAAGCCTTTAGGTTGATTCGCCCCTGTGTATGTAATGTATGTATGTTAGTTTTTTCTCAACATTTTTCGATTCGACTGACTTTTTAGGATAATCGATTTAAAGATGCGTTACAACCATTCACATATTGTGATGTATTACTGATGTTGATAGGAAATCCAGTCTGGTGAATAGCTAGCTAGGTACTCATAACTAAAAAGTATAAAATAAAAATAAAATAATTTAAATCAAAAAACCCGACTGCGTAAGTAGTAAACAAAACTATGTACATAATAGAAACAACTAAAAAGTAAAAAACAAGCACTTAGATGTCCGTTGGTCTAGAATTCTTTAATAATATTTTCGTAGCGTACGTAGAACTTTGATGTGTGATAAAAAACAATCGACAAACGATTTTCCGCCAATTGTTTTTTTATTACTAAGAACGTTGCAACTGAGGTTGCAACATTTAAAAAAATATAACATTCGAAATTCAAATAGTTCCGATTAGCTAGAAGTGCAAAACTTTTTAGTGTGCCCCATGTATATTGACACAGATTTGATTTCATTTTAAAAACATGCTTTATATTAGGTAAATATGTACATTTTGAGTTTTATGTAACTACCAGAAAAATATAAATTGCAGGATAAAAGAAGAGAGACCTACAATGGCAAGTTTATCTCTACAAGAGATCTCTTCCAGCAAGCTAAGCAAATAATAATTTTAAAAAAACGGTGTACCTATGGACCATACCAGTAAGAGATGTTAGATTGGGACCATACGGTATGGTCCCAATCGAACATCTTTTACTGGTTCCCTACATAACTTACTGCCGCGCTCCTTTTCTTTGACCTTGACGCGCACCTGTACCTGCCCTTACTTCCCTTGTCGTACCTTTCTTATTTCCCGAGGAAATTCTAATTTGCCTCTGCTGGCAATTTAGGGTTGGCATGTTTAACAGCGATGATGTTAACTCAAACGTCGCTAAATATGGTAATAATGTAAGAACTTACGTACTTCATTAGATCGAATTTCTTAAATTATGTTTTTTTTATGTTATACTTTTTAGTTAATATAGCTAGGTACTATTAGGTAGCCTTCAAGAAATATGCTCGACATGCTCGGCAGCAAGAAGTTTTCGTCTTGCTGCTGTCTAAAAACTTTATATGAGAGAATGCTTGTTCCGCAACTTTAATTCGATGTAGATCCTAAACGGTCAGTCGGATCGAAAAATATTGAAAGAAAACTGATAATGATTTTTAATACCCATTCAACGATAACCCACTTGATATAGTTTGTTGACTAAATTTTTTTTTCATTTTCACAATATGGCACTAGTAGTCGCCATATTGGATTTTGACCAACTTCATGTCTTTAGTGATATTCGCCGGACTAAGAAGAATCGATTGATGTGTGAATCATAAAAATCGGTTCAGGCGTTTGGTCTTTATAGTGCTTCAAAGGAACATACAAACATACATACTTACATAAGTACATACATAGGCTGATAAACACATTACCACTCCTTTCTGTCGCGCAGTCGGGTAAAAAAATACATAGATATACAATAGTGTAAGTTTATTTAACCGTCTCAATTTTGGAGATAGTTTTCTGTACTAAATCTGCTATTAGAACGAGCAAAATTTCCACTCAAAAAATTTAAAATATTCTGAATTAAATATAGACTAAGAAATTGTGTTACTTCCATTTACTTATCTACCTAATTATACGTTGCTGTCGGCACTTAGATTAACCTATTTATATTAGCCTAAAGTTGGTCAAATATGTGGACCTTGGACCGAACTCCAGCAGTAAGTACCTACAGATAAAGCCTTTCACACGACTAATCCTTGCCATTTATTAATTGTAAGTAATATCAATGTCAACGACGACCGTATATAATTTAGACCAGCCTTCACTACTTAGTTAATGAATCGTAACTTATCTAATATTACATTGATCGTGGAAAATAAAATACAACCACAATTAAATTAAACCTAGACCCCGATTTTCATTGAATTTGCACATTTCATTCAGTCCTTTTGCGGAATAATGGGCGTTGTCCATTTATCAAGACGAAAGTTTGCATGCTGCCCTGATATAAAAGAATGATAAATATAGATGATTTCAAAGAATCTATTATTGTTAGAATGATAACGATATTCCTCGTACCCAAAACCTCAATGTGAAGTGCCCCTTTCAATTAATTTTAATTCAACTAACGTATTCGTAGACTGGCTAAATATATCGATTTCATAGCGTTTTCCCTTCAAAGCACATAATTTTAGTCAATCTTTACTCAAAAAGTTTTATATTTATTCAAGTAAAACATTAATAAATACTTACTTGTTATGAAGTTGACATCAAATATTTAAATAGTAATTGAAGAGGACGAATGTAAATCTCCTATTTATATAGGTATAGGCAAGTAATAGATGTTCTATTGGATGTTAAGCCATTTTCGCATTCTACCTACTTTATATATATATATATATATATTACGAATAACGATCTACGTTCTATTATTTGTAAGTACAATATGTACTTATGTAATAACGATTGTACATATTCAATTTTTCAAACACAAAACAAAACGACATCTAATCAACTAAAGATAGTCTTTGGCAGTTAAAACTGCATAAAATATTAAAAAGAAAACGCTCTCAATCTATCCGATTAATTCAATAACATTTTCTTCTTTCTTTGTTACGCTTGGAGCTTGGCAGTCAACTAATTAAATAAATACTCGTACCCATTTCTAAAAAATCATACTCCAAATATTTTGCCAGCATAATAGTTGTTACATTGTACCCACATGAGTTAGCTAAACAACGTAATTCAATGTCATGAGTGAGTCTAGTGAGCAGATCCCACAGTAAGACGCAAATTGTGCAACCCATGGTCCAGATTAGAGCACAGAGGCTACTGTTCGTTGTTATTCTACGCGTTCTCCATTTTAATGGGATTGTCACTGATAATATTGCAAGCACACTTGGACTGGACTTGCATACTACAGCTAATACTAGTCACGAATCACGTTTTATCAATGTCCATGCATGATTAGAGAGGTACTAGGGCGTCAAACGCTGGTGTTTATTTCAATGGGTACTAGAGTTCTAGTTCAAATTCGTAGATTGTATATGAATCCTTCTTTTATGTCTAGGTACTTTTCTCAATCTATGGTCTCAGGAATAGAATTATAACCTATAGAAAGTGTGTTCCAACCAAACGCAAGGCGAAAAAATAGGCATAAAATATCGACTTGACGTATGCATGACATAAAATTAATGTTGCCTTAAAAATGTTTTTTCCCTAGATGTGGGGAAATAGTCGATAAAATTATTATTGATGCTGAGAAGTATACTGATTTGCACACTCTTGTAGAATTATCGTGAAATTTAAATATATTAAAAGGAGATGATCGGACTTTTCCACATCATTGGTCCAAAAGTGTGACAAAAAAATACAATATTCTGTTAAAAATTGTCCCTCTGAATAATTTGTCATTATGTCAACAAAGCTGTGAGGCCATTCTCCGTGGTTTTATTTCATTCAATAAAGGAAAGAACGATGCCCATTTTAAAGATCTAATTTCAATTAAACATAATATTATAGTAACAATATGTATAGTTTTAAATAATTCGGTGAGAGAGCTTGCAGGTAATTCCACAATCAATCAAAGACAAAGTAGATCCAACTACTTTTACCTACAATCTGCATGTTTAAAAATAGGGTAAAATTTCACACTTATGGCAACATTTTGTTTTCAATGACAGATAAAAAAATATGAAAATTTGATTGTGTATTTATTGTTTTATCAATGAAATTACGTAAAAACATCAAATATTTACCGGTGAAATGTGATGTTATTTATTTTCTTATGTTTTTGAGCATAGTTTTGGCAGGATCTCAGTGCACATTTCGTCATGGTAAGTCCTTTAGGTTGACATACACACGTAGCCACTGACCGCTGAGCACTGAATGACAGAGCCACGATTGGTTCAAATTTGCACCCATAAAAATTCCTAAAATCGGCCTTCGGACTATACTTCTATAGGTTATAATTCTATTGTCTCAGGTTTGGTCTGAGGGTTTGGTAGTTATGACCTTTTTCTCTATATTTCCCGGGAGGAAAATTGAGAGCTAACTTTAGAAAGCGTGCAGGCACCATCATTAGACGATACAAGTGTCTGTGTTGGTAAACAAATACTTATGTTTTTCACTTAGATGAATTATGACATATTATTACTATAATCACGTCACTGGTTTATCACAAATGATGTTATGTGGATGACTCATGATACGCAAAAATAGATCTTAGATTATTGTACTTACTCGTACTTATATTCTACTGAAAATACAGAATATGGTGTCTGAAAATACATAATACTTTCTTCTCTCGCTCTTTTACCATTTTAATTACGTGGGATACATAATAGGTATGTATAATATTTCGCCCACGGCGGCGTTTGCTTTGCCAGCTTTTTGAAGACTTCCATGAATTAGTAATTACAGTAGGACTCTCGACTAATAGAAACTTTGTTGCAAAAGTTGCAAGGCTGTGTCCTTTATCTATAGGTATTTATTTATTTATTTATTACTAAGACACACCAACAGTATACACATATAAATTAAATTATTACAGGCAATAAGGTATTTTGTCTTATGCGCATACCAATTATGGGCATGTTCGTATTGCACCTTAAATATAACATTCTATATATTATGTATGACATAAACAGAAACTATACACAATAAAATAATAAAGAGCCAGGAACTAGAGAGAATCTTTGATTTTAGAACGGAATTTGTGATACGAGTCAAAATGAACATCTATATCTGGCAATGTGTTACTAATAATATTAAATTGATTGGCTATCCTAAAAATTGGCGAGTTCTTTCCTATATTAGTTCGCACAAAAGGACAACTGAAAACTTTATTTATAGGATGTCGTGGCAGTGTTCTGGGGACGTTAAATCTTATCTGTTCCAAAATTTCAGGACATTGACTATAACCCCTGACAATCTTGTAGAGGAACACAATATCATGCAGCCTTCTACGATCGCGCAAGGAAGACATTTTGAAGAACAAAAGTCGTTCATCATAGGGTATCCGATGGGAAATATCTCGTGATACAAAAGCGAGATGTCGAGTGAATGCTCGTTGCAAACCTTCTACACGCTGAGAATGGACAGCATACCATGGGTTCCAAACAGTACTTGCAAACTCCAAATGACTCCGCACCAACGCATTAAAAAGTACTATCTTAGTGCGCTGGCTGAACCCTCTAGTGTTTCGTTTTACAAAACCCAATAATTGTGAAGATTTTTTGACAATAGTATCTATGTGAGAGATGAAGTCCAATTTTTTATCAACGATAACACCCAAGTCGCGAACCTCTTCAACCTGTTTTATTCCAGTACTATTTAGAACATATGAAGATGGAAATGGTCGCTTTTTTCTGGTTATTTTTATATGATTGCATTTATTTATGTTTAAATCCATTAAATTATTTTTGCACCACGCTTCAATTCTGTTTAAATCGCTCTGTACATGTATGATATCATCCGGGGAATTAATGGTTTTGTATATTTTAAGGTCATCAGCAAACATAGAAAATTTACAATTATGTATTACCTTAGTAATGTCATCAATAAACAATGAAAACAATACAGGCCCAAGATGAGATCCCTGTGGTACCCCGGAACTAGAGAAATAAACACTAGACTCATATCCCTTCACTACAACTGTTTGGGTTCTATGTTCAAGATAGGAAGCAAACCATCTTAAAAGCGACCCATGTATGCCGTACATCGCAAGTCTGCGCAAAAGTATGCTATGATTCACCCTATCGAAGGCACTGCTGAAGTCCGTGTATATCGCATCCACTTCATGGCCAGAATCAAGTTGAGCACTAACGTCAGATACAAAGGACACAAGATTCGTTTGCACAGATCGACCCTTGCGAAAGCCATGTTGGCTGGAATTAACAGCGTGATCTATATGTCGAGTTAAAATAGGACATAAAAGTGACTCGAACACTTTAGATACACATGACAATATTGAAATAGGACGATAATTTTTTACATCGTCAGTTGCGCCTTTTTTGTGAACAGGTACAATTCTGGCCTTCTTAAACTCAGTTGGAAAAGTCCCGCTTTCTAGAGAACTGTTGTATATAAGTTTAAGGGGCAAGGTCACAGCGAAGCAACAGCGTTTAAAAAATATCGGAGGGATACCATCAGGTCCACTACCTTTAGACACATCAAGATTTTTTAATGTTTTTGCAATATCAGACTCAGTAAAACGTATTGCACACAAATTCATTCCATTGGTTGACCCAGAGGTATTAGCCGCGTTTACATCGCCATTGGCGCTAAAAGCTGATGAAAAGTGTTGCGCAAACAGATTTACAGTATCGTGTCCAGTATGTGCAACTGTACCATCCAAGTGAACTGACGCAGGAATAGATGAAACATTTTTCCTTTTACTATTAACAAATTGCCAGAAATATTTGGAATTCTTTGTGATGTTTGATTCTACGTTTTGTTTATATTCACAGTAACACTTGCGATACAATTTATGACAACGTTCTCTCAGTAATTGATATTCATAATGATCACGTGGATTATTATATTTACGATATTTGATTCTCGCCTTTTCCTTCTCTGATAACAATTTAATTAGAGCATAACTAAACCACTTCGGATATTTACATTTTATAGGACTATGTTTAGGTACAAGTTTCTCTATCACATTTTGAATAATATCATAAAACATAGAGACCATACAATTAACATCCCGAGCATCCTCCATGGCAATCCAGTCCACAGATTTCAATTCAGTAATTATGTCGTTATAATTGGCTTTACGGTAATTAAATTTAGGTGTTTTTAAGCAGTTTAAGTATTTACATTTAATGTTTGACAAGGATAGCACAAATTGAGGATGGAAGGAATCAAGTCTACTCAGGACATCAAGAGGTTGATACACATGTGCACTAGTGATGTTAGTGAATGCCAGATCAAGAAATTTACCATCAATATTGCGAATATTATTGAATTGATGCAAATTATTAACAGATATAAAATCGATCAAGTCGGTACCCAACTGGTTATTTTGGTAGTTTGAAGGAACAGAAAACGCATCACCATTTGGCCATGTCCACTCAATAAATCTCAAGTTAAAGTCACCCAGAATGACAACGTCGTCCACGCTAGTCATAACAATATTGCTTACTTTGTCAAGGAACTTAGTTTGCGAATCTAGGCGAGCGGGGGAAGGCAAGTAGACGGAACAAATAGCAATTTTACTTGATGAATTATTTTTACTAATATCAACTGATACCCATAGATCATCAAATCTATGATCATTATTTTCCCAGTTAATAACACGAGATGATTTGTAGCGTTTAGAGACACCAATCAGGACACCTCCACCATCTTTCTTAGAGTTCTTATCATTACTACCTCTCTCTGAGCATACCCTATCCCTTCGATAAACATTGTACCTAGAATCCATGAATTCCTCACTAGCAATTCTAGGATGAAGCCATGTTTCGGAAAACACGATTACATCGTAATTACATAATAAGACATTTTCATATAAATCATTAGTTTTGGTTTTGAGGCCCCGTACATTTTGATAGTATATTTCAATCATTTTTATAAAAAAAAAACACATGAACAGACATTAATTACATATTGGTCGATAATCTACTCCAAAAGCTTTAGTCCATCGTTGCTTCGAATAACCAGAGCCTGGCTAAACTCATCCTTGCGAACAAATATTTTACCATTCCGTACCCACACAAATTTGAAGCCACACTCTTTTGCCTTAGAACGTGCCGCAGCGTAAAGTTGTTTATTAGAAGGAGTTAGATGTTCAGAAACATAGACCGCCGATCGTTGTCCACCAATACCAAGATGATGCGAGTTGAGCCTACTGTCCGGGTTCTTTTTATTGTAGGTTGCGACTGCAGCTAGAACAGAATCACGCTGCAGGTATATGACGTAGGGATCCGATAAGAAAGGATTATTTTTTCACATTCCCACTAGAACGTAGAAATGGGGATGCAAAAGTTCAACGCGGATGAAGTCGCTATTACCTAAATCAAATAATTTAATCAGAAGTCTTTTCGTAAAACTAGATTAATGTAATCAGTTAAAACGGAATTAACTACATTTACATACAAATAATAAAAATGTTCTAAAAGTTGTAGGATCCCATAAGACTGAGAATTCTGAGAATTTTTGTTTATGTGCGGTTTTCTAAGATTCTGACAAATTCGGGGTTTTTAATGTCACAAACCTGGCAAACATTTGCATTTTTCCTGTATTATACCTACATAGGTATATGTGACCGAAAGCTCAAGTCCCTTAGAATAATTGAGAGGATAGAGAAATTTAAACAAATACGATTACTTATTATTTCTTTATCTTTCTAATCGATTTTAATAATAGGTAGATAAATCGAATTTAGCACTAATATGTTCACTACAAATTACCTTATAATACATGAATAGAAAAAATCAAAGATTATCTTTAAATATTGTATAATTTGTCATCCATGGACAGAAGACAAAATAATTCGACAGGCAGGTATTCGAAGGTTTCAATTAAGGTGAATTTGCTACTTATATTTATAGACTAGAAGATTCAGAATTTGAAATGTAGCTGTCAAAATATATTCCGAAAATTTTGGAAAATAATTGCATTGAGATAAAAATGCGAAAAGCGCCCACACTGCATATTTATTTCGAATGGAGTGCGTAGGTGTGTAACGTCAAATGCATCTCAAATAGTTTAGACATGATATGAATTTAAATGTTCAATAATGGTTAAAAACATGTTTCTTGAGTAAATAATTAGTAATATAGCAAAGAGGCAAGGCGCCGAACGTTGGAATTCCTACTACGCCTGTCGGAGGCATTAGAGATTATAACGCCCATTACTGTACTAACTACTTATCCAGAACTTTAATGTGTAAAATGTGTGTTACAATAAGCAGTTTACTTTCTGTTTAAGCGATTAACACTCTTGTTAGAGATGTTACCCCTGAATGTTAGCAATCACTCGCTTTCAATATGAAATCAATCCTAAAGTTCATGGTTATTTGTAATATTGTTTATATAACATAACAAGATTTATGTGCTAACGTAGTGCCCCCGGAGAGAGCATCATAAATAAATGTCATATATTATTTGTAATTTTATTTATATCATAACAAGATTATTTAGGTATGTGTTTACGTACTTGTAGAGACCGTATAGACAGAACACAGACAAACTGTTCACAAAATAGATTTGTCCGTAAAGAATAGTGAGTTTAAATATTTTTCACCCAATCATCATAAAGGCCAAACCTTATTTTTCTTAAACCTCGTTAACTTCTTACATCGTACTTTCATTAAACTTGAGGAAGTTTTAATAACGATACTTCTGTTGCTGCTTTTGACGTCATTCTGTGGTGAACGATGGATGTAGATCTGTGTTGAACCTATTATAATGGACCTTGCACAGAGCTAAGGTATGCAGATAGGTACTCACAAGACTCACACTTCGCATAAGCTCACGTAAATAGGACTCCTTATAAAATTTTAAATATGGATGTACTTAACTCCAAACTTTACAATACATTAACTAAAAGGGTATCACATAAGATTCCTAAATTATTGTTTGAGTCGTGGGACATGGAAACTTCCATCTCTTGATTATAAACATAACATACATATTGACACGAGTGTACAACTGCAGGATCAACAGATATGTTTAGCGTAGCGGGGTATGTGTGAATGATCACTTGATCAGTGACAACTTGCTAGCTTATCACCTGAAAGAATGATCGCGCTCCTAAGTCGACTTTTACTAACAGTTTGCTCAGAAGGAGGAGATGCAGCTGATGTATTCTAGTGATACTTTGGCAAAGTACAAACATAACACACACAGGGAGTATTCCCATCCTATACCCATGTAGTAGTAGTATGTGTAGTCACAAATATAAGCATTCATCATACTAATGCTTGCACCTACCGGAATTGAAACCGGTACAGGACCTATGAAGTAGACAGGGTCAGTCAGTCAGACCAATCGTCGTCATTAAACCAATCTATGAAGTTATCTATGATGATTATGCTTTAGATATTTAAAACAAAATATACTTATACCTGTCCTTGCGATTAAAATCGAGATAGAAGGAATGCATGACCAGCCGGCAGCCACACACCACAATTTAAAATTTATCGAGGTAGGCCACGAAAACATGTTTGAGTTAGTTATTTGATTTATGCAAAAATTATACAACCTAAAAACTTTGTGCGCTGTGCCTGCTCCGAGCAATTAATTATGCTGCTCTGGGAGTGAAAAAAATAAGAAGAATAAAAAATGAGTGTAATACTACAGCTGCTTCTCTTCCCGGACACACTGTACAAGTCAGTAGAGGTACAAGAGGGTTTTGGTGTTTTGTAGGCGATGGGTTGACCACCTGTCACTACTAACCGAACTAGTATATCTCAACTATACCCTCAAAATTGGTCAGAAGTAGCACCATGTGGTTCTATCGGCCCTTGGTGCTCTGCCTACCCCGTAAGGGATAAATGCGTGATTATATGTATGTATTACTAATCAGTGCAGTGCTAAAGAAAGGCTCATATTATCGTCATACCCTTCCCTCTACTCGTATCTGTATGTTACCAACCATAATTCTTTTCAGTGCTATGTAGACTTTTCATGGAAAATAGTGTATAGGTTTTTGCAGTGCTAAAAGGCTCATCCCATCGCCATGCCCTTTCGTCCATCTGTATTTTACCAACCATAAGTAAATCTTTTCAGTGCTATGTAGACTTTCCATTGGAAATAGTATAAGTATAGGTTTATTCACGCTCAATATTTTTACAATTTTTTTTGAACTTTCTCATATTCATTAGGTGTATCATACGTATATGTGTAAAGCTACTGGTAAAATATAATATGTTCGACGTCCAACACTTTCTATTTGATACTCGTATTTTACCTAGTAAACCTATTGGTCATGCGGAATCTGAAATGTCCTTTTTGGTATCTTAAACAAATGAATGATTATCAAAAAATTATTATAAAATAAAAAAATATATATATTCTATCAGTCTTGCGTTTCTAAGCTTCCGCTTAGAGGCTTTCTGGACGATTTTTTTGCAACAGAAATCTTGAAGTCATGCTGCAATATAGCATAGAAGATAATTATCATTATCATTAGTAATGTCAATTAATATTTACGTACATAAAATGATATATATGAAATGATGAATAAAATAAATGATGAATATGAATACTTATGTCACATCCCAAAAATATGATACCCAGTGTGACTAAGGGCTCATTTTTTCAATGGCCTGCCTAAGTGCATCAGATAGCCTAAATGAAGGGTCAATTTTATACTGTCTTTCACTAAAACTGGATTAAGATAAAGACAGCATGAATTCTTTAGATAGGCTATCTGACTATTGGAAAATCTGCCATAAGGATACAATGATACAACGCCTGCATTGCGCAACGGCTTTACGCTACTACGCCAGGGTATTTTTTTACTACAGAACCCTTATAAGGTTCAAGACAAAAAGATCGTGATGATTTGAAAAACTAAGTATTGCGTCGATAACTGGAAGTTCGACTAATGTAAAAGTGTTTAATGACACATCCGTTCGATACAAAAATAAAGAAACAGTCATGCGGGAAGCCACAATTTGTCTCGGTAGGTAGGTTAACCTAATCTAACCAAACGAAATTCATCATAAGTACCTATACTATATAACTAAGTAGGTATCGAAATACCAGTACAAAAGGTTTACGATATTCGATTGAACAAAAATAATAATAAAATTTCTTTACTGGTTCCTGCGACTCTAATTGCGTGTGTTATATTTTATATTTCTTGTCAAAACAAATAGGTATTTTAAATTTGGTTTTAATTATTATTTTAGTACCTACAAAAGCAATCCTAGGTAGGTAACTTTTCCGGACAATCTACTTTCCATAATACAATTTATTTTAATTAATTATTTTTTCAGCCATTTTGTGATGGAAATGAACATATAATGACATGATATTTGTAAGGACAGTGTAGTATTAAAATTAGATGACATCATTTTTGTGGTTTATGTGTGAAAGAAATTACTTCATTCATACATAACCCTTTATATTATAGCTGTCTGAGTAAGTACTCGTACCTAATTAGGTGTACAGTACCTACTTGTAGTCGTACGAAGTAGCAATATAACAAATTACTGTTAACCACGAAATAAGAAAAATAAATAACTATGATATTACTTACTACGAGTACATTACAAAACGTGTACCTACATTTTCAATTTTCTATACCTAAGTATACATATTCTACAGGGTGTAACAAAAAGGGTATGTTAAGCGAAAAGCTAGGTAAATAGACCGCTATAGAGAACCTATCCACAAAATTTGAGAATCAAAATCACATGTTTATTTTTCCCGATAGTATAGAGAATTTTTAAATATCTAAAAAAATGTTATACAATCTTGAAAAATAAACTTGTGATTTCGAGTCTCAAATTTTGTGGATAGGTTCTCTACAGTGGGCTATTTACGTAGCTTTTTGCTTAACATACCCTTTTTGTTACACCCTGTATACCTTCTATACTTATTTATGAAAAACAACTCACGGAAAATATAAAGCTAGTACCTAGGTAGTAAATAAAACAACATTATTATTTATGTACCTATGTATTTACTACATTAAATTTGGCACGCAGCTTTCATACTATAGGGGCAGAACTCGAAAAAAAAATGGTTATTGGGAAAATGCGTTTAAGATGTTTGTATTGATTTTGTGCCGATATATTATAAAAACTCGAAATCACTAAATTTTCGAGATGTGCCCCTATAGTATGAAAGTTGCGTTATATCAAGCTCTCCTTTTGGCAGGTCCACAATAGACAGTAAGCTCACATACTATTTTTTTACCACACTGTTTATTCGTTGTTGAAATGGTGGTAAAAAAAATTGAAGTAATCTTTTTTTTTGTACAAACTATACCGATGTGGACTTTTCAGTTTCATTATAATGGTATCCCTGACATGATATAAATTTTCTATTTGGCGGAAATTTAGTTTTAAAAATTCTTCCAAATATAGCAAAGGATACAGGATCTACATCCTATCCCACTAATGAGTATGGATGGATGTTTGTTAGTCTTTCACGTATAAACGGCTGGAGCAATTTAAAAAAAAATGGTATGGAGTTAGCTGACACCCTAGATTAACACATAGGTAAGCTACTTTTGTCCCGGTAAAATATTTTAATCCCGGATAATTTCGACATTTTGTTTTTTCTGCAGTTCACGCGGACGAAGTCGCGGGCGTCCACTAGTACCTAGACAATATTTAAATGCTTAAAATCATTACTTTGGGAGAAGCTGCACAAAGACAACGTGAGAAATGTTCAGAATGGCAAGGCTATTCAAATGTAATGTCACCTTTAAGCTACAGGATCACTATTTTAGTACAACTACTAAATATTAAAACGTCGAGAATAGAAGCAGTTTCTCAACTTTTTACATGAAGTACCTATGGACTGTCTCTTCTCATATAACAACTGACCCTGACTGACTAGGAACTACTCATTAGTTAAATTGCTAATTACAGAGTCTAATTCAACCTCAACTCACTTCTCGTCAGCCTATTGCAGTCCACTGCTGGACGTAAGCCTCCCCTAGAGCACGCCACAAGCCTCGATACCGTTCAGGACTCACTTACTACTTTGGTTAATTTACCTAAGTGTAAAACTGTTTCTGATACCCATAATCAGCCCATAATAGGTACAAGAATCTTAGTTCGTCACAGGTATAAGAATTGTTGTGTTATTCGTCTTGCTTGACTGTTTAATTGGTAGCTTTTCCCGCAAATATCCGAGGACTCGTCTAAAGAAAGCTAGTCAAGTTTTATTTACTCGTACCTACCTACTTAAAATGTTCGTGTACTCGTAATTTATTGTTTCTCAAAAAATATAGTCATATCTTTGCTATAAGTATATGAAATAAATAACCAGGTAAGTAATTGGGTATAGGCTATATAGGTATAGGTAGGCATCTGCAATCTTTAATTTTTTTTTAATGATTTTTAGATAAAAAGTGAAAACACTTGACAGGTTTTAAGTAAGGTAGCCGAGAGAGAGAACCTATGGAAAACCCAAGTTTACTCACTAATCTAACATACTGGTTATGTTGATATAGACACAATGTCACAATCTTCCTTCTATTCAAATCGGTTTGGTGTCATTAAAGACTCTTAACGGAAGTTAATCAAATCTTTTTCGTTTAACCTGTACCTAAATACCACATCCATTGTCATATTCGCTTTACGTACGTACGTTCACCGGAACGGATGCTAGTATTGAGACGTCACTCCGAATTCTACAATATTGACTGTCAAAACCAATGAATATGTTTAACGTACTTGTCCCGCGTTTCCCGTGGTCCGCCAGCAGCAGGAGGCCGTTCGGCTTCTGCAGCAGCTCCTGCAGCTCGGGCTGGGGATCCAACTCGTCAGTCTTCTGTTTCATGTTGTACTAGCAGTGTCAAATCACTTCACTTTTATAATATGGAACGTAAATAAATGTCGGTCGGGTGCACTGGTTACTCGCGCATGGAGGTGTGTTTCGAACACAGCCCGGCGGAATCTCATGGCTTACTGGTGAGGGATCGAGGGTTGAATGCCTTATAGCGGAGGCCGGTGATGCAGCACGCGAGGATGCTGCTTGAGTGCCGCGCGCCGACTGAGCGCCTTCGGCACAGCCTCCCGGTCAAGGGTACTAAACTATAAACAAATGCAACATCGCTGAGTGTCCTGCCTGACCACTTCGTTATGGTAGATACTCGTTGCCGTTACAAAGTCGTAAATTGAGACATTTTTTGAACCATAATGTTGACCGCATACCCCATAATAGCTGAACCAAGTGCAGAATTTAAAATGTTGGGTACTGAACTTATTATCTATAAAATAATTTAACAACGCTTTGTGATCTATTTTAGGTAAGAGAAAAACTTTATCAACGAAATAAATGTGTAATATGTGAGAGAAACTTTAATACGTACCTATATATCTTGAGTAATAATTCAAATAAAGGGATACCTATATTTTCGGAAACATCGTAAACATTAATTATTTGTATAATATATCCCATATGTAATCCCCTACTTTAGTAAAATACGTGGTAGTTTGAGCTAGCTAGACGCTACGGATAGTCCTATTCATACGAGTTACTTACACTAATTGATTCTACTATACGATTCTTTGATTAACGACAGTGCAACAAGCACCATAAATATTATTACAGTATTTACCTTAGGTACATACCTAATATAATTAATTAATTGTAGGTTTCAGACGGAAAATTCCAGTTTTATAAAACTCAGAATCGTGGTTTGATTCACCGATCAGAGGGCGTGCATAATATAACAACTTTACAAGCATCATAGTCCACTAAACATTAATTCCTTTGTCGCTGAAACTTTGCAGGCTTATAAAGTAAACTGACATATACTGAACTTATGGCGTCGTAGGCAGGGTCACTACCTACTAGACCAATCGGCCGTCAAATGTTTCGATAACTTAGCGAACTTCGATATCCCTCGCCTATATTAAATTTCGTTACGGAGCGAAGTTACTTGCACCCTCCCTGCATTTAAAAATCTTTGAAGGTTAGTACTATTCACTGTCATACTCGTATATCATCCTTAAAAAAAACAATGTACCAGGAGGTATGTAATTCAAAAACGTTTTTATCAAATCGCATTGTTAGGGAAGCAGATACTAATACATTATGTGATATTGATCAGTAGAACAAGCACCTGCTTCACATCTATTTGAACTTGTTAGTTACCAAAAAACACCAATATGTGATCGATCAACGTCTTATTAGCTATTTAAATTATGTCCATTGTCCATGCAAACATTACCTATACCTACTTATATATACTTAAATAAACACAGTCATTTGGTATTGGAATTTTGTACCGAATTTATAATTTGGTTAAACATGTTTATAAAAGCCACAGATAAAAGCCTTCGGTCAGTTCGGTCAACATTTGAATAGAGTGAGCTTAGAATAGGTAAGGTACTAAATCTTAATTGGTTAAGTAGGTAAATAAAAAAATATATAAATAGAATATCTACAGGTTAATCTGCGATATAAAACTGCTTCCATCATTTTACTTATTTATTAATTTAGATTAAAAAAAAAATTAATAAACTAATAATGGCTATTACGGTGAAAACGGGGAAAATTTTTCCTATGGATCTATCAATGGGTAGCCCATTTTTACTTCTTTAAGATTATACGGGAGTGGCTGCGGGAACGCGGGCGGGACCAGTCAGGGGGCTGCAGGGAAGAGGTTTATATCATACCCAGTACTGCATTGGATGAGTGTGGACTGATTGATGATGATGAGGGCTTGCCTAGAAAATTACCAATGCAGTAGCCGATGTATAGTTTATGTTGCGAATAGATATAAACACGTCACGTAGCATAGCACATACCATTTTAGACCTGACTGCAATGAGCTACAAGAAACGTAGCGTGTTATTAAGGAACTCAAGTAAGTACCTAGGTACCTGTTTAGGTATACAGAGTGTAACAAAAGGGACGTGTTAAGCGAAATGCTTTGAAAATAGGTAACTACTAGGTACATACGTATTATTCATTTGAAAGGCTACGCAATTTGTACATAGAATTTTAAACCAGAAACTACATGTTAATATTTCTAAACTCGCAATAATAATTTAAAAAATAATTTTCGATTTTGAGCCTCAATTTTAAATAATTTCTCTAAAGTGGGCTATCTTCGTAGCATTTCGCTTAACATTCCCCTTATGTTACACCGTGTAGATACTGGTTTCTGGTTTACTACAACATATTTCAATTCACAGCGACACACCCATTAATAAAACGATATGGATGTTATTTATATATCCAATGAACACGAAATACGCATTATTTAATATCTATGTTTATTTATGATCCACTAGGCGTGTACGTAGACTTCTAGGACGTTTCGTAATAATTTGTCGTTCAATGTTATTTTTTAATCATTCAATAAGTTAATTTTACTATAAAACCACGTGGAAAATCTTACTGGTTTTATAAAGTATTTTTAAGTTAGATATAATCCGTTAGGATATGGTTGATCAATAATTTTATAATGTTAGATACTCTATTAAAAGACTTCTACTTAGGTGATTTAAAAACAACGTACGTAATATCTAGATGCCACAGATATATCTACGTATAATGTTTTAGTATAGGTGCGTAATTTGACTAAACCAAATATAGCTAGGTATATTCAGGGTGTAACAGACGAGGTATATAAAGTGAAATGCCACAAAAATAAGTCACTGAAAAGAATCTGTTCACTAAATATTAGACTCAAAATCAAACATTATAATATTGTATGAACGTTGCGTAGTTTAGAAATCACAAAAGACAGCTGGTGCTCTATAGTAGACAATTTTTATAGTAGGTATTTCGCTCAACACATCACTTCATACACTCTCATCATCATCAACCTATTGCAGTCCACTGCTGGACGTAGGCCTCCCCCAGGGCACGCCACAAGACAGCCATGGGGGGTATTTGCCCATAGTCACCACGCTGGGCAGGCGGGTTGGTGACCGGTGATCATACACTCTATATTACGAGTAATAGATATCTACTACTACTCGTACTACGATAGCTACTAACTTAACCTAACCTAAGATACCTACTTAGGTACTTTACTTAGGTGTGGCCCTAACTGATTCCGTGATTCCAAACAAAATTAAACATTGTTTAAGCTAAACTTTGCCTATATTTGACAGATATTCCATACATTTAGTAACAACACCGAATATGTTTATGTAGTTTTCTTATGAGAAACTTAAGAAATAAGTATGTTCTAGGTTCTTGCCATTCATTACGTATAGGTATGTATGATCTACAATAATTACCAATTAAAAAGTCATAAGAACGAAGTATGAATACAGCATTTTATTTCCCACTGTAGCGCGTAGGTAGTAAGCAAAAGGTAGGTACATAAGGTAAGTGCTTATAAACTATCTTTATGTTTTATATTTATTTCTTACTAATCGTCCACGTGGAAAAAGAACCATAATAGGAATGGTAATTTTTTGCTACGTGCCTTATACCTACACTCTAATGGCTAGCATGTGTGACTCCATGTAAAGCCTCCTTACTGCCAGTGAAAGTTACGAGAGAATCGGTGTCGCACTGTCAGGGGGAAACACGAACTTTTTACGCACACTATCAGAGTAAGTATATTCTTTGCACACTATCCAAGCACGGGGGGATATTTGTGGTCAGTGAAAATGCTATTTGAAGTTAAATGTGCCCTTTGTGCCCCCATCAGTAAAAATTCCTAGATCAGCCCTTGACGATATCTACTCGCAAAATCTATGACAATATAACGATAACCTACTATAAGCTCGAGGTTCGAGCTTGTCAGCCAATTTCTACTGAAATATCTAAACTCAACTTTTAGAATCCAACTAAGACAAAAGCTCTCTCGAATCTGCTTTGGCTCGTGCTAGAGAAGCCTCATGTGCGTATCGATCAAATATATGTAGCGAGCGAATGAATGACTAGTAACATTTTAAAGCAATTTACCTACGTACCTACATACTTAGTAGTAGGTACTATTTCCTACAATAGCCGTATGACTAGATGTTTTTTACAACCATTACCTAATTTAAACCGCAAAACAAGGGATCCTTCTGAATACCTACCTATACATATACCTAACTATATGAACTTATAAATCTAAAGACCTAAACCTTTAACGATTTCTTACTAGGTAGGTAATGTGTCATAGCAGTATTAGACTTGAATTCTCCAGTACTTAAGGTAAAATATTTAGTTCAGGTCACATTTCCCATAACTTTGAAAAAACTGTTCAAAGTTTGTCATGTTCACTGAAAGATATTTTGTAACAGGTCGCAAAAAATTAAGTAAGTACCTATCTTCAGTATAATTTATTTGTGCAAATGACTAAACTCCTAAAATGTCAAATGGCTAACGTTAACAAGCCTTTTCCCTGTTTTTATCTGAATACAGCGCCACATAAGTCCCGCATGGGAATTTCCCTTGGTGACCAACCATTATTATTTTCCCTCAACCTACGACAGTTTACATATTAAACTAGGCAGGTAATATTTTATCACAGGTAGGATTTCCCGTAAGCCAGATATAAATAATTTACCTACTAAATAGGCACAAATTTCGTTTTCCTTAAAAGGTACGTAGGTATACATAAGTGCCTACCAACTTACCTTTTCTCGTTTTGGATTTTATTAGTATAGTATACCTAAGTACGTAAGTGGGTATCAAATTATGTCAGTGAGCCATGTAGTTGTACGGTTACCTAGTTTATCTACCTTTGCTACAAGTATCTTGATTTCATATCAAAAGATCTAAGAAAAGATATCTGCTCTAAACGTAGGGGACCGAAGATTGGACGATTCTGGATCCTTACTTAGAATGCCCTCTCAGTCGACGCAGCCAAGTTGAACCAAGGTCCCGGAGCAGTAACCAACAGCGTGTGGTTGCATCTCCTTACTAGTAGTAATAAAAAAAACTTATAGAAGAGAGTCCAGCTGTAATTGTCAAAATGCTGTATAGGATATGCCTAATTACTTCAATTTAAAGTAAATATAGGTATTTAGCTATAGGTACATATCGGTATTAAGAACGTTTAGATACATCTCACATACGCTCCACAACATCGCCTTTTTACATTTTGGCAGTATCAACTGTAATAAATTATTAGAATTGACGCTAAGAGCGAATTTATAATAAAGTTTATTAGAAATTATTAGAATTGACCACTTGAATACTTCCACTCGGGTGGTGCTTGATGCTTGGCGTCAGGTCAGGCAGGAAGCCCTGTATTCTTAGACCATGCGTGCATTGGAACAGAAGACTAAATTGAAAATTGGTTTGCATAAAAGTTAAAACCATATTTTTTGTTGGCTCATATTGAAAAAAGTATTTTGGTAAAGATTTGAATCAACTTTTGAATGTCCTACTAATAATAAGAATCATGAAATATTGATAACAAAAGCTTTTATTGTGCTTCCATCTGTTTTGCAGCTTTTCTTTCGTTTTTCTTTTTCAAGAACATCTGTTTCTTCTCTTCTGGGGTCTTTTTTAAGCCCTTCATTTTGCGTGTTTGTAACCTCTTAATATCCTGTTTTCCAACATGAACACGGCCCATTTTCGTGCCGAAAGCATCCCTCGAAATATTCTTCTTGGTAATAGGTTTGAGTTCTCTGGGTACCCTGCAGGCTTCTTTGTACAAATCATCTGAAGCTAATTTTGTACGCCGCACTTTGAAGTCTATTGATGGGCCTGAAACATTAAAATAATTTTATTAGGAGAGAACTGGAACTTTATAGCTATTTATAGCCAGTAAGGTGTACAGTACTAAGTTGAAAAAAAAAAACACAAAATGTACTTTATACTTTAGAGCAGGAACCAGCCCTCTAGAAATGCCTGTTAACACCACAAACACCAAAATATAAATGTTTAGATGTGTAGAGCCAAAACCGATTTGATGTCAATTTATGGAAGTTCATTGACCTGCGCCCCTACTCATAACATAACCTTTTATAGCAGGACAGTTTCAATCCTGAACAACAGATTATGCAATCTTTTCTTGCAATAAAGAGTTAGGCTTGCTGTCTTAATTTATACATATAACTAAAATTGGGTTGGTAATATTAATTTTACAAATTTTTGCTAACTACAAATGTATACAAATCATGAAGAAGGTATAAGAGGAGGTGGGACTATGAACTGAGTCGTGTGGCAATAGTGAGGGCATGACGTCATGATAGGGGCGGAGCTTCAGCACCAGTGTAACGCAGTAGCTGTAACCACACGCTTGTGCTCCCAAATGTAAATATATTAAAATTACAAAGACACTAGCACTTTTATCAGGGTACTTTTTTACTAAAACGTAGTATAATATTGCCATCTAGTGATGAGTAATTGCATGCACTAGTACAACAATCTTGAACCATATTGATAATGAGCAAGTAGTTTGACTAGTCACTACAGGGTGGTTTCTATGTAAATGGGCAGGGCTAGTGTTCAATGCTCTCCTCGTCCCATACTTCTCCGCGGCACATGGATTTTTGTATGAAAATATACTTAGCCGCTACTCCTCTTTTATTTCTTCTCCATGATACAATTGCACTAGTATACAGAAAAATCTAAATTTTTCCACCATTTTCATAACAGGAAATATTGGAAATTCTAAATTTTATGCAGACGAGGTCTCAGGCGGCCTCTAGTGTAGTAAATAAAATTACCAATTTCCTCCAGTTCAACCCTAGGTGTGCGCTGACCACTCTTCTTGAGTTGCACCTTGTAGGATCTGAAGTAAATCTCTCCCTCATCCGTTGCAGTGAAACTCAACACATGTTCCAAGCCTTGAAGTCTTATTGTTTCTACCTGTAAATATAAGCAAATTATTAGAAACTTATGACAATGGAGAACTAAATAATGGAGAATCCAAAAAAAGCAAACAAATAATAATTTCACCTCAGAAACACCTACCTGTATGTAGAAAAATAAACCTTGATTACAAAGTATTAAAATTCAAATTCTTTATTGCGTGCTACATTGGGTACAAAGTATCTTTGCTACGTTATAGTAGGTATACATAGGTCTTAACATATACAATGTAGCACCCTGCAAGGGCATTGCAATATTTATTGCTATATATATACATGTTCTATTAATTCAATACAATTTTATTAATAACTAATTATTATATTAGCCTTATCTTTATCTATATTTATTAAGATTTATTTTGTTATGGAATATTGCACTATGTATATTTTGTAGATAATGGAAAGATTATAAAGTTTTTTGTAATGCAATAAGTTCCGTCTTACCTTTTCTCTATGAAAGAAGTCTATAAATAAGGACTTAAGACGTTTCAAATCCTGGTTCAAATCCCAAGCAGGTCCATTGAAAACTAGACAAGGTTTAAGTCCAGGTAAAACTTTCATGTTGTGAAATGCTGACATAGCTGTGTAGTTGTCTGCGCCCAACTCAATCATGTCCAAGATGTTGTAGTTGAATGTTCTACCAAGAACAATGTTATGTGGACGCTTTTTACTGTGCGAGCCAACACCAAATAATGCAGCTTCTTTCTTATAACACAATCTGAAAATATTAATCATAGCATTAATTCGTTATTATAAAACTGGTGTGTACTTCTTTGGTGTACCATAGTAAAGTTAGTCATTTCATTTAGGGTTGTACATATGTATGATAGTAATTGTATGTATGTGCTGCTCTATGTACTCAAGCTACATACAGGTAGAGGCTTAATTAGAATTTATTTAATAGTAATATTACTTTTATATCTTACTTTTCAATTAACGATGCATCCTCAAAGGGCACAAAGTCATTTTTTCGGGTAAAATATGCAGCATCTGGTTTCTTCAAGTCGTACATATCTTTCATTAGCGCCCTGGTACGTTCTGAAGGATTCCTTGCCTGTAAAAAAAGGCATTGTTTTGGCCCTTCTACTGGCTTTGGCTCTCTAGATTGAAGAGCTTTTTTACCCCTGCGCGTCGTAGGTTTCCTGTAAACAATGAGGTTATTTTTTAAACCTTGTACGGAAATTACATTACCGAAGATGCTTAGTAAAACTTGTATGTTTATACTTTATTCTCTGCATAACAGCCATTGTAAAGAATTTATAAATTATACACTAATTTCAAGGAAAAATACACGTGCGTAAAATTTCTCTTCTCGATAAATCAATTAGTGATGGTCAACTGGAGTAACTAACTCGAGTTAAATCGGGTCGAGCTTAACTCGAACCAACTCGAGTTGAAATTCTCTCCGACTCGAGTTCAAAAACGAATCGAAATAGAGCGAAGTTTGCCAATCATTTGAGATATATTCATTCATTCTTGACAAACTTATATTAAAACTTATAAGAAGTTTGTTTTAGTAACTTACATAAGCTTTTTATTATTTTTTGTTAATTACTAATAGGTAGATAGTTAATTGACAGGAAAACATTTTTAAATCTGTTTTTAAGTTAAGTACAATATATTGAAGGCCAAAACATCAATTAACTAAGTACCTACTGTAATATTCTCTGTGATGCTAATTCGCAATTTTATTTTCATTTATAATTGTGATGATAAAACAATGAAAAGCCTATAAGTGTACCCATAGTGTGCATCATAATGTGCATCATAATGTTAGCCTCATTTAATTTTAAAAAGAATATTATTAATAGAATATTATATAATTACATACATAATTTTACTGATAAATAATATAAATATATTTTAAATTAAAATTCAAGTAAAAAACATATAAATAAATAATACAATTTGAAATAATAATTTCCTTTTTACTTTAGTTAGTAGGTATAAATCTCGACATACATTAAAAATAAATAATATAAACATAAAAGAATCGAAACAGATAAAAATATTATTTGCCTGTTCCTAATTTTTAACTATTAATGCGAAGCTAAGGGAATAAATTAGTAAAAAAAAAATAAAAAATTCACTCTTCCATTCAGATAACGAGTTAACTCGAGTCAACCCGAGTTACGGGAATTTTAACTCGGGTTAAATCGAGTTCTGTTTTTTCTGAGTTGGTACATCACTAAAATCAATTTGTCAATGTCAACAAATTATTCGAACAACTGTCAATGTCAATATATCATTTTAATAATTTGTACCGAAAGAAGGATCACGTACATACGGCCATATCAGTTGTAATGTTTTTGAAATAAATGACTTCGGGTAGTATTTAAACGCACATCAAATAAAATGTTTTCTTTAGTCACAAATAATCAGAATTCATATCAAAATTACTGATTGCACAACAAAATACTCAAATAAGAATATTACTGAATAAAACTGCAATATTTATAACTGTTTATTTTTTTAAATACATACCTATAGCTTCTATTTTTATTAAACAGTAGCCGTAGAAAGAGTATAGTCAAAGCATACAGCAGTTAACCTAAATGAAACATATTTTATTTATAATCATCTTAATAAATAAGTATTTGTTAAGTTACTATTTCAACATCCTATTTGTATCTGAATTCATATTTTAGTGTTGATCTCATTCATTATGTTATATGAAATCAACACTAAAATATTAAATCAGATACTTACAAATAGTTACTTCGAAATGTTTCATCAATTAGATTCGGGCACATCGCAGACCGCGATTGATGTAAAAAAGTATATAAAAGATGAGATCAAATTGATGGAAGATTATTTATTTGATGTGCCTTAGAATAAAGATTCGCTCCGGAGCGAAGACATTAATCTAAGTGATGTGCAATTAAAAATATCCCAATGATTTCTCGTGCAAGTTTAATCAGGTCCTCTGCATATAACGTTTAAATCTCATAGAGCTGTACAAACCATGCAAAATACCTATACGTATATATAGTATACAGGATGTAACAAAAAGGGTATGTTAAGCGGAAAGCTATGTGAAGAGCCCACTATAGAGAATCTCTCCTGAAAATTTGAGACTCGAAATCGCATGTTTATTTTTCCCAATAGTATGGAGAATTTTTAAATATCGCAGGAATTTTCATACAATCTTGAAAATTAAACATGTGATTTCGAGTCTCAAATTTTGTGGATAGGTTCACTACAGTGGGCTACTCACATAGCTTTTCGCTTAACATACACTTTTTGTTACATCCTGTATAGTATTTTTATTTCCTCCATGCCTACAGCCATCCTTCTACACACAATGCTACTGCCATGCCATAGGGGGGTTAGTACTCCCTCCTCTTTGCACTACTCCCCTAAATAAGTAGTCCTAATTTTAGATTAGATACAAAAGTATCGCGGTTTATGATCTTGGGAAGATCAAACACAGTCTCTCAACCTTTTCCCCCTAAAAATTTGCGATTGTCATCAACAAAACGTATTTTTTGAAACTCTACAAAACATAAAATCATAGTTGAACTTGTTAGGGGTAGATAACCTAGTAAGTAACGTAGTAAAGTAGAGCCCAGAAATTTGGTAAGGTTATCAAAATTTACCTACTTCAAAATTCCGTTAAGCTATTTAACTTACCGGAGTCTGAAACGGTTCGCCAACAGTCGCTTGTCCAATGAACGTTTGGCCAACAGAATTATTGAACCTTGAACTTTTCGCCCAAAAGATATTTGATCCATGAACGTTTGACCAACAGAATCTTTTGACATCGGCTTTATGGTTTCTTTCCTTTGTTGACTATGGTCAGTTTTAGAACTATTCACATTATTAAAACACCGCGCCAGCAGCAGCCTCGTAAGTTAGGTTCATTTTTGGAAACTTTGTCTATGCACGATGATATTTAGGAACTGGTCGACGGCATGCGGCCAAACCGTTTAGATTTCAACCAAGACAGTCATTTTGCTGATAATGTCTAAAGTTGTTCAAGAATGGGCAGTCTGATAGCTGTGCACGCTGCTGTGACAGCTGATTTACTATTTAATTAAAATGTGGTTACAGAAGTATAAATATTACCTAATAGTAGTAAAAGCTTCTTTAAACAAAAAACTCAGAGTCGAGATTAATTGACAACATTTTGAAGAAAACGTTTTTTTTTACATAAAGCTGATGTCAAAAGATTCTGTTGGCCAGACGTTCATGGGAAAATCGACTATCAACCGTGAGTTTACCTAGACAGTAACGTCAACAAAGTGTTTCCATGACAAAGTTTATGAGGAAAATCAAGTGCCTAATAAGAATCTTACCTAGCCATATCTTTCTAAGTAAGTATCTAGGCAGACAGATAGGTAGGTACACCCACAGTTATTTCGTAGTTAATCTAATGGAGCCACGACACACCATGTGGCTATTTATTATTAAGCTAGGTAAGTAAATAGGTGTAAAAATTGTTTACTACATACCCACCCATCTCAATATAGACCACGTAGACACACTTACAAATATAGGTGGGTAGGATGGTAGGTACTTAAAGGGTTTACAGAAATGATTTGTTACAGATTGATCAATCACTAAGTTGCGATTTTTTTAACTTGATTTTCCTTTGTTTCCAAGCTGTACAAACGTATTAGCTTCCATGCAAACCCAGAATTTTATTTCACCTCCCCCTTTGCTCTTATGAACAGTGTGTCTGCCTTAACGTTGTGCGTCGACGTTTAGCGGTAGTTTATAATGATCAGTAGTTATACCGGTTTTAGGGATACGAAATTTACCTGCTTCAATGTGAAAACCTGCTCTTGAGGATATTAAGGCGAAACACCAACGTCAATAGCCATAGGTAGGTAAAATGTTTACGTAGCTTCACATTACCTGCTGTTCACCACGACTCTACCGGCATGAACTAAACTTATTAACTATTACAGTTTTACATGAATAGACATACCTACTCGTAACTATAACCACGCACGGCTGTGTTCCCAATATGATCGTGATGATGAGGAGATTCCGTAGTTTTCGGGAACGTTGACGACCAAAAATCAGCCAGGCAAATATTGATACCATGACTTCAGACCATGATTCTGAGGCGGAAAACGCTGAAAATTTTCGCAGGAAAAATCAAAAAAATTCCGACTATTTTTTCATATTTTCAGGGAAAAAAATAGTTTAGTTCGTTTAATTAGGCCTTAGATAATTACTTAAAAATAAAATAACCAAAAGATAACTTTAAAAAAAAAACGTTGCCCTCAAAAAAGTTCAACTCTAATGGAGAGTAACAAATGATCCAAAAAACAGCAATGTGACACACAATAACCAATAAGCCCATTTAATTTGCCACAGGATCGCCCAAAGACCATTGGCGCGGAGAGCAAAGATTACTGATAATCAAATCAAAAAAATATTATACATACAGACGAATTGAGAACCTCCTCCTTTTTTTGAAGTCGGTTAAAAATACATTTCCTACGAGTAATAACACTGTCATATAACTCAACACAATGGTACCTACTTGTTGAGCATTTTAGTATTTGCCTGGCTGTCACCCACATCCTGTATATGCGAAATTCTATGAAAATAGCCCACAATAGAGAACCTAAACTAAAATCAAATACCAATGTAACCAATGTCACGTTTAAAGCCCAAGATACGACTAAACTTAAGTTGAACTTAAATTACAGGGTTCGAGTTATATTTACGAGTTAATTAATGTTAATGTTAACCGTAATTTCGGTAAGAGAAAACTAAAGGTAATATCTACTGACTCAAAATTAAGCTTACAAACATCTGAAATATAAATCGTTGAAATAAAACACATAAACCATGAGTAATCTAAAAGATGGACTTGCTGTAATGAGTAAGGAAATAGTTTGCTGGAAGATATCCTTTTTAAACATAAGCTCATGTAACTTTGTGACTTCACTAGATTGTAGTGTTTACACACAAATATCAAAGTAGGTAGTTAATTAGTTAACACATGCATCGTACGTAAAAATAATAATATTAAATTTTGACCAAAAAGTGAACTTCGATGCGTATTTATTTTCCTACAAAGGCTGTTTATTGCTAGGGGATTTACTCTATATGTATACGTACGCAAGCGAGGTTCATAAATAAATATTATCATCTGTATGTACGTAAAGCACATGGATATTCCAAACAAGTTCCTCAAATTACTTGATCGACCGGCTTTACGTAGCTGGTCAGGTCAGCATAATGTATCAGGTTTAGATACAAGTTGAAATGCATATGGAACCGAACCGTTCGCCTAAATAGAGTGCCGCAACATCCTAGCCGTCAATACGTATCGGGCCTTAGCAGTGTGAAAAGCGCCCAGTGCCGCTGCCAATCTCGCTAAGTGTTTAGTTCTACGTATTATCATATACCTATATACTACTACTCCTGGGAGTAACATTGTTCCTTGTGGTATCGCTGATCGACGTTTGTAAACAGTAAGTTTGTGTAGTTTATTTTTGTTATAATTAATTATTATTATGAATGAAAAGGTTTTCTCGAAAACTGAATAGGCTCAAAAACTACTGATTTCAAAAATTCTTTCACCTTCCTGGACCGAACATAGGCTATAAGAATTTCCCGATATTACCTATATACTATACATATGAAGCTGAAATCGGGCATATATGTTCATTGGGAGGACTAAAAACGGATTTCCCGAAATTAACGGGAATTCATAGTTTTTACGAAAACCGCTATACATATGAAGCTGAAATCGGGCATATATGTTCATTCGAGGACTAAAAACGGATTTTTCGGGAATTCATAGTTTTTACGAAAACCGCTATACATATGAAGCTGAAATTGGGCATAATGTTCATTTGCGAGGAAACACTAGAACGGATTTCCCGAAATTGTGTAAACATGTGAATCTGAAGTTTTTGTTTATTTTATTTCCCGAAATTTAATTATTTTTTATAACATATAGGCTACTTTTTACACTTAACAATGATTTTTTCTGTAGTCCAACGGAGTTTTCATTTATAAAAGCAATCTGCTTACTGCCGCTCTCACAGATGTTCAACTGATACCTACCGTTAGTAGATATTGAATAAAATAATTAATTATTATTAATAATAACTCAAAAATGGTCAAGTAACGTGTCATTCTAGGAGACAGTTTTCTTTTGGGGTAGGTACCAAAGGGTAACGCATACTTGATATTAAATTAACAAGTTTAATAATAATTCGTGAATTATGCATTACAATAGAACTAATTTTTTGGGCTTTTTGAGTGCGGCTGTAAGTAAAATATTTTATAAACTTAGAATCAAATATCTCCGCGAAGAAGAAGTAGGTATGTATAGGACAGTACAGTGTCAGTCCAAGGTTTATTATACAAAAGCATAAACTTATTTAACCATCAATCAAGTTGTTTTATAATTATGCATCTGGAAACGTTTTTATTATAAGTTCTTATGGCTAGTGCGTCTCCGAGGCAGGTCAAGATGATGCACAGATAGAGAGCAGAGTCAAGGTTCCATATCTGTCAGACAGGAAACTGTTTAATATAATTATCACAATAATAACTCATGTGTACAAACGAGACATTGTTTTTGTCTATCTTTAATTGGAAATAAATTTCAGGGATTTTAGGATCTATCTACTTGTCTATGATTTCAATGTTTACGCTATCTATATTAAAAACAAGCGAATGTTTTAACGTACGTGTGAAAATTTAAAATGTTTTAGTAAGGCTCATTAGTGCATATCTACTAAGGCACACGTCTGTCATCATCTTTCTGACCTTTTAACTAGGTACGAATTCTATAGCTACCTACTTCTATGCTCTTATTAAGTCAGATAAGATAATAGTACTTATACCTAGTAATTATTTAGTACTTACCTATTAAGTACTGCATTTATAAATTTCTGAGTCAGAACAATTTACATATTCCAGATGATTTAACCTAGGTAAAGTATAATAAAAAAATGTACCTATGGATTTTTAGTTAACTTCTCCATAATAATAATAAGTACCAAGTGTTTGTGGAATTAATTTGCGGATTAATCAATACTTTCTGTGTCGTCAACTGAAAGAAGCACCAAGTACTTAAGTAGGTATATTTTATTTATACTTACGTAAATCCACTTGACATAAATCCTAGGATTTGGAGAAAGTAGGTTTATTCTAAGTGTCTACAAGTACCTATGTGCTATGTACCTATAGGTACTCATGGGCTTATTATCCAAATTAATTAATAAAAGTTTGGTCGAATAATCTACGTGTGTAGACATACTTACCGCATAAATTATTGTGCTATGTGTTGCCAGGTATATGAGATAAATAGATACGTTATGTACGTCTATGTATGTATATACACAATCTATTTACATACCTACTTAGTCGGATTAGATTTGGTCGTAGCTAATTAGACAAGTATTTTGAACCGTAAAAAATAACAAAAACTATTTAAAAGTGAATTAGTTATGTTATGAAAAAAAAATAGTCAGCCAGCCCTCGAACACAATGGATGTTTTAAAAACATTCAAACATTTTTCTTGCTCTCATGTCACTCACAATAGGTTTCAATATAGGTGCCAATAAGTACGAATAAAATACGTAGGTACCTAGATTATTTTGAAAGTTAATATTTTGTAGGATGTTATGTTTGTTTGTTAGTGAATGTGAATGTTTGTTAGTCTTTCACGTAAAAACTACCTCGCTACATCTTCATTTGCTTAAAAATAACGACATAATTATATTTAGTAGTGCAACTGGATGTAACTTGTTAATAAAACCTGTATTTACAAATACCTAATGAGTATACCTACTATTTGTGATAAAAAGATGCTATTAAATTTTCCAGAAAATTTCCTATGTTATAGCTCTAGGTATCAGTGGTGGGTGAACGACCAACCCCGTGTAGTTTTCCGTGATAGCTGCGTAATAGCTTGCTGAGTATATCTACTTTACACTATATTACTACAAATAAAATTAGTCAAGCTATAAAATCCTTTTCATACATAGGTACCTACACACATATATACCGTGTTCGGTCGTGATTACATAAAAGATCTATATTTTCTCATAAGCTGATATAGGATGTGTCCAGTAATTTGTATCTAGGTATATTGTACCTATTGAATAAAATGTTGACTGTATTTTACTCTTCAACCATGACACACACAACTTAAACCATTCTAAAGTACCTATTTTAAAACCATTGTAATACGTCCAAACAGGCTTATTTTATAGAGTTTCAGAAGTATGACCAGAGTCGAGACGTAATTTTAAGTTATCATTATTATGCAGTTATTATGTGAAGTTACATTATGGTCATTTTAAAGGTGTGATTAGGTAAATACCACTAGAATCTTCCGGAAAATGGTATAAAGACGGCAATACATTGCAAACAAATGACGGCCGATTGGTGTAGTAGGTAGTGACCCTGCCTGCAGCGCCATAGGTCCTGGGTTCGAATCCCGGTAGGTGCAAACATTGATATGACGAATATCGATGTTTGTTTCCGAGTCATGGATGTTTCTATACTTATCTATGTTTTTATATACCGTTGCTTAGTACCCACGACACAAGACCGTAGGGATCTTAATGTGGGACTAGGTTAATGTGTTGTGTAGTGTAAAAAAATATATATATGCTGTTCAGGTTAAAATCAGAACTAAAATCGGGGACAGAGAAAATATGGGCAGGCAGCTTTTAATACTCACCAATTCTTACTCTGCATGCCATGGAGTTTATTACCTCCATGCTGCATGCATGCACTTATTTATCCTGAACACATCATTACAGGAAATAGGTACAAAATAGACTTCTCTATCGAAGCGAAGGTAGGTCACCATTCCAGTCCATAATGCCATCGAATTTTTATAAACAATAACCTACCTCGTTATCATCTTAATTATAACGTATGCTATGCATGTATATTTTGTATTCTCTTATGCTGTTCATTTAGCGTTTATTGTATTAAATAGTACGTATTGTTTTAGTATGAACTGTAATACAATAATATATTACGAATGCGTTTAGTTACACACGTGTGAACTTCTCAAGACCTATGACTTGTTGCCATACGATACCATCTCGTCTCGTCACTCATGACTCCGGCATATTAATATGATCGAGATTAATTACTCGTAATAATATATACCAGTACAATGTTTATGCTATTGCTATGACCCTATCGCAGTCATTTATGCGGAACATGGCATAAAGGAATACAGTGCATTTGTTGTATTGATGCCAACAACTAGGTCTAAGTTTTTAGTCGATAATAAATAGTCATAGAAAAATTTTATGTCTGCAATTTATAAATAAAATATATAAATTGGCAATAAAAGTTTATTATTCATACAGAAAAACAATTAATACTTATAACAGAATTTAAAAACATTTTTAAGCTAGAAAGCTTATATTAAATGTTAGTTGTAATAATTTATCTCGTGGGATTTTTTACATTGTAGGTATGTAGTATGTAGTAAAGAAAGGAATAAGTTTAGGTATAAGCCCGGATATCATTCTCCAACGATTGTAGAACGCGTGAAACTCTCCTCCTAGGGTTGTTATCCAATTTTTAGATAGCACTTATCCCATACAGATGTAGTCACTGTGGACGACGACGCGTCCCGATTCAGTCACCGACGGACAGCATCCGTGTGAAGCCAGCCTTACAAATATCTGATAGTGCTCAGTGTTAAAAGTTGGACCAATATAATAAAAGTCTTCAAGATGTCTTCACACACGGATAATAAATATAATAACGGCAACAAATTCAGTAAGCTCATTCAATTATCCATTAGGATTTTCCTTATCAACGTATTTGAATTTTCTGACTTTTGTGGCATGCTGTCGTGGGTTTTTTCTTCGACTTTGACTTCGATTGAATTTAGTGAAATTTTTCCTATTCCTATATCTTGGTTAAGAAGCTAAGTGAGGTTTAATTACAAGGGAGCGTTACACTTTAAGAACAGTCTCTACATTGTCATAGACATAGAAACTTTACATTTATTGCGAATTTAATTTTGTTTTGGTATAGGTCTTAGATTAATGATTGGTCTTCGCTCCGCTCATTATTCTAAGGTGTAGGTATTGTACATAAAGCACCGAAAATAAATAAATAGCGGTTTATTATGAGGACATAATGACCTGACCATGTGCGGGACAACTTTTTGTGATCATCTCAGAAAAGACATTAGCTTATTATTATTATTAGAGTTATTAAAAAAACTTAAGTATTAAGAGATAAGCAAAAAAGTGTAATAAACATACTTGTGTTAGTAAGTAGGTCGTCTTGACATTTTAGATTGTGATATTTATGTATTTTTGGGTATTTTATATTTAATACACTACTAATACATAGCAGATTTTATATAAAACTCAACAATTAATACTATCTAAACTGGGAAGAGAGACATGTTCAAAATGTTTTCATAACGAAACAACGATAACTATAACCTTTTTGGCACTTGGTCTTTAATTTTAAGGGAATTTTAAGAAATGGATTTTCCCAAAACCAGTTCTCAATCATCGGCAAAATCGTAAACAAAGATGTTTTTCGTATTAGGAACCAAATTGAAAAAATAATGTATCTACATGATCTACATCTTACCTACTAATATTATAAACGCGAAAGTTTGTAAGTATGGATGGATGGATGTTTGTTACTCTTTCACGTAAAAATGGCTGGAGCTATTTTAATAAAATTTGGTATGGAATTAGCTGACACCTTGGATTAACACATAGACCACTTTTTATCAGGGAAAATATTGTTAACCCGGATAATTTTGACATTCTTTTTGACATTTTTCTGCAGTCCACGCGACGTGTCCACTAGTTTAATATAAAACTGTAGACTATGATCTCATTGGCTTTGATTCCATAGAAACGATATACCTACATAAGTAGCCATGAATTTAACAAGTAGGTAAAGTATTCCATATAATAAAACATCGCCCACATTTGTATTTATATATTTGCTTGATATGTTGAAAACTTGTATATTCATTTATACCTTTTCTTGTTTCAGTGTTAGAAAACGAAGTCAAAGATGTCGACCATCACAAATCAGAAGATCCAGTCACGAAGATAATGGGCGCAATCGGGAAATGGCAGATATTGATGTGCCTCGTTGTGTTTCTCGTCAAATTCCCGGTGGCATGGCATCAAATGAGCATTATCTTCTTAGCCCCGCCAATGAATTATACCTGCGCTCAAGATGGGCATGTTAGTAAAGAATTCGACAACGTTTGCAGTGCTAACTGTTCTCACTATGAATTTGACCACAGCACATTCAACCAAACCATCGTATCGGAATGGGAACTGGTTTGCTCAAGAGAGTGGCTGAAAAATCTTACGCAGACATTCTTCATGCTCGGAATCCTCGTTGGCAACATGGTCTTCGGATATCTGTCTGATAGGTAACTCAAATGTGCAATATACTGCTATATATTCAGAGCGATTTAGTTGTCACTTAAAATAAATTGGCACATCCTGGTTGCCAATCACAAGAAGAAACTTGCCTACACTTGGATTCAGGAAGGCATTACTTTAGCAATTTTATTTTGGGACATCGCCCTGCTTGTTCAATGATGTAATGAACGATATGACCCCGTAATAGACATCTTCATTATTCTATGATATCTTCTTATGCATATTAGTAGGTACTTCATCATCGTCATCATCAGTCTATTGCAGCCCACTGTTGGATGTAGGCCTCCCCCAGGGCACGTCACAAAATCGCCATGGGGGTATTTGCCCATAGTCACCACGCTGGGCAGGCGGGTTCGTGACCGCAGTTTGTATTTTGGACTATGTTGTCAATACGGGAGGCGCTGCTGCCCACCTCCCGGAAACCCTTAATCGCCTCGTACGATACCCACGGGCAGACATGGGGTGGTACGAATTCTACTCTGCCGGCACCACGCGGCCAGTACGTACTTATTACCATGAATTGATTTTACGATAAGCATTTGTGTAATTTTTTGTGCAAGCAAGTTTTTGTGTGCCAACTTTATTATGACCTACGTTTAAAAATGTGTAGCAACATGCAATGCACGTACAGGCATATAATATGATAGAATTATCACAAATCAACATGGAATCCACAGAGCTACACACACATTATTCACTGTTTAACGTATAATCCCAATTAACTTATATTAACCAATTTTGCATACATATATTTGTGAGTAAGAAGAAGCATAGTCGCGGATATCAGCTTATAAATCTTCAGTTTTCACATAAGCCGGCCAACTTAGGTAACAAGTAATAAAATTAAACCTTTATGCTTTCAGGTTTGGAAGACGACTGCCTTTCCTCGGAGCAGTATTGCTCCAGCTAATAGCCGGTGTGACTACCGCATACTCGGTGAACTGGTACATGTTCACGGTGCTTCGTTTCATATTAGCTGTCGCGACTGGAGGCACCATGGTTACCAGCTTCGTGCTCACCATGGAGATCATCGGCGCCAAGTATAGGGAAGCAGTGGGCATCCTCTACCAAATACCGTTCAACCTTGGACACCTGTCTTTGCCGTTATTCGGGTACTTCCTCCGTGACTGGAACCACTTCCAGCTTGCCATCTCGGTGCCGTCGGTCATCTTCCTCAGCTACTACTATTTGCTGCCTGAATCACCGAGATGGCTCCTAACGGCTGGCAAGACTGAGGAAGCGGCTAAGATTATGGAAAAAGCCGCGAAAAAGTAAGTCTGATCTTTGAACTTATTAGGGTTATGTATGAGGGTAACAAGCTTTTATTACATATTTCTTTAAAAAATGAACTGATCAAACAAACGAGCCCAAATGCCATAATAATATTCCATTGTCATCCGATTTATACATGCAAGCAAAATTTCGGCCTAATCGGAATCCCGGAAGTGGATCAAATTTAATTTGCAAGATTTGGTTACAGACAACGGGACTAGTGAAACTAAATAAAAGCTTATACTAATAAATAAACAGTGATTCGAAGTTTTAGTGTGATTTGTCTTACTTACCGGGTACATTATCTCCAAACCAACTTATTTGTAGCTAACAAACTAGAATGCGACATTCAAATGTAAATAAGTTCTATAGTTTTACATAAGTAAAAGTTTAATCACTGGGGAGAGCTATCCTCAACAGTGGATTTTCAATTACTGAAATGATTATTATTATTAAAGTATGAATACTAATTTTCCAGGAACGGTCTGCCAACTGACAGCATTGCATCGGTCACACAAAAGATTGCGGTCGAGATCGCGAACAAGAAACAAGAGCGCGCGTCATTCCTCGATCTATTCAAGTGGCCGCGCCTGCGCTTGCGCACCATCGCAATCTGTTTCAACTGGTTCGTTTGCGGTATCTGCTTCTTCGGCGTCTCGCAGTACATTGGGCACGTTTCCGGAAATATATTCACTAATGTCGCCATCTCTGCTGCTATACAGGTAATTACTTGACCTTGGGCCTAGGTCTTAGACAAAGTATTTCTCAATCGAATCGATAGAGGTTCTCCACCGCCACTTTTGCCAATTGGACGTTCATAAAGTCTCATGATGAAGTCTAACCGCTATTGGTAGAAGTGTTGCAAGGACGAATGTCGATGCCAAACGAACTTGTCTAAGCGCCCTTATTTGCGTATATTGTTAGTGTTTTTTAGTCTTTACCCGTAATATTGGGTCCTAAACGTGGAGTAAAAACTGACTAACTTTAATCCTAGATGTAAAGTTAAACGTTAACGTAATCCGATCTTAATCATGGACATTTCATACAAATCGCTGTACCTACAACTCGGAATCTCGGAGTAAGACGCTATACACAACATTTATTATTATTACGGTGCCTAAGGTTATTGATTAATTATAATTGAGTGGTGATAATGGTCTTCGATTTTTCAATTTAAAATACTTCCATTGTTAGTTACACCTCTTTAAGCAACGAGTAGTGGTTTACCATAGTATGCTCGTAATGTCGAAGTCAAACGACGTATGTAATGAGCTCGGACGATGAGCTAGCAACTTGTCACTGATCTTTACATCTGATCCTATTATGCTGAACGTGGCTATAGAATCTCATTCAGTTATAGCTACCTCATTTTTAGGAACACAGACATGTGTATAATGTGTAGGTCTTTTAATTGTATAGACACGGACCAACGAAATAGTGAAAAAAAATCGTATAAGGTAATTATTCTTTTGGAACAGCATTTTTTTCCAAAGTTGGTCCCGTTAGTGTTTCTTTTTACCTACCTAGTTTCGTGTCAAAAGATATCAGTAATTTTAGACCTTATACATGTCGTGGCCGGACCAACATGAAGTGGTCCATGAAGTAGAAATAGTGAAAAAAAATCAGTCCATAAAATCCGAATGTGGTGCTTATATAAATAATATATTCATATATACGAGTAAGTATACATTTCAGATTTTTTTTGCAGTAATTATTCGAGATTGTATGGAACAGCAGATTTTTTTTTTCCACTATTTCGGAGTTGGTCCCGTTTTATAACCTAGTGCCATCTTCACACATAAATAAAAAGCGCCTCTAGTTGTTTCTTTTTACCTACCTAGTTTCGTGTCAAAAGATAATCAGTAATTTTGAAAAGACCTTATACTCGTATATAGATAGAAGGTAGCCATTAAGTCTGGTTCGAAGATAAAAAGTAACCTATTTCGGTATCACTAGTTTTTATGTTCGTTGCCACACTTATCATCTGTATTTAGGTACCTACATATTAATACTCGTATGCCAATCACTTATAACGATAACCTTTCGTCTCAAATAAGTCTATGGAACTCACCAAGTTTTTTATCTCGGAATTCATAAAGAGCTGGTTTTTTTTTAAAGATATATGAATTTTACAATATACTTTCAATACCTATTTAAACCCACTCCCACTAACTAGGCATAAGGGATCATGAAACTTCAATAATAAAATTTCCTTAGTTACAACCAGTACTTCCACCAGTTCTTATGTCCTTATTCGTACTATGCCTATAGATACCAGTAATTTCAGTTTAAAGAAAATCACTGGGTAATATCCGTCAGTAGCAAAATTTTACTAATATGGACAGTTCATTGCCTTTCTTTAATAATGTAAATCTGTACAATATCATAAACTTAGTAATAACATGAGCAAATGGTAATCTTAAATCTATTTATTAACGTTGTAAAACTTTTATTTCAGGTTCCAGGCACCTTAATCTCCATCTACGCCAATCGCCTACTCGGTAGGAAAATTACTCTGATGGCGTCAAACTGCATCACCGGCGTCAGCTGCCTCCTCATCACCATCGTACCCAAGTCCACTGCATCTCATCTCACCCTTGGTAGCACTGGTTTGTGGGGTATGAGTATATCCTTCGCAACAGTATACCTTTACGCCGGAGAACTGTTCCCTACCGTGGTACGTAACTCGGGAGTTGGTTTGGCATCAACGGTTGCTAGAGTTGGCTCTATGTTGGCTCCATTTGTGGCCACTCTTGCAAGTACCAGAGCTTGGTTGCCGCCCGTTATCTTCGGAATAGTTCCACTTATTGGAGCGGCATTGTGCATCATCTTGCCTGATACACGAGGGATTAAACTACCTGACACGATAGAAGAAGGAGAAGAATCGTAATATAATTTTAAGATAAAAATAGCCAGTTTTAGACCCTGTGCCAATATATTAAATGCTACTAACGAATTGGTAGAGCCTGTTTATGAACATTTTGTCGAACTCATTTCTTAACCAGCAAGCCTAGCATGACCTGCGAACCACGATATGATAAACCGGTTTATCGACATTTAGCCTGCCAAAATACGATAAATACAGGGTGTGGGTGACAGCCCTGAACACTAACCTAACACTGAAATGCTGAACAAGTACCATTCTGTTGAGTTATACGGCAGTGTTATTACTCGCAGGAAATGTATTTTTGATTTGATTATCATTATCAGTAATCTTTGCTCTCCGCGCCAATGGTATCGGACGATCCTGTGACTAATAAAATGGGCTTATTGGTTATTGAGTGACACATTTCTGTTTTTTAGATCACTTGTGACTCTCCATTAAGGTTAATCAGGTTTTTGAACTTTTTTTAGGGCAACTTTTTTTTTTATTTGACGAAATGATATCGTACGATATGATATCCACGATGCGTGGTCATGCTAGGGGGGTTGGTATTTAGACAATACAACGTTCGTTTTCGTAACACTCCCAACAATTAGCTGTTGGAATTGCGAAAATTTTGGCTTTCGATCGGAACGTGTCGGTGAAGAAATTATTGTATCGATTCGAAATAATGTTACTTTATCTAAGGCACATGCACATCAGAGTATGTGCATTTTAAGTAGTATCAAAGTACCTATGTATTTAAATTTCTCAATGTGACTAATCGAAAATAAGTCAAGATAAGATCAAAGCTTTATTTTTATTTTGTAAGAGATATGCAAATTATCTACAAATGATATATTTGCATAGGTAAGTAGATAATGCAATATACTGTATAGTATATTAGTCACTTTATTTATTGTAATGTTTAAAACACATTCGTAGATCCAATAAAAGTTATATTAAGATTCTAGTATTAGCCTTGAAATACCAAAAACTCTTTAGTAAAATTATATAAACTGAAATGTAGATTTGCGTTTATTTTTAATTAGATTTAAGTAAGTTTAACAAATGTATTGAGCAGCACAAATTCGTAGACTAAAAGGTCTATTTATTAATAGGCTGTGATAATTTTATAAGAAAAATGTATTAAAACCATTGTTCTAATATTATATTATGGTTAGAAAAACGAGTAAAGAGGTACACCATTTATTACTATTTAATTTACCTAACTATTCATTAACCTACATTTTTTTCCTTCATAGCACACAGAATCTCCTTTCGTGCATTTCTTGAGAGTCTACTAAGAAACTATAGCGCATTTTCTCAAGCGATAAGCTAGAGTCACTGGTCATTTACTTCTGTCCCCGTTACGTCAAACGTAACGTAACGTGTAGGATCTCCTTTATATTTTTATATCCCACACTTCTAGCTACCCCGTTTCGGGACCTCAGCCTTAAGTATAAATGTATGTAACTTTTAGAAATTTCAATTGTGGCAATGTTTAATTTGCCTGACTATTTATTAACCTACACACCTCGTGGTTTTACTTTACTTGTAGGCTGTAACGTAAGAATATCAGTGTTACCACATACACGAGTATGTTATTAGATACACAAGGTATTACTCACTACACATAAACCAATACTTGACGTGACAGTTTTACTGCCCCGCGCTCATCATACATTGGCATAAATTTATGCTACTAATCCTCATAATTACTGTCCCTGTAGCATGCATGTGTATACAAACAGGTTTTTTAAAATAAGTACTTACTTACGTTTAACTCGATGTATTCGGATCCTATTCAGATTTTATGTGGAAGTGGGGAGTAGACATTTTATTCAAATTTGATAATCTTGACATACTCGTATAAGTTCCCTTAGTTAGATTAATGATTGATCTATCATTATTCTGAGTAAATTCCTTTCGACAGTTTTTATTGCCATGTCAGTTTGCTAAACCGTAGACTATCTTTATTTATGTGTGTCAAGATAAAATAATACAGTACATAATGCTGATAAATGTCACTATTTCTGCACATGTTCACGACATGAATATTTCTTAGCGTACATTAAGTACGTTAATCAAACGTAGAGTTCAATTACGAGATTATGTGTGTAAAAAACCAAATGTTGTTCAGATAAGCATGCTGTCGGAAGTCTAACTATAAATATTCAAGGTAAGCTCATATTATTCCTTTACTTCGTTCACCTTTCATGTACAAACTCGTGCAGGTTATTATTTATTCAACATCAGAGACAAGCTAATGGTTACTTTGAAATTTTTCACAATTTAATTCTGCAATATTGTGTAAAAATGTAAAAGTGTCAACACACGATGCTCTATGATAAGCCAGAATTGGAAAGTGAGCAAAAGGATAATGGGCATTTTGGTATCGGTTGGCAATTGTGTTAAATCAAGATGAATCATACATCGTTGGAAAGCCATTTTCAAGTGAACAAAAAGTGCTATGATAATATTACATGGAAACATATTACAACATTGTTATACATGTTTGACTGGCCGTCGTACAGTAGGTTCCTACGTGCATATTGTTTCCATTGTGTGGTATTTAGGATACGCTAGACATGTGGGCTTTACTGAGCCAGCTTTATTTTTAAATAGCATTATTATAGATGAAGAATAGTATGATGCACTGTGTATATAATAGAGAAAACCTACTTTGAACTTGTTTTATTTACTGAAAGAATACAGGGTGTGTGTCACAGCCAGGCAAATACTGAACAAGTACCATTGTTGACAGTGTTATTATATTACTCGTAGGAAATCCATTTTTGATTTGATTATCCGCAGCAGGGGCGGCTCGTGATATTTTTAGATGGGGGTTCACATTTTTTTAATATGAGCACATACAAAATTACAGTTTGGAAACGCCGCGCTTATTCAATCCCTTAGTGAATGAAATGATGCAACCTCACTCTTATTCAAATTCAGGTGACCTAATGAAACACATTAAGGACAACCATATCGCGTTCTAACTTGGAATAAGCGACATCTAGTGGCCGCAAACGCACACTACGAATTAATGTGAGCGGCGGTCCAGATTAGGCTAATTTTTCATATGAAATCTTCTGTTTCACGCGCCGGCCTATGTCGGTATGTCTCTTTTGCACTCATTGAATACAGTACTAGGAATCGTACCAAATTTCGTTTCATTGGAGCGCGATCGCTAGTGTTACACTCGATACATAAGATTACAACTTACTTGAGACGAACGCGTAGACACTATTGTATAAACATAGTAGAATTAAAAGATAATTATAAGTATAGAGAAATATAGATTGCCTATGTAATCTTCGTAGGTGGGAGTGCACTGCACCAGCGCTCCTTAGGACGAGCCGCCAGCGATCCGCAGTTGTTAAATGGGCTTATTGGTTATTGTATTATACATTACTGTTTTTGGACCACTTGTGACTCTCCATTGGGGTTGATCAGTATTATGGACATTTTCGGACCAATTTTTTTTTTTAAACATCCATAGGTTAAAATTTTGTTTTAAGTCATTATCTAAGGCCCACTTAAACGAACTACACAATTTTATTCCTGAATTTTAAAAAAATGTCGGAAAATTTTGGAATTTTTCTACGAACATTTTCAGTGGTTTTCGCCTCAGAATCATGGTCTGAAGTCGCCATATCAATATTTGCCTGGCTGTCACATCCATCCTGTATAAAACTAATGTTAATAACTTATGATGATCATGTAATTAAAATAGTAAATAAAAATACTCGTACTATGCCTCAATGAAGAATAACGTCACAAAAAAATTAAAAATAAATAATTTTCAAAGCAGGATTACTCTAATCAAACAGTAAATCATGACTAGCGTTTCGGTGCCGATACCAGATTCCATACTTCTGTGCCCATCATCCTTTCCAACTATTGCGTTGTAGGTAGGTCTAGTAGCAGGTGTGTGTAGTATTATTTCAATCGCCGAATATAAATGCAAGCAGTGGATTTTATTGCTGATAAAAAGTTTTTATTGTTTTACTTAGTACACGCAAACGGACTCATTTGAAAGTAACCCTATAATTTTACAACTATGAACATTGTTATAAGTAGATTTTATTTTGTTGTATTATTTTCTAGATTTGTACGTAAATCATGAGTACCGAAGACGGAATAGAAAAAGCAGTGGGATTATTTGGGAAATACCAAACATGGATATTGCTTCTGATTACTGTAGGGCGGTATCCAACAGAATTTCAACTTGCGAATGTTGTGTTCATCCTGCCAACTGTCGACTACACATGCTTAGATGAACAATATAATCGAACCAACTATTGCCCCTGCCAAAACCCTCAGTACGATGTCAGTACGATTGTCAGTTCAGTGACAAGCGAATGGAATCTCATATGTGATAGAAGATATCTGGCTAGTCTGGCGCAGTCGATGATGCAAGTTGGAATTCTAGCTGGTAGCCTGATATATGGACATGTTTCTGACAGGTCGGTACTTCATTTATTTAATTGTTATAAAAAATCCACAAAAATCCAAAATCTAAATTGTAACGGCACTTCTAACTACTTCTAGGGTCTCCCTAAAATCTTTTACAAATTATTTCTTTCAATTGTCACTATATCAAAAGAAAAAATTATGTTATAATATAAATGATAATGTAAAAAGGGTTCATATTGATCAAATTCACCAGACATACATACATACATATACACACGGCTGTGTTTTCGAAATGGGGTAGCCAGAATTGCAGCATCATCAAAGAGATTCCACAACCAAATCATTAGAATCTACCTACACTTGTAAATAAATATTTAATACTTATAGTGAAATGTGTCAGACGTTATTATACGTAAGTATACCGTCCGCTGACCCTTTAATCTAACGAACGACCCCTGATTGCAATGACAAGCAACTACAACGCGATGAGAAATCAGATCCGAGCGAACACCTATCATGCAATACGTGCAATGGCTACTATCCTTGAATATATTAAAAACTTTAATTGTTACTTACCAAAGTCGGTGTTTTACACACTTCTGTCCAACCTCCTAGAGGGATAATGGGCGTGATTGTATATTTATGTATAATTATGTTTCAGATATGGGCGTAAAATAGCAGTTGTCTCGGCGCTCTTTTTGGAAGCGGTATTCGTGGCTCTGTCCGCTGCTGTGCCACATTTTTGGATGTTCGTGGCCTGTCGCTTCCTTATTGGTACAGCAGTCGGTGGAACTATGCTCTGCTGCTATGTACTGCTTATCGAACTGAGCGGAAAATCTTTCAGACCTTACCTTATGGGATTGATAGAAATATCTTACGTCACCGGCTACTTCTTAGTAGCCGTTATTGCATATTACATAAGAGAATGGAGACACCTTCAGTTAATTACCTCCTGCCCATGGTTATTGGTCATAGTATTTTACTGGTTGATACCTGAATCTCCGAGATGGCTCATAACCGTGGGTAGAAAGAAGGACGCAGTAGATATATTAACTTTCATAGCTAAATGGTAAGTAATACAACAATAAAATTGTTTGTAAGATATTTGCAAACTTGTAATTCAGAAGATACTTTACAGCTCTTAGAATACTTGCAAAAAAAATCTCCATATTTCAAAACTCCCTACCCTTTATTACAAGTACTCTACTTATAGGAGTTGCCAATCCACCAATGGGCCTTAGACAAAGTTACATTATTGAATCGAAAGAGGTTCGTTATCGACACACTTACTCCAATAGGCCTTCACTTTCATGCGTTCATCCAGTCACGTGATGAATGGCAACCTCTATTGGTGGTAGTGTTGCGACAACGAATGTCAAAGCCCAACGATGCAGTGTCTACGCCTAGAGTTTATAGTGTTCTGTGGTCTAAGCACTCATAGGTCTCTCACACCTTATAATTTTAGTAATTAATTTAAGCATTTCAAATTCCAGGAACCGTCGTCCTACAGAAAAAATTGAACTTTATGTCAACGAAATTGAAGAGGAATGTATAAAAAATCAAAAAGAACAATATGGCTCTTACAAGGATTTATTCAAGACCCCAAAGGTCAGAGTGTACACGTTCATCATAGCTTACATTTGGCTGTGTTGTTCGTTCACATTCTTCGGCATCAACCAATACATTGGAAGACTTCAGGGTAACCTGTACGTCAACGTCATGATCTCTGCATTAGTACTGAGCCCCGGATTGATTTTGATCGTGTTTGCAGCAAGATACCTTAGAAGGAAAGTGAGCATCGTCATAAGCTTTTCGGTGGCAGCACTATCGTTGCTATTATTTATATTTATACCCAAAAATATGAACTCACTAAATTTAACATTTGCAATGATAGGTCAGACCGGAGCTTACACATCTTTTGTACAGATATATTTATTCTCCAGCGAAGTATTTCCGACTGTCATCAGAAACTCTGCAATGGGTTTTGCGTCGGTTTTCGCCAGATTTGGTGGTTTCGTGGCACCGTTTGTAGTAAATATTGGAGTAGAATGGATCTCTATACTTATTTTTAGCGGATTGGCATTCATTGCTGCATTATTATGCTGCTTCCTTCCAGAAACTAAAGATACGGTGCTTTTAAATACTATCGAGCAGACGGAGAAAAGAGGAAATCAGAGTTTATGATTTACCTACAATTAATTTAGCTAAATTAGTTACTATTCAACATGAAACAAATAAGACTAATATACTAATGTCCCGTGGTATATACCAGTCATGGTATTGTATAGTACCTATACGTATACAGCATAGTAATAGTAACATGCTTTGTCGGGACGTCATCCTAGAACTCTACATTTTTAAGTACCTACTTATAAATATTGAAATTGTCTAAAGTATTTGGCCATAAAGAGAATTCACAATTTGTTTTCCAATACACACGATGTACAAGAGTTAAGTAGTTTTGTCTTGTGATATATTACTCGTAGGTATGTATGAGTTATATTTTATTACAATTTTTTATATCTAAGAACGTAAATAATTTCTAGGACTAGAATAAACTTTATAGGAACTCTATGTTTTATCATTGGATTCAAATCGATTATATTTAGGTATTTACTTTCTTAGTATAGAAAAGCTTCAAATTAGATTTTATCATATAGAGCATAACAATTTGTATTGTATATTCTGAAACCCTCCGAAAAACCAAGTAACAGATGCGAATAATAAACTATGGTATATTACCCAAAATCGGAAGATAACACTATAATATAGCCAATAAGCAAATAGGAAATCTAATATAGTCCAAAAGACAAAGCCAATTTTTGCTATCGTCAGAGATCTAGGTTCACGTTCCGGACTCACTCGTTTAGACACTGGATCGTAGAATATACCTGAAAACGTTAATACATAATATTAGAGTGCGATAATTGAGTATTAATGTACTCTTAGAAATACCACTTGCTTGGGTTGTCACTTTATTTACTCGTATAGTAACAAAAACGAAGGATGAATCCGTAGCATGCTACGGATTACGAGATACTACGGAGTGTTATAATTATAATTTGAATATACTTTATTTATAAATAAATATGTTTTTTATGAAATTAAAAAAAAAATCACCTGAGTGGGAGTGTACTCTATTTATTTAATTTTTGCCCTGTGCTGATGCAGGGGCTTCACTATTGTTCCTGATGCAGCCAGGAATTGGGAAAAGTGATTTTATTTGTTTTCACCACTTTTCCCAACGCCGATCACACACACAGATCCATATAGAATCTCAAGAACTAGACACTCTCAGTGATTTTATGTTTTCACCACTTTTCTCAACTCCTGGCTGCATCAGGAACAACTATAGGTAGAATACATCGGTTGAATCTCCTTTCGTGCATGTCGACTAAAGGACTCGGGCATTCTCTTAGCTACCAACTTCTCAATTTACAATTGTCCCCTTTATGCTAAACGTGGCGGTGGGATCTCTCTAATGATCCCGCAGTACTAGCTACCACCTTTCGGGAACACAGCCGTATCTATAGGGATTAAGTATGTAAAAATCACAATTAACGCAAAACTATTATAATAAAAATTAAAATCATTCACAATTATAGGTGGAATATATACATACATATAATTTCAGCATATCTTATCACCATAGAGATCTCATAGTGTACATGATCTTTCTTAAGATGCATCATTGATTTATTATCGCCTTATCAGTTATCAATGGACAACTTCAAATAGAGAGCTCATAAAATTTGACATTGTTATCCAGTGATATCTTTCATTGTAGTTTTTTTGAGATAGGCACTTTATATTTATCGATAAAAAGATAAAATAAATAAACAGACCTAGTACAATGTTACTTTTTAATATAGACAATTGCCCTGCTCTCTCTGTCGACTCTAGCGACTCTTCCTATTGATATCTATGGTTAAAATTTGTACGTCTTTATAAGGAACTCGCACAGATGGATGGGTAAACGTGAAGTTAGATACAATTAAAGTTAATGTGGAGAAATTAAATAAGATGCACCAGAAATACATTAAATTCATTAACCTTATGCTTGACTAACCGAATTCTGGCCAGAAGGTCATCAAGTGTATGTCAAAAACTAACCTTCACTATGAAAGTTTTTGAGGAGAGTTTCCTTGTCACGCCAACGGTCATTGAGCCACGTCCTCAAGGCTTCCTCTTCGGTGGGAAGTTGATCAATGGAATATCTGAAATTGGAAAATAAACATGAGAAGATCGCTGTAGAAGGAAATTGTCTCTACCCGCAACGTAACAACGTTGGTTGGTATAAGAGTAATATTTATTTAGTTTTTAAACTTCTAAGAATTTCCTACCTTTTAAAATGAAAATGCACATGTCCAGGTAAATTTCCTCGAAGCAAGTCAGCTTCATTTGCCGGCTTATCGTAGATGACAGTAGCGTCATATACTGAGGCCAGGCCGGCTTCACTTAGACGTGAATGTAGCACTGCAAAGCCGGTGGTGCGCGGGTGCAACACATGCTCGTAACGCTGAAAGGAATTTAAAGAGGAATTTAGATTGCCGAGTGGTGTCGGCAGAGTAGAACAGCACCATCTTATACCTGCCCGTGGAGATCATAAGAGGTGATTAAAAGTTTCCTGATGGCGGGCAGCAGCGTCTCCCGTGTTGACATCATAGTTCAAAAATCATACTGCGGTCACCAACCCGCCTGCCCAACGTGGTGGACAAAGTGGACCATGGATAAAACTCCCCTATGGCAGTAGCCTTGAGGCATGCTCTGGGTCTACGTCCAGCAATGGCAACTGCAAAAGGCTGATGTGTGTGTAATGTATATCCACAGAATAGTTAATTGAGAGAGGCCTATCTTCAACAGAGGACTTCGTATGGCGAAAATGATGCAGAACGAATTTCATAAAGCAGTTGAAGGCCAACAAAGTAGGAGGAGGGATATATGTCTTAACGAGCCAAGACTAATCACCAATGAATTAAACCTACTTAATATGCATACCACTCATGCATGTAGTGGTAACGTACCTAACCTCCATCCATGAATCTCCAGGAGGTGAGACTTCATACTAGTCTTTTTATCAAATGAAACACGTTGGGTCATTAGCACAAACTAGATAGAATCTATATTTCATAGAGTATCAAGCAATACTATAGATAATACATAATTTCGTTACATACATTTCAACAATTTTAGATAAAAACCAAGTTTACCTGTAAGTTATGGGCCAAAGCAAACTGCTCGCTGCGACGTCGGTTCTGCTCGCTTAGGTCAGTGCCTTCGGGAAACAATACCACTCGATATCCTGAACCCAAGGTGCGGTAGTAGTCAGCGAACTGAGCCAGACTCAACTGATCATCTCTCCAACATCTCTTCACGTAGAGAAAGAAGTTCAACTGCATTATCCACCCTAGAAGGATATTATAGTTTTCACAATAGTTTTCTGCAGGATCTCGAAGTAGATCCTGCAGTCACGTTTAGCATAGCGGGGCCAGATATTAAAGATCAGTGACAAGTTGCCGGCTCATCGCCTGAGAGACCACCTCTTAATTCCTTAGATGACGCTTACGACATGCATGTACGATGACTCTTACGATGCAGCTGATGTATTGTAATGAAACCTCCCATCAGCATATGCTTAGTTAATTTAATTAGTTTTCATCCCTCAGAAAATCCTATTGAACCTATTGTTAAAGCTTCTCTGACTGAACGACTTAGAAATAAATTTTAGAGCTGTCTATGTCAAGCTCACAGTAGCACAAGGTATTATTATTAAATTGATATCTATAATGTCCGACACTCCTCCGGCACTGATTATAACTAATTATTCTGTCATAATAAACAGGCGGTTGACGTAAATAAATAAATGACGATCTACTTATTGTTTATCGTACCAAATTCACTTTAGATCCGTTACGTCTAGACGTTTAAGTAAATAAGGAGACTGGACTCTACACTTTTTATCTCAATAAAAAGGTCAATATTCCGAATACATTGGGTGGGCGTTTTCCACTAGAGGGCACGGCCACGACACGACCACGGCTTTTTTGGAAGCAAAAATGTACATATTATGGCTCGTTTTTACATTAGACGTCACGGCCCCCATACTTGTTGACGAAATATCGTGGTCGTGTCATTGTCGTGTCGTCCAGTGGAAAATCGCCCATTCAACTCACCCATTCCTGGCACAGCTTTGATTTCGTCTTTCAAAACAAACTTGATTCTCGATCGTCCATTGAGAAGGTTGTCAACAATATTTCTCTTCTGTGCTACCTTAGTTGGATTCTCTTTACATATACACTTGAGATGTGCATCAGGGTCCTGTGTAGCGTGGTACAGACCCATCCAAATGTAGTTCCAATCTACCCGAGTGCGATGATTCATCACAATGATGGTATTTTCGTCACCGTTCACGTAGTCCCCATGGTGGTGTATCTCCGTTCCCGCACAGCATTGGAACAGAGCCTGTAACATGCAATATCACGACTGTATATATGGTATCATTATTGTCATCAGCCTATTGCAGTCCACTGCTGGACGTAAGCTTCCCCCAGAGCACGCTACAAGGCTCCATCTCCCGTTTTTACCATCCAGTCACTACCAGCCGCCCTCTTCGAGTCATCGGTCCAGGTGGCCCGATTTATAGTAGGTAGCCTGTCCCAATTGTAAAGTTTCGCGGATTGCAATTGAACTAAATAAATTTAATAAAACAGTTTCGAAGTTACAACGACACGAGCGCTTCTGTCTGGGGACTTCATAACTGGCAACGACTGCGGTATTACGACATAAAAATATGCTGCACAATCTGTATAATCTTAAGGAGTTATTTACAGAAGCGATCCTTAACTATATACTTTAACTTCCATGTTGTTTATGTAAGTTGTAACGTGCAGATAATGTAATCCGGAAAATGTTAAATATTACGCAAAGTAAACACAGAGATGGCTTTATGGAACACAGATTTGTGTTATCTTTAGTTATATAATAAATGTTAATAATGAGATAAAAAATATACGAGTATGATTATTAAAACATTACCTTACCACTGGATAGAGCTCCCAAAAGCCAAACAACACATCCACCACTTTTCTATATAACTGATGATTGAAGAACATCAGATACAGGACCGGACAATACAATATATAAGTTCCTGGAAAAATTAGCAATGTATAGGTAGTATACATAATGAATATTTATGTGAATAATTCGAATAATTTGAAATAACTAACCAGTAAGTATGGTATAATACCAAGCACCGCAGAGCAGCCATCCGGCCGCCATGACAGGGCGGAGGCCTACACTGAGGGAAGCCCTGGCGACCCCCAAGATTAGAATCCATACAACTAAGCCATATTAACTTGGCTACTAACTGTATATGGGTACTTACTAACAGGTTTTTCTAAAAACTTCACATACTCCTCTTTACACATCTTGAAGGGTTTCCTTTTTAAACGACTTCATGCATATTGTAAGTGTTAGATATAGGTAGATAAGCTGACGGAAAATAAATTACAATCGCAAAATATAATTTCTCTTTTGTATTGTAATGATCCTGTTAGCATTTTGTACATATTATTTAACATAAGTTATGTACTTAATTAGCATTGGTTTCAACTATTCCTGGTGATTTTCCAAAATTTTCTCCTTCTTCGATAGAATTCATTAAGTCACAGTCCTTAGTCTCTGGTAACATAAGGCAGAGCACAGCAGCGGTCAGAGGAAACACTCCGAATGCCACTGGAGCACACCACTGTCCATAAGGTCGCAGTCCAGCCACAAATGGAGCTATCATTGACCCAAAGCGCCCCATCATTGAAGAAATTCCCAAAGCTGCATTACGCACCACGGTAGGAAACAGTTCTGTACAGTATAGATATACTACTACAAACGTTAGGAAACTAAATAGTACTCCAACACAGCCTAGTATTACTGACACTATACCCTCTGGGGTGCAGGCTATCAAAATTAGACAGAAACCGTTAGTAGCATTTGATAGGATTACGATCGTCTTTCGTCCGAAAAGTGTCATGAGTGGTATGGACACTAAACACGCACACAAACACACACTTCCACTTGCCAGTACGTTAATGAACACATCTCCAGTCAAATGACTAATGTACTGCGAAACTCCGTAGTAGCAGTAACTACAGCAGAACCATAAGAAGCACATCACAAGTATATTCTTCCGCAAGTTTGGTGTTCGGAAAAGGTCAACTACAGTACCTTTTTTGTCTCTTAGGCTTTTATGTTCAATTTGGTACAAAGCAATTTTTTTATGGACATCAGTTGCTGGTAATTTGTTTCTGCAAAATGTACAAGATCAATTGAATTACAAATCTATCTAATTAAAAATACACATTAGTCGAATTGTTACTTACACTTTAGCAATGTATTCAATTAACCCGATAGCTCTCTCTGTTTTATCCCAAACTAATAACCATCTCACAGATTCAGGTAAAAAACAAATGTAAAATAATAGAATGACGTTAAATAAAGAAATAGATAATTGAAAATATACATAATTTCTTAAATAATAACCAAATAATGCCAGTGACATATGGCCTATAGCGAAAGGGATGTGATAGATGGAAGATATGATGGGCCTGTATTTTATTCCAACGAATTCCATCAGGATCACGAATCCTATTATCATCACACCACCAACAGCGCCTCCTAAGATCATCCTTGCGATTGTAAAGGACCAGAAATCCGGGAGAAAAGAGGCCATGACTCCCAAAAATATTTGTGCTACCATTGCTATTATTAGTGTCGGCCTTCTGCCATATCTGGAAAAGGAAACCAATCGCCTAGTTCAACACAATATTGTTTAAGTTCTGTTTATTTGTAAGTAATTAAATATTCAATGGAAGTGATTAGTAGTAGGTACAAAACTTGCCAAGCACCAATGTATCTATACTTAGCGAATTATCAATTAAATATAGGTATCTATTACTGCCGTACTCTAACCCAGTAACCTACATCGGTAATTATTAATTACATTTTCGTAAATACCTGTCCGACGCGATACCGAATAGCAAACTGCCCATTAACACTCCTAATTGGAAGAAACATTGAGAGAAGTCTTTGAGCCAAGACTTATCACAGATCAGATTCCACTCGGTAACGATAGTTTTTGTGAAGACCGAGGTGTTATATACAGGATTGTCGCAACATTCACCCCCGGATGGACATGTGTATTGAGCAGGCGGTGCCAAAAATATTATTGCCATGTGGTGAAATGCTGAACCAAACTTATTCATAAAAATCTGAAAGCACAGCCATACGTGGTACAGTCCGAAATTCCCTATAAGATCATTTATGAGCATTTTCTTGGGTATTTACACGAATATAATATAATTTGTAATATATGTTTTAAAAAAATATAATGATGAAGTTTTGAAAAGTACTGATCTAGTTGGCTTTACTAGTGAGAGATTGATGTTCGTGTCAAATATACACGCATATACGTAAATAACTAAATCTATCTTCTATACCTACAATCTACATATAATAAAATTGTTACGGATCGATGTTTGTGCACGCTAATCTCAGAAACTGCTGGACCGATTTCGATGCAGTTTTCAGGAATATATTATGACAGGTCCCACTTAACATTTAATCTACTTTTTATCCCGGGAAAATGTTTTTATTCCGGATATTTTCGACATTTTGTTTTATTCTACAGTCCACGCGGACGGGGTTGTGGGCGTCTACTAGTAACTAAATAATAAAGAACACCGTAAGTATTTACTGACAAAACGTAAGTACCTACGGTAAAGCAAATGAAACGACACAGAGTCGCGGAGGTAATAAAATAGTAAACACTAACTACAAAAATATGATATTTATTCACAGACATGTACAATGTACCATACTCGTATGAGACTGTTGGAATACAGCATGTGTTTACTTTAAAAAGTTTTGTTCTTTCTTATATTGTTTAGGTATGTAGGTTAGGTACTTATAGGTTATACTAAATGTATAGGTACGTTTCTATTTATATTCCAATTACTTATTTTGCTATAATATTCAATAGGTACCTACTATACTTAGTACCTGTTGCCTGTACCTACATTACTATATACATTTACAATAATAGGCAGATTTAAATGTTAGAAATGTAAAGCACTAGAAAAAAAGGTCGCTTGTAAATACCTAGGTGCCACGAAAGTCCGTACGTTTTTATTATAGTTTAACATCTCTTTCAAAAACAAAAACTACAATTGGCTTAATTGCTAATTTAGATATAGGCATATTATTCAGACATGTTTTATTAAGACTTTTGAAAAGTATTTAGCAGTAATATCTAGAGAAAATTAAATTCCTCGATATAAGTAATTCCTATGTAATTAGATCTAGGAAATAAGTACACTCACCTAATTACAACTATGTATTTACAATTTGTCGCGTGGTTGCAGTAAATTTATTACATCGCGTCGTGTCGTCACAAACAGTCATATCATGGTATAAAAACTAGGCCAAAGAATGTCAGTTATTTAATAAGTATTAAGCATAACTAACAATATGATAGGTATCATAAATCAGTTTAGTTTATCTGTCTATCATTTCATTTATTAGGTACTTAAGGTCTGTGGAAATAAAAAAAATCTAAAGACAATATAATATTTTCGCTATAAAATGTAACAATTAAGATAGAGCTTTACCGTTTTCAATAACCATTTAGGGGTCGTGCGTGACTGAAAAAGTAGAAAACTTTATTTACAACTAACTAGTCACCTAGGTACTTTGACATTTCAAGGTATTAGCGACTAGTAGACAATCTGGGTACTAAATTAACTTTGTGAACTCTACATTTTATTTCTATTAAAATGTACTTACAAATGAAATGATACATTCTTTACAGATAATTTATTTATTACTTAGGTACTATACCTGCCTGCGACTCAATTAATTTACGTACCTATTATAAGTAGTGCATACTAAGACAAAAAAATTAATTTAACTTTTCCGGGTAAGATGCTATTTTCCAGGATTTCCATGATTTTTGATCGTCAACGTTCCCGAAAACTACTGCTACTCCATCACGATCATTTTTATCCATGGAAGCACACCTGGGAAGTGTCTGGTTTCCAAAATATTAGGGTCCAAAGTTGAGTAAATAGACTGCGTTTTTATGCATAAATGCACATTGACGCGTGTAACAAGATTTTTTCACGAAAAATAATTAATGTCTATCAATGAAAAAACTAGCATAAACACTATAAATTTTGTCCGATCAAAGAATAAAAAAAATTTTTTCAAAAAAATTACATCGTTTCCTATCATTTTTTTTTGGCATAAACTTACTTTATTTGATGTATAGAGTACGTACCCTTCGTTAAGGGTGGCCACCAAAAAACACTCTGTAGGTACTGTACGCAGTACAAAAATGGTGTAATATAATATATTGCATAATATGCTTAGGCTACAGCTATTCATCTCATATTCATTCATATCAATGCCTTATGTTAAACTATAACAGAAGGAAATGTGTAGATCTTACCTGTATAGGTGGCAATCAAGAAAATAAAACTTACCAACACATGCCAAATTTTACAAACGAATCATCCTAATGAGAGGCATGGAAAATTCAATCGATGACTGTTTCATCATTAAAGGAAAAGTTCAGAAACTTCGTTTTTGACGAGGGTGAACACACGCTTCATCTCAAAAACAACCACTGGCTGAGAGTAAGAGCTAGTTATACTTGATTATTACCCGTGACATTTTGTTACCCACCATGACATGCAAGACCGATCAGAACTAATTGATTGTCATCTCATTTCCGTAAATCGGTTCAGTAATTTAGGTGCTTACCGTATACAACACACCACAACGCATTATAAGGCAAGAGTTTACGATATAATGGTTTTGCTGTGCTGTAATGATATAGGTCACGCTATGCAAAAAAGGCATGACTATCAGAAAGTTAAAAATAATTGTTGTTTGACATTCACGCAATAAATACCCCCGAACTAAAATTCTACTAAGAAACCATTATCTTTGTCTGCCCGACCCTACATACAATCCTGGCCAACGCCTTTATCCAAAGGTAGATTTAATAGATGACTTATAGGATGGATAAGTTAATAACCCTGCAAATAATAGAAAGTAGTATCGGATTAGCCGGATTTATACAATAAAAGTTATTTCTCAAGATTTAAGATATAATAATATCATTCGAAACATAGTCACATATACATATCACACTATTTTGTTTAGAGAAACCTCAGTCGGGCTCTAACTTTTAAAACTGTTTGCTATAAACTGGACCATCGACATTTACATAAGTACTAAAGTATAGCCACAAAAATAAGCTATTCCATTCCATAGTATAAAATTATTACTAAAATATATTTACAAAATTTTAGATTAAAGCTCAAAACATTACTTATGTACTGGATTTACTTTTTTACCAAATTCCTCTCCCTCTTCTATAGTAGTGGTTAACTCACAACCTTTCGTTTCTGGCAAGAGGATGGTCACAAATGCTGCACAAAAAGGTAATATTGCAAAGCCTACAGGAGGCAACCATGGAGCCACGTCCGTAAGGGAAATTATGAATGGAGCGATCATGGACCCGACACGTGCCATCATCGACGAAAATCCTAACGCCGCATTCCTAACTACTGTAGGAAACAGTTCTGTACAATACAAATAAACAACTAAAAATACAATAAAACTAGATACTACACCAATACAAGCACAGACAACCGACCAAGGGCCGGCTGGTACGATTGCTAACAATATCAAACAGGTTGCGCAAATCGCATTGAAAGTAATTACAATAGTTTTACGTCCTATTACTCTCATCAGAGGTATAGACAAAAATGTACCGGTTAATGTAACACTAGCACTCGCTGCTACATTGATGAACACATTCCCACTTAATTGTCCCACGTACTGCGACACTCCATAGAAACAGTAGCTGCAAGAAAGCCAATTAAATGCCATGGCTAAAATGTTCTTCCTCAAGTTTGGTGTCTTAAAGAGATCAATAATTGTTCCTTTCTTCAGTTGATTTGTTTTCAAAGCGGTGTAATATGCATCAACGTCTTTTTTAACTCCTTCTGTTGGTCGCTTATTTCTGAAAATATATAATTTATTTTATACATTAGGCCCAGTAAAAATATTACAGATATAGGTAGATATGTAACATAATTTAGTAGATACGTACATTTTGGCGACACGTGTCAATATATCAACAGCTTCATCAGTTCTTTGGACTGCAATCAACCATCTCGGAGACTCAGGTAAAAGGAAAAAGTACGACAGCAACAGAATAGCTGGCACTGATATTGCCAACTGATAGTCAGAGTAGTCTCTTATGAAATATCCAAATAGCGGTAGTAGCATGTGCCCGAAATTAAATGGAGCCTGGTACATTGATGAAACTATTTCTCTGTACTGTGATCCCACAAATTCCATGACCACAACGAATCCAACTACCATGGTGCCTCCGACGGATACTCCGACCAGAAACCGCAGTATAGTGAACGTCCAATAGTCAGGCGCATAGGCTGCAGCTATTCCGGTTACCACTTGCAGAACCACGCCCACCTGTAGTGGAATTTTTCTCCCGAATCTAAAAGAAAAGTATTACTTTATTTTCAAGTTCCTTTCTATGGCACATTGCTTAGAGTCCATAAAATAGCCATAGAGCCTGCATATTGCACAATGCACAATTAGGATATGGAATATTACAAAGAGTATGGCAATCCTATGCTACATAAAAGCTAAACTAATTCGTGTGTCATGCATGTCACAATGTGTCACAATGCAAGTGCAACAATGCAAGTTCAATCATTTTAGCATACCAAATAAATCAATGTCACCTGTCTGAGGCCATTCCAAATATAATGCTGCCAGATAGGGTCCCCAACTGAAACATGGTTTGGGTAAAGCTGGTCATCCATTTCCTGTCACAAATAAGGTTCCACTCCGATATGATCGTTCTTGAAAATGTGCTCGTATCATACACTGGGTCCGGACAAGGGCATGTAGCGTTCAGGGTATTAGGGCATGTGTAATCAGTTTTTGGCGCCAAAAATATGATGGCCATTTGATGAAATGCAATTGGAAACTTGGACAGGAATATCAGACAACATAGTCCTAGCTGGTATTTGCCGTATCCGCCGATAATTCTCTGGAAATAATCTGTTGGAGGTTGTGACTCTTCTTTTTGCCCTATAAAAAATAAGGATTCACTTTAGGTGGAGTGAAAAGACCTAGTTTAGATACACCATGTATGACGTGCTTGACATCATACAAGGTTGAATTGTATCAGGCGTCACTATTCGGAAGTTCAAATCTCTATTGAGGGATCGCCCGCCCCTATACCCTCCGCTGACCCTCGGATCTGCCTACTCATGATCACGAACACAAGACACTACAGTCGCAACGAGAAGCCAGATCCAAGCACCTAGCATGCCACCATAAATACATAGCTGCTAATCCGAAAACCAATTAAAAAATTTTTTTTAAATTTTTTTATCGAAATATGTTTCGCCAACACCCGTGGCATCATCAGGATTAGTTTTCCATGTTAGTTCTATCTACCGAACCAACTAACTCTACTAACTAGGTTAGTTGGTTCGGTAGATAGAACTAACATGACATATGTTTCGCCAACACCCGTGGCATCATCAGGATTAGTTTTCCATGTTAGTTCTATCTACCGAACCAACTAACCTAGTTAGTAGAGTTAGTTGGTTCGGTAGATAGAACTAACATGGAAAACTAATCCTGATGATGCCACGGGTGTTGGCGAAACATATGTCGATTTAAAAAAATTTAATTGGTTTTCGGATTACCAGCTATGTATTTATGGTTGCATGCTAGGTGCTTGGATCTGGCTTCTCGTTGCGACTGTAGTGTCTTGTGTTCGTGATCATGAGTAGGCAGATCCGAGGGTCAGCGGAGGGTATAGGGCCCGGTGGCGGGCGATCCCTCAATAGAGATCATACAAGGTATCTGCTTGATAATCTGCAAAGGCGTACTCATAGATGAGTATATAACATGTTTTGTTAGATAGCCACTACATTCTATTTGTCTAATCATACTCGTAGCATCGTCTCTCATGTCATTGGAACTCATAACAAGAAAGTAGAGTACTAGGCATTAGAATGATGGCAGTACATGCCTAGAGATGATAAATAATGATCTTGCTTGATATTCTGCACATCATCGTTGTCAGCTTAATTATAACTGATTATAATGGACGAATAAACGACTAATTATACAGTTTTATTGTATTGAGTATAAGTATACGTACTGTATAACTAGCTACTACTTACAGTCAGCCTACATACCTACCTATCGATAGGATATTCTATTGTTTTGTGCTATTATTTATATTATTAGTCATTACTAAGCAGGTCGAAAATGTATATTATATAAGTAAGCGGCATAAAGAGATATAATTTGTGTTCATCTCATTTTCTGAATTACAGCCACGACTGAATAACATAAACTAATGTCGACAAAGTGCGGAAATTAATGTATATGTAAGGTTGTTTTGCAAATTGCACGTCACCTACCAACATCTGTTATAATATTGTTATTTTATCTGTTTACCAAGCAAGGTAGTATGAGCCTGTTGTCCCGTATAATTAACGAACATAAAGTTGGTATACCTACTCAGAAACATAATCAAGGAGCGCGGGCGCGGAACTATGATATTCATCTAAACACATACTGGGTGTAAAAAGACAACTTTGTTCTTTTAATACCTCGTATTCTTTGTAACATCACAATCATTTTTTTTCTATGGAAGTACCCCTGGGAAACCACGGGCTTCCAAGATATTGAGGTCCAAAGTTACATTAATATTATAATTTTTTTACATAAATCCATCTGAAATCGGTTAACAAACATTTTTTTCAAAGTTACCATGTCAAAATGCTATAATCTTAGTTTTGTAGGTACATTAGTACTTTAAGCACCAAACGAATACATTGCTTGCAATAAAATGACAGTATTTTTTTATAATTTTTTTGTCGTTTCCCAGGGTTGGTTCCATAGAAGAAAATGATCGTAACCTTACAAAGAATATGAGGTATTAAAAAAACATCGTTGTCTTTTTACACCCTGTATACCTACACACGGTTGTGCTCCCCTAATTGGTGTGGCCAGAACTGGTGGGATCGATCATGAAGGAGATCCCACAGTCAAGTTAAGCATAGCGGGGACAAATGTAAATGTCAATTACAATAAGTTGCTAGTTTATCGCTTTAAAGAATTCACTATGTGTGCGCCCACCACCGGGCCCTACACCCTCCACTGACCCTAGGATCTGATAACTCATAATTGCGACAACAGGCACTTGCACTAACTACAATCGCCATGAGAAACCAGACCCGAGCACCTAGCATGCAAGACGATACATTGCACTATTCCGAAATCAAAAACCAGATAAATAATCTACATATGTTTCGCCAACGACCGTTTAAAGAATACTTAAACTAAACCGTGTTCTAGGTGCCATGTATTTAAGTTGGATACCTAAGCAAAATCACAGAACACCAAGTTATATTACTGTAACGAACCTTTTTGCATCAACATGCCAATTTTTGTAAAGAAATGTTTAATGAGGTCATAGACGTGCCTAGTTCACACTTTTTTCTTAGTGAATAAATTAGAATATCGTGATCAGTGACTTGCCAAAAATATTGTGTCGTTTGCCAACAATCAATAGCATCATCCCTGGGAGACGGCCTAGACTCTATGAGGCCTTAGGCAATCTAGTAAAGTTATTTTACCTATTTTCACTATGTCTGTGTGATCTTGTGGATATTGGCACTTCTTATACTGTGGTGGTTAGTCGTACCGTTTAGGTAGTACTATGACCTACTGAAATCTGAATTAATTTGCCACTTTATACCTAACTGACAAAGAAAACAAACGAAGAGATAATCCTATACCTTTCGTTGAAAATGATAATTTATAGTCATACGAGTACATATTACGTACCATACAGACAGAGAGGTAGGTACCTACTATGGCAGCGGTAATTCACAATTAATATGTAGGTACAACTAAGGTTTTCTGAATTTTTGTCACACTTTTTAGGTACCTATAATTATAATTAACCGGTCATCAGATGATAAGGATACGGACGATACGGAGGAGGAGGCTATGATTTGCATACTTACTTACTTACTCGTATTGTTTATCCATCTTACCTCTATTTCAGTTAGCCTACCCAGCATGGTCGACAACTATACATAATATAAGTACCTGTTACTTATAATAAAATAAGGAAAGCTACACCAGTTTACCATGGACTAATCCTAACTATAGCAACAGTACTACGGCTTTTATGTAGAGTTAGCTTTTCCTGCGGATGGCCATGTCTGGTTCTATTCAACAATTTCCCACTGATGATTTGGTGTTTTTTTTTATTATACTTAGATTAAATTTAAAATAAAAAAACTACATATTTTTATCAGCAGTACAGTTACAAATATATCCCCAACTTTTCTCCCAAGTCTACTGCGTGAAATTATTTGTTGTACCATATAATGGCCCAAACGTTATCTGTTTATATTTTCAACGAACGGTGATTCATTAATTAACTTCAATCAATTTTAATTTATTTGTTTTTGAGCATATATTACAGAGTATAGCCGCGTGGTGCCGGCAGAGTAGAGTTTGTACCACCCCTGTCTACCCGTGGGTATCGAACGAGGCGATTAAGGGTTTCCGGGAGGTGGGCAGCAGCACCTCCCGTACTGACAACACATTCTGAAAATCACACTGCGGTCACCAACCCGCCTGCCAGGCGTGGTGACTATGGGCAAAACCCCCCTGTGGTAGTAGCCTTGTGGCGTTCCCTGGGGGAGGCCTAACGTCCAGCAGTGGACTGCAATAGGCTGAAGAAGAAGATAGAGTATAGACCATGCCAAATCATACATAGGTTGGCTTTGGGGATTGATGTGATGTATGAATCTAACTAAATATAGTATGTAAAGATAGTAAACATCGTTACATAGATAATACCCACAAATACAAAGATAATACCTAGAGATCATAATCAATGTTTGCACCTACCGAACCCAGGACCCATCGCATCGCAGGCAGTGTCTCTACAAACTACGCCAATCGAACTACATATTTAAAGGCAGGTTTAACTTACCTACCCAATACATATATAAATACCTACGTATTATGATAGTAAGTAATATAAGATAGGAAGGCACGCGATACATCTTTTATCTCCTTTCTAAGTAAGTTAACAAATAACACGATAACGCACTCCATTTATTTATCTCAATTCAATGCTATGAACTGCCATCACTCACAAATACGCATTATCATCAAAACAACAAAATAATTGTAATATGTATGTGGTAACCTATGGAGATTGCACACTTGCAGGGGCGATATAACGAACCGCGTAAGATGCTACCTTACATTAGACAGAACACCTATATGTCCTAAAAGGCTAAAAGGGTAGATAGATAGAGTCTACAGACATTTTCTGATACCTTTAGTACGTTCCACTATCGTTCTAATTCCAACACAAGTATAAACTACATCTTCAACATTATTAATGTTAACATTTGACCCACCTATGCTAAACGTGGCTAAAAGCATCTCCTTCGTGATCCTGCAGCTCTGGATACCTCATTTTGGAAACAAAAATGTGTCAATGACTATAAAGTATCATCTCTCATCCGAGTGTCCTCAAGGGAAAATTTATACTAAAAATACGAGCACTTATTCTTTATTGTGCCATACTCGTATGCAAGCACAACACGCATTACCTGCCTTAACTTGGCCTAGGTCCAGTAGATAATTTTACATAAAAGTACCCAGAATTATTCAGCAGGGCTTCAACTAGGATTTCCATCATCTGGACCCGTGCCAAACACATCTTTCAGAAGGCACGCACAGAATATTTAAACTCTTCTTATAAGCCTAGTTTGATATTCACAAAGGTAAATTGGTAATTTATTGAATCTATCACGTAGAGAATAGGTTTTCAAGATAACTGGATTATAGCCAACTGCATCTTACGGAATAAATGAGGAGCCAAGCTCTTTATGAATTGATAATCCACTTTTACCCTTGATGCATGCAAAACTAGCCAGCTAGATAATTATTCAATTTGACTGTAGATATCTGTGCTGATGCGAGGCTTCACTAGAATACATCAGCTGCTTCTCCTTCCGTGCTTGTTGTAAGAGTCGACTGGAACTCAGGGGCGTTCTCTCCAGCGATGGGCTAGCAACTGGTTTTAATTGGATCGATTTCATTATTGGCTAAATAAGTAGGTATGTAATCCAGGTATCTATAATAATAATAATAATAAGCCCGCAGGGCAGCTTGTGGCGAGCTGTTGGGAGGTAGCGTTCCCACGGACCTGAAGTACTCCCGGGGGAAGACCCTGTTCCTCATCTTCGGCGCCGGAGTGAGGTCTGACGAGGAACAGTTCCCCCACCTCTGCCTTGCCTTCGCCGGCCGGGCAGAGTGGAGTCGCGAGAGCTATGACAGCTCGAGGGTGGACGTGCCCGTCAGTAAGTGGCGAGTTGGCTTCGGTTTAAAGTCCAGGGGCATCCCTCCACCCTAGCCGCTCACCAAATGTTGCCCCCTTTGTCGCTCCGTGCGTGCGGCCGTTTCAGGGGGCCCATGAAATGAGTCGGCGAGTCACCGCCTGCCACCAAACAATTATGACACTTGGTTGTAATGGCAGGCGTCCGTTAGTCTCCTTCAATAGCCCAGTTACCCAACCCCACCCAACATTCAGCCCCATAGCCCATGACCTTTGTTTCCATCGCATGACATAGATCTGCACTCCAATAGTCTTGCACATGGCGGGGACCATCGCCGGATGTATCATATTGTGCGGTCGGCGATGGTATCCGCCATGTGTATCCCACACCATATTAAAGTTCTCTAAAAAGGGCCTCTACATCTTGGCCACGGCCCGATGCACGCCTCTCAAAGGACCGGGACTCTGTAGTCCCGAGAATTTAAACAGATACAATAATAATAATAAGCCCGCAGGGCAGCTTTGTGGCGAAGCTGTTGGTGATTGGCGTCACCACGGACCCGAGTTCAGAGGGCCACTTTACCCTCTTTGGCCCTCGATTCTTAGCTTGCCTTCATTGGCCGGCTAGGAGGGAACAGCGCAAGAGCGGAACCTTTGCTCCAGGGTGGAAGTGTAAAATGTCATAACGCCGGGGGTAACTGACGTTCACGCCCCGCAGTCTAACCTCTCTGCACCCTTAGCCGCCCGCGCCGGTGTTGCCACCACGGCATGCGCCACTTATGGGAAGCCCGCCTCATGGTATTAAATTACGGGCGGCAAGTCACCGCCTGCCACATCACAATTTTGGGACTAGATTGTAATGGCTGGCGTCCGATAGTCTCCCTATTTGGGTGGCTGGATAAGGGCTATGTATCCAACATTCAACCCCATAGCCCATGACCTTAGTTTTCCATCGCACGATTTAGATCTGCACTCCAATAGTCTTTGCACATGGCGGGGACCATCACCGGGTGTATCATATTATCTTAGGCTTATTATCATTGTGCGCTCGGTGATGGTATCCGCCATGTATATCCCATACCATATTAATGCTCTCTTTAAAGGGCCTCTACATCTTGGCTACGGCCCGATACACGCCTCTCAAAGGACCGGGACTCTGTAGTCCCGTGAATTTCGGAAGAGATGCGATAATAATAAGCCTTTTATTTCCTTAATAAATAAAATTCATTTACAATATTAGCAATTACGATTTGGCTTGTTTCCCATCACATTTTTATACAAATTACATTTAGATATAATTTTTTTTACATGCGGTATCTCTTAAATTATTAAGGACCTCTCTACTATCGCAGGAAATGCGAAAAATTATATGCATCTACTTACTTATAGCGTTTCTCGTGTGCGAAACCCAAGTTAGAACGTCGACCTACAGTTATCTTCAAAAGCTCCATGCTGAAAAATTATAAGCTCGCTTTTGCTCGCATAGTCTCTAGGGTGTTAACAGGTTGTGTTGAAAAGTATGTGAATATATTTATTATTATAACTCTTTGGAAATTCATGGGACTACAATCATGGATATTTCTATAATTATTACATGTGCAAAACCGAAATTGGTAATTGAAATTGGCCGTAAGAGGTGTACGAGCCGTATCCAAAATATAGAGGGCCTCCTAAGAGAACTTTAAAAATTTAATACAGCGTGTAAGCTTAAAAATAAAGACCACTATCCACAAAATTCACTAGCACTTTTTTTTGTTAAAGAATTTCTCCATACTCATACTTAACATGTTCTGATATATTTTTACCAATGTTGATTTGCTTGAGGATGGGTCGATAAATTCACAATGACTTAATTTTATGCGTGAAAACACCTGTATAAGTAATTTACATAATGTGGTATCTCAAAGTGTCTAAAAAATTTTGGTAAGTCATTAATTATTACAATGAGTTAACTTTGTTCGTGGCATTTATTTAACTAAAATTTTACTGAAAATTGTTTGACCCTTGAAAAACTAGCGGTTACCTAATCTATCACTAAATACGTATAATTAGATAATTAAAACAGGCGCTTGAGTAAATTGTCCTCGGTTTTAATAAAAAAAAAGTCTACCTAACCATCACAATAGGTCATTATTCGAAGCAAAAACGTGAAAATCCCTTAAGACTCTATTGAAATCGATAATATTAAATGAAAAGGCCAAAAAGTTACCACCTAATCAATAATCACGTAAACGTAAACGCATAAATAAAATAATATAAAAATAAATATGAGTTGTCGTTCTACTTACTTACTTTTACGCTTTGCGTCATAATTATCGTGAAACCCTACATTGACTGTTGACGTTATTGTCTGCATTTCATAACTCTTTCAGGCGTCTTATCTATTATTTAATAAGTAAATATTAAACAACTAAAACCTAAACCTAGTAAACATGAAAGGTAAACCAGCCGTAGCGAGGGTCACTGCCAACTTGCCAAGGTCCAAAACCTCGATAACACTTGCATTGCAAAAATATTGGGGTCAATACTCGGTGATAGCTCTCACTTTCTCCATAAAACTCACCAACATCTTTATGTTCCTGCATCTCCATTATAATTGATGTTACAGCACCACAATGGCACGACACTTGTATATTTATTTATGAACGCGTATTTATTGTGACATTATACTGATGGATTCACAGGCCCTAGCATACTCGATGGCTAACGACAATGAACTGAGTTTCGCGTCCGTGGTACGAGTATCTATCAGCTGGTTGCGCCCGCGCCGCTCTCCGTGAGTTTTAACCACTTTTCAACTTAGGCGCTGTCTACTAATAATCTACACCACCTACTGGTCGCTATCGGATTTGCAAAAAAAATATAATATCTAGAAGCTAGTTACCGATGTTTTGTTTTCTTTAATTATCTGTTAAAGATAATGTCGCTTGTCTGTCATGTCTGTGTTGTCTTGTGTAGTTTACGGACTTCCTTGAGACTACGGTACATGTTTAACAGTAGCCACATAAATATAACAAAATTGGATTGCCTGGCGTTTGACATCGATTCAGTTAGTTTGATATAGGTACTTAGAATTTATATTTTTAATAGTTTCTTGCTCTAATATCAAATGTAATATTTAACCTGCTGACCCTACTACTTATTCCTATTTATAAATTGGCGTGAAGACGGTGCATAAAGGTTTACCGCAAATGGTGCAGTATGCCATCATTTTACTAAGTTAACAATGGTAGGTACGAGTACTTGCCTACCTAATTGTGGCGTAGAACGTAGTTAGTATGCTGGGGCGAACCTATCCTGTACCCACAGGGTAACTTATACCTACCTATATAAGTACTTTCCAGTCTTTATTTCCAAGTCTGGGAGATAAACCAGCAAGTTTATCTATCAACCTAGACTAACTTAGTATATGTACGAATATCTACCTATAGATATATATATACAGAGTGTAACATAAAGGGTATGTTAAGCGAAAAGCTATGTGAGTAACCCACTAAAAGGGCGACCAACCCACAAAATTTCTGACTCGAATTCGCAAGTTGATTTTTCCAGATAGTCTGGGGAATTCCTAAACAACTCAGGAATTTGGAGTCTCAAATTTTGGAAATAGGTTCTCTATAGTGGGCTATTTACATAGCTTTTCGCTTAACATACCCTTTCTGTTACATCCTGTACAATACCAGTACTAATTGGCATAAATTGAATGTATTTCCTATTAAAATATATTCATATCTGCAGTACAGCTTGGTAAAGAGATGGTCAAAAAGTAGGTAATGGTCTCATTTCATGCATATTTTTTTAATACACCTTTACGAACTCTTAAATCAGGATCGTTTCTATTCCGGGATCAAGTTGTCACTCTACACTGCATAGATAGAGCGTACCTACCTACGTATCGCTTAATCAATGAAAACAATCGTGGTATGGTATACCTAAGAATGATGTACCTAATACTCGTAGTAACCAACCACTTATATAATTTAGTAGGCACATTTTTACGACCATACCATTTTATCTTCCCGTCAGTATCAGGGGATCGATGGTTAGTGTTTTATAGTTCAACTAGCGGCCGCCCACGGCTTCGCCCGCGTGAGTGTGCATTACTCCCGTGCGATGCCGGGGCGGGTCCCTAGTTAAACATTATAAACCTTCCTCGTGAATCAGTCTATCTATTTATAAAAACCGCATCGAAATCCGTTCCCTAGTTTGAAAGTTGAAAGATCTAAGCATACACAGGGACGGACAGACAGCGGCAAGCGACTTTGTTTTATAATAAATGTAATGTGAGACTATGGGCAAAAACCCCCTATGGCAGTAGCCTTGTGGCGTGTCCTGAGGAAGGCCTACGTCCAGCAGTAAACTGCAATAGGCTGAAGAACTCACGTATCTACTAGGTATTAGGTACTAGGTTAGGTCAGGAATCAGCTTTCGTAATCTCAAGTAGCTAGAATAGATAGTTATCTTATGTAGATAGACTGGACGACTTCCAGTGTTTATTATAGGTAAGTTAAGTTCTATTCAATTTTTTTATCTGATAACAGTTCTCCGTTGTCATGAAGAATTCTATAAAGGCTTTTTAAATGTAAAGTCGCTAAAAAAATCTTCTTGGTAGCCTGTTAGCATTTTCCATATTTGTTCAATCTTAATCGCTTACATACACAATACCAAGTACATCTCCAAAATTATTAAGTACATACCTATATTCGTATACGAGTACGTAAAGACAACGTTAGTATTATCTTATTTCAAAAGGGGTTCCGCACCATATCGGATATTTTGTTGTGCAGTTGAGCTATAACAAATATGTGGTCACCCTAATAATGTTAATCTATTTTATAAGATACTTGTCCAAAAACAATACTAATAACAATAATAGGCTTCCGATTGAATTAACATCAATTTTGGGATAATTCAGAGTAAATTGACATCAGTTGTAGATAAGTATAGATAATATAACTTTTTGCTCTGTTTTTCTTAATTATAATTAAAGTTAATGACAAATTTTAATGTGACTCAGACTGTAATTGTGTACACATCCGACAATTTACCCTAAATTAGGCATCCTCTCCGCGAGTCATTACAGAAATTACGGTCAATTAATAACAAAAATAGTATTTTACTTGCCTTTATTAAATTTATACACATCTTCTGCAATTGTATCTCTATTTACATACAATAATAAATCATACAATATTAAATTTTGTAATATGAGAAATATCTATCTCACGCATAATGTTACTTATCATTATACATATAAACAGTCGTAACGAAAAGCATAATTCGTAAATATTATGTACTTGAAATAATAATGTGGCCTATTTCCTCTCCGACGAAATTATAATTCAAAAAGTGCAATCAAGCGAATACAAGTGAGCCAAGTGGATAAAAGGTTTTACATGTCACATAATGTAACTACACCGGCTACCTAACCTATAGGAAAACGAGTCATAATGACTAACTAATTAATTACGATTATGTACACCAACAAAATAGGCAAAGTTTCTTCTTGAACTTACAAATTATGTCATGACAAAACTTAAAATTACCCCGCGGTCGCGCTAGAATAAATCAACATACTTAATTACTTTTTAATCTTATTCATGTATCACTATAACAGATAACGTTGAATATCACATGATGGAAAAAACATTATGAAATATTTACCTTCACAATGGCAAACTAAATCCAATATTATAGAACATAAAAATATAGCACTTCAACATTAAATTCAATCAAACATGTCATCAAAGGAACTTTTAAAGAATACAATAATTTAATTAGCATACAAATGAAAATTATTTCAAATTATATAAATGTGAGATTGGATAATACCAGTAACCCTATCATGAGGTGCTATAATAAAACCAAGTGATATGAAACTACACAAGAAAATGTAGAGATGAAGTACAAATTGAAAATGTAAAGGCTTATGGACTTTACAATCCCCACAGACATCGGCCAATAGTTTAGGTAGGACCTGAATATGTAGACGCAAAAATCCACATTATTTTGTAAGTACCAAATTGCGGCATTACCCCAGTAGGTATGTAGCTATGACGTTAGTTAGCAAATGCACACATAAGAATGGGCTAAAATATCATAAAATATAGCCTACATAGTAAAATGTCGGCTGATAAAAAGTCTGCAGCCTTTGGGGACTCTTTGCATGATTGGCTGCATAAACTATCTTACTGCAACATAAAAAATAAAATTGTGCCCAGAATTAGTTTTAAACTCATGGAAAAGCTACAGGGTGCGAATTGGATGATATTTTCGTACAAATCACAGCGATTGGTGTTGTGGTTCTATGTCGGCTACGAACATAACGTTAAGTACAAAATATATTGTAAACATTTATTTTACCTTAGTTAAGGGCCTCGTTCACGATTAGGCAAAATCATATTGTTCAATTCCGACCATGTGGAGATTGTGATTGTCATTTGTATTTTATATGGCCCAGTGCGTAAATCGATCTTCAAAGAATATCAAGTATAGTCGTATCGGAGGCTAAGTCAGTACAAATAGTCGTTTATAGTGAACGAAACCTTTAACAGTTGAAAGGCACTAGACCCTAATATACGATATAATTTCTGTACATCTATGAATTTGAAAGTTTAATATTATATCTACAGTAAAATGGAATGATAAACAATCAATGGAAACTACGTGAAAGACCCAAATAACAGTATTTCGTATATACACAAAATAGTATATGTTGTCACCTGGCGCTTAGCAACGTTGACATTGTGCAAGATATACTATGAAGCAGTGGGGCAAGCACGAACCTTTTCACGCGGCGTAACGCTAGTGACTCGCTAGCAAAATCTATGTGATTTGACAGTTCGACGATAGCGTTACGGACTATCGAGAGGTTCGTGCTTACCCCTCCGATCTATTACAGATACAAAATGTGATCGAGTACATTTGTAATACCTATTTCAAGAGGCATTATGTAACCCATTGTGTACGCATGGCGTAGCGCACTCTTTTTATTTTAAACTTCAGATATTAATCTTTGCAGTGAATACTGACACCATAGCTTTACTGAATTAACTAAAGTGTATAAGTAGGTATCGCTCGACAGGAGAATTACGTAACTTGCAAGCTAAGCAAAGCCAAAGCAATGCGCTCGCGAAATTTGTAATAATGCGCGGGGAAACTGGGAGGCGTAGGAGGATGTAGCATGTATCCATGCCTGGGGAGTGGACGCCACACATACGACACACACTCACAACGCTATAATTGCGATCGCATTGCATTGGCGTTACATATTTAGCATACCGTTAAACTTTAATTTTGGAAATAGATAATAATAAATATTTTAATAAAGCTACCGAATAATTATGACGTAGACATTTATCGACATTGTATTGACTATGCGTTTACTTTCTTGGCAAATAACAATCAGCTGGCTAGTATACGAATGGAATGCATATCGTCGCACACTAGAATGTGCACGTTTTTCATAGAAATTTTCAATTATAACCGCTTTGATAATAGTAGGTACATAATTAACTGCATGTACTATAATTTCCATGTAATGATTGCAAAGTAGGTATGTTATATTGTTAGGTCTCTATTTACTAGACCGTAAGGTCCACCTAGCTTGCTATATCTCACATAACAATTTGGCTATGTAATGAAAATTCAGTGTGCGATAATTTCTTCAATTAAATATTGCCTAGCATCAAAAATCTTAGTTTACGTACATATTAGTAATGCGTTTTTCGACGATCATTTCTCTTGTAACTTAGAATCATAGGCCCATGGAGTCTGACCATCACACTTACTTAAAAGTTGTTCTATCTGTCCCTTTCTGCCCCAGGCATTTACATTAAGAATGAAGAGGGACAAGACATGATTAATTTTAACTTTATGCTTAATTGTAACAACCAGAATCGACCACAAGAAAATAACACTTTGTAACAATAGTTTAGGCGACAAAATTATCCAAGAATCATAAATTTGCGAAACAGATACCACCATAATTATAATGCTACTATAATCTGAAGTGTTGTCACATTTCACCATCGCCGGATTAAAACAACTGTATTATTAAAAATTTCCTAAACTGTTACCATCCATTTTACTTCGCCTACGCTGTTTAATCTACAGCACAAACACGACTAGCCAATATTATATACATCAATCATCAAATACTAAATAATAGTACAGCCAGAAAGATCAACAAAGTAAGTCTATGTTACGGCCAATACTAAAATAGTAGGTAAAGAAAGGACTTACACAGGAATACCTAGATTTACACACTTTTCTAGTGTCACCTGTAACATAACATTATACGTACCTAATGAGCTCTTACTACATTAAATGCAATTTACTCATGTTTATCATATACTTATTTATATACATGACTTAAAATGTACCTAGTGCTATAGTTTTGAAGACCGCATATGGCTTGGGAATTAAGTAGGGTCAGAATAAAAAATACACAACGGAAACCAAAATGATCGTACGACGTTTCGTGGATAGTTTCTATGACGTAACAAAAACATATTAGTCAAGCTTGGTACACATTGGTAAACAAAGGATATAATAATTATTATGCTATGCAAAAAAGGTGATTTCCATAAAACTTAATTTCCAACCTATTTGCGGTCAAATAGAGCTGCATATAAGCTTCGTGACGAAAATAATAATAATGTATTCATTACAGATAGATAATAATAATTAGCACTGCTAAGTTTGCATGTAAAAATCAATTATTAAGTCATAAAATAAAACCAAAGCAATTCTTCATTAAAGATAAATAAATGAAATTATCTTTCGATTATGACGACAAAACAATCAACACAAAAACGAAAACTGAAACTTCTATATAATAATATAATTAGATAATACTCCCCTTAGATAAAATATGTAATTAATATTATAAGGATTTTTAAACTCTCAACAAATATAGGTACAGTGAGCAAGCTAGACTGAGCAATGATTACAAAGATATTAGATTACAAACAGACATTATGTTGTTTATCTGTTATGAATTAAACCTTGTTTCTGAAAGGCTAGAAGAATATACTGAGCGCATTATTAGAATCAGATAAGAACAAGATCACATTAATAAATTAAGTTTTATATAGAAGAATTAATAGTTTGGATTTACAACTCAAGTAAAAAAGGTTTAATTTAAATATGTATTTCAATAATATACTAACCTACATTTTATTTATGAAAAGTAGCTCAAAAACTATAGGTTTTCTTTAATTTAAGTTTCCAGATAAAATTAAATATCTATTAATATACAGCTCTTTCAGAAAAAAATATTATTGCTTTCCAAGCGTTTTTGTGATCTTTGGGTTAAATTTCGTCATCAATGTTTGTCACTTCTGCTGTAAACTCGCTAAAAAAGTTTTACACATACAATACTATTATTATAGGGCAAAAACCATTACTTCGAAAATATTTTCGATTACAATGAATGAAGCAAATATTTCAAATTGAGTTTCAGTAACCTATCAGGAATAAGGTCTAGAGCTAGTTTTGAAGGTGTATGACGTCATATGTACTTCAAGTAACCTAGAGATTCAAAAATACATTACACATTGTGGTAAAGAAGCACATTATTCTTTAGGTGGTGACAAGCAAAATGTATGTTAAGTCTAGTCCAAAGTACCAATTCGAGATATAATTGGCCAGTCATATGATTCAGCTGAAGCACGAAGTATGTAGAACAATGTGCCTTAAGAAAATTTGTATAATAAATGCTACATGAAAATTAAATAAACACGAAACTCATAGTTTCAAACTCTAAATAGTGAAATCTAATTTGTTATTTACTACTAAGTGTTATAATGTCGCCGATTTTTTATTTTCGATACCAAATTGCATATTTTAAGTGCCGGGCCTAGCTTCAGCCCCATATACTTCATCATCATGTCCGAGTTTAGAAGTAGTAATGCTTTGCCGTCAATTTCCTGTAACAATGAAATGTGGTTATTAAGCTATTTATTAGAAAGATTGATTTCTTATTGATATTTAAAATGTGCAAATTTGTTAGTCTTTCACACAAAAACTATTAAAAGGATTTTGATGAAACTAAGATATGTAAATTAGCAGAACTTAAAGGCATATAGATCATTTGGAGGAAGTCGCAAGCGGCCGCTAGAAAGTTGTAGATAAAAGAAACAATTTTTGCAATCATTCAATGTTGGCTGGTCTGCACAGATTTTCCAGTGTTTTGTACAAATAAGGCTTAATTTCATTATTATTACACCATATGACCATACTAAACTATTCAAACAAAAGATTCTTTTATATCAGGCCAAAAGGGCAGATTAAACTATCCCAAAAACACAGAAATCAAACTCACATGTTTCCTAAACAAATCAGCGTGCGCTGCCAAGGCCTGGTCTGCAGCCGCGATGAACCCTATCACATCCTCCACCGTCCAGTCAGGCGGGGCGGCGGCGCGGGGCGGGGGAGGCGGCGCGGGCGCCACGCCTGTGGTGGACGATGCCGCTTCAGGCCTCTCGGGAGATGATCGGGACACTTTACTTGCTGTTGAGTCATCGGTTGTAGTACTGCCTGAGGCTTCGTCCTGTATGTTTTGTGGGGCTTGGTTATTTTTTGTTACAGCATAGAAACTGCCATTATAGTATGAGATCCAACCGCAGGTTTACTACGCTCATCTGTTTATAAAATCATCGTCATCTAGTATATTGCACAGTGTGAATGGTCTCGTACAAAATGTATGACGAGTGATAATTTATATTTATGAATAACGAATAAACTAAGCAGAATTTTATACAAATACTCACATTATTAGATCTTTTGAGAGCAGATACTTTGTTGGTAGTAGATTCCCCACAAAGGGAGCATGGCCGGCCGGCAGCTTCTCCACTATCTATCTCTATCATCCCCACGCAGCACCCCACACCACTACACACCACTTTCAGCCAATTCTTTAACTCCTCTATAGTTAGCTCTGAAGGAACTTTTACAGCATAATTCTTACTACCTGACGTAACCTGCAATTACAAGGTATACTTTTAAAATTAATACATTATTCGGATAGTGAATCTTTGAAAGATCACAATCTCAATAGATTGTAGAAAGTCCACTTCTTCTCAGCAAACACAGCAGAGAGTAAAACTACAGTTGAAACCGAATATAAAATTTTTTATAATATAACATCATCGTTTATAACAACAGATTGGTTATAACAATTGAATGGTAAGGTCCCGGCCGAATTTCTATATAAACTAATGAGTAAACATACCGTCTATAATGATATCGTATACAGCAATATAGCTTAAAACAACGAAACTATCAATATTTATCGCCTGTAACCTTAAATTAATCTATGAAGGAATATTTTGACTTGTGTATTATTATTCTCCCACCTTATCCCAAACTCTTGCCGCGCAAAGGCCCTTGCATGTTTCGACTTATTTAGTGATAGTTGACAACGTTAACGACAGGTTCTTCTTTTTTCCTGAATTTTATTTGAAAGCAAGTTCATATGCATAATCTATACCCATACTACAAAGATACATGTGATTATTAATATGATTACTTGTGTATATTGCTTATAACAACTATCGCACCTGAAGTCCGAAGTATACGGTCCCTTCAATCTTGTTATATTTGGTTTTGTCTGTATATAAAAAAAAAACTAAATTCACGAACCTGTACATTTGTAATATTTGAATAACTACTAGAAGCTGTTAATACTGCCCGGGTCAACCTCTGTGGGTCAGGGTGGACACTTATTAAGTCCTTCACGAGCACCTCTGCCGCCCCAGCTGGACCAGGGCCTGACACATCACTGGGTAGGCCACTGCTGCCTCCTGAACAACTGCTACGGATTCTCAATCTCACTACAGGAACTGGGGTTGTATTGGCATTTGTGGTTCCTGTTCCAGTTGATCCACCTTCGGGAAGGGCTGGATTGGTTGGTATACCACTTGGTCGCATTTTAAACCTAGAAAATTTTAAATTTTTATTCTTAAATCAAAAGTATCTAAAATATACTAAGGATCTAAAGCAGCACCAGCAAAGTTTTGGTTAAATATTTGGTCTACAGACTCTACATAATAGGTCTTTGTAATGGATAAGAAAAATTCTACATACCTAGAAGGTGTGGTTGCACTCTTTTGCCCAGGTGGCTGCAGAGGATGGCCTGCCCGGGCACACCAGCCAACTGGGAATATATCTCTAGAGTCATATCTACACCAATAGTCAAATGCCCCTCTCCACCCATCAAATGTGACATGGATTTGGTCATTTTTAACAGCTCCCACTGTTGCACAACATATCAATTGTGGATTCTTTTTATCAACAGCTTCTAATTTCTGACCAACAACAAACAAATTTGATTTGGGAGTTGCAGGCTCTGTTTGAAACACCTTTGAAGGTGCAGTCTCTGCTCCATTCAAAGTTTTCAATAAAAACATAGGCCAACTGCTAGCATTCATTCGAAATCCTAGTGGGGGTTGAAGCATCCCTCCAATTTCTTCACAATAACCAATAGTATGAATATCTCCAGCATCAACAAGTCTCCAAAAGTCATTTTTATTGTCACTGCCATCCAGCCTTAACCTTAATCGAGGACCTAGCACACCCACAACTGTTGCTATACATGTAGAAGTTAAATTTCTAGGATCCAGTGCCTCAAGTTTCATATTCACTTTAAAGTCATTTACAGGTGGCACTGGGGCTTGTTTAAAACATTCTTGGGGAGCTGCAACACTGTTTGTTTCCTTCATATACTCAGTCCAGTCAAAGGTTTGGTAAATATCATAGAAAGAACCTGTAGAATTGTTATTTGAATGACTATCTGTTCCATTAGCTCCATTCCCTGACTGAGGGGAGGTAGTACGCTTTTCATTCTTCTTTTGATATTTGTTCAAACAATAAGTGGAACAAAAGTTTTTGCTGCTCGAAGGTGCATTGCCGCGAATAACATTATCGCAATGTAGACAAGCGCCTTTGCTGTAGGCCTGTCTAAATTCTGACAGGCATGTTTCTGAACAAAATTCTTTTTTGCCATTTTCAGTAGGTAACACATATTTAAGTGGTGTTTTGCTTTCAGCACACCAAGTGCAAGTTCGCTTTGGTGGTCTGCCAGGACCACGTATCTTGCCGGGAGCAGGCCCTGATGATCCCACTGTATTTGACATATTTTTAATATAACTTTACAGTTCAATTACATTATAGGCCTCTTATTTACATTACAAATGTGGATATACAAATGCAACATTGACGAGAAAACCAACAATCACTTTAACACAAAAATATAAACAACGTCAACTACGACGCCGAAATCAGCAGCCATATTATTTTTAAACCATAGACAAAATATTTTGACATATTGCTTTAAAAATGAAATATATGTTCATTTCATTCGTTCTTTACATCAAAATTTGCACGGCCTTCGGAATATTTTTCTTTTGGCTATCTACTCATAGACTACTCACTCAATCATGGCTACTGGCAACACCTAAAAAACTACGTTACAAAATTGTTGGTGGAGTAAAAGTACATGATAATAGAATTGGAACTAACATTTCTATGATAGAACTTAAAGACTGATTACATATTTGCATTTCCCTGATGAACATGAACAGATAAACAACTTTGCACTCGTTGTTGAGGATTTTCTAGACATTTCCTATCATCATCATTATCACCCATCGCAAAGAAATCATGAAGACAAATAGCTGTATGGACATAGTTTTCATTGCCTTTCCTTTAGGAGAATTAATTTTAAAAAATCATGGATTCGGCGGGAAAAGCTGGAAGGGTGCAGATGTAATTTTCTTGTGAAAATCAAAAATTATTTGTAAATGGCTTGCATGTGTCCGTAAAGTGATGTTTTCTGGTAGATAAGTTATATTTTGATTACTTGTGATGTGAATCTAGTGCGTGTGCATGGTTTTATACGCAGGTAAGCCGAGTAAAACTTTAGCCGGATTACGATCTCTTCATGGGCGCATGTAAGTTGTTTCTGCAATAATTTTTCATTTTGACTAACTTTACACTTGTTCTTGAGGATTTTCCCGACGTTTCCATTCATCATCATTGTCATTCATCATAAATTCAGAATACATTTTACTAAACAATGATTAGGCTGTATGGGCTTAGTTCCCCTTGCCTTTCCTTCGGGATAAACGAAAAAAAAAATGGAAGGGTGCAGATGTAATTTTCTTGTGAAAATCAAAAATTATTTGTAAATAGCTTGCATGTGTCCGTAAAGTGATGTTTTCTGGTAGATAAGTTATATTTTGATTATTTGTGATGTGAATTTAGTGCGTGTGCATGGTCTTATACCCAGGTAAGCTGAGTAAAACTTTAGCCGGAATACGATCTCTTCATGGGCCCATGTAAGTTGTTTCTGCAATTATTTTTAGTTTTCACTAACTTTACACTTTTTCTTGAGGATTTTCCTGACGTTTCCATTCATCATAATCATTATCATCCATCATAAATTCAGAAATCATTTACTAAAGACAATGGCTGTATGGGCTCAGTTCACCTTGCCTTTCCTTCGGGATAAACTAAACAAAAAAAAAATTTAAAAAATCATTGCTTTGAGGGGATTCGGCGGGAAAGGCTGGAAGGGAGCGAGTGTAATATTCTTGTGAAAATCAAAATTTATTTGTAAATGGCTTGCATGTGTCCGTAAAGTGATGTTTTCTGGTAGATAAGTAATATTTTGTTTACTTGTTATGTGAATCTAGTGCGTGTGCATGGTTTTATATGCAGGTAAGCTGAGTAAAACTTTAGTCGGAATACGATCTCTTCATGGGCTCATGTAAGTTGTTTCTGCAATTATTTTAGATTTTTACTATTTTTAAACTCGTTCTTGAGGATTTTTCCGACGTTTCCATTCATCATAATTATCATCCATCATAAATTCAGAATTCATTTTACTAGACAATGATTAGGCTGTATGGGCTTAGTTCCCCTTGCCTTTCCTTCGGGATAAGCTAAACAAAAAAAAAATTGATTTTGAGGTTATTTTTATTAAGTTCACTCTACTTCCCTATATATTATTATACTCTTTGCTCTACTTACTACTTTAAACAGATGCTGATATTTCGTAATATATCTAGAAATATGAGCCAAAATACTATCAAATTAATTTATAATAATGCAGAAAAGGCTGAAGCAAAGTTATCCGAATTAAGATCTAAGGTAGGTAGCATTAAACATTTATACAGACAGGTACAACTTTTATATCAATATACAGACTTTTAACAAGTTTTAAATTATTTTCAGTTTGAAGAAGTGAAAAAAGTTAAAATTGAAGAAAGAATTCAACAACTAACTCATGAAAATGAGTCGCTAGATGCTAAGGTACAGAAATTGAAAGCAGAATTAATAAAACTTGAAACTTTAAATGGAAAAAAACAATACTCCATTCCTGGTGCTGCAACAACTGTGCCTATTAAGGTCGAAAGTGATCAGACGCCTTTAAAGGAGGAAAAGCCACAAATCAAAAAAGAGAAAGATTTAGCAAAAAAGAAAGAAAAAACTGCTAGTCCTGTAACTGACTCAGTTGTAGATGTAAGAAAATTAGATTTTAGGATTGGAAAAATAGTAGATATAAATAAACATCCTGATGCAGATTCCCTGTATGTTGAAAAAATTGACTGTGGTGAAGACAATCCTCGTACAGTTGTCTCAGGTTTAGTGAATCATGTACCTATTGAGGAAATGAGGAATAGAATTGTAATGGTTCTGTGCAATTTAAAGCCTGTTAAGGTGAGTTTAATAAATTGGTATATGTCTGGTTCTGGCTAACTCCTACAATAAAAATCTTACTGAAAATAGTACCTAATAAAACTGTAAATACTGAATGCTCACATAAAATCTATTAAATATAAATAAATAAGCTTATGTCAATGCTATGCCACCATAAACCTATACAGATCTATAGCAGTTGAATTCAAAATTTATATCATACTTTCAAAAAATATTTTTTATTGACAGATGCGAGGAGTCACATCAGAAGCAATGGTGATGTGTGCATCATCTTCAGAAAAAGTAGAAGTATTAGTGCCGCCAAGTGGTGCTACCCCTGGAGATCTGGTTTCCTGTGAAGGTTTCCCTAGAGAGCCTGAACCAGTCTTAAACCCTAAGAAGAAAATATTTGAAACCTGTGCTCCCGACTTAAAAACAAACAATCAAAAAGTGGCTTGTTACAAAGGTGCACCATTAGTTATATCTGGAAAGGGACCTATTGTTGCACCCTCTTTGGCTGATGTCAATGTTAAATGAATTTCTACTTCATATTATATTAAAGCGATAATCTATTCTTTTACTTTACTCTGAACTCTCCAAAACAATTAACATTCTGATGATAGGTAATGTTTCTTGTACCATCTATTATTAAGGAGATTGAATAAACTGAAGTTATATAGAGATATATATATATATATATATGACCCTAGTATATTCTATTCAGTCATATGAAATCAAATAAAACTACATGTTAAGCAATGTCAACAATATATAATTATTTAACTCTAAATGAATACAAGTTTCTTCATTAACAACAATTCACTGCTTCATGGCTATTAACTTAATTATAATAATGGAGTTTTATCTCATTTAGAAAAATAGACAATATGATCGATTCTGACTGTCACACTTAAACCTAAATGTAAAATTAGTCCTACCTGTCCCTTTCCCTCTCAGCCATTTATGTTAAGAATGGAGAGAGATAGACCTGACTGACTAAGATTAGGTTTTCATTTAAGTGTGACAGTCAGAATCGACCCTAATATGGCAACTGTAATAAATTAACTATCAACATTAAAGTATTACTTGTGATATAATAACAATCTCATTGATCCATTATCTGTACTGTATGTAAGCTTTTTAAAAGTGTACTTAGAAAAAACTACTATAACACTCTACTTTGTGAGCCAATAAGAAAATAGTTCTTTAGAACTAATTAACAACAGTGCAGACAAGCTCTGTTCAAAAAGTTATGATGAACAAATTAATTTTAAATGCCTTTACTTTAACTATAATTTAAAATCACATCACCATTGCCACTAGTAAAAAGTATTTTAATTTATATTTGGGGCATAAAATCTTTAAGTAATAACTTGTGACAATTCTCAAATAGTTTCATGTATTTCCTTATATACCTATATAATATAGTAGGTTAGAAGAATATTTTAATACCAATCATCTTTTAGCATGTCTATGTTTGTACTCTTGAAATGAGTATGAATACCTACAATGGAAGCGTCTAATGAATAACTACTACATGAATGTCTTATCAAATACTTCATGTGAATACATTACCTGGTACATTTAATGATGATATGAATTATAATACCAATTTTGCCATGAAAACATTTATCTAGGTTTTTATTATGTATATGCCAGTTTTTTCTTCTCTTGGAAGTTTAATGGTCTAAAAAAACACTATGAATAAAAACACAAACATAAAGTCTATAGATAACATAGCAGACTGATATATTATATTATCAACAATTCCACTGTAATTATACACCACTTTCACCTTATTATGCTAGTTTAGTAAGTTTCGTCAATATTGGGCTTTTGGCAAAGCAAGTTATAATACTTGCATAATATTATGAATTATGTTTAAGTTATAGTTCTCATACTATAAATATAATAGTTATTATAAAAATTACTTTGTAATAAAATCAATTCCTTTAGTTGATTAGTTTGGACAGGCCACTATGATATTAAATTCAACAGTGAGCTACATATTGTTAGGTTTATAAGTGATGATCTTGTATAAAGATAGCATTAATAAGCAAATCATTGCACAAAATGTTACCTTACAACAGTGGGATATTTTTGCTTGGATACAATACATATAAACAATTACTAAAAATAACTCTTTGGTAGTTATTTTAAATTTATCAATAGCTTATTCTACCGTCATTTTCTACTTTCTGTATTAATATTAGTAAAATTGATTACTAGCCGTATTATAAAAAATATAATCATTATTATTACCTATACTAGTCTAAACCCACCACCACAAACCGGTTTTTGTGATTTTATAATATGTTTTTTTGACTTATTTATAATTAATTATGTATGTATGACAAGATTATGCTTTTTTCATGATCACAAGAATTAATATTTGTAAAGTTTATTGAAATAAAAATTTTTAGTCACTACTTATAAGCAAACATACATGACTAAATATTGCAAGTATGTTCGTTTTGTTTAGTAAAGCAAGGAAATGGCACCAAATCAATTAGGTATAAGCATGAACGTATAAAGAATAATAATAATGTTCTTTATACGTTCATGGGTATAAGATAACCAACAATATCCTGACTTAGTTTCTATACAAATAATGATATAATATAACATCTAGTACACCTACACAAAAATGAAATACTAATTTTAAAACGTACATATATAAATTGTACATAAATAATGATAATGTTCTAATAGACTTCATTATTAAAGTAAATACTAAAAATTGTGAGCAAGTTAGGCCGATAACATGAAAATACTGGAAGGAAAGAGTTTTAGTATTGAGACACAAATTACTAACGTAATACGTATTAACTTTGAAAGAAAAAGTCTATGCTAATCTATTCGAGCGAAACACACCCACTAAAAAGCGCGCCTCAAAATCATCGAAACATAATATTCGTCTCCGTTTAATAGTATTTATGGGAAATTTTAAATACATCAATTATCGAGACGTGATCTCTCGACAACTGCGCTTGCCGAAGAACGTGAGTTATGTGAATTACTTATGAAATATTTTTTATCTATACAATAGTGTCTGCATGTTTGTTAATCTTCGAGAACACCATTGAAATTTGCTGTTATATATATAGTTACGTACTTAGATACTTAATATAAATTTCCTATATAAAACTACACTAGGTATTCCCCATATTATACTCATAATTATAAAATCCAACCATGGTATTGTAAAAAATAAAGTTCAAACCATAAATATTCTTCCCTACTTTTTAACTTACATCTAATACAAGGTTTTATAAAAATAGATACTTAGTTAAATGCCGCATAAAAAAACAAAAAATAATAATATAATTAAATTAATACTGTACAAAAATAAAGTTGTATGTAATTTGTATGTATCTAGGAATAATTGCACTCTATTCTTATAAGATTGTTTATAACCAAAAACGCAATGGCACCAATCGACTATACTGTGTTTAGAAAAAGAGGTGGGTTCAAAAAGGTATTCATAAAAATACGATATAACTTAAATATTTAGAAGGAAGACAACTCTCACGTATGATTCAAGGTTTCTTATAGAAATCTATATGAATATAAGCTATAATGGAATGTTTTACTAATAAAATTTGTTTATGTAGTATGATTTACTCAGACTAACAGAACATAACAGTTAAGAGCGTTATCATACTAGCGTATCATTGCGAGCGTCCTCAAAGCGGAGCGGGCGCGCGACGTACACGCCGCGCATAAGCAGCGAATTTGTTGCGGACACGCAGCGAGATCGCCTCGAATAGCAGCGTGGACGCTATTTTGTACTGTGTCGTACAAACGTCAGCCCGGTCCACCTCGCCTCACTTCAGTTCGTAACGAGATATGAATGTGAGAGGACGTAGTCGTATAAATCTGTACCGAAGCCATCTATCGGATGCAAATCCTAGAACGCGATATCGAAGTTTCTCACAATGATTGGAATATACATACAGGGTGATTTTTGGTCGTCAACGTTCCCGAAAACTACGGAATCTTTACGGAACTTTTCTCCATGGAAGCATACCTGGGAAGTGTCTGGTTTCCAAAATATTAGGTCCAAAGTTGAGTAAATAGACTGCGTTTTTCTGCATAAATGCACATAGACGCGCGTAGCAGGATTTTTTCACGAAAAATAATTAATATCTGTCTATAAAAAAACTAACATAAACACTAGACACTATAAATTTCGCACGATCAAGGATTTTTTTTTTTTTTAATTTTTTTCCCAGCATTTTTTTTTGGCATAAACTTACTTTATTTCATGTATAAAGTACGTACCCTTCGTTAAAGGTGGCCACAAAAAAACATCCTGTATACATGGGCCAAACAACTTCTAGTGGCCCAGTGGGGCGCTTCCCTTTTCACCACCCCCACAAATCATTATGGCATCATTGGAAGCTTCGGATATTAATACAGAGTTATTTATACATGAAATTGAAAGTCAAAAAAACTCCATGAAACAGCCACGCGTCCGCGACGTCTTCGCTGCGCAGCCGCAGTGTGTTCACGACGCTTTCGCTGCGTACCCGATCCGCCTCGCAGCCGTACGCAAAACGCTAGTATGATAAGACCGTAAGGACTAATGAAGAAAAATAGTTTGCTTCGGCCACCATAGAGGCAGGCGGTGCTAAAAAAATTCTATCTACCCTCAGTTGTAGCAAAATTGGTGGTGGCATAGAAAAATAGGGCAGGACAAATCGGTTCACACTTGCTAAACATTCTAGTCCAATTTGTTCTTTTAGTCCAGGTTAGACGCCACTGTGTGATTTCAATACATACCTATAATGCTACAAATTGACAAAAATACATCTTTGCATGCAGTAAATATAACATTCCACACATGATAGGTACATTCACATTGATTAGTTATTCCAACATTACATCGACACACGTTACACCAAAACCAACCTATTATAAAGTCTATACTAAGTACTTACTTTTCATACTGGAGAGATTGGTTTTAGAAACTAATGTAGCTACACGTATTGTACGGTTCTACAATAGCTACATTTCGGACAACTACCTAACATTATTCGAATATATCAAACTCGTTAGTATAAACACCGTGTGTCCCAAAAATACAATTTTAACACCGAATATAACATAACATATGCACCTACATACAATTATAATGGGATAATATAATGACAAATAAATGTGACCCGTTCCTAATTTTAGCCATTTAGGTACGTAAATTGTTCTTTACTTTATCTATGTATTGATATATGTACTTTACTCGCTTATTACCACGAATTATGAAAGATTTCATAAATTATGCAGTACAATAATCATTAACATAAACATAACACACTCTAACTTTCTTTACTAGTCGCCATCTTTTTATCTAAGGTTCATTACATCACTTCTAAACTTAAATATCTAAGAAAATAAAAATATAAGTTTCATCAGTTACATAGTTATTTATATCAATATTTACTAGACTAGTAGTAGTCAAAGTAAGTCTTTGATCATTGTTTAAGTTTAGAAGTAAAGCGATTATACTATTTAAAACATAAAAATGCTATAGGAATATTTCTATGTAAACAAAAAAGTATTATGCCAAAAGTGATACAAGTTTTATATCGTATACGTAACGTGTTTACATAGATTGAAGTCTTAGAAGTATCCATTACGTTTAGGGTTACCAGATGAAAAAATCAAAAGACCGGAGAAAAGGCCTGATTTCCATGGAAATGTCCTGTAATTTTTTACAGTTTAAGGATTTTCTCTCAAAACGTATTATTATCGTTTTATTTACTGCGGATCTAGCTCACGAACTTGCACATCGCACTCAAAACGGCGGGGCGGGCTTTTTACCAAAAGATTATTTTTAGTTTGTTTCACTTGGATAAATAAGTAAAGATTTTAACTGAATTTTAGTTGGTTTAACTTTTAATTAAAGAGATTTTTTAAAATCCTGAGATATCACGAGATTTGCAAAATCCGGCCGCAATCCTGAGAAAAGTCGAAAAATCCTGAAATCTCAGGACAAATTCTGAGATATGGTAACCCTAATTACGTTAAAATAATGTAGTTATTTGTTTGTAAATGTATAATAATAAAAATCTTTGTAAAGAAAATTCTACAGAAGTCTTAAGGTGAGTATAGATTTGAGTAGGTAACTAAATTGGAAAGATGAGCCGGTTTACATTCAGCCTTTCCACGAGCGGATATTCGAGCAAGCACTATAATAAAATAACTGATACCAGATTTTTATATGTTAATTTTCAAACCAACATATATTATTGTAAAATCATATTAAAAGAGAATAGTGAAAAGAAGAATAACGTAACTAATGAAGGAATTAGAGGAATAAAGATTTTCCCGCCACGAGCATTAAACCGAATAGAGCGTGGAACATTCGACAATGGCGAACTTTATATGACATGGAAGGCAACGATTTTTTAATTAAACTTTTACTCAACTTAAGACATTAAGAAAGATGCACAAATAATACCTGATAACAGTATCACGAGAAATTCCTTGAAATTGAGGGTAGTTACACACTTTAAAATATACAACAAACGTAGGTACGCATAGACAATTTATCTACGAATTCCGTTGACTCATACTTCAATATCTTCACACAGAAAAAATCCCGTGATGTAGATCCAAGTAACCATAACAAGATGCGAGACTTTGCATACTGCATAGAGTTTCCACATATTACTAGACGATGCTGTGCTAATGCGGGGCTTCACTAGAACACATCAGCAGCATCTCCTTCCGTAAGAGTCGGCTAAGGAATTTCTGTCGTTCTCTCAACTAACAACTTGTCACCAATTTCCTTTATCTAACCCCGCTAAACATGGCAAATCTTCGCGAATCTGCAATTCCGGCTACCCAGAACACAGCCGTGTGAATATGTACCTATGTATGCACTAGACCAGGGGTTACCAAACTTTTTTTCTAATAGACCCCTTTCAAAACTTAACTAGTTCCGGTGGACCCCTTACAGGCCTTTCAACACATACAAATTAATTGTGAACCCCCATTTTTTCACTCCAACAAGGGGTCTACCCCCATCAAATCTCCTGTGGACCCCCGGGGGTTCACCTGGACCACTTTGGTACCCACTGCACTAGACGAAGCCGCATTTCCCTTGTCGTGGCGCCTATAGCTGCATGTGCCCGCGGCGCGTCGGCTTGCTGCGACGTTGTGCCAGAGTGGAGGCCGACACCGGGCCCAGGATGTGAGGGGTTAGTGATGAGGATGTCATCGCCTATACAGATTGTAACAAAAGGGGGTATGTTAAGCGAAAAGATAACTTAACCCTGCAAAGAACCTATCAAATTGACTCTATTTGAAGGTTAAAGCTGTGTATAACCAATATGACTGTGTAAGCTAGTATAAATGTATAGTGACGTCAGCTTATATCAATAGCGTATATAACGTATTGTCGGTTAGATGTGATGTGACCGAAAAACGATATGAAGTACACAATATGTATGGAGATACAATAAACTGCGTAACGCTTGCTCACTTTCGGCGGTTGACAGTCATGGTCTGAACACGGCCTAAAGTTGATACTCTTCCTATCTTGATCAAGTTTTAGAGAAAGGCAGCATCAAATTTATCCATCTGTTAGAACTAATTGCCCATTAAAAATCTGCCCTAAGAGAAATGAGATATGCCATACCATTTACCGTGGACCAACCGCTATTCCTCATTTGACAGAAAATGAGCAGGAAAATGCAAATAGACTTTCATAGATCAAACCTTCACCCTACACACGTTTTCAGTTTCACTAACCTGAAAAGTGAGATCGACAGCCCGCCTCAAGTCATCAGCCGGGGTAGGTCCCTCGTCAATCTGCGTGGTGACCACGGTATTGGTCCGCGGTTGCGTTAACCACGGTTCCCGTAACAAGTCGGCCGCTCGAGGCCGTAATGACGGCTCTATTTGGAGCATCCGACGGATACAGTTTCGGGCTTCGCTTGATACGCTACGCCAAACGCCGCTCGATAAATCCACCTGAGATATAGCGAGGTATAAAATGGATGTTATAAGAGGAAGTTTAAAAGTAGCACCGATCACTAGACAAGTTACAAAGTAGCCGTTTGTCTTGGTACGGACATGTGAAGCGAAGTGATGAGACATATGTGCGCGCGGTGCAAGCTCAACTTTGTGGCATCTGTACGCTCATTGATAATGTTTCTCTTTACTTCACTACATATTATAAAACAAACTCGCTTGCCGCTGTCTGTCCATCCCTGTGTATGCTTGCTTAGATCTTTCTAACTAGGGAACGGATTTTGAAACGGTTTTTTAATAGATAGAATGATTCACGAGGAAGGTTTATAATGTAGTGTCAGCACTGCACCCGTGCGAAACCGGGGCGGGTCACTAGTAAATTATAAATAACAGATTTTTTAAATAAGATGGTCGATAGGGATCATCGGGACTTAGCAGCGTCCTGCGTCGACACTACTGTGGTTTCCAAGAACACACAGGGTGGTAAATTTGTGATATGTCTCCTTACCTTGCCAGACTCTATCCTAGCTAGTATGACCTCAGGCGAGTCGTCTCCATTCGACGCGAATGGCGTCTTCCCAGACAACATTATGTAGGCGAGCACGCCTGGAATAAACACAAATAACACAGGCTTGGGTTAAATGTTTTCTATACAACCATAACTGTGTAAAGGCCTCCTCTTCGCTACACCTTACCTAATCCACTGGGGCCGTTTTTCTAATATCATCTGACCATTTGGTCTTCATCTACAAGCGCCCCTTAGACACCTACCTAAATCATTCCTCCTGGCCAAATCTCATTCCCATCTCTTAGCATTATTGCAGTCCCAGTAATTTATTTCAGTTCAATTTTAATTGTACCATCCGTCATGGTAGGTATTATGATTACATAATCTATCGAGTAAGTACGATTAGATTAATACACCTTTACGTATACCAATTTAAAGGTCTGTTCAAACAATGCGAAGTACCCCGTTCAGTTGAAAGATATAACGTTTTACTTCACACATCGCAATGAGAAGTCAATACAGCTTACCCAAGCTCCATATATCGCAGGCGGCATCATAACCCGCACGTTTCAACACCTCGGGCGCCACAAAGTTGGCGGTATAGCACGGCGTCATCAGTAAGCCGTTCTCAGCACGCAGCTGCTTCGCCAGCCCGAAGTCCACCAGGCGAATGTCTTCGGGACGCTTCTCGCTCGTCGCGTATAGGATGTTGGACGGCTTTATGTCTCTGTTGGATGGATGTTTTTTCTTTTTTAGTGCTGTCTATTTTATTAACAGCTAATTTCGAGGCGTATCGATGACACTCACACAATATATAAGCTATACTATACTAGATAGAATGGAATGGAAGTTGTTGAGCTAGGCCTATGTTCAGTAGTGGACTTCTCAGAGCTGAAAATGATGACATTAGATACATCAGCAGACCTACATAACTTGCAGTAGCAAAAAAGCAATGCTATCGCGAAATTTGTGTGTGTGTGTGATTGATAGTAATAATTTTCGCAGTTGCTACTGAAACATACGTAAATAGCCCTGCCGGTCTACTGTGAATGCATTGCTGACAGTGGTTGTTTGGCTTATCTCTGGTTTTGTTTTCACAGTCAACCAACTATATAGCACACTGATAAAATTTTGCAGAAGAGCGTCGTGCCAGTCGTGGCTGGCCGGCCCGCTCTAAATATAGTAGGTACCTAAAATAAACTGTAGCGGTCGCTAGCCATTCCACTTATCTTTAGTGCCGTAAATAGGGCGGTAACACCAGTGCCCAGGCACAGGGTGTAGACAGACTCTGGGGGGCGTCAGAATGGCCAGACCAGACAGAACTATTATTTTTCTGAACTATCGTTTTGCTCCTGATTGCTTACTTAAATAGGGCGCAGTTAAAGCTCGCACAGGGCGTTGAAAAGGTTATTGACGGCACTGCTTATCCCACTTATTTTTTTCTACTCTGTCTATACTAACCTGTGCACAGTAGTGTGTCTATGCAGATAATGCACGGCCTGCAGTACATTGGCCAGTACCGGCGCAGTCTCGTGTTCGGGCAGGCGACGTCGCGCCGTGATGTGTTCTAGCAACTCGCCCCCCCGACACAGCTCGGTCACGCAGAGGACTCTAGTGCCCTCCGCGTAGACGCCTCGCAGCGATATTATGTGCGGATGCTGGCTGTATCTGTTGGTAAAGTTACTCCGTAACGGCCAAATGCGTCGGTAAAATGGCCAAATGCGTCGGTAAAATGGCTAAACGTGTCGGTAAAATGACTCGGTAACGACGAAATGCGTCGGTAAATGACTCGCGGTGATGTGTTCTAGCAACTCGCCCCCCCGACACAGCTCGGTCACGCAGAGGACTCGCGTGCCCTCCGCGTAGACGCCCCGCAATGATATTATGTGCGGATGCTGGCTGTATCTATCGGTAAATGCGTTGGTAAAATGGCTAAATGTGTCGGTAAAGTTACTTGGTAACAATATGTCAAATGATTAGGTTACGGCTAAATGTATCGGTAATATATCGGCTCGTTAACGGCAAGATAGATCGGTAAAACCTCATTTATTTAAAGAAAAAAAACCGACTGCGTAGCATGCAGGGTCACTATCAACCATGCGTAGAAGAAAATAAACAAAACAAAGCGATATTTTCCTCCTTCATATAAATATGTATGGGAAAACCAATAAAAATATTACGCAAATGTATAGGTATATAGAAACCTTATAAATATGACCTTGTTACCTTAACAAGATTTCTATTTCCTCTCTGGGATCGTACTGCAATTTGTCCATAATTTTGACTGCATATTGGACCCGGGACGCCTTGTGTTCACACAGGCGGACCACTGAAAACGACCCTGTGCCCAACTCTCCCATTAATCTGAAATTGTAGGTATTTGAAATAAATTACTACCTAAGGTCACATAGTAATTAAGAATAATATTCAAGCGCCGTGCTGATGCGGGGCTTCATTAAAATACATATGCTACATTTCCTTCCGTGCATGTCGTAAGAGTCGCCTAAAGAATAAAGAACTCGCGCGTTCGCGATTAGCTAGCAACTTGTCACCGATCATTTACATCTGTACCTGCTATGCTAAACGTGGCTGAGGGATCTCCCTTATATTAAGTACCACAGTAGATAAGTACCATAGGTATACTATAAAAAGAATGCCATTGTAACATTCTATTGTTAGGTATATGTTTGTTTTGTATTGGAATGTGACCTACTTAGAATACAATACAACGTCTGGGCAGATGAATGTCACTAAATAAGTCATAGATATTTCATACTATGTATTATGTTACACTAAATTATTATGTTCTCGTTGGAACTTTTGGATATTATTCTTGAGAAGTGTACACAGAAAGAAAGGATTTCCCGCAATTCCCACAAAAGCCATTTGTTTCTCTCCTCCATTTTTTCAATGTTGAGTTAGTTTCCTAGAATTAGTTTAATTGCACATGTTACCATCTTTTAGCTAAAAAAATCTTGTTATTTGATTGGCTTGCTGGAAGAGATCTCTTGTAGACACGTGTATAAGCTTGCCATTGTACATGCATCTCTTCTTTTATCCTGTAACTTATATTTTTGTGTGTGTGCAATAAAGAATAAGAAAAAAGTCGTGGGCGTACGAATCCCGCGTAAACTTCAGAATTCACGTTTCCCTCCTTCACGTTCCCGCAAGTTAAATAAAAATTTCTTACTTGTACTCATCAAAGAAGTTATTTCTGTTGACAAAGCCGGCCCAGAAATCTTCCGTGGACGCGTCGGTGCCGTTATTCGAGACGTTGTTCTGCGTTGTTACCGTCTTGTTCTCTTCGTCGTTCAACAAGCAAGGCGCTACAAAACTGAATCCTCTGCAAGAAAATACCATACATATTAATATTGTTTGTCTGTATCTCACAGGTAATACACATGACTACAGAGTCCCGGACCTTTGAGGGGCATGCATCAGGCCGCAGCCAAGATGTAGAGGCCCTTATAAATAAATAAATAATAATAATAAATATTCACACACTACACAACACATTAACCTAGTCCCACATTAAGATCCCTAAGGTCTTGTGTCGTGGGTACTAAGCAACGGTATATAAATACATAGCTAAGTATAGAAACATCCATGACTCGGAAACAAACATCGATATTCATCATATCAATGTTTGCACCTACCGGGATTCGAACCCAGGACCTATGGCGTCGCAGGCAGGGTCACTACCTACTAGACCAATCGGCCGTCAAACTTTATATAGTATAGGCCCTTGAACTTTAATATAGTATAGGATACCATCAACAAGCGTACAATACACTCGCCATGAGCAAAAACTATTGGTTTGCTGATCTATGTCGTGCGATGGAAAACTAAGATAATGGCCTATGGGGTTGAATTTATTAATAGTCAAGTCCTCAAAAGGTTAGGCAGAAAAACACAAATTACACACCTATTTCTCACCAGAACCGGTAGCATAAGATTAGTGAAAAGCGCGAAATATCACACATAGAGCTAGAGCTATGTAATAAAATAACTGACCAAATGAGGGTATTTTTTTACATTTTAAAAGGTAGTAAGGGTAGAGAATAGAGACTCGGTCAGTCAGTCACACTAAATAGGTAAAATAATCTGTTCGCGGTCTCGTAATTTTTTATTACAAATTTTAAAGTCATTGTTATAAAACTATGTTTAGTCAAACATTCAAGGCCTGACACAGCTATCTAGATAGACCTCTAGAGAAAAGACAGAACATCAAAGAACAATGGTGTGACTCACGAGTATGGTACAGTTACCATCATGTTCAGGTACATATCAGATGAGACCGAAAGGAACGAATTACCTACATTATGCGTAATTTATAAATCACTAGCTGTTGCCCGCGACTGCGTCCACGTGGACTGCAGAAAAAAAAATGTCGAAATTATCCGGGATAAAAAGTAACCTATGTGTTAATCCAGGGTGTCAGCTAACTCCATACCAAATTTTATTAAAATCGCTCCAGCCGTTTAGACGTGAAGAAGTAACATACACACTCACAAACTATCGCATTAGTGCGATTTACATACTTGATTACAAAACAAGTCTATCTATTCATAACAGTGACGTATTTATAACTGAGGAAGTAACGGATTTAAAATACCAAACAAAAGTTTTAACTGCAAAATTCTAATCACAAATTGTCTACATGCCAGTCAAGTGATAAGATAAAATTGTGTGAGTAACAATTTTCGTTTACGATAGAAGGGTTATCTTTACTATGTAAATAATGCGTAAACCATATCCGTACAAACATTGTTGGTAAATAAATAATGGTGAAATCATCTCTGTGTTTTTAGAATAATAATTAATGAGGGCAATAGGGTCGTTTACAGTTTTTTTTGACTCCGTCTGCGTGGACTGCAGAAAAAACAAAATGTCGAAATTATCCGGGATAAAATGTAGCCTATAAGTGGGACCTATCACAATATATTGCTGAAAACTGCATCGAAATCGGTTCAGCCGTTTCTGAGATTAGCGTGCACAAACGCACAGACAAACCGACAAACAGACAAAAATTCAAAAATCATTCTTTTGGATCCTATTGCGTTAATAAAGGTCTCCTATAATATTTTTTCTCATATATCTTCCATGTACAGACAGCGTTTGCGAATTTTTATTATATGTATAGTATACATAAATTGCGTTTATAAATATGGTCACAAAACAAAAGTTGCTATAAATGATGCAGGTGGACATGTGATGTTGTAATTTTCAATTAATTTCACATTTGAAAAATGGACTTACCCACTTAACTTTTAAGGCTTATTACTACCTCATTTGGACACATAATCAAATTGTAATTTTACAGATAGGTATGATATTGATAATTTATTCTGATAAGCAAAAAATGTTATTATGATTCAACCAAAGGAAACTACCCCATTATCCAGGCTGGCACTTTAAGATTCGGGTCTTAATGGGCCAAATTCTTTAAAGGACTATGTGTGCGGATGTCCTAATCCCTGAGAATTCAACCAAACTATCAGTATGGAAAATCTGTAATATCTTCTGCTACGAATTTTTAGGATAATCTGATAGCTAACGATTTCATGGCACGAGCCAAGCGATATACCAACATCCAGCAACTTCTCTGATACACGATTTTCCAGAACAATTTTCTTCACTGCATTCATTAATTTATTTTTTTATCAGAACAGTACCGTATGCCACTTAAATTTCAAGTGTTTCGGAGCACTTTATTTTATTTTTTAACAAAATTCTTTACCTAGTCGCCGAGCCCACACTAACCTTTATCCCCAAAGTCTTGTACCAACATAACAAAACATCAACAAAACAACAAAAATGATAATCTAGTAATGAAAAGTACCTCGTACATATAAATACACAGATAATTATAGAAACACCTATAACTCACAAACAAACATCGATATTCATCATATTTATCAATGTTTTCACCTACCGGGTTTCACACTCGGGACCTATTTTGCGGCAGACAGGCAGTGCGCTCTGTGCACCACACACTGTCAAATTTACCTTCGGCTTTGCTATTGCAAATTAGGTAAAAGCCCTAAGGTACACTAGCATCTTTATCTATGATAATCGGCCGTCGATAATTTTAGTATAATAGCTTACCTAAACAACTCATGCGCATTGGCTGAAGCCGGCACTCCAGGGGAATCCCGCGGCGTGCGACATGTGAACTCAGAGTCGAAGTAAAACGCGTCGTCAGCGCGAGAAACCGCCGGCCTAAATGGGGGAATTACCTGCAAATAGAACCAGGTTGTCAGGGAAAAATGTTACCATAATATTGAAATACCTTGCTCAAAATATTTTCGATACAAAATTATATTGAAATTTACCTCCTTTTTCAATAAAAGTTCCCATTCAATGTTTGCAAAGAACTCATGGTTTTTTATGTCTTCAATTCCATTTGGACCAGCACCAAGTCTGTAAGGAATTAAAAAATAAAGTCACCCACAAAAACTTTATTTAGCCGAATAATAAAAGTAAGTTTAAGTAAATAATTTAATAATAAACCTTAAACAAACCTATTCTGTGGATTCCTTTTAAATAATGCCCTTAAAAGTGATTGAGCCTCTTCACTCAAATTGGATGGCATGCCTAATTTAGCTTTCAATATTTGAGTCATTGTCTCATGTCTGGTTGCACCGTGGAATGGCAGGTTACCCGTCAGCATCTCAAACTAAAACAAGGCAAATAGAAAAGCAAGTGGTGAAATGTTAATTATGTGCCTGTCCTATTAATGAAGCCAGTACCAAGCTAATGCATGTAGAGAAAATGAATAATGGTTTATACATATTCTAAGTGACGAAAGTACCCATCCAGGTATTTCATATTTTGAACAGAGGAATAGTAAAGAAAAAAACATATTGATCTCACCATAAGTACACCAAACGACCACCAATCAGCAGCAAAGGTGTGCCCTTTTCTGTTCACCACTTCTGGAGCCATGTACTCCACTGTACCACAGAAACTATAAGCCTTATCGGTACTAGGTGGCTGTTTTGACAGGCCAAAATCTGTAAGAGCTATGTGTCCGTCTGCATCTAACAGTATGTTTTCTGGTTTGAGATCCCTGTATATGATGCCCAGTTTGTGAACATGTTCTAGTGCTAATGCTAATTCTGCTAAATAAAACTTTACATCCTCTTCTGTGAACATAACCTGTAACACATATGAATTATGTCAACAGTTTTAAAATAAAAATCCATTAAACACAATCAACATAAAAAAGTTTTAATAGGAAAATGCTAGATAAATTATGAACATGTCTATAAATAGAGAAGAACAATAGGACAGATAATGATTAAAACATAGACTAACCAATGATTAATAAAACATGATTAACATTGAGTGTTCAGATAACCAGACATAATTTTCTACTCAAATAAAAAAATTCTTCTATGCTGCTCTGGGAGTGAAATATAATATAAACTTATAATATTATAGCTGCTTCTCTTCCCGGGCATACTGTACAAGTCAGTAGAGGGACAAGAGGCCCCCTTATTACCTAACTAGCAAAAGCAGAGCGATAGCAAAAATTGTACAAAAATCTCTGATTGCTTGTGAAAATTATGTAAAATGAATTTCAAAGGAACTTTGACATTTCAAGGTATATTGTATAATGCTATTGCAGCTGCTATTGCTTCTCTTCCCGTGGTTCATCAACTGCCTACATGTAGTACTAGTAGATGGGACAAGTTGGCCCCCTTAGATTAACCAAGTTAGGTAATCAGGGGGGTTCGGCAGTCCCTAATGAACATACAGGTGTATTTGTGTAGGCGGGATCCGTTTGGTCCCCTTCCCTCGGGAAAAGTTGTCCCCAATGAACATATATGCCCGATTTCAGCTTCACTCATGAATTCCCGTTAGTCCCCTTCCCTATCCAGTCCCCAATGAACATATATGCCCGATTTCAGGTAGCGGTTTTCTCTGCCTATCCCCTATGTATCCAGTCCAATAAGGATTCTAACGGTGAAAGAATTTTTAAATCGGTCCAGTGTCGGAGATTATATGTATGTATATAATTTTTTTTTTATAATAATTTAAAAGTTACCTCTTTACTAAGTCGTGAAAATAAATCTCCTCCACGCAGAAAATCCAGTATCAAATATAATTTTCCTGCAGTTTGAAATGCATAATGTAACTTAACTATAAATGGGTGACCCATTTCCACCAAAATATTTCGCTCCATTTTTGTACGTTCTCTGTCTCTGACTTTCAATGTAGCCTTTTTTAAAACCTGCAATACACATAACATGTAGAAAGTGTTAACTTGCCATCATTATTTTCTTATTATTATCATCCATTAATTATCATCCAGTATTAATAAATGGCAAAATAATACCATATGAAAACACAGCCAAGTATTTGGGCATGACTCTGGACGCAAAGCTTTGCTGGAAAGCCCACGTCAAAAGAAACGCGACGAGTTGCAGCTTCTCTATAGGAAGATGTACTGGTTACTTGGAAAGTATTCTTCGTTATCGGTACACAACAAACTACTTTTATACAAACAAGTCCTTATGCCTGTATGGACTTATGGTATTCAGCTTTGGGGCTGTACCAAAAAAAGCAATACACTGATGATACAAAGATTTCATTGTAAAAATAATGTACTTCATGGTTGTAAAAGATTATATTATGAAGGGGCATTGATAAAAACACTTCTTCATAATAAACGTTAGGATATGGTTGACGCCCTGGTATGTAAGGAATTACAATATGTAATTTAGAAAAGAGATGGACCTCCATCGGCTGACACCGGAATCAGAAAGTGGATTCCATGGTTGTAAAAGTTATAAAAAAATACACAGAAGCTCATGAAAAAAGGCTTCACCAGCATGTGAATGTCGAGGCTATCCAGCTTCTTGACAACACGGACATAGTCAGGAGGCTTAAAAGGACAAAACCTTTTGAGTTAGTGCATTAAATTTGTGATATAGTGCAGTGGGTGCTAATTTTAAAGAACACATGAACAAAGAGACTTCCCCTTAATAGTGACAATAAGAAAAGTGCCGATGGACATGTTCTTAGTTTTACATGGTTTAGCAATTTAAGTTAGATAAAAATTACTTATTAGTCTAATTAGGCTAGATTGTAATTTTAATGAATTATCTGTTCGTCACGGATAATACATTAAGAAAAAAAAAATCCTCTAGTAAAGTCAAACTTAAACAAAACAATAAAACAACCTGCTGACAAAACTATCTAAATATTTTACTTCAAAAATCAGTTAAAAAATCATTCCAATTTTGATAATTAATTTCTAACTTGGCCAAGAATTAACCCAAGATCTCTAATTTACAAGACCTTGATTATAAGGTTATTAAATTATTCACAAAACATTATTCTTACCTTCATAGCATAAAGTGTACCAGCATCTGCACCCACCACTTTCCTTACAAGAAACACTTTCCCAAAGGAGCCTTCCCCAAGTACTTTGAGCAATTCAAATTGTGACGGATCTGCCTTCTCATGACCTTCTTTGACAACATCCTGGAGTTCCACTTCCCTCTCATATGATGAGGAATCCGTAGGTATTGTATCAATGGTTGTAGTTGAGTTTGAAGACTGCAGTGATGAAGAATGGATGGATGTTTCCAGACTGTCTGTAGTAGATGTCTGACGAGATTCTGCATTTTCCACAACCATTGGAAGACTTGCTTGCTGTCCAGCTAATCCTCTCTGAGATGAAAATTCATGTAAAGGAATGGTATTGTCATATTCTATAGATATAGCCTAAAAATAGTAACAATGCAATCCATCCTACAAAAACATACTATTATATTTACCAAATACGTATAGGGCGTCATGAATCAGAATTTCTTGTAATTTAATACTATGATTCTATTGATGTTACCTTGAGGGCCTTGTAAAGACAAGACTAAAAGCAGGTACATGGGCATCAAATATTGCTACTATCGCTAATATTAATATCGTAGTCTAAATACTTTCATACTTCATCACGGCTACGCTAATGAATGAGTAATCATAAGGAAATCGACTTCTCAATATATGTACTTGTACTATAATTAATTGACTACGCAAACAAAATGACAAAACACATACGGCGTTATCTCCTACATTTTGCATTCGCCAGGGATCTGATGTATTAGCCAAAGGCATTTTTCACTAATGTATATAAAAATTGTTTTAAAACGACAGAAAACTTAATCATATATATTATTTTTATCACATATCAATAGAATTTTCCACTTTCATTGGCGAAAAATCGAAAAATATACTTAAGTAAGGTAGGGTGTTGCTGGGGATTGACAGTGACAGAAAGGTAGAATAGAAGTTAGTTTTATATAAAGTTTTCTTTCAGACTAAATTAGATTAGGGCGGCATCTGTTATTCGTAGTAACCAACGTTTACTATCTAGTCGACCTATATCGTATCTATTCATACTGCGATTTGTAGAGCAGCGTTGCCAGATTTTTTTTTTGCCAAGTCGGGATTTAGATTCCTTTCAAGTAAAAAAAGCGGGATTTTTTGTAATTCAGGATCCATTGAAATATTTGCTTGGCTGTCGGATAATGGATCCCGACTGTTCAGTTGTTATGTTACGATCATTAGAAAATATTTTATGTTATTCAATAGTATTCGTTCCATATAGATTATAGAATTCTAGACCTCCGCACATCTATGTATGTATGTATATGTGCTTGTTTTTTTCTTTTCAGTATTTTATTATGTACATTATTTGGTTCTTTTTTAAGCAGTCGGGTTTTTTGATTTTTTAAAATATGTTTTTTTTAATATACTTTTTTGTTATGAGTACCTAGCTACTAATAGGTACGCTTCAAGAAACATGCTCAACATGCTCGGCAGCAAGAAGTTTTCGTCTTGCTGCTGTCTAAAAACTTATATGTGAGAATGGTTGTTACCAGTGCCGGATTAGCCATATAGCAAGAGTAGCAAATGCTACAGGCCCCGCGCCTTGGGGGGCCCCGCGCTCCAATGCCTACTCGTATCGGACAGTGATTTTAAAAAAATCATGCCTTTGTAGGTTTGTAGGTAGGCGTAATAAAGGATAAAGCCGGGCATAATCAAGCCTTATAATATCGTGTCCAGCCTATCCTACTTTTATTAGGTTATTTGCCAAACGCGGATTCATTGTAATGGTGTTCATGACTACCCCCTGTGGTTTAGGTCAGCTTAGGCAATTTCATAATTTTACGAGAACAAGGAGCCTATTTTTGAGTTTGAGATGCAAAATTTAGATCAGTACAAGTGGTTCTATTTTCGTGCTCGCTCCGCTCGTTGTTTTGTCAATAGTCACAATTTCTCGGTAGAACTTGAATTTTAGGTAGTAAATAGGTAACTAAAGTAGTCGCAATGTCTCGCTGCAGGCGGGGCAAAATATGAGAAAAAAATTCGCTTTCACTCTGCTCGCGCATTTATTATATGTATAACTGAGCAGTCTTTCGCTTTTCAATTATGGGACTCGTAAATTCCAAAAATTCTTGATAATGTCTACCCGATTGTAACCTATTTCACGTTTTAGCAATTACAGTGACACCAAGTAAGGGATCGTAAGGGATAAAGGCGTGATGTATGTATGTATGTATGTAAATCCAGAAAAGTTTATTTTACCTAACAGTTTTATTTTATTTAATACCCCTAAACATGAGAACCTAAAGTAAACCAAGGGCCCCTTGAAAGAATTTGCTACAGGCCCCGCGCAGGCTTAATCCGGCACTGGTTGTTACGCAACTTTCAATTGATATAGATCCTAAACGGTTGGTCAAATCGAAAAATATTGAGAGAAACCTAAAAATGATTTTTAAATACCTATTCAACGATACCCCACTCGATATAGTTTGTCGACTTTAATTTGTTTCATTTTCACAAAATGGCGTCCAGTATTGCGTCCAGCGATTGATGTATGAATCATAAAAATCGGCCGAGGCATTTAGTCTGTGTAGTGCTTCAAAGGAACATACATACATACATACATAGGCTGTTAAACAGTCGGGTAAAAATTAATACCTAACAACAATGCATCCACGAAAAAAAATCAATCTGTGAACATGTATAATATTGAATTGTATCAGGCGTCACTATTCGGAAGTTCAAATCTCTATTGAGGGATCGCCCACCACCGGGCCCTATACCCTCCGCTGACCCTCGGATCTGCCGACTCATGATCACGAACACAAGACACAACAGTCGCAACGAGAAGCCAGATCCAAGCACTTAGCATGCAACCATACATATATGCAACAATACATAGCTGCTAATCCGAAAACCAATTAAAATTTTAATCGACATATGTTTCGCCAACACCCGTGGCATCATCAGGATTAGTTTTCCATGTTAGTTCTATCTACCGAAACAACTAACAACTAAAACCAATGAATTGCAAATAATTTTTCAATCAAAATATAAAATAAAAAATGTTAATACCTACATATTAGTTTAGAAATATAAAATAATTATAGATAAATAAATATTAAAAATATACATATTAGTTATTAATTGTTATATTAGTATAAGAAAAATAAATTTATAATAATATTAATAATATTATGACTGATTCTTCTGTGTTTTTTTTTTCATTAAACCCTGTTTATTTAGTTTCATAACTTACGACAGCAGATGGCGCTGACTTACCTTTAAATATTTTCTATGGTCATTACTAAAATCCTTATTGTTTATTTAACCCGCAAGAACGGCAAAGGAACTAAGTTCATACAGCCCAATGCTATTATGAAAATGATGATTAAATGATGAAGTGATGGATGATTCTTGGTAAAGTCTAGACAAGTCAAGAACTAACACAGAAAATCTTTATAAGTAGAATAAACCAAAACCATCATCAACCATTTGTGATTAAAAGGTGTATGGGTTGGGTAGGTACCTTCTACCATTAAAGTAGTCGTGTAGAGTGTAAGCTTGTGTAAGTTATTCTGAGTGGTAAGAACAAAAACCTTACACCGTTAGAGAGTAAGTATATTCTTTGCACCTGCGCCTTTGGCTATTTCTATGGGTAAGACTACAATTTTATTTTGATTCATTCTGATCAAAGAATGTACCTACTTACTCTCTAACGATATTGATACTGTAAGTAGTGTTTTAATTGTATATACCTACCTAGTTATTTTGATTCAAGAAGTAAAATAAAATTGTTGGCTCCTGAATTACTGGTCCCACATACATCGTCGTCGTCGTCAGCCTATTGCAGTCCACTGCTGGACGTAGGCCTACATACATACCTAATGCAAATTTATATTTCAATGATACCTAGTGAAGTATACCTATGTAATATGTAAAAGAAATCCTACGCTTCGAAGTAGGTACCTACATACTTACTAAACGAGTGAAAGTTTTCTAAGTTGATTCCAGGATACGTATAGTATTGGTTTAATACCTACCTGACTATCTAGCATGATGATGCAAGACTCCAAGTTGGAGTTACCGGTTTTGCACTAGTATTTGTTAAATAACATCTCTGGATCTTGTAGTTTACGTTGACTGGGATCCGATAAACACGCGTTGCGAAAAAATCCACAAAATGGACGAAACAGAAGAAAATATTATACAAATGGGTATGTGAGTAATAAAACTTTTATTATAGCATAAAATCGGATCGGTAGACATAATCACGTGCTTTTCTTCTTGCACCAGCAGCACGTATGCCATTCACTGCGCATCACAAACGTTAATTAAGTACCTAGTGATATATGAAAGATATACCAAGGTACCTACTAACAATATAGAAGGTATCTTATTAACTTTATGGAGTCTACCGGAACACAAAACTAATCCCGAACAAATAATATCCATGAAGACTTGAATTTGGTTGTAGGTACTTGGTACTTTTCAGTGGACTTCTCATGGCTGAGAATGATGATGCTGACGATGTACTTATTACCTATTACCCCTTACGATTTAGGTGCTTACCTATTTACGTATTTTCAGCCTCATTTTTAAGAGAAGATGACAAGCAGTCGCATTCTGCAGCTGATAAGATCAAGAAAGGTAGAGACAGAGATATTACAGCACAAATTGTAGGAGACTTCGGAAAATGGCAGTGCCGTATTAGTTTATTAATGTCTCTTTTAAAAATACCGTTAGCCTGGTACCAGCTGAATATTATATTCATGGCCCCACCACAAGATTTTTGGTGCGTAAAACCAGCTGCATTTTGGAAGTACTCAAACCAGGAATGGCGAAAAATGAGTATACCAGTAAGTTTGTTTAATAAATTTTATTATATGTAATATTGTATTACAGTTGCTCCTGTTAATTAGCTTTGTTTGGTAGGTGTATGTCTGCTAAAGCCACACTTAAATTTTATAATTCGTTTTTTCTTACGCTATGACTATGTTCATTCAACTGTTAAATCGTGTACATACTTACTGATGCGGGGCTTCACTGGAAAACATCAACTGCGTCTCCTTCCATGCATTCGTAAGAGTCGACTAAGGAATTTAGTGGCGTACTCTCAGGCGATGAGCTTGTACTTGTAGAATCTCCTTCGTGAACCTGTCTACCACATTTCTGGAAAACTGCCAAGTGTAGGTATCTGTGTTCATTTAACCATTCTCCTCATTTCAGATAATGGAGGAGCATCCATGTTACATTTTTGATCCTGATATGCTGATTATAGATCCTCCTGTAGACAAAGCATTTATACCTCTAGTGCAATGTAAAAACTTTACCTACGATCAATGTGTTTTCAAGAATACGATTTCGATGGAATGGAATTTGGTTTGCACTAAACGCTGGTTAGTCCACGTAGGTGATATTTAAATTCATTTATGTATATAGCAAAAAGTGAACTGGGTCTTTTCACGACCCTATTTACTTATTCTTGGTTTATTATAATCCTTTTAATGCCACGGCTGTTGGTGGTGAGATATTGTAGATTTGTAGAAAATAAGTGATTAACATCTTAGTGGTTTTCGGAATACCAGCTATGTATGTACCAGTAAGTACCGCATGCTAGGTGCTGCAGACTGCTGCATTTGGTTTGTCATCACGAATAGTTGCCTGTGATCACAATCGTGACTCGTCAGATTCGAGCTCGAGGGTAAGTGGAGTTTGCAGGGTCCGGTGGTGGGCGAAAACCATTTACAGATTTTAACTTACGAATAGCTAACGCCTGAAACACTCCAATATTTGTTCGTGCTGCTTACCTTGGTTAAGATCAAGTAACAAATATAATCCATTACATTAATAGATGTATGTACTTATTTCATATCTATTTCATCTAAACCGTAAATCCTGATACGGGATGCTCGTGGGCATTAGCGTGTAGAAGCGCAAGCGATGTTTGCAAGTTAGGTATGTTTCTGTTGCAGCTCACACAATGCATCATGATGTGGGGAATGCTAATCGGAGGAAATTTATACGGAATATTAGCGGATAAGTACGGTCGAAAAAAAATATTGATGATTTGCATTGTCCAGCAAGCAGTCGGCAGTCTGCTATCGAGTGTAATGCCTGTTTACAGCTTGTTCATAGTCAGTTGGTTTGCTCTTGCACTTGCAACTGGTGGATTAGGTGTAATATCCTTTGTTATATGCATGGAGGTAAGTGCTTTTACTTTATCTACAGACCTAATAGATATTTTCATTCTAGTTCCACCTTTACCCGTTCCCAATATAATTTTATTATTTTCCAGGTAGTAAGTGGTAAATGGCGCACTTCAGTTCCAGTTTTATATCAACTGCCATTTGGATTTGGTAATGCTGTAATGGCAGGTTTAGCATATTGGTTACGAGACTGGAGAAAATTAGAATTGGCTTTGGGAGCTTTGTCGTCACTGTTCATATTGTATTGGTTTTGTATACCGGAGTCACCGCGATGGTTGATAGCTACTGGACGAACTGACGAAGCCTTAGGTAAAGTTACTATTATAATTTCTTCAACGAGGTTTCTTCGGTAAGATCAGAATCACGTAAGTAGGTAAATATTAGATTTTCTCATCCATTCCATGATATTAGTACAGACGCCAGAATTTTAATATTTCAGTAATTCTGCGTGATGCTGCCAAGTTAAATAAACGAAAAGTGTCTGACGACGAAATTAAACATCTGTTAAAGCAGACTCAATCTGTTCATGAGAGTCCAGGTTTTATGGCTTTTCTAAGATCTAGGAATATGAGAATAAAAACGCTTCTGTTGTGTATCAACTGGTAAGTGTCTTATCTTTTTTGATTCTCTACGTCCCATTTGACTTGCCTTTATATAGGTATCGGAGTTTTCTTCCTTTTCTTCAAATTTTTGGCACACCCATTTATCCTTTTACATAGCATACTTTGCTTTTTAACGGTGCGGTTTATGTATCTGATTAGCTAAGTAGGTATAAGTACTTACCTAGATTTCAAAAAATTTCAGGTTCTTCATGGGATTATCTTTTTACACATTTTCACAGTATTTAGGAGCAATCGGCGGTAACATCTTTGTTGTAGTAGCAATGAGTGGAATAATTGGAACACCTGGTGGAATACTATGTGTCTATGTGATCACGAGACTTGATCGTAAAACCACTGTGTGGTTATTTCAAACAGTCACAGCTGTGTGTTTCCTAGGGTTGCTACTTATACAAAAAAATATAGTATGCTCCTCATTAAGGATGATATTTGCTGGAGCAGGATTTGCAGGATTGGCGGTAACTGAACGTTATTAGCAACTACATAGAGTATTGAATTTGCATATCATTAACATTCTTGTTTTCTTCATCAACAGGGTGTGGTACCGTCTATGTATCTCTATACCGGCGAATTATATCCAACGGTGGGTCGCAATGCGGGTATCGGAGGAGTCAGCACCTTCGCACGTATTGGATCTATGATAGCTCCAGCGGTATGCGGTCTAAATGACCTGGTACCGGATTTGCCAATATTTTTGTGCACTGTAATTTCGTTTGGACAAATACTGCTACTGGTACCATTGCCTGAGACAAAAGATTACCCTCTTCCTGATACTTTAGAACAAGCGGAACAGTTTCAGAAGTAAGTGCCCGATAATAACTTACCGTATTACCTACTGTAAAACATCTAACATGGCGCGGCTTGCTTGACATAGCGAGTTTTTTCAGTCTTTTAGACCAACTTGTCCTTCTTTAACCTTATTTGCCATTAGTATGTTGGGTATTAATTTCCAATAGGTAGTACCTACCTAAATCCATTTTTTATTTTCAGTTCTTGTCGAAAAAAGAATGTTGGTTAATCTGAACAAATAAACAAACAGTGGACGTGGTGAGGAACTGAGGACATAGACAGACATAGTACGTCACTAAATTCAGAGCGTAGGGCTTGGTGTGAGTTTTCAAGTCGAATTCGTGTAGCTACTACTAAGCAAAATATTTTTCAACATTTAACAGTATCCAGCCAGCCAGGTATAGTGGAGCTGTTATATTATTTCGTTTTATTAGATACATCACGTGTAGCAATGTGATTAATTGATCGTGAAACCTAAACACGATCGATTTCGAACTAAATACTCACTCAAGTATCTACAGTCTGTAGATTACAGATAATACCTATTATAAATAAAAAATGTTATATTATAAACAGTTTAAACCCTTATCATAAAAATATATAACCAATTTGTGTTTATGCCTGATTTATAATATTAGTTAAGTTAATCTTAGCTGTTAGGGCTCTCTCAGATAGAGTTATCAGAGAGTCAGATAGTATATGGAATCTTTCACATAATACGTGTGTAAAGTTCCCTATTAATCCTAGGTAGACGCTCGATGTCCTACGTTTGGGTTGTTAGAACGCTCACTCACAGCTCAGTACCTACACACATCAGTCCATTGCTGGACGTAGGCCTCCCATAAGTATGGTTCGATCATTCGATGCAACGGCAACGTGCCAAATATTTTCTGCTGCTGGTTTTTTACTGCACTGAAATCAAACCGACCTATGTGCGAGCATCGAGCGGTTTTCATTTTCATTGTTGCCCTGTATAATCTATAATAGAATTTTAGTTTTTTCTGCATTAGTTAAAAGGGTCATAATTCGTGATAATAATACAAGTTTCGTTCAAGTAGACTTTATAGTTTTAAATGCATAAATTGAAATTCAATCACTATGTATTTATTACCTACTGGTATTACCTACATACATGCCTACTTATACTTTAATATACCCTAGTATTTGGTATAAGTAAATGAAATAAGTAAATCACTGAGCCTCAACTATTCCTCAAGCAACTTAACATTTTTTTACTACTTTTTTTGGTACTTTTAATACTTAATCAAATCATTATCAAATAAGTAGTATAACCATGGCATGATCTTACAGTTTTTCATTTCATGTACTTATTTTAAATTGTATCTCGTAAAAAAATATATCCTTACATTTATATTAGCTATTTATGCTTGATTCAAATAGCTTGAGGCACTAGACAGACACACAATAAAGGCCGCTAATTCGGAAGGACGCTACATCCCGCATGCATACTAGGCACAGGGAGTCATAAAGCCTTAGTCCCACCAAGTAGTTCTACCGTGGGACTAGTGAGACTTTTTTTCCCACCAGTCCTACTATTTTGTATGTTACAGAATAGTAGGACTAGCAGAAAAAAAAACTCACTAGTCCCACGGTAGGACTTTTCACAAGTACTACGTTGTGAAAAGTTCCTCAATATAGAGGGTGCAACAGAAAGGGTATGTTAAGCGAAAAGCTATGTAAATAGCCCACTATAGAGAACCTATTTCCAAAATTTGAGACTCGACATCACATGTGTATTTTTTAAAATTTTATTGTTTATACCTTTGATCTAAGGTCTATACATTATATAAAGTAAGTTTATGCCAAAAAAATTGCTGGGAAACGATGTAATTTTATTAATTACTTGATCGGGCAAGATTTATAGTATCCAGCGTTTGTGCTAGTTTTCTTATAGCCAGGTTTCAATTATTTTTCGTGAAAAAATGTTGTTATACACTTTATGCAAAAAAACGAAGTTTATTTACTCAACATTGGACCCTAATATTTTGGGAACCAGTCACTTCCCAGGTATGCTTCCATGGAGAAAAATGATCGGGATAATGGGGAGATTCCGTAGTATTCGGGAAGGTTGACTACCAAAAAACAACATGTATGTTATTCCATCCTAAGTATAAAATATTAACAGATAAGGGTTGTCTACGAGAACAGACCCGTGGGCAACAGTTTTTAAAAATATACAGGATGTTTTTTTTGTGGCCACCTTTAACGAAGGGTACGTATTCTATACATGAAATAAAGTAAGTTTATGCCAAAAAAAATGCTGGGATTTTTTTTTTTTAATTTTAAATTCCTTGATCGTGCGAAATTTATAGTGTCTAGACACTATAAATTTCGCACGATCAAGGAATTTAAAATTTTTATGTTAGTTTTTTTATACAGATATTAATTATTTTTCGTGAAAAAATCCTGCTACGCGCGTCTATGTGCATTTATGCAGAAAAACGCAGTCTATTTACTCAACTTTGGACCCTAATATTTTGGAAACCAGACACTTCCCAGGTATGCTTCCATGGAGAAAAATGATCGTGATGATGAGATTCCGTAGTTTTCGGGAACGTTGACGACCAAAAATCAACCTGTATGTTTTCTGTTCATATTTTTTAGTTTCATTAAAACCCAATTCCTTGACAACAAGCATTCTAATATTTGATTATACTTAGATTTCCTTAAGTAGAACTAACTGGAACTAAAGTTTCTCTACTGAGAAACTTTTCACAACATAGTACTTGTGAGAAGTCCTACCATGGGACTAGTGAGACTTAGTAGGACTAATGGAAAAAAATTAGTCCCACTATTTTGTATGTTGCAGAATAGTAGGACTAGTGGGAAAAGTCTCACAAGGCCTACGGTAGAACTACTTGGTGGGACAAGTGGGAACAAACAGAAATAAGTGAACAGTAGATCTTGGCTTGATCCAAGTTGGCCATCCCTGCTCTATAGTTACAGACTTACAGTACCGATCAGGGTTCGAAGTGATAATTATCATTGATAATAATCATGATAATTATCACAATAATTATCTTGATAAATATACCTTGATAACTATCTTTGATAATTATAAAAATCTAATACTAACATAATCTAAGTTTATTTACATATCCAAATGCACTATACATAAAAAACCTTACCTACTCACATGAGTAGTGTGAATTTCAGAAACTTCTCTTTTTTACGTACTTTCTTACTTTTTTTACGCCATAAAAACAAGCTCTGAATTAAATTGTATTTTTCTAATTTAAAAATCTATTATTCTTTGCTGTTAATCTAATAATGCCGAAAAACTGAGTCCCTTTTTGAGATAAATAGATTATAATTGAAATAAAGAAAATTTCTAGATCCAAAAAAATATTTATCTTGATAATTTCGAACGCTGGTACCGATACACTACTGCCATTCTGAAATTGTGAGCTTCAAGCAGTTACACACTGCATCTAATCTAATACAAAGAAAATACAAAAATTGAAAACTGGTTCAGTGTGTGTATTATACCTTACAAATTATTAACAAAGTTTTACAGTTTATGCCACATATTTTCAGATATAAATCTAATGCTTGTGCAACTACTGCATTTCATAAAGGTAAAAAAATGTTTTACATTATATTTAGTTGTACTGTTAATAATATTTTGAGCATAATCACAGCATTCAATGATTCTTTTTATTTGCATTTTGATTTTTAATGTTTTCAATTCTTTGTAATAATGTGGGATGGCTGTGATACCAAGCGGAATATAATTTATCATAAATGGGATAATCTAAATTATCTTTACCTAATTTTATAAGGGCAGACCTTAGTTGAACATCATAGTTTAGAGACACTGCAAAGTTGTCAGCTTCAAATTCATTTTTTCTCGATAGAACACTAGTGAAGAAAGACAATATTGAATTGTATGGAGCTAAAATCATTTGTAAGACCACAATTAAGCCAATAATTATTGGTTCCTGACCAGGTGGAAAGCCAATGGAAAGCCAATCAAGGTATATTTATCAAGATAATTATCACGATAATTATCTTGATAAATATACCTTGATAACTATCTTTGATAATTATAAAAATGTAATACTAACATAATCTAAGTTTATTTACATATCCAAATGCACTATACATAAAAAACCTTACCTACTCACATGAGTAGTGTGAATTTCAGAAACTTCTCTTTTTTACGTACTTTCTTACTTTTTATATGCCATAAAAACAAGCTCTGAATTAAATTGTATTTTTCTAATTTAAAAATCTATTATTCTTTGCTGTTAATCTAATAATGCCGAAAAACTGAGACCCTTTTTGAGATAAATAGATTATAATTGAAATAAAGAAAATTTCTAGATCCAAAAAAATATTTATCTTGATAATTTCGAACCGCTGGTACCGATACACTACTGCCATTCTGAAATTGTGAGCTTCAAGCAGTTACACACTGCATCTAATCTAATACAAAGAAAATACAAAAATTGAAAACTGGTTCAGTGTGTAATATACCTTACAAATTATTAACAAAGTTTTACAGTTTATGCCACATATTTTCAGATATAAATCTAATGCTTGTGCAACTTTTACATTATATTTAGTTGTACTGTTAATAATATTTTGAGCATAATCACAGCATTCAATGATTCTTTTTATTTGCATTTTGATTTTTAATGTTTTCAATTCTTTGTAATAATGTGGGATGGCTGTGATACCAAGCGGAATATAATTTATCATAAATGGGATAATCTAAATTATCTTTACCTAATTTTATAAGGGCAGACCTTAGTTGAACATCATAGTTTAGAGACACTGCAAAGTTGTCAGCTTCAAATTCATTTTTTCTCGATAGAACACTAGTGAAGAAAGACAATATTGAATTGTATGGAGCTAAAATCATTTGTAAGACCACAATTAAGCCAATAATTATTGGTTCCTGACCAGGTGGAAAGCCAATGGAAGTGTATAACATTGAGTATTTAAATAGTAAGCCAAATGCAATAAATAATAACAGCAAATTGACTTCTATCAGAGCAATAAATTTGTGAATATGATAACATTTCCAATGTCCCAGTTCATGAGCTAACACACCTAAGATCTCATCTGTAGTACAACCTGTAGTTGTTTTCTTGCTCTCATCATACTTTTCAATCAAAGTATCAAAGAGTACTATTCTTTTAACACCAAACAGACCACTAAAGTATGCATTACTGTGTGCTGACCTTTTTGATCCTTCAACAATATAGATTTCTGAAAGTGGAAAATTTAAAGAGGAAGCTAACTTTTCTATTCCTTTTCTGAGAGTGCCATCTGGTAATGGAATGAATTTATCAAATAGGGGAGCAATAACTGACGCGTAAATTGTTTGCAACAGCAAAAAAGCTACACTAGTAAACAGCCACAACCAAACTACAAACATGTTGCCACCCAACATTATTATATAAATTACAATTGAAACAATCGGCAGAGTTATGACCAAACTTAAGATTATAGTTTTTATCTGATCTTTTATAAAGAATCCTACACTTTGCTTATTAAAGCCATGTTTTTGTTCAAGTACAAATATTCCATATAATGTGAATGGCATATTGACAACAAAATTAAATAATGTTACAAAAGTCATAAAAATGCAACTGATAGCTACTTCTTTGTCTGGAGAAATGTTGACTAGAGCTGCAAAGTGTTCAGACTTACTCCAAGCTGTGAAAATCCATCGATTGTACAGTATTACAGATGTTAGAACTATGCTATAGAAATCCTTTATGATTTTAAACTGCGACCTATGGCTACCGTAAAGTCTAGCTTTCTTGAATGAGTCCATAGTGTGCATTACCTTTAAATCTTCTGGCACAGGATTTTTAGTATTATAAACTTTTAACTGAAATGTTAAAAAAGAGAATTAGTGTATAGGTACATAGTTAAAATAAGTGAGTATACGAAGAAAGAAAAGTAGGTAAATATTATAGGTGTTGCTGTGTAAATTTGTTCTTGTGTGGACATGGGTCGTCCTAGGTCCGAGTTGCGGGCCTTGGGACAACCCCCATGCGGGCCTGGCAAACTCGCGTGACCCTTAAAGGGGGCCACATGGGTCAGAGTCCGACCCATTTGGGAAGGGAAAGATGCGGCCAGCCGGGGGAACGCGGGCCGGGCTAGGCGACTCCTGGTATTACCAGAGTGCGCCCGGCCACTTGAGCTGCCTCTGCCGCCGTCCAGTTCGCGAAAGAAGAGCAAGAATGAATAGGGGAGGAAAAGGAAGGAAGCGCAATAAGGCAAACCCGTTAAAATTGAAGTACAAACCTGACGCAAACACAAATACAATTCCCATATATATTCCGTCCACGAAAATAATAATATTAAAAATATCATCATATCTTCATCCATTTTCATTGTTATTTTATATATTTCAGATTTTACAAATAATCAATTTCTACGGCGGGGTCGGTTAATTTTTTTTTTGTTATTTTATCCCGAAGGAAAGGCAAGGGGAACTAAGCCCTACAGATTGTCTTTAGTAAATCATTTCTGAATTTATTGGATGATGAATGAAGGGAAAATCCTCAAAAAAAGTAAAATTATGAAAATCAAAAATATTTGGAAACAACTTACATGTGCCGGAAATCGTATTCCGATAAAAATGACTTACTCCATATAACCAGAAGATTTACCAGAAAACATCACTTTACGGACACATGCAAGCCATCTCCAAATAATCTTTGATTTTCACAAGAAAATTACATCCGCTCCTTTTTTTTATAGTTTATCCCGAGGGAAAGGCAAGGGGAACTATGCCCATACAGCCACTGTCTTTAGTAAATGATTTCTGAATGTATGATGATGTATTCCGATTAAAGTTACTTAGCTTACATAAATTTCATTTTCACAAGAAAATTACACCTGTACCTAGAAATATAGAGGAAGCTGGAGGAAACAACTGCTTCTAACTAAAAAGTTAGTTTCAAAAATTTTACCTATATGGCCGTCAAAAGGTAGGTAGAAAAGTAGAGTGTACTCAGATTTCAATTTTGATGGACATTTCTTTTTTATTTAATGACCTTACGCTTTTACAACTATAAATGATTAGTGACAAGACGTCGACTTTTACCACATGCACGATCATCATCAGGAGGATCATCAATATACTTAATATTATTTTATTACATGTATAAACAAAAACTTCACTTTTAGAATTATAGTTTAACAAGTGGACGCCCGCGACTTTATCCGCGTGGACCGCAGAAATAACAAAATGTGGAAATTATACGGGATAAAAATATTTTCCCGAGATAAAAAGTAGCCTATGTGTCAATCCAGGATGTCAGCTAACACTGTTAAAACTATAATTGTTTCTCCCTCTTTTAATAGTTTTGTCTTTTTTCGTCGCGAGCGCCGTCGGCGCTGAGTTCCCTATTTGAAAGTTGCCCAACCATCCCGGTACCGAGCTGCGTCTCGACAAGTGAATTTTCGTGTGTGACAAACTGCCCTACCCTACGTTTAAAAGTGAAGTACCAGTGAAAAATATATATATGAAAACCCTAGAACCCTACGAGATTCCGCGCGGAAGAAAAGAAATACGGAGCCTACAAGGTACTTTGACTTACCTATTTTTACCTCGCGGTCCCCAGCATCTAAATCCCTAAACAAACTTCATACCAAATTTTATTAAAATAGCTTCAGCCATTGTTACGTAAGTTGTGAAAACGGAATTTTTATTCTTTGCCGGCAACTAGTTGCGAATAAAGATTTTTTTTTCTTTATACGCAACTAGTTGCCGACAAAGATTTTTTCAAAAACACTTTTATAGAACAATATTTTTTCAGCAACCATATACCTTCTATTCTATTCTATAAGTTTATTTTATATTAATACACCATTAGTGGCCTACTTTAGGTACCAAGTATCCCTGGTAGGTATATTGATTCAAATAAATGTATTTTTAATAGTGTTTATTTTTAAAATTATTAATTGATTTTGCGAAAGGGCTTTTTCCAAGCAGTGACCAACAGATTTTTTTTTCTTTATTTTCAATGCCTGGTCATTTCCTCGTCAATTGTTTGTAGGTACTCTTTATTCTTTTTACTTTTAATATTTAAAGTAAGATTTAATTCCGTTGACAGAATATCCAATAATTGTGGGATGGATATTTTCTTCCAATATATTTATTAACTAGTGGACGCCCGCGACTCCGCCCGTGGATACAGAAAAAACAAAATGTCGAAATTCCGGGATAAAACATTTTCGGAATAAAAAGTAGCCTTAGTAAGTGGGACCTGTCAATATATTCCTGAAAACTGCATCGAAATCGGTTGCCATTTCTGGATTAGCGTGCACAAGCGCACAGAGAAACCGACAAACAGACAAAAATTTCAAAAATCATTGTTTTGAATTGCGTTGATAAAGGTCTCCTATAATATTTTTTCTCATATATCTTCCATGTACAGATGCAACCCGTTACATTTTTATTATAATAGCGGACCTGAAACGTTGCCTGTCCCACGCCTTTGATCTAACGTCACCCAATTGTTTTCCTCAAATTTCGAACAAATTGTTTGTATGGGAATGTAGAAGAGGAATGTTTTAGACATGATAAGGCATTTTTAAAAAAAAATTCTCCGTTAGAACCATCCCTGTATTTCAAGCAAAGAATATACTTACTCTCTAATTTATTTATTTATTTATTTACAGCTCTGTGGACAACCAACAGCTTATAAAACAATATAATATATTCTATTTGCAGAAACACGTACTTTTTAGAAGTTTAATAATTTCAATTATTACCTAATAGCAGAACTGCCTTAAAAATCCATGAAAAGAGAATATTGATATCGTGTGAATTTATATATGAATGAGAGATTTCAAGGAATACGCTAATATATATATAGATTTTAGCAACATTATTATTATTTCTTATATTTTCGTTAATACAAGAGCGACTTCATAATTTCATTTTTCTTTAACCATTGTTTAAAAGATGTATTTATAAAATTTTTACCCGTCGGATGGATTTTGGGGATTTTGCTTACTTTTATTACGTATTGCAGGAAGATATAAAACGCATGCAACATGCCTTTTTTCTGTTCTTAGATTCTTTTAAAGCTTTTGCTTTTTTCCACAAGCACGATTATAATGAAAACAGACTTTAAACGGATTGACCGCGAAATTGTCAATAAAATCGCGAATAAAACTTCCCATTATTTCGCAACTAGTTGCTAAGAAAGAATAAAAAATCCTTTTTCACACTGGTTGCGAAACTCAGTTGCCATACGAAAAAGATTCTTTGTTGGCACATGCGAATAAAGATTTTTTTTTATACGCAACTAGTTGCCGACAAAGAATAAAAATTCCTTTTTGTTGCGGTTGCGAAGTTTAGTTGCCATGACGGCCGAAAGGATTACGCCGACCGGCCCCTATAAGTAATAGGAAAAGGGCAGAATGATGATGATTTTTCATCATAAGCACTTTCACCACTTCACAAAATGGGGCAATTTTCTATCGACTGGCCACCTTGCATTTTGGATGTACCATAATTTATGTCCCTTTCACTGGCCACGCTTGCTATCGTTCTATACCATACTTGTTTTATGGATTCAGTACTACAGATCGATTTGAAAAATCGATTTTTTTGGCTCGAAAAATCGATTTTGCGATGAATCGATCTCTGATCGCCATCCCTACTGTCTGTCACTTTGCTTCAAACATTGCACGATTACGTTGTAAATAAAAACAAAAACGCTTTTGATTGCAAAAACGTGGCTAGTAAATGGGATGGAATGGGATTTACTAATATATCATGTTATCTTTCAAATTTAATACATAAATAATATATTAAATGTGAAAATTACTCTGTATGTCTGTCTGGCTTTCACGCCAAAACTACTGAACAGATTGAAATGAAATTTGGTACTACCTGTGTGCTCTAGAATGTGAGAAAATATAACTAGGGCTAGCTTCGCACGGATGTAATACCTTTCACGCGGACGAGGTTGTAGGCGGCCGTTAGTTGAACATAAATATCACATAAGAAGTTTTGTTCTTAGCGCTATACCGTACGTGTAGGCAAAAATATGAAAATACTCGAACCGAATATATTCGGCGCCAAAATCGAATGATTCGGCCGAATACAAATAGTGAAAACGTTGCCGAATACGCCGAATACCGAATACGGTTCGAATATTCGGCGCATCTCTAGAACAAACATCTATCCAGCCATCTATAGGTACTTATAAACTTTCACGCTTATGATATTAGTAGGATATATTAAACAATGCACCAATGTTTTCGTGGTAATATATGAGGATTAAATAAAGCAAACTTTCTTGACTATTAAATACTAGCGGACGCCCGCGACTTCGTCCATCAATCCATCCATCCATCCATACTCACAAACTTTGGTCTTTATAATATTATACTGTACTGTTGTATGTTACGATAATTAAAAAATATTTTATATTTTTCAATTGTATTCATTCCATAATTTTTCTTTTTATTCTGTACAAACATAGTTTGGTTCTTTTTTCGCAGTCGGGTTTTTGGATTTTTTAAATTATGTTTTTTTTAATACTTTTTAGCTAATATAGCTACTAATAGGTAGCCTTCAAAAAACATGCTCGACATGCTCGGCAGCAAGAAGATTTCGTCTTGCTGCTGTCTAAAAACTTATATGCGAATAAATATCTATTCAACGATACCCCACGTGATATTCATAGTTTGTTGACTTAAATTTTTTTTAAATTTTCATAATAATAATATGGCGTCCAGTAGTCACCATTTTGGATTTTCACTAACGTCATGTCTTTAGTGACACTCGCCGGACTAAGAGGAATCGATTGATGTGTGAATCATAAAAATCGGCTCGGGCGTTTGGTCTGTATAGTGCTTCAAAGGAACATACATACATATATTCAATGTTAAACACATTACCACACTAAAACCACTTAAAACCACCAAATTTTCTTATTTAGTGAAAAAAATATGTGAAGTGATGTAAACCACTTTGGTAATAATATATAGAGGGCTTCATAGACATAGTTACATTTACATTACATTGCCTTTCCTTCGAGAGTTCAAGATCTAAAATAATGTGAGTAGATAGGGTACTTAGAACCTACTTACTACTACCTACTAGGGTACTTAGGTTTCTACCTACTAAATAAAAAAAAACAAATCTGTGTGTAATATAATAACGTATATATTATTATTATGTTTTTACGTATCTATTAAATTAATAACTTTTCTTTGACCATAATGTATAAGTACTTAATTTAAAATAATGCCACTTCTTAATTTCTATTTTCCTGTTTGTTATATCTCATGTTTTTTTTGTTAGCATTATCGACTCAAATCACCGCATTTGTAGCACTTGCATTCCGCTGGTTCTCGTAGTCGTACTTCCATAAGAGCACGTTCTTCGTCTTCTAAACGCAGGCCATCAGGATCATAACAATGCGTCAGAGTGACTATTCTTTCACGTAAATAGTTTTCTCGGCAACAAAAACATTCCTTGAAGAGAATAAAAAAAGTTGAACTTGTTATAATTATCTTACCTACATATCACGTAGGGGAGAGTGGGGGAAATGCGAACGCGGGGTAATCTCGAATCCAATGGTTCTAATGTGTTAGAAAGAAATAGCCCTATTTTACTTGCCGCCATTTCGGAGATCGCGCCACCACTTCAATTCAATTTTGGTCGTATGGCTCCGTCGATTAACCAACGATTCTGCCAATGTCAGGGTTTGACAGGACAGTGTTCCGGTATAAAAAAAACTACGAGAAAAAATACTACTAGCCAACAGAGGGCTAACGTTAAAAATCTGTAGGCCAAATTCCATTTTATTGTTTTCGATCCAGCGGGGTGAAGGCGAACACTCAATGTCGGGCCATATTGAACGTTCGGCATTACCCCCTTCCTTTTGATGGTTCCCCGTTCATCTTTTTTATTATTATTTCAGATGCCTCGTAATTACAAAAGAAAGACCAAACCGAAGTACAGTCTAGAAGATTTCAAAAAGGCTACAGACGATGTTAAAACAAAAAATCTCAGCATCGGCAGAGCAGAAAAAATTTATAATGTTCCAAAACAACCATTTTTGACCACCTAATGAAAGCAGTGTTAAAACAGCCAAGGTCTGAATGAAAGCCTTTATTTACAGACGAGCAGGACACCACACACACCTAAAAGACCAGTTAGAGGAAAAGGAAAACAGAAAAAGAGCTAAAGCAGAAGAAATCAGAAAAAAATGCCGAAAATAGGATCTGAAATAAAAAAAACTAAATTGTGGTGTTAAGAAACCCTTAAACAAAGAGACCAAAAGAGTATTAAAGAATTTCAAGAATATAAAAGACTAGTGGCCCGCCCTCGCTTCGCTTCGGTACATATTAGTATATAGCTACAACTTCATATGTAGGTACAGCGGTTTTCGTAAAAATTTGGAACTCCTGTTGGTCCCCTTCCCGTGGGAATTTCGGGAAATCCGTTCTTAGAGCTTCCTTGTAGCCCTAATCCGATTTCAGCTTCGTATAAATAGCGGTTTTCGTAAAAATTTGAAATTCCCCGTTTGTCCCCTTCCCGTGGGAATTTCGGGAAATCCGTTTTTAGTCCTTCCTGGTTGTCTCCAATGAATATATATGCCCGATTTCAGCTTCATATGTATAGCGGTTCTCGTAAAAATTATGGATTCCCGTTTGTCCCCTTTCCGTGGGAATTTCGGGAATTCCGTTTTTAGTCCTTCCTCGTTGTCCCCAATGAACATATACCTATGCCCGATTTCAGCTTCATATTAATAGCGGTTTTCGTAAAAAATATTAAATTCCCGTTGGTCGCCTTCCCGTGAGAATATTGGGAAATTCTTATATTCTATAATAGTGTGGCTTTCTATTGGTGAAAGAATTTTTAAAATCGGTTCAGTAGATCCCGAGATTACCCCTTACAATTTAACAAATATACAAACACACAAACTTTACCTCTTTATAATATTAGTATAGATTAGTATAGATATAGACTAGTGACCCTAGTCAAAATATGAAAAAAATAAAGAGAAAAAGAAAAATGAAGACTACTTTTGTATTTTTTGTGGAGATAAATATATATGGTCTTTTCAAAATCAGTGATTATCTTTTGACACGAAACTAGGTAGGTAAAAAGAAACAACTTTCACTATGGAACCTCCGAAACAGTGAAAAAAAATCAGCTTTTCCATACAATCTCGAATAATTACTGCACTGAAATATACGGAACAGCTGATTTTTTCACTATTTCGGAGTTGGTCCCATGGTGAAAGTTGTTTCTTTTTACTTACCTAGTTTTGTGTCAAAAGATAATCACTAATTTTGAAAAGACCTTATAAAGATCCCCCAGTTGAAGACTGGATTACGAGTATGTGCTACGTATGTAAAAATGGGCTCACGAGAATTGTACTGACAGACAGTCAATATCGTTGGGCTATAAATGTGATCAGTGTCGTTATTGATGTTAGTACGTAATTACCCCACTTGGTGTTTACTCGACTAATGTCGGGTAAAGCCGAACACTAAGGGTTTTGATTTTTTTTTCATATTGTTACAATTTATTAAAAAATATAAATAATAATTAGCGAATTCGTTAGACAGACAAGTAAACTTTAATAATTAAGTTTTCCCTTAGGTGTTCGTATTTCCTCCATTTTCCCCTACTCCAAGACTGTCTTCGATGACTCTGACCTGGTATTTCTATCTTATCCTCAAAATATATATATTTTTATACTTACAACCGAGATGTTTAGAAAAAAAAGTTTGTCTTTTAATTTATACCAAGGTTAACATTGCATTTCCCTATATACTTACCTTTAAAAATCCAGTAGGAGTTACAACAGAAGGTTGCACCTGACTGTTGCACATACCCTCGCATTTGTATACAGTTACTTCACCACTACATGAACGTGTTAACCGTCCTAGGTCGTCATACTCCTCTGGAAACAGGTTAATATATTAAGGTAAACTACAGGCATCTCTTATGAGTCATGATATTATTAAGATATTACTAATGATTTGAAAATATGAATTGTTACGCCCTAGGCTAGACTGCAATCCTAGTCTAGCCTAGGGCGTAACAATTCATATTTTCAAATCATTAGTAATATCTTAATAATATCATGAGAGATGCCTGTAATATTTACTAGAATTGCTAAGAACAGATGAAAATTGATCCATACTGTTCAATTCTTCACTTCAGAATCTTCAGATTACCTTTTGTAACGTGAATCTCAGTTGGAATTGTTTCACAATTATCTTCTGCATAACATCGTACTATAAAGGCAAATATAAAAATAATAACTACAAAAAATAAAGAATTGAGTTTACAAAGTGGCATTATAAAATTTAAATAGTTAACTAACTGACGCTAAACGTGATATTCTCTAGGAATTAATTTTCAATATGCCGTCATACTTTTCGCACTTACTATTTATATTAGTTAAGTGAATGAAAAACCACCAGCTAGACCCCTATAACGACAAGCAGTGGGGGTCCACATTATATTTAATTGAAATATCTTGTTAACACCCTTGAAAATGCGTTCATAATAATAGGTATGTTTATATATATGGAGGAGGTTACAAAGCGTGGGGTGTGTGTACTTAGTGGGTACTTATTTGTCGGATACGGTTTAATCTAGGTAAATTATTATAAATGGAATAGGTTAGTAGGAACAATTAACACTTTCAGGTATTAAAAATTGTATATTCCGGTTCATAGAGTAACTCCCGTACTTGATTTCGCAATTAATATTTTTGTATGATGTTGAAAAAACTATTACTTAAGTATAGTAAAAGTATTCCGAGTTTTACTCTAACCATTTGTAAAAAACATACCTTACACTATGATAGGTTGTGTAATGCACGCCTCACCCTAAAACGGTTTTAATGAAACTGTAAGCATGGAGGAAATAAAAAAAAAATATTTCCTCCATGACTGTAAGTATATGTTTCTCTAAGTAAGTAATTGATTGCTGCATCCAAGAATTAAATAAAGCCATCACACTGACAAGTTTGCACAGCTGGAAAGTTCTGGGGAAACATGTAAGCTAAATGACTTTCTATGTTCCAAAAGTTATTGGTGAAGTATTTATAATACATAGGTACTGGTCTCACATTAGCTATAAAAGTCGATTTGGAATGTGCTTATCACAGTAGTTTTTCAGTATCGACCGAAAACACTTGGGAGTGACATATCTAAACATGACGGTTACTTTTAGCAGATTATTAAATTTATTATTCCTTATACTAATCTTAAATACTTTTCACAATAAATTAGCTACAACAGCGTTTAGTGTACATGATTTAGATATGAATCCAGGTAATTTGAAAGTATTACCTGTCTATTACAACCTAGATTTCGTTTTTGATGTTAAAAAACTTGTGTTTGTTATTTTATTTCAGGTCAAGAATGTCAAATGACACCTGTAATTCATGTGCTACAGTATCCTGGATGTAGACCTAAATCGATTCCGTCATTTGCCTGCATTGGAAAGTGTACTAGTTACGTGCAGGTTCGTCAAGTAATTTATGTATAGTACCGAAATAAAATCTACAAATAACTAGTTAAAATAATAAAAAAATGTAATAGAAAAAATGCATTGGTACTTAATATGTAATACCTAATCCTCTTATATTCGCTTATAGGTATCAGGAAGTAAAATTTGGCAGATGGAACGATCTTGTAATTGCTGCCAGGAATCTGGAGAACGTGAAGCGACCGTCGTTTTATTTTGCCCTAAGGCCAAGAGTGAGGAGCAAAGATTTCGAAAGGTACCCTGTCTTATCAAGCTAATATTAAAATCTAGTAATATATCTTTTGTTTCCAATTAAAGAAAATCTCATTAGTTTTTACAAAATTCTCGTGTCGCGGTGGAGTTTGTTACCAAACTCATCCGAAACAGCTAGACCGATATTATGTATATTGATAGGTCTGAGAGTATATGCTAAACGATTTTTTTAACCCCTTCTATGCAATAAGCGACATCCACGGGGCAGCTAGTAGTAATATACTGCGTTAAAAAGAGGGGTTCCTTGTAAAATAAAATAGTAGGTATTTTAACTTGCTTATTACGCGTAATGCAAGTATCAATTATTTCATATTTTAAGCAAAGAGGTTTAGTTTGACGATACCAGTAATGTTAAGTAAGCTGGTATTTATTCGGTTGTACCAGCCAAACAATCAGTGTTAATAATTTCGTTAAAAATTGCTTGAATATTTAATTTCAGGTTTCCACTAAAGCACCACTCGAATGTATGTGTCGACCCTGTAGCAGTGTCGAAGAAAGTGCTATCATACCGCAGGAGATAGCTGGCTACGCTGAAGAGGGACAGTTGCATCATCATTTTCGGAAAACACTTTAATGAAATGCTAAAGAAATTGTTATAAATATTGATGAATAAACCTTTGACCATATTATTACCTTTAAATTTTTTATGGACAAAAATTAGGTATCTACTGTGTACGGACTCCTCTTTGAAAAATATCTAAGCAGGTACTAGACCGTTCCTCTAGCTATAATAAACTTCTAAGTTAGTAGAAGTCGTAATTTTCAGCCACAGCCATTAGTGATCAAAACGGTCATCATGATGTCGTCAACTTTGCGTAAAGATATATTCATGTATGATAATCTCATGACAATACAATACAAGAGGACTTATAACGTCATAGTCGTCTTCGCTTTATTCATAGTCGTACATAGCCACCCTACATTTGGAATAATATTAGGTCAACGATTTCACCGAAGGGTTAAATTGTTGTTGGATGAACTAATTGTTACCCCCGATTCTTGCTTTATATCTATATCCAGAGGCGTCAAAGTCAGATGGCTGTATGGGCACAGTTCCCCTTGCCTTTCCTTCGGGATAAACAAACTAAATAAAAAAATTACAAAGTCAGTTTTAGTTTGTTTAGATTGCGAGATTTGAATGTTGGAAAAACTGCAAATTTTGTAAATAATTAGTTCATTTCTTAGTTTTTGTAACTTTAAATAATACTCAAAATGAGTCGCCGCAAACGCGTTAAGGTAGAATTTTTTTTTATTTCGGATTTGTAGCGTATATCGTGCTAATGTAAACATGATGTTATTGTTATTGATCTTAGGTGGATAATCGCGAATTGGACGAGAAGCTGAAACAAGATGACTCTGAATCTGACCAGTCTGAAAAGAGCAAAGTTACTTCTTCAAGTCCTACATTGGTTGCTGGTCGTAGGGAGTCATCTTCTAGCCGTACAACTGACTTGAAGGATACAAAGAAAGAGGACAAGCCGATTGTTATTGAAGAAGCTAGAAGCGAAGATATTGAAGAAATTAATTACAAGGAAATGCTTAATAGGTAATATTTAAGTAGATCCTTTACTGCTGATAATTAATTCATACATGCTTTATGATGCAGGTTGCAGAATCGCCATAGAAATTCAGCCGGCATGGCGGCGTTTAAATATCAAGTGGTCACAATCGAAGCTGGATATAATACTAAGTAGATTGTATATGAAGATAACCTTAAATTTATAAGGTTTTTTTTTTGTATACAGTAATACCCCACTTTACGCGACCTCGTTATGCGCGGTTTCACTATAACGCGAATTTTAAAATACACGTTTAAATGCTTCGCATAATGCGAAAGAATGTGTATAAATATAATTTAGTCATTAACTCCCCTTTGGTCGCGGGAATCCTCGCGTCCTCTGAACATTCTGATTGAAGAACTGAGGATTCCCCGTACTACGACTTTGTTCTATGGCAAAGATTAAATTTTGAATATGTTTAATCATAAACCTTGATATACGCGAATTTCAGTTAACGCGATTTTTTTAGGAACGTATCCCTCGCTTAAAGCAGGGTATTACTGTACATCACTGAAGTCAATATTGCCCCTTACTTTTTAAAATATGTGATTTAATAGCTTAATAGAGAAATTGTACTTTCAGCTTGGAAGGAGCAGCGTTTCAGTCAAGGCTGCCATTTGATAAGATGTCATCTTTGGAAGCTGAATGCTTCTCCGACCTTCAAGGGCCCTCAACACATGCTTTTGTTCAAATAAGGAATAGGATATTGAAGTTGTGGTTTGAGGATCCTAAAAAACAGTTGACACCTGAGGCATCTGTACATAAGATTGAGGTTGGTTTAGTTTGACTTACACCAATTTTAACACATTCAGTGCCGGCGACTACGTATTTGTATCTTCTAAGCTTTCTAGAGGTGCCGCTGACGCTTATTTGCGTCATGGTGCTAGGTGCTGGTGTAATGTCGGCACCCTTAGAAAATCTGCCTGCAGCGAATGTGTCAATTAAATTAATATTGCATTATACTATACATATAATAACATTAGATTAGATTTTGCATATACTGTCTTGGCTAGTGGTCAGATTTTGCATATATGTACTTACTGTTCTTAGTGGTGGTCATCTATCCATGCAGTCACCCTCATTATCACGATAGTGGAAGGATTATGCAAATTATCCACATATTCACTGTTTTGCTATATGGCTGCCTATCCATCAGAGCAGAGCAAAGTAAAGGTCAATTTTTAATAAATGGGATTGTATAATATATCTCCTCAACTTCAGTCTTGCTATCCTATTGGTTAATAATTCTCAGTATCTCTGCCTCACAACCTCATTCTGCTCTCGTGGAGGCAGCCATACTTGCAAGTTCTTCTATGTTTTGGCAGATGCAACCGATTTCAAAAATACAAAATAAACAATCTGATTAACAGACTGTATAACAAAACATAAAGTAACTAATAAATTATGTAACATTTGCAGGCCCCATACAATGGAGACCCAGCATTAGTATTGAGAACTCATGCATTTCTGGAAAGGCATGGGTTTATTAACTATGGTATCTATGAGCGAGTTACACCAATACCCAATCCACCTAAAGGAAAACAGAGGCCCAAAGTTATAATTATTGGAGCAGGTAACATATTTATAATGCCAGATACCTAGGTAATAAATAAAATAGATGTGCATGTGCATTTTAAAAATAACACTGGATGTGTGTGTCACACACACAGATTAATGGTTATTAGAAATGACATGTAGGAACTTTTTAGGTTACATTTTATTTTTTTTTTTTTAATATTGCCACTTTTTTAATATTCATTATAATCCTCTGATACATTTGCCATTTGAGATCAGAGCAATATAACAAAGCTATATCCAAGCTTGTCTCTGATGGTCAACAGATAGACCATAAGGAGCTAGTAGTTTGATTAGTAGAAACCACTGACGGCTCCTGAATGTTTAGATGGGTGTGTGTTCACTTTTTTAAATATGAGCGCATGCAAAATTACAGTTTGGAAACGCCGCGCGTGTTCACTCCCTTATCGAGTGAGATGATGCAAGTGCAACCTCACTCTTATTAAAATTCAGATGACCTGATGAAACAACCATATCGCGTTCTAACTCGGACTAAGCGATATCTAGTGGCCGCATACGCGAATTAATGTGAGCGGTGCTCCAGATAAGGCTAATTTTTCATACGAAATCTTCTGTTTCACGCGCCGGCCTATGTCGGTATGTCTCTTTCGCACTCATTGAATACAGTACTAGGAATCGTAACCAAATTTCGTTTTTCATTGGAGCGCGGTCGCTAGCGCTTCACTCGATACATAAGATTACTACTTACTTGAGAATTGAAAGATAATTATAAATACAATTATATACAGGACAATTTTTTATATGTGACATCTTAATTTACTATTTTTAATTTAAAAATAAAGATTTATCTTATAGAGAAATATAGATTGCCTATGTAATCTTCGTGGGTGGGAGTGCACTGCACCAGCGCTCCTTAGGGCCAGCCGCCAGTGGTAGAAACTATTATGTCTTCAATACAATAATCAAACAATATGTAGTATTTTTGACATATTTTAAGTAATATACTGATCAAACTACTGGCCCTAAGAATATGTCAAATGTAGTTAGTTAGTTAGTCTGGATTTTGACACCAACATTGGTTTTCAGGGGTGTCTGGTTTGGCTGCAGCCAGGCAGCTGGTGTCCTTTGGATGTGAGGTTGTGATCCTTGAGGGCAGAGACAGGGTCGGTGGCCGGGTTGTCACCTATAGGAAGGGCCCTTATGTTGCTGATTTGGGTAAGATTAACAAGGAAATTTCCAAAATACTGTGTGAAGGGAGAGTGTTCTGAACTTTTCCAGTAATCTATAAGTATTGAAAAATATTTTATATTTTTTAATTTTAGGCTCAGTAGTTTCTAAAATTATGGCCTTACATAAATAAAATCAAATCAATAGTAAAAAATGTATTCTCATAATAAAACAACCAGTAATATATTTTTGTTTACACATTGAGTAATAGGATTATACTATCTTAACCAAATTTCATCTGATTAGATTGTTTAGCTTTCAAATTATGTAGATTTGAGTATTGTTGTTCTATGAATATTGCGCTTAACTTCTAAAAAAATTCTAGGAGCCATGGTGGTGACAGGTCTTGGCGGCAACCCTGTAACAACATTGTCAGTACAAATGAATATGGAACTGCACAAGATCAAGCAGAAATGCCCTCTCTATGAAGCAACTGGAAATCAAGTGCCCAAACATAAGGATGAAATGGTATGAAATAATTTAGATTTCTTTTTATTTAGGGTTATACATAGCATTTTATAAATATGTTTTAAGATATGAAAAAAAAATTCACTTGAGTGGGACTCGAACCCACGACCTCTCGCATTCCGTGCAGTGCTCTCACCAACTGAGCTACCGGGTCAATTAACTCGATGACGAATTTGACCATCTCTTTTATAACATAGCATTTTGTTAAATTACCGCTCTTGTTACACCCTCTATAGCAGGGGTGGCCAACTTGGATAAATTCAATTCATTCAAAAATTCATTCAATCACATTGCAGGTCGAGCGAGAATTCAACCGGCTTCTCGACGCGACCTCATATCTTTCGCATCAGGTGGACTTCAACTACTACAACGATACGCCGGTGTCTTTGGGCCAGGCTTTGGAGTGGGTCATTAAGCTGCAGCAGAAGAATGTCAAGCATAAACAGGTGAGATGACGATCCTAGATTATATTGCTGTGTATCGTTTTTTGTTATTTAATTATTTATTTACAAAAACACAAAGATGTTTGTTTCCAAGTCGTGGATGTTTCTATATTTATCTATGTATTTATATACCGTTGCTTAGTGCCGACGACACAAACGTTAGGGATCTTAATGTGGGACTAAGTTTATGATTGTGTAATATGTGAATATTTATTTATTTATTTTATTATTTCACATGACCAATGGAGTCTACTGGGGCAGTTGCATTGAATTGTATTTAATTATTTTTTAATGTAGCCGTAATGATGGTGGCCCACAGCTGGGCAAAGACCTCCCCCCTTTGAGTCCAGACGTTTCCGTTTGTTGCTTACTGCGTCCACCTTAGCAGAAACTTATCGTCTTGCTATCTCTGTCTTGGCCTGTCCTTACGCCGCCGCCGCAATGATCTTCTACACATATAATAAAAATGTAACGGATCGCTGTCTGTACATGGAAGATATATCAGAAAAAATATTATAGGAGACCTTTATCAACGCAATAGTAAGGGAGACCGGGGATATATGACCAATTTTCAGCTTAGAGGTGTCTATTTTTATTTCTTTACTGTTAATTATTTTAAAAACAGGTACAGTTATTAGATTGACTATTAAGCTTTGGAAATAAGTGGAGAAATGCAAGTTATTCATTATGATATAGAGTACAAACCAGCTATTTTTATTTCTTTACTTTTAATTATTTAAAAAACAGGTACAGTTATTAGATTGACTATTAAGCTTTGGAAATAAGTGGAGAAATGCAAGTTATTCATTATGATATAGAGTAAAAACCAGCTTTTATATAAAAGGAAAACTGGTCAACTTACCCCAGGCTTGGGGTAGGTTGACTATTCAATAAAATTAAAGTTATAAAAATAAAACCTGGTACTAACTTATTAAGTCAAACAAAAAGTGAACAATTTGACGTTAAATGTTTGTTAGGGCAAAATTTACGAGGAAATAGTAAAAAATACACAAAAATGTATAGAAAATTATTAATTAAATCCAATAGACGGTTTTTCGTAACTTCAGATTAAACATAATAAAATTAAAGTTATAAAAATAAAACAATCAATTCGAGTACCCAAAACAAACAAAGTACTAACTTATTAAGTATTTCAAACAAAACGAGACAACTTGTTATAACCTTTAACTATTTGGTAATAAATAATCTCGTGTAACTAATGAAATTATGTTTGTTATTTGGTAATAGTCATAATATATCTATATATATATATAACCAGCCCTATTGTACATTAGTCTACTAGCCCCGAACTACCTTTAATTTTTTTTTTATCAAGGGCCATAACCTTAGCTTTCGGATAATGGATCCCGACTGTTCAGTTGTTATGTTACGATCATTAGAAAATATTTTATGTTCTTCAATAGTATTCATTCCATAATAATATTATAGAATTCTAGACCACCGGACATCTAAGTGCTTGTTTTTTTCTTTTCAGTTTTTTATTATGTACTTTATTTGGTTCTTTTTTAAGCAGTCGGGTTTTTGTTCAATATTACGTTTCTACTCTCAAGGGATTTGCGTGTGCAACGTCGCCTGTTTGGTGATTGTGCGGGGGTCAGTGACGGACTCTTGTGCATCACTGGTTGCCTTAAAGCTATTGCACCGAATGAGTTTTTGACAGTTAGTCTACCTACCTCTATAGTCAACTATCCCCGGTCTCCCCTACCCAGAAGAATGATTTTTGGAATTTTTGTGTGTTTGTCTGTGCGTTTGTGCACGCCAATCTCAGAAACGGCTGAACCGATTTCGATGCAGTTTTCAGGAATATATTGTGACAGGTCCCACTTAACATATAGGCTACTTTTTATCCCGGGAAAATGTTTTTATTCCGGATAATTTCGACATTTTGTTTTTTCTGTAGTCCACGCGGACGGAGTCGCGGGCGTCCAATAGTATTTAAATATAATAAGTAAATTATTGTTACAGATCCAGCATCACAAAGCTCTTATTACTATGCAGGAGAAAGTGAAGGCTAATATTAATAAGTAAGTGTTATTACTGAATTATCATTTGTTATTAGCTCACATTTACTTAATGCTATTTTATGCCTCTTCCCTACCATGCCATCATCCACTCCGGCTATGGTCTTGCATATCCATTGATAATAAGGGTAATATTTTATGCAATTAAAACATTTGGCAAATAATTATTTGAGAAATTCTATAGAGAGGTTGGGTAAGAGTACCCTACAACAACGTGCGTGCATGAAGAATCATAACATAGTATAAAACAAAGTTTCTTCCCGCTGTATGTATGCTCAGATCTTTTAAACTTCGCATTAAAATTTATGCGGGTTTTTAAATAGATAGCGTGATTTAAAAGGAAGGTTTAAATGTATTGTATCAGCATGGCACGCGAAGCCGGGGAGAGTCGCTAGTATCATATAAAAGTAGATGAAGCGAACGAAGTGTATTAGTCCTTTCTCTTTCTAAAGAGATACAATAACAATTTCCGTATTGTTTATTACAGAATGGCAGATATTCAAGAATTGCTAAAGTCGATGAAAGCGGAAAAGGAAGCGTTATTAGTCGAAAAGCAGAAAGGAGCCAGTGGCGATGCGAGTATCCTACAAGAGTTCAACCTGCGACGACTCAACCGGGAAATGAACCAGCTCTGTAACGAGTATGAAGCGTTGGTGGCGCAGAACACAGGCATTGAGGAGAAACTTGTGCAAGTTGAGGCCAATCCGCCTAGGTATGATAATAAATAAAAAAATTTAGGTAAAAAAACCTTTTTAAAAACAAGCTTTTATTTAAATGCGCTAAAAAGAATAAATAAACTTTTACACTAAAACTTTTACTGTTAATTTATAACGTCATTTCAAATTTAACACATTTGACACAATTTATATGTTATAAAAGCTTGTCGCGACATTTAAGTACTCGTATTTACGTTCTTACTTTTAAATGTTTATTAGGCAGCATCTTTGTGTTGATGTTTCAGATTTTCCCATATTGTTCCCACGCATATCGAAGAAATATACGTCGACCCTTCCAGAGCTTCGTGTAGAAGAGTAAGAGAGTAATATACAACAGGGTTCGCCCCGGTGCCCCGAGGTGGTATGTTCACGACATCATGTCATCATGCCACTCAGTCCTCGGCACGGCCTCACCTTGACTTATTAAAAATTTAAAACTAAGAAAGTAAATACGAGTACTTAAATGTCGCGACAAGCTTTTATAACATATAAATTGTGTCAAATGTGTTAAATTTGAAATGACGTTATAAATTAACAGTAAAAGTTTTAGTGTAAAAGTTTATTTTTTCTTTTTAGCGCATTTAAATAAAAGCTTGTTTTTAAAAGGTTTTTTTACCTAAATTTTATTTTATACTAAAAATATCTGTTTCAAAATAGATTTTCAAGTTTTAGAAGTCCGCCATATTGGATTAAGAGTGACGTCACATTTTTTTCGAGTTACTCTCAGCTAGCCCTTTAATTTGATACCCATATTGTAGGAATGCATTAAAAATAATTGGTCCGCCATTGTGGGTATGCCGCCATGTTGGATTTAGAATGACGTCACACTGTTAATCATGCATTGTCATCCGAACTGAACGTGCTCACCAAATTTCAGCCCAATCGGTTGAGGGCAAGTGCCTTAAAATTGAGTTGTAAGATTTCACCCGAACAAACATACATTGCAAGTTAAATAAAAGCTTGTAAAAAACATAGCTTCTCGACTAATACTTAGCTATAATATTACATGTATGCCTGCCGATCGTTAGATCGACTAGCGATCGAATACCGATTAGCGTAATTGGTAGTGACCTGTCTGCAACGCCATAGGTCCTAGGGTTCGAATCCCGATAGGTGCAAACATTGACATGATTGATGTGTCATGGATTTTTATAAAATTATTTATTAACTAGTGGACGCCCGCGACTTTGTCAGCGTGGACTGCAGAAAAAACAAAATTTCGAAATTACCCGGGATGACAACATTTTTCCGGGATAAAAAGTAGCCTATATGTTAAGTGGGACCTGTCACAATATATTCCTGAAAACTGCATCGAAATCGGTTCAACCGTTTCTGAGATTAGCGTGCACAAACATCGATCCGTTACAATTTTATTATATGTATAGATAGAAGATATAGATAGAATCTTAGAATAGATTTATATTTAGTTGCTTCTTTATACACTATTTATCATTTATACACTTCTGCCTAACCTCTTTGGGGGAAATGGGCGTGAGTATGCTTAGTACCCACGACACAAGGTAGGGAACTAGTACCTTAGGGGGTTAAAAAAATAAGGGTTAAAAAAAATCAGCTGTTCTATACTATGTTTGCTGAGTATCAAATTGATGGATTCCATGCAATCATACGCAAAAAAACAGCCTCCCTGATACGCAGAGTTCGGGCCAGTCCAAACAGCATCCTGGAGACTGTTTCGGATAGGTATGACTCGCCAATGTGGCGGTGTTTCGTGCGAGGGGTGATCAGCTAGTCTGCGACTATTGTTCTCCTCTTGGACGGGAGACCTGCCGGGGCGTGTTGTGCCTGTCCGCAATAGTCTTCCTATATTGTAGCTGTGCATTATTATTCTCCTATTTAATTAAATTTTATTTTTATTATTACTAACACCAACATGATTGTATTTTCACTAACCCCAATATGGATCTTCGGTCTGAAATAAATTATTTTTATTTTTATTTTATTTTATTTATTTATACATTTCAGTGCAGTAATTATTCGAGATTGTAAAAGGAACAGCTGTTTTTTTTCACTATTTCGAAGTAGGTCCCATAGTGAAAGTTGTTTCTTTTTACCTACCTAGTTTCGAGTCAAAAGATAATAACTAATTTTGAAAAGACCTTATATAGGTACATGGTGCAGGAGGGATATATTAAGCGAAAATGATGAACCTATCCACAAAATTTCAGAGTCGAAATCACAATGTGATTCATATTATCAGATAGTACAAAAAAAATCTTAAACAACACAATCTTGTAAAATAAACATGTGAATTCAAACTATGAATAGATTAATAACATTTTGCTTAACATACTCCTTTTGTTACACTCTATATATCTATATATATATAGGATACCTACATACATATAATCACGCCTTTATCCCTTACGGCCTCAGGCTGAGCACCAAGGGCCGATAGAACCACATGGTGCCACTTCTGACCAATTTTGAGGGTATAGTTCAGATGTACAAGTTTGGTTAGTAGTGACAGGTGGTCAGCCCATCGCCTACAAAACACCAAGACCCTCTTGTCCCTCTACTGACTTGTACAGTATGCCTGGGAAGAGAAGCAGGTTAGTTTTGTTACCCTATGGATATACCTAAATTAGTATATATCTTCTAGTTCGGTATACCTGTCAGTCCGCGACCGTCAGATCCTGGACTGGCACTTCGCTAACCTGGAGTTCGCGAACGCGACGCCCCTCGGGAACCTGTCGCTCAAGCACTGGGACCAGGACGACGACTTCGAGTTCACGGGAAACCATCTCACAGGTATGTTCTAGATCTTATAACGCATGCATACGTAGAAACCAATGGTGAACAGGTTATTTGACTAAACAGGGTATTATTTGCGGTTGTTACCGTTTACGAATGGCATGTACTTTATACATCAAATAACGTAAGTTTATGTCAAAAAAATTGTTGAGAAAAGATTTTTTAATGATCGCGCGAAATTTACGGTATCCAGAGTTTGTGTTAGTTTTTTAAGACAGATTTCATTTTTTTTGCGTAAAATTATTGTTACAAACTTCTACGTGCATTTATGAACAAAAACGGAGTCTATCAACTTAACTTTGGACATTGATATCTTGGGAACCATACACTTCCTAGGTAAGCTAACATGGAGAAAAATGTCATGATAAGAATCCGTAATATTCGGAAATGTTGACGACCATAAAACATCCTCTATATCATGTACATTACGCAGTAATAGAAACATTTGTGAATTAATTATATCGCCGCCATTAAAACTTACCGAGATATAACAATTTTAAAATCAAATATTTTATTAGACTTGCTTAAAAGGATCCATACAAACGGCCGCTTAATTGTGAAGTCACACGTATGCATACAAAAGATCTTCTTCGATAGCTTTATTGAATACTGCGTTTTTAAATATGGTTTTGTAAAAGTATGCGTTTCTAAGTCGCTATGTGTAGGTTACCTGGCCTGTTGTTATTTTTAATTCATTTCCTACATTCTAAATAAATACTTTTTGTAAATAAAATATAAATTAATAAAAAATGGACTTGCCCGCCCAACGTTAAGGGTTTATTAATAATATTTCATTTCACCACTATTTTTAATTAATTTTGCTTCATAATCATTAATATAGTCATATAGCCTGTTCATGTTGGTTTTCTGTATGTTAATATGTACGTGTAATTAAAACTTTTCTAACCCTTTTTTAAAAAGCAGCGCTAACAGATGAACGTTGTATTTGACACAGTTAAAATCAATGTGGACAAGAAATGCTAAATCTTTTTTTTTATACTAAATTAACTAGACATATAGAAAAAAATCACAATACCCTACAATAGCGGAATTTCGAAGACTACTGCAACTACTAACCTAACAAAGACAGAGATGTATGAATGAATAATATTAATTAATAATTAAATTATTTTTTTAAATATGTATATCCCTATATAATAATTTAAGATTACATTAACTCATTCGACAAGAGTCCATTCCATAATTCATTTTGATCATGTATAAAATTTATAGCCCATTGCGCAAGGAATTATGTAAAACTACCACAATCAAGTTACAAGCAAGTTGCTTTATATTGTTTGGATCATAATTTGCAATCAGCGCTATTTGTTTGCTAAATTCAATAGATATTTAACTGCAAGACTTGTGTTACACTGCGCTTTGGTTATGAGGTCCTCTGGCAGAGGCGCTAGAGTCTTTGTAACATTAAGTTTTAAACATTTGATATTATTTAGTTCAACTCAAATTCGCAGGACTTCACTATTGAAACAGTTATTAGGTGTCTGTGTATGGTTACATTGAGGATAGCACGTGAATAGGATCGTCCCTAATTCCATAGTGCTTTTTAGCCAGCTATACTAAACGAGGCAGTGGGATCTCCCTTTAGGATCCTGCAGCTCTGGTTACCCCATTCCGGAAACACAGCCATGTGTGTATTGTATACAGGATGTTTTTTCGTTGCCACCCTTAACGAAGGGTACGTACTCGGTACATCAAATAAATTAACTTTATGCCAAAAAAATGGTGGGAATCAATGTAAATTTTTTAGAAAAAAAAAAAATAGTTGATCGGGCGAAATTTATAGTTTCCAGTTTTATGCTAGTTTTATCATAGACAGATATTAATTATTTATCGTGAAAAAATCTTGCTACGCGCGTCTATGTGCATTTATGCAGAAAAACGCAGTCTATTTAACTCAAATTTGGACCACTAATATCTTGGGAACCAGACACTTCCTAGGTATGCTTCCATGGAGAAAAATGATCGTGATGATGAGGAGATTCCGTAGTTTTTGGGAACGTTGACGACCAAAAATCACCCTGTATGTAGGTATGTAATCTTCTTGAATATTTCTACATCGCATAGTTCTACAGCGGACGACGAGCTAGTATAAAATGAAACTAAGTCGGTATAACGTGTTATTAGCTAAATAGGTCAGTTAGGTAGGTATACTCGTAGGTACCTACAAATTTTGATCTCATTCGTGTATGTACTTTAACTACTATTTCTAGTCTCTGCAATACTAACTGATCACCTTACCACTTCTGTTAATGCAAAACATATTTAAATCTAATTCGAATTCTGTAAAACAAATCGAAACGATAAAACATTAGTTAGATGACTTAGCTTATATTGACGCGCGACGCGGGAGCTTCCTTACAAAATGGGTTACATCAAATTATGGACATCAATCATAAACTCGTGGCGACACACTTGATCGATGGACTGGCAAAACTGTGCCGGTATCAAAACACGTTCGTTATTAGTATCTGTAATCATCGGGGACCGCAGAATTGAGTGTTTTATGTAGGTTTGAGTGTATTATGTCGATATCGTAGAGGACGTTATTTTCTATCGAAAGAAATCGACGAACTCTATTATAGGTTCAATCTAATGTTGCCGAACTATCGATAGTTTGACTATCGGTAGTTGACCTCGAAAATCATCTATAATATCGATAGTATCGATAGCTCCGTGAGGGGCAATACTATTGACACACAGCAATACTATCGATAGTATTGAAGCTCAATATCGACATTACTATCGATAGTATCGATACTATTAATAGTATCGGCCATGACTATTGTAATAATAATTGATACTATCGATATGTTTGCGCGGTCTATAGTAGGCTGTGATTTAATAGTATTGTGTATGAATATTGGTTGATGTAGCTAGTAAATATTTTGAGGCTGTAATCTTGATGTACTATTTTATGTGATGTGACCTGTATATACTAAATGTCAAAAACGGTAGACTATCGATATTGGACTATCGAGCGGCAACACTAGTTCATTCATTTCATAGTAGGTATAAAACAAAGTTGCTTTCCGCTGTCTGTCCGTCCCTATGTATGCTTAGATCTTCTAAACTACGCAGCGGATTTTGGTACGGTATTTTAAAATAGGTAGGTAGAGTGATTTAAGAGGATGTTTTATTTACATAAATATCTGCATAGCTCCCGTGCGAAGCCGGGGCGAGGCGCTAGCACATAAATGGCGGTAAATGGTAAATATCCATTCACACTTCTTCTATCTCTCTATATACAGCCTCTAACAGCCACTGCTGACTGAGTAAAGGATAGCATAGAGCTTCAAGTAACAAATTTGGTGTTTGTAAATGACAAAAAAAATCTGCAACATTGTCGTAAATTAGCCGACGTCATTGGCAGGCGTGCTTGGCGGTTTGGTTATGGAAAGCATAATTTTGCGCAGTGCCCGCCAGTGTACCGGTGTTCAGTGAAAGTCCGCCCTGTCCACATATAATTTCGACATCAGTGCGATTTGCGATCTGGCTTCGATTCAGCCCTCACGCCCAAGGGCCCGATCCGTTATGAATGTGGAATTTTCGAGTTAGTGGCCGGTTGTGTGATCTTTTGTGAGGGCATCGCGGCCTTAGCCCGCAGCAAGTGGTTCGTGTCAATAATTACTATCATTTCTCGCTGCATGTTTTCCATCTTCTGCTGTCGATAAATGACTACTGAGTTCTGTGAATTGTCGTAATTACCGTTGCAGAATGTACGGACTTGCGTTTACCGAGTTTGCACATGCTTAAGTATAGTACCCAGGGTTGTATTTATACGACAAAATGTGCATTCAAGTTAATTATTATATATTAACTATAATGTAATATGAAAGCCTCAGGCGGTCCTTCCGTAGATTTAAATAAACCTAACTCTCTTGTGACAAAAATATTGTAATCTGCATGCATCAACAATGTAACGGGTATTATACGATTTATAAGAAAGAGAGATCGTCTCTAAATATATGGGTAGTATAAAACATATTTACGCTTAAAAGAAAAATGGAAGATGTGAAAATGTTGCGTATGTTATTCTCCCGGTAGATATGTATCGCGACGATGTCGAGACGCCTATTGTACGTAGTCAACCATAATTCTCCCGCGAGGTTCTGCTCAGCGTGGGCAGTTGAAAAATGACATCTTGATTGTTGTGCGTTATTCTACTGTACTCACGAGGACGCGGAGTCGTCGCGTGCACCGCCATTGTGAGCCCCCGGCCAGGGTCCTACAAATTGAACGATTGTTAACCGTTCTACAGAACCGCTGCTATCGTGACTTGTCATGGAATTATAGTTGTCGAGATATATGTATTTATTTAGAAACACGGTACTTTATGCTCAGTAAAGCGCTCGTTTAACGAGTCTTTGTGTAATTGCATCGTTTATTATGTTATGCATTTATTTACACTGCTCAGATGTCACTATTTACAGCGATGCAAACTCATAAGCAGAAACAGAAATATTTAAATATAAAAGCGTTAAACACAACATTAACTAACAGCGCTTGAATACTAGGAAACACTTTACAAACATTTAATTATCCACACACGGTTGTAAATCTTAACGGTACCCGTATCCATACATCATAAATACAAGCAACAAAGCCGCGGTCAAGATGAATTATAAGCTGTTTAGGTATTTACTAACGACAAATGGCATGAAACAAGTCCCCGGGGTGGCGTCCGGGGCCATGCGGCAACTAGTTTTTGATAACGCCGTGCGTGGCGCGAAGCTGTAATGAATGTGCTACAGTCGCAGCCTTGCTCATTTATCACGCATTCTATGAATAAAATATCTCGACGTGTAGCCTCTAGGATAGCGTCTGGTCGTGCCGGGACGCTTACCGCTCACAGCGCCGATCACAATCTGGACCCAGTAATATTGTGGACTCTCTGGAGAAATTTACACTGCCGGCCCTTGTTGGCTTGTCCGCGCAGTACGGCCCATTAGGGACCGTTCTGTTCGGAGCGTTTTGCTAAATCCGCGCCCTACTTGTTCCTGTCGGGCGTTAAATTTTGTCGGCGATCTTGACACCGATCTCTTTTGAAAACTGTTATTGCTATTAAACGTTTGAGTTTAATAGCTACCAGTTGCCAGTATCTTTGTAATAAAGGTTTTGTGTTCGCATGCCTTACAGTTGGCTTCGAAAGAGTGTTGCGGTGCTATTTATGCATTGCTGAATAACGCAGTTTTGACTACTAATGTAGGTCAGGTTATTATAATGTTCCTTTGCTGATGCAGGGGTTCACTAACAACGAATACGTCAGCTGTACTCGTACGGTGCATATCATTAGAGTCGACTAATAAAGTTAGGGGCGTTCTTTCAAGAGAATAACTCAAGCTAGCGACTTACGACTGATCTTTAACATCTCAATTAGCGATCCTGCATATTTTTGGGTATACAGCTGTGAACATGAATATTTAGTATATTCATTTATTTATGTCCTGTTTTCCCAGGACATGGCCTGCTTTTTGAAATATCCTGGGCTGTCCTGGATAGTTTTTAAGCATCGTCCTGAATTTTGACTGACACATTCGTTGTCGGCAGATTTTCTAAGGGTACTGACATCGGGTCTACACCTAGTGCCATGGCGCAAATAAGCATCAGCGGCACCTTTAGAAAGCTTAAAAGACGCAAATACGTAGTCGCTGGCACTGAATATGTTAAAGACCTATGTTTTGAAATTCGCACGCCACTAACACTCTCCAATCGTATTGTCACTGGACTCGCACATGTATAGTCCTGGCTTTAAATCGAAATGTCCTGGTATTTCTTCTTCGAATCCTGGTTTTTAAAGTTTTGAGATGGCAACCCTAATTTAGTACCTTATATCCTAGGTTAATAATTATACCTACTATACAATAATATAATTACACTTCGAATATGAACGTTCCAAATTTATCGTTTAGGCACCTTAAGATCAGGAACAGTTAGGATGCTAAACACGCATTAGCGCTATCATAACCGCTGTATATCTGACCTTTTCTATACATTACAATATGTCTGTTCGTCTGAAACACACCCTCGTGCATGGAGGGAAGACAAAGAGGACTTGTGATGATCAATATAAAGTCGGTTTAATATGGCGTTGTTTCAACTTACCCTTTATATTCGTCTAGAATCGTTTCTACTCGAAAGTAAACTAAACAAATGTATAGGGTAAGTTACCCATATTTTCGAAATGTAAGTAATATAGCCCGCTGTGCTAAACCTGGCTGTAGAATCCCCTCAACGGACCTGCAGCTCAGGCTACTCCATGTTTGGAAGGCTCTTTAGTGAACTGATCCCGAGTAATATCGCCGTGTGTATAGGTATTGTATTCAGAGGACGGACTCCAGTCAACGTTATAAGCAGCTCAGTTGTCTTGTCAGGCCATCTCCGCGTAGTCCTTTCTCTCGTGTCATGTCACAAGGACATCAATCGTGACGGTTGCCTGCGGAGGTGTTCGGGGCGGGCGAATATGCAATGAGCTGGCGAATGGCTTTATTAGCCGGCTATTGTTCGTTCGGATACAGCTGCGTAAACGACACCTATGTCATGTTTTAAATGTCTTGTAAGGTTTGAATATGTGCAAGGCCTTATTGGTTGTTCGATGCGTAAAAGTTTGTAAGCTGGATTACAGCATTCATTCTGTTGTTTTGGCGACCTCAAATTTTGTCATTTCAGTTTTATTCGGAATCCTACTAAAAACGTGAAAATTTCTGAGGATGTGAAGATGTTTGGATGTTTTAACTCTTTCACGCAAAAATGGAACGAACAACTTTTGATTAAAACTTTCCAGTTATTTACATAGGATAGTCTTTAAAAATATTTGTTGAAAATTATAAGATTACCTACGCATAAATTAATATAATTTAGTAGAATCGTAAATACAGTAGTAGAAGCATAACTACCTAGTTACTAGTTAGTTAGCAGACAAATTCCCGATCAATAAAGACATGCACGCGAATGCCGGCGTTATAAACGTTTCAAGTATTAGATGTGGAGCAATATACATTTATTGGACCTTAAAGAGCGTGGAATGCATTCAGCAGTGTGGCAAATGGCCAACAGTATCTGTGCCGACGCAAATGTGTTTTGCACTATCTGCATAGTTTGCAGTTTCATTTCCCCTGACGCCGTATAGTAAGCACCTACTCCCCGATATAGGCGCTTCGGGGTAGATCGCTTCCGTCTATCTTCTATACATATAATAAAAATGTAATGGATCGCTGTCTGTGCATGAAAGATCTATGAGAAAAAATATAGGCAACCTTTATCAACGCAATAGTACCCAAAAGAATGATTTTTGGAATTTTTGTCTGTTTGTGCACGCTAATCTCAGAAACGGCTGAACCGATTTCGATGCAGTTTTCAGGAATATATTGTGACAGGTCCCACTTAACATATAGGCTTTTTATCCCGGGAAAATGTTTTTATCTCGGATAATTTCGACATTTTGTTTTTTCTGTAGTTCATGCGGACGGAGTCGCGGGCGTCCACTAGTTATAAATATGTCTGCATAATTTTCTAACTACTTTTACGTTATTTTCATTGGCACATTTTATAGGAGTTCAGTGTTTACTTTGATAATGTTATATTTTTTCTTTTCGTCCGCCTAAGTGTATTACGAAAACAAATAATTTCTCTTGATTCTGGGTATTCTGGGTCCTGAATACACTATAACCACAAATATGATAATAATCTAAGAGCAACAAAGAGCTGTTCCACGTATAGGCTACTACTCTGAAGAGCTCACAGTATCATAGGTATCACAACACTGGCCGTAAATATTACATACTAGTGGACGCACGCGACATCGTCCACGTGGACTTCAGAAAAAACAAATTGTCGAAATTATCCGGGATGAAAATATTTTCCTGGGATAAAAAGTAGCCTATATGTTAATGCAGGATGTCCGCTTACTCCTTACCAAATTTTATTAAAATCGCTCCAGCCGTTTTTACGTGAAAATTTGTTGATTGGCGATTTTCGGGGAACATTTTGGTTCAGACATGATTATGATGGAAGGCAAGCGAATGTATCTATACAATCAATAAGCGCTACTATTGCTCGTATATTCTTAGTAATAGAAATTAACAAATGTATGTACTTTATTCTTGCTGTCAAAAAGAGATTGTCCAATGGTTGATGACATTCTAGAAGCTTGAGTCAATGGTGATATACCTATAGTATCATACTGATCATATAGTATGTCTAAAATTCAATGACTCGGCTTTCTAGTGTAGTGAGTAATGTTACGAGTATCTCTACAATAATACTGACGCTTCTACCATCGACTACAAATAATTCCAACAGCTTTCATTTAAAAGCGATATGGCGGTGGCTATCGATCGTAGAAGCCTCAAACTCTCGGTACATCTACTATGAAATTAATAACAGACTACTGTCAATAAGTAAACCATCTATTCACACAAAGGATTAACCAAACTTTAATTTCCGTATAGGCTCAACCCACAAACTAGTGTACGGAAAGTTGAGTAATCCACAAACGTACCCTTTAATTGGTTTACCACAGACCTCTATTAACGAAATAAGATGGGAAATCAGAGTATTAGCATAACAGTGAATTCAATTAGGGATACAGAGGATTACAACTTTAACAATGAACTGAAAGTTAAAGCAGAGACCCGAGATTAACTAACGTGGAATAATCAAAATTTTGAATGAGTACGATTATTGAGTTAAAATCAAATTTATATTCGTGGGGCATACTTTTGAGTTTGCTTTGATAAAATTGTTGGGAGTTTGTGTGGTCCTTATTTATAGTAAGATGTACTTACATACTTATTGCTCTTACGGAAGGTAATAAAGCAAGTTAGATTACGAGTGAGCTCTGAAGATACAGCCACATTTATGCCTTTAGCGAGGTCGACTCTGGAAAACTTAAACCAGGTCATGGGGCGTTTTATTGCATAAGTTTGATAATACTTAGAGTAATTATTTTAGATTAGAGTACACTAAATGAAAGTTCTAAAACAGTTATGTCTTAATATGTGAGTATCATGTAGGTAGGTAGGTGAACCAAATTAAATAAATTGCATTTTTTGGGTCTTTGGAGGACCCTCTTTAGCGGCCTATCTTTAGCGGTGAACTTCCTGTGTAGTATGAAATGATGATGTTAGGTATAGGATAACACCTACAATAATATGATGTTTGTAATAGTAGGGTGTCTGTGACAAGTAAAGGCCGAAGCAAGTCCGAAACTAGTCCATTTTATATTGTACATAAAAATTTGAATAACACCGTGAATCCAATTAGGTATCCAGGTAAAGCACAAAAGCGTTAGAGCTATTTTCTCATTTTAGAATAAAAAGTCTCAAACAATACAAACACAAAGTCTCATATAATACAAACACTGAACCAATTTACACCATTCTTCTGCACTGTTTCGAATAGCTGAATTGCATAGCATACAACAATATATTAAACAATATGACTGGAGCGTGCAAATGCGCTCCGATAATGTACAATAGTTGCCGATAAAACTACCGACGTACACGATGCAAATTACCGGTGAATACGCCCACAAGCTCGATATTATTACACTCGTACTTCGGACCGATTAGTGCAATTATCAAAAACAAGTTATCTGGACACTACCAAGTACCAAGATTGTTTTAGCCAAGGCCCATAATAGATATAGAAAAGGCATACGACCAATTTATTGCTGGTCAATTGTTTGTTGTTTTGCTATAATTTATTTTATTGACCTACCTATTATTATAATCTGCATTATCAATCAAACAGAAGTTTATTACCAATGTAAGTATTTGTGCTACTATTATAATGAATAGGCGTTTTGGTTCTCGAGACATAAAATGTTTAGTGCTATGGTGTGCAATTGCATAGTAACCATTATCTTCGTAATAAAATAACTTTAACTTAGATGCTTTACAAGTATTCGTGCGAAAATTTTCAATGGTTTTCGCCTCAGAATCATGGTCTGAATTCACCATATTGATATTTGCCTGGCTGTCACAAACACCCTGTATACCTACAGTGTATTAACAAAGGGGGTAATGTTAAGCGAAATGCTATGAAATTAGCCAACTACAGAAAACTTATTCACAAAATTATAATTTATAGTCACTACTAACTGAACTTGTACATCTTAAATATACCCTCAGTGGCACCATGGTTCTATCGGCCCTTGGTGCTCTGCCTACCCCGTAAGGGATAAAGTTATGAACGAACATTTTTGCTTTGCTGGAAGAAATCTCTTTCAGAGATAAGCTCGCCATTGTACATTTTCTTATATAATGACTGTGTTTTATTAATATTCTGTGTGTACAATAAAGAATATAAGAACATTCTTAGACTTGTTTAGGTATTATCCATACTATCTAGGAAAATAAACATGTGATTTTAAGTCTCAATATTTGCGAATCGGTTACTAGCTCTTCCATTAGCCAGCCAGCAGCCAGTTGTCTCCTATAATCCGAAAGTATCAAGATTTATCTATCTGGCTCCAACAGCGTTTCTGCTTAGATTTTTCTAACACCTAAAAATAGTTAGGACAGAAAGAGCAGCGCTTCTGTCGCCGATAGCACTCGTTAGCCAGGTGTGACGCGGCTTCGGGATGCTTGTCAATTAGAACGCACAAAGTGCCGCTGTAGCATCCAAGGGACGGTGAAAAAAGGAGATGATTTAACACTGTTTAGGGAAAATCATAGACCACAGAAACAATGTGTGGTCTGTGGGGAAAAACATGGTGAGGAAGCTGCCGCAGAAAAGTAGTAGCTATGGCTATATTACATTATTATATTTAAGAATTACCGTTTTTCCCGGAATTTGGAAAAATCTATTGATAGAGCTCCCCTGCACTCCTCCCTTTTTAGGCCCTCTAGTTTCGTTTGTCCACTATCTGTCACTCAATCAGCCAGTCTGTAACTAAAAATATGCGTATGTAAAGGTATATATGATTCTGTGCTATGGTGAATGGTACATGTTGGCCAGTGGTTCGTGCTTGTCGCATGGCAGCATTGTTTGCCACAGTTCTCCATTGTATCTGGTCCATGGTAGCATCGTACCGCATAAATCCTCGCACTACAACAGTGTCGCACCAACTTATCGAGCTCAGCCATTTCTCCGACGTCCGCTGAGAAATTCTACTGGATTTATTGTCTACGACCGCAATATTTTCGAATAAACGTAAAGTTCGTAACAATCGCCGCGCAAGAAATTGTATGTCATTATTTCTCATCAGCAGCTGCAGTTTCGTTTAGAGATGCTGTGGATATTTATATGTGATTATTTTTCATTATGTTTTTTGTGCCCACACAGGGAAACATAAAATAAATATATAATCACGCACTAACGGCACCACACAATAAAGTTACTTGTCCCTCTACAAAGATCCTGTTCTGTATGAAGGGTAAAGCAGCTACATATTTGTTTGCTCCTGCTATGATTCGAATCCAGGACCTTTAGCTTACCACAGAGGGCTTTAGGAGGGCCCTAGCAATACTTTTTTGACAGCAAACAGTACCTACACATAGCGATAGAACTGCGTTAGCAAATTTTGTGCAATTTTCGCATTGCAATTGCGATTTGTGATTGCAGTTATGTACCTAATACGAATTTTATATGCGAAGAGAAAATATTTTTCTATTTTAGCTTTCCTTTTATTAGATACATAATAAGGGGCCGAATTCTTACCAGGTTTGAGAGCATTATTCAAAGTGCCTGTCAACTCTCAAGATCTCCCAAAATGCATTTTTAATCTGTACTTTTGGATGTATGGTAACATTCTTGCATATTACGACTTATAAACTTCAGGGCGAGTAACAACGCGGAGTTATAAAAACTATAGGATTGTTAGTGGGTTCGACGAATATCTTGAGGTTAACCTACTGAGTTAACCTATTAACGGCGGGGATTATTTTAGGATAGCTACTTCTAGTAAATCTGTTATGTAGTTTTCATATTTTTTATTTGTCAAACTACTAGAACCAATACTAGGTAGAGCTGAAGACAAAGCATTTGCATCGCGTCCCGAGGTTAAGCCCAAGCGTAGTGCACATGTCGCTTTATTGTACATTTCAGGGGGTTTAGCATTCCATTTGTGGAGCCGGTCGGGTCTAATAGTGGCGTATTGCGGTTTTATTAACGTTTGCTGCGACCTGCATTACATTCCGCAACTTGCGTCCCGTCTACAGCTTTTGTGTTCGTCTCGGTGACACGACGATTTGATTTTCAGTTGAATTTTTGGATTTAAAATGTTCCTTTTCGTCATGCTTTTCAGTTTCGTTTTTTTAGACAATGCTAAATCATTTTACAGATTCTAACTTCTTAGTTGTTACTTGTTGGAAAATGGGATCAAACAGAGTAAAAAACAGACGTGTTTGCAACGGTATCTGTATTTGCACTAATGCTCTAACGATCTGGATTGAGTGAGTGACTGATTGAATGAATGATTACTGCGAATGAAGTAGATGATGGAATGAAGGCCGGAGATTTAGATATTCCCATGTTACTATTGTTAGCATTATTATGTTATTATTAGTAATAGTCTTTAGGTCTATACTTATAATAACAATGTAACGGATCGCTGTCTGTACATGGAAGATATATAAGAAAAAATATTATAGAATACCTTTATCAACGCAATAGTAGGTACCCAAAACAATGATTTTTGGAATTTTTGTCTGTTTATCGGTTTGTCTGTGCGTTTGTGCACGCTAATCTCAGAAACGGCTGAACCGATTTCGATGTAGTTTTCAGGAATATATTGTGACAGGTCCCACTTAACATATAGGCTACTTTTTATCCCGGGAAAATGTTTTTATCCCGGATAATTTCGATATTTTGTTTTTTTTTTCTGTAGTCCACGCGGACGGAGTCGCAGGCGTCCACTAGTATTTAAATATAATTTATATATGTAATACAATAATGCAGTGCCCACAGAAGCGTCCTAGGGCTGTTCTATAGTGCGGTGGAGCGCGATGGGTCACTGTAGCGTGAACTGCCCGCCTACGAAGGAAGGACAACAAGGAAGAGGCTTGTTCGTAGTTATTAGGCGTAAGGAGTCTTTCTGACAGCTCGTGTAGAGAAGAAAGAATTTGTTCAAAAATTGCTTGATAGGTGGCGCTGATAAGATGTGCCTTTTTATTCTATCTATATCTATACTTCTATACTAATATTATAAAGAGGTAAAGTTTGTGTGTTTGTATATTTGTTAAATTGTAAGGGGTAATCTCGGGATCTACTGAACCGATTTTAAAAATTCTTTCACCCCAATAGAAAGCCACATTATTGCTGAGTGTCATATGTTATAAAAATTTCCCGATATTCCCACGGGAAGGCAACCAACGGGAATTAATACTTTTTACGAAAACCGCTATACATATGAAGCTGAAATCGGGCATATGTTTTCATTGGGGACAATGATGAACGACTAAAAATGGATTTCCCGAAATTCCCACGGGAAGGGGACAAACAGGAATTCATAATTTTTACGAGAACCGCTATACATATGAAGCTTAAATAGGGCATATATGTTCATTGGGGACAACGAGGAAGGACTAAAAACGGATTTCCCGAAATTCCCACGGGAAGGGGATAAACGGGGAATTTGAAATTTTTACGAAAACCGCTATTTATAAGAAGCTGAAATCGGATTAGGGTTACAAGGAAGCTCTAAGAACGTATTTTCCGAAATTCCCACGGGAAGGGGACCAACGGGAGTTCCAAATTTTGTACTCTGTACCTACATATGAAGTTGTAGCTATATACTGATATGTACCGAGGGCGGGCCACTAGTTCTTAATATTTTTAAATTATATATCTTTCATTGTGTAGTCAATCTCTGCAGTGCGGATAGATATAATGAGAGGCCAAGTGATTGGTTCTGCTTAGTCTACATTGGCGCATTGCATTGCATTTCTTCTTTGTCATTCCTTCATGTGCCCGCCCATTCCCGCCTGACACTACCCTCTTAGGCTCCATTTAGACCTACGCAATAGGTATTCCGAAGCGTATTGCTGTAACGTGTAGCCGTTCATTCCGGTTTTGCTTTTGAATGAAATGCATACTATCACTGAAAAAGACGGTTTTTCTCTTATTGAGTACTAATCAGCGTGATATCGTTAATTACTACATAATGGGGCATAATAAAAAAATATTGAAGATAGGCTTTGATATCGCATTTAAATAGGTACCAAAATCTGGCCATACCCAAATTTTTAAAACCGTGTGATTCTGTTTGTTTACTGTAGGTAAATTTTTTGCTCTCTTTCTACTGCAACCAATGTGTCCCAGCTTCCGAATGATGGCATTTACTGGACTGACTAAACCGAAACGAAGGCGATTTGTTCTAAAGTAACATTATGCAATATGCGTTTTTTCCTTCCACCAATGAGATACGACTGTTTAATTTAAAATACTATATTGTTTTAACAAAATATCAAACATTTGTTACATCGTCAGGGATGAAACGTGCATCGCCCATCTAAATCTTGGCAAAAGTATATTTTTATGCTGGCAGCCTCTCGGCGGAAATCTTTTCCAGCGTCTGTGTCCCGATCACTGTAATCTTGGAGTGTACAAGTTTTGTTATATAAACGCTTGCTTATGTTCCATTTACCTATAAAATCTCTGAGCCAGTTTTGAATATATCAGTATAATCTGTAAAAAGAAGTATATAGCTGTCATAGAAATTTATGTAAACTATACGGAAGATATAAATGCATACAATACATAATCGTTTTGTATAATAGCTGTAAGATAATATAATATAATATAATATAATATAATATAATGTAATGTAATGTAATGTAATGTAATGTAATATAATATAATGTAATGTAATGTAATGTAATGTAATGTAATGTAATGCAATGCAATGCAATGCAATGCAATGCAATGCAATGCAATGCAATGCAATGCAATGCAATGCAATGCAATGCAATGCAATGCAATGCAATATAATATAATGTATAATATAAAACCTAAGTGAATTTGTATCACTTTAATCCAATCGTTACAAATTGTTAAAAAGTCGAGAGTGAACCGGTTTCTTTTAGGCAAGCGCGCTCCATCTTAGGCGCGGGCCAGACAGAAGAGACGTAAGACGCGGACAGGGCGGTGTCGATTCTTTTCGTTCTGCGTCGCGCCCGCGCCCCGTCTCTTCTGTATGTTTTGCGTCGCGACGCTTCTATACATTTTGTATGAAAGGGACGCGGTAGAGACAAATGTCCGCGCCCCGTCTGCGTCTTACGTCTCTTCTGTCTGGCCCGCGCCTTAGACTGCAACGGTGCTTACCATCAGGCGCGTTGTGGTCAAGCGTATATCTATACATATAATAAAAATGTAACGGATCAAAAAAATATTATAGAATACCTTTATCAACGCAATAGTACCTAAAACAATTTTTGGAAATGTCTGTTTGTCGGTTTGTCTGTGCGTTTGTGCACGCTAATCTCAGAAACGGCTAAACAGATTTTGATGCAGTTTTCAGGAATATATTGTGACATGTCCCACTTAACATTTACGAGTACATACATACATATAATCACGCCTTTATCCCTTACGGGGTAGGCAGAGCATCAAGGGCCGATAGGACCACATGATGCCACTTCTGACCAATTTTGAGGGTATAATTGAGATGTACAAGTTCGGTTAGTAGTGACAGGTGGTCAGCCCATCGCCTACAAAACACCAAGACCCTCTTGTCCCTCTACTGACTTGTACAGTATGTCCGGGAACTTAACATATAGGCTACTTTTTATCCCGGGAAAATGTTTTTATCCCGGATAATTTCGAGATTTAGTTTTTTTTTTCTGTAATCCACGTGGACGGAGTTGCGGGCGTCCACTAGTTTAGTATAAAAAAATAAATAAAATACATAAAATATGCCATGATTCATTCTACTTGACTTCTGGATTATGATAAAGTAGAAAGCTTTGGTATCAAACTAAAACGGAATATTTGTACCATGTTTTTCAACTACATTTGTACAAAACATCGTAAGATTTTCCCTTTGGAAAGAATTTACTTTTGCTTATACTCACTTTAGTTAAGATTTCCGAATGTCCAATTGTCTCGAAACCCAATTTCCTGTACATTTTCTTTTAAAATGTTTAAGGACGGGCTCTAAATATTTTCCGTACTAGGACAAAGACGAGATTGTTTCTCTAAATTAGATAGCTACTCTTTTATTTTCCGCTACGACCCAGACGTAAAGCAATTTCTAAGTTAGTTTTCAGTCTCTAAGGAAGCTTTATTAATACTGTGTCCACTATCAGGACACGAGTAGGTATGCGAAGGGAATGCGTTCATTATTAACCGTCTCCGTCCCCATGTTCGGACTTTTGGAATGTGAGTCCGTCTTGTATTTGCTCTAATTGACAATTGTCTACCTTTGTCCGTAAATACTGCTAGTAACGTTGGTTTAGTTCCATTTCCACTTTAATGAGGAAAGTATTGGTTTTTTACCCTCGGGCCTCGGAAGTAACAGGCTTAGAGCCGTTGCGCACTGCAACCGAATCGTTCGGCTATTTACGTATCTTACAAAAGCAAAGCCATAGCAAAAATATACAATTTATCGCTGATTGCATATGAAATTCGTATTATGTAACACCAATCGCAGAGGAATTTTGAATTGCAACGCGATAACTGTACAATTTTTGCTAATAAACTTCAAAATGTTTATTTAAGTTGCGCAGGCTACTTATTTACTAGAAATCATGTCGCACTGCATACGATATTCGTTATACGAGTTTTTTCCGTAATCTGATTACGTTTCCGAAAATGTATGATACTCGCGTATGAACAAAAATAATAATCTGCCCAATGATTTACAGAATCATTCAAAACTACAATAAATACCTATCGCATATTACTACGAATGTAAACGGACGCGTGTCAACCATTTTGGTTGTCATACGGTAATTGTTTCTGGCAAAAACTCAGTATTTGCAATGGGTCATATACATCGGAGCGCTATTCATTGCTGAAACGGCCCAGATGTCGGCTGCGACTGCAAAATGAAACACGTTAGCGCTTCGGCCGGCGTCAGCTCCCTTTTTTGTCGTGCCGCCTGTGGAAGGCCATTTATCAACTTTTTATGGAAACGCTTGTTTTAATTTATGCTTACACTAACTTCCGAGCGCCGACTATCTCCAACATCATTTGCAACCACAGCTTTGTTGCTGTTTATGCACAGCCACTCGAGCTGCTCGTCCCGTTTTAAAGCGAATTCCAACTCTATGTTTTCGTAATTTTCTCCATTTACTCGCAATCTATCCGCCGTTTCCTTTTGTCGTCGCCATTGGATTTAAATACTACTCTTTTTACTCTATGCATAGAATGATGAGCTTTTACGTTTTAGCATAATACAAATTATGAGTACTTAGCTACACCTATATTGAGATAGTATGCCGGTAGATAACACAAAGCTTTGATCAAAACATTTGTTGCTTTTCATAAATTGCATCTGATAAACAGAACTACGCGATGTACGTACCCTTTAATTGAATAAAGATTTTTTCACTCAATATTTGCAGTTTTGCGATAACATCTTTCGGCTGTGGGGTAGATACGAATCTTATTCGTACTAATTAGTGAGTGAAAATTGTCGGATGTGTATTTTTGAATTATAGTTGGTATAAATATCTGGAAATCTACATATAATCAGGAGTTAACTGAACAGGTGCCAGCTGGGAAGTTAGTTTTGAGGTTCAAACTTCTCGGGTTCCCACAAACCGCTGGCCACACGACAAATTTCGCTAATATTAACTTTTGCTCCGAGTAAATTTCACTTGAGTTCCGCGGCCACTGCACTTTTAAGTGAGAAAGTTTTAATCTCGCAGCCAGTGGATGCACCTTCTGTCCTATTGCAAACATTATTTATACTGATCAAGCTTTAAAAATTGGAGTTCGGCTCTTCCCAACGCCTTTTTATAACTTTTCTACGGACTTAAACAAAAGCATTTTAGAAGATTAACGTCTTGGACACAGCTTTTAATTTTCTATTAAGTACTGCAAATGGAGCGAGTTTTCGTCCTGACTCATTCTCACTCATAGAAGAAGGTAAACGTATATTTTCCTGCACGGTTTATTGCCAAGTCTATCGCCAACCGTATATCAGGCGACTGAATCCGTGCGGTACCTAACTATCTAATGCTTTTGGCAAATTCACATATATAAAATACTTTGGGAGCGATCCTGTATGCAGTGTCATTCCGCCGTTGTAGCCTAAAAGCGGCCACTTAGGTATGTAATTTCGGTAAAAGGTTCACCGGTCGGCCCGGCCATTCTCTTCTTAATGTTTATTTAAGCGGAAAACTTGGACTCTTCTTACACAGATTACTTGATGAAACCCTTAATGCTACGTATCGGGCAATCTTATCTTGCGAGATAAAATCGCGTGCTATTATCGCACCAAATTAACACGTTTATTGGCGTACCCATCTGCCGTCTCTGCATGCTTATGACGATAAAGTTTGATTTTTATTAGCTCTTGAAAGTCTGAACTTAAAAAGGATCGAGGCTTATCATGTTCCCTCGAAGTTTATTGTCGTCGTTGTGCCGGTTATATGGGCTGTCGACACTCTTCGGGTCACATCTTTAATTATATAAACAGATTACGATAATATTGGAGTACTTTCTTTAATAAGCCCTACCAATTGACATTTTAATTTAATTGACATTGTGTTTTGATGGCTGCTTAAAATCCTATGATTTGTTAGAAGTACTATGTCATAAAGCTGTAACAAACCGTATGTATTCGTTACTGAGTAACGGGTACTGCATCAAGTACCGAGTAATCGAAACGTTACCCAGGAATTCGTCTCGTTATTCGCATGTTTCGTATCATGGTATCATGGGTATTTTTCGTGACTGTTTCGGATCGCAAGTGGCGTACGTTTGTTTTGATCGTATAATGACATTTAAATCGCTTATTTCGTATAAATTTTTTTACACTGTTTTTTATTCATGATAAATCCATTGCAAGTTTTTTACTGTTTTCAACCGACTTCAAAAGAGAGGGCTGTATGTTTTTTTTATTTTATTTTTATTTTTTATGTGTGTTACCTCAGAATCCGTGATGAACCGACGTTTCATGTATACTTCCAGGTTGATCGATCTATGATGGGATCTATCCTCAAAATTGTAGGCATGTAGCGTGAGCGTTTGCTGATGATGGAATCTCTAAGGAATCATTTAAAACGAGTAGCTATAGAGAATGGTCAGCTCATAATATAAAGAACGAGGGTCTGTGATTAGGTTTGTTTCCAGTAGTGGAGTAGGCTTGAAGATAATTTTTTCGTGAAATTTATGTTGCGTTAAGCCGTCAAAGTTTTAGAGGAAGAGGTAGACATGAGAATACTGACGGTTAGGGATTGTACCTACATATTCAAATTATTTGTAATATATGTTGTAATTTACATGGTTTGTGCTGTTAAAGGCATGTTATGTGGATCGAACCTCAAGTGCCTAAGCATCCATTGTATTCTTTTTTAATCTTCAAAGTTTTTTACTGTTTAGAAAACTTTAACCACAAACTCAACTTATATTAAAAGACTATTATTTTAATATAAGTTGAGTTTGTGGTTAAAGTTTTCTAAATAGTAAATCCATTGAAAATTTGGTATATTACGTCGACAGTTCACGTCAATTCGACTCGTTACCAAACTACATACTATAGTTACTATACCATATGCGGTATCAAAAGTAACGAGTTCGGTAACGATACGATAGTAACGAGTACTCATGGTCAAAGTAACGAATACATACGGGACGCTTTTATTCGTTACTTTTACACCTCTACTATGTCATACTGAAGGTTAAAGGTAACCAGAATAGTTAACTCTTAACGAGCTATACAGGTTTAGGTAGTACGTGGATAGGTAAGAAGTTACTCGTAAAAGCATAATCTTAATAATCACAAGTATTCTACCTGTATTGAAATGAGTTGTATATACCTACTATTTATGGAAGTTATATGGAATTATATATTATGTATGTACATTTATGTAGTTATTCTAAGTATATAATTTAGTGTTCACGTTATTGTTATTTTGACGTTCCTTTTAACAAAATGCATAGAGGAAAAATTTTATAACGGGTTATTTTATTTACCTGAAGTGCGTGTGCTATAAAAACATCATAATGCAACAGCAATACCACTTACATTTGCCATAAATTTAGTCATAATAATTTTATAGGCTATGCAGCCTTTTCCAGTAAGTAACCTTTTACATTTGAATCGGTTAGCAAAAAGGTTTCATTTCCAAAATGCATAAATACTGCGCCAAGTATAAAGGTACAGGAATTATCAGATGTGCAATGTAGCAGCCAGCATAGATAGACGATTAAATAAGTATGTGAAATAAAAGAAAATCTAATGAGAGTCCTCATTAAGCTCCTTTCCATTCTGCGCCGTGGCTCGGTGCGGTTTTCCTGTGCTATTGAATTTTGCAGCCGTTTGGTTTCCGAAGCGGATGCTGCTACCCTTAAGGCTCCGCCATTTTTGCATTTTAACACCTCGAATAATGAGCTCTTCTGCACCAAGCCCAACTTTATTGTAAATTCTTTAGAAAGATAATCTTTGAAAATGTTAGATGTAATTTTCATGGACGGTATCGTAAATGTGGCATCGTTTGGCGGCGATTTCTTGAAATATGTTGCATTAAAAGCTGTTTAGACGGTGTACAGATATGTTAGGTTTCGTTTATTATCCTTGGGCCCACGTGATGCGACCGGTATGTTGAACAAATATGTGGCGATGCAAACCTGCATAAGCATCCCTGAGCTTTATATACATAAAATGCAATGTCCCATATTTTCTCTCTTACTACAGTTAGCAATCCTTTTAGTTTAAAATGTCCAGTCCTGTTTTCTGTAACTTCAGTTTCAATCTCGGTAAATGACCATTGTCTAACATACACCGTAATGTGTCTCCATTTCATTGGTAAGACATTAACTTAATGAGTTAGGAGAGGATTCCTCGTCCGACTGATAAAACTTGTACGGAGTTACTTAAGACGTTAAAGAAGAAATAGAGTCTAGGGGGATGGAAGCAACGTGTTACCCATTTGTACTTGTTTATCAAGAGATAAGTGTCTGTGTATGCGGCGCGTCGTTTGCTGGCCGCCTCTGCTCATTAGTTCTGGGGAGATAGCGAGTTCGGATTCCTCCTTTAATTGCTGAACTATCCTGACCGCACGGTGATTTACTGTCGCCGTTGTAATCCTAATACTGTCTACGAGGTGGAAGGATCCTTGCGTCTATACGGCTGCGTTTTATTTTTATGGCCGCGGATTACGCTGTGTACGAGTATTTCAATTTGACGTCTAATCTGGAAGCAGTGGTTGCAACGTTTGCAATATTGAATTTGTTTTGTATATATTTATTTGTTTCTAAATGCTTGCTGGTAGATTTCTTTGCAAAAGCAGGTCGCCTGAAGAGTTATTCAATAGGTTGGATTTCCTTTTCTTCTTTTAAACATATCGCGTACGACGCAAATAACATTCGTTCTTTGCTCCGCATATTCTTAAAGCCATTATTCTCCTCTAGCTATTGTAATAAGTGTATTGTGGGCAACATGGTTTTCGACTTAGGACACAAGTCGCATTGTGCGAAAAATGGAATTATAAGGGTGCCCAACCAGTGCGCGGTAAGCGTATTAGAGTAAGCGGAGGCTTGGCTTCCTTTGATTTAGCACTATTCATGGACCGCTGTCGAGGAAGTGCTGTGGAACGAATGTGGGAACAGTGCACAATAGGGATGCTGCCGTAGGTGTTTTAGGAACAGATTTAAGTTTGCTTGCTTAACACTAAAGATGTATGGGTTATTATTTGTGTGTTGTTCCTGCTTATAAAACTTTAAATGTATGTGATTTATTTGTTTTAGACGATGTGATTAATATAAGTGTATTTTTAGTTACTTACGTAATTTTTTAAAGAAATATCTTGTCGTAATTCGAAAAAAGTGTATGATTCGTTATTTCTAGATAATTAATTAAACAATGTCTTACAAGCACAAATTCACAATAATCGAGAATATCAAAGCCACAAACTTAATAAAATATCGGAAGCGTCCGCGCTCGTCGTACAACTATCGGGCTTTATGAAGAAACGACGCTTCTCGAATGTACAATGTGCTCTAAGCTCCTAGGCGGACGTACTCGAATTCACGGAATAAGTGCTTTGCTAGTCGAAATGAACACCGCTTTTTGAGCCTTATTCGGAAAAAGCCGCCCACTTTTCCTCTAAGGAAATTACCATACGAGAGAGTGGGTTGCGGGAGCGGGCAAGCGTTATAAAGATGAAGATTTCTGAAGTGCTCCTTAAGACGATTTTCTCCAGCCACTTAAGCCATCAAAGCCGTTTCGGTTATTTAATGGGATTTTATTTAATAAATAAATGTGGGCAAAAGGTTGTTCTTGCGAGTAACGTATCGGAAAATCGCGGTTGAAAGTTTTTTCATAACATTTTATTCCACAAAATTTACGTGTGGTATACTCGTATGCGGCGTAGTTTTTGAAAATAAAGTCATCGTATACAAAAGGTATGCAACATTGAATAAGTCTAATACAATATGCATTAACAAGGCGATCCTTGTCGGGGTTAATGAAACTATTTCGCATATATTAGAGTCGGGTAGATTAGTAAATGTGGATGTTCTGTTTGACAGTTAGTAACGCCCTGCTATGCAAATTTCATTATCTGTAATGCGTGTTCCGCCGCACCCTGAGCCGTGGCGATTCTGCTAACTAACACGAGTTTAGTGTTCTGTATTGATGTTTAATGTGGTTTCTGGACTTCTGGTACTCATGATAATAGTAGGTGAATGGATAGGTCACCAAACCGCCTGCCTAGCGTGGTGACTATGGGCAAAACCCCCCTGTGGCAGTAGCCTTGTGGCGTGCCCTAGGGGAGGCTTACGTCCAGCAGTGGACTGCAATAGGCTGAAGAAGAAGATAGAGGACGCCTAAGAGAATGCCCGAGTAACTTAGTTACATTCTTACGACATGTTCGAAAGAATATGCAGCTGATGTATTTTAGTGAAGCCCCGCATCTCGGCGTATATATATTTCTATGTTAGATGTATTAAGAAAACCTGTAGGTGTTGTATGGATAACACATAAACCGCCATGCCACCAGAATATATTATAATATTACAGTTACTTAATTTAATATCCATCATACCCGGCAATAAAGATCAAGATTTCAACCCGCACTACATATTAATCTAATTCACAATGAGATCAAATTGTAATCCCATAGCAGAATCGCACCACTAGACAGATTCGTAGCTGCCTACGCAGCGCGACAATCGCGGCCCATGAATATTTACAACGGCCCATTACGATGCCACCGAGACGTTGATCTTTATCGCCTTTGCATGACCTTTTTGTGATCAGCTGTCCTATCAGCCGCTTATTATAACGCGACGTAATAAAGATGATCCAATTCGATATGTGAAAATGTTATATCGTGTCTGTGGTAAAAGGATTTTGGATTTGGGTGACTTGTTTCAGTTGAATGTGAACACGTGCTTGTGACTTTGACTTAGAGAAACTTATGAGAAAAGTTAAGTCATCGTAAAATACTCATTCTCACGGCACGGGCACAAATCACGAGGTTTGCGCTGCAGTTTCATGACGGTTGAATTCGACAACGTAACGCGACGCCATAACTTAACTCTATTGAAAATTGTGTTTGGTATTTCCATTTGCACTGTGGAATAGGATAAATCATTACAAAGATAACATTTACCGTTATTTTCCATATGTATTACATAATGCACGCTTTATTTGCGAACTACAAAGACTGTCAAAGTGTGAAACTATTACAGTACCCACGAATAACTTTCTCCGAGGTTACGTAACAAGTGATTGACGTTTGCAATAGTGTTCCATCGGCTATCAGTCAGCTGAATGGATCTTTCCGTGTCAAAAGATCGCGAGATTGAGACGTGCACGATTGATGCCTTGTGTCACACTCTACAATCGGGACATTAGCTGCGCTTATTTGATATTCACGCCGCAGTTTTGTTGACATTTTGTAACACGGGGGACCCACTTTCCCAAACTTTGACACCGGAATCTAAACAATTATACCCATGGTATGACTTAGTACCTTCTAGTATATAGTATACCATGTAGGTATACTGATTCTCTTCCTACACGTATGTTGTAAAAGCCCCAAAGATATTGAACGTTTCAAGTTTATTGGCTATTATAACACACAAACGGCATTTCTTATGTCTACAATATAAATTCGTTTGAAGAGTCCAATCAATTTCATTTCAATTTGTTGTATAGCCCTTACGTTCTTTTCCTGGCAAGTTACATCCGCCTTAAAAGATAAAAACGCACTTAAAACTGTCCTGTTTTAAATTAAGTTGTAAAATGTCCTTAGCTGGGTCTCCCATAAATCGGTATTCTATTGGGGTCGTAAGCGTCGCCTGACCGCTGTCGTAGGACGGACATCGGACGGCTCGATGGCATGTATACGGTTATTAGCAGTCAAGCTTGTAAATTTTCTTTCAAAATTACATCGGAGATCTTTATCGCGGGATTCTCGGGTGATAAGCTGGCAGAGCGCGAGGTGGCGCGTCACCTCACCCCATTATTGTCACCACGCGTATTTTTATTGCCACCTATTAGCCATTTACGTGTGAATTATATTCGAGGTTCGCATTCGTCGAGGCTTGTTGCTTTTTTATAAGATTGCCTTATTCAAATAAGGCCAGTTGAATGTTAATCGAGTTTTCGCGTTCTCGACATAACCATGACAGTTAACAAGATTTGCAGATAGTGTTAGATTAATATCTGGCGTTATGACAAATTCAGGTATACTTATAGTCGTATGTTGCTAATATTTTATTGCCAAATGAATCCGGTTTGGGGACACAGCTGCACGATTTGTGATCAATTCAGTCTGTCTGCTGCTGAGAAAAAAGCTGATTAGAAATTTATGAATTGATTGTATATTAAATGACGGGAAGATATATTTAAGGTGATCCAATCCAGAATTATTAGAAGTAAATAACTTGAATTTAGCTGATAACTAATAGAAAACGACACTTGGTAAATACGTAGATAGTTTGTATCTATATTTAATAAGCATATTTCGAATAAAATACAAGTTTTCATTGCGTCCACATTGATATTATTATGTGAATATTGTACAGAACGCCTACTGACATACAATAATCCTAGATCGGGTTGGTAAACTAGATGTATCCCGCGACCTCGCTTTTATGAATTTTGGTATAGGTCTAAGATTTAAAGAAAGAGCTCCGTCACTTGAGCTGATGGGCTTCAAATCTTCTTCGGAGGTTTCTAAGCCAGTTAAGTTTGACCTTTATGTATTTGAATTGATTTGAATTATAGCTTTATATGCGTACTTACGAAACCTAGTAAAAGATTTCTCGTATTATCTTAATATATATAAATCTCGTGTCACAATGTTTGTCCTCAATGGACTCCTAAACCACTTGCGCACACCATGTGCAGTTCGATCCAACTTGAGAGATAGGATAGTTTAAATCTCAAATTATAGTCGCAATTTTAATTTAGTTTGGTTATACCTTTCGACTTGGTTGAGTAAGTAATCAATAGATGGCGCTGCTTTGGTAAACCGACAAACGTGTCATATAAGCTACAATTCAATTTCCACGCGGACGAAGTCGCGGGCGTCCACTAGTTATGGTATAAAAAGTTTTTTGTGAGTATAGATGGATGGATGTTTGTTACTCTTTCACGTAAAAACGGCTGGAGCGATTTTAATAAAATTTGGCATGAAGTTAGCTGACATCCTGGATTAATACAAAGGCTACTTTTTATCCCGGGAAAATATTTTTATCCCGGATGATTTGGACATTTTGTTTTTTCTGCAGTCAACGCGGACGAAGTCGCGGCCGTCAACTAGTTAAAAATATAAACATAGCTATGTATTACAATAACAATTTATTATTCTTACCTTTACATACAAATAAACTCCCTACATAAAAGACGGAAATACAGTCGAGACACTTTGATTGTAAATATAAGGTAGGTAGGGCCACTTAGAAAATTCAATTTCCACTGCCCACGCTACTATGTAATGAGAATTTATTTGTTTAGTATTTTCATAAAGCACGCGAACCTGCGGGTGTAACCGATACTTGTAATATTACAATGTAATAGCTATGTAATTGTGATGTATTCGATTTGAATGGATATTGTTTAGTTTCATGGAGCCCGGGGCTATAGAACGACAGGATTTGGTCGAGGTAAGGGTATTTCTTAAGGCACAGATACTCGTTATTTGCACTGAAAGGATTATTTTTCTCACATATAAATAGTCATGCCTATGCTCTCAAAATGGGGTAGCCAGAAATGCAGCATCACGAAGGGAATCCTATAGCCAGTTATTATTAGCAAAAATATACCTGCCATTCTTGATTGAGAGCAGCAGCGACGCGACGCCTCTGTTTATTTCCTAACAAACGCTTCAGGTAAATACTTAAAAAGTCGACAGCGTGGTGCCGGTAGAGTAGAATACGTACCACCTCATGCCTGCCCGTGGGTAGGTATCGTACGAGGCGATTAAGGGTTTCCGGGAGGCGGGCAGCAGGGCTTACCGTGTTGACAACATAGTCCAAAATACAAACTGCAGTCACCAACCCGCCTGCCCTGCGTGGTGACCCCCCATGGCAATCCACAGCCTTGTGGCGTGCCCTGGGGGAGGCCTACGTCCAGCAGTGGACTGCAAAGGCTGATGACGACTTAAAATTCTATTAATAATACCGATAACCACTAAATGAGTAGGTAGACATTTTCTTAGTAAATAAGCATCGTTCGACTTCGACCGTTATTTCCAGATATTTGCATAAAATGAGAAAATGTTTCGACTAACCTTTGGAATTATCAAGATTTACCCCAATATCCGGATGTTTTATTACATTACACCGGCCCTAAAATACAGTTGCGGAATATTTTTTTAAAGTTGCATAAAATCTCAATACAAAGGCGAGTTGTAAGAGCCGCATGGTTTATGGTCACCTGGCAGCAGCACATACAGAATGGAGTTGTGAAAATGAACTGTTAGTATATGATACATTGTGAACCTTTTAATCAATGTGGTCAGTCAAAGCGTATGCACTATGCGTGTAAAGCACTTCTTACAGAGCAAAAACAGTGAAAAACGTTCGAGTGCGGACTGAATGAAATTGTGCTGAAAGCCCTTAAAATTGCACTTTGTAAACGCCATTTACATGTGAGATGTATCTCATTTATTTCACCACTCATTTATTTCCTTCTATATGTTCCTATATTTAAAAAAAAACTAATTCCTTGTTTAATGAAGTTGTTGTAACTAGCCTAGTCTTGTGGAAGAGGTAGACCTAAGAATGGATGGGATGGACTGCGTGCGAGAGTATGTGTACTGGAAGTAAGTATCGAGATGATGGATAATAGGGATAAATGAAATAAAAGTTCAAATAAATGGGAACAGGGCAGGAAGAATATATTTAACTATCGTTGTTAGAACATCTCCTCGCTGTACCTGTTCCACGGTGACCCGAGAGGCTGAGTGAAGGAGTTATCTCGTGTGTCCGCAACCGCCGAATATTAATAGCGTTAATATCTCTTCATGCCGACTGCCGACACTGCACCGGACTGCTTGACGTCGGTATTTATTCATGCGACGCATGATGCATCACATGCGGGCTTGTGTAGGTACATACCACGCTTTTCTGGGCTGGCGGAAGTCACTTCTGAACCTTGGCAATAGGTCCACATTTATTCATTTATTCATACTAACGAACTGTAATTTCGTCAGCGCAAACTTTACTGTATATGTATGCTGATGTATATGTGGCTACCAAGTTTCATCAAAATTCTTTTTGAAAGTTTATAGTAATTGTGTGCGTAAGTGGCTGCAAAGATACTTAAAAAACAGCATCATTATGAAGGGAAAATCCCATTAATACTTTATACACTATCTCGGAGAAGGGTGCCTCTACATTTACATAAAATGTGATTTAACCCTGAGCAATTTCCTACTACTTATCTGTACTTCTATACTAATATTATAAAGAGGTAAACTTTGATTGTTTGTTCGTTTGTATGTTTGTTTATTTGCAACGAATAGGCTCCGAAACTCTACTGGACCGATTTCAAAAATTCTTCCACCGTTAGAATCCTTTTTGGACCTGGATGATTATAGGCTATAGGGTTTCGCATAATTTCCACTGGGTTGAAATAAATATGAATTAAATACTTTTTTTTTACCATTTGACGCATGAAGGTATATATTTGACATACACCATAGAATAACAAGTCCCCAGAAATAGTCCTTAATGACAGATTTATTCCGGGTAGTGAAGCAAAAACGAGTCAAAAAACCGCATCTTCCGCTCTTCTTACCCGCCGATTATTGCCAAATCGATAAAATATTATCAGTTTTTTAGATACAGTAAAATAGGTTGTAAACATTTGACCTACTAAAAGTTGCTTCAAAAGTGTCCGTGATCACGGGTTCTGGGGTATTAATTATTCTGTAACGTACAGATGACATGACCTCAACATGACAGATTTTTTTTGTTTATCCCGAAGAAAGGGCACAATGAATACAGCATCCATACAGATAATTTCTGAATTTATGATGAATGATAATGATGAATCGTCGGGATCCTTAAAACGAGTGTAAAATTAGTTCAAAAAGAATTGCAAAAACAACATACCTATATGAGCCCACGAAGAAACGGACAGATACAAATAATTTTTTAATTTAACAAGTAAAATGCATCCACTCCCTTCCAGCTTTTTCCGTCAAATAAGATAAAATTTGGTGTGTATGTTCGTTAGGGGGTCTAAGAGAGCACTAAGACCGTATTTCCCGAAATTCCCATGGGAACGGGGCAGACGGGAATTCCAAATTTTTACCGAAATTTTTACTGTACCGGAACAAAAGCTTATTCAATAAGTATAAAAATAAACCGTTTGACGTACACAAATTTGGTGTGCACGTTTGTTAGGGGGTGTTAAAGACTAGTAAGAACGGGTTTCCCGAAATTCCCGTGGGAACGGCATAAACAGGAATTTCAAGTTGAAATCGAAAATTGTTCATTAGGGACTGCTAGGGAGCACAAAGAACGGATTTCCCGTAATTCCCACGGGAACTGGACAAACAGTAAAACCCAATTTTAACGAAAACCATTTGACACAATATAATGATGAAATTTGGTAGGGAGTGTGAGGAGGCACTAAAAACATATTTATCGAAATTTCCACCAGAACGGGACAAACGGGAATTCTATTTTTTTTTTACGAAAAACCGCTATACATATAAATCAGAAATCGGGCATGTTTATTCGTTAGGGAGCGCGAGGAAGCACTAAGAATGGATTTTCCGAAATTCCCACGGGAACGGAACAAACGGGAATTCCAAGTTTTAGAGGATATGTGCCGAAGCGAAGCGAGGGCGGGCCACTAGTAGATAATAATTTTATTCCTAGTATCCATAACAGTTCAGGTTGCCTTTAGAAATAGCCTTAACCAATGGACAAAACCGTTGATATAATGATTACTGGCCATCATGTGGGTGCTGGTACACTAGCGCCGCCCTGTAGAGTCCGTTTTATAGAATAACTCCGATATATTAGAGTCTGATTTTAGAACTAACATTTTTTGTATGCAGTGACGCATAAAATGTGGTCATACACATAGTAATTAGTGCCATCATTCAAAGGAACTATACGGTAAAACGCACGTTACATAAAATATTTTTTTTTAAACGAAAAACCGACTTCCTCCCAAAACTAGAGCTTACTAAAGTAAAATTTTACTAAAGGGAAAATATATATTGCGTTAAGCCGTGTACGACGTTTAGAAGGCATAATATTGTCAGATTTATACGCCAGCTAATGATTAAATAGGCCACATGACAAAAGAGAGAAATGACTAGGCTTCGAAACTTTACGTCTGACAATATATAAGCAACATATAATTATACTCATTCCCGCCCCGTTCCCAATCATTTGGGGTCGGTGCAATATGTAGGTACTCTTCTTTCATTCATCCCTATTATCCGTCATCTCGTTATTCTCATGTCTACCTCTTCCTCTATAACTATATTAATTCGGACACGGCTTAACGCAACATATAATTACACGACTTAACACAATTATCTTCATCTTCATAAGCCTATTGCTGTCCACTACTGGACGTAAGCTTCCCCCTGCCATAGGGGGATTTTGTTACTAAAAAGTTCCACTATCTCGGCGGCTCCATCATCAGACCCTCGTTTCCTTTATATTATGTATAGCTGACCAAAATTATGTATAAAAATCTAAAAACGGACTACTCGTGCCTATTATATTTGAGGATATCCCTAGATTCCTTAGAGATTCCATCATCAGATGTTATGTTTTATATGTAGGTGACCAAAACGCTCTGTAAAAGTGTAAAAACAGACTACATGTGCATACAATATTCGAGGATTGCCCTCGATTTCTCCAAGATCCCATCATCAGATCCTGATGTGGTGAATATGGGACCAACCTGGAAGTATACCATAACCAACTATAAAAAAAAATTGAAATCGTTCATAAATGACGGAGTTCTGAGGTAACACACATAAAAAATAAAAATAAAAAAAAAACATACAGACGAATTGATAACCTCTCTTTTTGAAGTCGGTTAAAAACCGCTTTTGAATATAATATTTGGAATATAATTGTGAAAAATAACATTTATTGTTGTTATTTTAATAGTTCACTATAATCTAAACTAGTTAATTAAGCGGGCTAGAGCCTAGAAATTAAATTATCTCAAAAATCCATGCTATTCAAAATGCCTACGACATCCAGGCCTCAATTTCTTCCTAGATTTGTTTCTCGTGTGAATTGATCTGGGATTCGTAAAGGAGCTTAGGTTACCGAGACGTTTTTAGAACATTTTACGTAAGTAAAAGTCTCATGCCAAGCTCCATATAAAAATGTCGCGCAGTCTTTTCTTTAGTCTCGTGCAACATAGATCATTTAGATGTCATGTTAGTTAATTCTTCGTTCCTGGTAGGTACATGAATACCGCGGTTACGCTACAGCCTAGTCGAGGCGTATTACTCACCTTGTAAAAGCGAAGTGAATAGCAAACTGTACTATTAGATTAGTATAGTTTGCTGTTAGTTGTACAAACTAGTTACTACACAAATTCATGGTATTGGAGGTTGACATTTGAAACATAATACTCTACCGCAGAATACTTTATAGTAAACTGATGTAGTAACTTGCTGGTAAACTGTTTAGTGTTTAGCTATTGTTAATTTGTAAGTACCTAATGCTAGGCAAGCTTACTTCTGTATACAGCTATATTCATTAATTGAGATGAGTCATAGAAATGTTTGTATGAAATTGCATAGGGAATTTATGACATGTACTTAACTCTAATCGTTGTTTTGTACAGATGCATCCAGCATGTAAAAAGTTAGTTCTCATTAGATATTAAAATGGAGTATCTTGTATATAATTCTAGCTATGTAGCTAGGACAAGACGTTTTATAGTAAAGTTTAGTAAGGGCTGATTTTTCCAAACGTCAGATAGCCTACCTGAAGAATAAAGTTACTAACTACTACTATACTGTCTCTCTCATCAACATTATCAGTCAGGCGAAGATAGAGTCTAAAACCGGCCAAGTACGAGTACGCATGATATCCGAAAATAATGTTGATCGTTGCGTTGATAAATTTACTATGACTTCCTCCAGAAAGCGTGCTAGTAATTAATGTTCTTAGCACCTCTGGTTTATGTTATGCTCTAAGTTACCTTTCAATATATTCAGGAACATTAGTGCTGTTCCTGGCTGCATCTTGCACACGCGCCACCCTGTTCCCGCCATAATGAATACGAGTTAATTAAGCGACATTAGCCCAACATCGCCCGCGCACGATGGTAGATCGTTCGATACTAATAAGGGTGTACTTCATTAGAACATCGGTGGTAGCGCAACCGTTTGCGTCACCCAAGAAAATGAAATGACAGTTGGATTTTAATGCAGCTTTTTACCGTATATACCTATATGGTAATAGCGGCCGCCTATGACTACGTCCGCGTAAGAAATTTCGGGAAATTCTTAATGGCTCTTTCACTAGAGGAAGCCGCGGTCAAAATTTCACATTTCTACCATTAGCGGTTACGGCTGTGCCTGAGTCTATTATGTCAGTGTAGTGTATCTATTACGTTGATAGTTTATTTCTTACATTGTATAGACCTGCAACTGATCCTTAGGTATATACTCTAAGATTATCCAAAAGTGAATGGTAGCTACTTTCTAAAAAAACAATTTGTTTAAGTTTTTTGACTCTGCTCTATGTCCACTATATGGTACTCGTAGCTAGAAACTCCGGTCACCTAGTGAGACAGTACCTTTAAAACATACTGAAAGACTCTCATCTTGCTCTTTCTTATGCAATTTGAGAGAAGAGTAAGCGAGATCACGTCTTGCTTGAGGTCAAGATCTGTGCCGTATACTATGTATCTTCCTATCTTATGTTATAAACTAAACTAAATGCGGAATCTAGAGATAGTGTTTGTTTTTCAGTGCATTAGAGGAAAGTTATGTTTTCAATTTGATTCTAGATTACGGATTTAATTTAAACATTCGAAGAACATACTGTCAATCCTTAAAGCTAGACATAATATTGTGATCCGAGACCACTTTGCCCAATTGGGGTTGGATTAATATAATTTCAATTAGAGAAAATGTTTGCTACAACCTTCGAAATTTTTATCTAAAATATTGTAATGGACGCTAGCGACTCCGCCCGCGTGGACTGCAGAAAAAACAAAATGTCGAAATTATCCAGGATAAAAATATTTTCCCGGGATAAAAAGGATCCTATGTCCATCTCCTGGTTCGAAGATACCTCCCCACCTAGTTTTATTTTTATTTAAATATAGATACATATTGTTAAATCCCAGATTATGCTTTCATATAAGCAAACCAATGTTCGCAAAATGTGCAACGCTAACATCTGAAACAATTTGCAAAGCTCGTAGAAGCAGTCGTTATGATTCTAATAAGATCCTAAAGGATCGTTACATAAACGGCCAGCATAGAAAATTATTTAGAACAACCACATAGTGCAAGCTGAGAGTTTCATGATAAGCCACCGCGAAAGCTAATGACCTTAAATAAAATTTTATCATAGTAGCGTCTTGGAACTGAGCAGGAATTGTGGGCATTTAGAGCAGCCCCGGCTCCCCGGGCCATTACAATACACATATATCCAATACTTACAATCTTATCCTCCGTATTTTCTTTTCATTGCACCTATAAAAGTACTGCAGCCCCCACAACGAGAGCGCGGGGTTCTCAGGAACTAACGTCATGGAATCAATCTGGAAGTTTCCCGCGAATCACAAGATAAGCTAATAACAACTGTAGTTAAACTAAATGGGCACATCGATAAACTGTGTCGGCGGCGTCTGGAGGCGAATGATATAATTATAGGAAGCTAGCAAGTTTCATCAATGGCGCACGAAAGACGCGTGCCTTGTGACTAATAAATATTGTACCTTTTTACTCAATACTCTGTCTTCGTTTTGTAACTTCGTCTATTTTGTTAGAACATATAGGGGAAAGGCTGTAAGATCATTTTCGTGTTACACTTGAATTTAGGAATCACAGTTCAAAGATGTGAGCCGTCGGAAGTGGTGGTAGTATTGACTGTAGTAAACAAGTGCCACAATACAGGTTATCCTAAAAAATGTAAGCATCCCAATTTTAAAATAATAGGACAACTTCTACCTTCTGTAGTTCTGCCCTTTTGCAGTTTGACATTTAGATCAATGTCACGCAGGATCATTTACGCCTCGTATGTCCCCCGAAATTCCATGCTGTAGGTGTCGATTCATTGAATGCTCGCATTGCTTCTCAGTTAGTGATATTATAATGATGCATTGTTTCAGGTAAGTGGGCGTGGCGCTGCTTAAGCAACCGAGCGATGCGACGACCGATACACTTTCGAGACACGATGAAGCAATCCTCTTCGTGAGTTATGCGATTCTTACCGTTCTATAGCTGCATCAGAACGTGGGAGAGTGTTGCTTATATTTGCCCTTTCGACTATCGCCGAGTTAATAAATATTGATACCTAAAATATATCACGACCGTCGAGCGTCGTAAACTAGCGAGCGCAAGAGCAGTTCGTCCTTCGCATCTAAATTATGTAACCCGCATTCAAGTGATAAGGCGCAGGAGCGATTGGAGTCTGCTCATATTGTGTTGGCCATAATCTAGCATATCGCGTGGACTCGTGTCGGAATGCGAGTTTATTTTAATATTTAATAACTCCCGGGCGGGCGGAGATACCGTCTGCTTCGAGGCGATTCGCTGCTCGTTTTTCCTCTGTTATCGCTCTGCTTTTGTGTCACGCTTTCGCTCTTATTCGTTTTTCTTAATCATGCCACTGATCAGCCATTCTGGTTAAGTTGCAAATCTACCCGGGCTGCAGTCGGTGCCTTATCTCATTATTTTAAAAATATCTTCATTCATTAATATGCTTGAAATGGAAAATGTTCTAGCGTTCCTAAGAAGGACAAATGTCACCTCAAACAATGACGTGTCGGATCGTTAGAGTAAGTAGTATGCTAATGGTATCTCTCCCACACCAAACTCATTTATCTACATTTGTTACGCTTTGGTGGAGATACTCGATAGTGTCGTAAAGTATGTGCTCTCGATGTGCTACATAACTTATCCATTGTTCTTGAGCAAATAAATTGTAAACAATAATTACGGGCATCACGAGTCTGCGCCACGGCTTCGGAGAGCATCATCAGTTTCTTTGAGCTGTTGGCTTTGACGCCTCCGTACATAAATTGTTTAAGCGCGGGCAGGCGCACGTGACGCGCAAATAAAAATACTAATTCAAACGAGAATTTATTGTCTAATTGTTTCCGATTTATGAGTTCGTTCTGTACTGCAGTACGAAGGAATCCGCACCTTCTCATTGGCCATTGCAAATAGAGAACGTATTGCATTGTATAAGGGCATATTGCGTGCGAAACTTTTCTATTCAACAACTTTTGTGGTTCGCTAAATCGTGACTTGCCATATTTACACTGCATATTTTTCTAGTTATTAAGTTTCTTCGCTAGTTAAAGGTAACTTTGTAATCTTTCCATCCAGTTTAAAGCGTATTGTGTACAATTATTTTAGACCTTTCAATAGCCAGGTTGTTTGTTACAAAGTTTATAACTTGTACTTTTGATCACTTACTTCTAATTATCTATAAATTATATTTAAAAATGAAATTTTTATTAAAATAATAATATATGATATTTTTCTAGTAATATCTGGGTAAGTAATATGTTCTTGGTCTGTAGTTCATTACTTTCACTACAGGTATAGTAATTATCAACAATAGATGTTTCTCGTAAATCTTTACCAATTAAGCTATAGGTAAAGTTCTCTGCTGAGTTAATTGTATTGGCATCGATTGTGACTTACCTATTAGTCCTTTATCACCGTGGAGGCGTTTCTAAGTCTGGTCGCGTTTATAGGTAAAGTTGGTTTAATTTAACATTAACAAAGCATGGATAAAGTTAAACCCCACGTACGGGCACATTATCGGCACTTGATGAACTACGCGCTGCCTCTGAACTCGATGTGCCTTGAGGTTATATTAATAATTGATTTACTGAAAGTCGGGGTATTAAATTTATGTATGTGGAAGTTTCGTATAAGACTGTTACTTTTATGTGTTTACTGGATTATGATGGTCGTAATGATAATGTTTAGTTTTACTAGATAGGTTTCTTCTGATGTCTATGAGAGAAAGCAATAAAGGCATTATGCTCGCAACTTATAAGTATGTTACATTTTTGATACGAAGCTAAGTAATGTTCGGTTAGAAAAAAAAAAACCTTTTTTTAAATAATAAACCCCGGGCATACGATCTGCATCTCGAACTCTAAATCCCGCTCGGTTTCTTCTCCATTCCTTCGTCCTTATTATTTATTCGCTAGTATTTTTTGCCCCTATTTACGTGCCCCGAACGTAAACCCGGCTGATAGACGTAACAGATAAAAGGCGTGTCCGCGAATCTGCCCCGACAATTTTCGTGCTTTTTGAAACGACGCCAACAATTTATTTGCTGTCTGCTCTACTCGGCGCCGTCGATACGGAAGGAAACACTTCACTTTGATATTTTTTTACTACCACCCCGGAATTGATTAAACGTGAAGAATTTAATGTGGCGCAACGCGGATCGGCGATACCGAGCATCGATTGCGAAACGGGCGTGGGAAAGGGCCTTTATTGAGTATTTATGGAAGTAAAATATTTCGGGAATCTCGTTTATTGGCTCCCGTCCGTTCGCTTGTCAATTTCAACGCTGTTTAATCTATTTAATCAATGTGTAACGTTTGCCTTTATTTTAGGCTGGACTTTTACAATAACAGACAATATCATTGCAATTTGAAATGATATTTTGTCCCCTCAACTCTATTTGTAATGTAATAATGAAACACGGATACAACAACGCTGCGAAAATTCTAAGTAATTTTCTTTTTCACGCAAAAGTTGACAAATTGTTTGAAAGCGTGTTCGTGACAGTTTTCATTGTTGCGTCGCCATCGCGTCGCCGGGGTAAATAGTGTCCGGTAATTTCTTTATTTCTCCGGGAATGTCTTTATTTTGAGGGCCTTTGTGATTTTTCACACAATTCAATGTTGAAATGTCACACGAGGGTAAGAAAGACTGCACGGTTGTTAAGCACGACACATTTGCAGATAATGCTGGTGACATATAAATTGTGTGTCTGTCTGTCAGTCACTTGGTCGAGACTCAGCGGGACTACATTTAGACGTGTTTCCGCGAAATACTTATATTACTATAATTTTATAAATAAGTATTCCGTAGTTGCTGGAGGCGCTTAATTCGTACTTTCCGATCCAGTTTTTTCATAGTTTATATTCAATTATATTCGTTTCCTCCACCTGCATTGTAAGGAAACGTAATATACAGGATGCTAATAAAATTATTAATAAACTAAGAATTTGTAGGCTGAATCTGCCAAAGGTACCGGGACGAATAAGTTGAAAGAATCACTTTATGTCATCTTACTTGTAGAACCATCCAAGCATTCATTGCTCTTTGCTCTATAAGTGGATTGTAAAAAAGCATAACGAAACGTAAGGTTATTTAAATAACATTCACACCAGTCTACAATTATGGTTATTCCAAACAATGCGATTTAAATTACGCAAGGAGGAATTAATTACCCGAATGCTCCGCATAACCTCATTATAGATTACGTTCGCGTAGGGATTAACTCTGCGGTGATTTAGTATGCAAAGAGCGTGTATCTGTGTGTAATATACAACAAACGGTTAGGTGTGTGTTTACCTTAATCGTTTATTATCCCGGTTGCGGGATGGTAACGAGATCATGCCTGATTGAACAAAGCATTCGCAGCTAATAGGTATGAAGGGCTTTGTAGAAATTAGGGCATGTAAACGAAAGGTTATTAGATAGGCTATACCTATGGAAATCGGTCATAGTTAAGGCTTAAGGTATTTAAGTTAGTTATCTTAGGCAGTTGACGCTCTTAGACTGTAAATTAGGTTATCGTATGTACGAGTACTCTTCATAATATCAAATAGTTTCATTGAATTTCAAAGGCATTTTAGTCGGCTGTTTTGAATTTTTAAATACTTTTATTAATAAATTGATAGATTTAATTGTTAGTTGGCTTTGTTCAATCTATTTATATTGCCATGAATGCCATTTCCGGTCCAATTTGGGGAAATTCGTGAATTGCATGTACGCATTCCAAATTATTCCTGTTATAGAGTATTAAAGCTATATTTACATCGTTTTGTAAAGGCTAAGTAAACTGTTATTGCTGAGTTCAAAAGCGTAATAAAGAGAATTATATCTAGGTTTTAGCTCGAGATGTGTACTCGGAACGTTTACGAGTAAAGCTAACATTTAAACTTTAAGGAAACAGCCGGAAAATACTACAGTTACTTGCTTTATATGTTCTTGGAGCTAATATAATAATGCTTAGAAGGCTTGTAGACGTTAAACTGAAATGGTTTTGTCTTATGAATAGTATTCTAGTAAGATCTTTCTGATAGTCCGTTTAAAAGGGTGAACGTAACGCCCGTCTCGGACAGATCCAATCGCATATGAAAGCAAAGTGGTGTAAACGCGCCGATATGGGGCATCGGCGAAAGGAAACCGGAACAGGAAATGCAAATAAATGATCCTTTAGTCAAGGACAATACCATTAAAAGAAACGTTTTCCTTTTCAATTTCCTCGCACGCCGGCCGTCAGCCGTCCGTGATCTTCGATCCGCTCGATCATGAAAATATATAGCTTCATTCCAACGATCGCTATCGGGAAAGCTCCTTAATCGGTTTTCTTTTATATGAAAATGGACTTTTAGATTTATTGCCGCATTTTGGTTACGTTTCCGAACGTGATATACGTCTCGTTGGGCTCAAAATTGCACACTAAACAAAAACTCAACAAGCCGCCGCTCCATATTTCAGCAGCGCCTCCATTGCGCTCGCTGAAATATTGCCTATGAAAGAAAATTGCTTAGGGAAAGTGCGGCTGCGTTGATTTCTTATTTGGTATTCATTGTGCGTTGGAACGGATCACACGTCCGGGTGTGAGATGTCTCTGGTTCGTAATGACGGAGGGGATTTATAAAGCTTAGAACGAATAAAGTCTATTCTTTATGATCCTTGCGAAGTTTAACAGGCTGCTTATCACACTCGTATGCTAAGCCCCTTTTGTCAGAACTAAACCAGGATTAAATATAACTGGCGTTTATATAACATCGACATCGCTTTCGTTTAGTTTGAAAGACCAAGACGTCATGTGTGCATTTGATGCAAGTTAGTCTGTGTATGCCGAGGGGTTCTAGTGTGGAGACTATGTACCGGCAAGCACAGTGTGTGAAGGCCACCCGCGTGATGGAAGGATGACATAGCTAGGGTTGCGGTATCTGCGGAATGCAAGATGCTTCCAACCAGTCGCAGTGGAGGTCATTGGGGGAGGGTTTTGTTCAGCAGTAAACATCTAATGGATAAAAATTATAAAGTCTGTGTATGTAATAAATTGCCTATAAACCGTTATTTATGTCTTTGTCACTTCTGCGCTTCATAAGACCTAACCTAGCAGATTTGGAAATACATTATTTTTATCTGAATATTATCTTTTTGCTGCTTTTGTTTTATTTTTCAACAGAAATTTGGTTATCTTAACAAATGCACGAACAACCGGCCGGTGACGTTAATGAAATGTGATGTTTCTGCTTAACAATAACGTATTGCCTTCCCGAATATATATCTTCATACCGGCACTTAATTTGGTGACTTTGCCGTGTTCATTGCGATAACAGTCATGCGTGCGAGGTGTATTATGTCTTGCGCGGGCGCATCGTGACTATAAATCACTGCTTTCACGCGTGCTCCTCGCAACGCTGCAGTGCTGGTAGGTGTTTTCGAAAGCTCTGATCCAAAACTCACAGTTGATCATCTTAAATTGTAATATAGTCATTATTGGACCTATTTATTAATCAACCGGTGATAGAACTCTTTATATTTTGATATTCAAATAGCAACCTACATAATACTTTAATTTATTCCGTGACTCATAGACATTCGTTATGATGGTACTTACATTGAATATCACGCCGTGCAATTCACAGTATCTGAATCGCGATAGCAATATGTTAATTCATTCATGCTTGGTTTTGACATAGCGTGGCGGCTGGAGATGCATCAATATTCGTACTCGACTTCCTTCGCCCACGTCGATGCGTAGGAGGGCCACAGGGCGCGTGCTTCTCAAAATTTCCTCTCGCAACCTATGGGATGTGTGATTCGTTCCGTCCCAAATGTAACCGTATCAAGTTTCATTGTTAACTGACATGCATGTGAGCTTGTTAAGGTATCAGAGCTAAAAACCTCGTTAGCGGTCAGTTGTTTCTTTGAACCTGAAAACTGACGAAATAAAAGTACCCACCTAACTGTGAACGTGAAGTTTACTTACTCATCAATGTATAGGTACCTATAGTTATAAAGTGAAGCCTAAGAAAGCCTATCGGTTACCCGAAATATAAGCGGCGCACTAGTAAACGTACTTATTCCGTCAATATAAATGCTCTTGTAATTTAGCTTCTTATATTAAAATCCGACCCAATTTTACATGCCTATAGAGTCCGCTCAAAATTTATCTAGGTTATTACACGGGTCGGGCCATATTTTTTCTTTAATTTAAAATTAACGTCGTCATGTGTTACTGTATTTTTAACCCTCTGCCGCCCGGGATGGTGTTTACCTAATATAACGGGTACCGTCTGGTGTTCCGTAAAAAAGCCTAACTTGGCAGTTAATTTTTGCGCGGGCTTCATGTTATTTTACGTAATGTCCGAACTTTATTAAAGCAAATATTAACGTGCGCGTCCATGTGCGCGTCCCATCATTTTGTGCAAGGGTGTTAGCAACGTGTTGATATTTTATTTACTTTATTGCCGGCCGAAGCGCGGGACATTGTGTTCGTAATGAAGCTGAACTCTTTCCGTGATTTGCCGGGCAGTGATTTTACACATCTGTTACACTGTGCAATTGTATTTATCTCTCGTGTTTCATAATTTTAGCAACATATTGTAGCATCTATTTCTGATTCGTTATTACCAGGAAATGTGTAGGTATGTCACATGTAACGTTTATTAAAATAGATAAAATAAAAATATTTCTATTATATTATAAGAAAGTCAGTCTTATCATCAAAAAAGTCACACCTAGTACGAGTATTGCTTAAATTACACATAATAACTTATTGTAGTGTTTTGTGCGCCATGTGCATTATTTTTGTGTTATGTATGACACAGAATACTTAGTAGTGTAGGTATGGTTGGTTATACGTGATAGATACCTAAAGGGATAAAAAAAATCATCTCTTAAAAGTAATTGGACCTAAGTATCCTTTGTTAAATATTTTCAGGACTCTTAGAAAATTCTCAAGACTCTAAAAGGACTATTGGAACAGAATGGACCAATATAATAGGCTATAATAATGTAGCTTAACGAACCTATTATTTCTTATCATAATAATTCGTAGTCCCTTAAATTCCCAACGAGACAACTAAATGTTATAAATACGAAAGTAAGTCTGTTTGTTCACTCTACTCTTTATTTACTCAACCAACTCTTCTTGAAATTTTGCATACATATAGCTGGGAGTACCTACTTAGAAGCTACATCATTCTCTAGTCCACTTTTCCCTGCTTGCTTTGACTGTGGGATCTCCTTTATGATCCTGCTGTCCTGGCCACGCTATTTCGGGAACACACCCGTGTGTATATGTATGTAAATGTAGCTGTACGATCTCGTTCGTTATCCTGTATTTTTGGCTATTACAGTGGTATGACTCATCATAACTAATTCGTATAGAGTCAGCACCACACACAGTGGTGGCTGAATGCTGGTGCCAGCAGCGTAGGTGTTATTGTACCATTGTGGCTGTAAGCTCCAACAAGCTGCTCCGATTGCGAATTTTGCATGCGTCGTTTTGCAAAATAAATTGTGACTGAGCCTAACAACGCCATTCATTAATTTATACGTAAGTTTTGTAGATAACTTTCTTTCGATGAAGACGTCAATCAATTTTCATGCTTTTGATTTAACACCATTATCATTAGCACATAATATGATTTCGCTAAAGAATGATCAATTTATTTAATTATTATGCAAAAGAAAGCATAATAAAAAAATATATCTGGTCTTTATTTATAATTCCGATATAAACCATTTACATATTACATTAATAAACTGTAAAAATGAACAACGATTGGATTTATTTACGTATTCAAGTCAAATAAATGTACAAAATACACGTTGGAACATAAATATTTTAACAGATAAAAAACATATTAACGTCGGAAAATAACGCAATACTTTTAAATACCTTTTCACCAATTTGCAGGTTTAAAGGTTTATCGCCGATCGTAAGGAAACGATTCTGCATGCATCTCTACCTATGAGTAATAGCTATAGCTTTCATGATATATTGCGAATAAATAACGTTGCGTACGTACAGGTCTTGCAGTCGGTGGTCCCACAGGTCCCACATAGTGACCGCGGGCCTGGCGACTATTTAATAACTGTAATTAGTAAACTATCCCGATGCTTGTTGTCATTATTTTAGGGCCGGCGTTATTTAAATATTTTTTTCATCGATATCGATACAAAGGAGATCGCCGAGCTGATTCAGGTTTCGAATTCCTTTTACAATTAAATATTTTTATCCTATCATCATCTAGTGCTTTTCTAGGTTTCTTGATAAGAAAGCATAATGTGTAAGGGAGATCGGGCCTTGTGGCGTGCTCTGGGGGAGGCCTATGTTCAGCAGTGGACTGCAATAGGCTGACGATGACTATGATTCACTAAGCGGTGTCAGTAGTCAATTATTTGTCACTACATATTTGAACTGAATGTTAATATTTACTATCGACTCCATGTCATCGACACTGTCTTTCACTAGAAGAGGGCGTTTGCGTCCATCGCTCAGCAGCAACTTGTCTTTGCGGTGCGAAACTGGTCGATAGCAATCGTGGCTTGTTAGTCGCCATTACTGATGCAAATTTAACAATTATAACGTGCCAATATCCTATCTCTGTCGTACATCTGCTGTGTGTGAATCTACTTTTTCTACTATGTTATAATCTATGGTTATAACACAGACAATAAAGATAAGTTAGGTGAATTGTGAAGTCCGTTGCATAATATAACTCCCGTGTCTTATTTCGGAACAAAGATTTTTTGCATGTAGTCATATAGGATACAAAACAACTAGCACCATTGTCCAAACGACCTAGGTATTGGTGAAATGAACTCTTTAGGTATAGACTATGACAATTAACCAAGCAATGGCGAGTGTAAGGTTCGAAATTTTATTACTCTTTAGATCAATTTAAGCAACGGGACTTCAACGTTTGTAGTGTTCCGTTTTACGTTTATGCACTATAAAATTCGTCAGATGCTTTATGGATATTATTATTTACTATTTCTATTGCTACCGTTCCTCGTAGAGTTCCAGTGCTTTCCTAATTAACTATTTTATGCACACCGTATGTAACTGCCTAGGTAAAGTAACTGTAATATTAAACTTACGCAGAATTATTAGAGGAATCCCTGCATCTTTATTATGGCTAACATTTCGTTTAGACCTCGGCCATTAGGGCCGCAGTACAGCCTGGCTAATTGATTTACGCAAGTACATTCGACAAAATGGTAGTAAACGATAATTTACGCTGGAGTACTAGCAAACTGACTGCCTATATAAATCTTGGTTGTCTCAAGTGGACTTGCTAAATGTGACGTGAAGTCGTTATTGAGGAACGGTTATATTTTACAGAGCATATTAACGGTTTGACTATAAAGTATACAAGTTTTGTTTATTGAGAATTTACATAGTTGGGTTGATAATAATATACGAAACAAAAAGCTTACAATCTCATTAAAATCTAGAACATATTTACAAGTAGTAAATTGCCTGCAATTATTTTGACTATAAAGTATTTTATTATTATTCTAGACCGGCTTATCATTTTAATTTCTGTGTGTGAGCATCAGTGACGCAATAAAATACAATTTTTTGCTATTGAGTCGGTTTTGAGTGTAGCTAATCCAAAAAGTGGCCCGATATCAACGGCAACTATGCTGATTAGAGAGTTAGCCGTTTAGAGAATGTTGATTTCACTATGTCATCAGTAGCACAGATTTGACAGCCGCGTTGCTATGGTAACCGCAATGTTAATACTGCATCTCCTGACGCCGCGGAATGTCGTCTCCGAGAAAACTTAGCTATTGCGGCTTAATCAACTTGCCGCCTCCCGTTCAATCTTGTTAGCGACATAAACTCTCTTATAATTTAAGCGCGGTTGCTCCCATACTCCATCTAAGCGCGTAACCGCTTTAATACGCGAAAGCCTCGTTTCTAAAAGCTGAAACAAAGGCATAACAAATATGGTTACTAAGTTACCCGGCATTCGAATGAGTTGAACTACGCAAGCCTCCGCTCCCAGCTAAAGTGGTTTGGTGGCGCGGAGATGGGCTCCCGATGACTTCCTTCTGAGCTAGTTTCTCTTGTATCCTTCATTAAGTAGGTAATAGCTTGAGCTTAAATTGACGACTAACTATAAAGGCTTTATTACTTTATACGGTGCTTCGTTTTAAATTAATTATAAGTTGCTGTTTACTCGCCAAACATTGTATCGTATAGGCGATGATGTATTCCTCGTATAAGGCTATCTTATTACGCCGGCATCGCTTTTACTTTCGTTTTTAATAGAGATGCATCCTAATTGGCTCTTAGAAAATTTATAAAGCAATTATAACTTGTTACTTTTATAGGCAGAGCTGATTACATTTCATTGTCTTGTGGGTAATATAGTTGAAGTTAATTATCGGGTGTTTGTATAGCGATTAGTTGGACCTTGTATCAAAGCTAGGCGATTTGGATTTTTGCCAGAGAAATGATGATTAGGTTTTATCATTGTCGTTGTGGTGTTTAGCCAAAGGTAATTTCAGTTCATGTGTTCTGATTATTTACCTTATTATTTAGGTTTTATCTTAGAATGATGATTTTCGCTTCGCTCTGTAGAAGTACTCGGCTCAATCACAAATTCAGCAACAAATAGTTTGCCGTACACGTCAGACATAAAACATTGTAACAACCATATCAAACAAAATAGGACCATGTGGTCCTATCGGTCCTTGGTGCTCTGCTTATCCCGTAAGGGATAAAGGCGTGATTGATTATATATACGAGGGTGCATTTTTATATTCGCGGAATGGGTAGGTAATTAATAAATGAGGGTACTTTCCTTAGTCGTAACTGGTTAAGTAGCTCATTATTAGTATAAATAGAACGTTTTGTTTTAATCGGGCCATTACTATTTGAATTATCGTCGATCAAACAACTCAGTTGGGAAGAACATTGTGAAAAATGGAGAAAATCGAGCACCGCGCTGTCATAAAGTTCCTTACCAAGCAAGGTAAATCGGTTCAAACCATACTAGAAGAGATGTCATCCGTTTACGGGGAGTCTTGCCCCGGTAAAACCATGGTTTATAAGTGGCATACCCTTTTTAAGCAAGGCAGGGCTTCACTTGAAGATGATCCTCGGCCAGCACGGCCGATCGAGGTGACCACTCCGGAAATAATTCAAAAAGTGGAAAAATTAATACTGGAAGATGCTAGACTAAAGAAGAAACAGCTCGCAGAAATGGTTGGAGTATCCGATACAACCATATTTAAAATTCTTCACGATCATCTCGGCATGACCAAAGTCAGTGCAAGGTGGGTGCCGAGAATGCTCACGCCGCCTCAAAAACAACAGCGCGTAGAGTGTTCTCGCGCGTTTTTGGACCTCTGTAATGAAGACCAGGATGGAGTATTGACTCGAATTGTTACTGGGGATGAAACTTGGGTTCATCATTATGAACCTGAGTCCAAACAAGATTCTATGCAGTGGCACAAAAAAGGTACACCACCACCAAAGAAATTTAAGGTGTCACAGTCGGCGGGAAAAATCATGGCGACAATCTTTTGGGACTCAGAAGGAATCTTTTTGATAGATTATAAAGATAAAGGTGTCTCCATAACCGGAGAATACTACGCTTCAATCTTAGAGTGATTAAAGGAAGCAATCAAGGCAAAAAGTAGGGGCAAATTAACCAAAGGTGTCCTCCTTCTGCACGACAACGCGCCTGTGCACAAGAGCCGTGTTGCGTTGGCTTCCCTGCATAAGGTGGGCTTCGATATTTTGGTTCATCCACCCTACAGTCCTGACCTGGCTCCCAGTGATTATTATCTCCAAAAATGAAAAAAGAACTTCGGGGGAAGAAGTTCTCAAGCGATGAAGAAGTGAAGGAAGCAGTTTCAGCTTATTTTTCAGACAAAGAAAAAACATTTTTTTTCGAGGGTATACATAAGCTAATTGAAAGATCTGAAAAATGTATTAGGGTTGCAGGAGAATATATTGAAAAGGAAAAATAAACTTGTATTTTTATTTCCACGTCTTACCCCCGATTCCGCGAACTTAAAAACGCCCCCTTGTATGTATGAATGTATTGGCCGCGTGGTGCCGGCAGAGTAGAATTCGTACCACCCCATGTCTGCCCGTGGGTATCGTACGAGGCGATTAAGGGTTTTCGGGAGGTGGGCAGCAGCGCCTCCCGTGTTGACAACATAGTCCAAAATACAAACTGCGGTCACCAACCCGCCTGCCCAGCGTGGTGACTATATATGTGGTGGCAAATACCTCCCGTGGCAGTCTTGTGGCGTGCCCTGGGGGAGGCCTGCGTCCAGCAGTGGACTGCAATAGGCTGATGATTATGATGATGAAATGATAGGTGCACATTAGAAATTACAATGAAATAGTGATAAATTAGTGCCAAAGGATAATGAGCAAAAAAATGTATGAGTACCGATCAGTAACGATCAGACCTATATCGTTGGAAAACTCCTTTTGTGACTATCAATTGTTACTATAAGGGTGATGCTCAAAGCGTTGAAAAAAGTTATAGTTAAAAGAAATCTTAAGAAACTAGCATAAAAAATAATTTCCTTTTTTACTTTAAATGTAATTTTTTGTGTATTCATAGTAAATAAAAAATCGCTTTCCAACGATATACGTCTGGTCCTTATTGGCCGGTGGGGATATTTTGCCCATCCCCCTTTTATCTAAATTTGTTAGTTTTTGCATAAACAAATAACTGAGTAACAAACATCTAAAATTTCTTTGCTTGGTGCAGATTTCCTGCTCATCCAGTTATTTCTGATCGTTGGACTGCTGTAGTAGGTACAAATTAGTCGAGAAGAAAGCTGGTGGAAATCAGAAAAACGAAGTTATGGGATCTGATCTCGACGAGGATGCATTTTTTAATAGTTAATGTTTATAATATATTCTTAAGACCAAACCACCGAAGCGTACCTTTCTCTATTCTTGTCACTACGAGTAGATACGTCTTCTTTCAAACTACCCAATTCTCTTAATATCATAATCAATTTGAATTTATTGCAAAATTTTAGTTGCTTTCTGCATTAGTTTTCCTTCATTCGGGTAACAGTTAAGCAGTTGGCAACACAATCCTTCACGCATACTAGCATCCTTGCAAATTGTCATTGATGATTGTCATGTCAGTCATCTCATCAATCATGATAAAATTGCCGCATTCACGGAGCTATTGTTTATTGATAGTACTCCATCTAGTCAGAGCGAAGCGAAGACCTATCATTAAGGCTTGAGCACACCGGATGCGTGTGCGTGCACGTAAGCGTAGACGCATACGTACCTCTGAGTTGTAATGTATGGAACTGTATAGGCACGGGCAGACCGAATGCGTATGCGTAGACGTAAGCATAGACGTCAAACGGTGGCAGTTTTATACATTAAACTCAGAGGTACGTGTACATCTACGCTTACGTGCACGCATACGCATCCGATGTGCTCGAGCCTTTAATGTTTTATGTTTTACAAAGACAGTTTGTAAAAAAAGCTGAAAACTAGAATTCTCTGCTTTAGGATAACCTATTCTTGCTAGGCGCTGATCTATTGACAGTTTTTTCACGTAGCCATACAACGATTGCTTTACCAAGATCAAAGATCGTTAACCGCGTTTTTGAAAGCTATGAGATCTGATAGGAGGCCTTCTTGTCTTATATTTTTGCTCTGTTCTTCATAAATTGCCTTCACGAGAGACGAAGCACATGCTAACTCGCAATGTCAACGCCGAAGCCGGCACACGTGTGGTCTCAAACGAATGCCCCATATTACCAACGCTCAAAACAAACAGCCATTTATTACTAACGAGCTCGTTCTTATTTAATTTCTCTGATTTCATTCAAATTTTTGATGACTTTGCTATCGGCGCAATAATTCAAAGTAGTTATTAGTGCATTATTTTATTATATATTCCCTTTGCGAGCGGTCGTAAACGGTTTTTATGGTAGCCCTAACAAGCGACGCGGCCGCAAATTGAAACTAACCGCAAAGTCATTTAATTCGCCATCACGCAATCTCCAGCCTTTCTCGTTATTGTTGGAAATAAATCCTGTGAAAAGAATAAGGCCCGTGTGGTGTAGGTGTTTGCTGACAAGCGGCAATAGTTTGTATAGGTTTATTCTACTGCTGTAGTATCTCATCAGCCATTTCTGTACGTATTACTGAAATGTAGTCCGTTTTTATGGTTTTAATGAAATTTGTAGAGAATTTGTGATCATGCTTGAGTCAATACTGGACATTGCCTATTACTGCAGTCAAAATTGGGATGCAAAATTAGTAATGTTGCATTATTAGCTGAATTCCTTACATGAATCATAATGTAATATTAATCTTATTTATATTTTAAACTATAATTGGCTGTTACAAACAAGTTAGATACTCGTAAGGGCGCAAAATTAGTAGCAAAACGTAATCTTGTTAAGATAGTATCAAAGGAAATATTTAATGCGTCACAGGGCTTACATAGGTAAACTTGTTTAATAAATACCGTAAATAGCTGCGTCAGTAAATCTAATGTTTAAGATGAAATTGACAAAGTTAATGCTTCCTCCTTGCTGGCGAGGTATTGGATGTCGCGGGAGATAAGCGTGGCTAGTTAACATTCGCGCGAATCACTGAATTATGAGCATTGTGAGGTGGCGACCCGCTGGGACCACCCGTGTGCATTTAAACCCCGCAAAGAACATACCACCACACATTGTTTTACTCAAATCTGTCATAACCAAGAACATAAAAGTCGGTTAAGGATACCCCATAATGCGCTCGATGTACGCAATGAATGCATGGGCGCTAAACCGTGCGCGTTGAGTAAAAGAAGACAATGCTGTTTTTAATGCTTAGGTACGGTAATGTTCTTTCGGGATTGTTGGCGTATTTATGTCGGTAGTAACTTCTGAACCAATATTGTTTGCGATTTGATAGCTCTATCAATTCACTGAAATTATCCATTACTTAATGGAAAATAGTTTATACCACTTTTGGCTTCGAACTCATTGGCGTGTTATACGATACGATTTCGGGAATTAAACGTTATCCTGCCCCCCTAGCATGACCATGCATCGTGTATATCGTATCGTCTCTATACAAAATTAAACATGGCGGCGGCGGCGGCTATATTTATCGTATTTTCACAGGCTGATTATCGATAAATCGGTTTGTCATATCGTGTTTCGCATGTCATGCTACTTGTGCTGGTATAATAGGCGTTAACTGTCATCCATGTCCTTTTGAGTTTTTGAAGTAATTCTACACACTTACTGTTTTTATGGCGTGGTATACTAAAGGCGTTGGTCTGTCTATTTACTTTTAAGCTTTTCATGTAATTCTTACACACGTAGTAAAATTTATTTTGAGTATTTGTGTTACATTCACTTGCGAATGACATAGCGACTCTACAGTCTTCGGTCTACAGGAATTCTTTATTCTACATCATTCAGTGTTCACACGACATCACACCATGAAATTGTATGGAGTTGCTGCCGAGGTAACACTATAGTTATACCGCAATAGGGATGTAAGGATCTGATGAAATTTAACACATCGTATTTAATAAATGAAATTGTATTAGGCGTTACAATTCGGAAGTTCAAACATTCACTACATAATAAACAGTCAGTGGAGGGTGTAGGGCCCGGTGGTGGGCGCACCCATAGTGAACATCGTATTTTTTTATGTACCTTTATTATACCTCTTTCTATATTTAAGCGTATCATAAGCGTATCTACTAGTAAACTTACAAGTTAAACGATATTTTAAATAGGTATATGAAGATTATGTTAGTATATGTCAAAAAGTTCATGGTTGTCCGTAGTTAGGTGGTTTTTAAACTTAAAGTTTTAGATACATTTATAAGTAAGGAAGGAAATAATAGGTAGAAATATTCATGGTGTCTGTGTGTTCCTGCTTATGGATTAAGTTTGTAGGCATCATAGACCAGCCAGTAATTACATTGCAACAAGGACATGTAACCCGATCCAAGCTTTAATGGAATATACCTATAGAGACGCGGGTAATCTGATTAAGTTGAAGTTGAGATGGTAACAACATAAGTTACACAGCTGTACGAGTATAAGAAATATCTACCTACTGATGGTATGTTGTACCTAGTATAGGTTAGTCTATTTCTTTCATGAAATCTCTGCTGTTTCATTAAACTGATTGATAATTATATATTTATAAATATGATTTAAGAAATGTTTTTTTTTCACCCGAGTGAGAGTTGAACACACGACCTCTCGCATGCCGTGCTTTGCTCTAACCAACTGAGCTACCGGGTCAATTATATTTGTACCTACATTTTTATTGTTAAATTTTGTTATGCAAGCGTACTGAACTGCGTTAAAAGGTATATAAATAGCTACTGACCACAAAATCTGAGGCTCTGAATCAAATATAGATACTATCTGAAAAAATATGGAATAAATGATTGAAATAAAAAAAAAATGTGGATAGGTTATCTGTAGGTATAGCATTTCGCTAAGCATACCTCTTCTGTTACACCCTGTACCTAGCTTGTAAAATAACCAACATCCGGTCGCTAATGTAGATTTATTATACTGCAAATATTTAAGGCGTATTAATTTAATTCTATAAGTGGGTATACTGAATTAATTGCATACCTATAAAATATGCAAGTAATAAAATTGCAAAACGATTAAGCCAGAATTGTAACATACTCGTATATCTTTGGTTCTTCGTCGTTTTGTACTATGAAATAGGATTAAATACTGGATAACGATTTTATTTAACTGTGCCATTTTGCGCTGACTATACTTCACTAGAATTCATCAGTTGCATCCTTCGTGCACGTTGTAAGAGTCGACTAAGGAACTTAGGCATTCTCTCAGGCGATAAGCTATCAACTTGTCACTGGTCATTTACATTTTACATCTATGCCCGCAATTTTAAACGTGGCTGTGGTATCTCCTTTTTCATTCTGCAGTACTGGCTACATTTCGGGAACAGAGCCGTGTCTATATGTACCTATGCATACAGTACCTATGTTGGCGAAATAGGTGCCTACAATTAACAGCAATTAATGTTTATCGCTTGTAATTTCAATATAATTCTAGCGACAGCCCACGATTTCATCCGCGTAAACTTGCTAATGCACTGCCGGGTCGTAATAGGAATTCGCTTTTAGTATTTCCGAGTGACACTACTGACAGTTCACCGGTAGAGCCAGAGCAGTCGACGGGCGTGGTGGCGCCAGTTGTAACAGAACAGCGTCGATACCCTGTACGTAACCGGCGACCGCCAGAACGGTTCCGAACTCTTGTAATTTAACTGTTAATTTTATTTACAGAGCTATTTTTATAAAATTATTAATAAAGAAAATGGAAAAAATTCTTCACCCGAGTGGGAATCGAACCCACGACCACTGCAATCCGTGCCAGCCGCTCTAACCACTAAGCTACCGGGTCTATTTTTATTGCGTTTATTAGAATTCCCGTTCTTTACTGTTCCTGTAGGAATTCAGGAAAACCGTTCTTATTGGAACACACATTTTCTAAGATTAGCGGTTTAGAGAATTCGTCAGTCACACATGCATTTTGTATACCTACACATATAAAAGTAAAACTGTCAAAATGTACCTTGAAACTAATACCAAATCCTATTAGCTGCAACAGAATCCATATTTCGCCGACCCTATAAATTAATTGGTTAAGAGCAAGCAGGGCATTCTCGAAAAGTCTCGAGTTGGAACGAAGCCGAAACGGAACCGTAGACGCGTAGACGCTCAGAACAAAGCAATAATTACTTTATGGTGACGTAGTCACCAACCCGCCTGCCCAGCGTGGTGACTACGGGCAAAACCCCCCTGTGGCAGTAGTCTTATGGCGTGCCCTGGGGGAGGCCTACGTCCAGCAGTCCAATAGGCTGAAGAAGAAGAAGAAGTAGACGTAATTAGATATATAGCACGAGACAGATATTTGTTTTTATTCTGTCATACTCGCGACCGATGCCTGCTAATATATACCTTATTACTCAAGCGATAAGTATATATTGCTTCGCACCGCGTTTCGTTAACGGTTCGTTAGTTTCGGCTCAAAATTTTTCAAGAATTGTCCCCCAGATCACGATGACAAGCTAGTTAAACCTTTCTTCTATGTATATCTACGTGATACGTCACGTAATGTTTACTTAATCTTGTTAATGTGTGGCCCCACTCGCCTCCTATCACTGCGCGAGCTTTTACATTATTTTATTATGCAAATTGCCATTTCATATCCTTCCCTGTTTGTTTACTCCCGTCTCGCTTTATGTGTTTTGATACTTTAAAGTAATTACTATTCGCACTTAATGTCGCGTTAATACGATTTTATGGGACTTAACATTTAAATGGAATAATTTAGAAGTTTTTAATAATAATATGCATAATATATTATGTTAACATATTACGTTCAACAGTTTGACCCTTTAAGTTATAAAATATTTGATGGGATTATTATTTAATTACTGGAAAGGACATTTTCTTTATATGCCTAGTAAAATCTCATTATCTATGTGACCTTTTCTTTGACACAGGTGATTTTATAAGTATAACATATTCACGTGTATTTACGTCACATCTACGCAGTTAATAACTATGAAGGTAGACAAAGTAGAGGTGGCCTAACAACATTTGTTCATAGTGAGTCCGTGTTATTAGAGCCACAGTCTAGTCTACTTCGTTTTTAGTCTACTGCAGTCTATTGCTGGACGTAGGCCTCCCCCAGGGCACGCCACTAGGCATTTTTGGACAATGTTGTCAGCACGGGAGGCACTGCTGCCCACCTCCTGGAAACCCTTAATCGCCTCGTACGATACCCACGGGCAGGCATGGGGTGGTACAAACTCTACTCTGCCGGCTACCGTGCGGCTGTCATAGTGTAGTAAATAGGAAGAAAAAAATATTTACTACAAAATTAGCTGGTGATTACCAATTTTGAGCTGCAAAGGCAACACAATGGCATATTAGGGTTTACCATGATTATCGCATCTCCTTTTTATGTTTTCTTCATGATAACAACCTTTTTGTTCAGTTTCTTTACTTTCGCAAGTCACGTCGAAAGTAAAACTGTCCAATTTGTCATCCACAATAAGTAGATAGCATCGCAAGCCGGCGCATGGAGAATACGTCACATTGGAAACGCACACGCGGCGGACAGGACAAACGAGCGACAGATCCCGCCTAATGAGCGGCGAGCCTAATGAGACGCACAGCCCGCAAACAAAACAGCGTATCTGCAGAGGAAAATCTAGGTGGTTATGTCCTTTTGACCGAGAGTGTACGCACTATCGTAATTAAGTAGGTACATTCCGTGGATGCAAGTGCCTAATAGGCAAATTAAGGATGGCTGCTTAGATTTACGCAAAGCAATTGCGCGGTGGTATGTGGAGGAGGTTGTTTGTGGAGCTTTATTCTATCAATATTTGTAGGTACACCTTTAGAATGACATATTTTTAAGACGACCTTTTTTTGTACACAGTTCTATAAGAGAGCGGTTAACTAAGATAACTATTCAGTTTCTCCTTATTTGTGTATTTTTAACAGCATAAATAGACATTTAAGGTTATTGTTCGAGCTAAAAGAATAAGGCATGTATAGACCTCCGGTGTTGATACTCGTAGAAATTATAACTCTATCGGATTAGAGTACACAAACTTCCATCAATTTTTCAACGGTATAATTAAAAAGTTACATATATTATTCCTTTAGTTGAATTTCGTCAAAAAAAACCTCAAGAGGCACCCCTAGCATCGTTTAATTGCAGACGTAAAAAACCTACCAACAAATGAGGCTATAATTTATATTTTAAAAAAACTTTCGAATTAATAGAAAAAGTTAACGGTCTTCGGCACGCCCCCAAAATAATATAATTTCCTTTACAAAGCCAAAAATTAAATTCGACGTTATAATGACTCGTACATATGGTGTGTATTCAATTAGAGTTGTGTGTCGATAATTGTTTTTTTTTCATCTAACACATGTCATACACTTGCGGCTTGGAAGTAATTTTTGGTTCATACCTTTAGGCGTACACTGAATTTTGGGCCGATCGTAAAAATTTACACGGAACGGGTGGCAAGTGTGTAGCGACATTGTGATTGTCGATCTATTCCATAGTGCAAGTCCGATATAAGGTCGCTTTAACTTTATTAGACCAAGGGATGTTATGGTTATGAAATTTCGGATACAGATTGGATACGGATATAGCAATGATTATTATATCGGATATGGATACGGATATGAAATTATTTCGTATTATCTGATAGTTTCGGATAATTTTGAATACGGTTACAATGCTTCCTAACATGCCTGTTTTAGACATATTCATACATTAAGGATAAAGTTCGCTTTTATTTCATTAATTTGATAACGAGGACGACAGTTACAGTTACGACACATCTCTGACAGACAAATTAATACCTGTAGGTACTGTTTTCATATACCTACATAGTTGCATTATTAGTACCCAGTATTTTCCAAAAAGCCCAAAACGGCTTGTTCTTAAAGGTCCACGACTCTATTGTTCTTCTTTTCCCACCGGGTCCATGAAATGAAAACCATGGACGGTCAGTGTAAGATTGAGATGATTTTTGTGATATTCCGAAACTGTGATTTTAATGCCTTTAATTATAAGCCTATTTTAGTGCAAAGAGACAGTCTGACACAATAAAGACTCCTTGTTCATCTAAACTAAACCATTATCTGTCTTTTCTTTCATAATAAATTGTCCCAGGTTTTCCTGCTGATTGTACCAAACATTCTCACGGACCTGTTTTTCAATATCGTGGGCCTGTTGGGAATTATAGTATGAACTTAAAATTTTTGAAAACAATAGAGTCGTGGACCTTTGGGAATAAGCCAACAAAACAGTGGCACTAATCTATTCTAATATACTAATCTATTAGTATAATGTGAGGGCACGAAGTTTTACTGGCCGTAGATAGATAGGCAGATCTATAATGATATATATTTTTCTTTATAGACTATGTTTTTACGTCGTAAAGCTAGGTGCTACTGCAGCAGCGGTTCCGTTGTGTGATGTTACCGAATCAGAGGTGCCTATACTAACATGTAATGGCAAACTAGTATATGAATAAACTGACTTAAAAAAAAAATAACCGACTTCAAACTTTAACTAAAAAGCGATAAATAACGTAACTAATTTATCTACTTAATACATATTAAATATCTAAAATTATTTAAATATTTACAACTTAATACCTAATACTTAAACAAAGTCATCTTTAACTATTTAAACATTTTCTTTATTAATAAAGAAAGTGATCTCTGAAGAAAAAAAAAATTGAAATCCGTCAATAATTGACGGAAATATCGGTGGACATATAGGTACATAAAAAGAATATATACATACAGACGAATTGAGAACCTCCTCCTTTTTTTGAAGTCGGTTAAAAAGCCACAGGGTAAAGAACTCCAAATAAGCTTTTGTCTCTTCTCTTCCATACAAGTTCATTGGACTGGAATTGTAAATATTTTAATACAATTAAAACAAGTTTTTTTTATCACGAATATTAATATGTAGTTACGACTAAGTACTACTCTTATGTCACAGAATTTAAGTTTTTGTTTGTTTTTTTTTACCTCGCTGAATAACATTTGCAATTATTTTGCAGGTGTTACAACAGTCTACCTATATAATGACAGGTTGGGAGGCCATCGCCCACGGTCACACTTTAAAATTGTTCTATGCACTTGTCTTTTTAAGTTGACTTTACCATATAATTACATTCCGCTTAGTATTTCTAAATAGTTTTAGTAAATAAGCATGCAGAAGAAAACAGTGAAAGACATATGCAATTTTGTTCTCCTGCCTACATACCTTAAAGGCAGCAGTTTGACACATACATTTCTGCCAAGGTTAACATCTGTTGTAAGTTTCAGTATTCATTTTGACACATAAATTTTTGCCAAGGTTTAACACCTATTGTAAATTTGTTCCTATCCGCATACGAAGTGCCGCTCTGAGGTATGCAACTATGTGGAATGTAAAGTCAGCGTATGCGAATGTCGTGTAACAGGGAAAGATTACTGTTACCCATTTTATGACATTGCCATAAAATTCAAATAGGATTTCGATTTTATCAACACCAACAATAGGCTGGTGCTATTTCTAGAATAGGATTATTCATTCATGGAATTGCTATTCTTGAAAAAAAAAAAACGTGCATAAATCGGATAAGTGGTTCTCGAGATTTATGAACATTGCCATATAATGCAGACAGCGAGACCGTGTATAATATTCTAGTAAATTCTCAGTTCGCTGTAAACTGTTTACACGTACCATTTAACCTGCAGATGTCTATGATACACATCTCTATACTCTGAAAGGTTCTTTAAAATTAATCTAGTATTTCAAAAACAGTACAGTGTAAAGGCTTATACTCTCAGAAAAAAAATTTAAAGATAAATTTCTCTCTATATTTGTCATTTCTTTGACAAACGTAACAACCGGAATACAAATTTTATTTAATATCTATAGGTAATTATTTATAGCCAATGCGTCGGATATTTTATGACGTTACGACAACATTTTGACTTGGTACGTGTAAATTAGAGGGACATATTTCATCAGCACCACCGTGTATTACTGGTGAGCTATAAACGACTGTTGCAACTAGGCTCGTTAGCGTTTTTGATAGATGACGCCCAGTCGCCGGCCGTTTGTTGAATTTTGTTGTAACACGCGTGTAAACACTCGCTCATGCGGTTCGACAACCAAATAAAAATGTGCTCTCCCCTTAGGCCAACGTTAACGAGCCACCATATAAATAAGGAAAACATATTTTACAGCTCGACTCTACGATTCCGCTGTTGAAATTAAAATTAATCGTATCGAAATTGCGGATGAGGCTGGTCGTAAAAATATTGCGTATATTGGTCAGCTAGTCGGCAATCATTAACGCGATGTGTTTTACAGATCTCGCCAATCTGATATAAACGTGAATGTATGATGTGAAGTTTGGATGTCCCTCACTCTTTAACGTCTAAACTATCGAATCTATTTTTATGAATCTGACAAGACTTACAGACTTACTTATACATTTAGACCTGTTCTCCTTTTGCTAAACCTGGCTGTGGGAATTCCTTTATGATCCTGCAGCTCTGGCTACCCTTTATCGGAAACACAGCCAAGTGTGTATGTATGTGAATTACATTACACGTATAAGACATGTTTGGCATTTAAAGTGTTAAACAGTTTGGTCAAGTCCTGCAGTTCTACCCTATTTCGTAAACAGCTTTTTCTATATGTTGACGGTTACATCGTGTTTATTTATCATAGACATAGACGGCAGCTAATGCCAGTTTATGTTCACATTTCGATTAGTTTTTATTTCGTCATAGATTTTAATACGATGACGCTAATCGTTTTTGGCGGCATTATTCCATAGTATCGTGACGTGGGGCTTATAAATTTTACTGTGGCGTTTCACACTTTAGCACTCGTCAACTCGACGCAAAGCGCACGAGAGAAGACAGACGACTATTTTGACGAAGACCGGTCACGTTTCGTCGATGCTCGTCATGAGGGTATTTGTTTTTTGTCGGCGAGTGAAAATTGAAGAGTAATTTTACGTTTTAGTGGTACCAGCCCCCTTTCGTTCCGCTGACTTGAGTGATGGTTACCGTAATTAGGGAGGGTATGAGCAACTCTGGAGACCGATGCAATACCACTTATTTGGCTGTTTAGTGGACTTGATAGGAACTAAGGTTTTGTCCTGGCAAAATGACATACTCGTAACCTATTAAAGGCTTACTAGCGACACGGCTGTCTTTAAAAATGTAGCAAGTAAAAATACATCTACATCACGCGGCTGTGTTCTTAACAGCTAAAACTGCAGGATCACTAGGGAGATCACGACCACATTTAGCATAGCGGCGAGAAATATAAAAGATCAGTGACATGTTGATAGTTTAGGGAACGCCCCGGAGTTTCTTAGTCGACTCTTACGACGATGTTACATGGTGAAGTAGGTACCTATTAAATACAGAAACTTTTGAAATTATGTATTACAGAATTAGTTATTCGAAAAGTGATAGCCTGTTCTCTATCTTGTAACTACTAGTGTCTTAAGATACGAACATTGTAAATTTATTTACATATTGTTATATACTAAATATTATGTTCTTGTGGTAATAAAATGTGTATGTTGGCATCGTTTTTAGCACCTTTAGCTCTTAGAAGAAAACAAAATTGCGGAAGATAGGGCACGTCTTTAAAATCGTCAACAAGAAATTAGGCATTACTAATTAGGCACTACACGCCCGAACACACACACAGCTGTAATTGTATTTAACTTTGTACACTACTGAGCGATAGAGACAAACCTATTTATTTCGACAGAAGCGCGAGCGAGACAAGCGCGTTTCAATAGAGCATCATCGGAATAATTTCGGGTTGAGTCGTGTCAGCTCGTGTCCCAGACAATAAACTATGGTAGGAAGCTACTGCAAAAACGAAACACAGCGGGCGCATTCGCACACGCACGGCACGTGTTTGCTTGTTTAACTTGTCGCACATAGATGTATCATATATTTTTATCTCGCTCTGCAAAATGGCGATCAAAACAATAAGTGAATTTACAATTATTGACCTAAGAATTTAAAGTTTTCGTGTACTTATGCGTGAAAAGTGATTCCATGTGATTTGTTTTTTTTTGAGTGATTAGTACAACGCACAAAAGCACATGACTAATAACTTTTACCCCGCTTAAAATAAAAAAAGAATTTCTCCCGTCACACGAGCGTGCTATTGCTACTTTCAACTGCAAATGAGTAAAATCAGGCGACGTTGGCCTAATTTAAGCGGTCCATGCGCTGGAGACGATTCACCTATCTTCCGCTATTTTGTTTTCATCTAAGCTTTAGCTACTAGAAAAAGGGAATAAAAACAGATAGGTACCTTATGTTTTAATCATATCTCTACTATTGCAATTCAGTCCAGTCAGACATGGAGCCAATAAATCTAATATAGTTATTGCGTAAAAGCAAATCTAGTCCACTTATCTGCGCACAGACAAGAAATGTCGCGGGTATAATTGAATGATTCCATTACGTATGCCCAATACTGTTATCATACGCACATGTTATGTTATGACAATAGCAAGAAACGCAAGATTAATAACACGGCCGTATTTGTAGACCGTTAGACCACAGTATAGAAAGAAAAGTAAACCATCTTTCTAAGCTTGCTGCGTTCGATCGTCAATTTTGACAACAAATATAACTAATGTCTCTGTTGTAAAAAGTCATCAACCCTTTCTTGTGTTAGTTAGTACCACTCCAATTTATGGTCATATCTTTAAATTACCGTGAGTCTCGCTACATTGTGTAGGTACAATAAATTTTTTTAGAAAGTCAATTATCTAGATGTAAAAAATTGTCAGCGCATTTTACTATGGTCTCAAAAGGAGAATAAATGCATGAGTAGGACAAAATGCGTAGGTTATTCTCTAAAATTTTTCGTTGATGAAATGTATGACTGTAGGTATGGCCTTCTCGATCCCGCAGTTCTCGCTACCCCATTATTGGGAACACAGCCGCATGTATATGAATGATTGAAATGTATGACGTTGTATACTGTTCTTCTCGTGCTATGTCTAGGCGGCGACACGAGTGATCGCGGTCTCGGATCAACAAGGGCGGAAGAGATGGACCGGATCATAAACCATCACATAGCTGTGTCGTAACTCAATACCGTCGACGCAGAAATTACTAGTTGCGCTGCGCCAAAGTCTCCACGCACAATATTTCGAATAATTGGCGAATCGGCCTAATCGACTCATTTAAATAGTGATATATGTATATACGGGTCTATGCTGACAGTTTTACTATTAATAGGTACGAATTAGAATCGCCGCTGATGTACGATAGTCAACGTAAAATGTATACGTGTTGCTCTTTATAGAGATACGTGTCGCTAGGGTATACTTGGATGGTAGACTGTATAGGCACCCACACATCCTAATATTTCTAGAAAGACGTGTAGGTTGAAATGCCGATACTTATTAGTTTAATAACAGTTTGAAGTTTATAAACTCGATGCATTTCATTTATGAAGCGCAATATAAATTAACCAGGTTTTATTTAAGTTTTTACAGTATTCTCGTTAAATAATATGCTTGGTGTTTACAAGTACTCGAAAACTTAAATTAGGTAAAGTTATACAGCTGAACGCCTTCTAGCTTCTCCAATATTATAAAAAAGAATAATGCTATATATCATATCCAATATTAATTCCTAACGTCGCTCATCGTCTCGACATAATTTATAGATATACAATATTATGTTATTCCTAGACCTGTTTAGTTGCTATCATGAAGGTACGACAAAAAAGAGAAGGTAAAATAAGGATTGTCCATAGAAAACAGTTTCTGGCGGAATCACTCAACTTTGGTAAAAAATAGTGATGGCAATATTAGTCTATATTGGCGGGCATAGGGAAGAAATCGCTCTAAATAACAACGGCTAATTTACCTTTCGATGGAATGTTTTTAGTTATGGTTTAGCTTTGGTTTGGCTGTGTTCATTTGAAAGAATTTTCAGATATTTTCAACTTCTTAAAATTTAGCGCTATACGAAATGTGCATAACATAACGTTTTTGCTTATATTTAATTTTGGTAAATACGTTTAAATACGTCCGGGAGGGCAAACGTGCTATACGTTTGCCCTCCCGGACTACACTGGGCATTTCCTCTTTGGGTTTCCTTCATGGAATTCTCTCGCACACGGAAGTGACTCCAAAGACATTCTCCACTGGCTTTTTCATGTAACTTCTGTTAGATTGTCGCTTAAAGTGTTGTCGTGAGGAATCAATCGTGCGCCCGTGTGAAATTGAAATTCTCTATAACATTGTGGGAAATACGCGACATTTTTAAAATCCCTTTCATTTATTCATAGACAGTCATAAATACACGGCTCTGTTCCCAAAGGGGGATAGCCAGAACTACAGGATTACAGGGGAGATTGTACAACGAAGCATTTATTGAGTCATACTAAAATGCTAAGACTTTGAATTCAAACTGATTATGAATAAACATGGATCGTCGTCATGGTCGTCAGCCTATTGCAGTCCACTGCTGGATGTAGGCCTCCCCGAGAGTACGCCACACGGCTCGATCTTCCGTTTTTGCCATCCAGTCACTGCCAACCGCCCTCTTTAAGTCATCGGTCCATCGGCCAGAAACATGGATATCATAGATCGTTATTACATTGCATTTAAACCGGTGATGATTTTCTCGAATTAAATAAATTCAAACAAGATTTGAAAGATCTTAAGATTTTTTTAAATATATTAACTATTAAAATATAAACGTAACATTTAAATTAGACGTAAGTAGGAATTGGGTACAAGATATGGCTGGTGACGGAAAGAAAATTCAAAGCTAAATGCTTCGATAAGTTTAAGCAGTCCATTGCAAACAATATACCCATCTCACACTAATCATGCGCAACAACTTCCTAGTGTATTGTTTCGAGAGGTGTTCGCGACTTGTTTATAAACATAGTAATTTGCCTTTCGGCGTGCAGTCTCACCTCCTTGGCGTTAGTTCTAATAGCCCGTTCCCACTTGACGGGTGTAAGACCCGACCAATCGTCCGTTTTTTTTGCAGTTGTTGTTGAAGCTGTACTCTGCAAAAAAATCTTTTTGACTGTTGGATAGTCGCAACCAGCACCCGTATGATGAATTTGGTGAGAGCGAGATGTCTCACTTTTAAACGTCAAATTCACAGAGCTATTAACAACTAGATAAACTAAGTGTGTATCTATATAACTATGTACTTTGCATGTAAAAAATAGAATTAAGAATTAGAATAGACACTCGTTCTCGAGCCAGGGCTGAATGAATTAGGGTTGATACAAGTGGTGTGCAATCCCTTTTTACACACCAAGTAGAAACACTTGCCTTGTCTAGTTTTTACTTAGATCTGTGGATTTGATGTTTAAAAGTGAGACATCTCGCTCTCACCAAATCCATCATACTGGAGCAGCGTGTAGTCTCATTCATGATACGATTTGCTAATGTGTCCGATGATAATCCATAAGCGTGTAGTCTCATCAGCTATGGACGTTAAAAAGAAAAAAAATTGGGAGTACGCTACTCTCATTTCCCCATAGTCCCAAGATTATTATGACTACCACGTACATTGAAATAAAATAAAATAAAAATTGTAATAAGATAGTGCCAATTTTATTTCACAAATGCAGGGACTTCCGATTAAAACACGGACCTGACACCCTTCCTAAGTGGGAAGGGACTATTAAGTTTAAATACTCTGTTATATGCATGTAACACGCAATACGTTCGTTTGTGAAGAGGTCACAGGGGATGCGAAATAGCGACCTGGCACTTAGGTAATTAGTCCCGCATTTATTACTAAAGCAATTACTGTAAACATACTATGTGTTCTTGTTTATTTCGTAAAATATAGCGAGTTTTGGTCCCTACATTTCTGTGGCAAATATTAAAGAAGAGTTGAGATTGAATTTTCAACTGCAGTTGACAGGGTAATACAGAAAATAGATATTTTTATACAACGTATCTGACTTTACATTTCAATGTAAACTCGCGGGCTTGCAGTGCCTTACTTTCATGTTCAGTGCCGTCGTATTGGCGTACTGATAACGTGTGGTATATATAAACTATTTCTTGACAACTTATTCAGAAAACTGTGTATTCGTTCGTATTTTTTACCTGAATACGCTGGAGGGAGGGTTATGTTTTTTGAGTGTACATATTATGTAAGTTTCTATGTATGTATGTATATTTTCTTGGCACGCTCTAGAGATTAAACGGCTTGTCGTATTTGAACTTGAGAGGTTCGTTAGATTCGTCTTATTCGTATGAGTGACACTTAAATTTTTGCGCAGTCGGTTTTTTTTTTAAGTAGGTACCTAAATGATGTTGTCCTTATTGGTGTCTCTTCCGACGAATTGTATGTATTGTCTTACGCAGGTTCTTATAATATACAAAAAATAGTTACTAAGTACCTCATTTTCATCTTTTATAGCTAGATTGTAATCGTAGAGTTCCCGTTGTAGACCTCCCTCCCGGCAACGACTTTAGTTACCTTTGACCAGCTACAGTGGTGTCGTGGTACTTGTTAATACAAAGTAGTTTATAATGGTGTAATTGGAGGTGTTGATACGTGTACCGCAATTAGCGAGCCAAATGCAGAATCGACCCTTTGGCTTTTTGTACAGGATTACATTTGTTAGATAGCTTGTACGAGTATAGTGGTCGCGTTAATTGAATGCTTTACATTTAAATGTGCATTGCAATATTTGCAAGTTGTGACGAGGTAGCATTCATGCTATTTGACTTGTTTTCATGGTTTTACATTAGCGATTTTAGTATATTTAGACGCCCGCGATTCCGTCCGCGTGGACTGCTGAAAAAACAAAATGTCGAAATTTTCCGGGATAAAAACATTTCCCCGGGATAAAAAGTAGCCTATAAGTGGGACCTGTCACAATATATTCCTGAACACTGCATCGAAATCAGTCCACCCGTTTCTGAGATTAGCGTGCACAAACATTGATCCGTTACAATTTTATTATATGTATATAGATATAGATTTAGGCCGGGAGGTTTAGATGGCAGATTTACCTAATTATGAAATACGAACCATGTGTTCTATTTTAGAAGATTTTAGATAATACTTGTGTAAAAATTTGAAGTTGGTTATTCCTCTTTAATCAGCCATCAATAAACAAGTACCTATTATTTACTCTTGTCACGCTACATCTGTCACAAGATGTCTTATAAGACATGTGCCCAGACTTTGCGTGCGTTACAGTTTTTAGATCATTATTTTTTTAACGTATTCAATTTATTTTGTAAAAAGTCATCTAAGGACACGTTCTTCGAACATACGGTAAACGGTGAACTACATTCTTCATAAGTATCTCTTTTAACAGCTGCCAACTAATTTATCAATATTCCATCTGTCTCTAAAACCTTGTTAATAAGGTGTCATAATGTTAAGTGACAATTAAACGAACACTTTTCATTATTACAGGAATGGCTTCATTAGCATATTACTGTTAATGAAAATACTTTCCTTTTTTATATATAAGAAGTTATTTTAAAAGAATGTTGTTGCTCTTCAACCATTCTAGATATTGCATAAGATTCACTTTTCTGATTCTTCTTTTCACTTGACTAAACTATCTTAAATAATAACAGAAATTCCTACTGTACACTACATATTAGATTCTCTATCTAATATGAGCAAAATAGCAAGAACGCCAAGCCCCAGGTAAACAAAAATAACTGAATTAATTTAGAATTCTTATGAAACTGCGAAACGTCCCAGTGGAAATATCTCCTGTTCCTAGCAAAACTAAGAGTTTTCACTTCCTGCTGCGTTGCTCATTCTTTATACAAATATATACGTGGTATTCTCAAGTTGCTATGTTTGGTGTAGGTAACATAGTTGTGTAGGAATCCAGTCGAAGGTGCTGTAGAATGAGCGCGTTAGCTTAGAACGACTCCACTGGAATGTGATGCATGTTTAGCTGTTGTGGCGGCACTGCACATGGCTGGGGTTTTAAGAGCATGTCTTTCTATGTTAGTACTGCCTCATATAATGAAACCTAGTCGCTGTATGTAGACTATAGAAAGTAGAAAGACCCCGTGATGAGGTTGGGTGGTTTAGTTAGATCACCTGGCACCATTTGGGTAATGAATGGATTTGGATATAGTTTGTCTAATTCAATCGAAATTCGTATATAAGTTGACCAAGGAGTCTTTATGCTAAAATACGTTTTGTGCTGTGTCTAATTTAGAATCGGTAAGCGGTAGTCTACAGTTTTTTGCGAACATGTACTAGAGATATTGTTGAGTAATAGAAACTACATTTTGTGTAAAAATAGGAGTATTTTAATGGAACTGGTAAGTAATAAAAATTTGTGCCTACACAAATAATTCCTGCCTTTTTCACTCTGTAAAAGATTCTTTAGAATGTGGAGTCTACGATGAACTAGTTTTTAGATAATGTTTGTAATCGAAAGTAAGTACCATTCGTAACCAAGATACGTTTCAGTAACTCAAGTCGTGCAAACTATGCTTTATGGGACTGCGTTATGTTACATATTATTGGGGATATAACGGCGGGTCGTTACATTATCGCAGAACACGTATTGGCCACACGTTATCTATTGTAGTAACGTTATCGAGTTTAATGTTTCAGGCATTTATTATGTGAGATCACGTACCCAATACTGCGGGATTGTTAAAAGATTGCCTTTATGTACTAACTGTGGATAGGTTTAGGTATACGCTGTCGTCTTGGGGTGGTGTGTTTAATACAAAATTATCTCAAGCCACCAAGCTTGAGGCTCAAGCGGCTTACATCCATATCATTAATCGTCATATTATGACTTAGAGTAACACGCACTTGGCTATTAAAAATAACTCTCAACTTCTACCTCTCAGAATACACAGTACTACTGCCTTTTCTTACTCGAGTACCCTCACAGAAAAAGTTAGCACTGAGAACACAAGCATGAATTTTGACGACGCCCTAAGCCAAATTCTTGTCGTATTTTGCACACTTCTGCCCAACCTCTTTGATGGATATGGGCGTAACTATATGTAGGTACGTTACCCATATATTGTAGCTGTACCATACTAAAACACCTATCTACAAGCCGAGTATAACTTGGGGAGCTAGTCTAAATGCACTTCGCACTTCAGGCTAGAAGCTTCAAGTACAATGACTGTTGCCTTTGCGGTACAATTAAATAAATCGATAGAATCGAGTTACGTGACTGAAAGGGAACCTATCTCTCAGTTGGTGAACATAAAATTGTATTAGCCCTCTATTTAGATGCATTTACATAGTGGATTTTTACCCTTCTTCCTACCCGTACTTACTCTTCCTCCACTCATTATACGCATATTATCTTTTCTCATACAGTCCATTAAAATTTTCTTAATTATATACCCTATTAAATGAAGATTATATCTGAATTTGCCTCGGAAAGCACGTAAAACTGTTGGTCCTGCGCCTGATCTCTCTTCGGTCGTGTCGGCTTTCCGTCCCATCGGACTATGAGGGTAAAAGAACAGAGAGTGCATCTGTGTTTGCACACACTTGTGCACTATAATATCTCCTGCGTACCTGGCCAATCTCCGTAGAGATTGGTCGCCTTGGCCGAAATACGGTCGGAGTTCATCATCATCATATCCGAATTTGGTATTATACGCATCATCAAGTAGTTAGTATAAGCTAACTGGTGAAAAGAAGGTGTGGCATTTGAACACTTCTGCCCAACCTCCATAGGGGATAATGGGCGTGACTATATAGGTATCAAGTAGGTACTTGTTAGTATAACAGTTAAATTAGCTTGACTGCTTGAAACTATTCGTGAAACATCACAAGACGTTTCCCTTAGTATTTCCTATTATATTTTAGCATCTTATAAGTGAATGCTGTTTCCTCGTATGCAAATACGCGAGGTAAATATAAACATGCCTCTATAGTGAGGTGCAGAGAAACCGCGGCACAATGGCGGAAAGCTTCCTAACATTGTAGCTATTGTTAGGGTATAATCCCTTCTTTGTCGCAGTTTTACCTAAAGATTACTTTCACGGTGGTTCCAGAAATATTTCTCTGTTGTCGTATATTGCCTTCTACAAATACTTTATATGCTCAAATATTTTTGTATGAAGTTGAATGCAAATTTATAATTTGCTAATACGGTGTTTGAAGTTTGTGGTTAGTTCAATTATTGAGATACAGTCATTATGGGATGTCGATCTCTTAATTTTTTTATAGATCTTATTTGCGAAATATCAAGATTAGATCATATTATATGAATGTTCTAATTGAAATATTACCCACCGTTCCTTATTCGAATCTTACGATATCACGGAAGGAGATGCAGCTGATGTATTCTAGTGAAGCCCCGCATCATCACAAGAAATCTGGAGTAAAATGTGCATAATAATGTCTACTTTTGATTTCACTTGTAAAAGTATTAATATCGTTAGCTCTATAACTACATGCATTTATCTCGATGAAAATCATTCCACTTTTAGTCATTCGTAGTACACCTATTAGCCTTCTTGAAATAGCCATAGTCGTATAGTCAAGCCTAGTTCATCACCTGCAATAACTCAATAATGTTAGATGACTAAATTAACATTAACGATCGACACCATTCCAACACATTTAATGGTCTAAGAGCTAGGCGACAACTTAGTATAGTAAATCTATAAATCCTTTGGATATTACTTTTATAGACGAGGCATGCCGATAGTTTATAGGTTAGTTAGGTTCTTGTAGGTAATTTGGTGACTTGAATAAAATCGTTAAATTATAATTATATTCTGTGGCACAGTAAATTACGAAGATACCTAGTCAAGGCACCACTGCCTTAAGGTGTTTTACAATAATATAAATAATATATATTATTAAACGCTCCCCGTGTTATTGCAAAACCGCGACTAAACTGAACGCTTTTATAACAAAGTTTAAAACGACATTCGACAGCAAAATGTATGGAATCTCTCAAAATTGGACTACGTTTTCCTATACTTAAACAATGTCTAAAATTTAGACTCTAAATAATTTTTTTATCATAACACGGTTATTATATTTTACCTTTTTGTTGAAAATGCTGCCGTCTCCCTGACCATTAAGCCAGTTTCGTTGTAAGTTGCAGTAAATCGTGAGTCTATCCCGTGTTGTCACCGAAGCGACGCCAAATGTCGAACTAATTGCTTTGCGCAACCGAGACGATCACGACTTCTCTCATTTGTTTATTAACAGGAAATTGACGTAATATACTTTTGTCTGACGGTACGATGGACAAATCGTCGGTAATGTCAAAGATAATGAATTGGCTCGACTATCGTGTTGATGATTCCTTTTACTTCCGCTGCCAGGTCGAAAAGTATCGCAAGTAGATCCTCTATTTAAACCATTCTTATTGAGGACAAACATTTACATTTTCAATTTAATTCGCAACACAGTAGCACAGTTTCTTAACCGTATTCAAAGTTGGTACGTAATTAATCAACGTCTAACAACATTCTTAGCTGCTTCTGTGAGGACAAGAAATACAGCCTTTAAATGTCTGGAAGATAGCTAGTCGGTCGCTGGCAACCAATTGTCCCTTTTACCGGGTCGGACTCATTAGCATGGCCCGATCGCTGCTATCTACCGGGATTGATACATTGACGGTAAAGGTCTCTTTTGTAACTCCTACCACACGGTATCCGTAATTAAGACTACATGCTTTACCTGATAGTTTTGCTATTGATTGATTGTATACGTTCGAGAGGTTTTGTAAGGAAACATTAGGCTAATGAGTGTTGTGTAATACATCCGAATGTGTTTCCAAACGTCGATACATAACAACAGATAGGTACGGGCTGGAGTAATCAGGCACTATCGAAATTTAACGAGGCACGATTGTTTTTCTCAGTTCTGAATAATATTGAGCCTGAGCGTTAGTATCTGATGGGGATACTTTCGCTGGGCGTGTTGTACTGTTAGCCGGTCAAGTTACAAATGAACGGTGTGATTATGGGCGCGGATCTAACTGCACGATAATTTAAATGTTCGCGGTGTATGCGACCCGCTCAGATGGCCACGATTACACCCGTGACTTCCTCTTATGGCAAACTCGTATCTTAGGGTTTTGAATAGAATTATGGATGCTGCAGTTGCGGTTTTAGCTCTTTAATTATGTGTAATGCGGGAAGTTATTGGAGATAGGAATAATGATGGTTGGAATATAAAGTATTGGCACTATGCTCTTGCATTATCACACTGTGTTATACATACAAACCACATCCATATTCTCTTTTCCTTTTGATAGCGACTCGTTGTATGTTACAAATTATACTTTCGATTTTGACTAATAAAACTTTAGGTACCGTAATTTCATTAGGCCTCCAGTTTTCTTTTTCGAGCCAACTTTAAACTGCAGTGTACGCGATATGAATTGCATGTACGAGTAGCAACATACTGGGCAAATGTACAATAGATTAGCTACCAAATTTAATAAGAACCTCCCCAACAATCCGCGTTACGAGAATACCAATACAAAAATACCTAAGGTAACATCATGCTATGTTTGAAAGCTTACTAATTGTATTTTCAAAGATAATTGCTTTGGAGTATTAATCCGTGATAGTCATTATCGAGCCCATCACGTAACTGTCAATAAGTTTTGATGTTTAGATGAGGATAATAGTTGTCTCCAACTTTGCATCAGCCCTATCAAGATGGAATTTCTAAGATTACTCGCTAGAAACTTATTTATACTTAGCGTATTTCAAACGTATAGAGACTATTAGAAGCAACAATCCACTTTGTTCACACGAAGTATTCTCTCCCGACTTAAGTTTCCTTCCTGCTTAGGTAACAGAATCACAGATTGAGCGGGCTCGTCCCGACCTCTCATCCCGTTCTATCGACACCACTCGGGAAGCTGTGCCTACTTAAAGCCACTTTACAATGCCACGTCTCGACGCCCTTTGTGCACTTGTCGTGCGTTTGACTGGTTTGGAATAGCGGCCGCAACTCTTCGCGGAAGCGAGATCAGCCGCGCGATTGCCAAAGACACGCCGGCCCGCGGTTCAATCTCATGTGAGATCGCAATAAGCTACCGCATTAGAAAACAATTATTGTAAAACGTATACGCAAAGAAAGCGATTCGATCATCCTGGGAATAACTTTGCCGCCGAAGTTGATAGCGTTTTTTACCATTGAATTTTTTTTGATGGATCGTCGCAAAATCTATGATTGATTCGTGGCGTATTATTCGTGGCTTCACAAGAGTCCCTACCGCGGGGTTCGCGCTCGCAGCTTCTGGCGCCCTTTAGCGGCATGATTGATTGCTTGGCAAACTTCATATGTTTGGTAGATAATTTTGTATTTCAGCCATAAACAGATTACGCATGAAAAGAATCATCACTCTCCTCGAGCCGCTGAGTACAGTTTAGCTCTGGAAATTCATCGTGACTGGCGATTTGTTCACATCGTCTATACAACCTGTTCTATAGTACTACAGATCAACCTAACTTAAAATTTGAGTTAAGGATAACATTAAAATAAGAAATAATAAAAGGAATTAATCTCTGTGATCGGATATTTTCAGTCTAGCACAAATTATTTCATTAAAAGTACCTTTCAAATTTATTCATCTTTTAGCATTTGCAAACTCGGTAAGACTCCAATTCTAAGCAATTCATAACGATTAAGGCACGACACCAGCCCGGCTCTGTTCACGCGAGAAATGAAAGTGACTGGCAGTTGTGTTTTATGTCTTTGCCTCTAATAATTCTTGACTTTATAGGTCTCTATTATTTTACTGTTGCAATCATCTTTGGTTAAATAGATCGACCCATTACACATTACTGTAGAGTGTAAATAGTCCACTAATAACATGTATGTAATTTCGAACCGCGCGTAGGTTATACACATCAATTACCCACATGGTGGTTTGTAATATAATATAAATCTTGTTCCCGGAATGCACTTTTCTTCGAACAATTCATTTCTGTTACTTCTCATTATAAGTACAATTTCCATTAACGTAAACATGGTATAATTGGCGAGTACCAGTCGCTACTTGACTGGTTAGTAGCTCGTTAGAGATTGACTATCTCACGCTATCGAGATCTCGAGCAAATTGATTTGCGCACGCGCAGGGCACCTATCAGCTGACAACACTGATTGAATGCACAATTCGCCCATACCGCTAAATATTTCACATTGTTGCCTGCTCTACACAGATTGTCGTCGAAGGCTGCCAATCGCGATCGAAGCGAATTAAGTGTGTGTATACAGCTACTGTGCCTATTTATTTGCTATGTAACAATCAATCTTGACTCTTGCCTTTATTTCGATGGAAATGTTGTGTTTGATTTCATCGTAATTATTAGTTTTGAAGATTAAAGCCCGGTAAAGTATTGAGCTGAAGGTGGCTAAGCGGAGAGGACTCCGTTTACGTAAATTAAGCTTTTTCACCAAGAAACAGTTTAGGGGTTTGATTTCCCTCTAGAAATAAGCTAGCTCATTTTTACTGTTATGCTTTGTCATTTCTTCACAACTTATTGACAGTCGCAATGTGAGGTTCGCCATACATTCTATGCTAACTCTCAAATCTGTGGTAAGTAAAACCTACATGAAAATTTGACCTTGCGATTAGTAACGCCTGCCTAATACAATTTATTACACACTTTACTTAGATAGTGTTTGGAACTGTTATTCACACAGTTGGTCACCGTAACACGGCACGGCGAAGTTAATTGAAAAATATTTGATATTACAGACGTAATTGAGTCTACGGTTTCCCACGACGGAGCGCTGCGGGCGTGACGCGAGAAGTGGACCAAGTTGTGACACATTCAAGCACTAAATTGTAGTGACTATGTATGAAAATAAGTGGCCAATTTCCGAAATAGATTGAAGAAATTAAGCATAATGAATTCGAAAGTTCGATAACTTCTGTAGAATTACAATTTTGCCATGATCTTAGGTATGTCTGCCCATTGATTGTCAGCTTAGTTTGTCAGCGTAGTATATCAATATAGGGAGCATATTAACTAATAAAAAAATGTCGCTCTCATATCAATTCCCAATCACCAATTTGAGGTACATAAAGTTAGTTTACTACACAAGTCGATAGAGCTGATACACAAGGTAGGTTAGGTAAACCAGCAGTTACATAGATAGATACCAGTAAGGAAATATTATGTCAGAGTTCCTTGAAAGAACATAACGGCTCTATAAGACGATATCTCTGCGCATCAACCTAAAGGGCGGGATTTATCAAAATAGCTTGTTCGTGTCCTTTAACATTGTACTGACTATCTGCATTTTAGCAAAGTCACCGTTGTTCCGTTCCTCGCATATTTTGTGAGGTTTCTGAGGTAAGCGGCTGGTTTCGTTTCAAGTACTTAGCCGGGAGGTACAATTTTGGTACCGCAGGTCTAATAGTTGTACTTGGTGCTCGCCTATGGCTATTTTGTAACGTTGCCAATTGTGTGAGAAGCCCTCGTCGTAATGTTCCACCGGGCTTGTTTAAGCTCGAATGTATGTTACTAGAGCTATGGGAACGTATAACAGTTTCAAAAATAACAAAAAGGTAACAAACATACTTTGTACGAACTTTTTCCCAGGTATTAGTCACTCAAAACGGGCTGTGCTCATGATGTGAAACCGATTCGCGGTATAAAAAATTAAAAGATAGATTTATCTACTCGCGCTATTACGTGACACCAGAATAGCTAAATCTGTTTATAATGGCGCTTTTTCAAATTTCGACATGATTGCAGAATGTCTTTAAAATTCCTGTGATTATTTCAAGATTTCCGAGATCTCAAGCGGGGGGGCGGGGAGGGATACTGCGATAACTGCGAAACCGGCGTAAATTATAAGACTCCGACTTTATTTATGCTGCTATTACGTGACACCTAATATTATAAAGAATAGCTAATCTCAGGAACTACTGGTCTAAATCTGTTAGATATTTACCAAGGAATGTCTATACAACAACCTGCCCGGCTCGCACGGGTACAACGCCCCTTCGTGCTGCCGAAACTGCTATGTATTATGGTACCTGAATTTCGATCATGATTCGCATAGACGTTTGTTCTTTTTACGTTCTTAATTTGCTCTATTATTCGATCCCAGTGAGTCAGTCAGAGAAGTAACCGAGTTGTATAATTTAGGTCGAGCCGTGACTTGATTTGCATGTAGGGCGGTTCAGCTGTGCTCACTATCCGACTGTTTTATGTGTCTATTCACTGCTTTTACGTAAACTATCCCAGCTAACCAGATTTTCCAGTCGTTAACCATCAAGAATGTTGCCGATCTATTGGCAGTATTTACATTATTTTATACTATGTCAACTTTCGTAACTGTTGTGCACGATATTCAACAATGTTTACTATTCAATTATAAATTTTAGGTAGATATATTCCGATTTTGTTAATGTATTCGTAATTATGAAACCTGACTTGTGTTAGTGTTGACTGAGTTGCAGCTTTTGCATTTACGACAAGGATTGAGCATGCAATTTCTATTTTGTTATTAATAATTTATTGTACCTACTGTGAAGCATGATAAGTTATTTAGATTGCAAAAGCTTCCATAATGCTTCTATTTCAATTGGTGACTAAGCGAAGATTGCGCCAGCTGAGAGCGGAGTCGACTGTGAGATAGCGAAAAGTGATTCCGCACGTCAAAACATGCGATTGACAGCGATACATTAGGAACTATCGAGCGATCATCGCCGACGCTGCCGGCCTGGGAGTCGTCATTTTTCACTGTCAGCGCAGAGACTAAACGTCCTCGTCATCGTTTCGACTAGTGACTGTCGAAAAATGTTAATGCAATTTTTCCCTTGCACGAGGGCTGCGTAAAATATTGCCGGTAGCCCGACAACCTTCTGGGTTGTGTGCAAGCTTCGAGGGGGCACTTTGTTTGCTTTGATACGATTTAGCGTGATAACCACGAACCGCCATCAATACCCGTCATGCCGATTTGTTTATACCGTGTGGTTACACTGTCATGTTTTGTAAGAAATATTGTTTCAGGGTCGTGTCTAGGACCTGTTGTGAGGATCTAGAGTTACCTATCTGGGCCGTTGCATTATTTATTACGAGACCATTTGCAGCGTGCACTTTGCTGATCTGGTGTGTTCTTGTGTTCGTCATGGCATAGGAATCCGTTGCATTGTTAATGTACAATATGGCGATCTCGAGATATTGGAGAAGCTCGCATAATCGATTTAGCTACGCTGTCGCTCACCGAAGTAAATACTAATTGCCGCGGCTGTATGTTACGTGTACCCGGTTAATGGCCGCTAAAATATAGCCGCGTTTGCGCAACTCTTATTACATGATCAATAGATTGACAGAGCGATAACATTGTGCGCTTTGTGGAACAGTACCCTTTAACTAGTCATATTACATGGTGATAATATGCTAGTCCTTACCGCACGTTGCTCTTGGCTTACTTCAGATTATTAGATATTGTTATGCAATATGGTGAGAGAAAGTGTAACCTTTGTTCTGTAGATTATTTAAGAATATATAGGCTATTTATTATTCTATGATACTCAATTCATACGCGCTAATTGTATAATCTTGTCGAATACAAAATACTGCGAATAGAATACAAATTCTTAGTCGAAGCAAGCATTAGTTGCTGTCTTAGTTATCTGAGAATTTAATCTATTATAATAACTGCAGTGCGAGTGGTAGGAGCCGCAGTGTGGTTGGGTTTGGGCTTATAGCACTTAAGATTTGCATGTACATTACGTTTGCTCCAGATTCCGTATTAAAGTTGCAACACTTCGATGGCGATTTACGTCTCCATTCTGATTTAACGCCGATCTCGTTCTCGCCGCAGCTATTTGCAATATATAGTCATTTTCCGCTGTATTAGTCGAGTTTTGAATATAAATTATGTTTGCGAATATTATGACTGTAACTTTATATTAAATATGACCTAGTGTTAGCATTAGAGTTTGCAGTATTGTCTAGTCTAAAGCTATTAAAAAGTTTGAAGTATGCACGATCCTTGTTGTTCACGCTTATGAAACAATGTTAGAAATGTAATCGCAATAGGTTCTGCATGACATTTACCCGTGTGCTTCCCCGTCACGTTGGTTTTTGTTCCTTTCCATCTCGGTAGGGCCCGTTAACAGTAATGCTATGCTAAAGAGAGATGTCACGAATTTGCGCATTTCCACCGAGTCGCGGATCGGGTCCGTTTGCGCTATGTAAATTCGAGACCTTTTATTTTCTCATGGAATTGAATGTTATAATGGTATTGTGGGCCAATGTTTGTGTTGCGAATGCTTCTGCCGGCACGCGTGCATGCTTCGTAAATGCTACTGCCGGTTTTAATATCGATTAGTTTTCGTAACAACGTTTTCAATTTTAAAGTTCATTTGTGCACAAGTCACGAGTTGTTTACGATTCCAATAACTATGTTGGTGCTTGTTATTCGTTTGTAGATTTATGCTGATACATTCGATATTGATTCTGTGATATCGTTTTTGAATACATGAATGTATAAATTCGCGTGTATGTTCGTTTTGCTTGCGGAGTTGAAAAAAGGAGCAAGATTGGATCAGATACATTAATGTGGTCTCCATTAAACGATTAAGGCTTGTTCGCTCATCTGCATGCGACGGTGCAGCCTCAAAGTGCAGCCGCACGGATAAACACGGACTCAGTCGCAGAGCTTCGGTTGTTTCGAAACGCCTAAATGTGGAGCACGGCGCTACCTACCCGCACTTACCTACCGATTAGTTTGCAGATTACTAACGTTCCCTAGAGACACATGAATGAGCCTAACTCCGCTGCGTGCATTGTATTAAAATCTAAGCTTTGTTGCGAATTTAATTTTGTAACTATAAACGCTGGTTGGGAAGTTTATTATATGTACTAAAATGTAATGTAGAAACAAAAGAAAAAGATTGAGATATGCTGTAGGAGGCTTTTGTTCGTTCGAACATCTATCTAAGTCCCTTAATGAATAAATCATTTTCATCAACTCACGTCCGTATGCATAGAATTGCATTTTCTGTCACAATTTTTAATACATACATACATACATATGATCACGCCTTTATCCCTTACGGGGTAGGCAGAGCACCACGGGCCAATAGAACCACATAGTGCCACTTCTGACCAATTTTGAGGGAGGTATTTTTTTGTAACTTGTTATTATATCTTTTTCATGATTCGTTAGCAGACGCTAGCAGGTGTTAAATATCAGTTTTAATTATTTTTGCCTAATGAAATAATGTCGTTTTATGACATCGTATTTGAGGCAAATGACACGCTTCATGGATGATAATGTGGTATGAATTAAGTACTAATTATAGTAATTAACAGTTGAATATTCTGCCTTTTTCTATGTGAATTAATATAACAATAGGGTTTCAACTTTGTTGTTTATAATAAACATGTCCTGGTTTTTTATGCTGTTTTGTCTACAGTAATGTCTGTAATATGTAGTTGTTTCTTTGCAATACCACACTTACTGGAATACAATTATACTCTACCTGTATTTAATTATGGGAGGGGTGTTATCTCATAATCATATATACGGTACATGATTAAATATAACCACATGCCTAAGTGCAACAGAAATATGCAGTTAATTTGAATAAATAAAGCATACGCGGGCAGTCAATAAAAATATGTGTTACATTTTTTTCGAGTAGATCTCTCCGTATAGATAGGCAGAGAGTAGGCATGCCGTACAGCTGATTAAAGCCCACAATCAGGCGCTCGATGAAGTAAGTACATAAAGGAGGTGTTCTAAGTACGTTTGTATGCAGAAAATAGTGTCAGCGTAACGAGGGTAGAAGAAAAAACACCTACTAATGGTGGATGGGAAATGTAAGCTACTGTTTACTGCTTGAGATGGATGTATTGATGTATGGACTACATTGATGAGGTTGATTGTAACAGCTTCATGTGCCGGCTCGCCGGATTTACGACGTGCCTGACCGACGGTTATCGCATGCGAATGATCTGCCCGAAGCGCGCAGCGATTCGCTCGCCGCACATACTTTTGCGGTTCCGTATCGCGCAGATAAAAACCCTTTCAGGGAGTCACGGAGCGGAAGATGCGCATGTACGGCTGTCTCGAGATTGTTGTGGGAAATTTGTGCTTCCGTGCCTTACCGGATTTGTGGCGTGGTGTTGTGTTGATCTTATCTTTAGCATCTGAGTTTGCCATTAGCAGAATTTGCTAGATTACATTTGAAAGCTACGACGAATACAATTTTAAGGCTTTTATTCTTTTGTGGACACATTGCAATAACTTTTGTTATGAGCCTGTAATGATTAAATTAAATTAAAATGAAAAGCACCAATCACGTTAGAGTCAGCTTTGTGAGTTTTATGAGTGCGAGCTACGAGCTTGATGCCTAAGTACATAATACACATAACAAACACGGCCGTGTCCCCGAAATGGGGTAGCCAGAAGGATCATAAAGGAGATTCCACAGACTCGTTTAGCATAGCGGTGACAGATGATAATGATATGCCTAAGTGTTACATAACGGAATACGGAATCCAATGCGACATTTGTCGCGCTCGCTCTTAACCGCCTTATTTTATTTTATTCGTGCTACTGTGATGTAATGAGCTGATAAATGGAAGAAAACTACCAATTAGTGACGATGAATTTATTGTTTATACTTAAACCGTAGGAGGGCGGCTTACTTAATCTTAAAATTGTATTTTAAATATGTTTCGATATAAATTGTCAATTAGATTATTGCATTGCAATTATATGGACAGTCAATTAATCGTATCTTGGGTGGCTCAGACTTGACTGATTTTTGAACTCTTACAGTTTTATTTTGGTTGGATTAAATATAAAAATGCTCCAGTACTTTAATACAGGGTGTTTGTGACAGCCAGGCAAATATTGATGGGGACTTAAGACCATGATTCTGAGTCGAAAGCTACTGGAAATTTTCGCAGAAATTTTCCGACTTTTTTTTCATTTTTCCAGGAAAAACATTGTGTAGTTCGTTTAAGTAGGCCTTAGATAATGACTTAAAAACAAAATTTTTACCTATAAATGATATTGAAAAAAAGTTGCTCCCATAAAAGTTGAAAATACTGATCAACCCCAATGGAGAGTCACAAATGATCCAAAAAACAGCAATGTATCACACAATAACAAATAAGCCCATTTAACTAGTCACAGGATAACCCAAAACAACATTTGGCGCGGAAAGAAAACATTGGGGATAATCAAATAAAAAATGCATTCCTTGCGAGTAATAATACTGCCGTATAACTCAAAACATTGAACTTGTACATCTCAACTATACCCTCAAAATTGGTCAGAAGTGGCACCATGTGGTTCTATCGGTCCTTGGTGCTCTGCCTACCCCGTGAAGGATAAAGGCGTGATTATATGTATGTATGTATTTATGTATGAACGAGTATGTTCTTAACTTCCTCTCTACCTGTACTAAATAGCTGCGACCATAAAAGTGGTTGTGAGTTTGACTAATACCTTAGGACCTAAAGTCAACCTCACCTGCCTGTGGTGCATCCTGCTATTTATAGGACGAGGCTCTGACGCTGAATAGCTTATAATACCTATTTACAATGGCACCGAAACATCTCCTATTGGATTCGTTACCGGTCGCTAGATTATTTTATTTGTGCCCAAAAAGCGGCGGTAAGCTCATCTCTTACCACGTGGGACTTAATAGGCTAACTGGTGAACATACATACATAGAAGAACTGACTATATGTATGTGTATAAAAGTGGAATAATTCCGTGTTTCGGGTGCGTGCGGGGACGGCCATGTATCTCGCTTCATTACGTGTCGGCGCGCACATTAAATCGCTCAGAAGAGCTTTGCGAGCGCACAGACGTGGACAGAAGTGTTTGAATTAATCCTTTGATGGTTCTCAAACACAGGTTAATCTGGGTTTAGACTTAGGTATAAACGGAGTACGGATTTGCTGACCGTTTCCAGTATTACACATTATGTACTATGTTATTTTATTAAGTTTAGCTTTATTAAGTATCCTAGATATGGACGCCCGCGACTCCGTCCGCGTGGACTACAGAAAAAGGCTGATATTAAAGGCCTATATGTTATGTACCTATATGTATATCGGTTGTCGTAAAAAATTAATTCAGAATTTCGGGAAATCCGTTCCCATCGGGGTATCATATAAACTTCAGATTCACATGTTTAACCGTTTTCGTAAAAAATAAATAATTCCCGTTGGTCTCCTTCCCGATGGGAATTTCGGGAAATCCGTTCTAGTGTTTCCTCGCAGTCCCTATGAACATATATGCCCAATTTCAGCTTCATATGTATAGTAAAAACTATGAATCTTCCCGTTTTCGAAATCCGTTTTTAGTCCTCCCTCGCTGTGAACATATATGCCGATTTCAGCTTCATATGTATAGCGGTTTTCGTAAAAACTATGAATTCCCGTTTGTCCCCTTCCCGTGGGAATTTCGGGAAATCCGTTTTTAGTCCTCCCTCGCTGTTGAACATATACGATTTCAGCTTCATATGTATAGCGGTTTTCGTAAAAAATATAGAATCCCGTGAATATCGGGAGCCTAATCCAGGCAATAAGGATTCTAACGGTGAAAGAATTTTTGAAATTCCAGTATTTTGAATTCATTACAACAACAAGCACAAAGTTTTCCTCTTTATAATATTAGTGTAGACTAGATATGCAATGGAAAAGTGTAGACAGGTAAGAGCATAATCATAGCAGAATAGTTCTCATATCATTGACAACTTCTATGTAATATCTCTCCAATATCCGTGCAGTAGGTATAAAGTAGAAACAATGTCGTGACATAAATTTTTATTTCGCATCAAACTGGTTTTTATTCAACCAAGTTCAAAACTAGTTTAGGATGAAATCCGAACTTGAGTCATATAATCTGCAATAAGGGCCTTAGTCACGCTGATGTGGGTTAATCTAACTAAGTTATCCAGGGCAAGGCAAAAGGGTATCTAGTTTTCTTTGTTATCCGTATAATACAGCTTTTTTATATAGACTTGGACATAGGAAACCAGTAGGTACTTCCTTACTTCTATAAGAAGCACACATTAGGCATACATATACGAGTATGTGATCCCGAAATGAGGCTAGCTAGAACTGCAGGATCAATAAGAGATCCCACAGCCACTTTTAGTATAACACACATTTGGAACGAGAATTATAAATAATGATTCCCCATGCCTAATTAATATCTCTAATTATATTTACGACTAGTGGACGCCCGCGACTCCGTCTAGCCTATATGTAAAGTGGGACCTGTCACAATATATTCCTGAAAACTGCATCGAAATCGGTTCAGCCGTTTCTGAGATTAGCGTGCACAAACGCACAGACAAACAAACAATAAGACAAACAGACCAAAAATTCCAAAAATCATTTAGGGTCCTATTGCGTTGATAAAGGTCTCCTATAATATTTTTTCTCAAATATCTTCCATGTACAGACAGCGATCCGTTATATTTTTATTATATGTATAGATAGATGTAGAAGAAGAATATAGATAGAATAAATGAATAAATAAATATTCACACACTACACAACACATTAACCTAGTCCCACATTAAGATCCCTAAGGTCTTGTGTCGTGGGTACTAAGCAACGGTATATAAATACATAGATAAGTATAGAAACATACATCGATATACATCATATCAATGTTTGCACCTACCGGGATTCGAACCCAGGACCTATGGCGTCGCAGGCAGGGTCACTATCTACTAGACCAATCGGCCGTCAATATAGAAGAAGATGCAATGTATAATTTACGATTTACAGTAATATTTAATCGCATAACTGTACCAACAAGCTCCTTCAAAGACGGTCCTTACGTCCGTGACACGCAACCTCGCGCCTCACCCGATCGGAATCGTACGCAATTAAAAACTCATGCACCCTTAATACACCAATTTATTCACTGTTCCCTCTGTCCCCGCTTTTAATTAAGATTGATACGGAATGCTCAATCATTAGGCCGTATTTACACGAATAAAAGATTGCGCGTTCACGCGAGTGAACGACCGCGGCGTGGTTGCGAAGTTTGCGCTGTGTTGGCCATATAAAAGAGTTCAACGCAGTGCTCTTTTTGTTTTCTTTTGGTTTTTCATAAAAATTATATTACATGAGGAGTTGAGGAGATAAAATTTCTATAACTAACCTACATAAATCAAAAATGTACAGGTAAGCAAGGTAAATAATGGGCATGGAGTTCCTTAATATACTTGCTAATGTGCTTTTCTTAAAAATAACATTGATTGTTGTGGTACAGTTGAAATGTAGGAGTGTTTATTAAGACTACTTTTTGAAAATTACTAGTGGACGCCCGCGACTTCGTCCGCGTAGACTGCAGAAAAAACAAAATGTCGAAATTATACGGGATAATAATATTTTCCCTGAGGCATTATTATAATATTTTATTAGAGGACGCACACCATGCGAAGCCGGGGCGGGTTGTTATATAGCCTTCCTTCATAAATGGGCTATATAACACTGAAAGAATTAAACAAATCGGACCAGTAGTTCCTGAGATTAGCACGTTCAAACTCCTTAGTTTTAAAATATTACTAAAGATATTAAAGGAGTACAATTTGATAAGTTTGATAAGTAACAACCAAATGTCACTGAATTTAGTTAACGTATTAATGTTTGTTTATGAGTAAGGGCAAAAAATCATAATATGACACTATTACTATTACATATGTTATTTACGTTGTGGTACCTAAAACATATTATCAACAAAATTGTTAACATCCTTATCATCGCAGAAACACGTAACCAATAAACACCCGTTTATCTCTATATTGTTTCTGTTAGATTGAAATCTGATCTCTACATCGAGAACTGTCATGGCGTAGCTCCTTGAGGCAATAAATCACAAGTTTGAGCTCAGTATTGTGGTTTTGTGATACAAGTCAACATTTACAATTTTTCAAATTCTAAAGAAAGTTCCAATTTCTAACCTGGGTTCTCTGATTGTCCGTCAAAAACCGTTGAAAAACTAAAACATATATTTTACTGACAAATGTAATTTATAATCGATGTTTAACTTTAGATGAGGTATAACACCGTAACCCTTCCTTCCGCTGATCCTCAAATCTAACAACTCATGATCACGATCACAGACAACTACAGTCGCTATGAGAAACCAGATCCAAATCCTTAACATGTAATAGGTACACGTCATAGCTAAAAACCGAATAGTTTCGGCGCACATTTTGTTAACGCTTGGTAGATTATAAGAAAATTCAAATACATCAAAAAATAGCTAAATATTCTGTATTTCTCACGCACAATGTCATGGACGGCATCCATGCAACTTTTAGTTTTAAATTAGATCTGCCTATCCGTAAAGGTATTATGGACTTAAGTTTATAATACGCAAATTAAAGCAAAAAATAAACGACTCTAGATTATTTATAACAACTTTGCTCCCACGCATACTAACTTTAAACTGGTTTAACTACCTATATACTCGTATTTGTCAACCGCATTATCGCACCTGAGCCAACGATGCAAATATTAATATTTCTCGTACAAACAAATGCAATTACCGCACAATCTGGCGGGTGTCCGGCTAATTATTGTCTATGCATTTATTTCTGATCCCCGACTTATAAAGCAAGTGTAAAGAGGATGTGGGAAGGTGACAGTGTTAATTAGTAGTATCGCCTCTATCTAGGGTAGAGGTATTGGGAACGCTACGGTTTTGATGTTGTAATAAATGCCGATCTGTCCCACTGTTTATCCTGAACAGTGGGACAGATAAGTTCCTACTTATCACGAAAAAAGTTTCATCTGTCTCTCAAATTACATGAAGACATTTTTTTCCGATCTGTCCCCTAAAAGCAGAAAAGTGGGACACAGATCAGAATCCTGAAAACTTTATATATAGGTAGGTAAAAGAACATTATGAAATGTAGGTACTTTAGAAAAACCTGACAGGTATATGAAGTTCGTCTTAAAAGTAACTAATCTTTTACATAGAAAGGCAAATCTGCGGCCATTGGCGGACGAATTACTGCAATGACTATCACAGCTCCCCGTTGTACCGGCTTCACGTCTCGGATCGCCATTTAAACGGTAGTGTCGGCTGCTCCGTATTCCGATTATACACGCCAACTTAGGATCATTGTGCTGAACAAGCGAAGTTTGTCGAGTGCCGTGTCGCTAATATCTACGCTCAACCTGCATTCATGTTCTGAGAAATGTTGACTATCGCTGAGAAACTTTAGTTCGTTTCAAAACCGTTGCTGAGTTGTAGTTGCGGAATTGTATCCGACTCGGGGACTGGTGGCACAGAGCACTGACGGCCAATTATACCTAGTTAAATATTCTAATTAGGTATCTAGATTTCGCCAGCGGCTTGCAACTGAGAGGTGCTTGTTATTTTAATGTCTAAAAATGTTCTGCCTCAGGTAACTGAACTCTAGAATGGTATGTCGTGTCGTGTTTTACGACAATCAACTTGTGTCTCATTTCATGTAAATATAACATTTTGAAGCGGAAAAGAATTCTATTCCAGGATGTATAATTTCTCATTTTTAAACATTCTGTTTCAGGTAAGCGACATATGGTTCTACAATTTCTTCGGATCCCAGTAAGTAATGTAAAGTTTGGGTTACACCAGTATTTTAAACTTTTTACTATCAACTGGTTAGATTCGTTGTCAGGAGTAAGTGCATCCGGCCCGTTTACACGAGGCGAACTTGAAGTTTTAATAAGAGAACGTCATGCGCCGCGAAAGGAAATTTTAAACACATTTTATCCTACGCTTATTAATCCAATTGCGCTGGGTTAAACCTTTTTGTTTCAACTGTACCACATAGGTGTGTTAGCCGCAAAATTAAATTTCCTTTGTAAATACTCTATAAACGGGTCTGAATCAGTTTCTGATCCAATTATAAAGGTCTCGCTTTGTTCCGGGGGTATTATCATTGTATAAAACAAACTCATTATCAGAGATCACGTGTAAAAATTTTAATGCACATATTCTGATGGAGTCACGCGTATTAAGGAGACTGCCCACTTTTTATATGGCCGTAATAGGAACGTGTCAGGCACGTCACGTTTCATGCACGGAGCGTATCAGTGGGCGTTGTTTTATATAAAATCATACCAACAGTATCTTTGTGCATCTTACGAGATGGTTACAGTCATGATATGATACGATACAGTAGACAGACTCCTTAAAGAGGGAGATTGTATTTATAATATCTACCTCGTAGTGTTGTCCGTTTTATAGTTTCGTTGTTATTCAGAATGAGGCTTTTTAATAGATTTTTGTATGCCTTGATACTTTACCTACCGAGGAGAATAATGAGAATTGTCATATAAACTATAATAATAATGACTGGCTATCTACATAACATAAATGAAAACTATGAAAATACATTGTACGACCTCGTACCGTGACTGGATTCTTAATGCGTTTAGTTTACAGTGAACCACTGGAGTTTATTTTCTTTAAAGTATTTCTGTTCCCTCTTCAAGTACCATTTCCGCAGTTTAAATATATGTAATTGTTACGATTCCGTCGGCCATTTTGTCCGCGGGTGGGGTCAAATCGACCCCGCCTCGCATTTCCGGAGGGGTAATTAAATTACCCCACCACGAACTCCCTTCATACATGGCCGGGTTCTCTTTAACTTATTCTTATTCTTGCGGTCGCTTGAACGTTTTAAATGCATTCAGTTTCCTGTATATAACTGCGAGATGTATTTAGTAAGGAGATAGTAAAAATCTTTCGTATAACCAACGTGATTTAGTTAAAATCAGAGAAATGTTTAATTTTTTTTATCTCGATCACTATTATGATATTGTTTGTATTTAAGTAATTAGTGGGCGCCCGCGACTTCGACCGCGTGGACTGCACAAAAAACAAAATGTCGAAATCTGGGATAAAAATATTTTCCCGGGATAAAAAGCCTATGTGATAATTCAGGGTGTCAGCTAACTCCATACAAAATTTTATTAAAATCGCTCCAGCCGTTTTTACATGAAAGAGTAACAAACATCCATCCATCCATACTTACAAACTTTCTATAAACGTTTATAATACCTATTAGTAGGATTCACACAATTACGAGAAATTAAGCTACCTATTACTTTTGAAGTAGTATGTACCTATATTATAATAGATTTTTTACTATAAGCTGTTTACTATGTATAAAAAACATCTTATTCACTGCTTGTCCATCTGCGGATTTAGCTCCACTACGACACAGTCTGCGAAAGACCCAACTCTGTCCCAAAAAACTCTAATGAGCGTGCGATTATGTATAAGCTCATATGCCTATTACGTAAGCATCATCAACTCAAATTTACAGCCAGAACCAGCCCTCAGAGCAAAGTGTTTGCATTATTCAAATATTGTTGTGTACGGTATGTTGTTTCAAGCCCGGCGTGGTTACAGTCTGATCTAATTTTATAGTTGGACAATACCGCAGTATACCGCAGATCCATGAGCATGGCTGATATGGCTGGCGGAAAATGTTTGCATGACCTATATCATTATATGGTGCTTATGTCAAAATGTACGCACGTGGGTACAATGCCTATATCATTTATTTTAAAACTTTACCTCAAAAGGCGGGGAAGATTTTGCTGAGTAAGCAAATTAAACCTACATCGGCGCAAAATAGAAATAAATTCATTCTTTTCTATTCGAGTACAAGTAAGTATAAGAAATCTCTATTTTGAAATGAATCTCTATTATGACAGTTCCTAATGAGAATGTGTATTGATCACCCATCTTCTCTATTCCAGATAATTAATTGCTCTCCGCTTTAAAAGTACTGCAAGCCAACTCAGTTGTAAATGTGGGCGAGCGGTGCTAATGTAACAGGCATCGAAAGTTAATTTGTAAGGCCTCTCGTACGGCCGCGGCTTAACGGCTTATTGTCTGCGAAAAGCATTATGCTGTTCGTATGTCCATTTGTACCCACTTTGCTTTCGGATTGTTTACCCGTTTCTCCATTTAACATTTTCAAATTGAATTTCACTTTTTGGGCCCGCAGTCAAAACGCGAGATTAGAGTGCTTTCATTGATTTTATCTCTGTGCTGTTTTGATTAAATAGAAAACACGCTTATTGGAATTGGACGCAAGTGTAAACTTTTTGAATTCGAAGATTTAACCTTATTAGATTAACAATGATATTAACTTTAAATGCTTGAAATAGTGACAAAATTGTTTTCTAGTCGCTATAGAAAATAGTACTAAGAGTTTTATGCTCATCCTACGCAGGCTTTCAGACAGCCTACAGTCTGTATAGTTTGTGTTATTTAATTACATAGTCGAGCTAGACGCGTCTGTTTTTGATTTAAAGCAAATTGAACTGGGATTGGATCGCAGTAACATCTCATTTGACGCCGCGACGGTCCCGCCTCGGATTAATGACGGCTGCGTTCCTATTGTAACGTAGAGATAAATTGAATACATATGGAAAGTAAAATGATTGTGCCCCTTTTTAAAAAAATTCAGAAAATACAATCAGGTAAAAGTTCACAACCCCCTATATTCTATAGTTCCCGTTGAAAACCAGCGCTGCTTGCAAGGTTGGCACGCCTATCTTAACAGCATCCAGCTGAAAAGGGATCCGTCCCTGATTACCTAATTTGCTGATTTTAAAACTGCGTTTTGTTACATGGCTAGCGGGTAAAAACCGCCCAAAAATTTGAAGCCCATTAAACTTTTATATTCGCGGTTTTTTACCGTAGTGTGTGCGTCTCGAGCGGTTTTGCGGCTACGCGGTTTAACCGCTTGCTTAAAAAAACCGTAATGCGGCCTTAGACTTTATTTAGATACTACATTTTCGTCCCGGAATCACAGTACTAATTTTAGAATGCAAAGAGCATTTTGTTCTCTTAAAACTACTTTTACTTTGCCAACCCAGATTAGGAATACTAGCAAAAGCTTGTAGCTGTAATATTACCAAAGTTCTTTGGAAATATAAAATTTCTCTGCAAAGTTTAAATAGGTATAAACTGTAAACTCATTAATTTCCTTTTAAGCGGATAAAGTACTTAATTCAAAACTTCGGCTCTAAATAAAAGTTTAAATAGTGTTTTTCATTAAAGTAACTCAGTTCGCTTTAACCTTTCATATTTATATTTGAGTAGGTACTAATGCGGGTACTCGCAGTTTAAAATTCGTTGTGTAAATTCTTTGTTCGGTATGGAAAATTAATAAGGTAATAATTTAGAATGGCCGGTGGTGTTGACGTAGATTATAACCCGGAGCGGGGTTCGATCGTTTTTAATTGCGGATCCGGCGCTCGCTCGCGCTGATTTAGAGTAAATTGAATGCTCGAAGCTGAGCCATCGCACGTAGCTGTGCCAACATCTCATTCGTCACTACGCTCGCCAATTACTAGCAATCTCACGGCATTAAAACCGCGCAGTCACTAAGCAGCGCTACCCGTCATGTAGTTGGACGTAGTGCGGTATGACCATGACCAATCATTGGCCAATATTTGGTCAATCTATGGTCTACTCTTCCATCCCCTATTTTCTATGAACAAACGCTGTTAGGCCAACTCCGTTTTGCATACCCTGCAAGGAACTACCTTATGCCTGGAATCCACTTAAACCTCCGTTTAATCGAAGCGGATAACATTCTACAACATGTATACAGCTAAACCGTCAAGCCTATTCAAGAGTTACGCTAACCATTCGTAATTGAATCAACAAAATGAGCTATCACTTTAATAGTGCGACCTGCGGTTTAGTAGTGAATTAAATTAATTGTGTATGATGGCGCGGCTGCCTTTCGCGTGTAATTGAGTATGAATATTTAATGAATAGCGGATTATTTTGGTGCTGTCAGTTGGGGCGATGACAGCACAATGAGCAATATTCGGGTTGTCGGCGGACGGGACGTCTCCGGCGGCGAGCGCTCGCGGTCTCTTGGGAACGTTCCCGTTAACCTTCATTTGGTAGGCATATAAGTATGTTAATATACGAAAAATTCTATTAGGTTATAGCATCATTAACTGTATACACACAATAGTAGTAGTTGTGTGTGGTACGAGTATAACTGGTAAATGATTGATATATTTTTAGAAAAATGAATGTATGTTATGACTTACAGATGACGTCAAATGTCATGTACAAAATGTGCATTACTATGTATATTATAATAAATTTTATGTAACTAGGTAAAAAAGTAGTTTGAAATTCCATGGCCGGTTAATCTTTGCAGCGGGGTAAATACCCTTTAAGTTCAAAATAACGCAATTTCAATTAGAAATCCGTTTGATTTAAGTATGTCTGATTCACCTTTGGAAAAGTAATCAATTGGCAATTAAAGTCACGATTCTGGTGTAAATTGTTCAAATGTCTGCGCGTTTAGTATTCCTCAGGCGTAAACTACAAAGTTAAACCCCATTTAGACTCATACGATGTTTCGCCAGTGATACCATGTGTGAACTAGAAATTCGTCGATTTTTTGCGATATTGCAAATTTTCTTATATAGGCAGGCATTGAATAGTTGAATTACTCAAGAAGAACTCAATATTTTTCTGGAAAAATGACAATAGTAAATGGACTGGTGGAGCTTCTGCTACAATTTACCTATATGAGCATGTATGTGACTAAGCGATCCTCTCTTTGTAGAGACGACGAATTTTATACAAAACTAACAAACGTTGCGCCATTTTGTCGTTTAAACTAACATACATGTAAGAAGAAATAGACGTTTAACGTACTACAAATTTTACTAAACTGATAGATCTATCCATCCCATTGCAATCGGAAAATAGGGTGACTTATCCGCTCTGCCGCGCCGTGTGCGTTGCGCCTAATCTTCCGTGAATCTCAGACGTGTCACTTCGGCCTCGCTTAATGTTGCCATTGTATACTTTTTTACTAAACTGGGTAATTAACCTGAACTCCGTGATTTGGAACGAATCTCGTATCAACTTAGTGTAAGAAAAACAGTAGTACGCATTTGTGTATATCGAGTAGTACAAACGTGCTAATTTTTTACGCCTTAGATGACTGACAAATAAGTATGAAATGTAGAGAAATTATTCTTATAATATCCTTTTAATATCCCTTTATATATTTATATCACACATTCTACCAACAATATGGCAAAATAATCCGAATAGATAGAATAGAATATGGGAGAGGGAGAAAGGAGGCTAAGGGACAATGTTATGATAATGATAGTGTGTAAATAATAATACAGAGAATAGAGACAAATATATTAAAGTTAAGCATTAGGATGGTATTCTACTGTTTTTGTTACACTTGTGGTTCTAGTTACCTTTGTTTGGAGGCAAATTGAATTCCACAAAGTGCCCGTGGAAAATGTGTGACTCGACAAGCTTAAAAAACCTAGTTAGTACGCTACGAGTGATTCAATAACTACATTTTTTTTAAACCGTGACTTATATCTGTTCGGTTACATAGTTTATTTTTCTGTTATTAAGTTTTAACTTTCATGGATGGCCCTCTTCATCCGATATCCGTCATGACTATCCTTCATCATAGAACTATGGAGGCCCTTACCTCGTCTATAGGATACAGGAGTATCTCATCATGAGTTTTAACTGAAACTTACTTTAATACAGGGACTATACCTATATGAAATATATTGAATGATCTGCACCATTCCAGTCTAGGGCTTGCTAAATATATAATATAGTATAGATAATATATAAATGTTGTATAATATAGTATAGATGTGGATTCATATTAACAACCGCTTAATCAGCACTAATTAAATAGCGGCACTTACATAATGATTCAAGGTAACTTTACGACCTATAAAACGTAATTTGCTAGTTACATCTGCTTAGGAGAAAATGAACAGAAACTACTTTGAATACGCCTTTAGACAAATAAATGTCTGGACACTAAGCAAATACCATCTCGCCCGTAACTAAGTACAATAAAAAATATATTTAGAAATAAACCTAGATACCAACAATCGTATCGTAATTAATTAAACATCTATAATTTCTATTACACCTCCATATAGTTGGACTTTGACAGAAATAATACACATATAATAGATCTTTTATGTTAGTAGACATGTTCACCATTTGCTGCATTCTCTATGTGCATGTATGATTTTCCTACGTCGTTTTCAGTCGGTAGGCTCACCCCTCACCACGTAGGACTTAATAGGCTAACTGGTGAAAAGTGGGTGTGTAATTCGCACACTTCTGCCCAACCTCTTTGGGGTATAATGAGCATGACTATACCTATGTGTGTTTTCAGTCGATCGATATGCATCTCCATCAGCATTGCTTCGCATCTCGACGTTTGTAAGTGCAAGTATCTTCCCTTAATGTTTGTTATTGCTGTTAACCGCAGTTTGCCTTGGTGGTGGAACTCTTCCTGTACGAGAAACACGGATGTAGTTATCTGTGGTGAAATAATAAACTTTCTAAAATGGGATTTTAATCTGTGGAGTTGAATTTGGATACAAGCCGACCCGTTAGCAGGTCTGCAGTCTCAAGCGAGCTTAAATTATGACTTTCATACTTTCCCCAGAACCCTGAGGATCTCTTCTTCTTCTTTCTGCCCTGGTCCCATTTTTAGGAATTTGGGCTCGCAGTATCTATACATATAAAATTATTTGTCCTGAATGACTAACATGCGGAGCTATGCCCAGCCTAATAATGCTAGAGACCTGAAACTTGAAGGGTGCGCTTTTTGAATGGCTATGCATACTCGTAGGTAAGATAGAATTTCCTCAAATTGCCACGGGAAGGGGAATTCTAAAGCTTTAGCGGACGATTCACTCAGCGGCCGTTAGTTTGAGATACATCGCTTCGTAGTAGGGGTGTGTTAAGCGAAATGTTGCGAATATAATCCACTACACGTGCACACTCTATCTATTGTTAACGTGGCCGCAGAATCTTTAACGTAATCTTGCTTTTCTGGCTACCTTATTTTGGGCACGCGGACGTGTGTATACTTTCAGAGAACAGTTGTTTGATATTCAAATAAATAGTATTTTTTGTGCAGTAATAGCCATTTTTCACATTCTATACAGGCTGTTACAAAAGAGGTATGTTAAGCAAAAAGCTATGAACATAGCCCGCTATAAAGAACCTAACTATAACATTTAAGATTTTAAGTTACTTTTCTTTAGCTAGAATGTCACTTGACTTTCTACAGCCATTTAAAATACTAATGAGCTTTCATCTAGTTCCCTTACTCGTAAATATTGATCAAACGTGATAAAACATATCTCTTTTTACATCTACAAAAAGGAAGAAAAAACATCGAGTATCCTTTTGAAAGGATACAAAAATAATTGGTCGCACCACAAACCTTTCTCACTTAAAATCGACAGTAGTTAACAAGCGACTTATAATAATATCGACATCGCGTCACGGTTATTTTTAGGATCCCGTAGGCCAAGGAGAAATTAACAGAACTTTATAACTACGCCTTTGACTCCGTTGTGTCTGTCAGTTCGGCCGTAATTGTTTTGCGCTGGGAAACTGCTTAAACGTGGAACTCATATATATGAAATATGTTTGTAGCGTTACTATGGCCACAAAAAATATTGAACGTAATTATAGTCTTTTATCTCAGGAACTTCAAATACCACGAATTTCTTTTTGCTAGCAACTCTTACACTGTATTTGCTTTGTAAAGTCGTCCGATAAACAGAGCCCTATGTGAGTGAGTCCGACTCGCACTTTACCGGTCTTTTTTATCTCGAAATTGCAGTTGGCAGTTTAATTGGTCCGAATTGGTGGTGATGACTGTCTGTTTTCTGTTCTGCGAAGTACTATACCACTACCACAGAACTACTTCTCACTCATCGTCCCTTTTGTGAAGAATTGTGACTTTATGTTCTTGTTTTAGAGCCTATAAAGCGCGATGGTTAACGTAATAGCCGTAGATTTGTTCTTACTGTTTTTGTTTACTGAATTGTTTTGTTTATCAATACTTATACATATTTGGTAGTAATACATAAATTAAACATATTTATGTATTGTATATGTTGTAAATTAGCATGGTACGAAATTTCTCAAACCGCTTCACAAATCATAAACTTCCAATAAATCTATAGAAGATTTACTCTTATTAATATTACGACAAAAAGATATAGACAGTAAGCAGAAACAGTAAATCGTTAGCAAAGCCGCGGGCGAGCGACTAGTTCACTCACAGTGCCCTCTGGTTAATGATAAGTTGTGCGCCCGCGCAACTCTAATGGCGGCGCAGTTCGCTGAGTCAGTGCAGTTGAAAGCTGTTGGCGCCTCCTGTTTCAGGTAATAGCGTTTAATAGGCAAGTGGCGTTTCTATAGACAAAAAGAGTTTCGTCCATATGTTGTGGGGTGAGGTTTCGGGTGTCTACATGCCTGGGTAATAATGCCCCTTAAGAATACTTGCAATCACTTGGATAACGTAGATAACTTCATATTGTGTGATATTCTGATGATTAAATTAACTAATATGATTACCGAATGCAGTCCCAGTTATAAATGCTATTCCAATTAAACGTAGAATCCAATTAAATTTTAATGAAATCCGAAATTCCTTATCAAACGGATTGTTTATTGAGATGATCATTATGAGAATTCTGAAGCTAAACAGTATTAGAATAATGGCGCTGGTGTGTACACTTTCTTTTTCTTTTTATAACTGAATAATGGGATAATTACACATATGCGATGCCACTGAATGGATGGTCTTACGGGAAAGTTAAACATTCTTGAAATGGAAAGTACCTAAGTATCTGAGCATTGTGACATGTACCATCAACTTACGCCAGATTTTAATGTAGCAATATGGGTCTCTACTTATATTGTGGTTTACTCAGGCTAGCTTGAAATAAATGGCTCTATCGCATACCATGTCCTCAGATTGTGGAATGTAAAATGTGCCAAAAAATAATTTAACATGCAAATGTTACCAAATATTTTTGCCTCCACTCCTGCGCGTGGAGAGGTGCTTACTCTATTTTAAATTCCCGGCACGCACGCCTCCTTGTTTGATTGTATTTCACTTAATCCGTCCGTTCCGCTCATTCTCTATGGTAATTCATCGCGCCATTGTTTTATTTTAGTACGTTCAACTTAATCATACGTCAAAACAGCATCGCCGTACTAAGGCCCTTATTGGGAAGCACTTCAGTCGCTAATAGCATGCACGGAATTGTTAATAAGAATATTAAACCTGCTACCGTTCGTACTATACTCAACACGCTGTTGTATACCTCTATTGCTATTATTTCCATATAGCGCGTGATTGCCGGCGGAGCTTGCTACACTTATTTTTAATTTGTCCGAATAAACTGAAATCACCCGCCAATTTGTGAATGCAGCGAAATTAAGTGAATTTTTATCATCGTTGTTGGTATGCAACGGCTGAGGGTTTATTTGCCAGCGCTGATGTCTGTACATATCCGGTCGGACTACTCTCGTTTGCACCTTGTCAGCGCTGCCGATTCTATCTCGAGCCTAATTGCTGATATTCCATTAAAGTAATAAATACGCATCGCCTTCCCACCTTCTTATTAGAGCTACTTGATTATTGCACTCAGCTGATTCTATTATGTCATGGTTTGACGAGGGATCGGTATTTTTGTCGGCTTTGGATGTTTGCTTTCACGCGTTCATGCGATTAGAGCGGATTAGAGGGAGATAGAAAGGTACAATTAATTGAATTGGAATTGCTTTAGGTAGGTATACTTAATGGCCCAAGAGCGAGAGGACGCAGTAGGGCTGAACAGAATGGTTAGGGCTTCAAAGTAAATGTTTCTTGTTACATTGACATTTACATAAAAACATGTATTAGCTTTATGCTTTTGCTTATCTACAAAACCATGCATAACAGATCCTAATCTGATACCAACGGTAAAAATTAAAAACGGTAAGTATCATTTATAATTTTAATTTACATACATTAAACAATTTAATACCAAGAGAAAGTACACATATGACAGGTCGTTATGCGTTATAATATCCATTGGCACGTAAAACATACGGTTCACACTGTAGTGAGTCATAGACGCATATTTCGATGCGCGCGCGCGTTAGTTCTCACGCGCTCATCAGATTGTCGCGAGTGGGCCGGCGAAACCTTACCGAAACTATGCTCACGCGCAAGTTACAGGCGATTACGATAAACGTAAATTTTAATACCAGCAAGATGGATGGACTATATAATCGCAATAGCAGGTTTTAGAGTAGGCAGTAGATGCGGAAGGCCCGGGACCGGATTGAATTTCTTAGTAGGGAAGGTCTATACCCAGTGGGCTGTGGTGGGTTGATGATGATGAGGAACTATCAATAACCAGTAACTAACATGTTTTTACTCCCTATGCCAGTTTAAGAGTTTGAAATGTTTGTTAATTAACATTTAACAAACTGCTCCCTTCTGCTTAGCATTAAATATAACTTTGCACTTTTATGTCGTGACGTGTCATCAATTTCTCAGAAGCAGGCCGAGAGTCTAGATTCAATTTACCTAGAATTTGTTGTAACAAAAACTTCTATTAGGTAACGAAGTACCTTCGTATTTTACAAATTTTGTGTCATCAATTAGGATTATGTCCTATTATTTTCATTCAACATAGTTTACTTTTCTCCGTCGATATTACGAAGGTGAGCAAACAAGTATCGGAACGTATGTATGTAAGGTATACCTATAATATATGCAAAAAGTATTCAAGATTTCAGTATTAACCCTATTATTTTGTCACATGAGACAAGGAATGTTTCTTACGTGTAATGTAATAAAGGCATGGAAATTGGCTTATTTGTTCTCGTCTTTCATTTGAGCCCTGATAGAAAAAATATATGTACCTATATAAACTCATTTCTTTAGGCAGTATGAGTAAGAGCCTCTTGGAATTTTTTGTTTTAATTGTTTTTTCAAACACCTTGTGAATATGTTCTTGCAATAGTCAAAATCAAGGTTTAATGTAATTTTGAAGTACTTATATAATTTTTTCTTGAGCCGTATTCTTTAAGCTCTGAAGAAAAAAAAAAAACACTAGATAATGTTGGTTCTAATATATTCCCAAAGTAGACGGAATCGCGGGGCAACAAAGAAAATGTCACATTTCCATAAATCAGATTCTGGCCTTGTACCATCATGCTTCTACTAAGTATAGGTATCAAAGATCTCCGTCATCTCTCGCCGTGGGTAGGCTACGTGTGTAATGACGTGATAGCTCGATGATAACAATAGATAACCTGGCTGCATATGACGTGAATAAAACGTTTGTCAGGCGTCAACAGAACCAACCAGTTTAACCACTTCCACTTTAAACCTGCGATTTCAACCCTCGACGCGTTGATATAAGAGTTATAGCCGAAGCAATATAAGGGCGTCGGGTAGTGTATCTTTTTTCGCTCTGCCCTACATAACTCATGTCTTTTTTGTGCGGGTTTCGAGTTTATATGTCTTTTTAAGGGCTGACATTGTACTATGTCATACATAGTAAACAGTTGCCTATAGATGGACTAGACCGGCACTGTCAACGGCTGACTTACCTGAAACTCTTAATAGAACGTACTATAATAATGCCTCTGATATAGAATGTCAAGATAAAGTTACGTTAAGTTACAGTGACGTACACTGTAATTCCATGATATTAATTTTGAATAAGCAAATCATAATTATGAAGTGCTATTTATCCATTGTAATTAGTCGCACAGCCGACGTACATAGCTACTACATATTCGTTGTGTAATTACTACCTGTACAACATCATCGAGCTTAAATGAATTGACAAAAATCCGCCCGATTTACTGTGAATTTCGTGTGCTAGCAACTTTTCTATAATTATGTCTACAAGTGTTGGAAAAGTCATGTCTATTTGGACATCTTAGGAGTAATAAGAAAATTATTATTACTTTATTATTACTTATTTAATTATCCTACACGGATGTACATATTAATAACACCTATTATGATGAGGTTTAGCATAAACTATAGTATGTATTGTTCAAACTAATATGATAAATGCCAAAGTAAGTTTGTTTGTTTCCTCTTCACGCTTTATTTACTCAACCATTCTTTTTGAAATTTTGCATACAAAATATTGGTAGTTAAGAGTACGGAAAAGGACATTGGCTACGTTCTATTGTCGACGTGGCAAGTTGCAAACAGCTCGTATAATATCTTCTTCTTAATATATAAAAAATCCGTGTCACGTTCTCCGAATAAACTGTCGATATTCATGTGGCATAGTAATTTGGTTCAACTTAGATGATAGGATAGTTATTATTTAAAAACTTAATAATTAATAATTAATAAAAAAGATCATCAACGTTGGTTGTTGTTATTAATCATACGTTCCATAAGTCTGCAACAGATGGCGCCTTCTGAATTCTTCTGTCTTTTCTGCAGTCCACGCGGACGGAGTCGCGGGCGTCCGCTAGTAAATTATAAAAATCCATGCTTGATTTTTTAAACTACCATTCTACTTAATACAAATACAGACCAAACTCAATGAATGATCTAGTATGTATATCTATACTATGAAGAACCTAATTCAAATGCGTGGTAGCTGAGGGATAGGTCTCCGTACCATGAAAGAAGGAGTAAGAAGAGGTGGCTTAACTACAATTGTTCATAGAAAATAGTATGTTTGTTGTGAGTAAGGATAGATGATAGAGTTTTTCCTATCAATCAATCAATCATAATTATCTTTATTGAAACCAATATCTTGTACACCTACAACAGTCCTGTGCAGGCTCTGGCACCTAAACTACGAGTAGTAAAACATCGTGTGTCAAGTGTCTATTCGGCGTATACTCACTCTGTCAGCTTTAAGCCTATTACATCAGTTGCATCTCTTTCCGTGCATGTGCCTAGGAATCGACTCGGGCTTTCTCTTAGACAATACATTGTAATTGATCTCTGACATCTATCCCCGCTATGTTAAATCTGGCTGTGCGATTTTCCTTAATGACCGTGCAGTTCTGGCTACCTCATGTCGGGAACACAGCCGTGTGTGTATGTATTTTGCAGTAGTAACACATACTCAGTAGTCCACATTGATCATAGCATCTCCGCTTTGCCCTTTCTCCATGAGCTGTGGCGACTCGGGAGGCAGTTAATGTGGAGCTCGTTTAAGTAAACAAGGTACACGTCTGCGCGTAGGCACAGTCTCTTGTTTTTGTCCATCATGGCGCGTGTACCCGTTGTGAGAGGATATACGATATGGGGCTATATCCTTGTGTTACCCTGCATATAATGTGTGGGATTCAAAGCTTTAGTGAGCTGAAATTCACATTCAAGCGCACGAGTTATGTTTGATGCTTACGTATTGTGAGCAATAAAACAATTATTTTAGGATATCTCGGACACTACTATGTTACCTTTTTACGTAACTTATTTATCAAAAATACACAATTTAGTGGTCATCTTAAAATGTCACCTAACTAAATTAACAAGCCGGAATAAACCAAATTTTCAGTTTTACCTTAATTTTTACCGGATATAGTGCAGTGGAGATGCGCAAACGTCCGCCGCTCCACGCTTGTTATCTTATTATCCTATCTCGACGAGATTGTGCCTTTTTGCGCAAATGCATGTGCATAATGCATGTATTACTTTTTGAACTATATACTGTTATATATATATCTATATATACTGTTTTTTTCATAATTCTGTTTCCGGGAACTACCTCTAGCTACCACAAAACGACCAGGACCTGAAATGTATTTTCTTGAATAGTAGATTAACCAATGTACTTGTTTATAATTTGTTCCTAAAACATATATAAAGTAAGTAAGTTACACCTTAAGGGTAAACTATGTGAAGCCTTGGTAATGTGAATGGAAATCTATTATCTTTTGAATCTTTAAAGGTATCATCATTAGTGGAGTACAGGATAGTACCAAAAAGTTTCCGAGGATAATTGGACAAGCAGAGTCACGTTCTCCGGTAGTGCCATTATAGGCAACAATGCCTCCATCGTTTATGGTGTTAACGGACCAAAGGTCTCCATACTTGCGACCTTTCTTACCCATGTCTGTATTAATATTGACAAAGTTTCTGTCGCTAACATTCACGTAAAAACTTTGTTTTCTGATCAGCGCCTTTTCAATATCGCTTCTTAATTAAGAGCGAAAATAGTTAATTTCACTTTGAACTAGGACCAGCCGGCGCGGCGCGCTGGCACAAAGTTGCTATTTCAAATTAAGCGCAAGATGAGAAGCGCGTTGACAGCGACACTGGCGCTTTGTGCGATGCAGCCAGCACTGCCGCTGGCTGGATAGCGTTAAAAATATTTTTATCCTTCGCTACTTACCGAGCGACCAAGTCGCGCTAACCGTTTTCCGCTAAGTTAAATTCTCATTACTTTTCTTTGAAAAGTTAGCTTTTACAACCGAGCGCCGACCGAAAAGGAAAACTCTATTACGGCGATGGCTTTTGACAGGGGTGCTTCTTGTACCGAAGCGAGACCTTTTAACCAGGCTTCTTTTATTCGCAAACAATTACAGCGCATTAAGAGACATTATGAAATCTGAGCGCGCTCGGAGGATCGTGAACGTTTAATGATAAGGCGGCGGCGGAGCGGTGGCTTTGGCTCGCAAATCTCGGCTTAAGACGACGTGCGAGCAATGGCTTCGATAATAAAATTAATTATGAAATTTATGGCACCAACGCCTGCCGCCGCGACCGTTTCGCCGCGAAAGCTTTTGTCGCTCGGCTGTGTACCGTCTTAATCGACGATTTACGAATGCCATTTAGCTGAATCGAGCCGAGCATCCTATTCGGTCATAAAAGATGACCGTCAATTCAAATTACATTTATATTTAAATGGGAAGATACATTATTATATGTTCATTGAGTTAAGCCTTTTATCGCACGTCCCTTTATGTTTCAATTTTGTTTCTAAGTATCTCATCTCGTTTTAAGTACGTTTAGTCTGAATCCAGATATAAAATCGGCTTTTGTGTGTGTCTTTGAACTTTAATACTTCAAGTCATTTCCAAAGAGCGGAACAATTCAAGTCGTGATTCGTGTTTGGGTTTGGTAAAGTAAACCAGCAAACAGATGGTACATTGTACAGGAATGTATGTATATTGTTATGTGGTAAAAACCATTTATAAAACCGGATATGGATAATAATCCTACTATAAAAATTACATAATATTTCTTTACATTAACATTCTGAGCAGACAGTAGTAGATTAGCATTATCGATGCTAATATCTTTAACGACATCGTTACTTAGTGGAAGTAGGTGTTATTTTATCGTCTCGTCAGAATGGGCCGTACGTGCCGCCAATGTTTGTATTGGAGGGGACGTCCTCCGTTGGACGTCGGTTGCATAATGAGCACGTGTTTGCGTTTGACCCCTGACACAAGGACTGAGAGGAGGTGGCCTAGAATACAACGTTTATTCATAGACAATTGTGATAGGCCGAAGGGTGGACTATGCGAGGTGTTACTCAGTTTATACTCCACTGCCTGGACTACAGTTACTGTTGCAGGTCATACGTTAGTTTAGACACAATAGCCACTATTTTGTGACATGGTGAAAGGTAGACTATGCAAGGTCTAAGACAATTATTGGTTAATGTTGCACTACGTGTGTTACATAGACCGTTACAGATTTACAGAACAGGAGAACCTAACCTAATATTTGTTATACACAATAGTGTCGCCCTCTTGCGGCTGACATGCCGAAAAGTGCACAATGCGAGGTGTTAGACAATGATCACATTGCACTCTGTAGGCTAGTATGAGGTTGCATGTCTACATTGCTGGTCGCATCTCATCATTGTTCTTTCTCCATGGTTTGACCCCTGTCCTCCGTTCTGTGGCCCTCTATCGATCAGCATCTTTGCCTTGAATGAATAATGCTGAGGTTGCACTCTTGATGGGGAATTCTTTGATAAATTCTACTGACCTGTGCTTGGTGAAGTGAAGATTCTGTGAAACATAGTACCTAAAATGTTGGGTCATTTACAAATCGCCAAGATAATCTGAAATCGCTGAACATTAACCAATATGTTGAATTTAGACGTTAGTGTTTAACATGACGGAATTTTCATTTTGAACAACCGAAATACAATGAACATTACTGTTTAGTTTTATTATATTTATATGTTTAGTTATATAGAATATATAACAATCGTAAAAACTGTTTAAACTTCGGAACTATAAGAAAATGTACAAACATAAAATTTCCTTTTAAAATCGTGGTCTGAAGTTAGATTATCAGCATTTCCCCTGGCTGTCTTTTACAATCATTACTCGTATGAATATTGCAACTGTTAACCAATAAAGTAATTAGTGCAGTTTAAGTTCACGTCAGTAGAAATAACGGAAGCAATTAGCGAATTAATCTGACTAGTTTTCGAGAATTGACTGATTGCGTGTTCATTGCGCTGCTCGTATTTAATCACTCACTCGAATTGACGTTATTATCAAACAGTGGATGGATGGTAGTGCTCGATGGATGCTTCAGTGCAAGTCTCGGTGTGTTGACCACCAATTAGGGAGGGCGTAGATTGGATGCCTTTTATGTGTCAATGGGATGATGGACCTACAATTATTGAATTGGTAGATGTTTCTTAGGCATTGTTATTCAATATACATGTATTTACAATGTCTTTTTTCAATAATGGTTATAATAGTGAAACCGTTTAAATGAAATGAAATCAAAAAATGAAAACATGGTAGGTACAATAAAGTTATTATTACAGAGACATGTTTTGCCAAAAAAATTAATTTTAATTTATTTCAAAAACATTACAAAATTAGTTATACTAAATAATAGTAATACTAAAGCCAAAATAATCCACCAGTTCTGTTTCTCTGTTTTTGTTCCGCAAGTTAAGGTTTAAGCTAAACATTGTTTAATTTTGATAAATATTCCATACTTTTTTCTGTTAAATGTAATTTTTTACTCTGTCTAACTTTAGACGAAGGATTGTAATAACACCTTTTATATTTGGCTTATTACTAGGTATATGTATGGTTTGCACAATATCACAAGAATTATGAAAAAGTACGCAAAATAATAAAATAAAATGTTAATTCTGGTGACGTCTTAACTGTAAACATCGGTCGCGTTCCCGAGAAAATTTGTATTCGAAACGTGGAAATTATCCGGTGGTCGGATGGCACGCGGACGGCTGTGACGCGCGACAAAGGACGTGCAATGGATACTGTCCTTTATTGTTTCCCGCGAACATTACACGTGGCAGCCATCTTGAAAGAGTTTTGCAATTTCTCCTTTGTTGAAGAATGATCGAAATTCACGCTATACTACATAATAATTTATTAATACGTATTTTGGTAAAGGCGGTGCGCTGGAGATATTACAGTGCAGTAATGTGTGCGCAAATACAAATGCACTCTCTATTCCGTCACTCTCAGAGTTCAATAAGACGGAAAGCCGACACGACCGGAAGAGATATCAAACGCTATACATATGTACCACGGATATCTATGTGAATACAGCATAATACGGTAGTATTATCTAACCAGGTAAATGAGCAAAATTTACGTAGCGGTCCGGACATGCAAAACAAACGTAAACAATCGCAGTCATTATGTTATTACAGTAGTACACGAAACTCCGGGAAACTCGGCTCTAACCCACCATCAGGCTGTCACTGACACTGGTAGTGTACTCTCGAGCGAACTGGCATTACCAATAGAGTAACTGACAGATATAAACAGATTCGAATAACACATCGTGGGACGCTGAAATTGCGTGAGGAGCTTTGCAGAAAATTGCAACAGCAATTAGATTCGGAAAAAGCGCGATGCCCTAGGATAGCGATGCCGTTATATAGCACCTGGAGATAATTTTTATTATAAGATAATAAGGGGGTGTGACGACATCGGGTTTCTTAGTAAATCATAGCTTAACCGTTGTGTTTTTAAAAATCCTGCCTATGTTATACATCTAAAAGGAATAACATCTAATGCTAGGTTAGGTTCGACTTTTATTATTTAAAAGAATTTACTTTTATAGCACACTAGTATGAAATAACCTGGGTCTCTCATACCGATACAAAATACAGGTGACGCTATAATTTTCTCTATGGCCCACCGTCTCTGCCGGCGACCGACATTTGCATAACGCATTCGCTAACAAGACACGTTCGAGTACAATTGCGTTCGCGAAAGAACCCTACTCAAACAACCCATTTCTATTTTAGCTCGAAAGCGTTTGTTTAATGTTCGGCCTGTACAGCCTCGCCGGCTAACACTTCACGCTTTTTGCATACGAAAGCATCCCTAATACCCACGAAAGTATAAATGTACCTGGGTTCCAAAGTGTAAAAGCTTACTAGACTATTATTATCTCTTTCTATGTGCCTTAGATGTCTATGTACCTTTTCTTTTTTGTAGCATAGCTCAGCCGTAAGTTGTGAACTTTCTGGTTATTCATATAGATCTACCATAAGAAATCTCGCAGGATCAATATACGGTCTATGTTCAATTTTGCGATGGTCTGTCTACGAATGGGTATTAAGAGTTTTGAATCCAGATCTCTATACATTTAAGCTACTACTTCCCACTGTCTCTGGTTATTATACCACTCTGTATTCAGGCCGAGTCAAGTTTAAGGTTGCCCTTCTGTTCGAGATAACGAACTAGAATAGTTCCTTTTTATTCGTTCAGTTATACACACAGCGCTCCAGGCTGTATCCCTTATCAATTTATTGACTCTGTTTTGCCCGACAAACAATGTGGGATTAAATTTTAATTGCTTTTAATGGGAATGGTTTTGTTATGATAACCTGGAATTCACAGTTTGCCATGTAGGAATAAGTTGTCAGAATAACTGCTTAGATAAGCCCTTAATTAAATTGAGACTGTAGAGCCGACTCTGAAATCTGTATTTTTTTTAAATTGGGGGTTGATGCTTTTGCTATTGTAACACGCTTGTTATAGGTGATCTTAGTAGTACAACCAAACGTTTATTACAGATGGTAGATCTTATCGAAATGGTCATATATAACTGAGCTTAACCACAACACAATCATCCCCCACAAAAATGTGGCACATGCAATACTAGAACTACTAATCCAGGAGTTAGAATGTTGACAAAAAAGGTAAATTAAAGGTATTAACTGCGTGGAATTTTATCCGATTAATTCACGTCAATGTGAATGTATTTATAACAAAGCTAGTACTTAATAACCGAGTGAAGCAGCGCTCGAGTCGAGCACACCTAGTGAAACGTCTAATCTTTGTGTGGGCAGTGGTAATTGAAGTGGAGATTCGTCCGTCTGCTTTTATCTTAATTTATTCATTTCGAGTGAAGTCATCGCTAACGTTGCTGTGATCGCTTGTCAGTTTCAATAACGAGACGCGCGTAAATGAGATTGTGCACCTGTTTGACTGATATTGTTGTAGGGAACGGCGGCGATAATGACTCACTTAGTAATAAAAATGAGTTTGTAATTTGTTCGGGCTCATTTAACGAGACCGCGTATCGGTGGACGTCGCCGTTATCGATGATGTTTTACAATTAATGACAAATTGTCTTTGTTAGGGATAAATAATTAGTGAGTCGCGGTGTTGCGTGACTAGTGCGGTGATGGATAGCGTGCTTGAGATAAGATCGCTGCCGCCGAATTTCATGAGAATCTTATTTACAAGCCCAAGGCGTCCGAGCCGGGGCTTCTCTTGTAAATTATCGAATTATACAGACCTCGACAGGGCGCACCTATCGCGTGTTTATTTAATTTCGGAAACGTTTTGTTCCTATTATAGGCACCTTTAATTTTAATCTAGTTGAGGGGAGTGTGGGAAAATTTAGTGGAATACTAACAATCGGCGGTTGTTAATTCGTGAATTTGAAATTGTTATCGGTCACGATTAAATTTTGTAGTTCTGTGTATTTAATTATGGTTTGTCTTAATTAAAATTAATGTATATGTTTGTTTACTCATATAAAGTAACCTAAGTGTGAATAAATGGTTATGGATTTAGGAAATAATTCTATTTTTAAAAACACCATATCTCCTTGATTTGGTATTGTTAAAATTATCAAATACTATTATAGTTTTAGTTAGCCTGCACAATGATGCATATCGAGATACCTATTGAGGTATCACGACAGCCAGCAGACCACCATATTTCATGCCATATTTAATAAACAGCTGAACTTTTAGCTTTACAAAGTTAATTATCACTGTAGCTCGCTCCCAGCTATAATAATACCAGACGGGTGAGTCGTGCTCTATACAAACAGTGTTCCTTCGGCGGCCGATATTGCCCAATAGCCGCATATTGCGCCGATTTCTCGTCTCAAAGTGCATCAGATTGCCAGCTTCAAAACGAATTATGTATTTATGTAAACTGGATCACTCTTGTTCTGAGCAGAGGAATTTGCGCCATACTCGGAGTATGCATTGCGCCGTTGATAACATAACGTAGTTTTTACATGAAATCTTTACATTCTGTATAAGAAATGTTTGTTGATGTAGTCAGTGGCGCCACAGTGTTGGAGACTTGTTCAGATGGAGTGCACTGCTGTCGATTGGGTTGCATAGGTAATGAGAATGCTCACGGCCAAACTCGTTGCTCTGGATGGATAGAAGCCTGGCTGTTCTCATAAGAATAAAGTCTTGTTTTGAAAGTTTTATGTATTCCTCATCCAAGTACGGGCATACTTTTATGTTTTGTGCCCTGGGAAATAAACAGAGATTCGCAAGTTTCAACAAATATGCTTGTTTAACTTTCATAAACTGCACTACTTTTTTGCATTTAAGGATATTACTTATACTATTTTATAAATAGAGCTTATGTAGGTAAAGGTATCGGGTAAGGAATTATTATGCCATTGGCAGATTAACGTCGTGAGCTCGCCCTTATATTCGTATAAAAAAGCATTATATAGGTAGATACATTATTTTTGCAAAGAGTAGGAAAATGTAGAATAGAGAAGAACTAAGTCCTAGGTTGTAAAGAGTAAGCCTTCCGCTGCTTTAGGGGCACAAATTTAGAACTATCTAGCGACCGGTTTCACACTCAATAGGAAATGTTTCAGTCATTTTAAATAAGCATTTAAGCTACCGGGATTGGCCCACCACTCATTCCCACCTCTGCAACTCCTGTGAACCAGGATCAACAGAGATGACCAGAAAAATGCAAAGCAAAGCATAGAAAATCCCGGGGACCTAACTAGCGACTATAAAGCATTAAAACTAATGTGAAGTATGAAGATAGATCCGCTTAATATTAAATTAAGCGCTGACCGACAAAATTATTACAATTGAAAAATATGGCCAACTATAAGTTATTATCGTTATTATGGCAATAATAATTGTGACATAATTCTTTGAAGGCACGTAAATTAGCATTACATTATAAGCTGTCAGAGTCAAAGCGTCGTTGGTCAAATTGCAAGGTTCTTCATATTGTAACGCGGTATGGTGTTGTTCTCTGCATTATGTGCCGAAACACCCTGAACAAAAAATAATGAAAAGCCAACAATATAACCTAGTATTAACAACTGTATAACAGTGATCACTCGCTTGCGTAATACCGCTCATGGATCGCGACATCGAGGTCACCATCACGATGCCCTATCTTCCGAGATAACGTGTCAAATTTGATCTACCAGCGATCAATGGATTAAGTCGTGTTGCGTCCGTACAAACTATTCGCGTTGCGTAATCGACCACCTACAGCACAATGACAACTGGAAGCTTTGCGTGCGTGTCTTTGTTTGGAAAACTACTATTTTAATGTAACACTCACCAATAATATTTCAACAGTTTAGCCCCACATTAAACGCTGACAATAATTTGATAGCCGAGCTTTAGAACAATGTGAAGTATTTGATTTTGGCCCCTTATGTAGGTATTATTCATGTGTGTTATAAAAATACTCGAATGATTTCAAATATAAAATTTTAAGAACAATACTTGGATAATAAGACAATGAAAAAGGACCTTTAAATGTCAATACATATTTCTAAATTACATGTGACCTCAGGTGGGTCACGAACACCATATCAGATAATTATAACTAATATCTCTATTGTCAATAAATTCTCGTTCACCTTGTCTTACGAAGTAATCAAAGTTAGAAATAGCTTGGCCTAAATTTATAACTTTCTGTTTTACTATAAAAGCAGAAGATGTGATGTTTCTCACAGCTGAAACAACTGGATGTGGGTCAGAGTGATGACAATAAAGTCGCTTAATATAGGCCGTATCTGATGGCCGATGGCTACGGAGCACAACAGTTTTTGCTGTTAGGCCTTATTGGATTTATGGCGCGTCATGTCGCTCGCGACGCGCGATGTGCCCCAAAAGAATTATTGCAAGTCGCTGGGTGCATCTCCCGTTTCGCACGCCCGCCTCACATTGTTATTAAGTTCAGAGGTCGCCTTGTTTATGAGCCGACGCTTTCGAAAGGTAACACGGCGGGCGCACGAGTGAAAACATTGCTCCGACGACGCCGATGACATACAATTGATAATGTAAATATTGCGCTTAACCTCTGCTCGAACACTTTCCGTTGATACATAACTTATTGCAGCCATCGTTTCATACCTTTTACGTACATCTTATCGGCTAGTAATGTTAGAAAAGACTCAATAGGTAATTGGTTGGGCACGTTTTCACTACTGCAATACCTTTCAGTACCGTTGATGGAAGTTTTGGAATGGCAACGTTTAATGTCGAAGCTGACAAATCTATCGCAAATCGTAAGGTCACTTATGATTGTCTTCTTAATGTCCGCTTGCGCGAAGGACTAGTCACGCGGACAAAAGTAATGTTGGGAGACATGTTGGGTACTGCACGACAATTCACTTTCAATCGCGGTCGTGCGCGTCTCGGCCTACGACACGAATGCTTGCCATAGCTGGCTAGAACTATCTGGATTATGATCAACGGTTGCCATTGTGGGGCTGTTTGCTTATTGCACATCGGCCCAGCTGTTTGCTTATTGTCTTGCGTAATCCGGTGAAGTCAGCCGGATGATAATTTGTCTTACAAGAAATTATCTTGTGGTCAGTCTGATTAGGCTTTGAGTATTGTTAGCGCTATTTCGTGCGTGTTTAATTTAATTTGCTCGGCTTACTCGTATCTCAGTGTTTGGCAAATGATAATTTTAGCGAAAATGTCTTGGTAAATTTTATAGTATAACTAGGGGACCCGATAGATATTGTCCTGTCCCACGCTTTAATTGCAAAGTTTCTGAAATAAGCTGTAATAATATGGAACCGTAATAAAAACATTGTCTAATTGACCGAACCCACTTGAACACACACACAAAATTTCATCAAAATAAGTTGAGCTGTTTAGAGGGAAATCCATTACAAACACACGAACAGAAGATTTTTATATATAAAGATTTTGCTGACCGCTTTGTAATGTAACAGCTGAAGTAGTCAGTTAAGCTGGTCGGTCGAGTAAGTTGATCCTGTGGATGAGTGAGGCAGGGATCCCCGTGGTCGTGACCACGCCAGCCACCTGACACCGACACCATCCCTTTGTTGAACATCTATTGCAGGCGGATCGTGACTTATTCGAATTCCAGATTCATTCCATGTTTATTAACGTATCGCTGCCCAGTGTTATTTATAATGACTGGCGAACATTTCTTTGAGGCAACTCTTACAGAGGTCTATTTAAATTTTCAACATTTACAATGTTGTCTGATATCAGATACCCAGTAACCCTAACACTAATATGCTATATTTTACTGCAATCATTGTAAGAGAATTCTCAGGCATGTAATTATATAGTTTTACAACAAATAACTATCTTTTTCCCTCTAGAAAAGGACTTTATATTATTATATTAATTTTTTTTTCCACTTACAACAATAAGATGTGAGTAACGTAATTTCAAACTACATACTTACATTTCCTTTCTACAAGTTCACAAGGTGATTTTACGCCAATTTAAGTTTCTACAATACAATAAATGGGTCATTAAAGCAGATAAACATTCATACATTTTTACTATTACAAATTTAAAGGGTTAAAAGAGACTATTGTAATGTAACATGACATGATAATTTTAGAACATTTAATTATTTAATGCATCAATTAGCGGCATGCCGTTATTGTAAAATTGTAGTGCGCTGTGTAGTTATTAAATCATCATTAGTTTGCCATTTAAACTCTTTCATTATTTTAATGTGCCCTTTTTGAGCAAATTATTTCAAGCTTTTGTTTACTTAAAGGCAATTTAGTAATCGGCCTATGATTAGCAATGTAATTTGTCACATGTGATTAATCTCTTTTGGCTTGAGAATTTACTATTTAAATACTACAGTAATATTTAGTTTATTTAGTTTTTTGTTATTTAGTTTAGTTTGTCAACTCAAAAGGACGTTTCAAAAGTTCATTTCATACAAAAGTCTATTGATTTGCAGAGAACAGTTACTACATAAACTATAGCTACATTCTAAGCTGATTAGGGGAAGACCTAGGAGAAGATGGAGGGACGACCTGGGTATTGGGCCACTATAGCGGGAACAAGACAACAAATGGGGGATACACAGCATAGGCTATTAGTGCGAGACTCGCGCACCGAGGGTTCCGTACAAACAAGACAAAGGTTCATTACGACAATCGAGTCTACGCGTTCGTAAGAATTTTTCCTTTATGTGTGCTATAAAACGTTGCTTCATGACCTCGACTGGAAGTACCCTTTAGAAGTATGCGAGTTTCAAAATATGCAGGCTGTTTCGATTGCGTTGACTGGCTACAGCTTAAAGGTATTATAGACCTGAGTATTTGGTATGCCTAAAAATTTATGGGATGCTATAAGACGGCTTCGTACCAAATTTCAAGATTCTGAGTTCACGGGAAGCACCCTGTAAGCAAGTGTCGAAAATTTGCGGCATAAACGGCTGTATCTTTTGATTGCGTTGGCTTAGAAGTTTGATTTTTTCACAGCTTCAAGGGACAGTAGACCATTTCAGCTTCATACCTCCACGCGTTCCTGAGAAAAAGGGTCTTAGTGATCCTATAAAGGTACGGAACCCTAAAAAAAACATTCTAAGCTAGAAACGTTGATTTGATAGTGAAACATAATAACAGAACCAATAATCTATTGAGCGTCTCCTTCCAACATCTGCAAAGTAACTACTTGTTATAGTAAATGTTCCAGTTAATTTGGCATTAAAATATGGCGTCTTTCGCGTAACTACATAGATACATTCTACTTAGTCAGCGAGATGTTTGCGCTGACCGTCCGCTTGCTAACTTTTTAAGGGCTTTAAGAAGAGTTACAATGCGACCGAATGAGCTTTTAGTAATTTAAGCTTCACCTGCAACCCAATTTGCAACTGTGTTGCTATATGACATCACGAAACTTAAAGTTTGTAGCCTAAGATCTTGCTTTGGAATAATTGCTCAGCATCTGATTTTGGGAATATGTTTGGTGTTTTAAGTGTACCTGTTTATAAACTATCAAAGTACATATTTATTTATTTATTGCTGCAAGTTTTTCTATTCATACAATGGATACATAAGTATCTCTATGAGGGATACCACCGGGCCCTATATGACCCTCGGATCTGCCTACTCATGATCACGAACACAAGACACTACAGTCGCAACGAGAAGCCAGATCAAGCACCTAGCATGCAACCATAAATACATAGCTGCTATCCGAAAACCAATTAAAATTTTAATCGACATATGTTTCGCCAACACCCGTGGCATCATCAGGATTAGTTTTCCATGTTAGTTCTATCTACCGAACCAACTAACTAACAACTAAAACCAATGTATTGCAAATCATTTTATACCCTCAATCAACATAAAAAAATAAATGTTAATACCTACATATTAGTTTAGAAATGTAAAATTATTATAGATAAATAATTATTAAAAATATACATTAGTTATTAATTGTTAAATTATTAGAAGAAAAATAAATTTATAATAATATTAAATATATATAAAAAAAAAAAAAGACCATATCAAGGCTGTACGACAAAGTCATTACCTTTTGATCCTAACTTTGACATTGACAGATTAAGCTAGGTTTACAAAATCTATTTGATTATTTACCAAATTAATACCTGAAAATTTTGCTTTCATAATTTCCAGTTTTTCTAAAATACATGCCTTTATCTGCATGTAGATCTGCCAGGGAGTGGCCCGCCTGGAGTAAAGCAAAGTTGGATTTATTAGATTACCATTTCTAAAAGCTGATATATGTTCCTTGTATCGAACATTAAAACTCAGTTTGTCCAATGTAACAAGCATCACATTCATCACACTTCAACTGGTATACACCTGATTTAAGTTCCAACTTTTGTTTTGTGTTAATTAACTTTTGTAATGAATTATGTAAACGCCACAAATTGTCTTCTTTTTTAATAATTTAGATAATTTTTCTGAAAAACCTCCATAATATGTCAAACTACCAGTGTATGGTTTTTGAACTGATCAACTTTAGGGTATAACATTTGTTAACCAAAATGTTTTCCTTTTTATTGACCAGATTATAAATTAAAGGACTGTACCCATTAGATCTGGCAATTTGAACAATGGTATTAAATTCTTTATTATAATTGTAATTGTTAAGCGGTAAAGTTACCAGTCTATGTATCATAGACTTATAAGCCGCTAATTTATGTTGCCATGGGTGGAAAGAATCAACCGGTATTGTGACATCTGTATGGGTAGGTTTCCGGTATACAGCAAAATCATGAAATTTATCTAATCTTGATATAGTTAAATCCAAAAAATTTTATGCTATTATTAACTTCTTCTTCAATTTTGAATTTATTTTGGCATGCTGGTATTAATTTTGTTATGAAACTGTCTCACTGAGCCTGTCACAAGATAACATCATCTACATATCTAAAATAATATTTTATCTTACTATTGTTAACTATAAACTTATTTCATACCAATCCATAAAAATTTCTGCAAGAAACGGTGACAACGGAGAACCCATAGCCAAACCATCCTTCTGTAAATAATAGGTGTTCCGTGGTTCATACAAAGTCTAGTCAGTCCAATAATGTTATCAACGTTGGATGTAAATTGAATCACACCAAGTCTTAATTATGTCTAAACAATACATAAGTAGACTCACAGGTACATAGGTAATAGTAACTATAAATATGTACATTTATACCATACTACTGACCCGCCTCGGCATTGCACGGGTGCAATGCTGATAGGTACTATACGTATAAACCTTCTTCTTGAAGCACTCTACTCATATTTAAGAAAACCGTCTTGAAATCCGTTGCGTAGTTTAAAAGATCTAAGCATACATAGGGACAAACAGACAGCGAGAAGCAACTTTAGTTTTATACTAGGTTATGATACAGAATCAGCTTAATTACCACCAAACAGAATCGACAAAGTTCCCAAAAACAGAGTCGTGTACCGCTGACAGGCGCTACTGTGACGAACTATCCAACCTACATTTGACACAGTTCGCGCGGGCCCATCCATCACGGACGGGCGTCAACGGTGCAGCGCGGTGTCACGTGTGATGCTAGGGCTAACACTGTCTAATGTTGTTATTATTCACAGAGGGTAGGTAGAAGTGTGTAAAATATCTATATAGAAAGTATGGGTATACTATACATACATATACTATTCTTAGCAATAATTAAACACTTTTAGTAACTTCCAAAAATTACAAATTAATGGAATAATAGTGAACAGTGATCGTAACACGTCTGTTCTCCTTGGTGTCCGTGGTCAGAGAGCTCGAGCAATACGCCACCGGGTGGCTTGAACCTCCACGCGCCCGTCAAAACTTTGGATGATGACGATGACCACTACGTAACAGTTGGCCACGCCCTCATCCTCAGATTTTTAGGATAATGATGATGATCTCCGGACCGTATTTCGGCCAAGGCGACCAATCTCTACGGAGATTGGTCAGGTACGCAGGAGATATTATAGTGCACAAGTGTGTGCGCAAACACAGATGCACTCTCTATTCCGTTACTCTCGTAGTCCGATGGGACGGAAAGCCGACACGACCGGAGAGAGATCAGGCGCAGGACCAACGGTTTTACGTGCTTTCCGAGGCACGAGCTAAGTGACAATTTTGCAACATTAAAATCTGTACATTAAATAAATTCATTGGTACAGGCCCGTGACTGATAGGTACTTACGCCTCCCGCTTGGAACTATACATACGGCTGTATTTCCAGAAAGAGATTCAGAATTGCAGGATGATGTGGGAGATCCTGCAGCTACGTGTAAATTATCAGTTACAAGTTGCTAGCTTATCGCCTCTTACGTTATGCACTTAAGAAAGAGATAAGTACAGTTGATGTTTTCTAGTGAAGCCCAGCTTCATCACAGGAATAAATACATAGTATTATTTATAACATATGGATGATAGATAAGATACACAAAAAAGTAATGCATAATACTTATATATTAAATTAAAAGCAAGTGCAGGTAGCCCTGAAGCACTAGTCGCGTTACCAACAACGTTGGCCGCACAAAAGACGGTGAGCTGGTAAAAGTGGCAACACTTGCTACGTGAGAACACGACCCGCGCATTAGTCGCGACACGATCGCCGGAGCGGCTACTAAAACCACTGCTTTGTGCTGTTAAAACAAAAAAAAAAAACTTATCCATAAAACGGTTTACGTCTTTTGAACATTCTGTGTCCACGCTTTTCGGTATTATAATAGGACTTGACTCACGAATGACGATCTAAACAAGTTACTAGCGTTTACTAGTTTCGATTAGTACAATCGGTTGTTTTATCCTCTGCTTTTTCTCTCTGATACTAATTTCTCTTCGGGAATCAGCGTAGTGGAGGCAGATTATGTCCATTTACGTTGATCGCAGTTAATTTATATACATGTACACACCACTGTGTTCCCAAAAATGGGGTGACCAGCCGAACTGCAGGACCACAGGATAGCTGGTCAAATGAAAAGACCAGTGACAAGTCGCTTACCAGATTGAGAGAATGCCCGAGCTTCTTAGTCGACTCTTACGACATGTACGGAAGAGATGCAGCCGATGTATTCTAGTCTAGTCCCACATACGTACAGGACTTCAGTTCAGGCAGTCATATTTTTTCGATTCCTTAATTTTATAATTTATGAATGTTCTTAATATAAATTTACTACCATTTAAATACATTGTGTGCACTGAGTAGTAACAAAATTCAATATGTACTTGTACCTAAATGGATCAGAAGTTTTGCGCGATAACACAATAAGAACAAATGGCAGCAAACTACTATACCTTATCTTACCCGCAATATTTCCAGGAAATACAAAGTTTTCTCAAAACAAGAAACTAATTAAGTACTGCGTATGCATTGCTCTTATTTGTTCATTGACATTTATCTTTCGCGTTATTGTGGGAACTACTATACGGGCATATCGTTATATTACATGTTTGCATAATAACTGGGCTATAACGCGCATACAATGTCTCACGCGAGTTCAGAGCGTTTGCGCATCAAAGCCTGGAGCTTATTGTCATTGTTTTAAATGCCATACTTGTTCATTTCTCGAGTACTAATATATCTGTACTTTAGTTAACCGTTAACGTATGTAATTGTGGCTTTGTCTTCGCCGAAAATGAGGTGCCCATTGTGTTCCTGTCTTGGGCGCTGACACGAGCTTTGTTTAGCAGACGCTGTTGTATTTTGGAAGTCGTAGGTTGTACTGACGTAATATAACAAAAGTCGACATGGGTCATAGGTGTGTCTTTATCTGCCCAATAATTATGGGTTAGTTACTGGTCAGTGATATTAAATGAAATTGTGTCAAAGAGCTACGAACGCTGCTGGTCATCTAAAAACGTTGACATACTTAAGCTTATAAGGCTATAGGGGTTGATGGAATAACTTCTTCAGCCACTTTTAGAACAATGTGACTCTTTTAGATCTTTTACTTCGTGAGTCACGGAGGTCATTACTAATTGAACGTTATGGACATCACCAAAATTAGCAAAGGTAGATGAGAAAGGAATAGAAGTATGTGTTAATTACAGTAACTAGTAATATCACTAGACCGTGGCCAATTTAGGTATCTTTGCATGGAAGGGTGGGTCTTCATGAAAAACGCATGACCAGCTTTATGTATATGTGATATTATTGCGACACGAGAAAGTTCTGTGGAATTCTTCTAGCAAATAATAATATCACTATCAGCTGGGATTTACTTGTTCCATGGTACACTGTAGCAACTTGTTATGATTCCCACCAAATCGATCCCGAGTATAGATTGCGAACGCAGAAATGGAAGGTTGCAAAAAAGAAACATGGCCGAGTAAAGGGCGAGTAAAACTCAGCGAGCTATTTATCTTAAACTTATCGGAATACCTTGAAGTCTTCGTTTTTCACCACCGTCCGTATATACTTTGAACTGGGTGTCGTTTTATTCTCATTTCAAAAACAATGATTACCGCGTTGTCGGCGCGCGGGATGCGAGCGGGATGTGATGATCGTTTTGCATGGAACGAGGTGAAACCATCAATTTGCACGGAGCCGCTCCAGAGAGATCCCGCTTAAAAGAGGCAAAGTGTAGCTAACTTTAAAGGCTGCATTACACTTTGTGCTGGTTTGTGCCGGCTGTAGACTGCGATGTAAACTCTTGTTGCGTTCCCGGAACAAATGTTTTAGCCCGTCAAGTATGCTAACATTGCCTAGCTTATGAAGCCTTAGAAAGTATACATTTATTGCAGTTGTACTTAATTTTAACTGCTCTAACTTATGTTGAAACGGTGCTTATTTCCATTGTGTACATAATTTGTAGATTTTGCTCATTTCATAGTCAAGTATGTCGTAGCAGTTTACTTCGACACCAAGACTTCGATTATCGCAACAGGAGGCGGTTCAATAGCTAGGCATTTATCCAGTTCGATCGCTTTTTACATGAGTTACCGATGTTAAACGTTGAATAAGGATGCGAATGAACAAGAAAATTGTTATTTTAACCAACAAGCCTTGAAGGTGAAAAAATTATGAAGTGCAACATGTACAGGGCAATCGATTCAAACGGGTTTTATTGTTTCACAATGTAGGAAAGCTTCGAATATGTCGATATCGGCAGTAACTGCGAGCCCCTCGTCGAACTTTATCGGATCAGAACGACCGTTATTCGCTGTTTATGGTCGCCCGCTATGGGCATTCTGATTTCTTCTAATGTTTGTCTCGCATTTACTTCCTTGCGAGTTCGTAACGCGGGGCAGTTATCGCTATTGTGATGCGTATCATTATGTATCGATACCGGTTTTGCAACTGATGCTCTGAATATATCGCGGGAGCGCCTATAAATTCCTAAAGAAATGGCGACAATTCATAATAATTTGTTGAGTTAACAGGTTAAGGCCTCAAGCGGCGCGTAGGCTTTTGGCTGTCTCGTCGCGTCGCTTGGTAATGAGCCGCATCTGCGAATCAATGAGGTCGTTGCGCGTTTTATTAAGCACCGCGATAAATTTGCATCGTCAAGCAGCGACCGCGTGGCGCGGCACGTTCGGCAAATAGAATAAATATGTAGCTCCTCGTTCGCCCGCGACCCGCTTGCCCCGCCGCGCCCCTTACAAACACAATTTGCCCCTATTTATGTGCTACTATTCTGCGTCCGCCCGGCAACTTGTCCAGTCGGATGATTACATGCCAATGATTAGTGGCATGCAATTCACACGTCGCATATTGCATAAACCGGTATCTCTGCTGTACCATCATTGGTCTTTCAGCGATAACTACTTCATGTGCTTGTAATTTATAAGAGTAAATCAAATACTGAGACTCATATTGCAATTATGGTACTTATTTATTTCTGAAACTATGCTACATGCAATAATTAATTTAAAAATATGCATAGTGACGTTTAACTTTTGAATACATATCGACGCGACGTTGTATTTTTGGAAATTTTACTAATATTTGCTACTTTACTAGTATATTGTTAAATTACGTATATGCAGGTCTACTAATGGCATCTTCAAGTACCCACTTCTCGACAAGGTCTTGGCACCACAAATGTCTAGCCTTTATGAAGATAATGAACTTAAGTCGGATTAGATTGAAAAAAAAAGGAGAACAGCCCAGCTCATCATAAAGTGTAATGGCATCGTTGTTAAGGTAATTCGCAGTTAAAAAGGCGACTGAAAAAGGCTTGACAGAGCGGTTTGCCGGCGGCGGCACTCTCAGGGAGGCGAACTCTCGATTATGCACGTCGATTCCACAATAATTGCGGACAGCTTCTAAAGCTAGTGTTACGCGCGGGTCAGTAGCCGTCGTAAAATTTCACGACCACTTGTCTTCCACCCGAAGGGAATCTCGACTTAGGATTTACAAGTCTCGAATTGTACGATCACTTGGATGGGTTTAGTCGTATAGCAGGATAATGAAAACGTTACGTTGCTCCTATCGAGGCTGTTCAATCTTGAGCTGTCGTCAAATGTGATAAAACAAGGTGATAGAGCTACTGAGGATATAACAGCGTTGTGTTACACCTTCCTCATCTATCTTTTAAGGGGATCTATCGGTGTACATTTCAATAGAATATATTTGGGAAAGGTTTACTTCACAGACGGAATAGAGCCATATATAAGTAAATATAGTAGTATGTAACCATGTATTTTTTGCTGTGATATTTTCCGGTCTTACTCGTTGCGGTTCTATTGTAAAGTCTATCCAAGTTCCTTTTACTTTGGTTTCATTTGGTCACACATAGGCTAGTCGGCTATGGTCATAAAATAAGGAACAAAAAACAGTGCGGATATTATGATCACTCAACATTAACAGACATTTGTTCCGAAAAGTCAATGACAGCTAACTGTGCCAGGTTTTATTTTGATACTCGTCAACTAATTAGGCCAAGAAACTCCTTCCATTCGGGTCGGGACAATTATGAACGGCAGACGTGATTTGTTTGGCATTAAATTTCCGTCTCGCGTAAATCATAACACTTTCTTGCCGGTATCTCATTACAAGTCATGTGAAAGTCTAATGACCCGAACGCTGTCAGATTTAGAAAAGATAACCGGCTCAATAGTGTCGGCGGGTGCGGGCGGGACGATGGACTCGACTGCTCCGAACCCGTGGAGGAGTTCGGTAAGCCGGGCTTAGCATCGATCTCCGATCCGAGGAGATACGGTCGGCGTTGACGGATGTCGGCTTAACTTGTCTGTCACAGAACTAGTGCACACCTACCACATTAATCTCAATTCTCTACCAGCAACACGTGGATTTACGCATCGACGAAAGTAATTTATATGCAAATCATTTCAACTTTGACGATTCCGTGACTCTAATACGGCTGACACAGTCCAAAGCTTCGGAGCTCTTGATTAGAATGCTAACGGTATTAGTCTAGCCAACGAGCATAACTCGTCGATTAATTTGTAAAAAAAATGAATAGCGTTAAATCCATTCTTATTAGCTTGTTTTCTCGCTAAAGACGACCATACGTGTATTTATTTGTATCTGTCGTAATCAAAACCGATTATCGATATTAAATTCTTATTTATTGCCACAATGTTTGTCTATTTCGAATAATTCGTGTTTTTTTTTTTGAGAATATTTTACACTTTTTTGCTCAGTATAAAAGTTTTATATTAGATTGAGGATGTATTTTAGTAAGTCCATTATTATCAAATTAATATTTCACGGGCCGATGTCGCTTGTCAAGAGACAAAGAGTTTTGTTGTTCGATCGTCCCGTGCGAGCGCTGCTCTTTTGTGTTCAAGAACAATATTACTGGCATCTTGATAAATAGGAACAACTAGTGGAGCAACAATGTGGCCGGTAAGGCGATACGCGCGCTATCGACCGCTGGATTAATGACTGGCCGCGCCTAAAAGAATGAACCACAATATTTATTATCAGATAAGCGGCCGCTACTGGGTAATTCGTGTCTCCTACTATTATACTAGAGTCGGCGCATCGCCGATACATTACTCACATTCTGTCTCGCGATATCAATTTATGGATGCACGCTATTATATTCGGTTTCGAATTTCTCGGAACGGTCTTCTATAATTTTTATGGTATGACACCTTTGTTGGTGTTCTTCGTTTGTTAATCAGTTAGAAGAATCTGATTAAAATAAATAATAATAGAACTACAAAAGTAGTTAACGTTAGCTACTTAGCTATATTTTGCATCATGTGATAAGTCGTGTAACTTTGTACCCAAAAACTGCAATGACTTAATTGCATGAACTCTACTGGGATCAAGTGAGCGCACATCTTCAGAACAGCCTTTTCCAGTACCGAAATAAGTTTGAATATTACACTGTATAGACAGCTTAACGTTTCGAGGAACTAATCAGTTTAGACTGCTTTAATATTATAATAGTTAATGAAACGGTCCGCCCACAGACGAAAGCTTATTGATCTTTAGCGGCGTTAACAACCGCGTCGATAGATGCGCCTGCGCACCGTGCCAGCCACTCGTAACGAGCGTCCCCAACTCGAGTATAAATTTAAATACATATATTTTTATGGCCTATTACTGTTCGAACTAATCAGTGTTCGGAATAGATTCAGATGATTTTAATGGTATTTCGATATCCGTAATTATATGTTGATATGAATAAATTAGATGTGTGCTGAGTTTAAATATTAACATCATCAGTCAGTATTGTCAATAGTTCAACTAGAATGATAAATCTCTTACTATAGATCACTACGAGTATAATAAACTTATTCACAATGTATATTTTAGATAGTGTGAAGATGTTCAGATGTTTGTTAATTTTTTAATGTAAAACAGATGGATTTCAATGAAACTTGGCATTAAATAACTTACAACAGTACACTGTAATTTGCGGTCACGCAAACTACGTTCTAAAATAAATATTACTAAAGTTACTGTGAAAGTTTTTATTATCTAACACATGAAGGAACGCAGTCTAAATCAATGTTCGTCTATTTAATAGGTGCTTTAAACAATTGGTATCTAATATCCAGTTAACGACTCTTACTGATAATATATGCTGCTGCTGCAGAGCTTTTTATTCCTCTGTTGTTTTATACCATGCCATTTCAAATAAACACTAGTTTTGCTTACGCAGTTAACAATTTACCATAAAACAAGACCCCTAACGACGATACGAGATACAAATTACTGGGTCGTGTAAGACAGTTGTTGTTTTCAGTAATTGGAGCTGGGGAACATTTTGCTTCATTTTTTTCCAGATCTGGTTGTATGAACATAAAAGAATATATGAAAAATATAGGTGGGATTTAACTACATATTTTATTATATCTGTAAATTATGACAGTGCGATTTTTATAACATAAATTGTTAATAATATCAATGTTTTTGGTTTTTTCGACAACTTTTGCAGATACCTGAATAAACATTAGGTAACTTTACTAATTGAACTTTGACTACAGTGACCAAAAGAAAATAATAAATGTAAAACATATGTACATATACTTATTTTATATTTTCCGTAACCTGCTTAAATATTTAAAGCTCGTATGTCGGTTCGTGTATGAAACATAATCATAATCGGTTGCCGCCGCATCTCGGTTACAAGGGGGACGTCTCAATGAAATTTATAATCAACCTCCTCAATAAACTACGCCTCGAAAACGGTAAATTAGTACGTATCAACCGCGCGTATAAATAACAATGTATTCGAATACATATATTCGGTGGTATTAGGCGTATTCAAAATTTTATAAAGACATTGATCAAGATACCTACCAAGAATACAGCAAAGCGCAGACGTTGCAACTCGACCGGCCGCTAGTCGCTAGGCAATCGCATGGGGATGTCTATCTAAAGGAATTTGCATTACAACAGATAACAGGTTCCTACTTGGCGGTGAACAGAGTGCTTTTGTAGATACAGAGATTTGAATACTGGCAACTGTGTGGGAGACGCAGCTGTACTGATATAGGTTTTGTGTCGGTCTGTAGGCTTCTTAGATTGGATTTAACTGCACGTTTTATGATTTGTTAGATAAAAAGTTTGTAATTTTTCCTATTTCGTATTTGACTCTGAAATCACATTTGTTAGGGCTAATAAACGAAATCTTATCAGTGAAAGCCAAATAGTCTGTTCCAATAAATATCATTAACACCGAAACCTATACAAACACGTTTGACTTGTAAAGTGACGAGCATCGTGTGAATCCCCAAGTGCCGAGTATTATCTCATTATCTTCCGCTTGGAACATTTTAACGGTCGAAATGATGTGCAAGTAATAAAAAGTGCTATTAAGACGAATCCTTCCGATCAGCGGTTCGTCTGCGGCGAGCATTGCAGCATTCCGGTTTCGCCTCGATTCGTGTCCGATAACGTGTAATATTCCAGTTATTTTTTTCTCATTCCTCATAATTACGATTTATATCTTCGGATGCGGCTTGTCGCGCTGTTGACTCTGCGAAAAGAATCCTCGTGTTTCGATGATTTATTACTCTTTACCAGCTCTTAATATACGGTAATTTTATTGTGGCCCTTCAATATAATGTGCATGCTATCGGGACATCTGGTAGCCCATTTGCCTTTCTTACTGCGTGTATCTGATCTTGAGGAGGTATTTTATAAATAATGATTTAGGGCGCGTTCGCAATAACCGCAATACAAATTGATATTGTATATTTCATTTTTTCCATTATCAACTTGAAGGATAAAAGTACCTACAGGTGAAATACACCGTTTGACTTTTAAAACTTGGCTTCATCTTCATCCGGAACCAGGTTTAGGAGAATACCAAATTCTTATATAATCCGCGTAGCTGATTTGACGTGAAAAGGTAACTGATAGAGATAAACAGTGTTATAACATCATCATCATCAGCCTATTGCAGTCCACTGCTAGACGTAGGCACGCCACAAGACTGCCATGGGGGGTATTTGCCCATAGTCAACACACTGGGCAGGCGGGTTGGTGACCGCAGTTTGTATTTTGGACTATGTTGTCAACACGGGAGGCGTTGCTGCCTGCCTCCCGCTGCTACCCACCTCCCAGTTTTGTTATAACAAAACAATTTAATCATTGATTAAGCTAAACATTGCCGTAATTTACAAATATTCCGTACATTTCTCTATGAAATGTCATTTTTAAACAGTGTCTCACTTTAGACGCGGTTTTGTAATAAAACCTACTTACAATGATAGATACTGTATTCGTTTACCTGTAACTAGTTTCTGGTTTTAGGTTAATCTAGTAACACATTGTAATATTTACACCAAACAAACATACTCAAAGCTTTAAAAAAACTGTAATCGTATGTCATGACAAGAATGACCGATGAGCGACGCGAATCAATGCCTGCTCAATTCTAGGGCCGAGATAGGAAGAAACAAAGAGAGCCTTATTTATCACCACCCATACACGCTATTGTGTGGTCATAGTCATGGTGTGTAGTGCCATGAAGGAATCACAGAGAGGAGCTAATGAAGTCTATAGGGTGTTGTTTCGTTGACATCGTTTACAAGTAGGTACTTTCCAGGTATGCTTTCATGGAGAAATGTTTGTGATTATGAGGAGAATGCGTAGTATTATAATAGTAGAAAATGTTGACGACAAAAAGCACACTATGAAGTGTGACTATGAACTTTGGTTAACATTTACCACTATGGTCTACTCTTCTGCCCCTCACTATAGTAATATAAAACTGCTGTGTTCCCAAAATGGGGTTGTCAGAACTGCAGGATCATAAAGGTGATCAGTACTATGGCTTTACCAATAGGAAAGAGAGAGGTTTAGCAGTTTCTGTATCTATGTATGTTTACTATTACGTGTGTAGTGTTATAGAGGAATAAGTTGTCACAGAGTGCTAATGTCATACTAACAGTTTCGATGCACCATTAGACTTTTCGGTGCCTCACAAATCCAGTCCTTGACACTTAGATTCTATCAGTGTAATGTATAGTAATGTACTACATTACTAATGTATTGTAACACTTTCGAAACTCATCATATTAGAGCACCTTGTTGCGAGTCAAGGCACATGGCCTAGGGTTAAAAGTTTGGCTTAAAACGAGTAATAGCTAAACCGGACAGCAATTTTAAAGTTTTGTAGCAAGCAGAACGTTGTCTTATTTACGCTGAAAAACCTCAATGGATATGATTAAACTTTCCAAAGAGATAAAATGTGTGGAATTCGGGTAAATAGATTTTTTCAGCAAATTTTATCAATTTGGTTTATCTAATCAAGATAACTACGTACTATAATTATTTTACTAATTTAAGTACTCAATTAATGTTTCTCTTTTATCATATCTAGTGCTTAGACTAAAAAAGTTTTTAAGCTTACAAACACAAGAAGCAATTTTGGAGCAATTTTTTCTACGTTTTTGGTGACTCATTGACGCTTAGGGACTGCTGGGAATAATGTGTCAACGTCAAGTAACTTTATACCTACTTTTACCATCCAAACTTCCGATGGAGATAGTAATGCAATCTAAGTGTCAAGGACTGGAATTGTGAAGCACCGAAAAGTCTAATGGTGCATCGAAATTGTTAGTATGACATTAGCACTCTATGTCTACATCTTATTCCTCTATGGTAGTGTCTAAGTTAACTCATCTGATCTTTAATGAATAAGATGTCTATTCCGGGTGACATTATTCGTAGTATTCAACGTGTGTTAGATATTATATCTATTTAATAAAATTTAACTAAGCCAACTCCTTGATGTTCTACTTCCATGACAGTGTCTCGGCTATTACATCGTTGATTTATTTCAAACGTCTGCGCGGACAAGGCTGGTCGCGAGTATATGCACGAACTTTCCTTACAGGTGTCGGAAAGTGTAAATACAGTGTAATAGGATTTTAAAGGATATTGTGATTGTATTATTCACTGTCCTAGAAATTGTGCTGTCTGTCAGCGGATAATGTACTCTTTGAAACTGATACTTCACTAGTTTCTAACAGATGCCTAGTTATTACTTGCCTAGTTTAACTGGTAAATATAGATTTAGAATGTGATTTACTGAATTGTAGGCGATGTTATTGGCAGTTTGTTGAAAAAAAACATCAAAATAAAAGCTTGTAAAATCTGTCTATCCATTCAAACTTTCGTAAGTTTAATACCTACCACAGGGTTTTGCTAAGGGGAACATTTTTGTCTTTGGCCGCAGCTCTCGGCAAGCATGGCGGTGTAGTTGTCACAATTAGGCGCGATTGGTCGCGGTGCAGGTCGGTCGCGCACGGCCGCGCTTCCCATAGACACCTGCGGCTGCACTGTCACCGCTCCTCACCGGTTTTAATTAACTTTTTGTCCGAACAATCCGCTCGCATTCCGCTCGGTTGTCGCCGCTGCGCTCGCTGAACTTTATGACGATAATTTTAATTATATACGCAATGTTTTAGCAACTTTCTGTCACTAAAATGAAAAATTCCTCGAACAGCAATAACCGAATCGCCGGTTATGCTGACTACGGTTTGAGATAAACTTGTATTTAATGCACGTACATAACTTTGCGCTTGACCGCACTGCAGAGTTCAAGTTCGAGTTTGCACGGACATCGGCGCGCTGCAAGTTGCGCAAATGCAGGTTCACCTCGTCAGATGACTTGCGTATGACTCATCATCGATGTCAGCACTCAATGCTTCGTTTATATAAACATTTTAATATCTTTACACTATTTATTTATACGCTTTCAAGTAGGTGAGAGTTACTTTGAAAATCTCTGGTTATTGATTAAGTATTTATCTAGTACGATACTGCTTGAAACGTTGATAGCTTTCTCAGGAAAAGATTCAATGATTATTTTCTATACCATTCTGTATAATGTACACGGGGATTGTTGTGGGTAATCTTCTGGCTGTCGCCGAGGTATACTCACAACATTCATATGCAAATGTTGGAAGATTGGAGTCGAACAAAAAGAACGATTAATCGAAGTCAAAAGTAAATCGAGCGTGCGCGGCGGCTCTCGGTTCGCGCTGCCTCTTTAATTGCTCTTTGATAACCGGTAATAGTAGTATAAATGCACCCATTATAGGTTCTTTCATTTATATTGATCGTGTTTAAAATTTAAAGGGTCTTTGTGCGGTGGTCGCATGTTGTCTCGGTAGGCAATAGGAATAAAGTCCACTATGAATGGTCTGATCACACAATGTTCTGCCCAGGTTGTAATGCGAGCCAAGAGGCGTGGGTTTAATTTGAATCTCTGATTCTGGTGTCGCTCTGCCTAGCTTGCGTTTGTATTATGAATGCACTATTTATATGAAAATGTGCATGCACTGCTAAATTTCACTAACTCTACCCTAACTCGTCGTTGTAAAACCTGTGTGTATCTATCAATTTACACCTTTTTTTACACATTGGGCATCTTTTAAGGAACAATTATATTGATACAGTTAAATGTTCCAAATTTGCCTATCATCAAATTAGTCAACACTTACCAACACATTAAAATAAAGTAATTACCCAATATGTAGAGCTATTAAGCCACGTTCATATTCATATTTATTAAAATTATCAGATATTCCAATTTCCTTTCGGTGATTGTATTTTATTGGCTCATTAAGTTTTGCAAGTTGCATTTCGGACAGTACAGTTATAAGCCGTCGGCTCCGGCACAAAATGCACAGCTGAAATTTCAATTATTTTTCGATATTGTCTTTACAAGCCCTACTCGAGTGAAGGCGTTTAATTGGTCAAATAAAATTTATTTATTTGATTTATTGATGACGTTATTTTAACATTTTATTACAACAAGAAATTCGTTGTTGTGCTACATAGGCGCAAGTGCAGTGCAAGTGTTTATTTCTTTGTATGCTGAGGTTAATTGCTTCCAAAAACGTTTAACATTCCATAAGTTAATCGATGAGCTGCTTTTAGGTGAAGTCTACCACTCTGTCATCTCGATTAAATAAAAATCGACTTAGCTTTACGTTTACGAGTTTCTTATGTTCGTACGATTTATGGGCCACTGTTAAATAATGCAAACAGTTTTATGCGTGATACAGGGGAAGCGAATTTCTACATTTCACCGTTTTACGACTTTTTAAAAAAGTGGCGCTTTTTGCATTGTAGGTACCTACTTATGCAGTAGGAGAAGGTAAAGGGCGAGAGTATAAAAGTTATATTCTTATTTTGTTATTTTGGCTTTATAGGATTTCCATTTTGATCTGATAAAGCTTCGGTTTATTGCTTCACTTGTTAATTTAATTTTTGCAAATGAAATGGCAGCCTACTAAACTTAACAATATTTTAAAATTGTAACAAATTACGAAAATGTTTTTAGAAACAATTATTTTCTGTTGAATCTCACTTTAATACGATTTTTGAACGTTATTCTCAAAATAGACTGATTTAAACGTATTAGTGGTGTAGGTACTCCTTATTTAAAACCTCTTTCTATTTGTAACGAATGTCGTAAGTTACATGCGGCATTAGTACAATGTTCCTCTTCTTTTCTCTATGTTTTAGATACTTTAGAAAGTCCTTACTGAACGTCGTTTGATGTACCTAATACTTACTGGATTCGATTAAAATTTTATTACTGTCATAAACGTTAAAACGTTTACTATGGCCGTGGTTGAGTAGATATTGGTATTAATCGTACGATTTAAGTATTGGAGGTGACATCGTATTTGTAATTTGGGTTATTGATAGAAACATAAAAATATAGATGTCTACTTAAGTACTTATTCTTATTCTTTATTGTACACATAACACTAAAGTAGTTAAATACAAAAAATTTATGAAAGAAATGCGTGACTTATGACATGATATATTTTTTATATTACGAGTATTGAAAGAACTAGTTTTTGTGAATCAGTGTGGTGTGGTATTATTGTACGTACGTATCTATGCACTTAATCAAAAGTTACCGTGCCGTATGCCATTCTTTATTCCATTCAAAGTAACTTAGAAATCTTCACAAGGATATAATTTAGAATGAAAATCCTGCCAAGTCCGAGTGAGCTTCGCGTTCAGATACATTCGTACAAAATTGTTCAAGTGACAACTATTAAAGCATTTCAAATTATTAAGTTATTTAGAAACAGGCTATATATATAAAGTATAAAATATTTATGAACTGGTTACATTTTGCACCAAATTTCAATCTTTTGATACTTTATATTTGTCAGAAACCTTAGTTTAAGGTGTTTCACAGGCAGACGGTAAACAAAGGTTTTTATTATTAGCTATTTTTATTATTGACACGGGTCCCTAAAATGTAGCAATACTTTTTTAAGGTAGTTACTTTAACTGATCAGTTAAAGCTGATTTACTTTACATCGTAGGATACTTGCTCTGCAGGTCATAAATTGTGATTGGTTTCCCAGAAGCATTGTCTGTGAGCGCTGCAATCAGTGTCTTCACATACTCCTTACATATTATTATTATAAAATTCCCGTCTCTGTCTGTTTGTCCGTTTTGACCAACGTATTTATATATTAACACAATAGTTATGTTAATTTCAATATTTTATGCAAGAATGGTAGGTAACTATAGCGTCTAATAGTCGAAATTTCGATTTTGATTACTTTCCATATTTAATTTACCTTATTCTACTTTTTTGGCATTTGCCTACCGAACCCTAAAGAGGAAAGGTACGCTTTCAGGTACCTATATACCTAAGTATGATTAATATGTAATGTAATTAAGAAAACTTAACGTGAAAGCATAGTAAAAGTCGGGGTGGCTAGCTAGTATAGGTACTAAGATCGGTTTGATTTGACTGAGCTTTGTTTTGCGGATCAATTTGATTGATCCTTCAACTTGCAGCTGCAGGTGTTCACAGCTTTGTCGGTATGCTTTCATCTGGATTAATTTATCGAAATTAATATGCTCCTTGTGCGATTAATATGTGGAAATGCTGCTTTGATTTGATTTGACTTGTGCATTGAAGCGTGTGCACTATTGTATTTGGTTCTAAAATTGCATGAAGCTTTAGAATATGTAGACCTACATTACGGCAACAGACCTTCTTTTATGATACAACAGGTAAACACATCAACAAGAGGAGTATCTGTGATTTGAAAGACATGCGCTATTTTGTCTTGAAAAATAAAAGTTATCTTCACTCATTCTATATCGGCCCTCAAACAAAATGTAGAATTTTATGAGATGTCTTTGGAAAAAAACACTGGTGAACTCGGACAAATCGTGTGTATTGGTCTGACAGTGGTCGGTCGTGCAATACAGAAGTGCCCATAGACATTGTAGTGATTCCCGTCAGCCGGCCTGACATATGCGCTGTCACCCGACTACAGGGCGCATGTACAGATTTTCCAACTAAATTGTGTCGCAGCCAAGCACCTGCTGCTTTTTTATTATGCTACAAGTACGCACTTAGTCTGGCGCGAGCTCTTCTGCAGTACCATGTGTCTGGAGATAAGTTACGCGACCAGATACTTCGCCAAGTGTGATGGCATATGTTATTTGAGATTTTTTGTCAAAAAAGGTTTCTGTTTTTTACGTAATTTAATACACTTCTTACTTCTGAAGTATAGAGTACTCGCGCAAGTCTTTAGTTTTAGTATAATATCTATAAATTCATGTTTAAATTGTATTCTAAAAATGTTATGGCTAACAGCAAAACTGTCTGAAGTAAAATGTGATAAATCCAAACTAATATCGGAGTACAAAACTAGTTCTAACGTGCTTGGAATATCTCAGAATTGCTTGTTATGTCACATATCTCAGTGTACCCGCACCCCCGTGCATACCACCACTGCTCGCCATATTTCCCGAATCTTCTTGTACACTCCAAGTTTTGAACTCGCTTAAGCTCGGCGGAATAGCTATTCTGAAATTTCAGCAACACATATGCAAATGTCAGCTCTCGACACTGATTGTACGAGTGGCACGGGGAAAATTCATGCATTTACATTAAATTTCACCGAAATTGGATCCCGACATCGTAGTTTATATACGAGCACACTGTGTCACGCGAGCGCAGGATCTCGATGTTTACGATCTTCAATCGTAACATGAATTGTTTAGGGTACTTTAGCTCGTGCAAAGGCTCTATTGATTACTGTCGTTATATTCGTCGTCTTAAGAAATACATTTATGAAGATAGAATTTACCCTTGTACCTATGTAGTCTTTCATGCTTTCTATTATCGAGCAATTTGTGAAAATAGTTATAGCTTGTTGAAATTACTGCGGCAATAAACTTACTATTAGCACCAACCCGTTGACGTTCGTCAAACACTAAAGCAGTTCGTATGTCCGTTCTTTTGAAATGTGAATGTGGAATAAAGTCGTAAATGGGACCGATGGCAGTACTGGATCTTAAAGTTTTACGGAACCCGATAACAATTGCATAAGTTATTGTTCCTTTTTTCTTCTTCCGCGTCGTTTTTAATCAAAGCTTGGTCAGTTATGGGTGTTATTGAAACGTTACTGGTCGACGTAGCGGATTAACTAATCGAATCATTGTTTACCGTAGCCGGCCGATCGTGTCGACACGCCGGACCGCCAACAGCTTTGCGTATAATGAATGCCAGCTACATTAATTACTGTTTTAGTGCCAGTTTTATGATTTCGCCTTTATCGGCGCATGTGAGATTACGTGTTCGACTTTATTACGACTCATTTCACTCACTTTGCCAATGACTCATTATGGCTAGAATGCTGTTTTAATTTAGATGGTATTAGAAATGTTTTAAGTGAATTTCGGTATACTGTCTTTATAATATAGAAATATTTTGGAAACCGGATTGTCAAGTTGTATACTGATGGGATTTTGACAAATTATTTAGTTTCTGCCTGAGTTATATATATTCTGTGATTTCTAATACACCAAAAAGTCTTAGTTTGGAATCAGTAAAATTAGCTAAGTTATGTCTGAAAAAATCAAGTTTATAATATTCAGAATGTTACACCAATATTAAAGTTTTAAAACCTATATGGTACATATTTAGTGAAATGAGTCGTTGCCTAAATTATTTGTAGATTTACTAGTTCTTTGCAAAAAGGGCTACATAAGTACAAGCTATATAGTTCTACAGTTTGTTTCGCTGTAAACATAATCGTTGAAGCCGTGAACCATCGCCTATAGTAGGTATAGCTAATTGTATCAACGTTGCTGCAAGTGGGACGACCGCTCTCTCTAATTTGCAGGCGTTACCGACAGGAGAGCTCTGCAAAGGCAATAAATTGGCCCGGGAGATCGATCGCTGCGCGCGCGCACAAATCAAAAGCCACGTCAAAACAATGGCGGCCAGAGCTGCGGGGGCGATCGTGCAAAATTGTGCTTATCGTCCATACCAACTTGAAGCAGGACATAGAAATGGACAGACACCATTTACTAGACATGCTTTACCTACTTTCAATAGCATTCATGCTTTGCTTGAGGATATTTGATCTCTTACACTTATTTAAGCGTTTTATACAGTTCCTTCGTTGACTTAAATGCTGTGGATTGATGCCTTAAGTAGTGCCTCTTTGGATCGAACCATGACTCTGGGAAATACTGTCATGAATGAAAACGAGTGAGTTTTTGTTCACTTGTCACTGCGCTTCCGTCGGTCGGTCGCACGGCGCGCGTCGAATTGACGTACGCGTCGGATCGTCGCGCGCTCCTGCGACACGCTCCACCGGCCAATTGGTCATTACTGATCGAAAAACGAACTAGACTATTGACGGTGCGGCGACCGTGCGACAGGTTGGGCCATTGCCCGAGTTTCCTTGCCTGCCAGGTTTTTGACTTCTAAGAACGGAGAATGCATCTGTTTATGGCATCTGAAAGTGTCATAATCTTTGCATCGTTCTTATACTTTATGAATATACATTACTTATAGAAATGCAGTTATGTTTTAGCGTAAACAACCTTTTGAGCAAAAATAATAGGTTTGTTTGTTGTTATCTACCAATATTAGATAGATAACACACTAAAAAGTTGCATGAGACCGATAAAATATTCATTTAATGATCATAACTTATTCATGAGATCATAATTCATCCATGTAAAGACGAAATGCTTTACTAATGTTTATACACGGAAACAAAAAACAACATCAATAGCCAAGTCTAGATATAGCGGGACATTACGAAACAGTTCACGTAGAGTGCTCATCACGGAGTGTATTCGCTTGGGGAGATGAAAAAACACCAGTGAAGTGGAATCAACAGGTAGATGTCCAATTAGAGGGACTCTTGAGTGGTCGACGCGCCTCGCGACACTGCGCTTTGACGGCGAGGACAAAAACTGAGGCCCGTTTCCAGCCCGTTTCACTTGCCTCCACTGCGCCTGCGTTTTTGCGACGCAAACTTGACACGCGCTTCACTTTGACTTTCTTAGCTTCTGTCTTATGTCCTTTCACACTTACATACTCGTTATGTCGCCCATGTTGCAATAGGTAGGTATTAAATTAAATATGTATAGAATTCATATTACCAGTCTACCAGATAAAGATCTCACACGTGGTCTACTGGACAGCGAAATGATATGATTTCGCTTTATGAATTTCAATCAACTAACCTTTCAAGTGAGAGCTTCGAGTATCACAGCTATTCTTTCTCATCATTAATCAATAAATCCATCACGTTGAGATAAACATTACGAATGATCACCGCAGTAATTTATGAAGTCGGTTACTCGTATTACTTTTCGATTCATCTGCACCGAATTCCTAAGAACATTTTCAATTTACCCGAAAATATTATTCGGGGGCGATAAATCTACGGTGTCCTCCGGCTGTGCGACAATTTCGGGAAGGGCAACTTTAATTCTTAATTATGGTCGCGCTCCTCGAGTATTTATTTTACTTTGCGAAATTATCTTTGAGGCAGTCACTGCAATAAATTTAAGCACGCAATCAATAACAGAGATAAGTTTAGTGACTTTAGTGTGTTTCATTTGGAATCTTGATTGAACCGCGGGATTTGGTGTTATTTTTTATTTAATTAATAAAATGAGTTTCACTAACGTCCGAGGTTTTTTAATGGCGTCAAGTGGTGTAGCATGTGGATTAATTTTAATATGACGATTTGTAACCTAAATCTTAATGACTTAATGATACCCGTTGAGCTGATTGTGGATGTGGAATGAAGAAGGCCGCTGATAGATTTAAGTTGTATATTATTTTAAACTAGGATATACAATAGTAAAAAAGGGCTATCCGCCAACTGTGTCTGACGAACGGTGAGTGCTCGGTAGTGTTAGCGAGGGCCCGGTTGCACTCCGTCCCCCGCGCCCCTGTGATCTTGATGGTGGTTAACAATACCTACTTACCTAAGTATAGTGGGTAAATAAATACTTACCGGTACCAAATTTTAATTCTATTACAAATTCTCTTTACATCCCTTAATACTATAGGTAGTATATGCATCATACGGATAATAAACAAAATAAAATCATCAATTGACATCATTTTATTGTAAGTATCGGGTGCCCCTTGACTAACAGACGTAAAGCAGGTGAAAGTTAGAACAAGAGAGGCGTACGTAACCAATTGTTGTCATAGTTCATTGAATACATGTCATTCCCGGCTGGAATTTTAATTTACAATTTGTCCCTCAATTTTTGGACCTTGCCTGGAACGTAGCCGGTAATGGGAAGGCATGCAACGACGCAGTCGCACGCTGTCCAACGATAATATAATCCAGGCCGATCGTAAGATTCTACCAATTTGTTGAATTTTTTTGGCGATATAATAGAAGTAGCGCTATATATTCATCATTACATTATACATACATACAGTTGTGATCTCAAAAAGGGGTAGCAGCAAATCAGGAAGGAAAAAGTACTGCCACTTTTAGCTTCGTGGGGTATACCTATCAAAAGATCAGTGACATGTTGCTAACTCATCACCAGAGAGTATGGCCCCTTAGTTTTCCTTAGTTAACTTTAAGCCAAGGATCAGCACGAGAGCATCAAAAAGCAGCAGAAGCAAAAAATACCATGTGTACTTTGCCCTAGAGTTTAAAAAAAAATTAAAACGTAATGAATTTGTATCTTACATATAAAAGTCTATTACGCCATAAACAAATATGGCGCTTTCTATTAGAATATAAGTACTGTTGATGAGCAATTCAAAATCATCTTATCTGTAATGTTCGAGTTTGCGCAACGTCTTTTAGAGTCCAGTTAGTTGCGCGGATGAGCGTATGATGAAGTTTTAATGACATAATTCAGATACCGCTGGCTCGATTAACCCGGCTACCGGCCACTCAGGTAAACAGTAAACACCTATCTTCACCGCCGCTGCCGTTCGCTTACCGACCACTATTGCCGTATTAGTTATTATCTCTCTGATCGCAAGTAGCGGCCGCACGGTATCATCCGAACTGACATTTCATCGATTTACAACGCGGTCTCGCTATTGATCATTTACTCATATTATAATAAATAAATAAATAAATATTACCCCAGTGCAGTATGTAACACCGGATACCATTTATAAAATGTTGCATAATTGCTACAATTACTCTTGTCCCCGGGCACTTACAATAAATTGTTTGTAACTACAATTTTAGTGTGCTTTGTACGGTTATCTGTGTGAGGTGCTAAATCTTGCTGGTTAAGTAGCGACATGGTCTATTTAATATGCTACGTATTAAGATATGTAGTGGTTGATGGGTGCGGGCCGGTAAAAGCTCATCAGATAAGCGCGCGTGACTTCACACGTTGGCCGCTATGTTTTGTTGCTATAGTTTTTATTACCGGCACTCTGCTGCATACGTGACCTCTTTGTCTTACGACCTCACTTCGGCTATTCTGCACCGGATTTAATAGAGTATTTGTAATACAAGTTAAATATTTCAACTACGCACAGAATCTCGTCGTGGGCTGAGAGTTACGCCAGCAGCTGATGTAGTATCATTAAATTTGTCTCTTACTTTCCTTCTTCAGTAGCCTATTTAGAAATAGAAGGCTATCAAAATATGTAAGACACATTTATATCCGTCGTATATTAAAGCTTTTTATTTTACTGCCTTTTGATTTACTGTCTCCGAAGTGATCATTTTATTTGAGACCTTTTATTTCAATTTGCATATTATGTGGAGTGGATAAATGGGTTGTCTTTTCCAACATTTAATGGACAGGTTGTTATTACCTCGTGATGCGAATGGTGGCACGTTAGCAGATAACTCAATTGGCGGTGACGCGCCGTTTCGATTAACTCGCTCTTATACTGTGGCGGTGATACGTTAATCTTAAGTTGTAATTAATAACGTTTCCAATCTGTCAATCGTGGACTAGAGCCCGCCCATAATGGAGTGGGTGATAAACAGGGTTTGACATTTTGCGTTTCTACCGCTAGCTAATAGATCGGATAGGTGATTATTATCGGTACGCAGAGTGGTCGGCTGAATGCCATTGAAATGAGTGTGTTAACGAGGCAGGTAGAGATAGACGAGAGCATGCATGACCCGCGGGTCACGCGCGTGCTCTCGCCGTGATGGACGCACGAAGGCGACAATTTCTAACTAGGCCAAGCTTTTCAGCTTCCTATAGTACCAATGCAAATAGGGTTTGTTTAATCGGTCCGTGCACTATTTGGATTAAGAATGTGTGTAGGATTTTATATTTTTACACAATTTCATCGGGTATTGTCAGATAAATCGGGGGCAATTTGGTGAATAACTATTTAAACTTTTATTTATTTAGCAACATTTCACTGATAATCTACATCTGTCACAGTTAGGCGAAACGTGGCTGTGGGATCTCTTTTATGATCCTACAGTTCTGATGACGGTGACTTATATGTATATTGTTTAGGTGCTACGATACTGCAGATTTAAAACTTTAATAGCTTTTTTAAAACGAAAAACCGAATACCTCCCAAAACTCGAGCTTAATAAAGTAAAACTTTACTAAAGGGCAAATATATGTATATTGCGTTAAGCCGAAGTTTAGAAGGCATAATATTGTCAGATTTATATACCAGCAAATGATTAAATAGGCCACATGACAAAAGAGAAAAAGGACTAGGCTTCGAAACTTTACGTCTGACAATATGATGATGATGATGATGATAATGATGACCTCCGACCGATTTCGGTCATGGCGACCACTTCTACTCCTAGATATTACTAATTTGGCGTTCATGCGCTCGGAGATGGCTTACATTTACATAGCCAATCTTCGCCCTGAACACCCGCGCACACAGAGGACAGGTTAGTGCGCCATTATTGTAATGATAGATAATAGAAGCAGGAGGATGAGTCTTTAGTTCATCACGTTTAGCGTCAAGGTCAGCTTGCCGCTGCTCCTCGAACTCGTGCTTTATCACCGTCCTACGCCACTCTGGTCGTTGTACTGCCAAAACTTCCCATTTAGATGGATCTATATTGCATCTAATCATATGTCTTTTCGGAACATCTTTGTATCTGAGGAGTTGTCCGCCGCGTTTCCGCTTGCTTTCCTCCAGTCCAGAAAAGAAGATGCGCTTAGCCAATCTCCGCCATACGAGACACATGACCGCACCACCGAATCTTCATAAGCCTATTGCAGTCCACTACTGGACGTAGGTCTCCCCCTGCCATAGGGGGATTTTGTTACTAAAAAGTTCCACTATCTGTTTTTCGGCGGCTCCATCATCAGACCCTCGTTTCCTTTATATTATGTGTAGCTGACCAAAATTCTCTATAAAAATCTAAAAACGGACTACTCGTGCCTTTTATATTTGAGGTTATCCCTAAATTCCTTAGAGATTCCATCATCGGATGTTATGTTTTATATGTAGGTGATCAAAACGCTCAGTAAAAGTATAAAAACAGACTACATGTGCCTACAATATTCGAGGATTGCCCTCGATTTCTCCAAGATCCCATCATCAGATCCTGATGTGGTGAATATGGGACCAACCTGGAAGTATACCATGACCAACTGTATAAAAAAATTGAAATCAATCATAAATGACGGAGTTCTGAGGTAACACACATAAAAAAAATTAAAAAAACGCACAGACGAATTGATAACCTCTCTTTTTGAAGTCGGTTAAAAAATTAAAACGTTCATCTCTTTGTGTATTTCCTATATTTCCTTATGACATAAGAACTCTAACGATAAATCGGTAGGTATTGTAGCTACTTCAAAGTAAATTGTCGGTAAACGCTTTATATGTTTCTTGAAAATAATTAACAATTAAGGGGAAGTTCCCACTAAAGGAATAATCAAAAGTACGCAGTAGTAGTTGTCTACTACATTGAATTGTTATATTAATATTAAATAAAATAAAATTAAAAGCTTTTAAACCATATCTATCTAAACTCAAGTATTACAGTTATTGTTTATACGTTCATGATTAGATTACAGTAGGTATATTGAATTATGAGTTTACGTTCCATTGATGGATATATAGAGTGTAACAAACTGTTAAAGTATATTGACAAGAATTGTTTTTTATTTTATTTAGCTGTTGTTTTTAATTGTTCTGACACTGTCAGCCTTAACAGTTTACCTATATCGCCCATATTGTGTGTCAAATTGTGAGCTGTTAATGTTTCACGGATTTCACGGCGCATACGTAATGCCCGGTTATTGCCTGCGACTAGAGGTAATTGCTCTCTCGAACGAATCGTTTATCTTATTAGAAAATTGAAACGGCTCCGGGCGAGAATATATCGCGTACTAATTTGTGCTTTGTTCCACAAATAGTTGGCGTGTATTACGCGTTTGCGTCTTAAACGGAATTTATTTGAAGCTGAGTATAGGGAGTTAATTGGTTTATACGTAAGGGATCGTTTACTTAAATTATCATGCGAAATAGATAGACAACGGTTTAATAAATAAGTATAAAATTCGAAACTTGACTGACCAGGAGATGACTTTTTTGTTTTAATACAGAGTAGATCCAACTGACTCCATAGTACATACATAATAATATAGCTTAACTTGTTTAATTTGATAATATACAGCTAAGCATGGACAGGTAAAAATGGTCGGTGAATTATGGCAGCGGCCACGGGTGGGCGCGCCGTTCAACTCGGATTAATTGCTAATAACCGTTGATTGTGTCGAATTAAGTGGCCATTTTGATTCACGTTAATTGTGACACCGCAAACACAGAGTAATGCGATTTTATGGTGAACGACATTGATTTTGGCCCCGTAATTAATGTTGGCTAATTAATGGGCCCAATGTAAATATGAACTGCCAATTTTCGGTACAAATGGCAAATGTTAAACATGTTGAAATTGTATTTGGGCGTTCTCAAAGCATGAAAATAAAATGTCAATTATATTAATGGCTGTTTTAAACTTGATTTTCACGTAAATCACGTTATAAATACCTCCGCCGCGCCAGTGTTAGCCATCTATTTGTTTGTATTTACTCTATGAGTAGTTAATTATGTATACAATTTGAACGTACGGTTTCCATTCTCACGTAGGTCGAAGACAAATGTCGGGAATTTCTTTTCATTAAGCGTACATTAAGTACACATGTACCGCAGAGGCGCAGACGTCCGCGCGACGAAACTCCGGGCTCTGCGCTATAAATCAACTCCGTACGACTGTATTTCTTTCGTAATCAGCTCATATCGTTGCTTGCGGTTGTGCCCGCCTAATTATTGTAGACTTTTACGATCGCCATAACGAGTTTTCACTTGGAGCCAATCACGACTTTACAGCACGTACGGTGCACACGTATTTTTCAAGTCCTTTTCGGAAAATATTTCAGTTATCGCCGATGAACCGGCTGACTTCTGCAGTTTGTTAAAGTTTGCGGAATATCTGCCTTTTTAATTCGCTTTTTTATTACTTCTAAATGTAGATTTATAATGTTGTATATAAAATCGGAAAGCGGTATTATAATCAGATCTTGAAATAGCCTCACTTTATTTACGATCGTATCTAAAGAATGTGGGTTACTCTTGTTCAACTCGGCGACTGTGTTTTTTGTTTAGGAATTTGAGTGTCTTATCGTGATATTAACATATTGATTATGCTTCCCATATTGATGTGCGACAGACAAGCTACCTCGAGCCGTGGCCCGTTCTAGTTCGGAATAGTGTTGCGCGGTAACACTCTAATAAAAATAATTTACAACACCGTAAACTACACCTTTATGATACCGAGTACCCATTAAACACAAGCCTTGTATGGCAACAAACTGTATTCCTGGACTTTATTACAAATTATTAGATCGTGAAATGTTGGGCGTGGTAATAATTTGGTTTGGTCGTTTATTAAATTCTTATTTGGTTGGATCGTTTGTTTTGTCTGGCCTTACTTACATCACTTAGTTTACTGTTGATGTTGATTGGAATATCTTCTGGGTGGCTATTATTGAAGAGTAAATAATAATTGAAATGTCATCATATTAATATTAGATTCAAAAATGAAATGAACATAATCCAATGAATGTAGAAGAAACTTAAAAGTCTTAAAACTTTTTTCTAAAATAATGTCTAAATTAACGAAACTCCTAATATTTAAAACCTTTAAAACCGACTTTGAAACAGGTCAAGAGTACCCTAAACCGACGAGCGTGCATGAAGAATATCATGAAAGTAGATGAAGCGAAAGAGGTGTGTCAGGATCGTAGCAAATGGAGATCCGTGATCTCTGCCTACCCCTCCGGGGAAGAGGCGTGATTATTACGTTATGTATATGTATGTATGTATTAAAACCGACTATTTAACATCACTAGTAGAGGCAGCAGAGCCGGGTGCGGTCGCATCAAGTCGATCAAGTTATCTCCAAATCTGAGTCGAGTAGATGTGCCCGATATCTGCCGTCCATTCCACGGAGCAGATACACAGGAGTTGTTGCCATTACCGGTGATGGAAGGAATGGTGAACTTTGTTGGGAGGAACATATCAGTAGCTGATCCTATTGCTCTGAATTGAATGAGCTCAATTGGCGGTTGCATGTTCATTGGTTATGATGAAAAAGTATGCCCTATAACTGCCAATATCACCTGGTAGCTGACAGAGACTTCTCTCCCTCATTAGACTCGACCTGTAACCATGAACTATTAAAGCAGGATTGTTTTCTTTGTAGAAGCTAGACGTCACTCTACACTGCTTATAGCATTTCGGTTGCTTAGTGCATACTTATACTTCGGCTACATATTTTCGGTCCCGATATCTTGTATATAGATTATCTTAATATTACGAGTTTTACAGACATCTCTACTTTGTATCTGCTTCATGGCCCACTCGCATGTTAAGGTGTCCGGCTTTTGGGAGCGTAAGCAATTTGTCAAGTTCGATAAACGGGACTTGTAGACGTCGGTCTATAAGGGGCTGAACAGTTGAAGTTAGAAATTTTTCAATGGCAGGAAGGATGCTTCTTTTTGCCCTTTTTATGAATGCCTTGGAAGCTTTTAAGTTCAATGAATAACTACATCATAGGCCTAATTGTGCAAGCTCTTAAATCTCGCGTAATATGTTAGGTTGTACGTGTACCTATCTCTAATTAGCATAGAGAGCGTACCTATTTAGATATCAAAAAGTAAAAATATGCTAAACGTTGAAAATAACTTTGAGATTGCTGCTGCAGTTGCCGCGAGTTGGTCTAAGTTTTTATTTGCATTTCCAAATCGGGATACATAAGTAAAGATTCAAAATACTTAAATTATTCGGTTCTGATGGCTAACTTATAAACGCTCTAACGGACAGACGGACTTACTTGTATCTAACTGTATATTTAAATCTAAATGGTGTGTGAGAAAAGTCTAGCCTTCATTCGCCAATAACATCGGTGGAGCACAGATTACTATAATGCCATCACTATAGTGTCCGGGCATTGGTTGTTTTCACATTGCGATATTGACACGATACCAATACGATCGATAGTTCCATACATTGGTGACAACACAAAACACCGAACGTTTGGACCTATCAGTCCATCGATATCGTATCGTTACGGTTATCAGTAAGTGTAAAATCGGCCTTTGGAGGCGTAAGCAATTTGTCAAGTCCAATCAAGGCAAGTTGCGCTAGAGTCCGTTTCATAGATTAACTTTCATGCCCGCTTTCGGAACTAACATTGATCGACGTGCAGCCAAACAGATAATGCAGTCTCATACGAAGTAACCAGCGCCACCGTTCAAAAGAACTATTTGGTGAAACGCATTCTAACGGCACTCACTTGCTTTAAAGCGAGTTGATACACTTCTTTCGGCTAGTGGCTATTATATATAGTATTAATCCAGGAAAAAGAATACGAAAATAAATGTATGTATATGCACGTGTATTGCCATTCTACTCTACCTACCTACTTGCTTTTTTGTGATAAATGGGTACCTGTTTACCTATTTTTTATTATATAGAGTCGATAGAGCGTCTTTTTAGTTTTTCTTGCAAATGACAATTTTCTATAGGATATATACGTTTAAACGTTTAAAAACGTGATATGATTCATCCTCATCCCAATTAGGCACAAAATCAATTATTTGCGTATGTATAATTTATTAACAAAATGCTATGCGTTATAATTATGCGGTCGGCAAAACTCACTGGCGCTCTGTAACGTTTGTCAATTTATGAACCAATCAGTGATTCTTTACCGTTTTTATTTCGAGAGAAATTATTTATTTTATCTCGATGATGGCGCTGGAAATTGTTTGGAAGGTTGCTTAATATTCATTGATCCCATCTCGAGATTTGTTTACGTCGGAGTGCGTAGGCGCCTTGCCGGCCGCTACCCTAATTTCTTCTGACCATCTTCCCTGACGCTAGGATGTGGAAAAATGTTTAAATGAACTTTATCCTGCAAATACTGACCATTGGAAAAATACAACCTTAGTAGGATCAGTGCATTTACACAACTTATATAAGTTTTCTAGTCGACTGTGGTAATTTTATTGATACATTGTGCAATGCACACACACAATCTCTGGTCTGTGAATGGTCAGTTTGATATATCAGAGCGTTGAACTTACTTAATTCCATAGATAATAGATTAGATAGACTTTTGCATTAGGTGTCTACATTCATGTATAAACTGAACTGTATGGGAATGCGCTAATATTATAGAAACTATGACTGATAAGAGTAAGCAGACTTTGACAGAATAAGCTTATAGAGACTTTCCTTATTTTTTTAATTTAAGCAGTAAACCGTAGTCTTTCCAAGTGGCACACCTGACCGGTTCCGAGCTCCCCGTGGCGCCTTAAGGTGTGAAAACGAATGATGCACTTAATGAAATTCACATATTGATATATTTTAAACATACATTGCTTTTTAGAAATGCCAATTATATGTGACGTATTTATTAAGGTTTTGAGAATTTCATATTAAACATTTCTCATTTCTGTTAAAACATTATGTTCGCTACCTATATGAATATAAGCAGTTCAAATAATAATTAAATAGGTGCATCACATAATATTGTTTGTTACATATACACGTTTTTATTTCTATTCTGCTTCTTCCTTTATTGTTGGCGCTTAATCCAATTATAAGAACGGTTATGTTCCCAGCAGAGAGGAACCCAATCTTATCCAATTATTACAATTACCGTCTCAGCCACGGATCCTTTTGATTGGAGCTGAATATCAAATTCACTCCAGCCTTAGTTTTATAAATAATTAAGTCATTCTACGAAATTTTATGAATACTTTAATATTTAGCCACGGTGGATTTGTCATGGTGTAATTTTGGTTGTCAAACATTATCATAGAGCCGTGTGGTGTGCTACCGGCGTGAAATTCCAATTTATCGACGCCTGCTGATGCCCGCACATACAACTGCTATAATTCGGTAAAAATAGTCAAATTTGTATTTAAAAAACTTCACATTAATATTGTAATTTGATTCGTAAGATTTTAAATGGTTTTGTATTACGCCTAAAAACTTAAATGCTGAATCTAATTTGTATTCGTGCAATTCCATATTCGGTGTTAAAGCCACTTAGGTTAAGGTACAAAGCTATTTAAGCTTAAGGTCTTGCTTCGATCAGAAAGCGCAAAGTTAGGAGATAACAATGGGTTTCCATTGCTGAATTGCTTTCAAGGAAAATATATACCAATGGAAGAATTGAATTAATTTAAATTACTTGAGACAAGTAAATGCACAAAAGTATCGTAGGAAGGAGCTGAACTAATTAAAAGTTCGCTCCTGTACTAATAATTCGTTTGACTGTCAGAGTTTTGCGTCGTTAATTTTAATTAAAGAAACGCGGACGGCGAGTTTGTAACAATATTAAAGCATTGAAATTGGTGATCCGCTAAAGTTCGACATTCTGCTCGCGGATGACCGTCCATTCGTTTTAATTAACCCTTCTGTGGCTCTCATCCGCTTCGCTATTAGAAAAGTTAGAGCCTTTTTTCGCGGAGCCGAGACGACCGCGATAAATCAATTATGAGTTGGAGTTACGGCTTACTTAGAGTAAGCGCTCCACTTTGTGGATGACGAAAAGTTAAAAAGTTCCCCAACTTCAAGGACACTTTTATGGCTTAGGTAATGTTTATTAAGAAGTTGAATTAAAAAGAAACGGTGTTCGAAAATTTCGTAAAACCAACCTCTGTTGCTTTAGCAAGAAACAAACACTAGTAATTACTTTAAACAGTAATTATCTACATGTTTTAAATATTTACTGTGCGCTCAAGATAAATTGTTCACAGAAGATCGTGAGCAAATTAAATTTACATTTGTGCATACAATTGTACGCAGGATCATTAAATCTCACCCTCGTAATGTAAGAACACTTATAACGGATTCTGTTTGTCTACACGTGTAGCAGGAGCATGTAATTGTTCCCGTCATCGCCTCCATTTGTGAGGCGTGTATCTAATTCCTAATTCCGCGTGTTACTTCCCCTCTGTCCATGTATTAATCTTGCCCGTTTCTTCACGTCTTTGATTAAGGCGCTCTGTGATGTATTTCTTGCGCGCGAACCTAATGGAAAGACATACGTCAAGTGTCCACCTTATTGGCTAGTGGATTGGCTTAATGGTGCCAATGCCTTGCTCACAGCGAATTTCGTCACCCTCCTGTTCCTAATATTTCCCCGTCGATTACTTTCACGTCTTTTTTTCTGGTAGCGGAACAAATTTTATTGAGTTATAAAGATCCTTTCGGTCCATTCATAATAAATTTTAATGAATTTAAGAAAGTGTGACTCTCACAAGGTTTAATCGTCCTAATGTGTGCTTTATCTTAGTAATGTACGGTCATTTGCATATAAATAATGTTACTTAAATTTAGCAGTTTAGTCTACCGTTTGTTATTTTAGTAGCAGGTCAAATTTCTCGTTTGTAGATGCTTATCTACTAGACGATTATACGGAGATTGTCGCTCATCTTTTAAGGACTAAAATTATGGGTACTTTAATTTTTCTGCCTAACGAGGCGGTAATTTATATGAAAATTGGAGTCACTGGCACTGTTACTAAAGGTCGTTGTAACAAAAGCTAAATAAGCAACCTTGTTTTACTATTATTTAAAACAAAAGTAAAATTTGTAACTTGTGTTATACCTATTTTTACGAGTCTTTCGTCGGTTGACACCACGAGCCGTTGACACCGCGGTGTCAACTGCACAAGGACCTTATTTGAATTGCGCGATGGATACCGTGGTGTCATATAATAGTCTATGGTGGTGTCAATCGACCAATAAGTCTTTTGGACTTCGTCGTTTGATACCGTGGTCCTAAAGTAACGATTTTTTCTGACTAATAAAAAACCTAAAACATTTTGTTTATTCCTACTTTTTCAATAAACTTTTAAAATTTTCTACTGACCACTACAGAAATAATATTTCTTATTTTTATTCTTATTAGTGGTCTTAGTCATAAAAAATGTTTACTTTGGGGCCATGGTGTCAAACGACAAAGTCCAAAAGACTTACTGGTCGATTGACACCACGGTGTCCATCACGCAATTCAAAAAAGGTCCTTGTGCAGTTGACACCGCGGTGTCAACGGGTCGTAGTGTCAACCGACCAAATACCCTTTTTTACTCTCTAATAATAAAAATCTCCTAAAGTTCTAAAAATAGTACCTACTACAAAGTTCAAGTGCTAGTACCTAACTACTAGGATTCAAAAGCCAAACGGCTCTATTTTTAGTTATTTAATGTAACGTTTTCAATCTACTTGTAAGTTATTAGGTAAGTACATTGATTTTGTTGATTGTCAAGCATTGTTTTTTGTTAATAAATATTGAACGAATTCCGATTTGCGTACCTACGCTAAAAATGAAGATGCCTATCGTACCGTGATTAATAGCCACATATCATTTTGTTAACTAGCTAACGGTCTACAAGCCTCTTTACCCGATACATCAATACCACGTCACTATTTAGTGTTCCGTATCAAAGTTCCGAAAAAGTGGACCATCGCGTCAGTGTGCGGTATGCTTAGACGGCAATAAGCTGTTGTATGAGTCGCATTTGGACGTTTAGTGTTACATATATATTTTTTTAATAGATTATCGCAGTGAACTACTAAAGTTTGAAAAAGAAAGATCTTGTTGATACTCATGTGCTCATTAACAAATTCTGTGAGCAATGTATGTACTTAGGATCACCCAAAAAGAATGCATTCTTATTAAAAAATACAAAGTAAATCATATATAGGACCTATAGACAATAATAAACCTTCTCACGTCCGGCGAAATAATATAATAATAATAAAATACTTTATAGTACACACAAAAAATTTTGGTACATGAGCGAACTTAATGCAATATAGCATTTTCTACCAGTTAACCCAATTAATATATGACATAACGATATATATAGGTATGTATTATTAAGTAAATTCCAGACTGCACACATTTTAGATCCCTCAGGAGTTTCAGTTTATAGCCTGTTAATGCATAATACTGGTCATGCGAAGTGAGTTTTGACTTTTATACTGTTGTCCCTCAACTCACTTTATTAATCCCTTTAGCGACTGGCGCTTAAGACGCATCTGCCAGCATATAATAATAATTAATTATAAATATAAATTAATTATACGGTACTAGATCATACATAAACACATGGCTTTGTAAAATTATTAATAAAGAAATGGAAAAAATTCCTCACCCGGGTGGGAATCGAACCCACGACCTCTGCATTCCGTGCCAGCGCTCTTACCACTGAGCCACCGGGTCAATTACTCGGATGACGAATTTTACCATCTTTTTTTTTTTGAAATTACATTATTGAAAACATTATTATTCATGGCTTTGTTCCTGAATTGGCAGTGGGATGGGCACGTAGCTCAGAGAACCCATGTTTGATGGGGTCAATACGTATTAGAGTGGCTACCGGCAAGCGCAAGGTGGGAAGACCCCATCTAAGATGGACGGACGACCTAGTCAGGCTCGCAGGTATCTGCTAGATGCGGGCCGCTTCTAACATGTTGCAGTGGAGGTTTTTGGAGGAAGCCTATGTGCAGCAGTGGACGTTGCAGCTTTTAAAATGATGACGATTGTCGAATGCAATGAAATCGTTAAAGTATACTTTGATGGGTTCGTTAGTTGGTACCTATGAATACCATATGCCGCAAATAAAATAAAACAAAAATATCTACGGAACATAAGTTGTAAGAGTACCGTTCTACACTTGCTTGCCGGTAAGAATGGCATCCACACGCGGCAAGTATAATATGTTAACGTATGTCATAGTTCACTGTTTTAACAACGATATATCATATAGCGATCGCCGCTGTCGACTTTTTGTCGACTGCAAATTTTCGGTACCACAATATTTATGTACCGTTAGGCCTGTCAAACATATTTCTGTGAAGATCATAATTATTGTGTAGCGCACTTTTTGTGTGAACCAATTTCGGACGTCACATATCTCATTATGGTTTGGCTAAATTAAATATTTTTGCCGTTTTTTTACATATGGTCTTGTTCTGTATATGATTATAATCTTTCCGTTTCTTATAGGGTAAAACCCATACTAACATTTAACTCTGTTACATCGAGAAATAAAATGGAATCTCCTATTCTATTATTCCTTCTAGCATTAATTATACGATAAAAGCGGTGATAGCCCAGTGGTTAAGACGTGCACCTTCCAAGCGGGAGGCGTAAGTTCGATCCTAGTAACGGGCCTGTACCGATAAATTTATTTCATGTACAGATTTTAATGTTGTAAAATTATACTTAGCTCGTGTCTCGGAAAGCACGTAAAACCGTTAGTCCTGCGCCTCATCTCTCTCCGGTCGTGTCGGCTTTCCGTCCCATCGGACTATGAGAGTAACGGAATAGAGAGTGCATCTGTGTTTGCGCACACACTTGTGCACTATAATATTTCCTGCGTACCTGGCCGTAGAGATTGGTCGCCTTGCCCAAATTTCGGTCGGAGATCATCATCATCATCATACGATAAAGTACAAAAATACGACGAAGGCATAAATTAGGTACCTATATTTGTATTATTTATCTAGTGTATGTGGGAAAATATTAATATATACTTTCCCTAATTGGCTCCAAGAAGTAATTAACATAAATATTTTGCAAATTTATAGCAATATTTGCCAATAAATTATTTAACAGCGTTTGCGTGTTTATTAATGTGAAATACTAATCAGTTTTGGTATTAAACCTAATGTTAGTCTTCCTTATTTGACCGTTTTGATCGGAATACTCGAATACATTTGAATGGTCGTTAAATGTTTTTAATTTGTTTGATCTACAGTGAGGATCATCATTTGTATTATTGATTATTTACTGCCTTTAATAAAAGCAAATGATTTTTGAATATCGAGGTTAAGCACAAGTAAATTAATTAATACAGAAAAAAGCTAATGGATTTCTTTGCAAAGGAAGAAGGTAGAAATTCTACATAATCATAAAACCAGTTTATTTACAAGAAATTTTATATTTTTGAAATAAAACAGAATCCTAATATGTGAGGGAGGTATGTGAGGGAGGATATGTGTGTACTGGGAGTGAGCAATGAGATGACGGATAATAGGGATGAATGGAAGAAAATAACATATTGCGCCGACCCCAAATAAATAGGAACAGGGCAGGAAGATAATGAAAACAGAATCCTAATAATTTTTCGTCAAGTCTTCTCCGCGGCTTCACCATCATCATCACATCAGCCTAATGCGCACTGCTAGACATCTTGTATCGCCTCGTATGATACCCACAGGCATGCATGGGGTGGCACTATTCTACTCAACCGGCGCATAGCTTAAAGTTTCTAGAATATAATGATGTGTTTCATATCAATACAATATTATCAGCCACATACATGTAGATTTACTGATTTAATCAAAGTTAACTCATATAGAGATGACATTGCAATACACATTTCGGTTCTTTCACAACCTGTATCTCAACTTTGACTTTTTTTTTACCTTAGTGTGGCAATTTTAGTGCGTTTACGTACAGCCGTTTTCCTCTGTCGGTGCTAAAGAATAGCCGGTAGCCGCCTCATTATATCGAATGAATCGTCGAAGAGCATAATGGTTCGGATGCCGTGTACATGGCAAATAACATGGCTGTGTGGTGTCATTGTGTTAAATATTCACCCCACAGTGTGGTGCTCTTTCGAAGTAACGGGGACAATATTAAAAATATATGTCCATGTATGCATAGTAGGTGATTAAATTATATTTCTTATCTTAAAGTTATTTTATGTATAGCGAATTAGCGGTAATAATGTGAAATAAATTTTCTTACAAAAGCAGTTAACCTTTGCTATTAATAATATTATAAATAGTTTTCCTCTCTGTTAGATTCTAGGAATGCTAACTGTATTCAGGCACCTGCTCTCAGAGCTTCCAATAGCCTTTGGAAAACTAACTCTTTATAATATTTGTTGATAAATGGAAAGATAACTGGGATATTTTACGCCGAAGCGATGCTACAAATTGATACAGCATTGTACACTAGGCATTTTATTGTCGATTCCCTCGATGTGTGCGTGCATTATAACCTCTAACACGTTTGTATAGATGCTGTATCACTGGCCGCAACGATCGTAAATGTCATCTGAAAATTTATATTCATTACGATTAGATAGCAGGCCACAATAGCCTGCCCATTGTTAGCCGTGCGTACTAACTGATCGATGTATGATATTGCGTTTTTATACTCCCAGCTCACTGTTTTGGTGTACGGTAACGGTGACAAAAACAGTGGACCTCCTCTCGCAACACATTAACTATTTACGACAAGTTAATTTATACGGACGACGCCCACTTTTAGCTTCTTCATACCAAAAGTATAACGTTACATATGAATGTCACATGTGAATTATGGCCATTATATGATCGTTTATAATTTAAAGACAGTGCACAACTCAATTTTGTGTGATATTTATGCTAATGTAATGTTAGAGATGTGATATTTATTTTAATTTCAAAGGTTTGTGCAATGATACGTGTATACTGTACCTATTTTGCTACTTTTATTGGAGTTTTGCATAAGATTAATTAAAAGATATTCCTGCAAGATCTGTCTTCTAAAACATTCAAAAGGCTAGGTAATTTAACTATTCGACGCTACTCACGTGTTAATATTAATTTGTACAATGTTCATGGCATTTCATTATTTGTTTCTTTCCGAGTATTTCTTTGTCCTGATAGTATGCCTAAAGAGAAAGTTTCAGGTGAAGAACTAGACGATAATCAAGCAAACTTATGTGCGGACGCGTACGCGCAGCCATTAGTTACTTCACTCAATGTCGCCGATTTACGAGAATCTATTTCCAATTTTATGAGCCAACTGACGCGTCTGCTACAACAGACCCATGTTTCTTTGATTCGACAACACTCAAAGCCTTCTTTTTGTACCGAGGCTCGGATCTACTTACGCTGGCGCAACAATCTCTTCTGTTCTCTTCCTATTCGTTGTTACTCCAGCGCTAAGATCTGTTGGCTGTTTTGTAAGATTTATAGAAGTACGAAGAACCCGAGGGTCCGTCGTATGCAATAACAACTTACGCACTAGAAGTGCTTATATGATAGTAGTATACTTTTACCAAGGCAGAGGAGATTACGAATCCATAAATGCTTTAGTTTATGCACAAGCGACGTAAATATCTCATATTATAGTTTAAACTTAAAATTAAATGCTAACACTTACTAACAGTAACAACGCTACACGGACTTAATGCTTTATGTTAATGAGTGCGAACCACACATGGTGATTCGTACAGTACTTTGTCTAGCGTACCTACACAGGCTTCGCGTAAAAGCTAGCCGTGGTGCAGTTTCTCGATGAATAATCGCATACAAAACTGCTCCACAATGGCCAATGCGAGTGTTTAAATGCCCTATTAAATCTTACTGCCTGCGTAGGATTCAGAGGGATTCAATTACGCTTTGTGTACGATGAAAGGCGCCTGTGCGGAACGTGTAAACCGAGCTGGACGAGGTATACATCCCGACACCTCGAGCTCAATGAGCCTGTCACAAAAGGTGCAAACGAAATAAGAAAACGGCATACACGTATCGCGCCGGGGGCAGATTGAATAAATGCTAAATTAAATAAGAGCAAATAAAACGCGCTATTAATGAGTGAAAGCGACATGGTACGGAACGGAGCGACAAAAGAGTCGCCGGTCACGTCTCACGTTCGCGTGGACGGTAATGTAAACCCCGAAATTAATTTGAAAAGCTCACTTACTTGTTTTGCACATGTATTGCCATACGTACGATATACACGTGTAAGTTGAAATACATTGGAACTGGGCTTGATTCTACGTGCACATCGCTCAAATAGAGAAGGACTTGAATTTACTTGACAGTTCGCTAAGTGCTACTAAGCCAGATTCCAGAATACAAGTTTTACAGCTGTAGGTACCTAAAATAATAATTTTCAAAAAAACAATTTTGCGTTGTCATTTTACTTTGATAGTTGACCTGTGGTGTAACAAAGTGATTGCGGCTTAAATATGCTCGTTTAGCGTTATTTGTATTTCTGTTTAGCTTAAAACTTATTTTTATAAATTGATATATGAAACATAAACAAAGGTTTAAATTTTTTATATAAATAACAGGTTACTATTTAATAAATTAACAGTATTAACACTATCTTATCTATAATTACCTGCGCGGAGTGAATGGGCGATATTAAAAATATTATCGACACTTGCCCCCCAAACGCGTATAGTAACATAAACAGAACGTTTTCTATTCGGAAACCAATTATCATTTACATATCATAGACGAGGTACCGACACACGCCGGCACGCAGACGGGGTCAATATATTTATCGAACACCACTTTTAGAAGAACCTCTCAATCTGATATGCATTTAGGGAGAGGTGAAGGCTCCACAGGTCTCATACCGCTGGTCAGTCGCCAGCAAGATTGGTATATGTAGATGCATACATAGATGCTGTGAGTACTAAAACACGACGGCTAACCAAATCGTCTTTGTTAAGATTTTATCTCGCTGTTAAATACTTCTAACCATTATAGAATATCGGGCATCTATTCCACCTGCGGCGGTTTGTGCCGGCTTGTGTTTTCCTCACGAATTGTAATTTTTGATTTGGTTTGTCTGTTAAGTACTCTGGTAGTGTAATTTAAAAAATCTTAGGCGTACATTTTACTGTAAATAGTATAGAAATTCCCAAATGAAACCTGACAGAAAACATTTCGAACGACACGCGGCGCGAGAGTTACTTTAATTATGTAAAATTTTGTGAATGTTAAAATATTGGAATCTCATGAAATAATTCGATTTTAATTTAATATATTTCAAACTTAGTAAACACCTGAAAATAGAACTAATAAAGGGTTCCCTTTTTAATGGTTTTGATAACGTTAGTTTAGCCGTTAAAAAGGGACCCAACAATATAAATCTAATAAAACCATTGTAAACGGTTTACTTTATTAGACGTCCAATAACCTAAATTCGAATAATGAACGCACGAAGTGAGAACATGCCTCAAAGAAGTTCTTCAATACAGTTCATATCCCACTTATTAGCTCGAGTGCGATCAACAATTATACTTTCCACTAAGTGTTCTCAAACAATGCCTACTCATTGGTTAAAATGCCCAAAGTGTGATTCTATTGGATTAATTTATTTAAACGAGCGATGCCCATACGTCCGATTAACAAGACGTATCAAATTCGTAATTGCGTTGAGATTTAATTTGAATACATTGTTAATAGGCGATTATTACGAGTTCAAAACAACAGTGAGTGTTTGTGTTACATTTATATGACTTGTAAGTTAATATTTGTAAGCGGTGATAGCCCAGTGGTTAAGACGTGCACCTTCCAAGCCGGAAGCGTAAGTTCGATCCCAGTCACGGGCCTATACCAATGAATTTATTTCATGCACAGATTTTAATATTGCAAAATTGTCACTTAGCTCGGTCCTCGGAAAGTACGTAAAACCGTTGGTCCTGCGGTCTCTCTCCGGTCGTGTCAGCTTTCCGTCCCATCGGACTATGAGAGTGACGGAATAGAGAGTGCATCTGTGTTTGCGCACACACTTGTGCACTATAATATCTCCTGCGTACCTGGCCAATCTCCGTAACGATTGGTCGCCTTGGCCGATCATCATCATCATAATTTGCTTTTAATGCTGTAGAATCAAATTGAAGAATTATATAAGTTTTCAATTGTTCTGAAAACTTCATTGTTCTGTTCGTATGAGCTTTTGAGGCTGTAGCTTTAATGGATGAGTCCTGAAGTCATTTACTTATCACAATACCAACTAATGTTACTATACTAACTTATACCAACTATATCTTTAAGAAATCTATTAATGCTTATATTATCTGACCACTATTAATGTATTTATTTCAAGCTATAATTTTGATTTATTCACTTTTTAATGTAAGACGTAACAATAATGAATATTGTGCATGCCTATAATTTATGTATATATTTGAGATGGAATGTTAATATTTTTTGGAATGTACTAATGTAATATGTATATGTCGTGGCCAAATCACTTTTATATTAATTTCATGAAATGGTCGGTTAGGTTAGGTTAGTATCATGAAATGATCAATTCATTATCATCATATGGTCAAGGGCATTTTGACCATTTCATGATATAAATAATTCAACGATATGGCCACGACATATACATGGTTATAAGTAGTAAGCCTAAATAAATAAATGCGAAGGTAAGTTTGTTTGTTACCTCTTCAAGCTTTTTTCACTCAGCCATTCTTCTTGAAATTTATACTTCGCAGGAGGATATAGACTATTCTGTACTCTACGAGGACTAAGTTGCGGGTAACAGCTACGAGTAGTGTTAAAGACTGATGGGATGTTTAATCAATAATATTATGGCTGTGATATTCGGTCAACCTACTCGAATTTAAAGAAGAAAATTATCTTGCCAATCTACTTGAGTTTTATAAAAGGAATTCTTCTTACCCATGTAATTTCAATCTGAGCCTAAATAGTTTTAGATGAAACTATATTAACTGTAGTATAATATAGCCTAAAATTATGTGCTTTCAAATTATGATTACGTTCTATAATGGCTCGTCAATTTTAGAAAAAGCATACACACAAAAACAAATAGTTCTATGCGAGTAATAACCGCTTGTTGTCGTAATTGAAATAAGAATGTGATAATCAAATTAATCTCGAGCAGGCAGGCAACTTAATTAACGTTGTTGCCTATAACAGCGTATAATTTGAGTCAAAATTGTTTCGCGCTCAATGAAGATCGTTAGCATTATGAGTCACCAGGCATATAGCAGCACGTGATATTGTTTGGTTTCGTAATAGCTGCCCAAAATAACAGGTTACGTCCGATAACTATAACGAGGAGGATTAACTTCGGCGCGCGTTCAACTCTTTTGTACGCTCACTCGCTTTTTACCTCCGCCTCTAATGAGATCTGAGGCCAAACATCCAAAACTGTTATGGCAGAACATTACACGCTCTAGGATATTAAAATGAGACGAATTTATTGCCCCTCTCCGATTATACGTTCGATAAACGCACAGACCGGTGATTATGATATCTCAGTGTTTAATCGTACCATCGATACGGAGTCGCGTTCCGTTCTACACTAAACCAGTACTAATAAAAAAGAAACTAGTTAGGCCCGATCGCGACCGACAGTTTACGCTGGAAAATCAACAAGGTGGTGCCGGAGTGTAGTCGGAACCGCGGTGCGCTATCGGCCCAATCGGCTCGAACAATGTGTCGAATGTTTCAATATAGCCCGACAGCATTTTTAACGTTTCATCGACGCTGTAACAATCGTAAAATAAATTCTCTACGCCTTCTCAGAGCTCTGATTAATGTTGTACACAGCTCGGCGTCGCGTTTATTTTTTTCACCTCCGTGTTATTCACTAGTTTAATTTATGGGCGCCGGGCAAGACGCAAGACGCGGCGGAACGTCCGTGATTTCTCATTGTTTGTGCTGCTCCTAAGGATATGTTTGCCGAGAACCTTGTTAGCAGATCAATCATGGCCTTTCGCTAACTCGCAGAGACTAATTTATGAACATGTGAGAATTTTACTCCACTGAAATAGTTATTTATGGCATCGGCGAACTAAGTTACGACTCAGATTTCTTATAAGAACTATAATATACGTGCAATAAATTTTGCTAATTGGACTGGATATTACGTTCTCAGGTGATTGATTAAAATGCAGTCTAGGAGTTTTTCTGCGTCAAGATGAAATAAATTTAATTTTGAAAGAGAAATGTAGTCTCCAAAAAATATCAGATTTCTTGTTTTCTACTATAATTTTTAATAAGCAAATAATAAATCACTTTAGCGTTCTAATGTTCTTTTAATGAGATTTAATTAATCAATTTAGTCATACCTGTCAGAATCATTTACACGTATAGTTTCGCATAGATAGCCATTTAGTTTTTTCTCCATTTTTTAAATTAAACTGTCCCTAACTCGTTACATACATACATACATTCATAATATACACAAGGCAGTTTTTATTTAAACCGGCCAAGTGCGAGTTGGACTCGCGCATGAAGTGTTCCGTACCATTCTAACTGACCTAACTTACTAATGTTATAAATGCGAAGGTATGTTTGTTTATTTGTCTGTTACCTCTTCACGCTTTATTTACTCGACAAATCTTATTGAAATTTCGCATACTCGTACTCGTACATAATATATGTGAAACATATGCTATATGGCGGACAACAGCTAGTTTCCTATATTTAAACAAGAGTGTGTAGTCTATTTATTTTATGTTTTTATGGTTGATACTGACCAAACCCACTTCTACGCGGTTTGCGGTGTAGAATAAGTAGGTACTGGAGAGGTAGAGCGTTATCCTCATCCTTACCATATCGGCACATTGAACTGGGATAGCAGAACTCCAAAATAGGATAGAATCGATTTATCCAACCATTTGATTTTACCAAGTAACATTTTTACTTAATGTCAAAATTGATTAAAATTGTAAATTATTCGCACATGGAGGCCTAGTATGTATATAAATATAAAATTATGAAATAAGCTCGCCATTGTACTTTTTACTAGTTTAAAAAATGTATATTTATGATTGTATTGAAATTGGCTGTAACTGTTCTCATCTCTCATCCCTGTTTACGTGTTGGGGAGGGACGCTTAATTGTGTTTTGTTGTAATTTAAGTAGGTTAAGTTTATTCTGTAATTTAGTATTTTGTTTTGGTATGGATAATGTTTTTATGAATTTAAATGACAGCTTTTTCTCATGTTCTTCAGGTGACCACTATGATAGTGCTAGTGACGGTTCTTTCTCTGATTTGCCACTGTGTGTTCATCTAAAAGACATCTTCATTCCTTGGAGGAATAATCTTAACATCGTTCACATTAATGCGCAAAGTATTCCGGCTCATTATTCCGATCTTCTGGCGTCGTTTAGTGATCAGCGTATAGACTGTATACTCGTCTCAGAATCAGTTCTCAAACCTTCTCTTCCTTCTTCGATGTATAGTCTGCCTGGATTTATACTAATTCGCAATGACAGAACCGGAAAAGGGTGGGGTGGTGTGGCTATATATTTGCGGGCAGATATCCCGTATAATATTGTGTCCAAATCTCCTAATACCTTCTCTGCGTCTGCTGAACATCTTTTTGTTGAGATTAATCTTCATCACAATAAATTACTACTTGGTGTCATATACAGCCCGTCACTTCGCATCGACTACTTTTCTTCCCTCGAATCTCTGCTTGACACTCTCAGTCCTCAATATGATGATACAATCATTCTGGGCGATTTCAACACGTGTCTCATTAAGAACGACTCTCGTTCGAAAAAACTTCACTCTATTATTTCATCCTTCAACATGACTATCTTACCCCTTTCTTCTACTCACCATGCTCCTCATAGTATACCTTCTCTTCTTGACCTAATAATAGTTTCTAACGTAAATAAAGTTTCTACACATGGTCAACTTGATGCTTCCTTTTCCTACCATGACCTTATCTTCTTATCTTATAAAGTTAGGCCCCCTAAACGTAAGTCTAAATTTCTCCTTCTTCGTAGTTTTAAGAACATAGATCTGGAGGCGCTTAAGAGTGATGCTTGTCTTATTGACTGGTCCCCTGTCCTTGATTGTGTTACTGTAGATGATAAAATAGAGCAATTCAATAGAATGCTCATTAGCCTTTTCGATAAACATGCTCCTATTAAAAGGGTTAAGGTTAAGCACTTTCCTTCACCTTGGCTAAATGACGATATCAAAAAGCTTATGTCAAAACGTGATCTCGCCAAGCGCAAAAATAAAATTTTTCCTTCTACAGAAAATTTTAATGTCTACAAGAACTTGCGGAATCGGTGTGCTCGTCTGTGTAGGGATGAAAAGAGGCGCCACATTCATGCATCAATTGAAAAGTATAGTCCAAGTCAAGTCTGGAAATTTCTTAAATCACTTGGGGTTGGCAAATGTTCAGATATTCCTAAAGGTACCGTAGATTTAAATGCACTAAATAAACATTTTTCTTTATCTCCTGTCACTCTTGATAATAATGTCAAACACATAACTCTTTCAAACTTACTAAATAAGCCTATGACCCATTGCAATCCCTTTTCTTTCAAACCCATAACCACGAGTGACGTTAAGAAAGCTATCCTTGCCATCTCCTCTAAAGCTGTCGGCGATGATGAAATTAGCTCACATATGCTGCATCCTATCCTTGATGAGCTTGTTCCTATCCTTAAACACATCATGAGCTTTTCACTTCACACCAGCACCTTTCCTGTATCTTGGAAAAAAGCTCGTGTCATCCCCTTGCCCAAAACGTCCAATCCTACTTCCTTTTCTCAATACCGTCCTATTTCTGTCCTTCCTATCCTTTCTAAAGCCCTGGAGTCATTAGTACACCAGCAGTTATCCGTGTTTTTGTCTAATGGAAATCTGCTTAATCCGTTCCAATCTGGATTTCGTCCTGGTCATAGCACGGTAACTGCATTGCTTCAAGTTACTGAGGATATACGACGGGCCACTGATAACCAACAGCTGACAGTATTAACCTTATTGGACTTCAGCAGTGCGTTTAACTGTGTTGACTATGACATCCTACTTGCCATCCTACGCTCTCTTAACGTATCTCCTCTGGTTACTGAATGGTTCAATTCATACTTAAATGGTCGTCAGCAATGCGTGCGCGTTGACGATTTTACATCACACTGGTGTAGCATCACGGCGGGCGTACCCCAGGGCGCCGTACTGTCACCCCTGCTCTTTTCAATTTTCATCAACTCTGTTTCGGAAATGTTAACCTCTTACTTTCATCTCTACGCTGATGACCTTCAGCTTTATAGACATTTTAACGTTAAAAATGTAAGGTTAGCTATGAAGGAGATGAACGAGGACTTGGTGCGCATTCGGGATTGGGCGAAATCATTTGGCCTGTTAGTCAACCCGGGTAAATCCCAAGCCATAATCATAGGTAGCAGACATAATCTGAACATCTTGCGGCAGTCGGATATTCCGCAATTGTTTTATGACCAGATCCCGATTCCCTTCACAGATACGGTCAAAAACCTAGGGGTCATATTTGACAGCACAATGTCGTGGACAGCTCAGGTTGGCGAAGTAAGTAGGAGGGTGCACTCATCCTTTCATTCGCTTAAGCGTCTTCAGAACTTTCTGCCTTTTAAAACTAAAATAAGTCTTGCCCAGACCCTTATTCTCCCTCTTATTGATTATGCGGATGTTTGCTATCTCGACGCCAATGAGGAGCTGCTAAATAAACTCGAACGTCTACAGAATTTAGGTATCCGATTTATATACAGACTACGTAAATTTGATCACGTATCTCACTTTCGTAAAGAGTTAAAATGGCTCCCGATTCGTTTTCGCCGGAATACTCATCTATTAACACTCCTTTTTAAAATTTTAAATTATCGTTTTTCTCCGTTATATCTCAGTGAGCGCTTTAAATATCTCTTTTCAAGAGATCGGCCTCTCCGATCCAATACGGCATCACTGCTACAAACTCCCCGATTTAATTCTGGGGCTTTTGGGTATTCTTTCTCGGTTCGGGCGGTTAAGCTCTGGAATGAATTACCCCACACGGTTAGAGATTGTCACACTGTTGGCACATTTAGGGAAAAGCTGAAGGATCACTACCTGTCCATTGTATGAATATGCTGTCATTTGTTTTTTCTCCTTTTTTTCTTAATGTAGTTTTGTAGTTTCTTAGAATTTGTTTAATTGCACATGTTACCCTGTTGTTAACAATTTCTCTTTACTTGCTTGGCTTGCTGGAAGAGATCTCTGGTAGAGATAAGCTTGCCATTGTACATGCATCTCTTCTTTAATGTTGTATGCCATATTTCTTTTTGTGTATGTGCAATAAAGAATAAAGAAAGAATTTATGTACCATAAAGAATAGAAAATGTTCCAGGTTAATGACTATATATGTGTATAATTCCTTTCTCCATTTATTTATCTATTGGTTTCTAACTAACAAATGCACCATAATCCTATGCTGATGCGGGGCTTTGCTAGAATACATCAGCTGCATCTTTCTCCGTGCATTTCGTAAGAGTCGACTATGGAACTCGGGCATTCTCTCAGGTTGAGCTAGGAACTGTCACTGATCACTATATCTGTCCCTGCTGTGCTAAACATGACTGTGGGATCTTAGTATCCAGCAGTTCTGGCTATCCTTACGAATGATTGGACTGGGTTCTTCTACCTTTACTTTCTTCACTCTATCTCAAAAATCTTTAATACATGCCTACCTAATGTACTATTCAATACGCTACAGTTACTCTAAGCTATTTACTACAGGTATTTGTTAGTAATAACATTAAACATTTATTTACCTCCTGGAGTATTCTTTCCGGCTCAAATTTCAAGATATGGAGTAAATAGACCACGACCATTTGTTATATTACCATTTAAGTATTATATCTGTGTCTTAAATAAAATTTTTTTTGAAAATTAGTATTCTATGCGAATATCGTGGCGTTATTTGCATTTGACACCTGAGATCTTATTTGCATTATAAAATGCGGCTATCGGGATTTGCCAAGTAATGCATATCATATAAATATTTATGTAGACATAAGGTATATAAGGTTTTTCTAGCACCCTGCGAAAATGCCATTCAGTAGTTTTGGCATGACGTTGGCATAAAGTGAGACAAGTGTGATTATTTTTAATCATAACCAGAGGTCGGAATTAGGTAGAGTCATTTATGTACTTGCACTGATTTCATACAGCGAAAGAATAAAGTGGATATGCCTCAAATTCCGGTATTAATTTTAAAGAGCAGAAATTTTATGTTAATTATCATTGTTTTATTTGTCTATCTCTGAGGGTTTTATTATTATTTATTTGTAATATTGTTGGCCACACGGGATTGTCCATTAGAAATCCTGGGAAGGTCCACATTAATATCAACATTTCGATGCAAGTACATAAATGACTCTACCTAATTCCGACCTCTGATCATAACGTATTGAATTATATCTTAAGTTATAATACAACACGTACACAATGTAACACATAGATTCCATTTGCAAATCTTAGTCTTATATCGAATATAATGTTTAAAATATACTTTCACATAAAAGTAATCCAAAATTGAATCCTAAGCTTATTGCATATAAAACAAAGAGCTAGAATCCAATAAGATCTGGCTTAATACAAATCCCAGTGCAAAGCCTGTAATGGCATCGTTGAATGCAGAAATTGCTATCTTTGTTCAGAGTTCGTTGTTTCGCACCTACTTAGGGCTTCTCTGAGGGCTCCTTACCACAAATTGGAGTGCGAAGCCCCGCGGTCGCTGACCGAATGTCCTTCTTATAACGTACATACTAGCTTATAGATGTCGTGGTATCAAAGCTTTCTCTTGATACTATTAGGTTAGGTTTGACTTGTAAAATTATCAATAACATCGACGGCCATATATTGAAATAGTAATATTAAGTAAATGGGCAGGCAGATAAAAAAACAGATTTTTCCTGTATCAGATTGTTCTCTTATAAACTTAGTTTATAAATATAGCCACGACATATAAGTTCAAAAGACATGTAAATATATGAATATGTGTTATATTTTTGGGATTTCGATATCTTTAGTTCAGAAGTTTAACCCCGTCATGTTGCAGTGTAAGCATAATCTGTTTCTAATACTTATGTTCGTTTCATCTTTAAACATTGTGCTGAGGGATTAAGCTTTGTTTGCCGAGATTTGGCTGGTGTATAGCTATCGGGATGAAGAATAACGTTGCCAATATGTAATTTAGAAAAGAGATGGTAAAATTCGTCATCCGAGTAATTGACCCGGTGGCTTAGTGGTTATAGCGGCTGGCACGGTTTGCATTGGTCGTGGGTTCGATTCCCACTCGGGTGTAGAATTTTTTCAATTTTCTTTATTAATAATTTTATAATACTTAAGTTGCCAAATGTCTCTTATAAATAGTTCATCTACGAGTATAAGAACATTGTACTCAACGCTTGTCTATTGAATTGGGTGTAACGTCATAAAATTTCATATATCGATTTCGATTTATAAAACGGACTAGAATTGCATAACACAAGTATTTGTAGTTATCTATGCATATACCTATATAATTGTTCGCTGGAAACTTCTTTAATTATAAAGTTGCACAGTTGCTTACATGCAAATAAGCTGATATTGAACCACTACGTTCTCGTGTTTATTATCTAAAGTTGGCTACTATCTATGTAGAGAGCTTTTTAATATTATAGTAGAATTACTTCGATCAGCTAAAAATCATAAAAACGAGTATGCGATCTCTATTAAATTCATCATTAATATTATATTGAAATCGACTCTATTTATCTCTATCTATTTTGTGGCAAAATATTTTTTTTTTCTCATATTGTGTTAATTACTATTTCTATTCTTATATCCTAAGTCCACTATGTTATTTTAGATCACTGTTATATAGTAATTAATTAGAATGTATTGTATTATGTTAATTCTTAAATAAAGGAAGTTAAAAACAAAGATATTTAGTATTATTTCAATAGGTAATTTAATTTTTTGTTTATCACTTTTTGACACAGTCAATTTTCTTGAATTTTTACAATAAATACTTTCGTTTATTGCCTATGACTACATTACAAAATATACAATAGCTTTATTAATTACACCTAATTTTATCACAGTTGGGGGCATTATGCCAAGTCAAGTGTCGTGTGTGTTACTAGGCACCTCAATGGAATGCGATTAGTGAGGAAAACCAATATTATTGTAAGTATGTGTGGTGTCGAAGCGAGGTGCCTGGTTAACTAACACGGGTTTTAAGTACAAGAACAAACACAGCCCATTAAGGCTAACTTGCTAATTTTCAATAACTTCTTCAAAGGAGTAATTCAAAATATTATTCGAATGAAATTTGCAACTTATTTGATTTTAGAGACAGACTTAAGCTTTTTATATATCTTGTTATTACTTATTACAGTTTTACACAAATGATTTCTTGTGTTTATTGTAATAACACATATTGCATAGTTGACATTTTATAGTTACATTTCTGTCCTACAATTAATAGAGTAGTATGGAGATTAAGAATACTATTTACATTTTAATATCACTAGTTATACAAGAAATACTATATACAGTCCATACAATTACCGACTAGCCATCACAAATTTACACATAACAGTCACTTCATTCAAATTTTCATCACATCACTGAGATTCATAGTCCTTAAGGCACATCACTTCACTACACATGGACGGACATTGTACGTGGGGAAGCACGAGACGCTTGATGCGGGTTGTGTGAGGGGTGCGGCGGCAGCACAGGGTGAGCCCCGTGCACGGGCGGCGGCGGCAATGCACCCAAGTGGCTCCGAGGGTGATGGTGCCTGTGCATCGCCACCGCCCCGCCCGACACCGGGCTGGGCCCGCCCCGGCGCCTCGCGTTGCTCGGCACATCGGGCAAAGCAAACCGCAACTTATCCCAGAACAATTTGTCACCCCAATGCAAATAAGTGTTCGTTTTCAAATACAGTCTTATATCTGGGTCCAAATCTTTTTGAGGCACTTCACCTAACAATATTACTATTAACTTTCTACGCCTGTCCGTCAGCACTTGATGGTGGGCCGATTTAAACTCATATTGACACCACTCGGACTTTATAAAGTTTTCACTGAGCACCATTATAGTCCGACGCGAAGATTCCACGGCCTGTATTATGTTGTTGGCCACGTAACCGCCCACGGGAAGATCTCGGTAATGTAGGCATAGTTTGTAGGACGGGTCACTGCGTTCTAACATTGGCGCCAACTCCTCGGCTACCCAGGCTTCGTCTTTAGAACTGTAGCTTACGAATGCATCGAACATTTTCTCGCGGTCATTTCTGTCTATGTCACTTGTTCTATGGAAAAGTCTCACACCGTATTTGGAATGTAACCACACTTTCATTTCTTGTCTGAATATGCAAACTACCAGGCTCACAAAAGATATTAATAAAAATGCTCCAAGCGTAGCAACAAGTAATGGTATGTAGTCTTGAACATCTTCATTAGAAATAATTGTCTTTGTAGCTGTAAGATTGCCATTGATGCTGTTGTTTATACTTGGTAATCCCGTACAAATAGTTCCATTTTCTTCAATAATTTTGAATCCTGATTCTAGATCATTATATACAGTATCATCATAAATAGCAACATCCGTACTATTTCCTTTTGTGTATTTGCATTTTATGCTGGATGCGTCAATAATAGAGCTCACTCGTTTCGTCCATTCTCGGAACATTTCTGTATATTCACAATCACAAGACCAGGGATTGTAAGATAGTGTTATCTCTGTCAATGTAGGATTTATTTGCCATACTGATAAGGATATCAAACGGTTGTGATGTAAATGCAAAATTTTCAAACGAGTCATATGATTAAACATTTCTTTTCCGATCATCTTGAGTTTGTTGTTATTTAAAAACAGTTCATGCAAGTTTTCTAATCCGTCGAACTCTGTTCCTTCAATAGTTGTTAAACTATTGTGATCTAAATGTAACACTTCCAATTCTCGTAGTCCATTAAAAGTTCTATTCTGAATTGATTCAATGTTAGACGAGTTTAAAAATAGCACTTTTAATCTTTTTCTTCCGATAAATGCGTGGCTAGGGAGCATTTTGATGTCATTACCGTCTAGATACAGTTGAGTGGCCTCCATCGGTATTCTCTCGGGCAAGGCGTTCACATACCCGGCGCTTGAACATTCCACTACATTAGCAGACCACGATTGGTCGTGATAACATGTGCAGTTATTGGGGCAAGTCATTTCACAATCACAGGCATCAAAATCACAACAATGGCACAATGCAAAACAATGAAAGTCATATTTGCACAAAAACTGGTGAGGAGCAGCTTCCACTAAAGGCACAAAAGCGTTTCCACGATTATAAAGTAGTTTACAGTAAATACTATCCAAATCCATTAACTTTGGCTGTGTTCTAGCTCTGTTACCTGTGTTAATTTTTTGCAACCACTCCATTGTACAATCACATTCTAGTGGATTTCCTCCAATGAAAAATTCCGGTACAGTCTTATCTTGTGGAACTGCAGATATGCGTAATGAGTTTGGATCCAAACTAGTTATCTTATTTCCATATAAATCCACTCTCGTTAGGTTAGGTTTCTTGAAAAATGTATAAGATTGTACTTTAGCTATTAAATTATCATTTAAATATAACATTTCTACCGAATTTGGTATGGCACTTCCAGTAATTTCTGTTAATCTATTAGAACTGGCGTCGAAAGTACTAAGTGATAGCTGCGATTCGATCTCAAAGTAATTTCCAAGTTCAGCGATCCTGTTTGCGTGTATATCCAACCACTGCAATCCAGTTGGAATCATGGCGTAGTCGAACCATTCTAGGCGATTATCAGAAATGTTCAACCACACCAAATTAGGTAACTTGGTGAAAAGACCTGTAATGTCCGTCAAGTAATTTCCATCAAGCCTTATAGCTTGCAAATTGATGTTTGCATCAAATGCGCCGGCTTCGATTTTATGAATCTTATTTCTAGATAAATTCAGTATTTTTAGAGAGTTCATTTTATCAAATACACCTTTGCTTATGTTTCCAATATTGTTTTCTGTCAGTCTTAATCCATACATTTGTTGCATTGACATGAAGGAAGCATTTTCTATGCTTACAATTAAATTCTCGCCCAAATCAAGAGTCTTTAGCTGTGGAATTTCTTTCAAAGCTATTGGTACTTCATCTAATCTGTTTCCATTTATGTGTAGATCTTGTAATGATGAAAAGTTCCGTAAGGCGTGCGGATGTATTTTTGAAATACGATTGCTATCTATTGAAAGTACAGATAGTACTTGCAAACCGGTAAATGCATAGCTTTCTATATTTGTCAGTCTATTGTTTGACAAAATTAATGTTCGCAAGTTTGTTAGCGAGCTAAAAACATTTTCTGATATGTGCTCAATAAAGTTGTCTTGCATCTTTAATATTTGTAAATTATGAAGGTCTCGAAATAACGCTATTTCCATTTTTGAGACTCTGTTATGAGAGAAATCTAAGAAGATTAGTCGTTTCAGTCCACTGAACGTTGATGTGTTTATCCAATCGGAAGTAAGTTCATTGTGAGATAAATCTAGAACTAGTAATTGAGTTAGATCACTGAATAAACCCGGCGCCAAGACCGTTATCGTGTTGTTGTTCAGATATATTTCTTTTAAATCTTTTGTGTCGCTGAATAGCTCGGGCGGTAAACTTGTTAGCTGATTATCTGATAATCTTACAGTTGTCAAAGATATAAGACCTTCCAAGGCTCTGTCGGCTACAGAATTGAGGCCATTTCCATGCAGATACAACCTTTGCAATCTTTTTAATCCTGATAATAAGCTGGGTGGTAAGGTATCTATGACATTCTTGGATAAGTCTAAAACTAACAGATTATCTCCACATTTCTCTGTAGGATGTCTGTGTGCGGTTGAGAACTGAAAGTGACTAATATCACGCATTCTATTTCCAGTCATATTTAAGTATTCCAGATTTCGTAGAGTACAAAGTGCTCCTTCAGGAAACGTCATCATGTTGTTTTCACTCAGATCTAGACGTTCCAAATTTTGCACATCTCTAGAAAATGCGGTAGGAGTTATCTCAAGTGACATAGTAGACCAGTCGGTATTGTGAGTTCTAATTGTCAAATTTTTAAGATCCCGAAGCCCGGTAAAAGCTCCGTCGGATAAATTGCCAATTTTGCAGTATTCAATAGTTAGCTCCTGCAGCTCTATAAGCTGTTTAAAACTGCCGGGCGAAAGAGAGCTTTGGAAGAATAATGCATCACTGCATTCAAGCCGCAATCGAACCGTTAGATGCGGTTGTATAGCGCTGAAATTTGTGTTTTCTAGTTCGCTGTTTATGGTTCTTAGTCTGCACTGTAGAGCGACGCCTGAGCCATCGTCGTCGGTAGTCCACCGGCATTCATCAGGTGCCTGATAATGGGCTCCCGTGGTAGCCGAGAGGGAGGCACACCATGTAGTCAACGCCGTGCACAGCACCAGCAAAGCGCTGGCATACCACGAAGAACACATATTTGTTGGGTACACTTAACTTCACTTGTTACATAGTTTTATGTATCATCTCTTAACACCAAAATCACAGTAACATCGCCTCAGCGGTTCACATTAGTCCATTTTGTTTTGCCTCGAAGCCTGATTACTAGTCGGACCGGCCACTTAACTTGTTTCTCGCAAGAACACTAATTGGACGGGATCGTGTGCTCGCAACTTATGGACGGGTAGAGCGGCACGTGACGCGCGCGTTCGCGCTGAGGTCTGGGGTGGAACTAACTTAGAGTCGAACCTGTGGTGCGCTCGCGCACAAGGCCGCGCCGGTTCACGCGTTCCAACAGGTAAATCGACGCCCGGGGCAGAAACGTACTAACCGCCTCGAATGCGGCTCTAAGTTCCGCTCTATCCGTTCTTCGTTGAACCTCGTCAGAAAAATACATTGTACACACACAGGCGCATGTTGCGCTCTTCACACAAAAGCACGAAACCGCTTTTTGTGTCGGTCGAACAAGCTTTCAGATGGTATGTGTGAGCGAGACACGATGATAGCGCGGGGTGCAACGTGCAAGCTTGGTGGGGGATAAGGCAGCTGGCCAGGTAGTGCGCGGGCGCATTATTGCCGCAGTCGCTGCTTGTTAACACTCCGGCTGATAGAATTGTATTGCAGACATTTGATGATTGTTGACATTTTTGTTTATTCACTATCGCTAATGAAATGAATAGGATTTATTGCAGTTGAACTAGCTGTTTATGGCTGGTGGTACTACATGTTCAAGTTTATTTGGAGTAGAGGCTACGTTTATATTGAATTTATTTAAATGTGAAAGATTAACAATTCGTTTGCCTACTTGCTACATTTTTATATGGTTATCTACCTGGTTTATTTTTGTAGATTTTTGTCAAGGAGTTAATTTCTTAGGAGTTGATTTACGGCACATCTCTTTTACCCTGGTCTCAACGACATGATCTATACTTCTCAATTACCTATGTACATATTTGTAAAAATGGAAACTACAGTATTTGGAAAATAAATGACGGTAGATATTGAGTAATACTAGTGGACGCCCGCGACTCCGTCCGCGTTGACTGCAGAAAAATCAAAATGTCGAAATTATCCGGGATAAAAACATTTTTCCGGGATAAAAAGTAGCCTATAAGTTAAGTAGGACCTGTCACAATAAACTGCATCGATATCGGTGAAACAGACAAACCGATAAACAGACTACTTTGGTACTATTGCGTTGATAAAGGGCTGATATGATATTTTTTCTCATATTTCTTCCATGTACAGACAGCGATCCGTTACATTTTTATTATATGTATATAGATATAGATATGTCGTATAGTAACTTCGTAAGCCGAAAATATAAGAAAAATTTTTATACATTTTTGTGTTATGCCACTTTTATTATTCTACCAATCGGGCAACCTATAAAAGTGTTTCCGTTCAGAATTCATCGAGGTTATTGTGCTATAATTTACCGTAGGTAGCCTAAGTTGTATTAATACTTTAATAGCTTCTTTAAATTCGGAATATTATTTAAATTTTAAGCTACTAATTCCAATTTAATTCGCTATAAAAATACGGTAAACTCACTTTGGTGCACGCAAGCCTGCCGTTCGTAGATGTTCCTTACGAAATTATGCTTCCAGGAATGTGGGCTTTAATGGCCGATTATCTTTTTTACAGTTAAACGTTTTCGATATAATTCCCGGGCTCCAAACTAAACCTCTCATCAGTTTAAATATCTGCACATTATGCGTTTTGCTTAGCCACCAATTTCGAGACGCCATTTGATTCAAAACTAAATTTTGGGCTGATACTATATCGTCATCTTGATTTATTGCGCTGATCTGAAACGTTTATGTATCATGTAATTATGCTCCAGATTTTTTTAACTCTTTGGGTTACACACTGACGTACTCGTATGCATGTATTATGTACCTATGCAAAATGTATAAACGTATACTCTGATTTTTAATTCCGTAGAATTCTGACAGCTATCACTTTTTGACATATAAGAGATTACAAACCTTTTTGGCGGAGTAGATCCTTTTTACAATACACATCAATAATAATAAAAAGTACTATTTAGGTTAAGTATAGGCGGTTTGTTTACAAAAATTGTCTTCAAAAGTTCTGGCACGGAATGCAGAGGTCGTGGGTTCGATTCCCACCCGGGTGAGATTTTTTTCCATTTCTTTATTAATAATTTTATAATACATAATATCTTGACTAAGATAAAAACACTTCTCCATAATATAATCCGTTAGGATATGGTTGATCGTTTCATCATTAAAACATTGTGCTGAAGGATTCAGCTTTGTTTGCCGAGATTTGGCTTGTGTATAGCTATCGGGATGAAAAAATAACGTTTCCAATAATGTAATTTCAAAAAGGGATGGTAAAATTCGTCATCCGAGTAATTGACCCGGTGGCTCAGTGGTAAGAGCGCTGGCACGGAATGCAGAGGTCGTGGGTTCGATTCCCACCCGGCTGAGGAATTTTTTCCATTTCTTTATTAATAATTTTATAAAAAATTGTCTTGTTTCATTGGCCATGCTCTGAAATGATTACCACACATTAAGGGAACATTGTTTTTACTAGTAATATCTAGAAACGTTAGAATTCTACGGAATTAAAAATCAGAGCATAATTTGAGAAGTCTCAATTTCGTTTAATTGTCGTTTTGATTACGTTGATAGATTCTTCATTTTTGTGTACATTATTTGATGTAGATCTAGCAAATCAAATTATTTCTTAATTTATGAGATCAAACCCCAGCAGTATGAGATCAAACTGGAGTAATATGCCAGTACAGACTATCTAGAGGATGTATGTGCAAGTTTTCCGTAGGGTGCTTAATGTAACACGTTTTCTGAAGTTCATTATCGTAACAATTTCACCAATAGCGGCTAGAATAGGGATGTTGACTATGGTTGAATTTTAATGACATTTTATGCTTATCGGAATAAATCATCAAAATCATACCTTTCTGTAAAATTACATTTTGATCAAGTGTCCAAATGAGGTAGCCTACAGTAGTCTGTTTTTATACTTTTACTGAGCGTTTTGATCACCTACATATAAAACATAACATCTAACGATGGAATCTCTAAGGAATCTAGGGATATCCTCAAATATTATAGGCACGAGTAGTCGGTTTTTAGATTTTTATAGAGAATTTTGGTCAGCTACACATAATATGAAGGAAACGAGGGTCTGATGATGGAGCCGCCGAAAAACAGATAGTGGAAACTTTTTAGTAACAAAATCCCCCTATGGCAGGAGGAGGCCTAGGTCCAGAGTAATGGACTGCAATAGGCTTATGAAGATGGAGATAATAAGATAATAAAGGTAATAAATTAAGTAATTATATGTTCCATTAAGCCGTGTCCCAAGTAAGATGTTTATGGTAAGAGGAAGAGGTAAAATGATTGGGAACAGGGCAGAAAGAAGGAGTGTAATTATATGTTGCTTATATTGTCAGACGTCAAATTTCGAAGCCTAGTCATTTCTCTCTGTGCCCTTTCGTCATGTGGCCGATTTAATAATTTGCTGGCATCTAAATCTGACAATATTATGCCTTCTAAACTTCGTACATGGCATAACGTAACATATATTTTACTTTAATTTTGGCTCAAAGGGGCGAGAGTCGGTTTTTCGTTTAAAAAAAAAAAATATGATCTATGACGTTCGTTAAATGACAATGAATACCTAGTAGGTCGTTTACGGTTTTTTTATTAGTATTGATATAAATATAATATATTCATTGTCATTTAACGAACGTGCTAAATGAAGGCTTCTTGCTTAGGATGTGTGCAAGATCAACTAGTATTTAACTATTTTTTATACCAATCGTCAGTTATAAATAAAAATTGGCACGGTTGCTTTCAAATAGTTTGGTACAAGCATCTGTTTCTATTGTATCGTGCCCTTATGAAGAACTATCACACCTGCTTTGTGCAAATCGTGAAGAAAGAACATAGAGGAGGTGGCCTGACGTTTGTTCTTACAAAACAGTTAACTGTCGGAAGGGTAACATGGCAAAGCCAGTGATTGGTTCGTACTACACTGAATAAGCTACATTGGCGGTCACATTATATATTTTATTTCTAAACGTATGTAAGAGCTTAGGCAATTGTTTTTTAAATTCCAAATTACTCTAATGTGTTAAAATATGTTCCAAATAAAATATTTACATTGCGGTTACTGCAGCATCGGTATCATGACTAAGGTAAAATACTCGTAACTCTACCTAAGGGCCGATTTTTTCAGTCAGTTAGACTATCTGAAGGATTAATTTGATGCTGTCGTCTTCTAAAACTTGATGGAGATAGCATTAACTTTGTCTTTCATATAGACTCTATGGCAGTTGGAAAAATCGGACCTAACTAATTTTTATTGCAGCTCCTCTACGAGTTTACTTCATGCTGCAAATGCATCGGTATACTTTCATACTTCGGTTGACAAATACTAAACTCGAGTTCCGAAACATGGTCACGTAGTTTCTTTCAAGTGGATAAAATTAATGACTTTAGACACATCCTTTTTTCGGATTTTAGGTAAGCGGTTTGTATGCATGTAAACGTTTATTTATCTTTAGGTAATAAATAATTGGGATGAAGTACCTATGTTAAGAAATCTCTTCCAACAAACAAAGTATACAAAAACAAATTATGGAAGCAATTGAGCATATTTGTTATCTACACAGAAACAAATAAAATAAGTAAGTACCTATTATAGTAGAAAGATAGTCACAAAATAGCAATAATATACCCAATTTAGCCTATATATTATACTTTGCGATCATAATAAACGAGGTTGATAGGAGGATGGTACACGTGCGGCGCCATTTATGCGAGGTGTTACCATCTCCATCCCGCCTGCTGTATCTCAATCGCAATAAATTACCTCCTTTGACACGCGAGAAGCGGAAAATTTGCAATAGCAACTCCAGGCCATAGTATTTGCATCCCCTCTCTGTATGTAAACAGCGCAAATGGCTTTGTAATGGGAATCGCATCCGTCCCACCATGACACCGCGATAATATTTCACGCCGGGTCCCACGGGTCGTTCGTCCAGGTCGCACCTAGAAACGTCTCGGACAATGGGTCAGCGGGAGATCACTCCTTCGACTTTTTGTACGAGTGGTTAGGCGTTTCTTGTAGAAAAGAATAGATTGCCGGTAAATTGTGGGTTATTGTGGCGCTATTTGGTGTGTATTCGAGGGCAATGCATCGGTTATTGTTCGTATTCAATTTACAGAGGTGCATGTCGACACGCAACTGTCTGGAGTGGTCGGTGAGGCTGCATATGGCTGATGTGGGTCACTCGCTTTTATATCTCATATAATAGATATCTACCATTCTAAATATGCCTTATCTGAAGGTACATTTAATGAGGAGTGGGTAGCAGTCAAAATTTTGCAATCTGCGCTTAAAAATTAAAGTTTATAGTGTAATCAGGATATTGGCTTACTTACCTCGGCCTACCTCCTCTTCTTAATTCCTCTGTGGCTTATAGCAATCATAATCCTAACGTTACTATATTGGCAACACGAAACCTGTAAGATTATACTTACCGCAGTCACTTAACATTTAATCCACTAATAAGTTCAGGCAAAAGCTCTTAAGTGGTATTAATGTCATTTAATTGCCTTAAATGCCACTCTATCACATTGAAATGATTAATTATAATCTTAATTAAAAGTAGAATAATTTGCCGCGCTAACAGATTGGACAACCTCGACAATTTATAAAACGTACTTATTAAAAAAGAGACGTCGAAGTATGATGCAACATCGTGAACTGTCTGTATTATTTCGTTTTATCGTTTTGAGTTCATCGGCGTGTAAAATGGTGCCGGTCGATTTCCATTATGTTATTAATTTTTGTAATTTCGGAACCTAATCTTCGGCGACAGGGCCGATATCGGCGCGACACTTATCTTGGTGTCGGTGGACACATATAATCCATTAAGTCGTCATTTCCACGCGGCTGATCATTCCTCAACCACGCGTCAAGCCGCCCCCGTCCGACGTGCGCCGTATTGTTCGCTACTGCTTTATCTCGCCTCCGAGCTGCAAGGTCCTTAAAATTGATAGCCACCAACTCAATTTCAGCCTTAGTCAAACTAGCTACAGCCCATTTGCGATCGCTGGAAAGTTTATCGAGACTATCCTATCCTACTAATGGACTAGTTTGTTATCTAATCGGCTACACCGCGGCCCTATTAATAATTTCCCACATAATTTTCTAATTATCGTCCTGTCCGGTGGCCGGGCGGGGCTGCCTTTGGGCACACGAAAACGGAAATGACTAAGATTGGGGTCGCTTGGACCTGTATGGTAAAATATACTAATTGTATATACTCTAATTCTATTATATTATTTGTTTTAGGTAATAATACATCATTTTAACGAGGAATTCGACGCGCTGCCGCGCTCTGTTGCAGTATTTACTTCTATTTGTGTAAGTACTAAATTAGTTGAGCATATTTACATGCGCGGATTGGAATAGAGTGATGCGTAGCTAAGTGTATAATTTTCATGGGATGAAACAATTTAATTTGCTCTCTAAACATTTACTTTAGCGTGTTTATCCTTACAATGTTTGAAGTGAGGCGTATGATTTGAAAGGATTTTCCAATTGAACGAATGAGTAACTGGGTTATACTCGTATGGGCTACTAGTGGACGCCCGCGACTTCGTCTGCGTGGACTGCAGAAAAAATAAAATGTCGAAATTATCCAGGATGAAAATATTTTCTCGGGATAAAATGTAGCATATGTGTTAATCCAGGGTGTCAGCTAACCCCATGCCAAATTTTATTGAAATAGCTACAGCCGTTTTACGTGAGAGAGTAACAAACATCCATCCATACTTACAAACTTTCGCGTTTATAATTTAGTAATAACGAAGACTTAGTTTGTTTGTCTCTGCACAAAAGTGCACATCATACAAAGTATTTCTTTGTTAAATGTTATTTGATATGAATGATGATATTATCCGGGTCTAGATGCAGTTATAATAGAAATTAATATATGGCAAGTAAATTATTTTCCATTGGTATTTCGTACTTGTATATTGCGATAAAAAAGCTACCTGTCTTAAATAAACAACACAGTGTCACCCTGAGGTTTAATATCTAATAGCTATGACTTATTAAATTGTTTCCCTTATTAAATGTAACAGTGAAATCGCATTGCAATTGGCTGTATAAAATGTAACCGAGGGCACCTGGCACAGGCAAAGGGAACAGAGTAAGGGAGATATGGAGTAGCGGATATGTCAGCAATGGCGTCATATACGGTGATCAAAATAAAAAAGTAGAGATCATACTATAGATTAATCTCAGATTTTATAATTCCAAAGATGTTTTGTATGAAAACAATCACTTAAGGAATAAATCTGAGCCACTATTGCAAGTGGCTGTATGTGCAAACTTTAAGAGGGTAGTAGTTTCAGGGCTTGTAGTATGTGTATAATTGTATAGGGATAGCATGAGTCGTAAAACACATGTAGGTACTTTCCAGCGTATTATTATGCATACTATGTATTTTCAAAATTAAAGGAAAACGATTTTCAAAAAGACCCGCCCCCTGATTACCTAATTGGCAATAGCAAAGCCGAAGCAAAGCGATGGCGAAAATTGTACAATATTCGCCTTGAAATGTTAAAGTTCCTTTGAAATTCATTTTACCTAATACGAATTTGACAAGCAATTAGCGATTTTTGTACAATTTTTGCTATCGCTTTGCTTTTGCTAGTTAGGTAATATGGGGGCCGCTCTGCGCAATATTTTAATTACTTGGGTTCGCGCAAAAACTCTCCTTATACAGTCAGGATATAATATGTAGATACAAATCTACTCCATACCCTTGCAGTGCTTTCCGAACGTGCTGTCAAATGGGACCGGTTAGATTAGGCATTGTCGCGACACAATTAGAAACTGTGGCGGGGCCGAGTTGAGTTTATTATTCGCACACAATCGATGCATCTGCGCCCTTGTAGCCTGACCTATTCCGCTGTTCGGGTGCATTCGGGGCACACTAGCAGATGCCCGTGATACGAGTACTGCGTATGATTGTTGTTCATTCATTTGCGAAGATGTTATTCATTCACTTGTATGGGTCATTAAATAATACTGTAAAGGTGAATTACCATTTAATTATATTGTAATGGGCGTACGGATACTCACATCGTCCATGAAATGTTGAAATTTTGAATTAGGCTAAAATTAGAATACATACCTAATAGTAGTGAGAAATTACATTATTGGGCATATTTTCATCTATAAGTATGAACTATTATGTATTTAGAAATAGTACATTCTCCATGTGCCATCGACTATTTCAGCTATATTTCAAGAAATTTATTTTTTGTATTTTGTAATTGTCACGGATCCATTGGCACTGGACTTGGACGGGCTTTCTTATTTGCAAACAATCGAGCATCTGCGTCCATCGTCTCCTGACCTATTCGGCCGACAGATGCCCAAAGTGACGTCAGTGACCATTTTTAAACAATAAACTCAATGTTATCATCAGGGGGTATTGTAACTAATTTGAAAGTTCCAAAAATGTAATTAAAAGTACATACAAATACATATTATGACTTATAATCCTTTGTCATAATTATCCTTGTAATGGTGTAATTAAAGGTGATTTTTATAGTACTTAATGACATTCACAGTTGTAATTATAACCAAAAAATTGCCATTCTCTTCACTAATTAATGACCTCCGAAGTGACTGAATGCATTACAATTGTTATAGAAATCCCTTTAGTTCCCTAACTACTTGCTTCTATTGTCTTCGTAAGCCGGGCCGTAGACGCTGACTAACGTTTGGTGAATGAAAGATTGACTGACTCATTCGCTGACATTCAATAGTTACAGGAATGTGATGCGTTTTCACTTCTTCATTGTTCTCTCCGATGAAATTCAACGGAAGTATTATTTGAAGAGGCGATAAGCATTATCAAATTGTTATAGAGGTATAGACATATGGTGTGGATGTTTTTGATGATGTTGGGTGTCTACTCGTGCAAAATTTGAGCAAATCAGTGATAAATAACAATGACACAGTACAAGTGCAAGCTTATGACTAAAAAGAAAAAAAAACATGATAATACGGGGATTTGATGACTTATGCTATGCCGAGTGCTAGTAATATGCCGAATGCTGATAACATTATGGTTCCACTGGCTGAACTGATTCATTCGATAACTAATTCAAGTCTCACGAGGTAAGGGATAAATAATGAGTCTACTGCCGCTTTTCAAAAATCCAGGTACTGGTAACGAATCGAACTGTATAAAATATCCCAGTGTATATCGATGTTAACATGCGCAAGTGTTTCATCCCTCCGACGGCATAAAGAATACCAAAAGACAAACCGATCTTCCTTGAATCTGAGTCACGTAATCGTCAATATCGTAGCAGTTCCGAAACAATTATAAGTAAGTCGCGCAATTCTGCTAGTTTTTCTGAGCAGATGTTGAATGAACAGTTGTTGTTGGTTGGTTACACACATTCATCCCCGTTATACTGAAGTGCTTTTTTTTATTTCAAACCTATTTGGTTAAACCCAACATAATTAATTGAAAATGCTAGATATAAGCATTTTTACACACGTATACATAAATGTATTCTAATGAAGCCCCGCATCAGCACATGATTTTTCCAACTTGATAAGTAGACTTTATTATCACGGTCAATAATAACATGAGAAATATCTGAGTCATTTGTAAAATGCAAACATTTGCAAGCTTTAACATTTTTTTAAGGTAGCTAAATCGGGCTTTGCTACAAATTTGTTTTGTCACACTCTTATAAAGAGGCAACCCCTGCGGAGTAGTACGTGCTTTCGCAAAAAAATGCGACAAGCATCCAGCCTATTTCAATTGTTACCTTTTTCCAAATAGCTCATCGCCTTTGTGACGTGCCGCACCGAAATTGTATGATGTGTGGTAGGTATTAGATAATTTTTGGAAGAGAAGAAATTAACGGAATTGGGCTCTGAGTCATTTAGGTAGGTACTTACTTACATCATTTCATGAGAGAGCCTTCAGTTATAATTTAGTTTATGCTTCACTTGCGTAATAACATTCCTGTTTGAACGTTGGTTACTTCAATTCTCCTTATGGCACTCTTCTGGGCACAACTAAAATTGATTAGATTAGGTAAGTATATGAGGTTGCAGGTGTTATAAAATCTATATCATACATATTTTTATTGCATTTTTTTTATTTGTCAGTGAAAACTTTTTAAAGAGAAGTAAAATATCTTGGAACAGTTAACTAGCTGAGATAGTGCTCCTCGAAAACACTTCTCTGAATTTGTAGAATATGAAAATTTATGACGACGCGGCGTCGACGAGCGACGTAACGTTTCGTCGTATCTTGTTACATTCAAGCCCGATTCAATATTGAGAAAAATGCTGATTGCCACTGTAACTATGATTTACTACATTCTTCGAGTTTTATTCCTTTCGAATGTCCTTTAAAATATTAAAATAGATTTTAATGTTATTTCTGTTTTATTTAAGAATATTCTACCGAAATATGTTTGTTAGCAAACCATTAACGTATATGTAAGACCGAAAACTGTATTCGTTTTTCTTAAGAAAAGTGTGTTTTCTCGTATAGAGCAATAAAAGCGAAGAGTAATTTTGGCATACACGTTCCATTTATTTTAATGTCCGAAATCGCGTTGAATGGGTTGTTTTGGATGCTGGAAACGAGGTCGCCGTACAAGATATCAGTCGTGTTTAGCTTTCATTGTTATTTATCGTGGTGTGAGACAAATTCCGCTGCGACATGACTCAGGGACAGACAGCCTCCTACTCCCTCCGTGCCCACGATAAATATTAACCGTACAAGGTACACAATAACACAGAACCGTAACTCCAAAGATTAATATAATATTTTTACGCCTGAACACAAGAACTGCACGTTGGCCTAATGAAATATGGCAACGTGTACCTTCTTTACTGATAAAATTCTCTGTGTTGGGAGTTTTATTGCGACGGGGGTCCGATAACTCAGCCCGCCGAGCACAGAAATAATTTACATGGTGGTGGTCCCCTTTGAGATTTTAGGCGCGGCTACCGAGTTTTTCACACTTCCTTCCCACCTTTTTTGCAGTCATTTTTCATTCTCAAGTAATTGTAACTAAGGTGACTGTTACATGGTGATAGATAATACTCCCGGTTTCACGAAGGTCGCTACATTTGACCTTTTTTTTTGTGATGCCTAATTATTCTATACTCGTAAATGCTTGTTTCTGTGTTAAAGACCCAACTTAAAAAAAAATAGATTTCGTTTTCACCGATCGGAAATCTGACCAAGAAGACGTTGTAATTTGATTAGTATACGAATATGTAGTTAAAAAAATTAGTTGAAGACAAGTAAGTTCTCTTCAATCAATTGCAGAGTAACTTGCAATAGTGCAATAGTATAGATTTTCTTTGACATTGGACTGTAATTCATTGCTGGGTTGCAATTTAAGAAATTGTAATGTAACTAATAAAAACAGCAATGTATTATGAATTTACATGAATTGACGATTGTCATTACCAGAGGAGTCAGCCGGTAAGGCTGGTTAGATTTGCTGATACGAGAGCGAATGAACAGACGTTAGTACTAAAAATCCACGACTGACTCACTAGGGTTGGAGGACAATAGCTGATGTTTCATCATTCAAAGTGATAATAATTAATGAATTAAGTTCATTTCTTGCGTTTAATTATGTGCGAATGTGTAAGTGTGAATTTTATTACTTCGAAAAGTCGTGAATAATGACTATTCGATGTAAAATTTACCCAGTTATATAACAACAATAGGGGAAAATTTAAAAATAATAAATTTGGTAACTATCCAAAAGCACTTAAAATCACATTTACTTTATAATCTGCATATGAACTTAATTATTATATTACACTTATCAAAAAAACACAATGGAGCCACAATTCGAATATTGGTTTATAATTTTTTGTCTCATAAATTGTAGGTACACCTATAGAAAGAACACGCCACAATACATTGGTAACCCCACAAAAAAAAAGACCGGATGAAAGTACCAGTAATATTAATAGTCTATTAAATATTTTCCGCATAGCTGCGGGGTAATCCTCGCGCCACAATTGGCCACTAAAAGTGGCTGTATAATAAATTTACCAAATTGAAAAGGCCATTCATACGGTGCGCGGATCACGTGTCAATCAAGCCCTATTTTTGGTAGAAATGATTCGTGTTATTCTATTTTATTTTTAACGCTATGTTATTCATTGGCTGTATCGCTCCCCGAGCTCTGGTGATCCACAATAGCAGTGCTGCATTGTGCTTAATCTCTACTAACATGGAATTTCGCCGGTCGGTTTGCGCATTGAATTTGTACACAGATTTTAGTTTGCATTTCAAAGCGTAACGTTCGTTGTATATCGGTGTTATTTTATGTTTTGCAGTTGAGCGTATGTAAAGCTCCGCCTGTGAATTGAATGTTTGAGTTGAATATTCAATTCCTGGAAATAATTAGCTATGTGTACAATTAAAGTTTACTGTAAGTAGGTAATCTAACAGCATTTCGACGGGTAACATTAAATCATTTATAATCAGTACGTATTCACTGCTTAAAATTCTAGCGCTTGTAAACCATCCATATTACATCTTAAAATTCATAAATCACAAGCAAAGCAAGATGATAGCGTAAATAATACATTTTTAAATTTAATTTACGCATAGTGTTGTTTTGCTAGCTCCCTATCAGCCGTTCGTTGGGCGCGTATTGTGTTACCTACGAGTACGCGCTCTTTGAAACCTGAACCTCGCTGGTATTCTTTTGTCGTGAGTAGATTTAAATATTACTTTAATACGATGCTCCTCCGCTGTTATTATCTCCACTGAAACTATTATAAAATTCGAAACAGGTAAATATTGCTTCTGTATATTTTATTGGATCGAAATAAATATAATATATATTTATAAGACTGCATTTAAAAAAGGTTGTTAAACAATAGCCATAAAGTATTTGCGGTGGACATTATGGGACTGCAGGCGTGATACGAAAGCTTTTACAGGATTTATAAATTTTGGGCAACAAAGGACTTGTAGCGTTTAAAGCACATACGCGGATGCGACCGCATTACATTAGTGATATGGTAATGTGATTGTTTGCGATAAATTAAATGGCGGCGGAGTCCTGTGCAGGACTCGCGCAGCGGGGTTCCGCGACGCCCGCGCAACTCCCTCGGACACTCGCTACATTTCGGGGTGAAGCACCTTACACTTTTGACAATAACGCACATATATTTTTAAAAATTTTACGTTATTAACCTCAAGCAATTTTCGTCTGACCCCTTTAAGCGTAGGATGATATGCATTAAAGCAGAAATACCAATACGTACAGTGTTGAATCATGGCGGTGTTGTGAGCTTGAAATTATAATTGAAAATTATAGCGCTGAAGATACGAAACAGTCAACCATTGGGTGCCCACACGAACTTCGTGTCTTGTTTCATCTTTAATTGGCCACGGACTGCGCATTTCTCGCTTCTTATGAGGATTTAAAAACTTATACAAATAAAATGTCTTTTTCGTTTCCATACCCATAGATTCCTCACGTCGCAGACTCGTCCCATCGAACAGTCGGCAGTTTGTAAAAGTGTCACTGGTATGTCGGATAAATTACTAACATTAGCTATTCGGCGAAGTGAAGTGCTGACAAACTTTTATTGGATAGTTCCCTCTCCGGCCGCGGTTTCTCCCGTCCTCCTCTAAATTGGGTGAGAAGTGCTCAGTTTGACGCTCGCTTTGCATATCTCGGTAATAAATCTAAAGAACCTCGCCGAACCTTCGTCCTTCAAGCTGGAGAGAGACGTCTACATAGTTGAAAAAGGTAAATAATTTTGTTCGGTCGCCAACTGACTTACTCGAACTATTTGAGGAATGGTGCTTTATTCGATTTTAACATTGTTTCTTGGAGTTTGGGGAGAAATTGTTTTGTATAAAGTAAATAGATAGATGTATGCAGATGTCATCTAGTATAAGTCTTGAATATGTTGAAGTCTAGAGAAATATGTTTATTTGTGGCGTGGTGTTTTCTTTTACATATATCTTTAGATTATTTACCTCCGTTCAATTGAGTCATTGGTCCGGAAGAGCTATACACAATACACAATGTAGAGTCGGCAGTAAGTTTGATTTTACACGTTCTACTTACACAAATAACATTCGAATAATATACAATTTCAGAGCGACAAGTAGGTACATTTGTAAAGCCTAACGATATAAAATTTCCTATGTAACACTAACCTTTTGCATTTCATCTTTAAAATAGTACACGGAACTAAGTGCAGGCTCATTTTACCGAGCATCTAAATTGTAGAATTGCATCGTGTGTTGCAGAGCTTGAGTCGCGGCACTTAACTCTATTGTTTTATGGTGCGATAGTAATATTGGCGTGGCAGCGCCCCAGTCTGCCCGCGCGTATTCGATTGTTTCTCACACAGATCGATTTACAGTTACCTATCGATTGTTGAGAATTCTAACCGACCGACGACGACGTGCCCTGTCTGCATCTTTCAACGACGCTCCATTTATTTTTATTTTCGCAGATTTCTCAACTCGCTTCATTTCGTCTCCAGATTTATTTTGGCGCAGCGAGTAAGTATAAAGGACTAACAAAAATTTTATGACGCACTCCCTTTGGTTATCGCCAATTTGTGTCAACTGAAGCGTTCGTTTAATATTAATAAAACTGCTCGCCCCTCAACCCTTCGCGTACTTTTACGGTCGGGTTGATGGCGACTTATTTGAATAAATATTTCCGAGTGCGGCCAAGCCCGGGCTCCTTTTAAATTTATTTATTTTTTGTAATTTTTTCTGTGGGTCGCTGGTACACGGGCCGCGGTTCGCTCTGGGCGTTGACGCCCCGCTAGGACCCGCATCGGTAATGTAGATGACGCGACACTATTACTACCCATCCTTTATCTAATACTACATGTCCTTTATTATAGAACCAGAATTAAATGTTCGACCTCTTTCGAAGTTATTCGAACTCCGCGGGAGTCCATCACGTTAGTTACACGCGACGTGAAGTGTTTATTGGTTTAGAGATTCCATTTCGGAGTTTAGTCAACTCTGAAGCATATTGACAAGTATCGATATAAAAACCATTCTTCTTCAATCGTATTCAACTCCCTACCCTTATAGAGTACAGTTAATAAAAATTCTGTGTTCGATTGGTTTATAATTTATTCAATTTCGTTTTTATTGGAAGCTGCCTAAAAAGGTGACTGGGTTGTCATAAAAATAGTCATTAATAAACGTCAAGAGCAAGTGATCGGCATATTGAAACGATGTCCATCGCGGCCTAAATTGTAATTACCATCCGACGCCCGTGTCAACGCGCCGAGAAGGTAATCGGCCCGGACGGCCGGCAAATGAGGCGTGCCCCTGCTCGTTCGAAAGCCTGCACCTCTAGAGTTCCTTGTTTCTAATGTCAATTTTGGGTACATTGGTCATTTAGGTCGGCTGTCTTGTTAATAACCTCATGCATCTCATGAAGTTTATCGTTCGATTATTTTATAGATGGCGTCAAGACTGCTGGACGTTTTGTCTTTTATTTGAATTTTCTTAATATTGAATTTTGGCAAAAAAAAAATTAATTTACATAAAATAATAGAACCGCATGCTCCAATAGTTATATTAAATTTTATAACACTTCGCAATAAAGTTTAACATTGGCGGTTACTCTTAACTTTCCATATAAATTAGAGTTCCTAATTTAATTTAAAATTAGTTTCGACTTCTGAATATGACTTTGAAAGGCTTATATTAAATTATGTTTTGCCGACTGTACCTTCTGATTCCACCTAAAACAACAGAATGATTAGCATGTATGATCAATGGGGTCTGGGCAGGTTGGGCAGGACCCTTGTCAACGCGCAAAAGCTAATCGCCGCCGACAAGCGTCACGAAATGCGTGCCCCTAATGCATGGTAGCGCCACTGTAACTCTAGATATTGTGAGATTTATGGTATTTATGTAAAGATATAATAGTATATGTACGAAGTCTTGTAGATAAGTATGGAAACATCCACGACACAGAAACGAATATCGATATTCCTCGTTATCAATGTCTGCAACTATTGAGTACTACCAATTTCACCAATATCCTGTCAGTGGATCATCATAATATACATACATATAATCACGCCTTTAACCCTTACGGGGTAGATCATTATATGTTTTAGCCAATTAATACAACTACATAATGACGGCAGATAGAGTTAAGAGGAAGAGAAATGCTTCATCCCCAAATAAATATCATTCGTATTACCACTTTGATCTTATGAAACAGTGATTTCGAAATTGTATAATGAGAAGATGGAGGTTTTACGTTTATTGGCCAATTGTATTGAGACTTAATTGGGTCAATTCCGACAGTCACACTTAAACCTAAACCTAATCTTAGTCAGGCCTATCTCTCTTCGTTTTTAACATACGAGTAAATGGCTGAGAGAGAAAAGGACAAGTAGGACTAATTTTTTACGTTTAGGTTTAAGTGTGACTGCCGGAATCGACCATAATATCTTCTTTTATTGAACATAGTCGTAATTATTATGTATATCTCTTTGCCCCCATTACAGTACGAGTACTTAATAACATTCTTCTGAGCATGACAGAATTTATAACTACAATAATGTATTCATCGTGTAATACACAGTCCTATCGAATATTCCACGAGAACAGAGGAAAAGATTCATCACACGGGAAACTTTGTACAGGCCACGGCATGTTTTCTTGCTGTTATTTGCTCAAGACGTTTAAAAACTATTATATTACTATCGATTACTGTATTTTCGATCATTATTTAAGGTAGACCATATTTTATATAATTTATAGTTATTATAAGTTTAACCCGCATTCTGCCAAACTACCTTTGTTGGGTATAACGGTGGCAGACACGCTAGCCATCAGTTGGTATGCAGAAATTAGAAGCAGATGCGTAATTGAAGCGAAAGGAAGGAAAACGTCTTTCTTATATGTTTCTGTATTTGTTTTGTATTCTTTCTTGGTATTTTATTTACCACTAGGATTTTCATTTCTAACTCCCATTTCCTTTATCTCCAATGCAATATTTACCTACTTAATTTCCTGCCAAACAGACCATTAGGTAAATTAATATTCTAAACAGGCCACTATGTGGTAATCTAAGCACAGATAGCACCTATAAATTACATAATACTGCAGTAATCTGAGATGCCATAACCTATTATACTAAACGGGCCACTTAATATGCTGTAAACTGTACGATGGTTAACTAAACTTCCGATTGGCGGTTTACTTCACGTATTGCGATCATGATAGTCGATCGTGACCCTCCTTTCGTGCATTCACTATGCACTCTTATGAACCAGTACATTACATATAGTGTCTTGTATCCTGTAATTTACATAGGACTTCTTGTATGTTAATGTTTGAAACTAAGGGATATGGCAGTAGAGGTACCAACTAGCCTTTACTATGCTGGCTATATTTGCGCACACACTTGTGCACGAGGGTTATTCGTCATCTCGCTCGATAAAAACTCGCCCGATTGGGCGACTTGGCACCTTTTGAACTTAAATATGTGGGGGTGGAGAAAAGGGAAGCGCTTCCGGCCCCACCGGGCCACTATTGCCACGTTGTATGGCAATGCTAATTTTGTGCGCAAAAAAGAGAGCAGCATTCTGGTCACGGGAGCTTTCGCGTAATTTACTTGAAATTTCCCGGTAGAGGCGATGAGCGTCTGGTCACCACGGTCCCAGTGTCTCGACGCCAAACGGCACAAACATGTAGTCTCCTGGGAGCCCTGCATATCTGCGGCGCTTGGCGTTTTCGGCTGAACATGCGGCAGCACTGGCCTTAACTGATGTTCCGCCGACGTGGGACGCAGCAAGTGTGTCAACACAAGTATATAAATCAATCACTGTTCCCAGTGTAATATATATTTTTGAGATATTGATTTGTGAAATTTATATCTAAAATTATGATATGATAACATATTGTTTTATTATAAAGTCCAAACAAAAAATTTTAAACGTTTTTAAAAATAAATTGTTGTAGTTAACTGTACAAAGTTACCTCACAGTTTTATGGTCGGGCGAGCTGACGACAGAAATATTATTTAAATTCGAAAGGTGCCAAGTCGCCCGATCGGGCGAGTTTTTGTCGGGTGAGATGACGAAAAATTCGTGCACGATAATATTTCCTGCGTACCTGGCCAATCTCCGTAGAGATCCTTGGCCGAAATACGGTCATCACCATCTGCATCCTATCCTATATGTTGTCAATCTTTTTAAAATAAAAAGACTTTCTAAAGACTAAGTTTTCCGTCAGATTTAACAGAAAGGTATTATATTAGATATAGAGAGGGAGCGTAGATCGCTGTCTACCCGATGTATAGGTAATATGTTGGCGCGTAGGTTTGCATGATGTACTGTGCCTGCGAAAATCACTTTATTCAAAGCACACTGCCAATCCTTCCACACCTGCAGCCTGTGGGCTGGCTTTACACAGCGGACATACAGCGACCTACGTATCCAGTATAACAATGCATTTAGGGTGTTGTTGGGATTGCCATGAAGATGTAGTGCATCAGGGATGTTTGCAGAAGCACAAACTAATGGTTTTGCGGCTATCATGAGAAAACGTTGCGCTTCTGCCTTGACCCGTCTCCGTGACAGTACCAACGGCATTTTCAATGTCTTTGTTGATAGGCGGGACTCTCCACTTTTTCGAAAATGGATGCAGCTCCACACTAGCACATAGTTTTTGGATATTTTAATTTTATAATTTATATTTTGTTATGGCATGTATAGTTCTGAAATAAAATTTATTATTATTCTCTGTTTAAATTCTCGGGACTACAGAGTCCCGGTCCTTTGAGACGCGTGCATCGGGTCGTGGCCAAGATGTAGAGGCCCTTTTAGAGAACTTTAATATGGTGTGGGATCACATGGCGGATACCATCGCCGACCGCACAATATAATACACCCGGCGATGGTCCCCGCCATGTGCGAGACTATTGGAGTGCAGAGCTATGTCATGCGATGGAAAACAAGGTCGTGGGCTATAGGGCTGAATTTTGGGTGGGGTTGGATAATTGGGCTATTTAAGGAGACTAACGGACGCCTGCCATTACAACCAAGTCTCATAATTGTTTTGTGGTAGGCGGTGACTCGCCGACTCATTTCATGGGACCCTGAAACGGCCGCACGCACGGAGCGACAAAGGGGGCAACATTTGGTGAGCGGCTAGGGTGGAGGGGTGCCCCTGGACTTTAAACCGAAGCCAACTTGCCACTTACTGACGGGCACATCCACCCTCGAGCTGTCATAGCTCTCGCGACTCCACTCTGCCCGGCCGGCGAAGGCAAGGCAGAGGTGGGGGAACTGTTTCTCGTCAGACCTCACTCCGGCGCCGGAGATGAGGAACAGGGTCTTCCCCCACGAGCACTTCAGGTCCGTGGGAACGCTACCTCCCAACAGCTCGCAACATGCTGCCCTGCAGGCTTATTATTATTATATGTTTGTTTATATACTTCAATGGAATTGATAAAGTTAAATTCTAAATATTCATAGATCAAACAGGTAATGGAGATGTTTTTTGTTTTCTTCTCATTCAAAAACGGTACGTAGTAATATATCTAAAAGGGGTAATAATAGATTCCAAGGTTTATCTCCACGGACCCATCTCTAGCTTGATAAATAGATTTTTTTAACAGTTTTGAATAAATCGTCTTTCTATACAGGAGGCCGTGTTTCCATTGTGATGTTATAAAAATGGGCCCTATTTATTTGTGAAACATGACAGATAATTCAAGACGGCTACCGATAGAGATGTCTTTGTGTAGAAGAAAGCTTGTTCGGTTTGTAGAATATAATACACTGGGGCATTGTGGTTCGTGTTTTGGTTATGAAAATTATTATTATGACAAATTGTGAGGTCGAACATAATCCTTTCGTTGTAAGACATCTGCGAGGCTTAGAATCTGTCGACTCAACGTCGGGGTTCTGGGAACAGTGATTGATTTATATTTGTGTTGTGATTTGCAAAATGCTTTATGAAATTTTTACAAATGTTTGTTCCTTACAGTATATAACTACGTCTGCAATTTAACCATCAATTACATTTCTTCAAATATATCCTACAATAACAATCGAGACAGAACAAAGTGTATTCGATAACAATGTACGTAGTTAATAAAATTCCTTTGCCATTGCGACACAAGTAAGTTAGAGACAAATAAAAGTCAAACTTGGCAGACGTAACGCGAATGATTTCCGTTTACAATGCTAGATGTTCCGGTTACAATAAAAATTGCATCGTGCAGGCGCGCTGCGAGCTCGTTCCGATACCCCCGGGACGTCGGCAAACGTACGCAATAACGCTCAATTTTACTGAAAACAACCATAACTCAAAGCCCTGCACTCCGTCGTCTATGTTCCTTTCTTCCGGGCAATTTCTATTACCATATAGACGCGCTACTTTTCAATTCTTTTCCATTAAACTTGGTGCATCGCCGTGCGTTCCGCCCGTCGACTATACTGAAAACACATTTATAAAATGCTCTTTACTCGACCGATGCGGTCCCATGCGACTGACATTCTATTGAGAATTTGAAAGTATATTTTCGAATAAAAGTGCCTCGGGTCAATGAAAGTTTCATATCGTCTATAAAATTGCTGGTTCTTCTTTTACAAATATGGATGTTACTGCCTTTGGATCGACTTTTTTCTTTGTTCTTCTTAGACTAGTATACTCAAAATGGAGACTACCAATATTTTTCGTATATATTTCTTTATATTTTAGGCCGTTTGTATTACCTACAATATCAGCGTGAACCATATTTACCTTAAAATTATCCAAAATTACTATAAATTGTAATAAGGACAACCCCACTTACCTTTGTATCTTTTTCTTTATTTTTACATGGACTTAACATTTAATTTACCAAATAAACATAAACAAGTATAAAAACAGCAAAGTATGTCATTTACCTGTGTGAGAGCGCCATCGTTCCCACTGATTATTTGTAAACAGAGCGCCTCTACCCGGCGCATGTACAAATATTTGCGGAGAGAGCATAAGAGGGCACTTAGCAATATGTCATTGTCGTGTTCGCTGGACGAAGGGTCGAAATGATTTGACTGGGTAAAATTATTTAAAATATAAATAATAAATAGTCACACACTACACAACACATTAACCTAGTCCCACATTAAGATCCCTAAGGTCTTGTGTCGTGTGTACTAAGCAACGGTATATAAATACAAAGATAAGTATAGAAACATCCATGACTCGAAACAAACGTCAATATTCATCATATAAATATTTGCACCTACCGGCATTCGAACTCAGGACCTATGGCGTCGCAAGCAGAGTCACTACCTACTAGACAATCGGCCGTCTATCAGAAATACTATCAGATCAGAACCTTTCATCTTTTGCTACCCTTATCTTAGTTTGGGCATTATGCTTTCATTCGAACTGAATTACTCAAGATTTGGCATTTTTCTCAATGACCGCGACCGCACACGTTCGTGAGATTAACTCTCCTTCGGAATACCAATTTTATAACTATTTTTTAATCTGCACTGTTTCCCCTATAAAATGTAAGGTGATAAAAAATGTTAAACTAGTTCTATAGTATCCCGTTATTACCGGTAACACCCGCTAAGCTGATTGTAGGCACTTTATAAATGTCCCCAAACTGATCAATATTCATGTCTAGATTATGTGCGTATAATTGCCATTTATAAATTTAAAAGCTTCGATGACATCTTAATTGCTAGAGTAATAAATCACTTTTAAGTATGTATAAAATGTTCAGCTTTTGATCGTAAGGATACTTATATTAACAACCAGATTATGCTTGTTGAGTATTCTTAGGATGAGACTGCTATTTGGCGAACATCGTTAACTTTATTTATTTACTTTCGAAGAATTCGGAATCTTTCCCTTATTTTATCATCTTTAACATACCTAACCTGAACATACCTAACCTAGGAACCCTATCGTGACATGGGTCATGTCTATCCAAATATTAACACGCACCCAGACGTTAGTAAACAATTTGTCACTTATTTGTGAACAGCAGCCTCTGGCTATATGTCGTGGCACCACCTTAATATAAAACAACCAAACTAGCGTAAAAGCTGAAAAAAAAATTACCTAATTCTATGTACCTATGTTTATTATCTATTTTACTTGATTATCAGCTTTTGTTATGCCAAATTCTTGTTAATAAATATTTATACCTATATTAAAAAAGCGGTGACCACAGTGATGTTGGTTCTCATTGCTGTCTTTCATGTTTTGCAAAATAAATTAAGTTTCCTTGTCGCGTACCACGTTATGTTACATAAAATGTTCTCTATAGTCTCTCTACTTATATGTTGAGGGGACAGTATAAGCTAGTCCTTACTCTGTGAGTAAGATAAATTAGTAATAGACCACAGTAATTGACAAACAAGAATGCTAAAAATCCTCATCACGTTTCCCGTATAAAAGCTAGGACGAGACAAGTTCTGTTGTTATGAGAAAATGTGTATTTTCTTTATTCAGTGTTACTTACAATATATAGTTTTTTAAACATAATATGCTGTACTCATTATTTATAAATATATTCCCCACTATTCTGTTACTCATACATATGTCCAACTTATTTGTATCAATTGATTTGACTTCCATTTATTTTTTTTTAAAACTTCAGCTTCAAAATCCATCAATATAAGAACCAATCTACTAATATTTACCTATGTATTCACTTCCTCCACAGAGCATTTTATTAAAATTGTTATTATTAGTCCAGGTTTTATTAGTCCAATAAACATCAGGGCGCTCGCATAGACGGATATAATAAGCCCTTGTCTGAAACAACCTAGCAACAGGTAAACTTCCTAAAGCTATCAGGGCAGCCATTTCACCTAATGCATAGTAACTGGTAGCAAACGATTGTTAAAACTTTACTAAGCGTATAACCTCTTGTGTAGCTTTTAATTTAGCTCGCGCATTAACGGCGGTCGTAAATCCGAAACTGTTTGTTGTGTAGGATCATAATCAAGAATAATTTTCTATGTAATTACGTTTTTACACTGGCTCCGAGCCGGCAGCTACCGCGTTGGATCATGTTGAAAATTTCATAAGTATGTGTAAACGAAGTAGATACCGTAACGAGTTGCTCAGTATGCACGGTAAAGGTGCATTTAAACGAATGTTTTGTAAAGTATAATGCGTACACTTCTTATTTAGAAAAATATGTAAGTAGAGTACAGATAAATATACAGATATTGGTGCTTTGCAGTTTGCCGTATAGACAGAACTGCATAATTACGAAGGAGGATCCTTACTGCCATGTTTAACATTGCGGCTCCAGATGTTAATGACAAATTGCTTCCTTATCGCCAGATGGAAAACCCCTTAATTCCTCAGACGAATCTTACGACATACACGAAAGGAGGTGCATATTATGTATTCTAGTAAAACTCCGCATAAGCACAGGCTAGGTTAATAAAAAAATATTTTATATGAAATACCTGTATACGACGTTAAAACATTATACCTACCTACCTATTCAATAAAGTCTTAATTAGATTTTAATATCACCAATATCGTTGCATTTTCCTCATATAAATTTTAATTAGGAATCCAAAAATGTCCGAACTTAAGCCTCAAGATCTTATATTGAAATTGGACTATGTACTCAATAAATTATGTTACACGTGTATGTGTGACACGTGTAGACGCATCTTTAGTCCGATAGAAACAAAACCAAAACTTCGAGTAAAGTAATTTATCAGACATTAGATAGATTCATGTGAAGAAATTTCTCGGTTCTGTACTGTGTGTGTTGTTGATCCATAACTATTTAATTACAAATAAATTATCTCGAATAATATATGAATTATAAAATTATTAATAAAGAAATGGAAAAAAATTCCTCACCCGGATGGGAATCGAACCACGACCTCTTCATTCCGTGCCAGCGCTCTTACAAATCAATTATATTGAATTATCAAATATATGAATGTTTGAAAACGAATCCTCCTATTACCACTTGAGAAAGTTTATATTCTGACATAAAGAGCTCTTATATAAGGTCTATCCAAAATTAGCGATTTATAGGTAGGTAAAAAGAAACAACTTTCACTATGGGACCAACTCCGAAATATTGAAAAAAAAAAAACTGCTGTTTCGTACATTTCAGTTCAGTGATTAGTCGAGATTTTTTTTCAATATTTTGTAATAAAAGATAATCACTAATTTTGGATAGACCTTATACAGGGTGTAACAGAAAGGGTATGTTAAGTGAAAAGCTATGTAAATAGCCCACTATAGAGAACCTATTTCCAAAATTTGAGACTTTAAATCACATTTTTATTTTTCAAGATTGTATGAACATTCTTGAGTTGTTTAGGAATTCATGATACTATCTGGAAAAATAAAAATGTGATTATGAGTGTGAAATTTTGGAAATAGGTTCTCTATAGTGGGCTATTTACATAGCTTTTCACTTAACATACCCTTTTTGTTACAACCTGTATATATATATCCTCAAAATTGGTCAGAAATGGCACCATGTGGTTCTATCGGCCCTTGGTGCTCTGCATACCCCGTAAGGGTTAAGGCGTGATTAAGAGCTCTTATAATACCTATAAATAGCTCAAACTAATATAAAGTTCAGAAATTGATTACTATAAGTTAAATAAGATGGATAAGGAATTGCTTTTGAACCAAATTGAAAGAATAAAATAAAAAAAAAATTAATACAAATATTTCAATATATCAATGGATTATTTTATTTCCAAAATAGTTTCTATTAGTTAGTGATTGTTTATTGGGTACCTACCTACCTAACTCTAATTATCTTATTTGACATATTCTTTACACACATACTTTATGCACTTGGATAAATTAATTTTATACGCGTGGTGTGGGGGCAACGAGGCCATCGGACGTCTTATACGTCGGTTTATGGCTCATTATAGAGAGGCATTTGACGGGGCAGCTTTACGGTGGTGTGAAATTTACGTCGAATTCCATACATAAGAATGAAGTCTCTCTGATTTTTATGGTACCAAATAAAATAGATGAAACAGCATTCTAGCTACAAAGATAGTAGCGCCCATGTCTGACGACTTCATGACTGGAACATAGTCATAGTTGCATTCACATAGGGTTGGCAAATGGAGGAAGGAAAATGTTACTACGATTGCAAAAACTAGAATAGTAATAAGAATACTTAGGTATTTAATCCTAATAATTTTATTGTTTATCGTTTTTAGAAAAAAAAAATTCTCTAGCAGTCACTGATGACTCCGAATCGTTTATTTTCGTTATATCTAAGAAATACACAAGCGAGATTCCTACGTCTTTGTAGTTTTGGCTGTGCGTTTTCCTTCACTACATATTATAAAGCCTCGAGCACACCGGATGCGTACACGTAAGCGTAGACGTACACGTACCTCTGAGTTGTAATGTATGGAACTGTATATGACAGGACACATCGCTGGACGTCTACGCTTACGTCTACGCATACGCATCCGGTCTGGTCGTGCCTATACAGTTCCATACATTACAACTCAGAGGTCGTGTACGTCTACGCTTACGTGTACGCATACGCATCCGGTGTGCTCTAGGCTTAAAACAAAATCGCTTGCCGCTGTCTCTCCGTCTCTATGTATGCTTAGATCTTTCAAAATATGGAACGGATTTTGATGCGGTTTTTTTAAATTATTTAGAGTGATTCACGAGGAAGGTTTGTATGTATACCTATAGTATCAGCACGGCACGCGTGCGAAGCCGGGGCAGGTCGCTAGTTTCCTATAAATTTATACTATTCCTACCTACAGTTATTACAGATACGTTTCTAAATAGGTAGGTATGAGATCTTAGGCTTGTAATAGTCCTAGAGGTTGGTTTGATTTTTTTTAAACTTCTTTAGTTTTATGGTACGCTCTGGCCACGTAACTTATTTTTTGTGGCGATTGTGAGGACCCTTGGATGGAGGACATAAAATCGTGATTGCTAACGTTGGTAACCCTATAGGCCCTATACGAACCACGTAATGTACTATTATCGTAAACTTCAGCATAGGAAAATATGCATTTATTCAATTAACATGAATAATTTATTTCATTTAACAGCGGCAATAGGCTATATCATCGTCAGCCTATTGCAGTCCACTGCTGGACGTAGGCCTCCCTCAGTGTACGCCACATGGCTCGATCTCCCGTTTTTGTCATCCAGTCACTACCAGCTGTCCTCTTTAAGTCATCGGTCCGTCTGGCCGGAGGGCGCCCAACGCTACGCTTCCCGAGGCGCGGTCTCAGATGTGGCCGGCCCACTGCCACTTCAGTCTGCTACATTTCGAGACTATGTCTGTCACTTTGGTCTTCTGCCGGATAATCTTGTTTCGGACTTTGTCCATTCGCGAGATTCCGAGCATTGACCTTTCCATACCTCTCTGTAGTGACATGTAATCGGTGAGCTAGCCCCAACGTCAGGCTATATATTACAGTATAATTTTTATCATGCGTTTGTAAATAGTTGTTACTTTACTTACGGCACTCTTTATAAGTTGTAATAGCGTTTTCTTTTGAATGCTGAAGTCCGAATGGTATTTTGTATGTACCTATATGTAGGTATATTTTATTTGATGATGTGTTTGAGTATCGAATCTCTTATATAATAATCACAATCAATCACTATAAATAGGTAGTATGGAGTAAATAATTTTGTGTTTAAAAAAAATGTTCAATGACTGTTCAGTATCACATTTTACTTCGAGGCACTTTTTGTGTTATTGTAATAGACAAAGTAATTCTAAACTTTTCGTTATAAAAACATCATAAAAATCATTCTCGAACTATAATCATTGATGTCTTCTAATGTGGCGAATAAAATATTAAATATAATAAGCGTACATAAAACATTTGTGCCTATACAGGGTGTAGTGAAACGATAAGCACAAAAATTAGGATACATATGGTATTTAGTAATTGTCGTAGAGTTTTGATGTACATACTCGTATCGATAGATAGTTCTGTCTACAGTTTGGTTATTTGAATTGAAGGTGCGTAACTTCGAAGGGTTCGAAAGTTTGCAGTAAACTGGAAAGAAGACCCATAATAAATGTCCTTTAAATAAAATAATATTTGATTTATGACAAAAGATTTCAACTGAGAATAGATTTAGTGTACCTACTTGCGATGTTATAAATATCCTGTAGTATTATAAAATAAATTATAAAACATTGTTATTTTTTTTTTACATAATTTTGAATTGTCAAAGACGTAAGAGACAGAATGTATTCTAAAATGTAAAATTCCTATATTAACATGATATTATTCAAAATTCGATCTTTATAAGGAACTCTATCAAGTTGTTAATTATGTAAATTGCTCGGTGAGAGGTCAATAGCCAGTGTTGCAGCAACGGTATTGGTCCCCGAAGTGTTAACGAAATGATTCATTACCGGTACTAGAACAAACTAGAGATATGTATTTGTTTAGACCATTAACAAATTATAAAGAGGAGTTGTGAAAATAAATCTAGTTATGCAACCGCTAAATTTATCCTAGTCAGTATGTACTGGCTAACTTTTGCCTCCAATCACATTAACCTATCCCGGTATTCCTGCCATTCTCGCATCTTTTCAACGATTGAAAACATGGTTAAAACATAAATATGCATATACCTACCCACGGCTGTAGCCACAACTGTAGATTCGCAAATGAGGTCCTACAGCCACGTTTTGCATAGAAAGGCCACATGTGAAAGATCAGTGACGAGTTTCTAGGTCATCGCCTGAGAGAATATCCGATAGTTCCTTTGTCGACATACATTACATGAAGGAAAGATGCAGCTGATTTATTTCAGTGAAGGCGGGAGTCATTGAAATCTCCTCGATATATCTGCTCCATGGTTTAGATATTCTCACGCGTGGCCCGGGCCTCGTCAATTGGTTGGCAAAGGTTTTGACACCTCCATCTGTTCCTGGGGTCAATAGTTCGTTTCGCAGCACACTGTTTGTTTTACTTTCAAGTAAACTTACCTATTCAAGAATTTTAATTATTTACGACTAGCTGTAGCTATACTCTATTCGTAATTTCAACCGGTTAATGAATAGTGTAGAACTGTTTTGTTCTTGAAATGGAAAGCTTCGCCATGCGTAAAATTCAAATCGATCGAACAAATTCCGAGATTTTGCCGCGGAATTAGTACACTGTTAAAAAAATGACCTCACAGAACAACCTGTGTATAAAATTGGACAATATTAAAATATATTGATACGCCTTTATGGTTACATGAAATATATAAAGTATTTATAGTTATAGCTTGTACAATGATAATAATAGTGCTCTCTCTTTATGAATTGACTCAAACATTACGAAAGCTTGCTGCAGTCTCGATTGATACAACGTCGAATTGGTTTGCATCTGAAAAGTGAGAGAAGGTAAAGATAACATGAGGATTTAACGCTCTAAAATGGCTTCTTCTACCCAGAAATCGATAGAAATAAATGCGAACATATAAACATCCGATTTTATTGGCAGCCAACAAACTGGCCTATCTGATTCTCTCATACTGAGACTTGTTTCATTAAAAGGTGTCGTTCCGTCCGGAACGGGTTCAGCTGCTCACTTTATCACAATAATAAAGCCCTCCCGATCTTAGTGACGATAACATAATTGTAATACAATATGTTCGTATCAGCCGCATCTGTCTTTACCTGCCAGCTCGGTCTGAAATTAATAGAAATGGTGCAGCCAGGATTTGTGGCAACAAATCGTCCTGCCTACACACATTGTCTGCGATTGCACGCCTCCCACATGCGAATAGCGCCGGTGTCACGTGCGCCGAGGAAATTTCGCCCAACGAGGAAGTTGCAAGTCGTTAGCCGTGATGGATTTGCTACAGCCTGTTAAGACACCTCCCCGGGGCCTAAAGCTTGACGTGCGGATCGATTAACTTTGACAGTATTCACTCCGATTGCGGCAGAGGTTCACGGACGGTAATTAATACAACCGCGACGGATATTGGGTCCGTCGAAACGATTCCCCATGACATACCAGTAATGAATTCTGTCCCGGCTGACGGGACAAACAACGGCGCAAGAAAAATTAGTAGTGTTTAGTTTTAATTACTGCCAGCGCGGAACTAATTTGCTGTGGTCGATCGCGAAATGGACGCATCAATTTTTGGTAATTAATAGCTTTTTACAATTCCATTACTGTGGTTAAATAGTATCTACTTATTTAAAGGTTTTTTATAACGATTTTATAAAAGTAAGTTAATGGGAATAGGTTATCAGTCTACCTGAACAACCCTTAAACAATAGTTTAAGATGCAGTTAATAGATTTTTCATGATATTTATTTATTTTTACTAGAAGAAACTTCTGAAAGATTGTGATAAATATTCTGGACACATACAGAACCCGTAATGCTAATGAAGTACCTAGTTATATTATTCTGCGAAAATATATTGTTTTTTGTAAAAGTTTTGCGATCGCAATATAATCAGTGACTAATTTAATTTGATAAATCTGACGACTTAAATCTGAGAACAAATTGAAAGAAAATAAAATTATATTATCTTAACCAACCATTTGACAGCGGTGCAAAGTGTCTTTTCATGTTATTTACCGCCCAAAATGGCATGCACTTTATCTAAACTTGTGTATCATTACTATCGATACCCTTCTTGGTTAATAAATTATTTTGACATTACGCACAGCTGTTTTATAGCTTTCTAGTATTCATTGGAGCAAGTTAAACAACAATAATTATCATAACTGCCCAATTCACAAGGTGTTTGTGTCTTAATCAGCCACGCAGTGTTCCAATCTAGGCCCCTGGCCGCATTATCGATTGTCGCACAGCGGGGAGCACGACAAAAGAATTTCGTTTTATATAAATCGCGCGAGAGACCGCGTTGCGTCGAGAAATTAGGCGCGGAATCCCCCGTAGCGAAAACTCATCGTAAATAAGTGTCGCGGTTGGCGGCGGACGCTGCTCTGGTACTTTCAGGCGAATTCTTGTTATACACTCGTTTAAGGATTTAATTACTTGCGCCGCTGATGGGCCCTTACTCTGCGTCGGCTCTCGCGCTGCTCACGTGCTCGTAAATCCTTACTCTGTTAATGATCCAAACGATGTTTCGCGATGAATTACCGCTTAGTCTTGTTGACTTTCTCGGAGAAATATTTTTTCTGATTTTGCGAGCGTGGGCATCGTATAATGGTCTGTAACTCTTTTAAGTGGATTTTCGAGTTCATCGAGATTTATGTTTCAATGAATTTGCAAAATTATGTATTAAGCGCTGTTTTGTTTACCTAACTTTAATATTTTATTTAAAATAGTTTCCCTTTAACTTAAATTGTAATTTTATTCGTCTCAAATTCTTAGATAGGTACAAATTCTAATGCGATCATTTTTCCACACCTCTTCCCATGATACCATTGTCGTGTTCCGCCTCTTTTTACCACGCACATGTGTAGGAGCCCACTTCCAATTTAATTCGCTCGCTAGTATCATGTATCGCAAGAACAAGTGAGCATCGGCATATCGTATCCGCCCCGATTGCCTCCGCCTAGGAGATCCTTTACAATGTGTTTTGTCAGATAGTTCCTTTGAACAGCGGCGCTAGTTGTTCAGTGTATGACTACAAATAGCTGTGACTGCATACAAAAAATGTTAGTTCCGAAATCGTCCACGGGATCTTGTTCTATGAAACGTTCTCTAGCCGGTACAATCGCGGCTCTTCCGTCACAATGCAGTCGGGGAGCTTTGTAAATGCGATACTTCCGACTGCGAAAAACCTTTCGCATGTGATTGCGGCCCCTTTACTTTAATCAAATGGCTGCGACAAAGGATTGAAAGGAGAACTGCTCGATTTCGTACAAGCGATCGGTATTGGCTGTGGAATTCTTTTAAAGTATTGCCGGCACTTTTTTACTCATCTCTCTGTGGCGTGAGTACCTACATTCTTTGGGTTTCCTATCTAAGGTTATAAACTTAAAGGTAATTTGAAAATTTAACGAATCATCATAACCTAGTAGTGTCCACCCTTATAGTTTAAAATGTTTATTAATTATGGACGCACAGGTTGGCTTATGAATTTAGATTTAGACTACTTTTCAGTAAATGTAAGGAAAAGTACCTACTGTTGCAAAATAAGTTTAAGACATCTTTGATATTTTTAGTAAATTTTTGGATTTTTAAATTCATTATAAAAATATGATTAAGTAAGTATTTTTTGGTGTAGCTTTTCTGATTTTACTCTAAATCGATTCAGTCGATTTAAAAATAACAAAGGGTTATGTTATTCGACTCGTCGTTTTTTTGGTACGGTTATTGAATAAAAACAGATTGCTGAATCGTTTGGTTCACCCCCGCTGCTTATAGGATTTTTATGGTGCGTGAAATGCAGGTATATTTCGAAATTTGAATAAACCAATAACATTTCGGGTTATATACATCAATCTATGTCATTCATCACATTGATGATAATGCACTGATCAGCCAAATATATTATGTCAACCAACACCGATAATCACCGCTACATACGGTAGATGCACTAGTTATCTACTAGGATTTAAAAGTAGCTATATTGCGTCGACGACCCCAATAAAAATACCGTGAAGGTAGGAAGATGATGATGAGGTACTAAATGACTCATTTTTCGGAATTAACATCTTCAACGTCTTTTATTCTTCAACATTATTAAGTTATTTCATCATCACATTATACAAAAGAGCACTAATCAACATAGTGAGGAACCGTAAAATAATTAACCTAAGCTAAGAACCTACATCCTTAATAAATATGGTAATTTGCCGTATTCTATTCGTATGTTTGTAAAATACAATAAATCCTTTAGTCGATAAATTCTGAAGTAGTTAAAGAGATAATTTATAGATATGGCCCATATAAGCGGCATGGACAATTTCACGCGCGCTTAACTAATGTTTGCCGAGCGATTTGCCGGCGGCGCGGCAGCTTCTACTCGTATCTACTCGTAAATGCTCGTTTTGCGTCAGGCTGCCCGAGTAAGTTTAAAAAAAACCTCGGAAATCCGCCTCTGGCATTTTAGTTACATTATAAACTGTACCTACTTGTGGCGTGACGAATGCACATTTGAGTAATTGGGTGTCAAAAAAATCCGTATTTATTTCCGTGAAATTTATACAGTGATGGAACTACCGTTGTTTGTTCACTTCAAAATAAACCAGGCAAGATATAGAAATTAGACTTGTGCGCCGCGCCGGGGCGCCAATGTATGGGAGGTGCTGGACATTCGCATCCAAAAAATAAAATTGGTGAATCTTGAGAAACGAATTATGCCATCTTGTTTGGTAGATCAATGTCTTCAAAAGTTATTATTTTAAGTTTTTTTGTAACTGTTATATTTGAGGAGATAATTGAGAAATAGTGTTTTCTTACTATGGAAATTGTAGTGTGGTGACACTCTCCCACTCTTACCTATATATTTAGTATATAAGTTACGTTAATTATCAAACTTACTTACATATCTCTTGATTCCGGCCTCGTTTCAAGTTGCGGTCTTCGGTATTGTGTTTATATTTGAGAGAACTACAATTAATGCTAACACACATAGTGCGCCAAACGTGCACTTTCTGCGGTACATAGAAATGTTTGATTTTTATATTATAATATACTACAATGACAAGGATCTTACAATTTTCTGTTAAAATCATAGAGGAATAAGGGCCCCTCTAAATATGCGTATCGATAAATGATGTTGCAGAAATAAAAAAATAATAATTAAATTAATTAATTTGCAAACGAGGGCAACGATCGATCCACAGACGGTCTTAGACTTTTAAATAATTAATTAATGAAATTATTGCATTATCATTAAGACAGTAGTCATTAGCATTTCTATCAATTACAGATGTCATTCTTAGAGTAATTTTTAGCATTTTCAACAATTATTTGATGCAGGTGATTATTAATTGAAATCATTAGTACTAAAACATTACAAGAATAACAATTGTACGCAGTACGCAGTAATGAGGGTAGTGTAGTATAAATTGGTTGGTAATCCTTTATTTTACATCAGTTTTGATTTCTATTTCGTTCTAATAAATATGTCTTTTCCGTGGATTTGTTACAAATCTTGACCTTTATTGCGCTTTACGCAAACACAATGATCTACGTGACTTTGATCATCTATTCGGTGTCCTTAAAACGAATTGCAACGTTTCTCTTTGTGAAGGTGCCGAAGAAGACTTAAAGAACTGGTGTCGTCGATTTTGCTACCGGATCTATCCTAAATGGTCTCAAGCTGGAAGAAGCGAAGGAAAGTTTCTAAATAAACACTCAGAGTGGTTGCAGTCTGAAGTCCAGTGGCCGGATTCCCTAAAGGAAAATAATTTGCCTTTACAAGTATTACCTACGAACGCAATAGAAGAAGAAACTACTGAGCAGACGAATTTACCTTCTAAATCCGATGCCTCTACGTGTACTCATGTCTCTCCTCGTAAGCCCTTTGAAGATTTAAGTCCTCGTCAAAAGAAAAGACGCACTGAAGTACTTAGGGCATCTAGCAGCACTGACGAGATTATGTTTTCTGCACAAAGCAGTCTTAGGGCTGCAGGGGAAAATGATGTAGCTGATATTATGAAGTTTTTAATGGAAAATCCTACAGAAGCTTCTAAGATCAAAGATTTCATTGGCGGACGGAGTACCACAGATTCAGATAAATGTATATCTCCACTAAAGGCCCTAGCTTTGTTTGTGTCGATGAACCTTTCAAAATGGCGTTATATGACTTTACGGGATTTTCATGCTAAAGAAGGAGTAGCTCAATATCCCAGTTATTACATGCTTCTGAAAGAAAAAAAGAAATGTTACCCAAAACAAGAAGACGTTACAATTACTGAACACTCTGCTAAAATCAAATTGCAAGCGTTGCTAGACCTTACTACGACAAGACTTCTACAAACCCAAAACCTCTCTACCACTGAGGAGAAAAACCTGGTGCTCGTGAGCAAATGGGGCTTTGACGGTGCTTCGGATCAAAGTGTTTACCACCAGAAAACAAGTGAAACTGAGGAAACGAATTTCGCCAGTGTATTTGTTGCAAGTCTTGTACCAATCCGGCTCACATCCGAAACTGGCCAAATAATTTGGGAAAATGAGCGGCCCTCGTCAACATCTCTTTGTCGACCAATCCTAATCAAGTTCATCAAAGAAACAAAAGAAAATGTTCAAATGGAGATGTCTGAATTCGAAGAAGAGATTAAGCTTCTGCAACCTACTAAGAGCGATGACGTAAGTGTAAAGCACCAGTTGCATTTGACGATGATAGATGGTAAGATTCACTCATACATATCAGGCACAGCAGCATCAGTGTGCGACATTTGCAAAGCGCGTCCAAATGAGATGAACGACATTAGTAAAGTAAGAAGCAAGCCAGTGCACGAAGACATGTTTAAATACGGACTTAGCTCGCTCCATGCATGGATCCGGACCATGGAGTGTTGTCTTCACATCGCATACAGATTAGACATAAAATCATGGCAAGCTAGAGGTGATGAAGCAAAGAAGAATGTTGCTGAAAGAAAATCAGCAATTCAAGAAAACTTCAAAAAAGAAATTGGAATGCGTCTTGATGTTGTCAAGCAAGGGAGTGGAACCACCAACACCGGTAATTGTGCTAGAAGGTTTTTTGAAAACCCAGAAAAATCTGCTGAATTAACCGGATTAGATGCGAGACTTTAAGAAGGCTAGCTGTCATTTTACAGTGTATATCTTCAGGAGAGAAACTCGACATTGACAAATTTCGTATGTTCTGTAATGACACTACTTTGCTCTACGTGGAATTATATCCATGGTTTTATATGCCGTCTAGTCTCCACAAATTGCTGGTCCATGGACCAGATGTCATTGAGAACTTTTCAATGATGCCTATCGGCTTTTTGTCCGAAGAAGCCTCGGAGGCACGAAATAAAGAATTTAGAAAGTACCGCGAAGGACATTCAAGAAAACATAGCAGTGTCTCGTGTAATGAAGATGTACTACACAATCTTTTATTATCTTCTGATCCGGTTCTTACAAGTATTCACCCAATGTATAACAAATTTATTAAAAAATCTTGTTTCTCAGAATTTTATGAACTGATTATATCCGAGACAGGTAAATTTAATTTTGTCGATATAAACGAGTTAATCGAAATAGACTCCGCATCAGAATTGATCGATGATGATTGTGAAGACGATTCATAAATAAATTAAAATTTTAATTAAAATAAATATAAATAAATAAATTTTTTATTACAGTTTAATAAAAAGATCTCATTCGTGTAACTAGGGTCTTTCTCTCTGTGTTTATAGACATTTTTAGTTAAATTTATCTGTACTATTTTATAGATTTATAATGCATGTTGTGCTTTTCGTATTTTTTGAATTTTATTAAATAAATACTACCACTAACAATTTTAGTGTAATTTAGTTCTCAAACCATTTGACCTACATTTTGGACATGTCAAAAATCAAAATTACAAGATCACTTTCATTGTAGTGTTCAGTATGGAACTTTTTCGTATATAAAAATAGACATCTCTATGTACCGCAGAAAGTGCACGTTTGGCGCACTATGTGTGTTAGCATTAATTGTAGTTCTCTCAAATATAAACACAATACCGAAGACCGCAACTTGAAACGAGGCCGGAATCAAGAGATATGTAAGTAAGTTTGACCATTTCCATAGTAAGAAGATACTATTTCTCAATTATCTCCTCAAATATAACAGTTACAAAAAAACTTTAAATAATAACTTTCAAAGACATTGATCTACCAAACAAGATGGCATAATTAGTTTCTCAAGATTCACCAATTTTATTTTTTGGAAGCGAATGTCCAGCACCTCCCATACATTGGAACCACTGTGCGCCGCGCCGGCGCGCCGCCGCCGCCCCGGCTTGTTTTTAACGCCGTCGCCGCCGATTTGCTTTTCGGCGTGAAATCGGCGCGACTTTTAATCGTTTAGATACCAATTTTTAGCCCATTATACGCCAAAACAGCATTTATATTATAAAAATAAATAGGTACTTTACTTGGCGATTGTGAAATTTTGAAAAAATAAAAAATATTTTTGTTTAACAGCCATTACAGAGTCTTTAAATGACTCATATAGGCCTTATATGCGCAGGCACGACAAGCACGATCTACTCCTGTACACTTTTGAAGGTCCAAACCGGGTACAGCTCAGGTGCCATCTGCAGGAGCGTGCACAGCACATTCATTAGACTGCCCACTTTTGCACACTTTTGAAGGTCCGGTTCCATAGGGTACCTACCTACCTCAAATAAAAACTATGGAGATATATCTTAATTCTTCACGCCGAAATTACGCCGCTGCCGCCGATTTTTGACCGGTGTCCGCCGCCGATATTTATATCATCGGCGCACACGTCTAATAGAAATAAACAATGCAATCACTCCTAAACCAAAACAATCATACGCTTAACTACCTAGTTATCTCTTCGGTGAAGTATCATCATATTGTTCACATCGTAATATTAATGACAGTACACTATTTTTCAACTAATTTAAATGTAAAAGAGATTAATCAAACAGTATTAACATTCTATTCTGGCGATAAAATATCTAACAATAGCTCATCCTGTGTTTAACAACGGCAACTTCTTTTTGGGCTTGTCGTTTAAAATGAAACTAGTTTGTACTAGCGATCTTATCGGACTATCGGTCTCTCAACCCTTTAATGTATGCGTCACCGTTTCGACCCACGAATATTTCCGATCTAACAACCCGTATGTAGTCGTTGTAAATTCGAGCACATGCCCTAACCGGCCAGTTACGGAGTTCGTATTTTCAACGAGAGCACCGGAGCAATAAAGTAAGCAGTTTTACAAGTGAGTGGTCCCGGAATGAATGCTCGGGTTAGCATATGCCCGATATTCTTATTTTATGCTCGTGAAAAATCTTTGAGAGAATTTCCAGACATTACATTCTACTATAAAAGCTGCTCCTAATTTCATAGACGATAAGTTATACTATACAATTAAAATGGTTGCTCACAAAAGTGGTTTGATAATTTATTTCCGGACAATGTTGTCAAAAGTTCCCATCGTCATTGGCCCACTTGATTCGACGTATTCATCCTGGCTTCAAGAATGCAGGCAGCAACAAAGCCACCACATTATGTTGTCGCACGAAGCGGCGCGTTCCAATTAAGAGAGATTTATTCATCCCCTCAACGTCATGCCACTTCTCCGAGACATTATCAGAACTTTAACTCGGCAGAACAATTGTCCCCCAATTTTCTAAACACCTCCACAATGCTTGTAATTTGTTTCATCCTCTTGGCTGGCTGATTGTTTACTCTGGGAACGTGGAGCGTCATCGCGCGAGTTTCAGTAGTGCCTTGTATTTAGAAAGCTTATTCAATATTCATTACTGAACGCTTTGTAGTTATTTGAGAACTCGTAATAAAATGGAATCAAATAACAAGCACTCGATTGTTGCTTAGGTAGACAAAGATCTTCACCTCAGTCTCTAATAAAATTGGTAAACCGTGTTGCAATAGCGTAAATATTTGTTTAATTTAAATTAAAATCATGAAGGATTAAAACTTAACTAGCCACCGATTGATGATTTGTGGTATTCAAAAGCATTTCATCCGCTTATTTTTATTAATAACCGGTTAGTTAATTGGCCTACTGAACATCACTCCCTTTGTTATACGCTTACCACACCCCGCATTTATCTAAGCAGTAGCTTATTTTAAATGATAAACGAGCTCCCGATCGATTTGAATAACAAGCAGGCAGATGCTCTTAATCCTTTTGATTTTATTAAACGCATGCGCCCCTCGGCCCTTGCTTGTCGGAAATATCACTCGGTTTTGAATTCGATCCAACCAACGATTGTTCATATTAAGGTTCTTCTAATCGAAATAAAAGATTTTTTCAAATAAATTGAGCTAAGTAAGTGGCGATTCATTGTGAAGCTTTAACCATCATACAATTTATATTTTAGGCCTATACTTTCTAGAAAACCATAAAATATTACAGATGATGAAAATGTATCATACGGGTAACTGTCGTATTTATCGTTCGATCAATATTGTGAAATTTCTATCCTCTATTCGTTTTCGGTGGAGTCTCTAATGAATTCCCCACGGGCATTCTTCTCAGCGCTTACCAATCGAAGCGTCATTTGTTTGATCGCTTCGTTCGGGAGAGGCCAAGTGATAAATCCGCCTATTAATCATGTCAATGCTAAAATACAATTTTTAAGCGGTCAAAAAAATTTACATAAACAATAATTTATACTCAAGGGAAGATGCTTATTCGATTTGGTTGCATTAACTCAATATGTTACTCGATGTAACGATGACTATTGCTGATTTATTTCTTTTGACTTGATATTGTGTCTATTGTCGTTTTTGTCTATCATCAAATACTATTATTTATAAGCTATTATTTTTTATCCTTATCTACAAGTGGTTTACATATTTGATTGTATGCTGTTTATCAGATTGGTAGCTGAGTGAGTCCCCGCGGAGAGTGTTGGTTGGCGTTTGTTAATCGTCAAGAGAGAAGTCTGGTCGACCCACAAGCCACTGCACTTGACGGAGCATAATTTTCGGCACATGACTGTGATCGATTGGATCAAATCTCTCTTTCGACAGCGCGAGTTTTTACCAGCTCCGGGGGTTATGGTTGAGGTAGTCAAAAAACCTCCGTGAAGATGATGTAGTGTTCGCGGCTTGTTTGCGTGCTGTCATGATAAATAGTCGGTAGTATGACCCTTGTTTTGCTTATATTTAGCATTATTGATTGACTATTTAATTCCTCAGTCTGACCAGAAGCTAAAGTGATTTACTTGTCTTTTTTTTAACCCATATTGTTCGCGTTATTCACACCTAGCAGCAGAATATTTGATCTAATAACCTGATAATTGTATGCAAGTCTGATTAATCGTAAATTTATTAATCTGGAGTTAAAAGTTTACTATATAGGTATACTTATAGGTACATACTTTTGAACATTTTCCTATATCATGTAGGTTTGCTACTAAGTTGTTAAACAAGTTGAGAGCTTAACATAATTATCGGGCGTATCCAGTACGGTAGCAAGTACAATTCATATACTGTCGCTTAGCTACTAAGGCATAGGAGTAAGTACTAAATCATTAACGAGATGTCAGGATCTATTAAAGCCTACAAGGCAGCGATGACGACGTTAAGTTTACTGTATTTATTGGGTTCAAATAAGAATATCAATTGCTAGCATTATTATAAATAGTTTTTAAGAACACTTAAATACTCGTTATAAAGTCATAAAGCTCTCTAATCCTTCAAAATATCGACCAATTAGTTTAAAATAAATTCCTTCAATATCAATTAGCTCAACGATGAACAGGCAGCCATTGTCCTTTTTGATTTGATAATTCCTAATGAATAAATAAGTCAAAGCCACGCCCCGTAGGCGTCAACTCTATGATTAATAACTGTAGTATCACCTACTATCGAGTTAAAGAAGCGTATTTAGTACAACACACCACTAAGAGATATCCCCTTCTGCTTTATCCAAACACTTCAAAATATACCGTTTGCTATTGATATAACAATGATATCACTCTGGACTAGTCCGACTGGTTACTTGAAATGCTAGAAGCTACGCCTTATTTTCTTGTTCCACAAAAATTCACACGATCAAAGTATTTATAATGATTACGTATGCCAATAAGCCGTATATCAATCCAAGTGTTAATATTTAAATAATAATGTCAGCTTATAAATTGTCTGAGAGCGGCTTCTTATAGAGAGACATTTTAATAAGAGTGGCATTATAACGAATATTCGAAGTTTCGATGTTATTTTTGATTACTCAGAATATCGGCGGAATATGACAAGTAAAGTGTGAAATGAAGTTTTGGTCATTCCAATATGTTTTTGGTGGGAAATTCATTTGAGCTTGTAAAAATAATAAATCTTTGTGTTGGAATAAAAATATTACAAATAAACATTAATTTTTTGTGTTTGTAGCATACTAGTGACCCGCCCTCGCTTCGCTTCGGTACATATCCTCAAAAATTTGGAATTCCCGTGTGTCTCGTTCCCGTGGGAATTTCGAGAAATAAGTCCTCAGTGCTTCCTTACGCTCCCTACCGAATATACCTGTCATATTTCATCATTATGTGTCAAGTGATTTCGGGAAATCCGTTCTTAGTGCTTCCTCGCACTCCCTAACGAATCGACATGCCCAATTTCTGCTTTATATATATAGCGGTTTTCGTAAAAAATGGAATTCCCGTTTGTCGCGTTCAGGTGGAAATTCCGAGAAATACATTCTCAGTGTCTCCTCACACTCCCTACCAAATTTCATGATTATATTGTGTCAAATGGTTTTCGTTAAAATTGGGAATTCCTGTTTGTCCAGTTCCCGTGGGAATTACGGGAAATCCGTTCTTTGTGCTCCCTAGCAGTCCCTATTCGGGAAATATGTTCTCTGTTCTTTCTTACACTCCCTACCGAATATATTTCATCTCTACCTATATATGTCATGTGGTTTTCGTAAAAACTTGAAATTTCTGTTTGTGCCGTTCCCATGGGAATTTCGGGAAACCCATTCTTAATGGTCTTTTACACCCCCTAACAAACATTCACACTAAATTTCATTTGTGTACGTCAAACGGTTTATTTTTATACTTATTGAATAAGCTTTTATTCTGATACAGTGGAAATTTCGGTAAAAATTTGGAGTTCCTGTCTACCCCGTTCCCATAGGAATTTTGGGAAATCCGTACTTAGTACTCTCTTATACCTCCTAACGAACATAAACACCAAAAGGGAGTAGGTAGAATTTACTTGTGAAATTTAAAATTTATTTGTATACATGTGTCCGTTTCTTCGTGGGGTCATGTAGGCATGTTGGTCATGTAGGTATGTTGTTTTCGCAATTCTTTTTGATTTTGACTAATTTCACACTCGTTTTTGAGGATTATCCCGACGTTTCCATTTATCATCGTTATCATCCATCATAAATTCAGAAATCATCAGTACTAAAAACAATGGCTGTATGGATGCTGTATTCCTCATGCTCTTTCTTCGGGATAAACCAAACAAAAAAATAATAATAATATCTGTCATGTTGTGTCATATCATCTGTACGTCACAGAATAATAAATTCGCAGAACCCGTGATCACGCACACTTTTGAAGCAACTTTTTAGTATGTCAAATTTTTACAACCTATTTACTGTATCTAAAAAACTGATAATATTTATCGATTTGGCAACAATCGGCGGGTAAAATAAGCGGAAGATGCGGAATTTTGGACTCGTTTTTGCTTCACTATCCGAAATACATCTGTCATTGATGACTCCTTCTGGGGACTTGTTATTCTATGGTGTATGTCAAACTTATACCTCCATGCGTCAAATGGTATTTTTTTTGTATTCAATTCATAGTTATTCCAGCCCAGAGGAAATTATGCGAAACCCTATAGCCTAAGTTCATCCGTGTCCAATAAGGATTCTAACGGTGAAAGAATTTTTGAAATCGGTGCAGTAGTTTCGGAGCCTATTCGCTGCGAAAAAAACAAACAAATAATCAAAGTTTACCTCTTTATAATATTAGTATAGTTAACTTTTCTGCCTAATATATCACCTATATTTTATGTCTATTATTGACGTGTATGCTTATATAGGTAAACCAACAAGTTATTTGCAAAAATCCATATCAATATTCGGGGAGCGAGCATTACCCGAATGTTCAAATCCCACCATCACTATACAATTTTTCACTAAGTTTCGTGTACAAACTTACTTTCACATTTATAATATTAGTACGGATTGAAAATAAAGCTCAGCTTCGGAGGTAATTAGCATCTTTCAATGGCTTTCAGAAACCATTATAATCTTAAAAGGAACAAAGTGAAACGATTATTAGCCATTGTTTAATGTTGTTTGTATTTTATCTCTGGTCTCTTTAGAACTTGGTTTGCGTTACTTAAAATCTGCAAGGGTAAGGTATCGGCAGCCACCTTTTTGTTCAAAAACAAGAATACAATTCTTCCTAAAAGTAATCCGATTTCTCAGAATATTTTAAAAGGGTTGGATAGATTTAAAAAACATTTCTCTTGAACTTTCCTTTTCATTACTTTTAGATTTGTTTTTTACTTAACGCATTATGATTTTTTACAGTTATGGAAAGATTACGCATATTGCACGTTTAAGATTAAAATAAAACATAAAAAAAACACACAAGTCATGGCGCACATCCCTGCACTATGTCAACCGTAAAGATAATGGTAAGGTACTACTAGCTGGTGAAAATTGTAGCACTACTAATAAACTCTTTTCTGCGTATAAAAATACAAACATGCTTGCTTAGTACTCCAGTTACTTACCCTTTTATCTTCTAAATATACAAGAAAATGTTCAGTTATCTTCGTATTTAATTAATTTGCGGAAAGTTATCTAGGTGATATTTAGTTATCATACGTGTGATAAGATCCCTAGTGTTATTCTTGTGATAGTCTCTGTCCAAAACTTCATTTTATTTAGAAATATCATATACTTATTGCATTCATACGTCTTAAATATATTGGTAAATTATGAGTTTCTTAAATCAAATAGTGTTGATAACTGGTGCTGGATCAGGAATAGGTGAAGCAGTTGCTATACATTTTGCTAAATTGTCAGCAAGGCTATCACTTGTTGATGTAAATGCGGCAACTTTATTAAAAACCACGGAAATATGTGAAAAAATAGTTCGTACCAAGGTGTTAAAGCAGGTAGCTAATTTAACGGAGGATGATAATGCTATCAAAGTTGTTGAAATAACTTACTTTGAATATGGAAGAATAGACGTGGTAATAAACTGTGCCGGTATATTAAGACATAGTGACATTTTGAGCCCCAATCTAATCACCGATTTCGATGATGTAATGGCTGTAAATATGAGATCAATTGTAGCTATAACAAATGCAGCTGGACCTAAACTGATTGAAACCAAAGGATCGATTGTCAATATTTCAAGTGTTGGTGCACACTTGTGTTCAGATCTCTTTTTGACATACTATGTATCAAAAGCTTGTGTATCGATGTTCACTAAATGTGTGGCACTGGAATTGGCTGCAAGCGGCGTCAGAGTAAATGCGATATTACCAGGACCAACAGCTACTAATCTTTTGATTTAAACAAGTTCCGAGTTTTGGGAAAATGCAGGAAATTCAGTGCCGTTAAAGCATGCTGTAAAATCGGAAGAGATAGCTGAATTAGCTGCTTTCTTGGCTGGAGATAAAGCCAAAAGTATCACTGGCTCCAATTGTGTAATAGATTGTGGATTAACATTAATGGGTTCTCAGTAATATTGCGCAGCATTAAACTCTATGACATAAACAAACATTTAATAGTAGTAGTAAATACAGTATTTCACGATTAAAAATATAATAAAATCTATAGGAATATGTGAATTTAGCGAAGTTTCTGTACTAGGTCCTAAATAAATACAAAAATTGCATAATACAATATTCGCAAAGAAATATGAGTTTTTACACTTTATTATTTCTTCAACAAATGTTGACTTTCGATGATACCTTAGCATTTGTATCACCTGAACCAATAGAACTTCAATAAGAAAGGTTCAATGCATTTTTTATTTTGGCCCCAATCCCATATCTATAATCAGAGAGTTTATATCTAAAGCATATGAATTATTATGTATTCATGTTAAAATTAAATTTACTAAATGGAATTTACTGAAAATGTTAGTATTGTAGATGCAAATGAACCTTCATAATTATATTAGACCGTTTACTAGGTAGGTAGGTAAGATCTCTAAGCAATAGACTCTTTCGTGCTGGCTCCGTGTTCAACTTTTAATTAGCTGGTCGTATTAAGCTCGTAAAAACTGGAATAGAAAATGTAACATTCCGTGATGAGATTCTTACACCAGGTTCTTATTAGTTAGCCATTAACCTGTGATAGGGTAATTGTCTGAATGTATTAAGTAATTGGTTTTCTAGTGTTCCGCGTATCTTACATACTGGATATAATACATTTCCATAAATAGAGATAAAGAAAATTGGCTTTTCTGTTCCATTTCTGCTGGTCACTGAATTTAAAACGGTTTAACTATATAGTACGGCTAAATATGCACTGTAAAATGAACAGGCTTCATTAGTTGTTGATAACTATAAGTTTGCTACTAAGGGACGGACTAAGAATTTTCGAATTATTTTATTACTGATTTACACATACACGGATTTGGCAGCTCGGACAGATATAGTTTAGAAACGGCACTTTGTAATAAATAAATAATAAATAAATACACACACTACACAACACATTAACCAAGTTCCACATTAAGATCCCTAAGGTCATGTGTCGTGGGTACTAAGCAACGGTATATAAATACATAGATAAGTATAGAAACATCCATGACTCGGAAACAAACATCGATATTCATCATATATCGACGGCCGATTGGTCTAGTAGGTAGTGATCCTGCCTGCGACGCCATAGGTCCTGGGTTCGAATCCAGGTAGGTGCAAACATTGATATGATGAATATCGATATTTGTTTCCGAGTCATGGATGTTTCTATACTTATCTATGTATTTATATACCGTTGCTTAGTACCCACGACACAAGACCTTAGGGATCTTAATGTGGGACTAGGTTAATGTGTTGTGTAGTGTGTGTGTGAATATAAATATATAAGTATTTATAATTATTAATAAAAAATAAAAAAAACAATGTTTGCACCTACCGGGATTCGAACCCAGGACATATGGCGGCGCAGGCAGGGTCACTACTTACTAGACCAATAGGCCGTCAATATTTTTTCTGAACTGTCAGATACAATACCGAAAACTGTCATTAGTGCGTATTTCCATCTTTCAATATCTCGAAACTCCAATCGATGTTTAAATTTGTAAGCCTCACTATTGTTGCTCCCGGGCAAGATAAATTTGTGTTCGAACAAAATTTTTTATCGACACATCGATAGTACATACATACATGATGATTTTTTAAATGTTTGTGTTTCTGCTCAATGTGACGGTTAGTGACGTGTAGGGCCGGCGGCCATTGTGTCCGAATCGTTCAGTGCGAAGGCTGTTTGCTCTGATGCCTTCTCCGTTCGCCTTTGTGTACTTTGGATATATGAATCGGCGGTGCATATGACGATTTATGGTCTTGATACTTGGCGATTATGTGAAATAAGTAAGATTTTTGTTTATTTATAATAACTTATATTTGAACTTTACGAATACCTATGTTCTAAAATGAAATGTAATATTGGCATTCTTCAGGCATTTTGTTTTTTCATCATTCAATTATTGTGATTAAATATTTGTTTGTATTGGTATCCTAAAGTAGCCTTTAGTGATCAAATTTAAAGTCGTTTTTTATTACATAATACCAATTTAAATTATACGTATCGTTTTCTTATATTAAATTGCTCCAATTATCTATTTATTCTAGTTAAGGATGCATTGCAACGGATATTCATGTTTCAAATTTTAAATTCATAGTTTTAAGTATCAAGAATGTTATATCTCTTGCGAGTATATTATCACTCCTACGCACATTGTTCAAAAAGTAAACACACGTAGAGATTCGTTCTTTTTGTCCTCCACTGACAATAGGATGATTCTTTTCTATGAAATTGAGGCGTGCGGTATGGCATGCCTTCTACTAGACATCTATATGCTTTGCATTTTTGGTACCTACAAATACTTATTGAATAGACGTCGGCTCTATTATGCCGTGTTTAATATCGAAAGGGGATGCACATTCATAACTATCGGTAAATAGCAATTATCCAACTTTATTAATTTTTCAATAGACCTTTAGAGAACCAAGATTGGGCATGTGTTTAATTTTCCCGATCTCAAATTATTTGAGCTAAATTAATACATGTGTACTAATATAATTTTATCTCCGAATCAGGTGTTCAAACTTTGATTGCAGGACGCATAAATTTCACTATAACTTTCATTTTATTTTCATTATTAAAGGTACCAGTGGGGATGCTCTACGAATTAAATATATGCCGGGTATAATAAAATAAAGAATTTATAGTCGTCCTTTGGAATTAACGTGGCTTGGTTTTATGGCTTCACGGAGCGTTGCGTGGTCGTATCCTACGCATTCTTGATAATGCCACGCTCCCGTTGTCTAGGGAAGGGTAATTTCTGTCATTTGCATGCCGTATTGTAATAATATTGAACATCTTATGTCAGGAAAACATTATTATTTTATTTTAAATAGCATGTAGATTGCAGTTTTGGATACTTGCAGAATTCAGATTAAGATTAAAATTTGTGCGAGGCCATGATGGTGATCATCACGTGTTGGGCATAACGAACTCTAAAACTATCGATAAATCCTCTTTCTAGTACTTAGGTACGTATGGCTTAAAAGTATTATTTTAAGATATGTACCTACTTGAATATCATTAGTGAGCTTAGTGCAGCTTTTAAGATTTTCAGTAATGAAACACAAGTTTCTAATTCAAGTAAAGCTCTCCAACTCAACCAAACTTTTTACCGTTGTATTGGCCCGATGCAAGTGATGTTACTATGTAGACTACAACATTAAACTTAACGAGTCCACATGGGCTCATTGATCAACAGTTTGTGTACATAAAAACGCTCTGCGTGACCAAAAGTTTAACATGATAACACACAATAAACGTGCGTGAAATCGTAATTATGTACGAACACAAATAAAGCTAGATGCCCAGACAGTGAAGGATGGGTTGTATTCGATGTGAAACGTAATATTGGATTAAATACAAACAGTTGTATAATAAATAAATTTAAATTATAATCTTGCAGTTCGGCGTATTTAGCGAACATAGCTTTGTGTGTATGTAAATTTTAAATGACCAAATGTCACACCATCTTTTTTAACATTTCATCAAAACTGATAAACCTCAGGAATAAACATTTCGCGTAGTAAGTTTATTGCAAAAATTCTGCTCTAATATACAAAATTAGATTGTAAGTCTAACTTCACATAATAAGTATTTTCCAAACGAAGGTCCGAATCACACAAGTCATCCAATTTTTCAATTATATCACCCAGGATCTATTAAACAGTTTTATAAGCGTGGCTAATATCTGCTGAGGTAGTATATATAATTTGGAGCGGTTCTTTTGAGTGCAGCGGTATTCGCGAACCGCTTTGTGGTGCATTCGCTATGGTTTTTGTGCGTGCTTGTCGACTTATGTCGGTTTCACTGTATAGTTCCGATGGATGATGGCGATAGTTACTACGTGTGTGACCACATTTTCTGATTCACTGCATACAAAAATTGTTAGTTCCGAAATCAGGCATAGGAATTATTTTATAAAACGGACTATACGACACGTTATCGGCACGATGATGCACGTCATTGCTTTTGAATTGCCCTAGGTCCGTTTTGAGTGACTGTGACTGTGTTAATAGACCGTCACTTAAAAAAATATTTAAACTTTTACAATAGTTATTGTTGACATTGTTTTCGTTTATGACTACTATTTTCCTAATGTGATGAGAAAAAAAAGTGCTTATGGCAAATTATTTTCAAGCTTCTGTCTGCTTGTTAGTTTTACTAAACATAAAATAAAGTGTTAATTATATCGATATTATTCAATCTGACTGTATTATTTTTCTGATATAATATAAATAACGTCCTTTGTTCATAGAGAACCTTTGTTCATAAACAAGTAGCCGAAGGAAGGTAACTCTTAGTAAGATTTCCTTTTCATAAGAACGTCATACGAGTATCTGTATCTGAAACACTCGTTTTAATACTTTTGTTGTATAAGACCGAAAACACAATTTATCATTATTACTTACATACTAGTAATAATACAGTATCTTATTGGTTTCAACACTTCAACTTAATGTTAAAGCTTAAACTTAAATATGATTTCCGCCATATCGCTTAGGCGTAGACAATTTTAGAGGCATGCTAATGCCGTAATGTTGGCGAATCATACAAATGATGCTGGTTAACCGTTACACTCAGAACTAGCACCTCAGGAACGCCCCCTAATGTAGCCATATCGACATGACTGAGCTACATACGTCCACTTAGTGTTAGGACATGTTCTCATCTGACTTTTAAGGGCATAATAGTTGTTACATAGATATTTTTAAGGGCATAATAGTAGCGAATTAAATTCTGAAACTTTTTTTTAGCAAAAAAGATTTGAATTTAAGATAGCAAATAGGAAAATATGAATATTTTTCATTGTAAAAAATAGATAAGTACTGATATATAATTTGTGGACGATTACACTTTTAAGTTCCTGGGCAGAGATCTTTCAGACTAACTCTAACTTTTGTAACGGATTCCATTTCATAAAAATCTATCGTTATCATAATTAATTCGCTTACAATTAGATACTTACGGTAATCTATTTTATGACATGCTAGTGACATCAAATCAAATGACAATTCCGTGATCCGTGACCAGTGAACTCGTGTTTGATGACGCGTTTAAAACGAGCTGATTGTTAGCCGCATCCGGATCGGCCCTTAACCCGCCTTGTCCATCGAACGTGACTCGTGGGTCTTATTATAATTACAGATCAGCGATTGTTGTGCCCATAAATGTATAATTTATATAAACAGAGCCCAGAAGTCCAGGGATGCTTGTTTACTTTTTACCAGCGCCACAGATCGCGGCATGTTACACATACGTTTTTGCGGAATATAAGCAACAGATTCAATGTAGTAACGGCAGGTAAATGCTTTTTGTTCTATACAAATGTCAGATGTGAGATGACAAATGGCTGCACAAGGGAAGTTATCAAAGCAGTTCCTATTGCTAGATACGCGTTAGTAATTGGTATGTACCAATACTACATAGGTATGACGCTTTTTAATTCGTTTCGCTGTAATATAGCAACTAATTCCAAGGTTTATTCAATTTAATAAAACGATGTGCTAATAGAATTATTGAATCATGTTAACATAAATAACATATTTCGATATTTTAATTAAAATATTTATTGGTCAAGTGGCTGTTGGCCGCATGAGGAAGATGCTATGTCGGGTGGCTCCATAAACTCGATGGGAGTCAGCTCCAGGCCGCGGTGTGACGGTGTGACACAGCTTGTTGTGGTTTTATTGCCGCACTAAATCGGCCATTACCATTCACACCGATCTAATACGGTTTTTATAACCACTGTCTATTAATTGTGGTAGTTGTTCGACCGGCCACTAAACTTGAATGGTTTATCGCTAATAAATTAAATATACCCGCGCTTATTAGGCGTGCTATCGATAAAAATACCAGACGGAGATTATTGCAGTGAAATTTGTGATTTTATAGATTAATATTGATTTTATTCCGTTTTTATCTGTAGTACTCTGTAGTTATTGCTTAACTACACAGTGGCTATATTGTGATTCACTTTTACTTAAATTCTTGGCATTCTTGGCAATTTGGTACCCTGACTCGAATCGATTAATAAATAATGATTACAGTTTAGATATAATTATACATCCCATGAAGAAAATTCGTTGTATGTGAATAACATAATAGCGTCTCAAAAGGGCACGTTTTTAGTATAAAACCGATAACTCTTCTCTATGCCCATAAAAGCGATTGCACAAAAAAGTTTTTACCTGCGGGGGCACATGTCCGTTCGACATGAGAAATTCGAGTTGCAATTTGACGTCTATTGTGTAGGAACAAAAGCATACAAAGGTGTGTAGTGCGTTAATAATACAGGTGCATCTCTAAACTTACTACGATTAATACTTAAGTGATGTGCGCAGATATAAATATATAAGGTGTTTTCAAAATTTGTGATTTGCTTTTGACACGAAACTAGGTAGGTAAAAAGAAACAACTTTCACTATGGGACCCATTTCAAAATAGTGAAAAAAAAATTGAAATTGGTCCCTATAAGGTGTGTAGTGAAACATCTACTATGAGTCTATTCTCGATGCGTTGCATAGGTATGGTATGTAGACACTGCCATATATTACCTATATAAAATATTATATAACGTGCGTAACGGCCATAAGTAACAAGTGACCAGTAGGTACTACCATCTTACCGCACCGTTGTTTTCTATTGCTTTGCTATTATGGGTTATTATTCCATAATTTTATGTAGGTATTTAAGTTATGTGCGAGATTTACGCACAAATAAAATAATAATATGTAATTACATAATATATGCTTTCGAACTAAATAGGTATTGTTCAAACATTCATTTAAGGTAAAGTTTATAGTATGTATCAAAATTATGATAAAGCTTTTTTTTTTTTAAATTTAACTACAGCATCTTAAATCAACGTAAAATGCTTTTATCGATATTATTTTAAGACTGCACTGCACATCACTAGAGCGCTATGTGACTCGTTTTGTTTCACGCTAGTTTTGGCTTCGATACGTTCGAACTGTAATTGCCGTTAAAACTGAGCTATTTTTCCATTTTTCGATGTGTTTTGTCCAAAATAACGTCCGCTCACGTTTCATTAATGCGAATCTAATTTGTATTGTGGGATGGTTTCGGAGCTTTGGCGAAACTTTTGTTGGCGATCTGTCGAAATAATTTGGGTGCCAGATGTTTGCTCCTTTTGATTAGATGTCTGATTGAAATGCAAATGTAAGACAAGGGTAATAAACAAGAGTGTACATTTTGAATTTGTTTACATTAAACGCACGAGGATAGATTACAAAATTTTGCTTGAAATTTCAAAACCGGAGGTACTGTATTGCTAGAAATTGTACACGAAGTAAAAGCATCATCATAATAAAATATAATAAAACGTCCAACTTATGAGTCTGGATGAAATAAATACCTTCACTAATATTAATATTAATGTAAAATGACTACCTCCAACAATGTACAAAATGAAATGAGACATATTTTTTACTCCCACTCAAAGTAATAACTATCTTTAACAAAAGATAGTCAATACCGTCTGCGTTATTGTTTTCGATAGAGACGTAGATACAGAAGATCTATCTGCAGTTCTCCGATGAAGCGAGATAATTGTCGGTCAGATAGCGACGACGGCGACAAAAACAGAGCAAATTCCAAAGGGCCAGAGATAAACTGAAGACGCTTTTGTGGGTTCCTTTACTAAATTGTTAAAAAAAGTTATTTTGGAGTTTACGCAAGATTTCGCCTTGACAATGATTTACGATTACTCACTTACTGTTTCGTTAGTTTGCAGTAATATGACTAACGGCATTGGTATGTCGTCGTTAGAAAATATCAAACTATTCTACATTGATTCCATCTTTATTATAAAATTATTAATAAAGAAAATGGATAAAATTCTTCACCCGAGTGGGAATCGAACCCGCGACCGCTGCAAACCGTGCCAGCCGCTATAACCACTAAGCCACCGGGTCAATTATTCGGATGACGAATTTTACCATCTCTTTTCTAAATTACATATTGGCAACGTTATTCTTCATCCCGATAGCTATACACTAGCCAAATCTCGGCAAACAAAGCTGAATCCCTCAGCACAATGTTTAAAGACGAAACGATGAACCATATCCTAACGGATTATATTAATGAAGAAGTGTTTTTATAAATATTTATTATTCGCTTATGTAAGAATTATGTACTCAGTTTAGTAACTAACAGTTAATTTAACTTCTACTTGCCCTTGAAGTTTTATAACCGTTTCATATCCATAATCGTAATGGCGGCTAATTGTGGGACTCGTCGTAGTAATGTCAATTGCAAAACGATTAAGAGACAATCGATAATTCATCTGCAATCAACAATCGTTTAAGATACACTACTTTTTCTATTCCATAGAGGAATCGCAATATTTTTTGTGTGCCGCAAATAGTGATCCAGCAGTCCGAAGGGAGACGTGTAAAGCAAACAAAAGCGTTAAAGGCAAAGGTAATAAAGAAAACGTAGAGAATCATGCCCCGACACGTACTCGTACGGCAATTCGTTCTAATAGCCCAACGAGACGAAATAGCAGTGCCCAGTCCATTCGAACTTTGTTTTGTTAGGACACGAGCATTGGACGATGCAAAGCTCACAAAACTACCGATCGGCTCACTTCACAATCTCATATGCTAGGCGCCTATTTTTTTTATCTTGTGACGTGGGGGGCACTTTGAAGTGGCTCAGTCCCAATGTAATAATTAATGACGGATTGAGGTGGGCGGCTGTTAAATGTCATACTGTTTTGGTAACAAATTGTAAGGAATTGCCCCACGGGACCTCACACTTGGAACGTCGACTGAATTACGTCATCATCGGGATATTTCTGGCACCCTAATAAGTGTATCACTCAATCAATATTTTAACCAGGTATCTGCAATTATACTTATATTCATATTCTTGTATTTATACGAAGGAAACTAAACTTTTATAAACTGGTTGTGTTTAAACCCATGCTTTAAGCGATGTGAAAAATATTTAAGAAACTACAACAATTTGTCCCTGATCAACTTACTTTTATAGACGTCGTAACTAAGTCAAAAATCTTAATTCAAATTAAATGAAATATAGGTAATATACTTTTTAGCGAACAGAATTATAATAAGTTATGATGTGAATCTTACAGAGAAAGGCAGCATAATTTCGATATAGATGATAATAATAAGGTAAGTTACCTATTTATATAAGGTCGTAACTGCACTATCTCGGGAATAATGCAAATATTTGTAGCATTTTTGTCTCATCATGTACTTATAGTAATGTAATCATTATTATCGTATTCAGACATGCGGCTGTTACATATTCATTTTATACGTTGAATTCGGCGATATTGATTGGTTGCGTGATAAGCGGTATTGGTATGAAGACATTTCCTGTCGAAAAGTCAAACAAATATTTCGAATTAGTACTATCATTGGCCCACATAAAACAATTTGTTACTATCACTTTTTAATGGACCCATTAAAATTGTTCTGCGGTAAAAATGTAGTCATAATATTTTGGTTGTATCTACCTACAAGCGTGCCTCAGTGTGAGATAACATATTTCTTGCGGTTAATAGATTTCTGCGGTACGTTTAGCAAACGGTCGTGAAAAATTGCGTTTGCAGCAATTTCAACTAATACCAATATTTTACTGTCTCGCTAAAGTTTCTGCGAAATTGCCCGATTCATTTGTTTCAATAATGTGGAGTTGCCACAAATATTGTAAAAAAAATAGGGCCATGTTTTGTTTGACTTTGATTTTGTTTGACCGAATATCATTTTTCTATTGTCTCTGGAATAAAAACTTGCGCCCTTTCACTTTCTGCCGCTGTTTGTTTTTCTTGACGGTTGTTCGCCCAGTTTTGATGAGCATGAGAATACTACAGATAGTCCCATTAATAATAATAGCCACGGCTACTGAATATGGTTGTCAGTGTTATTATTCTAGATACACATAAATACCTAAGACTTCTAGAAATTTTTACACAAATTCAGTTCATGCTATGTATTTCATACCAAGTTTGTTTGATAACAAATAAAATATGTTTTAAAACCAATATTTATTACTTATACTAACTATCCATGTGGTTCTATTGGCCCTTGGTGCTCTGCCTACCCCGTAAGGGATAAAGGCGTGATTATATGTATGTATACTTATCTTACTTATAACTGATGGTTTACTTCTCTATACTAGACGTCGTTGTGAGATCTCCATAATCCCATAGTTCTTGCTACCCTATTTCGGGCACATAGCCGTGTGATAGTACGTGTAAATATGCATATGTTTGTTAAATTTTTCTGCTTTTGAAAAGGAATATCCATCTATTTCTTATGAATATGCGACTTTGAAGAAACAGATACCCCGAAACATAGCAGGGGCATTAGTGTCATATTCTTTGAGTCACGTGGGACATTTTTTGCCGCAAATGGGACCCCAGCGTCATCTGTCTTAATTGTTTAACAGCTTTCTTAGGGCGGCTCGTAAAATATAGAACTGGGCCTCCGTAAAAACATCTTTGTTTCTAATGATACAGTTTTACTCAAATAAAGAACTTGCTCCAATTAGTTATGGTATGCGTTACAGTTTAATAAAAACAGTTATTTTGTTTGATCCTTCTTTCATGGAATATCTTTTTTGAAATCTCTTGTTTGTTACCAATGACGTTATTGTAAAATCATAGTTTGTTACCATATGCGTGAATCAGTCTATCTAAAGCTGTTGAAAATTGATTTTGTGTGAGAAACTACTGAATTAAAGGAACTGAACATTTTTTTGTTAGGTACTGCATTTAACTGTATTATTAAGTTATTATATCTATATAATTCCTGTGTTCTGTTTATGTCTACGCCAAAGCGGTGTAGTCGGTGTAGTGAATTTATATTAAATTCATTTCAACTAAACTTGTCATTTGAGTCTGAAATTTTGTGCGTTTTATAATTATATAGCTTATTGCTTTTAACATACCCCTTCTGTCACATCCTGTATAATATACTTCAGTTGTTTTCAATATTAACGAAGAGTGAATTAATTTTGTTTGTAACATTGTCTATCTATTCTGTGTTGGTGGTATTAGTAATTCTAATATTAAAGGTTCCGTCGTCGTTGTTAAAGGATGATATTCCCCGGTAGTCGGGACTCTGCACAATTACTTCAAAAGTAGTAAAAGTGTTTTGGCTATTATGATGTCCATTTCTGTCGGCGTTGACCAGAGGGTAATCTGTTCTGTGTTGGGTGCTATTTAAATTTTTTCTTTATTATGCCACAAAATGGGTTCCATTGTCACTTTGCGTTTTTATAAATATTTTCAGTTGCTATTCGTAACCCTTTTCGCTTTGGGTGTCCGTTTATTGTTACTTTATTGCTCTATTATATTGGACGGGCCGCGGCAGTGCTGTTTGCATAATGCTACATTAGGTAAACTTTTAGCTTTTTTTTGGTTGTTATCTTATCTCTTCTTCTATTTTTTTAATCCACGTCAAGACGTTTCTTAAACGCTCTATTTTAATTAAAAGTTGTCGTACGCTAACCAGAATTATGGAGGTTCATTTTAATTAATTGATTGTTTGTTATTATTATGATACGTCTGTACGTTGCCCGTGGGGTTAATAATAGGTTTCCAAAAAACAATTAGTCGGGTCTCTCTGAAAAGGAAAAATAATTTTATCGGCCTAGATTTATTATATTTGAGGATGTTATCGCCCGTTTCGATTGCTTTGCGCACCGGACCGAGCACTAGACCACGGGGCAGGTAGAGCCGTGTAGCCGAACATTTTATCGACCATTTTCATTTTTTGTCTTGACTTTTGTTATTATTTCAATCCCTCGGATGTATTAATCTCACGTTGGTCCCTCTAACCCGGTCATTACCCCAAACTTGGGGGCGTATTGCGTCCGGGTGCCTAGTTATTACGGACATTGTAATAAAATAACCTCGTATCATTTACAAAATTAGATATATCGCTAAATATTTTATAATGACGGAGTCGAAATTAGTTGGCTTGCCAGCGTTTAGGTTGATGGTAGTGGAGCAAGCTGCGTGCGACCCTTCGGGTACTTAATGATACGATACTTAAACGATTCTGTCTGCCTCCTATAATGGGAGGATCTGTTTTATTCATGCTGTCAGTTACCAACATTGTAAGTGTCACACCCGACCATTATCAGGTTAGCGATTGTCCCCACTTTAGCGCAACCTTTAATTTCGCAACAAATTTTAACTTTGGAGTCTAGTTCACACGTTACTTGTTAAATATTATCTATTTACAATTTTTACTTAAAATAGCAAACTTTTGCTCAAATTCTTTATTTTTTAAGATTAAGTAAGTAGGTACCTACCTCATAAGTAATTTATTCCTATGAAAAGTTTTCTTTTAAAATTTTGATGTGTTTTTAAACAGTGAAACCATAAATATTTACTAAAATAATTTACTCGTATAAAAAACTACAAATATAATTTTGACAAGCAATACTAGTATCATTGGAGCACCTGCTATTATAACAAATATTATTGGAAAGCAAGTTCAATAATAATCTATTCTATGCATATAATAAAAATGTAACGGATCGCTGTCTGTACATGGAAGATATATGAGAAAAAATATTATAGGAGACCTTTATCAATGCAATAGAACCCAAAACGATGATTTTTGGAATTTTTGTCTGTTTGTCGGTTTGTCTGTTTGTCGGTTTGTCTGTTTGTCGGTTTGTCTGTTTGTCTGTGCGTTTGTGCACGCTAATCTCAGAAACGGCTGAACCGATTTCGATGCAGTTTTCAGGAATATATTGTGACAGGTCCCACTTAACATACTCGTATAGGCTACTTTTTATCCCGGGAAAATGTTTTTATCCCGGATAATTTCGACATTTTGTTTTTTCTGTAGTCCACGCGGACGGAGTCGCGGGCGTCCACTAGTAAGTATATACATGAATACTTTCTCACATAAGCATTATAGTTTAGCAATAATATTTGGTTAAGTGATTTCCTAACGCACTTTCACACCAGATTTTACGGTTGAAGTCCATATTCGCCCGTCTGACATATTATCATAACATCCCATTCCATTTCACTTTGGAGAGGTTGTCCGGAGCATTGTCGACGTGCGAGGTTTCGTTTAAATGCGGAAATGAGAAGGAATTTTCCAAAGAGTCCCTATTATATGAGAATATTATTTGTCGTCGGAACTGCGTATACATTCCGACAATAGGACTGGCCGGCTCGCAACGCCCTCCGGAAAGAATCAATTATACAAACTCCGGGTCGAAGACATGTTGCCGAATGGGCGAGTTGTTTGTTTAATAACATTTCGCTGCTACTATAAAAGTCGGGGTGAAATATTCGACGCTATTGTCCGACGACTTTTTGTACGTAAATGAAGCGACAGACATTTTATCATCATTATTGTCCGTCTACGGCTGCGTTATATCTCTATTGGAGGCGGATGCGTTCCAAGTTTTTGTTGGAAACGTTTCCTGTCCACGCCAGTTTAGTAGTTTTTTAAAAGTTTTATCGTCCTATTCACGGAGAGCGATAAATTTGGCTTATAAATCATACATTGATCATGCGATTCCTGATTCCCTATACATTATTTTTATTTATGATATAAAAAATATCCTACAATGTGATAAAGGGAGATTTTGATATCATGATATCTTTTAGTACAATTTTCATTTTTTTGTTTTTTTGTGAACACTTGGTAGCTTTATGAAGCTTGGCAGCTATTGCATTATTCTCTTTAATTTACTTAGTAACGTCAACGTTTCCCTAGGAATGTGTGCTATTTTGGTGCTTACTGATTCAATATTCCAAGCAACACAGTCTCATGTTATCCCTGTCGGGAAGTCGTGATGCTTTTACAAAATCTTCTCACAGCACAGTAGCAGTTCACATTTCTAATTTCCACATTTCTATTCTATAGGTATAGGTATAGCCATAACATTAAATATGAATCGAATACGTAGAGACGGTATTATTGTTTTTAAATTTCCTCTAAATGCACATTAACTGAGAGCAAATGTACTTTTAAGTTGTTTAGTCGTGTTTGAAATATTGGACAATTTGTTTTAACTAATGGTATTTGGAAATTTGCGCTCATTTCGAAAAACAAATAAGGAGTCTTCTCTTAAGGTCATGTCAAAAGTCACAGACGAGTGTTTGCTTTTTGCAGAACATAAGTGTTTTAACGAAAACGTAGCGGTTCGAGTGCCGGACCACACAAATGTTGACTTTGATGCTGTTTTGTGCTCTTCAGAAAACTTTGATGTTGAACCCCAAATACCGTTTCGTAAGGAAGTAATATTTTAATGGATTGAATAGTTTATGTTACATTCTAGATAGATAGATAGATAGATAAAATTCTTTATTGTACTACAGCAAAAAACACATGTACAAGGGCGAGCTTAATGCCTTGCAAGGCATTCTCTACCAGCTAACCTGGTTACTTATGAATATCATCTGTTGGTAGCACTATCAGAGATGTGGATAAGAAAAACAATACATTCTACAATTTAGAAGTGAATATAGTATCTATGTATACGGTATATTTATGTTTGCTTAAATTGCAGAGTTTGCTCTATCTTATCTGGTTTACCAACATTAAATATCTGGCATTTTAATACAATTTGACTTGCCTTACTACACTTGTCATCATTGTGTACAGTTTTTATTAACGCATACGTATTGGTATTCAGCAGCATCAAACTTGAATAAATACACTAATACATATTTTATTACTGCTTCCTCCCGTGTAGTTGGCATTCATCCCGTGAACCACCAAATCATTAAACCTTAAGTTTGTTGATTTTTTGTGCGTCTTTGTTTGTTTTATGATAATAGGTGTTCGTTTCGTCTCGCTCTGGTCTCGGGAGCGACTTGGTGTGAAACTTGACGCCTTCATTCATCGCCTCTTTTATTGAGGTACTTGATTTAGCGAGCCAATGTTGTTTTATTAAATAGACTGCCTTCGTTCTCACCTTTTATGTTAAAATGTTATACAGATATGTTAATGGGCTAAAGGTGGATATTTTTTATATTATGTATGACGGGTTAGCAGATATGTTATCCATATCTAGTTTACTTTAAACTTAAAAACTATTCATTATTAAATAATCTTATAAGAAATTGTATAATATTTGTACACAATGCCACGCAAACCTCTCCGAAGACCACAAGTATCACTGCTCAATTTAAACAAACTATTATAGAGGTTCTTTGAAACTGAACCAAAGCTGCACTCATTAAAAGTTATGCTCCACCGCGAGGGCCCTCCGAACTCAGACAAGGACACTGGAATTTATCAGCTAACTCAAAAGTGCTCCAAGGGAAGTCTGTCCAGGCCATTATTCCCCATTGTCCCCGAGAATAAGATTAAACTTGCGCCGCGCCGAACGCGATAGATAACGTCCTGGCCAAATCGCGAACCGACTTCACCCATAATAGTTCTGTTGTTATCATCCGTGACCACTCCTCACTTGAGTCTGGGATGATATTAAAAAGATTTTGGCAGCGGGCCACCAGCGATATTGATCTTTATGCTTCGCCAGACGGCCATAGGAGTTCTGTAAGTGCCGCGACAGTTGGTTTAATGACTTCCCATGTTTGTTAGTTTGGGAATGCGATATTTTATGTACTTGGCTATCGGTGCTGACAGTTAGTACTGTTGTTTTCAGTCATTCCGAGTTTTACAGGCGTTATAGGGTTTCAGTAATAAACTTTACTACAGAGCGAACTGTTGCCCGAGTGTGTTACCTATTTAATGAAATTTCCATGTTTATTGATAAACGTCGGCTTTTATCACATCTTGTCATAAATCCATTACAAATGGAATTTAGGGAGTAAAAAAATATTATAAGTAAATAACAAATTTTTGAGCTAATTCATAGCCAGCTGCCCGCTTATCTACTATCCTGCACGCGAATTGAGGGTATATCGTTAAAAACTTGTGTAATTAAGTTGGTATGCGTAAAAAGCGACACCTGCGTTGATATCAGCAGATCGGGCCGTTACGGTTATGGAGTTACCAAAAACAATCGAAATGGCAAAAAGCGGATGCGGGTTTTAGCCAGGTAGAGACAGGGTGCAGGGATAGGGCGTGCGGGCCTCGGCGGGGTTCCACAATTTATGATTGCGCCGTGTCAGAGTGCTAATGAACGCACTCCGTTGCTCTTTATTGAGATAACGCAATCGATAGCCGCTTCGGTATCGAACCATTACTTACAGCGTCGCCTGATCTCGCGTGTCCTTTATGTAGTTAGCCTCTTCTTACCGCATTCGTGCCAGTCCACGATTATTAACAGTCTCCATAGGTGCGAGATAAGTCGATCCATAAAGATGTAAAGATATGTCCCTTAATAAGGATATTTTCATAGCTGCATGCATTTGCATCTGTAATGTTGTGTGAAGAAGTTCATTACGTTTGCTTATTGCATTTTATGACGTTTATTATTTAGGTATTGAATTTTATCGGCTGTAATAACAACCGTTTGTAAGAACATATTCTTTTTTTATAATGCATAATCTTTTTCTTATTAGACTATTATATCTTATACAGTATATGTATCTAACCACTTTGTCCAGCGAACACTTAAAATATATAACTGCCATTCCATAGCAATTTATGATTGCTCAAGACTTTATTTAGACATTTTGACATATCTTACTTATATGACGAAGTTTTTATATTTTTAAGATGCATTCACAGAACCCAACGAACCGCAAACCAAGACAGAGATTACTAATGCGTTTTCCAAGTTTTAACGAAAGCACTCGATTATGAAATAAGAGCTTCTAACACTGGCAGACTCATATCGCCGCCGTTATCATTCAGTTGACAGATGGGTTATATTTGAGCCCTGCATTAAGAGCGCATGGTCGTAACGTATCGGCAACGTATCGGCTAACCGACGGGGTGGTATCGCCGATCTGATCGCCGATATGCAAGAGAAGACGAACGATATCATCAGTCTACTTGGTTATTGCGTACTTATTCCTGGTTACTGTATTGTTTTGATTTGTATAATATAATGATGAGTGAAGAGATGAAATGCCTGTGTTGTGTGTTGGATTGCATAAATGCTGATCTAGCGGCACTAGGCTCACTTGACGTTTCCGTCATGTAAGATTTTTTTAAAGCCTTCTAAATAAATCTAAAAATATTTTTTTATTTCGGAATAGTGCGATGTATTGCATGCTAGGTGCTCGGATCTGGTTTCTTGCGGCGATTGTAGGTAGTGCAAGTGCTTGTTTTCGCAGTTATGAGTTATCAGATCCGAGGGTCAGTGGAGGGTTTAGGGCCCGGTGGTGGGCGAACCCTTATTGAATGAATGTTGCTTGTAACCAGATCCACATTCTCACAAACTCACATTTATAATATTAGTAAGATAATAAATAATGCTTGAGATTAGCGCGTAATATTAATTAATATTGGCCTTTCCAGTAACTTTATAAAATACTGACAATGTAACGCAAACTTACAGAAGCCACTCGATCGTGAAATGCGTCACATTGGAGTTTTGGCTTTATCGTCGATCGAATCGATCGATAGCTTGTTGTATGGGTCTCGATCGAGCGTTGATTGTGCTGCCATCGATCGCATATTTAACTGTTTTACTTGATGAATAGTCGGCTGACACATGAAGCTGTAACTTTATCGGCGCATTCCAGTAAGATCTTTGATTCGATCAATGTTTATTCCAATTGGAATTCGTGTGTTCAGGTTCTAATCAGATTTTTCTTGTTTTAGGTTAGTCATGGTGAGTGGAAGAGGTGTATATGGAATGTAAGTAATAAGTATGTACCTAGTAGTTTTAAAAAACCTAGTAAAATAACGCAGGACAGTTAGGTAGACCGTACTTTATTTGTTTAATTAAATGAAGTTTATTAGTTATGAAAATTATTTATAAAATACACCGCACTGTCCTACCTACTAATACTTACATAGTTTAAACTGATATTACTAAAAATAGATAGTGTGTATTTTAAAGATCTGCGCTACTTACGCTGTTTATTCAGTCTTACGTAAGATAGTCGAGTAGAGTTATTCATAAATTCAACATCTATCCGCAAGCCCGGCTAGCTCAGTCGGTAGAGCATGAGACTCTTAATCTCAGGGTCGTGGGTTCGAGCCCCACGTTGGGCGCATTATTTTTTTCCCAAATTTTTTAAAGAGCTTTTCATTCATTAAACGAAGTTAGGTAAAGTATTGTATGTGAATCACCACAACCAATTTACGAGTACTTGTGCAATCGGTCGCAGTACCGTTAATGGGTCAATGGATGGCCAGACATCTCTATACAAATATTTCCCACGATTCGTGGTAACTGTCTGTCACTGCACTGTCTAGTTACCTCTAGTACTTAAGTTATGTTCACATATAATAGTCTTATGACACACTTTATGACAGACACTTTTACTAGTGAACGTTGTAGAACTTTCATCTGATTACACTAACTGGATAGTGTTATTAGTTGTAACAGTTAATGGTGACGATGTTAACTTTTATCGTATGCAATTGTATATTAACTGTAGCAATTTAGATTTACATTGCCATTTCTATTTACTTACGAATAGTAGGTACTTACATAAATACTATAGTACCCAATACTGACGAGATATTAAATTGCGTAGAGTTAAAATGAAGGTTAATTTCGTGACTCGTATATACAAATTTAACTAGAGAAACTTCAATAAGCAATTAGCAATATTGACAGATATAGTACGAGAAGTTATAATACTTGATTTCTAATCGTGAAATATGCATTAAAGCAGCAATTTTTACTTAAAAAGTAAAACAAGTTAAAAAGAAGTAAAGGAAGTGAAAATAGAGGAATCCAGTCTCTCAGACGATTCCACGTCTTAGATTTATTGGTCGACATCTAGACCAGAGTTATGATCACCTCGCAATGATAGAGATAAATTATAATCAGCTTGTTTTCAATTACTGCTAGCGGACCTTTAAATCAGCTTTTCATAGCCTCCGAGCAAACCAACTGCTAGATTACGATAACACGTTATTGAAACCCTAAAGTCTAGCAAAATAATTGCAATCTCTTCAATTGGAAGTCGCCGTTTATTAGGTTTACTAGTTATAATTAGAATCTTGCTTATTAGAACAAACGAAAAGTAAATAAAATTATCATGATAAGAGTAGTTCGTTCAACTATTACTACCGGTTAACACAGTAACACTGTTATGACATCAAACTTGTACTCATACGACCAAATCGATCGGCTTAGTAAAAAAGAAATATTGACTTCACTGTCGAGCATAAGAGAATCCCTGTAATAAATTTGGCTTGCATAAAGGAATAAACAAAAAAATCGCAGACATAAAACGTCAGTCAGCCAATCACTTGCTTAACGAAGTACCTCAGTAAAAACGAGTCATAGCAAGCTTAGATTGAAATGAGATGATAAGGGGTAAATCAGAAATCTTGCCGAAAATACGTACCTACCTATTATGAGGCGGTAATTCTACAAGGGAATCTCTGATACGATATGGGGCCCAATCATTACTCAGGCGAGCGAGCTCGGTGCATCAGCCCGGCTTTTAGTGAGATCTACGGAGATATACCGGCTTATATATGCGAGTATTCCAACGAGCAAACGGATCAGTCTGTGCAGGTACAGGTATTTTTTAAATCCTGCTTTATTGTGCTCTTAGACTGCTCAGCAAGATCTCTGTACGAGCTACTATAGCACTAATGCTACTCGTACATACAAATATTTGTATTATTCCTGCACGACAAGTACGGATTTGCGTTTTATTAAATTGAATTTTATGAATGTCGCCTTTTATTCATGTATTCTCGAATGTTCAGTACAAGTCGTATGTACTTACTTTATTGTTCCGTGCAACTCTCGTCGGGCCGGCTCGTTAACGCGACCTTTCGGATATTTATTGTATCCTCTTCAGAAAATACAATTTCCAACACGAATGCAAATAAATTTTAATCTGTGCATACGTTCGTTTGTTCTGAAATTGATTTCGAAATTAGCTTGTCTCTCATTAAAATGAAATGAAAACCTTCATCTTGTTCATGCAATTTGAAAATATGATTAAGAGGTGTTGGAGTTTAATATTCTTTACGAGCGCAATTTATTTTTCAGATAAATTACTTTTCATCGATCAAATGCAATCGATTTATAACTAATGTAGGTGTAACGAAAGTTCATAATACCTTAGGCAAAGGTATATCACTCGAGTCGAGAGTCAAGTGTAAACACAACATGTCGCGATTGTTACGGAAAGAACAATTCAGTTGATACAAGATAAAGAAAAAGGTGTGAAATAAATTTATTTATAACAGCCAGCCAAGTGGTATTTAATTGGTGTGTCAGAGGAGAAGTGTTGCGACCTCCTTGTGATGGCCAATCAAGATGAATGTTTTGTGTAGTGCTTTATTTTCGCGCATACTTTATTTTTGAATAACTTTAACGTTTTTTTTCTTTCATGACATGGTTTTAAGACATTTCTCTCCATATATTAAAATTTTTATAATTTATGAATTTTAATTAAATGCAGTTCTATCTACGAGCTAAAATCCTATCTGCTTCTGCTCTCATTTTCAGGATACGGCAAACATAATTCACGGGAATGTGAACGGTGTCGATTGAGACTTGAGGATAAACTCACAGCTGCAAGCTATAAATCGCTCGATTTCTGCTTAAAAAAGTAGATACAAGTTCGATTTTTGATAAAAAAAATAAACACCCAAGTTGTCGTTTGTGACAGTCTTTAAAATTGCTTTGTGTCACACTGTTTTGTTCATACAAGTATGAGGAGTTCCATCTGTTGTGAATCACTTATAATTAATTAATCTGTTTCTGTAAGAAAATAATGGTTTAAAATTTACAAGATTAGCGTAAAAACTTTTCTAGGTGTAACAATTTCAAAATCACAATTTTAGACATGCCTGAAAATTCACCATACAAACGGCTTACTCTATTATGACTTCATGATTGAGTAACTTCTATATTAAATGTAGCATTTATAAATATGGTCACATAACAATTTTTTTTAAATAAATTATGCAGGTGATTGGGTGGTGCTGTATTTTTAATTAATTTCTCATTTTAAAAATAGTCATGCCCACTTAATTTTGAAGGCTCTCATTTGGGCACTAAATCAAATTGTAATTTTCCTGATAAGTATGATTTTGATAATTAATTCGGAAGCAAATAATAAAAAGTATTTAGTAAATAGGTACTTGTAATATTTATATACCCGACAAGGATTATGAAGCATAAAATTACATTTAAAATCATATTCATCTTCCCGTTGATTATTTACGTTGCTTTTGACCAATTCATTGATTTTTCACACATCCTTTGTCTCATTCACTTACATATATCGTGTTCTATCTTAATTCTATTAGGTTTATTTTATTACAATGACTTACCTACACCTTGTCCTCAGACCTGAGCTTCGTTTTACAGCTTTGACTTTTCCCGAGGTGCCGTTATATTGTAAATTTGTAATTTCGCGAGCATTGTTTCCGCTTCATACAAAGACGTCTTTAACCTTTTATAATCCTCATAGTTTCTTGTCAATAAATCTTAAGGAATCGAAATGCAATCGATTGGATTATCCGATTGTAAATATTATAGGATCGAGTAGGTGCGAGCATCGCGTGTGGGGAGCCGCTGCGCTTGATGTATCGCGTTCTTAATCACGGCTCGTTTGTATGAGATTTATAACTCACCTGTTGAGCCAATTATTTACATTCGGAAGTCATTCCTCTTGGACTACGATAGTTCTATTAACGACTCGCTTTAGATCTTCTAGGGTGAAGTGGTATTTGTTCTAGGAGAATTTATTATTCTGTGTTTAATCTGATTATATTGATAGCTGATGAAAGCATTTAATTACATAATGCAGGTACGGCATCATAGGCAATTGTTATTCCTAGCTTCTATTAATTGTATTTACTTGCCTTTTAGCACCTTACTTATGTAATGTACTCACCGTTTAATTGAATTTTAACAACTTCAAACTTATTATTGAGTAAATATAAGTTGAAGTTGTTCCTTTAAATTTATCTATAAATCAAGAAGAATTGTGTGAAAAAATTACACGTCGTTGTTTTTCTGATCAGGTCATAAATTTGCGTCTAGAAAATGTATACCGGTTCGACGGCATAGTATTTACTGAACCATGGCCGAGGCAAAAATAAATAGCGCGAATATTTTTAAACCAACGCAAAGCTTGAAACCTGCTATTACGGAAAGTATCAAGTTGCCAATAACGATAATTTGATAATTGAGACTGTCATAGTCCTTTATACAGCACCTGCTATAGCAAAAGAAGAACGTTTTTATATTTACAAATTACAGGTTGAGAACAACTCTGTTGAAAGAAACTCTACAACGTTTGAAATATTTCAAAAGTTAATAGTTTTTACTTCGACCTCTTTACTCTGTAGATATGTTTTTAAACTAAAACAAAATTGAAACTGCGAAATCCCAATAAAAACTACCATGTCTACTATGATTTAGAACGGTCGGGTAAAAAACAGGTTAACAATTTTTCTTTGTTTTAAAATGAAATTCTCGCATAAACGACGAAAAACGTGATTCGAGAGTTATCTCGGCTTCGGAAGTAACAGTTTGCGCGAGAATAAAAGTAAAAAATACGGAATATAACCGTTGTGCTAATTGCTACGTGTCGGGAACCTCTCGGCGCATACGTTAACACCTTTTTTCACGATTATTCGGCTAAGATTTGCTGTTCTTATTTGCTGTAACGCTGTTTCGTTAGCGCACAAATATTAAGTCGTTTTTTGACAAGACAGGTGTCTGCGTCGTTTTCTGTTTGGCGGTTGTTATAAACGAGTTCTGTGCGAGATCGGTTGTTTGTTCTTCATTATGAACCGTTTTAGGGAATGTAGGTTTTGTACGATTTCATATTATTTATATAATGTTCTTAGGTCTATTATCATACTTTTATTTACTCAGTAAGACTTTTATCTCGACTCATATTAACTTAACATACATATTAAAACATTCGACGACAACAATATTTATTTTGTACTTTGAAAGTCGGTTCATATTAGTGATTTATTTACTAAGAAACGTCTATGACGCTGTCAATATACGTGTTTTTATTGGGATGATAATTTGCTGGTTAAAACTAGATGCAATAATTATAACTTGTTCATATAGATTTGCATCTCTCCTCCGACTCCATGTTGGATAATGACTCTGCTTTGCTCGATGGATAACATGAGAAACCAATTTACAATTATTTTAGCCGTCGCCGCACTTTTAATTAGAATTATTTACGTGTGGTGCATCATCTTGTAATTATACACAACTCGAAGTAATAAAATTAAGACTTTTATAGTGCACTTGTAAATTTGACTCCATTTTTAATTTAAATTGCCCGTTTTTTATGTTTTCCAAAGAAATTGGATTTGTTGTTTTTTAACCCTTTACTCCATTCGCTGGTGAATCTGAATTATGGTTTAATTCATTTTTCGAAATACGTAGACTTACTACCCCCAATATCATTAAGCGTTAATCGACTTAAATCACATTCAACCATTGAAAAATAAGTCTTTTGTCCAAAATAATAATAAACTAGGTACCTCTCTCTATCTGCGACTCGAGGGCCCTCCAGAGAAAAAAACTACTTTAAGAATATGGGTGTTACACCCTTAACATGTATTTAATAAGATATGAAATATAATTAAATTAAACATAATAGAATTGCACTAAGACTGAATTTATTCGTTAAATACCTAAGTTGTTCGTCATGCAATTGCAAAGACATACCGATGGCTTTTTTGTGCCCTCCTTTTAAAAATTGTGGTTACTTGTAATTGTTACTTGCCCTCAAATTGGTAAGTGCAGTGAAAGGGGTGATTATAGGACCAACTTCGTTATTAAAATTACCGACTTCGTTAAACGTTATATGACAGCGGATAATTAGGCCCCCGATTGAGTTGAGTTCTTTGGGAAATTATACAGGATACCACTATAAAATAGGCAGTCTTTGTTTGTGATTTTATGCTATAATTATATGTATGTGGGTTAGTCATTTTGAAAATACACACTATGTTTTTATAAGCTCACTCATAAAAGTATTATCTTGTAGAATGCTGAATACACATGTCATTCTGGATATAGCTGTTATATCTAGTCAATAAAATTGTCAAAAACATTATTATCTGCAACATGTATTTAACCTCTTAACCGTTTACATTACAAATTTTTTGTGTCTATTTTGCCATAGTCCTATATTTACGACGACCCAATGCCCCAGCTTTTTTTAAATTCAATTTCGCTGTTTTCTAGTAAGTTATTTAGCATTATATCGAGAAGATGTATGTAGATTAGGTTATGAAGTCTGGCGGCTAAAAGGTTAAAGACAGTTCCATGTTATATAAAAAATAGTTATTTATTACTAGAACTGCCAGAGTATTGCTATTTCTAGATGTTCTATACCCAATGTCCAAATAAATTATATTCGACTAATTCAAAAACACACAAAAAATGCTGCTAATATTTAGTAGAATAGTGGACGCCCGCCACTCCGTCCGCGTGGACTGCAGAAAAAACAAAATGTCGAAATCATCCGGGATAAAAACATTTCCCCGGGATAAAAAATCACCTATATGTTAAGTGGGACCTGTCACAATATATTCCTAAAAACTGCATCGAAATCGGTTCAGCCGCTTCTGAGATTAGCGTGCACAGACAAACCGACAAACAGAAAAAAATTCCAAAAATCATTATTTTTGATACTATTGCGTTGATAAAGGTCTCCTCTAATATTTTTTCTCGTATATCTTCCATGTACAGACAGCGATCCGTTACATTTTTATTATATGTATAGACTAGTGGCCGCCCGCGACACCGTTCGCGTGGACTACAGAAAAAACTTTATAAAGGATAAAGAGTAGCCTATATGTTAAGTGCGTCCTATCGCAATATATTCCTGAATACTGCATCGAAATCGGTTCATACGTTTCTGAGATTAGCGTACACAAACGCACAGACAAACAGACAAAAAATTATTGTTTTGGGTACTATTGCGTTGATAAAGGTCTCCTATAATATTTTTTCTCATATATCTTCCATGTACAGACAGCGATCCGTAAAATTTTTAATATTATGTAATATAATAATATAGTATCTATACTAGGTGATGCCACATTTCATGAAATACCTTTAGCTAAGTCTGCAGTGGTGACAACTTAGGAGTTTTACCCCTTAATTGAGGGGGAAAAAAGATAACTATGGGGGACTTTTAGGTGCAGAATTTTTTAAGGGGTTTTTTAGGGATACAACGACTCAACGTGGATCGTCCGTTTCATTGAGTAGTTCCGATGGTGATGACGCTAATTACTATGTGTATGACCACATTTTCTGTGTCACTGCATACTATGAAACAGATGCAATCCTAGCCTCTACCCCGCTCATGAGTTAAAGTTGGAATTAAGTGGTTTTTAGGGGTAAAATTAAAAAATCTTGGGAATAACGTTCATATGTGGGTTGGCAACACTGCAAGTCTGCTGTTCAAACGTATTTCGCTATGAGAGAATACGAGTATTCTAAATTATTTTCTACATAACATTCACATTCATTAACATCCATGTCCAGTCAAATATTGTGAAGTATGAATTATAATATTTTACTCTAGCTTTTACCCGCAGTTTCACTTAAGTCGCATAGTTGTGTAAAATCTAAAATAGAAGTGGTATCCACTTGATTAGTGGTTGTCTTACTATCAGCATGATGTCCTCCTCGCGTCGTTTTCCTCATTACTGAGGGTCGTCGCTACATCAGCATGATGTAGCGACAGGCTTTATTATTTAAACTAATGAAATAACTGAGATAACCATAAGTACTTGATGAAAAGTATGGCGGTATCAAAGATGGAGATAAATTGTTATGCTAATATAAAATTATGATAAATAGTTTATACTGTTAGTAAATATAATGAACTTAAATACAATGTCTCTTGAAAGCGAGGAAGGAAAAAAGATCAGAAGGTTCACTTCACATACAGACAGAACTAAAAATGTACAGAATATATCTTGGCCACCTTTAACGAAGGGTGCGCCAAAAAAAAGGATTTTTTTTTTTTGAAAAAAAATTTTTTAATTACTTGAGGATAGTGTCTAGTGTTTATGCTAGGTTATTTATAGACAGATATTAATTATTTCTCGTGAAAAAATCTTGCTACGTGCGTCTATGTGCATTTATGCAGAAAAACGCAGTCTATTTACTCAACTTTGGACCCTAATATTTTACTTCCCAATGCTTCCATGGAGAAAAATGCTTGATATAGTTACGTTGACGACCAAAAATCACTCTGTATAAAATATAAAGGTGTTAGTAACAACAGGTCACGAACATTCGCGATATCTCTCCTAGGCCGGCCGATGTCAACGTATGATATAGTTTGGCTACATGATTTGACCGGCGATACACTCGGCAGATTTACAATGCGACCAGTAATTTATAGCGATGTTCGATCCAGATGTAATTTAATGTTGTTGCCACACATAAATCAAGCTCATCTACAGATATCTACGGGACGGGACTTGTAGCTGGAGTTATCGGGTCGGACGTCTGTTATCCGTGACTTTTAATTAGGCTAATACCCGGACGCATTATCTAAATCATTGGAACGAACATTATCGTTAACGTTAATTATTCCTAAATTAAATTCGTAATCACATTTCGAACTGGCATGTTTATGTATTTGTGATTTCCTCGAAGCTGTACTGTTATGTATGTCGTATGATATATCGAACTTCATTTTCAAATACCAGTATATAGGTACATATATTTTAGTACTTGGTCTTTCCGTATATCTATTCAGTCTAGTGCGAATAGCTCGAACACCATATTCCTAGAATCAATACAAATTTTAGCCTACATAATAACTTAAATCCGTCTCTGACGACAGGCTCGGAAGGAGATAGGTACCTACTGCTGATGTATTCTAGTGAAGACCCGTGTCAGCACAGGTTTTATTTTTATTACTTATTGAAATACACAATGCTTACAAACTAAAAAAAATAAAACTTGAAAGCGTTTATTTGTATGCAATTGATGAGTTTTCCGATTGATGAGTTTTCCAGTAAGGCTATATTGGTAAGTCCGACTTTTTATTCGTGAGGCGTTGAAAAGTTACCTTGGGATACTATTTACTCAGCAACTGGCGATCGGGCAATTATTTTTCCAAGTACAGGGCTCGGTGCATTTCTCTCTGGACTTAACATTGTGGAGAGGAAATAGCTTCGACGACCGAGAGGCGCATCGGAGGCTGGAGAATAGTCGTTCGAATACTTTTTGTAATCGCTACCGACTCGTCTACAGCTCAACCCACCCATAGTTTGCCTTATTTGAGGATAATTGCCTTTCGTTAGTCTATAAATAACAGATTTCGATTCTCAATTCACATCCCATTTAACTAAACTATTTATGGCCGTAATTTGCCTTCGTTCCGTGTAAATTGTATTCGCTGTCCATAAATTAAGACAACAAATTGTAATATACAACAAAAACTAGACTAACCATTTATATTCGCAGCGCTACGAGAATATCCTTGCCTGTGTTATTAATGGAACAGACATCTGGTGTAAAAACTTCCCGTGTCTGTTATTGGGTACGCAGACGAGGCAGCTTCTTGTTACATACTTTCCTTACATGGAAACTTTATAATTTGTTTGCACATCGCCCATTTCCTTCGAGAGTCAATTCATGTCGAGATAAGCAGGCTTCGTACATGCCAGATTAACCGTTTTCCCCGCTCACTGATGAATTATTATTGAGTACGGCGCGCAGAATATTATTTTTCTCCGAAAAAGATAGATCGCTTAAGCGATTTTACGGGAAATTAATTTTGGCAGTGAGCGACAGCGCCCGACACAGCGCCGGGCGCGGCTGGCGCGATGATTTGTTGCGATCCGGCCGCTCGGCCGCTCGTTACAGATCCGATAATGACGCATACCATTTACTGAGCCGCGGACCCGCGCCGGTCTGGCCGGTACTTTATCGATGCGCCCCGGTAACCAACCTTCAGGTTTTGTGCGGAATTAAATCCACGTAATTGCCGTGAATCTTCGATAAACTAGAATCGAGGAGTGAATAAAATTTATATGGTATGCGCTCACGCAGAGTTCACGCTCCGCCCCGTTGTCGCCGCGGAGAGCTGAGCGACAATTAATCCGTTGTAATGCTATAGGAGCCTGCTGTCGTCGGCGACGTAATGCAGCGTGATTTACGTGCAACCAACAAGCCGTTAATCTTATTACCACTTTCAATAACTTTATTACCGAACACACGCTACCAGAAACGTACGGTCCATTATACACCTTCCATGTAAGCCTCAGAGATCTATTTGGACTACAAATCTCGATTGTATATTTAGGGAGCTTCTCAGGAAATTTATTTTAGTCGACTTAGCGATTGTTACCGCTTTACCGAAAACGGAATTGCTTAACTAACTACGATAAAAATGGTTTTAATGGCCTAGCAGTGTGATCCGTCCTGTAGGCCCCTATTTAATGGTAGCGCATCGTGCGATGTTAATAAGGAACATCGTTCGTTGAATTATTAAAGACGAATTTGTTTTTGTGGGTACCATTATGAATAATAATCGAACGATCACGAAATACCACCATGCGTGTCGTGTGATTTGGCTTTTTGTGCTAGAGCCCGAGGCGGCGGCAAAGGAGATTCGAGCTGGATGTATTACATCCTAGCGCGGGAATAATATATGTTAATGACGAAACCGAAGGATTGGAACAAAAAGCCGGTGGTCTGAAAAGAAACACTTGGAGCTTAGTGCAATTTGCATATATTTTCGTAATAAGAACTTCCGTTTGTAGCCGCCGGACGCGGCACGATGACTGCACGTTACGCTCACACCGATTTCGCTGTCCTTTCCAGCAGTGAAATTCGAACTAAACTTTCTAAAGTACCATTTTAAAGGATAATATTCCTTTTTTAAGTTATTAAATCTCCATAATCACGTAGGTATCTTCCGGAAACAGCACTAGGCATAAATCTTTGCAAACTAAGTCAATGTTTCTCTTATATGAATGTAGGTGCAGAAACGTTTTTATATGGAACTGGACTTCCTGAAGCTGTCACACTATATGTATTTAGGATGTAAGTTATTGTAATATAATGAGATCGAAGCTCTTATGGAGATTGTTTCTTAGGTATTTGAGTGTACATCTTTACATAGATATTAACTCTCTCACACATACTCGTACATATACAGACACATTTATACATAGTATTCACCACACGACATAAAAACAATAACTAACAGCTCACATGATTTTTGTATTTAATTTTAGTAATTGGAATGTTGTAATTTAATATTATGATTTAGCTTAATTTAATTTAATTTCTTAAAACTTTTCAGTTCACACCGAGCTATTGCCAAGATAATATTATAAATAAAATAAAAATATAAGTTATTGTATAGGATTAGTAATTTCAATATGCAACTACTTATGGTATTTCTTAGTTTGTAATTTTCCTCTTATGAATTGCGGTGAGACAACTTCACACAATAATTTTACTTTACTGGAATATTTCTTAGTTCACGAGTATTTGTTACAGCATATTTTAAAACTAATTTCTCCATGACACGTAGGTTTATTGTGAGTTTCTCATAATGCCGGCCGGAGAAAAACGAAGTAAATATTTTATTACTTGTTGCCAGCTCGTTTTCATAATGCGTCATAATGAGCAGAACTATTTAATACCTCATCCATAATTCATACATGATTGTTATTTAAATAAATTAGGATTTTTAATATAGCCGCAAAAAGGGATTCATATGGGCTCGGGTGTATTCAACCTGATATCGAGCTAACTTCTTATTGAATATTTAGGTGTGAATTGCTGGCATACCTTCGCAGCCATCTATACATATAATAAAAATGTAACGGATCGCTGTCTGTACATGGAAGATATATGAGAAAAAAATATTATAGGAGACCTTTATCAACGCAATAGAACCCAAAACGATGATTTTTTGGAATTTATGTCTGTTTGTCTGTCCGTTTGTGCCCGCTAATCTCAGAAACGACTGAACCGATTTCGATGCAGTTTTCAGGAATATATTGTGACAGGTCCCACTTAACATATAGGCTACTTTTTATCCCGGGAAAATGTTTTTATCCCGGATAATTTCGACATTTTGTTTTTCTGTAGTCCACTCGGACGGAGTCGCGGGCGTCCACTAGTATTCAATATACAAAAAGAATAGGGTGATGACAAAAAATCAATTAACACACAATTCAATTTATTAGAAGCTTGTTAGTTTTTGTACTACGAAGTCTGAGCTTCACCGTTGCATATAGTATATCGAATACCAATAGTTTCAGGCCTCTAATAATGTTATTGCAAGTGGTAATTGGGCCGCGGTAGAACCGTTCGTTCTAGAGAATTCTTGCACTTAGGTTTGTGACCTTTAGGACCCTGCAGTTCTGGCTGCCCTATTTCGGAAATATAGCCGTGAACATTCATGTTACTCTAGTAAGGTCCACAGCTAACCGATTCCCATCTAATCCTAATATTGGACGATTCTGTGAATATAGTAGTGCTTTTGTATGTTTGCAACTCAATAACGCCGCACCGGGTCAGCTGAGTGGAATCGTAAATCGGCAGATTCTAAAAGGTTAATATTATAGCTAGTTTTAAAAAAGAGAAGACGTAAAATTTTTGACCCAGTGTTACCATCACGAGGAAAATGAATCTAATGATACCTCTCAAGCTCAAATGCAACAAGCCGTTTAGGCTCTATATCGTGCCAAGGAAATATGCATACATATAGGTACACTCGAAAAACATTACCTCTCTTACCTTCTGGCGCAAAAATAGTAGTACCTTTGTATAAAATATAAGAATATTAGGTATCTAAATAGGTATCTCGTGATAATAAGTAATGATTTAGATGAATCGGCAAACTTTATACAGCGAGTATAGAGTATGTAACTCTATTTACTTATAGACCAAGTCAGCCATTGTTGTTCAAATTATTATCATAACGTAATCTAGGTGTCGATGGATAAACCAAGTCTCGGATCTCCCATAAGACTTACTTTGAGTATAATGTTGGAACTGCAAACTTGGTGACGTTAAGTGCTTTTCAAAATCGCATTATTACATTGCATCGTGCAATATGTTTAGACGTTTGGTTTCACGCTTTTGGTTTTATTATAACATGCAATATTTTGACATAGGTGTTGACACTGAGTTTTATTTTATCAATCTTACAAATTTTTTGTAAGCTTCTATTTCTATAGTTTAACAGTTTTCATGTAGATAGGATACTACTAAAATAGGTCTGAAATCAGAGAATGATCGAACTTTTACTTTCTTTATGCATCAATTTCTGTGGGCATAATTTATTCCCACCTTCGCCAGGACGCTCTTCCAAGGTTCATAATACATTGACACGAGTCTAGACGTTAAACGTATTTAAAAACTCCAGCGAAGCTCTGGAGGACTGACGTGGAGAAGGGTTTCGCGTGAACAGTAGTTGCTCGCGAGTCAGTCGATCCTAAGCTCAAGGAGAGAATTTATTTGCCTACGTGAGTCGCTTGTCAAAGGCATGTGAGAACAGCGTAAAGGTGGGTTCCCACGGTGCGTGATTTCGCGGACGGCTTCGGACGCGTCTGTATTACCACGGACGATCTGCTTCCCACGATCCGTGGTGCGGGCTGGTGCGCGTCCGTCCGTAATATCACGCACTGTGGGAACTCACCTTTAGGTTATTATTTTCACATCTACAGAGAACGGCGCCACGCTGTCCCGTATAGCGCGCGACGCGTCACGTGTGTCAAACGCATTTGTATGCCGCCTCTGTGCCTCCATGTATTATTCTCATACACTGAAAATAATGCGACACCGTACCTAATGAATTATTTATAACATTTTAATTGAGAGGTGATATCGTTGCGTTTATCATAATTTGTAATTGAATATTTTCATTCGAGCGCGCCTCACATTTCGTGGGCGCGTAATGCCGCGTATTATGAGCCGGTATAATTTTATACGAATTAATGCAACGTAACGTAGGTAGGTACCTACTACATAAATAATTTGATACTCCCATTTAATGACAAATTCGTTGTAATTAGAATTTCTCGCCGACGCGATTCCAGAGTGAATTAAACTTGCAGATATGTGCCGCTGCGGTTGTGATGGCTTAGTGGTGTTCGCAAAAGTCCACACTTTCGGATGGAAGTTTTAACTTTTAACGCAATTACATAGTCTGACCATTCCCCAGGACCCTCACGAAAAAACTTGGCAGAGAGCAAACTGTCCAACAGTCCAATTTAGCAGCATCCGTATAAAGTTTAATGTACCAAATCTGAAATGTAACCGCATTTGCAAACTACCTTTACCCACATAGTTCTACGGAGCTCTGTACAAATTTTATTGTGCCACTCTTTATTTACAGTTCTAGTGTAGTTGTTGTCGTATAGTTCTAGCGGAATGAAAGGTAAATACTGAAATAAATTTAGTTTATTTTAGTGATAATACACCAATGTTACTGATATACAGGAAAATATCCGAAAAAAGGTCAGTGGAGGGTGTAGGGCCCGGTGGTGGGCGCACCCATAGTGAAGGAAAATATCCTATAAACCAATCGACGTGGTATAGAAAGGCTTTGACTAAACGAATGCACATAGATGCATTTGTATAAACTTAGGTTTGACATACTATATTATTACAGTACATGTATAACATACTAGCTGATAGCAAATACATGATTCAGCATACAACACACATCCCGGTTCAGTGTCCTAATAAATATTGATAGATGAAGTCAGTTCGGCCGTGTCAGCAAATTGCAGGACGTTCGAATTAGAAGTTACTCCTTTGATCGGCAGCGTTTGTTTGTACGATGTTCCGAGCGAGTCCGAGACCGGAAAGCGACTGTGTCCGACTTTAGATGGGGAAGTTAAAATCAATGTAGATAATTGGATGATTTGCAGATCAAAGAAATTTTGTTTCATGTTTTTTGTTGGTTTAATCTCGACAGACTAGTGTGTTGACTATCATACTATGTATATTAATAATAATTAGATAAGTAAAGTGGTAGCTAATAAATGATTTCTACTTTACAGGGTGATTTTTGGTCGTCAACGTTCCCGAAAACTACGGAATCTCCTCATCATCACGATCATTTTTCTCCATGGAAGCATACCTGGGAAGTGTCAGGTTTCCAAAATATTAGGGTCCAAAGTTGAGTAAATAGACTGCGTTTTTCTGCATAAATGCACATAGACGCGCGTAGCAAGATTTTTTCACGAGAAATAATTAATATCTGTCTATAAAAAAAAACTAACATAAACACTAGACACTATAAATTTCACCCGATCTAGTAATTAAATTTAAAAAAAAAATTCCCATCATTTTTTTTGGCATAAACTTACTTTATTTGATGTATAGAGAACGTACCCTTTGTTAAAGGTGGCCACAAAAATCACCCTGTATTAATTTGTTTAAAATAATGACTTGTAGACCTAAACATAACCTAACATATTTATCTTAACAAAAAAAAGGTAGCTTGAACTTTCGCGAAGTCTTTAAGAAACTTCGCGGTAGCAGGGCGATGAGCGCCTGGTCCCCACGGTCTCAGGGTGTCGACGCCAACCGACTCAAACATGTAGTCTACGGGGAGCTTCTAAATCAATATAAAATGAGACAGGACTAAAATTGAGCGTTTTACTACCATCTTCTAACTTACAAACTATGTAGGTTACATTTACGCTTTTCATGTAAAATATTGCCGCTAACACAACGATAAAGTAGATATGAACATACTGTATGTTAGTCGCGTTCACCCACCCTTGATCTAATCAAAACTTGGCAAATTTGTTTACATACATCACAGTGCCAGGCCACAATATTCGTCACACGTAACCGGTGCAGGCGACGACACCTCTTTTGATGTCTTCGCATGCGGGCGTGCAACTAATAAACAGCCAAGTTTATAAAGTTGGAGTATGTCGTACATAAGAAATTTTATTTAAGTGGATTTTCGTTGTCGGCATCTTAAGTTGATACAAGGAAAACGGTTTTCATTTTTCGACGGGAATGATTTTTCGATTCTTTTTAGGGATAAGTTGTCTTATAGCGTATAGTTTACATAATAAATAACACACACATACACAGCTGTGTTCCCGAAGCGGGGGATATCTCATGGTCACGTTTAGAAAAGCGGGGCCATATGTAAATGATCGTTGACAAGTTGCTACGATCACCTGAGAGAATGCCTTAAGTCCTTAGTCGACTCTTACGACATGCACGAACGGAGATGCAGCTGATGTATTCTAGTGAGTTACGCTGATGCGTTAAGTTATGTATGAAAGTAGACTAACGTATTTAAGGAAGTGCATTTAAGGAACCTTTCCGCTTTTATATTACTAGTATATATACCTACGTTTCAGAGACGATTCTGTGCTCAGACCTGGCTCTATGCCCCCATAGCTCGGGTAATGTTGCGGTTGGCAAGAGACACGAGACTCCATAAATCTACTGGGTACGACCACAGGCGCAAACGTACTAGTCCTTCGATCTAGGAGGCCATATTTCTCTAATTTACTGCCAATATTTAGGTTAGTTTCTTCGTTGAATCTAGATAGGGTATGTAAATTAATACTATCAATTGCTTGTTATAAATTGTCTACGTAGTAAATGTCATGGAGAGTAACGATTTCTGAACAGTAGTGTGCGTATCTCAAGTTTTCTAAACTTTCACTTGGGGTAAATGAAAGATTATTTACATACATACAAACATAAAGTCACGCCCATTATCCCCCAGTAAGGTTGGGCAGAAGTGTGCAAATTACACACCCACTTTTCACCAATTATTAGCCTATAAAGTCCCACGTGGTGAGTGGTGAGATAATTTGGTTCATGCATATAAATATACACACGGCTATGATTCTGTGGGCAGCCAGAACTGCAGGATGGCGAACGGAATCCTACAGCCACGCTTAGCATAGCGTGGTCAGATGTAAATGTTCAGTGACAAGTTGCTTGTTCATCACCTGAGAGGACTTCCCTGAGTTCCTTAGTCGGCTCTTACGAAATACACGGAAGGAGATGCAGCTGATGTAGGTATTCCATTAAAACCTGCATCAGTACGGATTAATGAAGTTGATTTAGTTGAAAAAATATTTTAATTACTCTAAAAAGATGCCATAATGTGGCTTCATGAGCGCCTAGTAACAATTTTGCCTATATCGATTAACTAAAAGTTCCTAACAATATAGAAACTCCATTGGATGTGCGTTAAATATGAAAGATTATCACTTAAGCCTCGAAGTTTCGAACAATCTGAGTCCGGCTCAGCTTAGTTACTTAGCATGTCGAACTTTACTTCTACATGACGCTAACATGAAACCGAGGTTGTCCGTCATATAATTATACATAGGCTTTAAACAACTTAACTAGCTAGTTGCTAATACCTATATTTTTGCATACACCAATGTTTGTGTGTTCAAGTAATACTTTAAGGACTGCTAGGATGACCTGGTGCTTTAATAAAGATTATATAGGTATATAGGTATTTAGAATGAATCGGACAAATTTCATATTGGATTTGTACTAATCGCTATATTGTTGTATTTGTGCCCAAAAAACGACAATTGGCCCATTTCTGACCACTTGGGACTCAGTAACTGTGTGGTAATTAAGCACTTTTGCCCTAAAACTTTTTGGGAATAATGTTTGTGACTGCCTAGGATATCTATGTAATGCACTTTCATGAAAAATAAAATACCTTAAAGGGTGTTCTGTATTGTAATTATTATGTTATTTACGTACAACGCTTGCTCTCACCGTAATTTAGCCTTTGAGGATAAATAACGAAAATTACTTACATTGTATGTGTACTGTATATGCAGGGGCGAAAGAGAACCTCATTGTGTGGAACAAAGAAGCAATTAGTGTTCAATACCCAGTATTAACAACTTGTACTGTAATAACTTTCACCTTTGTAAATTTATTGGGTACTGTCTCTAGCACTAAGTAGCCTAGTCGCGAATCATTCAGATATGCCTCGAAGGGAGATGCTACGAAATCCTTGAAATTAAACCGAGCAGCGCTTGAAGCGATTGCGGCGATGTGTTTTGAAATTTTAGCGCAAGACCGATTTATGAGTTTTGTCGAGTCGGCCCGACAGCGACAGGTTATATCTTTAAAATAGTTTTGTTGTATTACCAAAAAAAGCAATTCATGATAATGAATTAAGTCTTATACAAACGAGTTAATATAAATAATGGTGTCCTGAGTATTAAAACTTGCAGATTTTAGTGTTTATGTCACACTTATATCGTTCAACTAACAATGTAATCAGTAAAGCCTTTTAAAACCATAGACAAGTACTCCTTTCGAATGTCTAAATAATTTAGGCAAACTGTACACAATTATCACTCGGCCTTTCCCATAGTACGGTGCAGATCTGAGCAGCTAGCCCGAGGCGGCGCAGATTTACGAGGTGGCGCACTCGTGCCGCTCCTCCCCTTCCCACCCCGCTTCAAGCCTCGAATGGGAATGCTTTCCCAAATGCGCACTACCGAACTATAGGTGCTGTACTGTGGTAGGATTTGAAGTTCTTACACTGTCTTTAATATCAGTAGATTATGTAACTTAGAGTATGTAGAATTTGACGAATGTGTTTACATCTTATTAAATCTTTGTGGACTATCTCACTTATACTAATACCTTACTACTACTACTACTGCCTCACTTAATGTTATAAACGTGAAACTTGTTACTGTCTAGCAAAAATAATTTGTAAACCAATTTTCATGTAACTCGAGAGTTATAACAATAAATGCGTGAAATTCCGGGAATCAGCTACTAAACAATATCTATAATTTGAACGGTAATATTATTCAATGTGGTAGATAGCAGACTAGTGCTTAAAGATGGCTGTAAAATTTATTTACTACATATCGATATTTGTAATTACGCGATCGGTCACTCATTGTAACGGAGTCGATGTTAGTTATGAACAAGTGCTAGATCTCTCCTAAACTATTACCGTTCTAGTAGAAACCTTCTAGATGCCAAGATAATGTTGCATTGAAGGCAATTGTTTGACTTTGTAACGTTTTGGACTAACGATTTGTAGGGCCATTATAATAGATAGTTCTTATTGGAATGAGTTAGCTTATCTCAAGTATGATATTAATAGCGATATGTCTACCTACTAAGACGGTATATGCGTCATCATGTAGTATGATATTAATAGCGATATGTCTACCTACTAAGACGGTATAAAGATGCGTCATAATGTATTATCATTATAATAGCGATTATGATACATAATCATGTATCGCTTTAATTACGTGATGAAGTTTTAGTTGTCGACTCTTGCACCTTAATAATAATTTATAAACGCTTCTTGTGCCATATTAATAAAGTTGGTATTGCACGAGATGTGGGGACATTCACCAGCAACGTAATATCGGTAACCGGGTGATTTCAGACAGATGGACTCTCATGCTGCCGGCATTAAAAGGTACGATCGGGATAATTATCTGTCTCCGGGGGGTGCTTCAGTCGTAAATTTGGACGTTTTATTGTGCAAAGTCTTAAAATCTTCGCATAAAATTGTCGCGGGCGAAATGAGAATGTCCCATTTAATTAGATGCGGCCACTCGCGTCACAGCCGACCTAGCACGCTTGTTTTAAAACTAACCCGCAAAGGATTTTAACGAGATTACTCCAAGCCCGTTTTATAGGTCATCTCGCGAGATTTATTTTACTGTGATTTGTAAGACATTTTTCACTGGCGCAGATTTAAAGAAATTCACTCATTAATAACGTAACTAATTTATCTACTTAATACATATTGAATATCTCAAATTATTTAAATATTTACAACTTAATACCTAATACTTTAACAAAGTCATCTTTAACTATTTAAGTATTTATAATTATTACTTATTTTTGGAGTCGGTGCCAGCCTAGGTAACGTAGTCTGTTGTATTGATGGACGCGCGCGGCTGGCAACGACACACACACGGCAAAATACAATATGGTGTATAGGCAGCGGTGCAATTTCCTATTCTTGGTTTTACTATTTAGTGTGGGTCAGTTTTCTTAATTACATTTATTTGTTTGGCTGGCACCGACTCCAAAAAATAAGTTATAATTATAAATATTTAAATAGTTAAAGATGACTTTGTTAAAGTATTAGGTATTAAGTTGTAAATATTTAAATAATTTGAGATATTCAATATGTATTAAGTAGATAAATTAGTTACGTTATTTATTGCTTTTTAGTAAACTTTGAATCGGTTAATTTTTTTTTCTAAAATAACCGATTTTTAGTTGTGTTAATGGGTGATTTCAGTTTATACAGATGGTAATCTCCTCATCATCACTATAACTCTCATACCTGTCTGGTTTCCAAAATATTAGGGCTAGACTGCGTTTTTCTGCATGAATGCACATAGACGCGCGTAGCAAGATTTTTCACGAGAAATAATTAATATCTGTCTATGAAAAAACCTAGCATAAACACTAGACACTATAAATTTCGCCGGATCAAGTAATTAAATTTAAAAAAAATCCCAGCATTTTTTTTTTGGTATAAACTTACTTTATTTGATGTATAGAGTACGTACCCTTCGTTAATGGTGGCCACAAAAAAACACCCTGTATAGTTTCCATCGACCAATTGCAGTACTGTCCCCTAACTCCTAACCGTTAAGGAGTTCTGTAGCTTGACCATCAGCACAGCAGCATCAGATGTTGATTCAAGTATACCTCACAAGCAACAAGTTAGCCCTACATACCACTATATAGTTTCCATCGACCAATTTTAGTACTGTCTCCCAACTCCTAACCGTTAAGGAGTTCTGTAGCTTCATCATCAGCACAACAGCATCAGATGTTGATTCAAGTAACACGTTAGCCCTACATACTACTAAATAGTTTCCATTGACCAATTGCAGTACTGTATCCTAACTCCTAACCGTTAAGGAGTTCTGTAGCTTCATCATCAGCACAGCACTATCAGATGTTGATTCAAGTAACACGTCAGCCCTACACACTACTAAATAGTTTTCATCGACCAATTGCTGTACTGTCTCCCAACTCCTAACCGTTAAGGAGTTCTGTAGCTTCATCATCAGCACAGCAGCATCAGATGTTGATTCAAGTAACACGTTAGCCCTATATACTACTAAATAGTTTTCATCGACCAATGGCCGTACTGTCTCCCAACTCCTAACCGTTAAGGAGTTCTGTATCTTCATCATCATCACAGCAGCATCAGATGTTTATTCAAGTAACACGTGAGCCCTACATACTACTAAATAGTTTCCATTGACCAATTGCAGTACTGTATCCTAACTCCTAACCGTTAAGGAGTTCTGTAGCTTCATCATCAGCACAGCAGCATTAGATGTTGACACCCTGAAGCATATACCTGAGTAAGACATGATTACGTAACAAAAGCACCATACGAGCATACAATTTTCGGTGGTTGCCCTAGATTTCTCCTGGATCTCATCATCAGATCCTGACCTGGTGAAAATGGGACCACCTCAGAAGTGAACTCTATCCAAACAAAAAAAAAAATTTGAAATCCGTTTATAATTGACGGAAATATCGGTGAACATACATAAAAAAAAAATATTATACATACAGACGAATTGAAAACCTCCTCCTTTTTTTGAAGTCGGTTAAAAATAATGGAACACGGTTTACACACCACGAATTTTATGCTCAGCCTACGACGCCCTAGCTCTCCAGCTTGGCGGGCTTTTGGCTTGAGTGTGCCTGATTAATTAAAAACCACTTTAGCTTTTAATACAAAAGTAAACGTTTTACTATGAAGATTTCAATATACTCAACTAAATACACAATAAGCTGGAAAAAGGAAACGAACAAAAATAATTGTAATGTTAGTTATTACAAGCGGTTTTGTAACTTTATTACTATAATGCAATCAGAAATAACATTTTATGGAAACTTGTTACGGGATTCAAACCTTTTTGAGCCAGAACCAACATTTGGCTCTATGGGCCGTTAAATGTACATTACGATCACGAGCACTTCCCCTCAATGTTGTTATTGCTTACCTCTCGAGACCCACTATACGCTAAGAGCGCGAAGCTGAACATCAAAGACCGTATAAAACGTACTTCATTCCATAAAGCTCCATAACAGAGGCGTCAGAGGCGAAACAGCCAGTAGAACTAGCTCCCTGAGCTTTTATTGAAACAGGCTGAAACGCTTCCGCTATATTCGCGACCGGAAAAGACGGGACGGGTCACGGTACTGTGGTGGATCATATGACCGCTGAAGCCGCACGCGGTATCGACGCGCTTCCCATCTAAATGGAGAGTGGCTCACGAACTACCCGCAGCTATTGTAAACAAGCAGCGTTCTCTATTCAAACTATCGTTACGCCCCCTACCCGACGTTTCGTGCCGTATTGACGAGCCGTGGAAGGGCCTCGCCGTTTTCCCGATCGGTGAGAAAACTTTTATAGCTAAGCACGGATTTTCTCATATGTGCCGACCGATAGGATATTTTAGTATACATTTTATTTTCTATCGTATAAACTTCTCGCTGTCGTCACAATAAGTAACATTGTTTAAAAAATAAAGCGAACGCAAATGAATTCTAATGGGAATAGATATTGTATAAGTTTTCCAATGCAACAATGGAAATGCAACACGGCTGAGTGCGAAACGTTTGCCACAATGAATGTGACAGTGTAAAAGCTTTGTTCGTTAGGGAAATTAAATTCTAAACGAACTCACTATCAGATGAAACTTTTAAAAGGACGTTAATGCAATAAAAGGCAACCGCGTTCATGACATTTTCTTTGAAATGGTCGGACTTGTAAAATATATTTACGTTAATGTTCATTTATATAAATGTAACATAGAATAACTTCCACTCAACAGTATGAAGAAAACCTTTTGAAAATAATAAGACATTAAAAAAGGTGGAAACACTCTCAGTGCTTTTTGCTCTACCTACTCTGAAAATGAATTGTACCAAGAACTGTATATAGCATTTTGCAGAGATCTGCTTTTGATCCTCCTTTTGCTTAAAGAATTTTCCTAATTTAATTTGCATCTTGAAATAAGTTTCTTTGTGTTTAGTCGACGCGGGCTTCAGATTTATAAGCGGAATCGCTCACGAAGTGGCTATCGACGCGTGCATCCACGTGCGACTAGGGCGTGCCCTCTTTGTAAGAATTCGCGCGTTTTTACGGCATAATAAAAATCGTAAATAATGTGAACCCAGGCAAACGAAGTCGGGTCACGATATGCCCCAGGCCCGCGGCCGTCATCAAGAATTGTGAATTTATGTGTGCCCTACAAGTATCGCCTGCGTGTTATCATACGAAATTTGAAATGGCATGGTTTATACCCTCAGTTTATAGGTGAAATTCAATAGGCTGAGGTTTATTGAAATATTATTTACTGTCAATGGTGATATACCGAAATAGCTATCTTGATCTATAATGGTGGAAAGTTGTGTGGTTTATTTTATGAATGTTACTTCGCACTGAAATATTTATAAAGGAGAATGGATGTTTGTTAATAGTTCAGGTTGATATTGAAATCTGGAATACATTAAGTATGTTGTATGCCATATTTCTTTTGTGTGTGTGTGCAATAAAGAATAAGAAAGAAAGAAAGTATACCTATGTATGAAATATGTTGGTCCGATTTAGCAAATAACTAGTTTATGTGAGAAATGTAGTCCACGAAACGGGCTTGAGGTCCGGTATTAAAACCTAAGGTCCCATTTAATATGCTTTGTTCACAAATTATAAAACTGTTAATACTAGTCTCATGATATTTACTCTTTATACGAGCAACACAAACAGTATAAAGTATTTCTAAACTATGTAGGTATTAACATTTTTTATTTTATATTTTGATTGAGGGTATAAAAATGATTTGCAATACATTGGTTTTACATAGTTGTTAGTTAGTTGGTTCGGTAGATAGAACTAACATGGAAAACTAATCCTGATGATGCCACGGGTGTTGGCGAAACATATGTCGATTAAAATTTTAATTGGTTTTCGGATTAGCAGCTATGTATTTATGGTTGTATGCTAGGTGCTTGGCTCTGGCTTCTCGTTGCGACTGTAGTGTCTTGTGTTCGTGATCATGAGTCGGCAGATCCGAGGGTCAGCGGAGGGTATAGGGCCCGGTGGTGGGCGATCCCTCAATAGAGATTTGCACTTCCGAATAGTGACGCCTAATACAATTCAATAGTATAAAGTAGTTGTAGATGCTCCCAATGAAAAGATATAAAGGATTTTCTTTGGGAGCACTTACTTTTCTATAGGTACGCAAATTCCAAAAAGATCTTAAAGGTAGAAAAGTTGTCACAGAGCACCGATTACGGTTCCGGTTCTCGGTCGCAACCGTTCGTAATGAAGCACACGTCCGAGCAATTTGGTCGGAGCCTAAATATTATTATCGCCCTGCCGAAGGCTCATTGGGTGTAACCATGGGATAAGGACAAAGAGGATATGTAAGCCATGAAGACCTGAGGTCGACCAAACACTGGCTAATGTTTAATTTTGTCTTCCATGTTAATGTTAATGACAGCTACGGTACTATGACATATGCCATTTTGGAAAAGTCCCCATGTTTATATCACACTTTAATTCGCCTTTCTCTAAATAATAAATATCTCTAGGTGTTTAACCGACAAGCACAATAGTATATAGGTATAGCATCAGTGAATAGTGTATGAAATGTGAAGAGAGTAAAGCGGTAAAGGTATACTCAGTATAGATAGCCTGCATTACATTTTGCACAATGTTGACGACGACACTATTCTTCGACCCAACGTTGTAGAACACCTCCTCATTGTGCTTTCCCCGTGCTCCCTACCGAAGGCTCATTGGGTGTGACGGTCGCGGAAGCTCCAAAGAGTACAAGTTTAAATTGTTAGCTGTTCCCCTGAGTGGTGATTGAAACGTGTTCTAGGTTAAAGAATACAGGATAATGAGTTCCTTTCTCTTTATTTTTGCTCGATTGCGCCCCTTCGTTTGAATGTAATTGAGATTTAAAAAGATACGTTCGAAAAATATAGGTAAATTTCAACATAACGTCTCTTTTAGAGATAAGCGCGCCTCTGTACACTATCTGTTAAAATTTTATGGTGTAATAGAGAATAATGAAAATGATTTCAAAACAAACTATCTTTAACAAAAGTTTTGCATTAGTATGTAGGTAGGTAATATTATTTAAGTGCGTTATATCTTCCCCTAGTATCTCCGCAATAACATAGATTCCCATTAGCGCTACAATCAACGCACCTTGAGTAGGTACGAGTTCATGACGGTTTAATTTAGAGGCAATAGAGCGTGCCAAACTTAATTTTCAGGCTCGCCGCAGATTCCTTTGTACTTACGTAATATTGTCGGATCATCGAACTTCAGTAGTTCACTCTAGTTTGGGTAACATGATGAACTTTACCCGGTGTGACGGTGTGCTGCTATTGTATTTGATATGTAAGGATGTTACGAGTAAATCTCAATATTCTCGGTAGCTACATTCGTGCTGTATTACCCCTATAACTCTATTATATGATCTTTATGCACCCTACGGGGTTGTATCAACTTGGTATATAAGTATCTTCTAAGTTGTATAGAATCGAGGCTATCGTTTCAACGTAATGTGATAGATCATTGATAATGACTGTCAAATAATAGAGTTGTTGGGTTGATTTATTCAAGGTAGGTACAAAATCACGTGCGATTCTGGATCAATGACTCCTATAAAAGCCTGATTAAATAACTAATGCAACGTCGAATTCAACTGTTTTTTCTTCTAACAAAATCCGAGATTTTGAGTTTTCAAAACACGATAGGCCACTTAGCGTCCCGTGTCGCGACCGATCGTAACTCAGCTACGTTCGGCACGGCTGCCATATTGGTCCCTTCTTTTTCGGTGGAATTTACTGCGCAGCGCTGCCGGGGGCCGCCGCTATCGCTCTGAAAAGATACTCACCGGATTTATTTACCATCGATTGCATTCGGGAGCGGTCACTGTGACCAATATTTATGTTACGCAGACTCAACCGCGTGAAACGCTAACAATGCGCAAATACATTTAAAGTTACGCCCTTAACCGCGTATCGGACTTGTCTCATATTTTTTTCTCTTCTTTAGCAACAGGTTTCTTTTTCAGATTTATTTGTTTCCCAATGTCACTGAATATTTCATATAAATACAAATGTAATGCATGTTTCCTACAGGCATATACGCACGGGACTACTGCAGTTAAATGGCTATTATCTCCATTATTTTTCTCTTTTATGTGCCAAACTTTCTTTCCCTAGAAATATCAACCTCTATATCCTTTCTCTATATTAGTACCTATATATATGTTCTCCTATTATTCTAGCTTGTCTGTATGGAGCGGTAGCCGCATCACTATCAAAATAACTTCCACGGTGTCTCAACTGCCCCCGGGTCCACACCGGACGATCCATCGCGCTCCGATCGCGCGCGGCAGCAGCGCGATCCAAAGATGCAGGCGGTGTGGACGTGCCGCGCGCGATCCATGCGCACGTATTGGAGCGCGCGCTCCCTACCTCGCGCGATCCGTGTGCGGTCGGTTTTTGTGCCAGCCTCAAAGGTGCCTCAGTTGCGTGATGCGCGCGGTGTGGACGGTTGTGTTGGTTCGCGCGATCCACCTCGCCATGGACATCTCAGAAAGTCGCCGTTTGATATCGCTTTATAAAGAATTTAAATGTTTATGGGATCCCAAAGATTCTAATTACACCAATAGAGGTGTTAGAGATGATGCTTGGCGTCAGATTTCTCGTGAAATGGGGAATAAGTCGATCGAGAACCTAAAGAAAAAAATGCGATCTCTGGCGGGAGGCTACAGAAGGGAGAAACACAGAGAGAAGCAAAGCCGTATAACTGGATCCGGTAAGAAAACAAAGCTACTTTTTATCTGTAGGTATTAAAATTATATATTTTATTATAAGTAATTACATCATAATATTTACTGTGGATTTCACGTGATTTCGCTTTTTACATTTAAGCTGTTAGAAATACACGTGGTTATTTTAATGAGTAACTTGTTTATTTCAGGTGCTCAAGATACATATAAATCAAAGTGGTTTGCGTATGATGACTTCGACTTTATGGCGGATAAAAATGAACCCGGAACCACACGCGATACATTGGAACATGTGAGCTATTAGTTTACTGATATTCATTTTGCCAAACTATTGTATGGTTTGTAACAAAGTGTCTTGCTAAGTGGGACCGTATTGTAGTGGCATTTTCTGTTGCTCTTCTTGGTACGACGGCCATCGGTTGTAGCGATTGTGATGGCGGTTCATTTCGCCAGCTTCCAGGTATTACATCTCCATTCTCCTGTACTGTATCAAACGTTCCTGGCGATATAAAGTTAGGATTACTGCGTAAGTAGTTATATAGATGAACCGTTGCCAGCACGACTTTAGTCGCAGTTTCTGGTTCCAAAAGCATAGGTTTACGCAGGACTCTGTAGACAGAACTAAGTACTCCAAACGCGTTTTCAACTACTCTACGTGCTCTTGACAGTCGGTAGTTGAAAATTCTTTCACAAGAACCCCTTTCCCGTGTACCATCGTATGGTTTCATAGTATAATCATTAAGCTGAAAAGCTTTATCACCTAGTATATAATAGGGTACCTCAATTTTATAGGGAACTTGCAATATCTCCGGTGGAGGAATATTTAGCTCTTTTTTTTCAAGTTTTTTATATAAATTTGTGCTTTTGAACACGCCTCCATCTGATATTCTGCCTTTAGTCCCAACATTCACATACAGGAACCTATAATTTGCATCTACTAATGCAAAAAGAACAATACTAGGAAATAATTTGTAATTATCAAAGTCGTTGCCACTATTAAAAGGCGATTGTATAGCGACGTGTTTGCCGTCCATCGCTCCTATCACGTGTGGGAAATTCCACTTATTCTCGAATTGCTGAGAAACTGTACGCCATTCTTCTTTAGTTGACGGCACCTGAAAATAAAGGAGATCTTAATTATAATATAAAGCTGAAAATAAGAATAAGCAGTAAATAGTAATAATAATTGTTGTTACAGGTAGAATCTGATACGACTGAAGGGGAACTTGAAGTTAATACTACAGTGAGCGAAAACGAGAACAGTAACATTACTAGTCAGATCAGAGTAGAGAGCAGAATGATCAGAATGCACAATCCAGTGTCCAAACAACAAACAAAAGAACAAAAAAAAGAAAGAAAACTACTTCTAATAATGCAGATGACATATCAGATGAAACTCTTTCAGAGGCTTTCCAACTTCTGCAACAATGTGCTCAGCCACCACAACCGGAAACTGATTCTTACATTGCTTTCGGGCAGTATATATCTACTGAATTGCGGAAATATGATGCAGTAACATTAGTTAATGTCAAAAATGCTATATGCCAAGTTATTTTTCAAGCTGACACAGGAAGATATGGGGATAGCAATTATGGATATTACACTAATTCATATCCTGGCACACCAATAGCATCCACTTCATCACAGTCCCAGTCTCTGCAACCTCAAAATTATCCAGCTCCAATTCCACAGACATCACCGTCTGCTCATCTAGCCTCCAATTCATCGCAGTCCCAGTTTCTGAAACCTCAGGATTATTCACTTCCACAGTCACCACCGAATTAAATAAGTACCTACCTATATCATGCTAAACATGTTACTTCTTTAAATTATGATTGTAATACACTACTTTTTTATTGAGTAATAAAGTATGGTTTTACTTACCTTTACATAATCATTTAACAGGTCAATGATGGCTTCACAAACTTCAGGAATAATTATCGATATAGACTGTTTGGAAATGCGGAACAGATACTGCAAACTGACGTACGAATCTCCAGTTGCTAAAAATCTCAATGTTAGTAATAATCTTTCCTTCACAGTAATGGCATCTCTATAATTTGTATCATTCTTTCTTAGCTTGTTATTTAATAATGAACACAATATCTCAAATTGATTAGCATTCATTCTTGCAAAATTGTGTTCAACTTTATCTGACACTAACTCTGCGTACAGCTGAGTCCCAGATTCCAAGCGATTTTTGTAAATTTGTTTCACCCAAAACCGTCGTTTTCTTTTTTGTGATTTTATGCGCAAGCATTTAAGAAAAATAAAAGTTACTGCTCGTTGTACGTGTGACTCCATATCGTACAAGAGTTAGACTGGCTGAATCACGGATCGCCTTAGGATCGCTTGGAGCGCATATTTGGGATCGCAAAAGAGTGGATCGGCCTAACACGATCCACGATCCACGTCCGCGATCCTCGCGGATCGCGGGACTGGCGTCCACCCGGCTTAACCTTGCTTACTCCCGCCTATAAACCACTGATAAGCGATTCTCAAATAAATACAATATATACAAGAAATAAATACAAGATAGACGGTTACTGCTGTAATATTATTAAAATGGGAATGGATTATATACACGTAAAATGTAAATCTTCTATGCTGCTCTGGGAGTGAAAAAAAAAGTATAATACTACAGCTGCTTCTCTTCCCGGGCATACTGTACAGTACAGTCAGTAAAGGGACAAGAGGGTCTTGGTGTTTTGTAGGCGATGGGCTGACCACCTGTCACTACTAACCGAACTTGTACATCTCAACTATACCCTCAAAATTGGTCAGAAGTGGCACCATGTGGTTCTATCGGCCCTTGGTGCTCTTACTACCCCGTAAGGGATAAAGGCGTGATTATATGTATGTATGTAAAATGTAAATAGTCACTATAAATTTATTTTATGTAGTTATGCAGTTGGTAAGGTGTATGATATAAGGGGTAACTACACAGTCGCAATCATATTATACACTATTATTAACAAACTTAGTATCTAAATTTAAACGCTAAGAAGAAATTCAGATGAACGATAGTATGAGTAAATACTTATTTTTGACGCAAGAAAACTTGTAATCTGTGACTTTTGTCAGGCGCAGCTTCTCTTTGTCCCCGATTGAATTAGGATTCCACTTATGATAGTGATTCTGACCGCGTAAAAAGAAATTTATTCCAAAAATACCAAACTAAATCGTGTAGTGTCACGGATTTCGGCTAGTTTTTTAAATGAAATGTTTGACTCCGATAACACTAACATAAATAGTCCTAACGTCTTTCCGAACGGTATGTTTATTCTTTCCGGAACTGTATTACAATATACGCTTAAGTTATTTAAGGTAATTGAGTAGATAACGACGGTATCTCGAAAAGATACTGGCTAATAAATCGTTTTCCGATTTTTAAATCATTTGTATCGTTAATTTAAAAACCTTGTCTTGGCCGTGTAACAGTCAGTCGAATTTATAAGTTTCGACAGAGAGTGCACTCTTTGTTTTCACAAAGGAAAGTTGTGCCTTTAAAAGTGTTCAGATTCCGAGATTAGTTCACTTTGTACCTTGTTTGTGGAGTTTTTTTCTAGACTTTAGTTGCTGCTCGAATAGTATTCCTCGTACCTACGTTGATTCCCGTAAAGTTCTACGTGCTTTTTATAGGCAAACTAGTGGCCCATGACATGACTTCTTCTGCGTGAACTTTATAAATTTGGAAAATCCTTTTTCATAGTTACTCCCCTACACTCCCCGAGGAATATACATTGCGAAATTATACCCAGTAGTTTCAGCTATGCGTCAGTCAATTAGTCACTCTCTCAATAACAGAAGTTAATTTGATGATGTTTAATATTAAGAAGTGTGAACCTGCCTTACTAAACCTATCTTAATTTCAGTACATAATTATCAATATCACAGGGTCACATTGATGTTTTCACATAAAAAATGTAGCCAAGCGTAAGTTGTTATTCCGAACAAAGAGGTCCGTGCTTAGTAGGCCAGTTTATTTAAGTAAAATTTATTTTTGCGCATGGTAACTTTTGCTTTAAATGTTTGCTAAAGTTATAATATCAAACTTTTTTGGTTATATTTTGTTCTTTCTGCGACTTACGACTACTCCACCGATTTTGTTACGTATGTACCTATATATTTCCTGTTTGAGAGTTTAGCTTTAAAATGGAGTCACGGTATTCTAAAATGGTCCATAATTATTCAAAATTCAAAGGTCCTCCTGGGTAATAACGAAAATTGGGACTTGTTTGAAATTATTATTTGCATCTACAAAATCAATTTTGTAGGAGCTTATTAGTTTTTAGGTAATTTTTTTTATTTGTATGATACCTGTGGTTATCGAGTATGTTTTTTTTAACTTTGTATAAAATTAAAGTTTGTTGATGATATATCAAATGTTTTTATCTTAAAGCTTAAACTCCGTCTTTTGTTTACAAGTTGTTTTGAAATAGTTTGGCTTGTTATTCTTGTGTAATCTGGATAGTTTTATCTGATAGCTCTGCCTGGTGGTTAGTTGAACATTGTTTTGCCTGTAGCAACGACTAAGAGGAGAGGTGATACATAGTCATTAGTTGACTTACGACCGCCAATGTAGACTGCGGTACGCAAAATAATCTATTCATTGATTTGTTCGTCGATATCAACGGCTACACTACTTGTATTTGGTGAACAAGCGTCGATAAAGAACATCTCCTTCGCCCTTCCTCCATTGTTTTGTCCATATGAGGCCCCGCTAAAGTCTGCTTTGGTTGCCTCTTCAGGCAGGCAGGATCTTCTTTGTCTAAGAAATAACTTTGTTGAAGTGGGAAACTATGCGATAGATCGCACAAAGTGCATGCCTTCATAGGTTTTTAGTGCATCAGTTTTAAATTTGAGACTAGTTTACCAGAATTTCTGTTATATCAATATGCCTTAGGGCGAAATTTTTATAAGAGCCGTACACTTTACACATAACATCATTGTCAAATCGTCGTTTGATCTAAATTTCATCTCACTTTTTCTTATTTCTTTTCTTAAAAGAATGCACAAGAATAGAGGAATACTATATTTTAAATACTTCATTGTAATAGCTTGGCATTTGTAGTGTTGTTGGCCTGTTTACGTAGAGCCACATGTAACTTTGCAGGTTACGAGTAGTCATGACGATACCCATGAAGTATGCACAACCAACTTAACTGCCGGAATGCGCCACAAATGAGTAAGCTGAACTTAATGAAGTCATCCCTCTAGTAGGTACACGCGTACTTTTATAAATACATCAGCTTCCACATAATACCTTCGTAAATAAGATCGTAGCCGTCTACAAATGAGGATAATTCCTGGCTTGTGTACCACCCGTTGCATTTTCTTCCATGTATATCACCGGGCTGCCGTCCGTACGATACACCCGTCCCAATTACACGTTGGAATCGCTGTCCACCGTAATTGGATTGGACTGCCAACCGGACTTGTTGGCATTTTAATTGTGCTATTGTGACGCCGGACACCGTCCAACGTTCGCCGCGACACCGATAGATAAACCACTTTTTTATTTCGCGCACCTAAACCATTACTACTAACGACTCATTAAATTCAACAGCCAATCAAAGAGCGGTAATCCGTTACTGAGACTAAATCTTTCTTCTCACGATACAATAAGAGAAAAACAAGCCAAAAACGCGGTGAGAACTACGCTCGTCAAAGCGTCAAATATTTCTTGAAAGGGCTAAAGTCGGCGTATTTTGGGAAATCGAGACTATAATGGAATGACAGACGCGTACCACTGAGCCTGGTTCGAAGAACTGTTCATCTTGAATTAGAGGAATGAGTGAATCTTGAATTCTCGGCATAGGGCGTTAACTATTCGAGATCTTCAAATATTTTGACCGAATAAAAAGTATTTGAGTGAAGTTTGACGCCTCTGTGGGAAAATAAAGTTACAACTAACTGTGTGATTAATATTTGGTTTATACAAACCAAGCCAGTAGTATTATTTTTCGGGATTTTTGTTTACTGTATCAAAATGAATACAACGTAGAAAAAGGTGTGTTGGTTGATTTACTCCTATTCCATTTACAAGTCCGATAAATCTTTACAAACTGGGTCCATACATTTAAATATAAAGATGATTCTTGTTCCCACTTTTTATATTGTTCATTTTGCATTAACCCTGTTCTCTAAAGAATCCGTTGTCGGCAAAACGCGGCCGCTCGGAATATTTTATACAAATTTTAGAAACAAGAACAAGATTCGAGTGACAGGTACACTTATTTGTATTGCTTATTTTTGTTTAGCGGAGTTTATCGGATACCGATCAAGGGGCGGCAGAGTCTCGGATGAATAAAATAATACAGTTCTGCGTTTACCATGCCTATTCGCTCTCTAATAGAAGTTTGGGTGGTTTAATAGAGTTTTGAACTTCGCTTTTCATTTCTATAATGGCCACGCGATTGTTTGCTGTCGTTAATTTGAATTTTATGCTCCAATTAGCATCAATTAAATCTTATTTCTATCTAATGTTGGCTTGCGCTGTCTGTTGTCTTATCTTTGTCGCTGATTATGGTTATTCTCAATACCATTGTTTGATTGCCTTTGATGGTTTGTTATTTGAGGAATTCATGAAAACATTGTCCACAAAACACAAAATAATACGAAAGACATCGCATCATTAGCACATGATTTACAACTACAAAAAATATACCAATATATGTATAAATTCAGCAGCAAGCGTTGAGCTTTTCTTACATCTTTAAATTCTAAAGTTACATGTTTGGTTTTAATTCTTGTTTTGTATACTTTGTCGCAGTCCAATGTCGCCCCGAAATCTGGATTCTTTCCGCGTCTTCTACGAAAAGGTATCGAATACTTCGCCTTTGTATCACTTTTTATAATGTCCCATACTTTGCTGCGATTCTAACATTATTTATGGTCGACGCCATAGCAGCAGCTTTCTTGAATATAAAAATATTTTCGACTAAAAGTTAGTGAATATATTGCAAGTTCTGAATCAGACATAGTTGTTAATTCATTATATTAAGAGTTCCGTTTACTTAAACTTTCTCAGTTTATTAAAGCAGTATTTCAACGAATATTTATCGGAGCCGTGTTTTATTTCAGAAACTTTATCCAACAAGTAATTGTAGAGCACTTATTGGCGTATTAAGATCCGCTGATTTCTAAATAATAGTGCTAACAGAAATAAATCACTTAGTGCCTCCGGTGTTAGGCCCCTCCCGACTAGATGCTGTTTTATCAAGGAAGTTGTAAGTACGCGTAATGGACGTACTTAGATCTACGAGGCGTCAATTCTATCTGGGGCAAATCACTGCCTATTTAGGTTGTCTACTAGATCTGGTTAAAAACTTTATGTGTCAATACAATTTTTACTAGGTGTACTTTATAGATTGGAAACTTGTGTTGTGCAATAACAATACTTCTTCCAAAATAGGAAACTTATAATGATTTAAACAAGTAAATGTTGCTCGGTAGCTAGAATCAACTGACGGCTTCGGTGTTGCGCCATTACGAGAGCTGTAACGTAATTAATTACTTATAGATATTTCATTTAAAACGTAAGGTACACCTTAATTATGTAATAAAACTAATTCTCTAAAATCACTTTTCAAAGCGTCTTTCCAAAAAATCTTAATAAGGAATTTTATTTTTTAATACTGTTGCAATTTACTTGTTTACAACAACTATTGGAGCGTGGATTACTTTCCAATTCTAAAATAAAAGTCAACTTCAAGTATTATCCGAACTGCGGTAAATAACTATTTACATTAATAAATAAACCAACCAAGAACTTGGTGTTTAGACAATGTAACATCGTTTATCATTGACGTTTGTTTTCACAACACTCCCACTATATAATATAACTAGTGGACGCGCGCCCGCTACGTCCGCGTGGGGTGTAAAAAAAATAAAATGTCGAGGTGTCGTAGGCTGTGTGTTATTCTGACCTGTAAGCTAATATTATTATAAAGTTTTATTAAAATCGGTCCAGCAGTTTGGCCGTGAAAGCCAGACAGAAGACAGACATACTAACGCATTTTTAACGCAAAAGCATTTGGAGTTCACTACGTGACTAAATGAAGGCTTCCTGTTCGAGCTAACGTGTCGGTGACGAATCTCTATCGATTTGTTTAAGAAATAATGTTACTTTGTCTAAGGCCCACGTGAGTTTAGAAAGTGAAACGCAATATTAGTTTTAGGAGTAGTTCTCACAGTGTTTTTGTGGTTAGCCAATTTAAATTGACTGGAGATATTATTACACGGCGTGATTACCTACACGGTGATCACATTACAATGACAGGGAGTATAAATAACATCATGTGTAATTGCACTGACACTAATCGTACCGTTCCCTTTAATACGGAACGCATGTCTACATTGATTTTTTTTGTACAGCGACAGTAGTAATTTCGCTGTTATGTCTGTCATTATTGTAAGAATGTGCCGTTTCTATGCAATCATAGTCAACGATTTGAGTTGCGTGCTTGCCTACATTAAAGAAATTGCGCCTGACACTAAAGTGTCGCACTTGTGTATTTCGGCAGAAACGGAAATTGTGAAAACGATATTGCTTTTACTTAAGCATGGATTTTTCCTTCGTTTTTGTTTTTTGATCATACATGTACAGTTAAAAAAGTCATTTCACTTGCTTTCTTTTCAAACTTTTTGTGTGTATAACTAAGGAACTCGGGCATTCTCTCAGGCGATAAGCTAGCAACTTGTCACTGATCATTAACATATGTCCCTGTTATGCTTAACATGACTGTGGGATTTCCCTCATGATCCTGTCGAAAGAACATAGCTGTGTCTATATGTATGTATGAATGTTGCAATAAGACAACCTCATTTTACACATACGGCGTAGGTAGGTATGTGGTTTTTGTTTTGTTAGCCAATGTCTAAGTTATTCTGCTGCGTCTCATCTCCACTTCCCTCAGTCGTAGGGCGACATCTAGTCAAACCAGTTTATCCTGTAGATCCCTATCAAACTCATAACTCAAATATGGTGTTAATTTAATTTTCCGATGAAATGTTTCTGCCGAGAAAGCGCAGTGCCTAGAACTCCATGTGTGTATCGCTCCATAACTTCCTAGATAGAACCTAGTAGGTACATAAAATTTAAGTATCATCTCCGGAGATAAGGACCGACCATTACAATTACCATTGAATCGGAAAAGGGCAATCAATCTGACACACGTTTTACACTCCGATCGGTATCTAGCCCAGAGTGTCTGAAAAAGGCCAAGATGCTCGAGCCGCCAAAGAGAGCGACGACTCGCTCCATAAAAGTGCATCGGTTTCGAGCTTTCGATTAATTTAATCAACCGTATTGATTAAATGTCAGGTGCCCAATTAAATTATCGATGCGAAATCGACGATGGCCGTTTTGCACTTCTGTCCCTGAATAATGAGTATTTATTATTTCGTTAGTGTCTTGTGTCACATTAAGAGCGTTGAGAATAACTGTGTATATTTATTAATTGCGCAATTTATCGGTGTTTAATTATATTATTCCTTGTATTATAATGATGACAGAAAAAGTAGGTTATCGAGAGTCTATAAAAGGAATTACATGTACAACTAAATACATTTGTCTCTGTGTAATTAAACAGGTCAATAGTAGGTACTTACCTATTTCTACGGAAGGTACCGCGTACCTTCAAAAATTAAAAATAAACCAAATAAATACTTAGTGTATCACATTTTTACATAATACAGTAAAATTCAGCTCGCAGAGCCCTGAAGGCCACTCCTTTTAATATACCCAAATAGGTTTTATGAGTCTAAGCTAGTGTACGTCGTAAGTCGCTCTATAAAATTCTGTTACAAGCAAACAATGTTATAAGAATAATATTATACAACTCAAGGATTTCTTATGTTCACACTCAAGTTCAAGTGTCAATAAAATTTACATAATTGTGCATAATATTTCAGACATTTTTAATGGATATTAAAATGTATACATCAAAACGTCTTGATCAAGGTATTTTAACTACAAGGCCCGTGTGACACGAGCTGATAGCTGTTCAAAAGCGCTCGTGTGCTAGGACTGCCAATGAACACGTTCACCAGACCTCGCCTTTTAAACCTAGCTGGTGTCATTATCTTCATTATCTCCAACAGTTTCAATACCACCATATTTAGCTCTATAACGTTTCACTTTTTATTTACATACAAGTACAGTAGTCTCAACATTCAATGGTATTTTTGTTACAATGAAACGTGTAATTTTAGAATTTTATATTATTATTTACTATAGAGGTCTGTAGTGTTTATATAAGTTACTGGTTTGATGAAAGTGGCGAATATTATAAAATGCTTGTCAGGACTTGTCAAGTTTTATTTCAATTGTAGCCATTGCTTGCATATGATTGAGATAATAATATCCTACCGGGTGAATATTTAATTTTCTTCAATAGTATTGGATATTGGATTTTTTAAATTATGCTTTTTATTTTATTTTATAAATCTTCACCCGGTCGGATATTATTTTCTCAATTACATGCAAGCAATTGCTAGAATTTAAATAAAACTTGACAAGTCCTGGCAACCATTTTACATTATTCGTCACTTTCATCTAGATCACCGGACATTTACTCGTAAGTGCTTGTTTTCATCTTTTAAGTTTTTTATTATTACATAGTTTGTTTCTTTTTACGCAGTCGGGTTTTTGGATTTTTAAAATTATGTTTTTTTATTTTATTTTATACTTTCTTTAGCTAATATTTTTACTACTAATAGGTAGTAATAGGTTGCTACTAATAGGTAGCCTTCAAGAAACATGCTCGACATGCTCGGCTGCAAGAACTTTTCGTCTTGCTGCTGTCTAAAAACTTATATGCGAGAATGCTGGTTACGCAATTTTAAATCGATATAGATCCTAAGCGGTCACTCGGATCGAAAAATGTTGAGAAAAAACTGATAATAATTTTTAAACACCTATTCAACGATACCCCACTTGATATAGTTTGTTGACTTTTTTTTTCATTTTCACAATATGGCGTCCAGTGGTCTTTAGTGACACTTGCCGGACTAAGAGGAAACGATTGACATGTGAATCATAAAAATCGGCCCAGGCGTTTGGTCTGTATAGTGCTTCAAAAAAACATACATACATAGGCTGTTAAACACATTACCACTCCTTTGCGTCGCGCAGTCGGGTAATAATATTATGATCATAACTATTTTATATCATTATTTTGCTGAACGACTACACACATGAAAAAATATTACTGAGATAAATAAACAGCAATAGAATAAAACAAGGAACAAGTTAAATATTAAAGATACATACTAGGGACAAGTTTAATATTGAAGATGCATACTTAAGTACTTATAAGTTTATTAACCGAATGACACACATGCACATTTACTAAGGTTTTTTTTACTGGGTCAGATGTGATCATGCGTGAATGCATGATCACATCTGCAAACAACCAGGAAATGAACCTTCACCTCACGTATACTTGCAGTACTACAGCTATTTTGGTAAACACCCATTTACCGTTCAAGATCTTAAAGGTACCATCGTGCAAGGTAATGGTAGGTAATATTAAAATCAGCTACATATTGAAGATATTTATTTCTTTTACAGTCGTTTTTTGACTAAATTAATGGTGGAAAAAGAAAATTAAGTACTAGGTAGTCAACTATGGGAAAACAATAAGAATTTTCGTCTAACGAGTTATAAATTTACAAATCTTATCCACGAACTGCTTGAATAAGTATGTACGTGGAAAATTTAATGTTTTAGACATAGACAGATCTTTATTTGCTAAAACAACACACACATTACACTAAAATTGGCAAAGTGGTGGTACAATTTTTATGTCTAACAAAAGTAATGTGCGATGTGTCACAATCCTGACTCAGCATGTATTATAGACAAGTCTGCAACGCAGGTAATTCTGCCAGAACTTTTTCATGATTATTCGCGCATTGTTTCGCTTGATTATCAAATTTTCGTGTTGAACATCAAATTCCACTAAAAATTACCATACTCTTACCAAACTATTCAGTTTGGCTTTACCTGTCACCCTCAAAGGAGGGTTTTTATTAAATCTCGTTACGTTCCCTTGATTTAACTGTCTTGACACTTACACATTTTATTTGATCGTTTTCTCAACTCTTGTGTGCAAATTTCGGTTCTGTAAAATTAGTCAAGGTGCTTTGTACGAGCGGAATTCAATTAAGTCCGAACGTTTTTGGTAGATTGAATTTGCCGAGGCTCTGTCTTCGAATTTGCAATAATTCACTGTGATTATTATTTTTCATTCCGTTATTCTAAGCATTCTTGCAAGATTAATCGTAAAATCTTATGTGTATTCTGTTAATACAAACTTGATAGACCGCTATAAACGCGGTTAATAGTCATATGATTAGCACATTGCAAATTAGTCTTGTTATCCATGACGAGTCGAGGCGATGCATCTCGCATACAATTGCTGTATCATTGAACGTTGGAAATGGAACTGGTCTAGTAGGTTATTGTAGATCTCTAGAACGAACGTAACTGAAAAGTTTCCGTTTGCCAAGTAAGTTGAACTTTATTTACATGTGAGTTGAGAGTTTAATTGTGTTTAACATGTCGATGTTTTCGTTTAGTTATTCTAAAAATATTTTTATTACACAGGTTTAGATCTAGAGATACATATTAAATACTTAAGTGAACAGCGAAATGGCAAATTAAGTTAGACTTCACGCAGCTGCTTGCAACAAAATAAAAAAATAATTTCACTTCCAATGTTTGTGGAACAACTTTCCCAATTTTGCAAATTATACGTTACTTATCAAATCAATCAACACGACAAGAGCATATCAGAAAATGCCGGGTGACAAGGTCCGAATGGGTGTTAATTATACGTATAATTGTAAATATACGGTCAGGAGGCCTAGTGCCAGGTAGAAGGTATATAGTGTTACAGCGCAGAGCAATTTTCACGTCACTGCGCACTTTGTCATTATGCATCAGGATCGTGACGCCTCGAGACAACTCGCAATTATTATGTATGTAAAAGAAATTCTTTCTGATATAGAACAAGAAGTGCAATAGAACGGGTGAGGCAATGTAGTTGTGCCGCTGCAGATTCACGCTTAAGTCTTAATACAAAAGTTTTTCTATTGCATCGAGACATGATTTTATTTGTTTTAACTTAATTATTTTGTGTTTGATGAGGTTGCTATAGGTAAATTAAATTGGTATGTTACCTAATGTATTTGATTAATTATGACTTGACTTATCTTCTCTTGCGAATATTTGTGTTGGCAATCTAACTTGAAATATGCATTAATACTTTTGAACCCAACTCTTTGAAATGTATATTTCGTACACTGAACCAAATCTATACTAATAATATAATATATTATTATTATATAATATATAATAATATTATAAAGCTGAAGAGTTTGTTTGTTTGTTTGATTGAACGCGCTAATCTCCGGAACTACTGGGTCGAATTAAAAAATTCTTTTTGTGTTGGATAGTCCATTTATCGAGGAAGGCTTTAGGCTATATATCATCACAGTGCGACCAATAGGGACGAAGAATAAGAGGAAAATGTGGAAAAAACGGGGAAAATTATCCAACTTTGGAGACTTCCGTTGCGTGCGCTGCGTAAACGGTTCAAGTTATCCAAAAAATATGTATGAAAGAATAAAATGACGTAGAAATGATATGAAAGAAAAAAATTGAAGGTCTAGACTGCCTGATGCAGAACCCTTAGCAGCCCAGCTAAACTTTGAGAGATATGAAAATACCGTCTTAGGAAAAGTTGCTCAGCATGATAAGCACTTTCTAATAACGTAATAAAATTGAAGGTCTAGATAACCTGATGCAGAACCCTTAACAGCCCAGCTAAATTTTGAGAGATATGAAAATACCGTCTTAGGAAAAGTTATTCAACATTTTAAAAGAATTCAATTCCCTGTTAAGTTATCTTTTGCTGTAACAATTAATAAATCACGTTTGCCACGTTTAAACACGTTGGAATTGACTTACGTCAAGACTGCTTTTCACACGGCCAATTATATGTCGCGTTGTCAAGATCGGGTTGCGGAGAAAATCAGTATGTTCTTCTGCCACAAGAAAATAAAACAAAAAATATAATTTACGCAGAAGTACTTTAAAATATTTTATTCTGTTTGTTGACGCGGACGAAGTCGCGGGCAACAGCTATAGTTTATATAGGTACAACTGTCGAAAATATACTTAGAAATAGAAATGAGCATTTTAAAATCTTGCGATCTTACAGTGGAATCCCACAAGGTTGAAGAGTCTCCACAGACGCTGCAGTTCCAGAAGTTCACATTATTATAACGAGCTAGCGGCGCGGCGGCTCGGTGCAAAGCAAACTGTGCCCACGGCCGCTCGAATAACCGATACTTTGCCGTAATAGCCACGATCGAGGCATGCGATAACAAGCCGCCGATAGCTGAACCCGTATTTTATTTATATATCAGCTCGCCTCTTTTTCAATAACGCTTTTTCCCTCTCGCAGCGGAAATTTTGCTCTTTTATGGCATGGGGGCTATGCTCGTTATTTACTAAGGTAATTATCCGGCTATAATGCTGAATATTCAAGGGACAAATTGTCGACCAAGTGACAGTTCCCACCGCCTCTGAATGGAACGTCTCGCGTGCTCGGTAAACGCATCGTCACCTCACATGTCTTTTATTTTGCCAATCGAGCCCATTTAGCTATGGAATCGTTAAGGATTTTTTATGATACTTCAATAATTTAAATGAAACAAATGTTTGTTTTCATGTAGTTATATTTTTTTGTCACTTTTTCTACTTAAATTCTCTAATATACCTAAAGTTGTCAAAATCGCTTGTAAGTGACTTCCTTATTGGATTACAGGTACTTAGAATTAGTTCGACGGCTTGGGGCATTAACCACTTAGACGTAACTTCTTGTGCAAACTCCAAAACTTCCAAAAGCCTTCGACGTAAGGCGAAGTTAAACAAACAGTCGAAATTTCAAGTACGAAAAGGAGAGCAGTATAAAACGAAAGAAAAAAGAAACATGGCGAAATTTCTTAACCATTCCACTGCTAGCATATTTGTTTTTGAGGGGGTGTGGAAGTATTACGTTATTCCTAATACTTTAGCGTTTAAAAGAGAATGCCAGCAGCGGCGCCTCGGGTGCGGGTTCGTTAAGGAGCGCGCTGCGGAACCATTGTTAACGTTTTTAATTCACGTGTCCGGTGCACGCGCCTTCCCTCGTGCCCCGAGACTGTGCTGGGAAATCTCGCTAGAAAATTAACGCCACTATTTTTGTACCTTTTTCTCGCTTGCCAGGCGCTTCTATCTTATTTATTTCACGCTTCGATCGCACCGCTCGCTGCCCGCGTTTAGTTAGTACAATTATATTAATTTCATGTCTTTTAATTTTTAACTTAAGTTTGAATTATTGTCATAAACACTAAGTCAGCGATGATATTTTATGATGTGGGTATTGAACGTTATAACTATTATAGTTAATTTAAGGGTGTTCCAATGATAACCATAAATGTCTTTGAACATATTGGCTTTAGTTTACCACAATGGCAGGAAAGAATGATGCCTATAACACCACCTATCAAAGTACCTGACGGCCGCTAGGAACTATTCAGCTTTACAATATTGATTCTATAATTTGAGATAATAGTATGTTAACAAGAATTCAATTACAGATGCGCGACCCGAATATAGAGAAGGCCACAAGGTCATCGACCGAAAAAATATGGTCTTATATCCATTTTGTCTAGATAGAGGTGAACAGTGAACACAAAAACTTAATTGTTTTGATTGCCAATACACAAACACGTCCGCTTGTCTGTCTGGCAAGTTATCGCCTTAGAAAAGCGTCCGATCTTAATTAGTTTTCACATCTTTGAAGGCGCCTAGCTCGATACGATCTCTCACTTGTTACAATTTGTTTTTCCTCGCAACAAAAAGATGATACTACCTTTTGCTTCACACTCTTATTTGGATGTTTTCCGGTGATGTATGGTGATTGGCTCGGTGGGCCCTGCCGGGTATCTTGTTTATCATCGTGATAATTCTCCTGCCTCAGAAACAATGTAGTGATGGGTCTGCGGCCGGCGGGGCGACTTGTCGACGTTTGATTTGTTTATTGTTTGTGGGTTTTGTTTTTATAACAAATTGATACAACAAGCTGTCGGCAAATTTAATTTGTATTGTTATCGGTCCGTCATCTTTAAGACTAGTTTTTTGTACAGTTGTATTGAAACGTGCGAACATAGTACCTACTTTGAACGTTCATTATTAAAATCGAGATAACAAACCAAACGCATCGACGCGTTCAATAAAGTTACAGAATTGCGTTTCTCTGCCCGTTTATTTACGATTATTATAACTTGTCGTTTTTTTTTCTCAGTCATGATCCTTTCGTCCAATTTAATATTTACTGCTTGTCAAATATTATTCATCCCGTTCCGCCCTCTCCGACTGATTCTTACTTGTTTTTATTTACATGCCGCTCTGTCGAAATTTATTTTTTTACGACTACAATTTGCTAAAGCTTAACTGCTTATAATAATTGTAGAATAACGTCTGAAGGAAAATTACTTATTGAAATAAGCTGTGCCAGTCACTGGTTTGGTTTACTTGTTTAAGAGAATGTCTAGATATTAAAAATGTTTATTATAGTACCTCGTTAAAGAAGTAATGTAAGGTGTAAACTTGTTAAAAGCTCACCCGCTAGCACTTCCACTAGTTATAATACCAAAAGTTATATAAATTGGTAATTTGGTGAATAAAAATGTATACTTTTATGCTGCATAGTTAAATAAGCGAGGAAAACTCTATACTGAAAATTATAGCAATGAGAATGAGTTTCCCACAGTGAATAACTTTAATATGTCCGTGGTCACTCTCACTCAATTGATATCCACTTCTCAATAGTCCTTCTTTCCTTGGCCGACGTACAAACAATCGGGTCCGGCAAATTGAAATCCGACCGAGTGTGAAATGACTACGGCCAGCCATCCTGTCACTACTGACACGTCTAATGCGTACTCCAATGAATTTTAACGGTCACCCAATTTGGAGTCCTTCGATCGAAGTCGGTTTGCTTGAATGGTTCGACACTTCGGTATCGGCTTGTGTTGTGTATGCCTTCGAGTAAGCTTTAGCTATCCATTTTGAGGTATGAAATGACTTACCTAATAGCTTATTTATTTTTCAAGGTGCATTTGTATATGGACTAGATTATTTTCTTAATCATGAATCTAGTCATAGTTATTTTCTAACAGAAATATGTAGTTAAATTTTGCCTTCTTAGAAAACCAATCATGAAGTGACTTTTTTGAATGTATGTAGATACAAATATTATATTTTTATATTTTTAGGTAAAATCCACAATTACCACAGCTAAATATATCTATATGTTTACCTTTAGAATAGTAAGTCACTGTTTATTTACAATACTCAAAGTTATTAAAACGAACGTTAATTGAATACACCCCATTGGCATCAATGGAATAATTTATCGCAAATTTATTTAGACAATTAAATTTATTTCACAATACGACACAATTTTTGCAGTAACAAGCCAAACACTAGCGAACGGGGGACCTAATAACGTCATCAAAATTGAATGGAGTGTGAAATTGGTGGAGTTTTCCAAATGCCGTAATGAATGCGGCAATTTGTTTTTCCTTACAAATGTGAGGCGTTCTCACCTGGCCCAGCGCAACAGATGGGCTGCAGTGTAAGTCACACGCAAGTTGTTGCAACCCGACTGTAGTTTTCGAATTTGTTTTTGCAGTTGTTTGTACCAAGTGTTTTTTATAGAATGTAGATTTTTTGGTAACTTCGCTTGTCGCAGATTGACGTGTCACCGTGTCTAACTTCCATTTTATGGAAAACTGTACGTGAACGTATCTTAATTTTTTATATATCTTCAAAGACATTGGGCAAACGTGTAAAAAATTGTCACCAGACTATTAGGTTCCACGTGATAAGGGTGGCGCCTACCGCCGCTTTTCGGGAAAATGCAGAATAATTATGTTGACTCGTTGGTATCTGCTTCTGAAGACAAATTAACAAATATGCATGGTAATTCGGGAAAGCTTCATCAACACACGCTTTTCTGTTTACCTACTACATTAAGTAATCTGGACTCCTGATAATATTAAGAAAGTTATTTTTTTCTTATTTAAACGTGTCGCTTTTAACTTGTACTACGCACCAGAGCTTGCTTTGAAGCCAGTCTTTCTGTAGGGCACTCCACTGAACGATCATTGTCGACGCGACATTGGGCCGTCGTTAATTATCTCGGCGACAATCGTGTCGCTTAACCTGGTAGAGCTTGCAGTTTTCCTTATTTTTCCCGGTTTTTTCGAATTTGCTTTTCCCTTGTTCGCAGGGGATTTGTGAGAATTTTTACGTGTTCTGTTAAGTATACTGTGCCGTGGATACAGAGTACTGAATTTACTTTTGGACAACATAACGGTGTGTAGCAGCTCCTTATACATAATATTACAAGTATCAAATATGGGTTTATTGTGATAATCTAAATCGTAAAACTATAGGTAATCTATAGATTTTGATACTTTAATTCTCATAATTGAAGAACAAGATTACATTCTTAATTCTTTCACTCTTCATTCTATTCTTAATACTTCCATTCAAAACAGTTTTGTATAATACTTTAATTACCCTTATCCAATAACTTGCAACATTAAGAAAATGAAGACATCACCCCATTCGAACGCAGCTTTAAAACTATTGATATCCCAATTGAAATAATCATCATTTAGATCGAAAAGAGTTCGTCATTTAGATACTGTGATGGATAGAGTAACCCATTAGCGGCTAGAGTGTCTTAATTCTGTGTGTAAGTGCTGTAAATGGTGTGCGGTTGGGGCCTATCATGGGTCTATCAATCAGCAGTTTCGGCGGCGGCGGGCAAGGCGTTATCGAAACAAAGTGGCGGCGATTGATCGCGATGCCGGCCACCTCTTATCGCCCTGATTACTACATTTTTGGACAAACTATTTTCGGCGCCTACTAATTTTAGGAAATGGATGCCTATTTGCGACAAACGATGGGCTTAGTCAGGCTGTTAAAGTATCGGAAGAGTATTATACCTGCAATAATAGATTAGTAGTGAAAGCAAAGCTTTAACGAAGGGATGAATGTTGAATGTAGACGCTGACAAATAGTTTTAAATAGAATATGTGAAGGGTAAGATGTATTTAATCTATAGGAGGGAGTAATAAATACATACATACATACATATAATCACGCCTTTAACCCTTACGGGGTAGGCAGAGCACCAAGGGCCGATAGAACCATATGGTTCCACTTCTGACCAAGTGACAGGTGGTCAACCCATCACCTAGACCCTCTTGTCCCTCTACTGACTTGTACAGTATGTCCGGGAAGAGAAGCAGCTGTATTATACTTTTTTTTTCACTCCCAGAGCAGCATAGAAGAAGAAGGGAGTAATAAAATGTGGGCTAATGTAGATTTATAGAAAAACCATCTACTCTAAAGTTATGGAAACAAGTCTGGAAGAAGGTAATGAGCCCTTAGAAGTAAATTATTTTTAAATACAAATTATCTACAGTCTCTTTAAGAAGATCTATATAGCCTCTGCCAACCCACCCATATGAGACATTATATCATGAGATATTTTTTGTATACGTATGTAATTTTGTAATAAACTATGGTACAAAATTATTATATTTTTCAGTTATTCACAAATTATTGGGGTGTTCATATTATGCTTCTATTATTATACTGTTTATGGACTAAAACCCAGACCTTTGGGTAAGCCTAGAGACAGGTCCTGAATGATGTAAATGGTTTAATGGCCGTCCGAGCTTATACTTATATATATATAATATCGTTGACAGTATTTGATAGAACTCTACAGTAGGTACATAGCCTCCAATATTATCTTTTCATAAACATAATTTTTCATTAGTTTTGCCGTAAGGAGTATGTATTTGTGCCATTTTATAATGTAATTTAAAATACAAAGTAGGTACCTAATCCTTTAATCTTTTTCTAGAATTCATGAGTTATCGTAAAATCTTTAATAACGCCTTTTCATCTGAATCATCAGAAGTAACTGGAAGGTAAACCACCGTTATGTAGCCACGACGTCTAATAAATGAGAACTTAATGTAAAAGAAGGTTCATAAATGGACCCGTATGTTACTTAAAAACGCAATTAAAGCAAGTTAGCGCTGCATTAATCGAGTACGTCCGAGTTACTTTGTTTGCCTCTCGTCGTAAAAAAAGTAATTTCTCCAGCCGGCCCGCGATGCCCCCTGCTATGGTGTCTACCTTAATCACTCATATTTATGTATTTTTTATGATACACGTTAATGAAAGTGCCCCTTTTAAAATTTTTATTTCACCTCCCGAATATATGGAACGTAAAGAATTATGTTTCGAATTTAAAAATGTAATAAACTCCCAAAAATGCCTGATGTTTATTATTCTGGGTATATATTGAATAAATTTATCGCGTGCACTTTTTCGATTTTTTTAAAGTTGTGAACTAAGCTTTATAGATGTTCAGAGAACTGTTTGAATAATGCCAACGATTTGGGGCGCGGATCTTGATAACTTCGGCATTTCTAATTTCGAGTCGAAGCCGTTGTTGTACTGATGCGTAAAATTGTTGGGCAGGCGGCATGATTTTCGCGTCATCCAGATATAAAGGCTCTGTAATTGTTGCCCATCGGCTGGAACTAATACGGGAGAAATGGAACGAGATAGGAGCTGCGAAGGATCGTAGAAAATAATTTATCCGCGACGCGTAGAACAAAGGGCCGGCCACAATGGAACAAAAGACGGTGCGGATCGGGCGAGGGTGTTTTCTGACGGAAGTGTAATACGTGGAATCGATTAGTCGTGCGTCCGATCAGGTTTTTCGTGTTTGTTTGAAAAAGTTGATTGATTTTTTTTTGACAAAAAGAGGTTTGACTTTCGATTTGATGTCAGGTTAACACTAGTGTAGAACGCGAGAAATTGTGGTACAATATGACTAACTTCAAATTTATTAAACTGTAAACATAGTTAACGCGTATTTAAAATTATGCATACCCGCGATGCAACAACTTTTTTATGTGAATTTCGTTAAAGGGGTGGAAGCTAGTAAAAAATGCTGGTTTATTCTCGTAAAGTCAGTAAAAAGTTATCGTTCGTATGATAGTCTAGACTCGGCTGCATCAGAGTTGCGGTGTGAGACGTCAATTTTCAGTAAATCGCCGGGATAGGTGACAGCGTACGACGTGCGCGGTTTCTTCCAGTAGCTACCTGCACTACGACATCGAATAAGAACTGTAGGGTTCCCTAAAGTATATCTTTTAAGGTGTATCAAGTTTTAGGAAATATACCTATATAGGTAGTTAACACTTTATGGTGGTTTTTGCTGAGCGTTTAGATCACCTACATATAAAACATAACATCTGATGATGGAATCTCTAAGGAATCTAGGGATATCCTCAAATATAATAGGCACGAGTAGTCTGTTTTTAGATTTTTATAGAGAATTTTGGTCAGCTACACATAATATAAAGGAAATGAGGGTCTGATGATGGAGCCGCCGAAAAACAGATAGTGGAACTTTTTAGTAACAAAATCCTTCTATGGCAGGGGGAGGCCTACGTCCAGTAGTGGACTGCAACAGGCTTATGAAGATGAAGATAGTTGTGTTAAGTCGTGAAATTATATGTTGCATTAAGCGGTGTCTGAAGTAAGATGGTTATAGAGGAAGAGGTAGACATGAGAATAACGAGATGACGGATAATAGGGATGAATGAAAGAAAAGTACCTACTACATATTGCACCGACCCCAAATGAATGGGAACAGGGCAGGAAGAAGGACTGTAATTATATGTTGCTTAAATAACAGTGTACATGGCTTGCTGCCAAATCTCTCGCCCTATACGAGGCTACCGTCGCCACATACGCATTCTGGATCGATTCCACCTCAAGTGCCTCCGATCCATTATGAGAATCAGATGGTCCGAGCGAGTGCGTAATACCGAAGTTCATACTTTTAGCGTCAAGACAGCTTCAATGTAAGCTTGGCATGAGGCCTACTTAATGCGTCGGCAGCTTCGGTGGTGCGGTCATGTGTCTCGTATGGCTGAGGAGAGATTGGCTAAGCGCATCTTTTTTTCTGAACTGGAGGAGGTCAAGCGGAAACGCGGCGGGCAACTCCTCAGATACAAAGATGTTCAGAAAAGACATGAAGAGATGCAATATAGATCCATCCATTTGAATTTGAATTTGAAATTTGAGCACAACGACCAGAGTGGCGTATGATGGTGATGAAGCAAGTTTACGAGTTCGAAGCTGACCTTGACGCTAAAAGTGATGAACTAAAGACTCGTCCTCTTGCTGCCATTATCTACAATTACAATAATGGCGCACTAACCTGTCCTCTGTGTGCGCGGGCGTTCAGGGCGAAGATTGGCTATGTAAGCCATCTCCGAGCGCATGAACGCTAACTTAGTAATATCTAGGAGTAAAAATGGTCGCCATGACCGAAATCGGTCGGAGGTCATCATTATCATCATCATCATCATATTGTCAGACGTAAAGTTTCGAAGCCTAGGTCATTTCTCTCTTTTGTCATGTAGCCTATTTAATCATTTGCTGGCATATAAATCTGACAATATTATGCCTTCTAAACTTCGTACACGGCTTAACGCAATATATATTTGCCCTTTAGTAAAATTTTACTTTAGTAAGCTCGAGTTTTGGGAGGAAGTCGGTTTTTCGTTTTAAAAAAATTATTAGAGTTACTAGAAACCTGTTCGTCCAGGAGGCTTAGACGTTATGATGGGCGGCAACGAGGTTCGATAACTTTACGATCTTAGCTGTCGCTTATAAAATTATTGCATTGCCTAAGTTGGCTTAAGTCCCAGGGGAGTGGTCATGAGCCCCATGACCCAAGGAATTCGCGCTTGGTGAAAAGCCTAACAAAAGCCGGACAGGCCGGACAACGTTAATTTTGGTCGGACACACGACCAAAAAGCCTGACTCTGTCTGGGTTTATCTGGACGCCTGGCAACCCTACACATAGCGGAGGAAGTCGGTTTATCGTTTTAAAAAAAAAAATTGATTTTAAAAAGCTTAGTATTTTTCTTTTGGGGAAAAAACAAGTAAAATAATAAAATCATTATCTTTTTAATTTTACGGAGAAAAATGTATGGTATAAACAATAGAAAACAGTTCATTTATAGATACGGAACCCTTGCGAGGCGTGATCACGTACTTGGCCGCTTTTTATACGCTTCTGCTCTGACTGAATTTACGTTTTCGAATTTCAAACTTAAAACGTGATGCGGGAGCTAAGTTTGTAGGTATCGTTGCAAAATACTTCATCCCATATTTTAAGATGTGTAAGATTTCTTATCTGAGATTGAACTGAATAATATAATTTTACTTACTTATCTTACTAATTTTTTTCACATTTCCTATCTGAAGTCAACTCTGTTGAAATTTAAATGTTTAATTGTGTCAGGCGTTACTACGCCATTGATGGAAATCAAATTTCCATCAATCTGTTGAATTTTTTTTTCAGGGTAAAACAGCTTAACGGATTATGAAATTTGGTACCTACAGAAGATACGTGGTTAGACCTTAGACTAGTTTTATAAACAAAAGAAAGTCCCTTTAAAATTTAAACTTTATTTTAATGTACCTATAGCATTCCTGTATAAATGAATGTACTTTATTAAGATAGTCTTACGTAAACCAGTATCATACAGCACATAAGAAAATTATGTCACATAAAAAGTGTAAATTCCATTTTTATGCTACCATATCTCATTGTTAAATACAAATACGCCTGGCCACGGTATAAAATATGAAATATTCGCCCTATCATTTTATTCGATCGTAACTTCAAAGTTTATATCGTCCGCTGCCTGTAGCTTAAATGGAGTCAAATTATTGTTTCATAATAAGAGCTTTAATTCAACCATACTGTTGTTTATTAATTGTGCTGTAAAACAGGTAAACTGTTTCTTTATTGTTCTGCATTATTTAAATGCATGCTTGCATCGGTCTAGTTCAGGGATAATGCATAGTTTAAATGCTTTAAATAATAATGGATTGTGGTAGCCGGGTAATTTTTTTATTGGCAGTAATAATTTGAAGCAAAAATGTTGTGTATTATGTTTATGATGCTGTTTCTTCAGCTTGTAGCCTCTTTATAATACTATTTGCTGCACTTATAAGTTAAGCCTGTGCTAATTCGGAATTTAACTAGAATCTAGAGTGCACCAGCTTATCTCTAACTGAAATATTTCAGTTTAGTCAAAAATAACCAAAATTGTAAAACTTCAATATAGCTCGAATCTTGTCATTATCTATTTATAGTAATGTCTTTCTATAAATTTCTAATAGGTATAAATATATTAAAAATTGAAAATATGTAAATAATATTCTGACTACTTTCAATCGTCGTCGTCGTCGTCAGCCTATTGCAGTCCACTGCTGGACGTAGGTAATAGTAGGTAATAGTAATATTAATATTCAGTTAGCTTCACCGTGCCTTATCCTCTTATAGTGATATTAAATGCCGGTATACAGCTTATGGCATCTATTACAATCGCATAAGTGGACACCATCTAGCATTAACTACACTGAGTTGCTAATATTTATAGTGTGGGATAGTCGCTTTTCGATCCTACTTCATTTCCTACCACGTATAAGGCATTATGGTAGATAAGCTTATAGTGAGCCAGCCGGAATTATGGCCTAGATAAAAAAATCGTGCCCGAGTATCGTGTACGGCAGGACGTTCAGCAGTTTCACGACTGACATTTCTAATACAAGGATTTTTAGAAGCCAGTGATGTTTGTTATGGCATTGGTATGATTTTAGATATTTTTTTAAATTAATTTTCTTATTAGTATTTCTTTTATTATCTTGTAACTAAGTATTAATGATTGGGTTTTCATTATTTTTGAAACCTAAAACATGCCTTTTAAATTCAGAGCATTTATCTTCTTCTATATCTATACATATAATAAAATTGTAAGGGATCGATGTTTGTGCACGCTAATCTCAGAAACGGCTGGACCGATTACGATGCAGTTTTCAGGAATGTATTGTGACAGGTCCCATTAACATATAGGCTACTTTTTCTCCCGGGAAAATGTTTGTATCCGGCATAATTTCGATATTTTGTTTTTTTCTGTAGTCCACGCGGACGGAGTCGCGGGCGTCCACTAGTTATTATTATAATTAAATATCGCATTCATCTAAGCCCTTAGGTAGTTCATTACACCCTTAATATTTCCTAAACCTCATCTAATTAACATTGTATTTATTGTCGAAGTCCAAGCATAAGCAGAAAAATTGCTCCTAATTTCGCACTATCTCACCCTTCTTTATCCATGACCGCCCAAAATGGCACGAAAATGAAAATGGATTGTTAAATAGTAACAACGGCGCCACCGTCTACGTCTCCTAGTCAATGTGCGCTATCTTCTCTAATTACAACACTTGGGCGGTTTAGTTCGCATTTTGACCGCCTGCCAACTTACTTGTGCAAGTTTCGTCGTACCCGCGATCTAATCCCGCGTACGATCAGCTTCGCTCATTAACGTGATTTATGGGAGCTAGCGGAGACGTCCCCAAGTCTGCCGGTTGTTTACGATACTGAGCTGGCTCTGGAGATACTTTCATATCGGTTTTGTAAAATAAACAACATTTTACAAAGAGAGAGCTCATCTCCAGCTCAGTTACTCTGTGGCTGGAGGATTAGGATAACATATAATCGTACAAGTCTTACATGAATAAGCTTACGCTTAAATCTCGTGCGGTGTATATAGATAAGTTTCAAACTCGACCACATTAAATTTGGTTGCTTTTGATTTTGGTAAATTGAAGTTATGTATTTACTAATACACAGATTACTTACTGATTTGAGCATAATTGACTAGTCGCTCGTTCAGTATAATTACTTTGGAAGATGGTATAATTACTTAGGAAGATGATATTATACAAAGTTGAAGCAAATTTTATGAAATTGCTAAATCTCGATAGCTGATTATTTCAGCGCGTAGTTTGGAGCTAAATAATCACGTACCTATCAAAACGAATGCATATTATCAATAACTACATAAAAATGTTTCAGTTCATTAGGCGATATATCCACTACAATGTATTCGCCAAACTTTTTATTCAACCAAATTGATGACGAGCTTCGGCTATAGTGGATGTCAACATGGTGGATTAAAAGCTCCACGAAAAAATATCCAGCGCTGGCTAATGAACGAACGACGTGAGCAAATATTAATTGAAATATACTACAGATGCCGGTAAATTAACTACATTACTATTCATCCGTTCGTTTTTGATGGACAGTTTTAAAATAAAATAATTGCCGGTGTAAATAGCGGACTCAACAAGGTTTTTATGACCCAATTGGTTTTTATTCACTTAAAGTGGTTGTAATTATAAAATGGAAGTATTGTACTAAAACAATTAAGTAAATTGAAAACCACGTCAACACAATTTTATTTTCATTAAAATTCGGACCCAGCCATTCATTACAATTCTTGCCATATAGTCTATTAGAATTTTAACACACGTATTGTTACTGCTAACTTTTCCCTTGAAATCATTCAGGTGAGAGATGGTTCTATCTTATTTCTTTGCCTTTAAAATTATATAAGTTTGATTGAAATTTCGATCAATGATGAATATGGGCTTGCTTGACATTTATGTAGTTACGTTATCGCAACTCTTAAACAAATAACTAATCAAGTACTCATGATATAGTTACCTCTTTAGATAGTCTGGTTGAAAACAGTGTGCTACAAATAAATAGATCTTCGCGTAGAGCGAACCATGGCTTGAGGTAGCTTAACCAGTCAAATAGGATGGGTAACTAATCCATTTTCGAGGAAAGGATTACCGCTTAGGAATTAGATCAAACTTTAGAAACTAGACAAACCTTGTTTCCATTGAGCAGGGAAAGCGTAACTTTCTGAATATATTAATACATATTGTATCTGCCGTTTACTTATAGTGCCAGATGTGGTCATACAGGTATGAGATTTTATTCATTTTTGGTGTGATGTACCTATATGTCACTGGTAAAGCTAAAAGATTTGGTTAATTTAGGTGAGGTGGAAATTAGGTTATATCTTGGATAACCCATTAGAGAACGTTAATACTTAATTACTAAATAGTTGGTATCTAACCTAATACTGTAAATATTAAAGTTTGTTTCGGTGATTATGGATGTTTATTCTATGTTTACTAGGTAAGTCCAACTTTGAGAAGGAGGTAACTCGGCGAATCCAACTCGGCTGGGCAGCGTTCGGGAAACTACGAAGCTTATTTGTGTCCAAGATACCCCAGTCCTTAAAGACGAAGGTATTCAACCAGTGCGTGCTGCCGGTGATGACCTACGGTGCCGAGACGTGGTCTCTAACTATGTGCCTCATAAAAAAGCTCAGGATCGCACAGCGAGCGATGGAAAGAGCTATGCTTGGGATCTCTCTGCGTGATCGAATCAGAAATGAGGAGATCCGCAGACGTACAAAGATCACCGACATAGCTGAATGGTCCAGCAAGCTGAAGTGGCAATGGGCAGGGCACATAGCTCGAAGAACTGATGGCCGATGGAGTCGGAAAGTTCTAGAGTGGATACCACGTATCGGCAAGCGCAGCGTGGGAATGCCACCCGCGAGGTGGACGGATGACCTGGCCAAGGTTGCGGACGTCGGTTGGATGCAGGCTGCTTCCGACCGGTCGGAGTGGAGGTTGTTGGGGGAGGCCTATGTCCAACAGTGGACTTCTCAGGGCTATAAATGATGATGATGATGATGATTCTATGTTACTCATTCGTGCGAAATAGAACCGAATAGATTTTTATGAGTATTTAGCAAAACTTTGTGTACTTGGGTATCAGCTAGAAACGTAACAGAAGGCTAAATAGTTCAAAATAAAACAATTCCAATTGTTGTTGTACCCAACCTGTATATCGCAGTTTCAAGAAGTATATCTGTCTAACCCTAAACTAATGTTTGCTTTCTACGTACACAATATGCTCTGGCACCATATACTTTAGCTTCTTAGGGTTCGGTTGCAAATTACTGTTAGCGCTACAATAGGCCTTGTACAGAACCAACAATGCGTACATACGGCTTTAAAGGAGTGCCATTATTAATGGCAAGCCGTTAGAAACATCGGCATGCGGCACCAAACGGAGATCATTGTTTGGTTATAGGTAGCCCGGGATCTTATGGTAAATTGGGTTGATCGCGGTACATGAAAACATCGTAGTACATGGTAATGAGTATGTGAAATCATTATTTGAATGATATAGGACATAGAAAAAAAAATGAAAAGTGTAGATTATCTCACCTAGGAATTGAACTGAGGACGCCTCTATTATAAAAGCATTGTTTCCACTGATTGATTTTGCACGGACCTAAAGTCCAAATAACTCGCTTTGAAATCAACTGCCAATTCCAAATGCTATACGAAATCGCGTAAATATCTGCGTTAATATCAGTAACTTATAATTAATTGCAATAGTTAGTTTTTTAAAAGTGAAGTTGCTGGAGAAGTGATCCGATTATATTTTTATAACATCAGTACCAACTCATAATAATTGAACTGCTGTAATAATCGCTTAATTAATTAACCTTGTAAATATTAATGATGCAGACGTACCTACCTTCCAGTAAAACCTGTTACAAAGATTCGAAATAAAAATATTGTGTTAAAGTGATATGGACCAAATTAAATTAAGGCATATTCTTTTGGGCCAATCATCGCATATTTTTTTGCATGTCCTTTTTTTTATATTTGTACCGAATTCAGCCTCCGTAGCATGACAAAAACACGACGAGTGTATTTTTATCACCCGCGCGCGTGTTCCTAGTTACCAAATGCGAGCATAGCAAAGAGCGCCACTCGGGAAACGCGCGCGACGCGTCTTTCGGATAACTCGCGGAAGTGACGTTACCATTACGAAAGTAAATTAAACTTTATTACTTTCAACACTGAATTGGTAATTGAATTGATATACCAGTCACACAAAACGTCAAAATTCGTGATAAGAACCCGCGTGAATTTGTCGCGAATTTTGACATTTAGGCGCCATAAAATGCGCGATATACGTGAGTCGCGGACGCCATGCTACGGGTGCTGTAAGATTCAATTTATTTCACGAAATACTGATATGACTAGTAACAAAATCTCTTTCGTGCCATCTTTTGTGTCTACACGTGTAAGTTTCTATGGTATTTGCATGGCCAGTGTACACATATACGAGTACCTGATACTTACATAGATGAATTGTATGCCTTTGACCCATTTTTCTTCGATCGTTTGTAGTCTCTAACGCCTGATCATGAAGTACCTACTTAATAACAAAAAGCGTTAATTATCGCTGGTCCTTCAATTTCTTGCTATAGATTACTTCTGTACCTAAGTACGTATTATATAGGTAAAACAAAGTCGTCCCGCTGTTTGTCTGCCCCTATGTATGCTTAGATCGTTAAAACTACGCAACGGATTTTGATGTGTTTTTTTAAAATAGATGAGAGTGATTTAAGAGGAAGGTTTATACTCGTATAGGTAGGTTTCGCACGGGTGTAATGCTAATTAGGAATAAAGTTATAAGACTATTCTTATATTCAAACGATGAGATGTTCATAGAAGCATACAACCATGCGTATAAAGACCCTATTGTTCATAATAAAAAATATTTTTTCAAGTATAAAAGATGGAATCAGTGTTTAATTTGACGCCATATCTTCGGCACCTTAGATGTTAGGGGACAGCGACACGGCGGCCAACAAGCCATTGTTTGCAAATGGCAACAAGAAACCTTCACTTATCCGGTCCCAGCCGACCAAAAAGGACCAAAATACCAAATAAGCGCACACCAGAAAGAGATAGCCTGCCAAACATTATTTAACAGCAGAGACCACTTATTTGAAATACGCTCCGTGTGGATAAATGGCAAATTTTATAGCCCAATTTAATAATACACCTCCCGCTCGGTATTCCAAATGTGTTGTTTGTTTCCGTTTTTCATGGCGGTCGTGATATGAAAAAAGTGGAGTTATACTGAATACTCGTACCATAGAATAATAAGTTCTCCAGAACCCGGGACCACGCACGCTTGGAGCTTTGAGTCGGTCAAATTGACCGAGTAAATTTTTAATTTCTCTCCTTTACGAGTCAAATTCAACCTGACATTCTTAGGCATATGGGTGTTTTCTACTATCTATTTATTATTATTATTATACAGAGGTATAGTACAATTCTTATTAGTTTGCCCTGCAAAACTGCTTCAACAGTTTGACTGCAATTACAAATTTGTTACATTAAAACTTTAAAAAGGTGATAATATTTCTCGATTTGGCAACAATCCGCGGTTTAGAAGAGCGTATAATACGGGATTTTTGCCTTCACAACGCGGTATATATTTTCATTGATGACTCCTTCTGGGGACTCGTTATTCTACGACTGAATACAAAGTCAGGGTAAGTCATGGAGCGAGAGGCGTGTGAAGTATTGTGGTTTTTCTGATGGCTGCGCGCCGGCGACATGCGTTCACGTCCGTGATCGCTTATCCATAAGTACGTACTTTAAAATTAATATATCTTATTATACTTATACACCACTGTAAAACAAAGGGCCTGCTTAGTAGGTTTTTGCTGCTGTGCTGAATAATTTATGCAGGTTCGAAGCTGCAGCTGACCTAAGAGCTTTTAACCCAGAAGTAGACGTGGTCTTCTAAATTCGGGCTTTGCTTCGCTGCTAAGTTGTCCAACTTATCATCCCAAAGTGTTTTGGTAGTGTTGCGCTGTATCAATCGATATTTTTTATGAAATTTGTGTTCTGTTTGTGTTTATGATGCGTGGTGCCGGCAGAGTAGAATTCGTACCACCCCATGTCTGCCCGTGGGTATCGTACGAGGCGATTAAGGGTTTGGCACCGGGTTGACCAGCGTGATGACTATGGGCAAATACCCCCCATGGCAGTCTTGTGGGGGGGAGTCCAGCAGTGGACTGCAATAGGCTGATGATGATGATGATTCACTTTGTATTTTTGTATGAATTGCAGTTGAAGAGAAATAATGTTTCCTTACCCTTTTTGAATCGTCGGAATTTCTCAAGCATTCCTTCATTGTACTTAAAAATATACAGTTTTATCGCGTATAAATTATATTCAGGATCTGTAATCCGAGCAAAAAGTCACTTCGCACCAGCAAACATAACATTTGCATCGTAAGCAGGAACACGAGTCCTTACATAGAAGTTGCCTATCCTTATCTATACAAAGGCGGGACAAAACCGTCCGGAGATAAATCATTCAGAGTAGCAATCTTGTCCAGAGTGGAAGTTGTCTGATGGACGCGGAGTAGTCGGCAAATTAGCGAGTGCGCGCCGCGATAGCGCCTGTTTGTACAAGAAGCGGTGGCCCGAGACACGAGCGCCGGTGGGTGTGTTTGCGTGTAAACAACAGAAAAAAAAACATTTTAATCAGTATCGTTGATTAACGAAAGGTACAGCAAAACGATCTCAAAATTTATTTGCCTTTCCAATGAGAGCCTATTACCTACTTGTAATTTTATAATATAGTTTTTTTATTTTTTTATTTAAATTTAAATAATATTTTTTATTTAAATAGTAAGTTTCAGGGTTTGTTAGCTGTAGAACTTAAAGAGCTTTTGAATTTATATGGATTTATCGATATTAATTAAAGCCTCTGTATGTGTAGTTTATAAAAGGTTTTCGATCGGTTTAATAATAATTAATCTAATTATAATGGATCTTTGAAATGCAAAATGGTAGCGTATGATTTTATTTGATGAATTATGGTCTGCTTTTAACCTTTAGCTTGTAATACCTATTTATTTAGAATACCACGGAAACTTATCCCACTGTATTTGTTACCGGTCGCTAGACTGTTGTATTTTTGCGCGAAGAGCGGCGGTAGGCTTACCCCTTACCACGTGGGACTTAATAAACTAACGGGTGAAAAGTGGATGTGTAATTTGCACACTTTTGCCCCACCTCTTGAGGGATAATGAGCGTGACTTAGCCTAATGGCGTGACTTCTAACCTTTAAAGACTGGCAGGCAATTACGGGAAAATACAATAAATAATATTTTTTTAATGTTTTACCCGCTCATTATATATAATTTAGACCATAAACATGCTCAAAACACATAACGTACTATGTATGTAGATCCTTATGTCTACACTCCGCCGGCTGCTTATTACTTAAACCTGTGATTACTGTTCAAGTCGCGTGGCTGCGCATCTTTCGTTCTAATTATCAACACCCGCCCCATAGAGCCTGTAGACTTATCAAGGACACTTACAGCTAAAGTTTAACGAAAAGGACACGATTATCCCAATAGTTCATCCTGCATCTCTTTCTACGGTACAAACTTATCGCAAGAACATTTAGCTACGTTCTGCGGGTAACTCTAATTACCCAACCCCTTTCTCGTTCATTTATATTCAGGGGAACATCTTCAATTTGTTTTTATTTACAGCCCTAATTATACCGTGTTTGAATTTCAAATGACCACGCTCATAGATTTGATCCCGGGCGTTTTTGGGTGAAAGTCGGAGTGAATGACCACGAAACAATTGTAACGCATTATAGGTGAGCCGCAATCAAGTTCGTTATGTTCCGTGCCGTACCAGTTTCCCGTGTTTCTCGGGTACTATCACTTCCTACTCACCATTATCGTTTCGCTACGCAGAAGACTGGGCCCTAACTAATGTCTCCTTTTGTGACCGGCGGGCCGGTTTCATCAGTTGTTTATATTATTGCCGGTGAGTGCGCGATTTAATCGTTAATTTACCGTTCCGCGTAGTATCTCGCAGATAGGTCGAGGTAGATGGGTCATGTGTCGGGGAAACTTTGCGATATTTATTTAGGATTAAGAGCCCCTGTACGTCAAGCGGGCTGTACCGCAAACTAGTGTTTGTTTAATTGTACAAGTGTGATAACGAGTTGACGACCCCTGGCGGGCCGGCTTTCGGAGTTTCGCGTAGGCTTACGTGCTCTGTCAGTTTACGGCACATTTGTGGTAAGAAAGCTTAAGAGGCTTATGTTACTGCGACTTTGACATTGTTTCTGGGAATAGACGATATTTAATTGTTTCATTTAAGGGGTGGTTTCAAAATCGAGTGAAGTTTAATGTTAAATTGGTGATGAAAAAATTATTGATAAAAAAGTTCGATCATATGCATCAGTATATTTATTTGAATTTTATAACACCAAGATTCTGAATAAATTAAAGTCATACATCTTTGAAATTGGAAATGAGTTGTGCACGCACATGGTGTATCATACTGTATATTAACAGAAATAAAAACAATTTTGTAAACATGGTTCTTAAGGTATCTCTAAACATACATATTTATGAACGAACATCAACATACACTATCATTCACATTTCCACGCAGATATTCTGCAAAAACTAATAGATGGCGTACAACATAGAGTACATGGAATAATTGCGCAGTTGTCGCGGCGACACATCTACATTAAGATAGTATGTCCGTCCGTCCGTTCTTCGTTAGTTAATTAACACGATACGGTTGCGATTAAGGACCTCAATTAAGGCGATCAACTCCTCGCGGATTTACATTCGAGGCACACGTTTCGACACAGAAACGACAAATGGCTTGGGCAGGGTCAACTTTGTAGTACTTTGTATATGATATGGATGTTTTACTAACTTTATTTTTCCTGTGCTGATGCGGGGCTTCACTAGAATATCAGTTGCATCTCCTTCTATGTATGTCTTAAGAGCCGGTTAAGGAATTCGGGCATTCTCGCAGGCGATAAGTTAGCAGCTTGTTACAGAGGGGTAAGCACGAACCTCTCGATGGTCCGTAACGCTAGCGTCCAACTGTCAAATCACATAGATTTTGCTAGCGAGTCGCTAACGTTACGCCGCGTAAAAAGGTTCGTGCTTACCCCACTAATCATTATGATCTGTCCCCGCTATGTTAAACATGACTTTCAGATCTCGATTATGATTCTGCAGATCTGGCTATCCCATTTCGGGAACACAGCCGTATCATACATATTGACACATACATAAAGTGTGTTCGTATTGTCGTTATGCTATATGTACTAAACGTGGCAGTCAGATCTTTTTCGTGATCCTGCAGTCTTGCTACCCCATTTTAGGAACACACTCGTGTCTATATGTATGTGTGTATGTTTTTTCGTAAAAGGCGTTGTCACAATCATTTGTTCCCAACGAGTCACACTCTTAACTGTCACACTGCGACTGCTTGGGCAATAACTAATAAAAAGTTCCCATCGAGTAACAGTGTGACTCGTTGGGAACAAATGGTAAAAAAAAATTATTAATAATAAAACATTTTATTGTACACACAAATAATTTCCGTACATGGGCGAACTTAATGCTATATGCAAAATTAACGTTTAATTTTATGATTATGTATTTACTATGCACAATTATATGAATAAAAGCTATATTTTGATCAGGGTTTGCTTTTGCTTCATTTATTGGAAGCTATCTATATAATTGGGGTTTCTTTCTATCGCTATTTTGATGATAAAACCAAGCGTGAACCTTATTAGAGTTGGCCTCATTTCAAACATTGTATTAAGGTTGCGACCGTGAATTCAGGCCGTGGTGGCTGTTCTATGTCCAAATTGTAAAAACGGTTTTCCGCCGGGACTTGACCTGTTTCCTTTTCTTTACGACAGTTATTATAATTAAACTAAGGTTTTCCTCGAATAATTGAGTAATTGAATTTCTAGTTTATTAGTAATACATTGACGCTATTTAAAATTTATCTAGGAACGTTTTCTTATGCCTCAATAACTTGATGCATTCCACAAGGACTGTGTCCTAGAGTCTCTTTTAGTTTAAGAAATAGATACCTAATAGCTATTTTACCTACTACCTAGGTGTTTCTCATACAAAATTAACTTTCATATGAAGATAAATGTATAAATGCTTAAAAAACACCACTATATTTCTAAGTATAGTTAATTAAGTATGTAAAAATCTGATTGTTTCCTTGATATCGTCTATCTCTATATTAAATATGCCAAAAAATCCTTGATTAATAACATTCCCATTAATTACTTCTACGCCTATATGAAGTTTAGTTGGCACTGTTTGAGTGTACAAAACAGGGGTATCTTCAACCTAGGACATTCTGTGGACATATTTATTTATAAAAGTTATAACATTAAATTAAAATCATTAAAGATACCATAAAAGCTTATCTACACGAGATCTTGGAATTGCAGAATTTGTGACAAAAACAGGTTTGTATATAGAGTTTCTAAAAGTTCACGTCCAACTTAATTGGCACAGCTAAAATAATTCCCATTCTGCCAAATCTATTCCAACTACTTCTGCGTTTCAGGAAATCCTGTATTAGGAACTATGCATACGTAGATAGTAGGCGGTAGGGTTTGCACTGGACATGTCATTCGCACATGCTCTAATTCGTCCCGTTGAATTCAAATTGAAGTTTAAAACGATCGAATAGTCCGTCTGTGTATCGACGCACTGTTTTCAGTTAATAACGTAATGCTTCTGGGAACGGGCACATGCTGCCCTAGCTTCTAATTTGCATTGGGAAATATCGTCCAATCCCTTACATATACTGACGCGGCATATTTTCCAATCGAAGTCACTTCGGTGATTTCTTTATGACTTCGCTCGGCGTGGCATGTTATTGCATTGGCTACGCTACTCCATTTACTAGCACAGTCATGAATATTCTGCGCAGCATATGCGTACAAGCGTGTTCGGAACGTACGTTTCGTTTTACGCCATTTAGGTGTTTAGACCAGGCAATTCTGTGCAAATTGAAACGTGGTAATGACCATTGTAGGCGCCTCGCATAAATGCTCTTATTTGCACCGATAGGTGCTCGAGTATATCTTGCTGATCGGCATTGAATCGATTAGGGAATACGAGGATTACTGCTTTTGATTTAGGGTAGAAATGATTTATAGATTTATCACTGTGAATCTGTATTGAAAGAGAAGTTTAGCTTATGTCAAGGGTCCCTACATATAATCAGGTGCGGTACACATCTAAATTCATTGCTTTTCAAAGAAATGTAAGGAGCTATATCTTCTAATTTCTTGGAAGATTATTTTTGATAATATAACACGCTTACCGGTTTTATCTCTACACGTTCGAGTGCACTCATAATTCCTGTTAGTAGGGTGTAACGGTTTGATCACCCTCATGTTCTTCCTTCAAAGGGACGCATCAAGTATTTCGACCAGTTTAGCCTGGTCTTCTAGCTACGTATCTCATTCTTGCAGCTAATGAGGTTGGTATATGAAGTGCCGGAGTTCTCATTTGATTGGTTCTCTATATCGAGCAGTAGGAGCCAATCGCGGTCGACAAAGATTAATCGACTGCCGCCTCAAAGGGCCGTATTAGCTATAACGGCACCCGGAAAATTGTGCGATTTTTCTACTCACGCCCGCCGTAGCCATATCTATGTATTGACAATGGAGCATCTGGTATTGGATATATTAAACCTTTTTATGTTACATGTGATAGATCCATAGATTTGTCAGTAAATCTATTTCATATTTTTTACTTATGTGCGAATTACCTACTGTCAAAATTATTCAGATTACGTGGTCTAATGTATTGCTAAATAAAGTTAGTTTATTCAACATTTTGTATGGGTTTTCTTTCGCTACCGGTGGGAATTAAAACTACTCTTATATACAAGGTGTTTGTGACAGCTAGGCAAATATTGATACCATGACTTCAGACCATGATTCTAAGGTTGACAACATTGAAAATTTTCGCAGAAAGATTCCAAAATATTCCGACATTTTTTTCATATTTTCAGAAAAAAATAGTTTAGTTCATTTAACAAAAATACATTTCCTACGTGTAATAACACTGTCGTATAGCTCGACACAATGGTACTTGTTCAGCATTTCTGCTGTCACCTACATTCTGTATAGTATGGTGCTAGATAGGTTAGGTTATTGTTGCACCAGCTTATTGTTATTTTAAAAAACATTTAAAACACGAGTTCAAGATCAATTTACATGTATTCGTAGAGAGAAAATTTATTATTGCCACTTGTTTAATAACAGATGCCGCATACAGCAGCATAGTATACAACAACGTCTAGATGAAAATACCTTTAGTACATATTTTGAAATTGATTCAATATATTCCATTCTAATAATAGGTATCTATGCTCGTAAAATTTTATATTAGGCTGGTATATCATTATAAATTCAATCACAGCATCTCCTTTATTATGCTTTAGTATTTATAGACTTGTGTTATCCGAATGATCTTTTGTACTTTCCTCGTAACATGTTTACGATGATTGAAGTAAATAAGGTACTTAGAAACTTTTACTGGTCTCTCGCAAGCTGCTGCCGATCTTTGTCGGACATAGCATCGTTCATAAAAACGGAAACGGTCCCATTAATCCGTTTACTATGCCGCGATTTTCCTACCTTCTCTCACCGATGTTTGGAAGTTACGACTTTTTAAAATTTATGGAATTTGAATGGACTGCTCATGTTGGAGTTAAATGGACGAGATACTGTGTATGTTATAAAGGTTTTAAAATGTATTTCTTCTTCTTCAGCCTATTGCAGGCTATTCAGTCCACTGCTGGACGTAGGCTTCCCCCAGGGCACGCCACAAGGCTACTGCCACAGGGGGGTTTTGTCCATAGTCACCACGCAGGGCAGGCAGGTTGGTGACCGCAGTGTGATTTTCGGACTATGTTGTCAGTACGGGAGGCGCTGCTGCCCACCTCCCGGAAACCCTTAATCGCCTCGTACGATACCCACGGGCTGGCAGGGGTGGTACAAACTCTACTCTGCCGGCACCACGCGGCTTAATTGTACCACTTTATATCAATATTTCCCCAGGCTGGGTCTAGCCTGAATAAATAGAGCTACTCACCGATAACCCAACGGCAGAACATGAGACTTTAAAGATTAAATTAAGAGAAAAATATATTTGATTCGAGAGTTTTTCCCAAAGCCATTTTTACCTAATATTTAGAGAATAAAATAGAATAGAATAAATAATACCTCAGGGCGCCAGGTCTATGAGTGATAAATAAAGAGAATCATTACAGTTTTAAAGATTTATATTTCATAGATTTACAGTACCTATATAATAAGTACAGACATTTATATTGTAGAAAGTTTAAAATTTTAGATTTTAGATTAGAGCTTACTACGAGTATGTACATTGCTTAAAAAATCCACATTGAAGACGAATAAATCCTCTGACATCCATTTGTTTAATGTGTATCGAGGTATTCAAGGGTTATCTAAATTAAAGGCAACTGAGTTTTTCACTTCAGCCGTCTGTAATTGCAATGCCCTATAGGGCGGGACTGGTTCTACCGCAACGCATAGGCAATGCCTATCCCCAGAATGGATGCCAGGGACAACCCATTAATTGGTGCTCTCTGGGACCGTATCAATTCCGAAACCATAAATTTTACGCTTGTCGCGAAGAGCTAGCCATAAATCGTTTCGACGAAAGCGAGATATCGTCATTATTTTTTACTCATTTGTTCAGTTTTAGTGAAGCAGAAATGGTGCTCACGGGAAGTCCCTAATTTGTAGCTTTGCAGTGTGATCAGGTATGAATAATTGGAGCTGTTATTATATCATCGATATTGATTGTGACTAAGCACGAAGAATTTACTTGAGATAAATGTAAATTGTGGGTTATGTATACCGTTTGCTTAATATCTATTTCCAAAGAACTATAAAATTTGCTTTTATCACCAGAGAATGACTGATTTATTCCTATCTAGATGGTAAATAAGAAAGTTGAAGTAGCTATTATAAATTAACATCTTCTCTGGACATAAAGGCTTAAATATTTTAGAGTGAATTCTTTTACATGCAAAAGTATTACAAAGTCCATTCTAAAAGCTTCCATACGTTCGAGTTTAGGCTTAGCTTGATACAACGTATGCTCTATTTACCCGCAACTAAAACCGTGACGGGCTTGCAAAAAGTGTCACGTTTTCGCATTAATCCCGCTCCGGGCCGCGGACTTAGGGATTTCAGAGGCGTCAGATGCATGCGAAAAACGTCCGCGTGTCCGGTTGACGTATGCATTTACATACAAAACCCCGGGCATGACCGGTCCGGAGATAGCGTCTCGTATCTAATCTGCGGACGGCTGTCAATCACCCAGTTGACAGCCGGTACGGGCAATGTACCCAATGGCTACTTGATTCCTCTTTCGATTAACGCGATTATCCTTATGTAAAACAGAATGCAGATTTGAGGTCAGTGATGGGCGCACATTAGATTTTATGAGGCGAAAGTAAGTCTGTTAGTGATTTGAGAGCGCTGTGTATTGAAATAATGATGTTGGCTACTTCCCTTAGGCTTTTATGGCTGGTTGTTTAAACATAATATCTTATAATAAATTATATTATTTTATATATCTTTTGTTTGTTGTATTTCTAGTCTCTATTATATTAATAGAAGCTTTATTTATTTTATAATCTTTCAAGGACACTATCTGAATTTCGCAGTTGTTTACAAATTGTCTTCCTCATTTGCATTTTTCAATCCATAGTTTGGACCGAGGTATGCGATCCGATCTCCGCCGGGTATCCAACTGCCACTCACGCGCTCGCTCCGACATTGTTTGACTAATGGCTGGACATAAACTCAGTGCCACTTCCTATATTGAAGTTCCGATATGTTTTATTCCAACTGTGATAGGTAATAACGGAGTATTGGCAAACTCCGACAATACGGTGTCAGCTCGAAATGGGAGGTTAACATTGATACCGTTGGGGGTTTGTTGGGCAGTGATATCTGCATCGTTGAATTGTTGCTTGGCATACAATATAGTGACTGATTATTATTATGCCATTATTGTATGGGTGTATTTTTCTTCCATTTGAGCTACAATCAGGTGAGATAGTCATATGACAGGCTGAGCTTGCCTTATTTTCATTTAAAACGACATTATCTCCATTTTGTTACTAACTTTATTAAAAACATAATTAACAATTGAAATTCCAATAACGCGTAATGAAAAAAGTTTGAAAAGCATTTTTGTTGTCATATATTTTTTTTTATTTCTATCAGCAGCAATACGTTCCAGTCAGGAGATATAAAATATTGTAAAAAATTATAAATATAAAATTATAAATATTGTAATTCATAAATCCATAGGTTATTAGTATGTGCATTCAATTCTAATAACACCATTTTGACGAAATATAAGCGAGGATTTTCGGAATCCGTGCACCTCTATCACTATTTTGCTGACCTAGGTGGAACAATGCAGGGCGTTTAAAATTTGTCGGCAGCGTCGCGTCCTCGTGAATATGCGTCCACGTTGCATATTTTGCGGTGGACGGACGGGACAAGCGTACAACTATAAGCTTTCTGATTTATGACTTATGAAACTGACACTTTCGCAGGCTTAGCCGACAGATTTACACAATATGCTCCGCCACGGCGCACTATGGTGCTATTCTGCACTTCTGAAGCACAAGCAAGCATATCATTGCTTTGTTTCTGCAGCTTGTCTTGTAACTAAGTAAAATTTATGTACATTTTCTCTTTTAATTTCGTCAATAATAATGGGCATTGTTTTTTTAAAATTTAATATACATTGTTAATGTTAATGTCAGGTTTAGTATAAAGGCTTAATAAATACACTGATTGAATGATTTATAAATATTAAATTATTACTGTCCTAACGGGTATCCACTGGCTGTCATTCCTCATTCTACGATACCAGTCACTCGTTCATTCACTGGTAAATTCTTAGGTATTTATGAATATCATAAAACGTCCGGCTACTACAGCGGTAGCAAAACTTGCCAGGACAGGTTTATGTCTAACTGTGCCATTGGATGGACGTATTTACTATCGCTTCCAGATTTATGCGTATTTCTTTTACTGAATTAAGATAGTCTCTTCTTCTACATTCTCGCAGTCACATCATAAGTCGCTTTTTAACCGACTTCAAAAAGAGATGTTATCAATTCGTCTACATGTTTTTTTATTTTTTTTATGTGTGTTACCTCAGAACTCCGTCATTTATGAACCGATTTCAATTTTTTTTTTAGTTGGTCATGGCATACTTCCAGGTTGGTCCCATATTCACCACATCAGGATCTGATCATGGGATCTTGTAGAAATCGAGGGCAATCCTCGAATATTGTAGGCACATGTAGTCTGTTTTTACTCTTTTACTGAGCGTTTTAGTCACCTACATATAAAACATAACATCTGATGATGGAATCTCTAAGGAATCTCTAAGGAATCTAGGGATATCCTCAAATATAATAGGCACGAGTAGTCCGTTTTTAGATTTTTATAGAGAATTTTGGTCAGCTACACATAATATGAAGGAAACGAGGGTCTGATGATGGAGCCGCCGAAAAACAGATAGTGGAACTTTTTAGTAACAAAATCCCCCTATGGCAGGGGAAGCCTACGTGCAGTAGTGGACTGCAATAGGCTTATGAAGATGAAGATAATTGTGTTAAGTCGTGTAATTATATGTTGCGTTAAGCCGTGTCCGAAGTAAGATGGTTATAGAGGAAGAGGTAGACATGAGAATAACAGATGACGGATAATAGGGATGACTGAAAGAACTCTTCTTTCATCATCCCTATTATCCGTCAACCTACGTATTGCACCGACCCCAAATGATTGGGAACAGGGCGGGAAGAAGGAGTGTATATATTGTCAGACGTAAAGTTTTGAAGCCTAGTCATTTCTCTCTTTTGTCATGTGGCCTATTTAATCATTTGCTGGGATATAAATCTGACAATATTATGCCTTCAAAACGTCGTATACGGCTTAACGCAATATATATTTTCCCTTTAGTAAAATTTTACTTTAGTAAGCTCGAGTTTTGGGAGGATGTCGGTTTTTCGTTTAAAAAAAATTATGTTTATTATGCTTTAGGTGATTTATATTAACTCCACTTGAAGAATTGCAAAAACCCTATGAAAAGTTTTTATTAAGCACTGAAACATATTTCGAATGCTAGTCTTCTAAACAATAGAGTACGTTATATCATTTATAACGTGGACCATTTAAATTATAGACCATAAGCAAGTGAAAATACAACAGTAAAATATAGCAGATATTCGGCAGTGACTGCGAAGCCGTAGGACCGAAGCTTATTTTAGGTGAAATAATACAGCTCCATTTATATAGGGCAGTAATAAAGTAACGGAGTGTTCCAGAATTTATAAGCAAATAGAGCAGAATAATGACTATGTCGTATAGAATAATGTTTGTTTGCAAAACATGTTAATTTTAGGAAACCCGCGGATCCACCACTGACTTGGAATTTGTCATTTTACTACTATCGCGGCTTTAAGTTTTATACATATATCACAATAAATGACTTAAATTTAAATCACACTCAGCCATTGAAAGATACCTATTCATGAAATAATAAAGCAAAGTACTGGCATAACATGCTACCCTCTTATCCGAGTAATCTTGTCAATTTTGTTTTTCTCTAATATATAGGTAAATATTATAAAGAAGCTTTTAAGTCATACTTACGTAAACATTGTATTGGTTCAATTATCTCATAACGCCTCTAAAACATGTGTCCATTGATAGGTATGATTAGTTTATCTACTGAAACCCTTATCTTGTAAATTTTACGTCACATAAATTCTCGCTGGATAACGCGATATTTTCAGCCACCATCAGTGTACTTAATGAAATGCCGAGGTTTTTGTGATTGTAGATTTACGATTAATAAAATAGAGTGTTTGATGAAAGAAGTAAAAGCATTTTCATGTCTAAGCTATTCAAGTTTTAAAACAATAAGTTTCTTTAGTTTTTTTGGGTCATTATTAAAGTTTAATTTAGCAAAATTATGTTTTCTTTATTGAGCCATCTCAACTGTTTTTCTTCATTAGTGAGCTTAAGTAAAGTGATTGTATTTACTTGTGTTATTGCATATTTATTAATTAAATAACTTTTTTATTGAAGAAAGGAGCTGTCCAAATATCCAAAGTTTTAAATTATTTGGTAGCAAATTGACACATGCTCCTTGACGTTTTGGATCGAATCATCTGATTTGATTAGGATATTAATTAACTTAACATTTCAGTCTCTACACCCTTATACAACTGTAAAGTTTCCTAGGATAGCGGTACCATGATATAGCGGCCGTATATACGGAAAAAATATGCCGTATGTGCCAGAGTAGAATAGCAGACCCCATGTCTGCCCGTGTGTATCGTAAGAAGTTTCCGGGAGGTAGTCAGCAGCGCCTCCTCTGTTGACAACCACGAAAATCACGTCACGTCTGCCCAGTGTGGTGACTATGGCCAAAAACCTGCTTATGGCAGTAGCCTTATAGCGAGCCCTGAAGGAGGTCTACGTTCAACAGTGGACTGCAATATGCTGATGTGTGTACCTATATTTTATACAAGCGCCTTGTCCAAACTCCCTTTGACAGACAGATCCCAAGATTTGCCTCTGCCGGCCGCTGACGGTCCGACGCGCTGATTTACAAGGCAAAACCTTTTTGTACACTGACATCGGGCCCCGGGATGGAGACGTTCGATCGACCATCTGATTTCGGCATCTCTTTCAACCTTTACCAGATACGCTGTATGTGGAAGCTATGCAAAAAGATGAGCTATCGACAGTGTTTTCTTTTGTTTTTCATTTACGTTGTTTTACAAATTAGGGTACCCACAAGTACGTAGCTAAGGGAGACTCGGTCAAGCATATAGCATAATACCTAGAAGATAAACTCATTGTATTTTTTGTACTATTTACTTTTCACACAGGAGGAAGAATGCAAATCACACACACACTTTAAGCAATAGCCTATTAATTCCACATGTAAAAGGCCTATCACCCTTTTCGAGCTCGGATGCCAACAATAAATCTAATGAAATACTGTAACGTAGCTAGTTACTTTTACAAGATATACATTATTAAGATGGAAGCTGAGCTTATTTGCAGACATTTCCATATGGATAGCTAAAATAATTATGTCATTGTTTGCTCCCGTACTCCAAACACGACTAAACTAATTAGTAGCATACGCCAAGAGCGACTGGGTAATCAACGCTAATCAAACAATTACCCTCTCGCGTAGTATTGATGGAGTAATGTGGATATTCAATTGCATTCATAAATTTATACATACATTCATATAGACACGGCCATTATCCCCCAAAGAGGTTGGGTAGAAGTGTGCTAACCCACATTTCACCAGTTAGCCTACTCGTATTAAGTCCCACGTGGTAAGGGGTGGGCCTACAATGTGCATCTGGATTAAGCCGGTTTCCAAGCACAAATACAATCTAGAAACTGGTAACGAATCCAATGATAAATGTTTCAGAGTCATTCTAAATAGGTATAGCGAAAATTTACAATATTATACATAACTGTAAATATTTTACAGTATAAATGAGGCCACCAGAACCAGAGTGGCCCAAATACAAAATACGAATATGTGGATATATGCCAAAATACTATGCTCTATTAATATTTTAATAAGAATCAAGATGAACAATTTTTTTTATGTCATCTATGATTGTTTATGAAATTACCTTTGAGCCACTCTGGCTTTGAGCTTGGGGGTTTGAAAGGGGCATTGTCGTGCTTAACTAATATTTTCACAAATTGTGGTTTGGGCCACTCTGGTTCTGGTGGTCTCAAATCATCTATTAGCAAAAGTCAAATTACGATAGTAATGATGTTGAACAAGAAATACTGTAAATGTACAGTAAAAGTTTAAAATTTACATTTCTAAACTATAAAGTAGTCATTCTAATAACTTTAAGTGTAGTAATAAAACCGAGTCAATGATAACTTTTCTAAGCTCATGTAAAAGCTAACTGCTTTTAGCTTCCATGAGCAAATGAACATAAGCATTTATATGAATGATCATCCATAAAGGCTCAAGTTAGTATCCGACTGCACACAACAGTGATGCTACATCACTTGAGTCTTAGATAATGTAACAAATTTACGTTAGAAGTTTTCGAATTATTTTCTTCAATTAACGATCGATTGGCGTAGTTGCTATAGATCCTAGTGAATCCCCTAGTGGCCCTGCTGCGCTAGGTCCTGGGTTAGTCCCGGATCCTACGTTTGAAGTACCCACGACACAAGACCGGGCTATTATGAAGTGTGTGAATATATGTGTGAATATATTGTGTCATTAAAACGCTTTTATAAACGAGGATATAGGTATAGAAAAAGAGTGACAAGCTGCTAGCTAGTTCATCGCCTGACAAAACACCCCTGAGTTCCATAGCTGGCTCTTACGACATGCACAGAAGGTGATGCAGCTGATGCATTCTAGTGACACCCCTCATCTGCGCTGACTGCTGTGTAAAATAAATACGAATAAAATTTAATATGCTATTTATGATGTACAGTCACGTAACTCATGCATCACTGATTATAATGCTTCGTTAAAGACTTTTTATACTGACTACCTGTGTCAACGTAATAAATTTTCACTTTGCTTTTAACTGGGAGATAAGCAATTAAATATATACGCGGTGCACGATAAATGGCATCAAGATATGTGTTCGCGGTACTTCTACTATCTGATATCTCTTAAGTAATGTCACGTTGTATAAAACCATTGGTGTGTAGCCAACGGGCGGCCGCCGATGAGTGATCTACTTTTAAATGGCCACTTAGGGCAACCGCAAACAAATTACTCGAAGTACAAGAGTTGCGCCCAGATAATGGGTACACATTGATCGTTTATCTGGATCGCCTCACTAAGCTAATAATGTTTGTATGTATCAACATTGTATCCTGAGCTTATTACGAGTATTTTGAGTGACCGGTTTTCTCACTTTAACTGCCTGCCTACGTCGTTACCTTCTCGAGCTTAATACCATTTGTCCTGTATCTGATTACTTTTATTATCAGCAAGGAAATTGCACCTTTAGGTTCCTTTTATGGATTTATGTAAAATGTAGTATGTATAAATTTAAAAAAACTGGATATCCAATGCGGCTAAATGACTAGCTCATAGCTGAGGCACTGTTTAAAGGAGAGCGATTTACAATGGTCTCAAAGTTGCCAACTTTTGTCGTAACTCTCACATTAACTTTGGACGCCTTTGTCGTTTAAAAAGTTAAATGAAGCTTGGCTTTGTAAATAGATGAAGTGACGGTTATTAAAAAGGACAACTTGAAAGCTTAAATTTTGCATATTTAAAGTTGATGGCTCTAACTTACATCTCATTATACAATTCTCCTGTTCCTAATTTTATAATGGTGTTTCGCGAATATAATTAGTTTTAGTTTGTACATTATATGTCAAAACAAATTATAAAAAATATTAAATTCCCAACTAATTGATAAGACAAATAAGCAGGCAGGACGTTTAACCAGAAGAGTTAAAATGTATCTTTATGTCGCATTTTTCTAAATGCTATTAATATTGTCTGCACATTACACTGTCGATGAACACGCTCACTGAAGTGTAGAGGAATCCAGTCAAGTTTTTGCTCGGTAGCGATTACTGTACGGTATTTTACCCATTTATAATTGGGTTAGGTTACATCCAGCTCACGCTGGCTTCGCTCATCGAGGCATTTTCATAACACTAATCGCCATACTGACTAAGAAAAAAAATATTTTGAGACATTGTTCACGAGCAGCCAACTAAGTCATTGCTGGCTAGTTACTGTGACTTAAGAGAATCATGTTTTTTAACATCGCGGTAGAAGATTCAGATAGAGCATATTGGCATAATATGGCATAGAACAGAGCAGAAGGAGGCCTCCGCCTAACAATGTTACATGCAGGCTAATCTAACTTTGTGAAGTAATTAAGAATTTTCTGCGTAAAATAACTTTAAACGACCTTTATAAGACAATTTATTTGAATTTTTGTGCAGACATTACGTTAACACGTTTAACCGCGTTTCCTGACAGGGGGTTTTATAGGACATAAAATAAACCACATTCAGGCATTCCAATTTTTCAGTTATTTTTAAACAAAAAATGCTTCGTTGGTCGCCCACACGCTGTAGGTTGAAGACATGCTCTAACCTTCGGTAAATCGTCCTTTATCAGCAAATGAGATGCGATCTTCAATCTCAATAAAACTGTCAAATGGTATATACTTTGATATGACAGATACGATATCTCCATTAGCTCGTACACCGGCGTCACGGTGCAAACGAGCTTCAATAAAAAATGGAAATAAAAAAACATTCGTTCGTATCACGAATTCGAACGACTGCCAGTCAATTCCATATCAGGAGCCCAGCGGACAAGCTCATAAATTAAAAGCTATCATATTTGTTTTCCGAACGAGCAAGTAAATAAAATTCCGATCGTCGAAGCGTAACGTTTTGCGGGATGTAATCAACAGTTTTATTCGGCGATTCCGCTGCCTTGATTCCAGGCTTCATCCTTGTCCGTGGATCGAGCGTTCTTCATTTGAATATCTTTCGACTCAGCGTGTCTGCTGACGCTGATTAAATTGAACATTTCGGATTTTTATTTTATTCACCGCTCCTTTTTATGTAAATTGCTTGTTGTAATTTACGTAATCAAGGCTTGTCTTGTGACGCCGGATTCCAGTTAGTTAAAGTGGAGGTCAGTAATTAACAGTCGGGATCAACAAGCTGCTCAGCGCTAATGGGTCATTTCCACGTCAAAGGGCTAAAAGGCGTCGGAGCGAAACTGTCCGAATAATAGGCCGAGCCGCGGCTCCCCGGCACGCCGCGACCTCTCCCGACCCTCGTCAAACACAAGTCGATTAGCCTAACTTACAAACTCTTAATCATTTTTTAGCCATTCTCACAACACTACTTAGGCTTGGAAGTATTTCAATTATCTTCATATAAGTGATGCGATGACGTCTCGCCCACGCATTACACTGTATCGGAAATTGATTTTCCGTATGTGGGCTCGACAATTTATTGATTGCAGAAACAAGATTTTGTAATTCTTTTATTTGTTTCTGTCGTTAAAATAAATAGGTGCAGTATTATAACTCAAGAATATACACGAATTGAACATTAAGAAACCCACACCTTTTGACATGATTCAATCAATAATTTTTTTAAAACGAAAAACCGACTTCCTCCCAAAACTCGAGCTTACTAAAGTAAAATCTAACTAAAGGGCAAATATATATTGCGTTAAGCCGTGTACGAAGTTTAAGAGGCATAATATTGTCAGATTTATATAATTTTTATATAAAATAGGCCACATGACAAAAGAGAAAAAGGACTAGGCTTCGAAACTTTACGTCTGACAATATGATGATTATGATGATAATGATGACCTCCGACCAATTTCGGTCATGGCGACCACTTCTACTCCTAGATATTACTAAGTTGGCGTTCATGCTCTCGGAGATGGCTTACATTTACATAGCCGATCTTCGCCCTGAACGCCCGCGCACACAGAGGACAGGTTAGTGCGCCATTATTGTATTATAGATAATGGCAACAGGAGGACGAGTCTTTAGTTCATCACGTTTAGCGTCAAGGTCAGTTGACGCTGCTCCTCAAACTCGTGTACTTGCTTTATCACCGTCCTGCGCCACTCTGGTCGTTGTGCTGACAAAACTTCCCATTTAGATGGATCTACTCGTATATTGCATCTCTTCATATGTCTTTTCTGAACATCTTTGTATCTGAGGAGTTGCCCGTCGCATTTCCGCTTGCCCTCCTCCAGTTCAGAAAAGAAGATGCGCTTAGCCAATCTCTCCTCCGCCATACGAGACACATGACCGCACCACCGAAACTGCCGACGCATTAAGTAGGCCTCAATGGCACTTACATTGGCTCTTCGCAATACTTCGGTATTACGCACTCGGTTGGACCATCTGATTCTCATGATGGATCGGAGGCACTTGAGGTGGAATCGATCCAGAGTGCGTATGTGGCGACGGTACATGCACCACGACTCGGAGGAATATAAGAGATTTGGCAGCACAACAGCCATGTACACACTTATTTAGGCAACATATAATTACACTCCTTCTTCCTGCCCTGTTCCCAATCATTTGGGGTCGGTGCAATATGTAGGTACTCTTTTTTCATTCATCCCTATTATCCGTCATCTAATTATTCTCATGTCTACCTCTTCCTCTATAACCATCTTACTTCGGACACGGCTTAACGCAACATATACTCGTAATTTCATGACTTAACACAATTATCTTCATCTTCATAAGCCTATTGCAGTCCATTACTGGACGTAGCCCCCCCCCCTGCCATAGGGGGATTTTGTTACTAAAAAGTTCCACTATCTGTTTTTCGGCGGCTCCATCATCAGACCCTCGTTTCCTTTATATTATGTGTAGCTGACCAAAATTCTCTATAAAAATCTAAAAACGGACTACTCGTGCCTTTTATATTTGAGGATATCCCTAGATTCCTTAGAGATTCCATCATCAGATGTTATGTTTTATATGTAGGTGATCAAAACGCTCAGTAAAAGTATAAAAACAGACTACATGTGCCTATAATATTCGAGGATTGCCCTCGATTTCTCCAAGATCTCATCATCAGATCCTGATGTGGTGAATATGGGACCAACCTGGAAGTATACCATGACCAACTATAATAAAAAAATGAAATCGGTTCATAAATGACGGAGTTCTGAGGTAACACACATAAAAAATAAAAAAAAATAAAAAAAATAAATAAAAACATACAGACGAATTGATAACCTCTCTTTTTGAAGTCGGTTAAAAAAGACCTCAACATATATGTCCAAAATTTATGTTATGTTCTTAACATAATTCATTTAGCTCATTAGCATGACCTGTCACAGCGTATTGTGTAGGCCTGGGATGGCGAACCATAGGCACGCGTGCCACCTCTGGCACGCAACGAAATATTTCAGGCACGCCGAATGATACAGATGAGAATGAATAACACAAAAAAAATTGCATCGAAACTGTTTGTCAGATGACTCTAGTTCAGCAGCTTGCATTCTGCTGGAAGTAACAAAGTAAGAGCCTGACATAAAAAAACCTTAGCATCTAATTTGAAACAGCAGAAATTACACAATTTTTTCTTATGTTAAAATAGTAACATTACATACAGATAATTATAAAATAATTAATAAAGAAATGGAAAAAATTCCTCACCCGGGTGGGAATCGAACCCACGACCTCTGCATTCCGTGCCAGTGCTCTTACCACTGAGCCACTTTGTACTTTTGAATTTTCAATAAATAGTATATACTTACTATCATCTAGTTTTATTTTTGTTCAATAATATCAATATGCCTAAATTATTTGATGGCATAATTTAGGCATAGTCATAATAACTATTTGTCTCATGAAAAATGGCACGTATATCACTAAAGGTTCGCCATCCCTGATGTAGTCGAATGTGGTGTAAGTAGCCTACACTGTAGGCTACTTACACCACATTCGACTACATTACAAGATACTGATACATATCATGATAATTTCTTTTCATTTGATGTCATTTCCATAAACTTATAGTAATGTAAAAGTAAGCTAGCAGTAAAATGTATGTTATTTCATTCATTATTAACCAAATTTAGAAGCGCGTATCCAATAACGAAAGTCACAAACACAGGTTTAAATTTTTATGAACAATGAACGAATTTAACGACTTCTATTTGAAGCTACATAAACCAGTGTTTGATAGATTTTTGACAATTAAGTATCAATAAAGTAGAGAATGAATTCAAATTTTGTGGAATTTGAATTTAATGCTCTATGCAAACATGTCATAAAATAGACCTCCTGTTATTAGTTGACGAGGATATAGGTGAACTAGTTTCTTTGTCAGCTTTCGATGATTCTTGAAGGGAACAATATTGAATGTAAAAATATTGAAGTTAAATTAAATAAACATTTGTTAGATGTAGTTAGAGGTAAAGGTGGTCGATGACAAGCCGGAAGCGAACCTACTTACAAAATTATTATTTTTTGTAATTATGATATTAAATTGTGTTTTTGTATTGACTAATAAATGCAATAAATTTTCTAAGCAAGCTGCTAGGCAAGCTTTTAGCTTAACGCACAGCAATGACATAATATATTTGTCATTATTCCAACTTTATGGATAAATAAATAATAAACCATACGCGTTCACAAAATTGAAAATAAATGTATCATAGCAAAAACTCCTTTTAAACATCGCTCGGGAGTTCCAAATTAAATTTTAATATTTAAATAGACTGGCCCTGCTGATTGAATAATTAGTTATTGAATGAACGTATGAGTTTAACTATTTTGTTTGTAAATTCAATTGTTAATTTCTCATGTGGCTGTCGTATCATCATTCGATTATGTTTATCTGTATTAAACACCATTAAAGCTCGATTGAGTTGATTCATTATGTTAGCAAACGTTGGCATCCATTAGCCGACCTTTTGTTTGAAATTTAATTATATGCTAATATTGTGTGACAGAAACATTGCTGCAAAGTTTATACACCTTTTGTTATTCTAATGCTGGGTAGTCTGTTAGCTTAAACATGGCGCTTGTACCTAATGCCTTGTCCACACACACCTACGAAACATTAAGTTACTATATTGTTTCTCAGCGATGTAGTTTCTTATTTTCTATACTTTTCACCAATTCTGATTTATTATTAATCGGAGTCTACTCTGTAAAATACTTCCTGTGGGAAATGCTGTTTTGATAGCACGCGTATGGCGACGTGTTTGATTTGTCAGTTTCTTTAGATTATAGCTCGTACTCTTTTGTCAGGTATAATTTTAATTATTACTATGTAGTACAATTCGCGAAATATACGACTGTAATTACAGCTATTTGTGTTCACCGCCACGTAAAATTATTCAAATTACTCTTAATTTAATGTTCTTTAAAGCAACGAATTGCCGCGTATTTTTCCCCCGCGCCGCGTTAATGGCCGATTTCTGAATTAAATACGAGCTCGTTTTGAGCGTACGCAACACATAAACAAAACTTATCTCTGAATGGTAGGTAATGATCTAATTTAGGTACTGGGTAGACGAGCCGCAATGCTGATATCGACTAAACCCAATGGTAGTTTAATAAAATAAGTATTTGTGTTACATATGTCAGTAGATAACGTACCTAAGTTATATTGAAATCGGTTCTTAATCATTAAAAACCTTCATATGCAAGTGTCCACAAAGGTAAGTGTAAGTATAGTAAGTATATTAGTAACTTTGTTATTTTATCTATTATTAATTATGAAATATATTATCATGTGCCCCAACCAAGATACTCGCGTCGAAAACCAAAATACAAGATTCGATCGTAAAATTTTATACACAGCGATTGCGAAGCTTCGATGAACTTTTGCCATTTAGTTGTTCGGTGGCATACAGTTTGATATTTCGGTGCAGTTTCGCAGTCGTTAATGCAATACTATGTCGTTACGTTTAAAATGTTTCAATTTACTGGTTGTATACATTTTAGCGTGAGCTTAGTTTTATTTACGTGGTACAGCTTTGCCTGGTGTTGCAGTGTGTGAACTTCTCCAATACAAAGTTATGACAATTACAAACGAAATGTCGCCCGGAAATTTTACAATTCGTATGATGTTCATATTCTACTGACATAGATGTGAGTGGGATAGACGACACAAACTGACGTGTTTAGTAATAAAATACAAAACTCAATTTAGGGCCAATTTCCGCAACGGTCAGATAAATAGATTAAAGTTGATCAAGATAGAGACAGCATAAATTATAACCTTCAGATATCTGATCTTCGGAAAAATCAGGTCTTAGTCCGTTAGTGCGTAAGTAAGTTTCAAATTGGAGAGACTTCATATAAATAATAAAGTTTAATAGACATAATAACGTACTAAACTAAATCACTAACGCTTCAGACAGCTCCTTTGTGTCAGGTCCTTTGACAATCTGCGTTTATTAGGTACTAGCACAGTGGGTAACAATGCGGTTGTGCCAGCAACTCTGCCACAAAGTCTCATGGGCGCACACGGCAAGGTAACATTGTTTAGGCCGCGTCCAGGCGAATCACGTTCATTGCCTGGGATCTACAATCGTGATTTATAGACTGGATTTAAAGATGCTGGAACGACAGTTTTTAATGATGTATGTAGACTACTGTTTTTTTTTTACTTGACATGTAACTTGTCATTTATATCTGACCTCGCTATTCTCAACTAGGCTGTGGGATCTCCTTTGTGATCCTTCAGCTAATCCATAAAAAAATTAACTGTTCCATACATTTCAGTGCAGTGATTATTCGACATTGTATGGAACAGCTGATTTTTTCCACTATTTCGGAGTAGATCCCACAGTGAAAGTTGTTTCTTTTTACCTACCTATCTAGTTTCGTGTCAAAAGATAATCACTAATTTTAAAAAGACCTTATATAATGTGAACATAATTTCGACCGTGTAGTAGATACTAAAAATGCGCCCTATCTATTCTATGACTCGATTGATAAAACTAGAAACCTAGGTGGTACTATAGAAACGCTGAATCTTAATGATGCTAACAATTGTCTATATTTAGGGACATTTAATTTTTTTTATTTGTCTCTGTACGTCTATGTCTACAGCGCAAACACTCCATCTGCTAGCTGTCTTCCCACAGCATGTGCAATGTAACGTTTGATTTATGGTTCACATGTAAATACTTACAAATATATTTATATATTCAGCTCTTCCAGAATATTCTACATCTACGGATGGTCTACATTGTCGCCTGATCAATTCGCGGCCGACAAACTGAGGCAATGACGTTAAACTCTACAATGTACCAAGTCGGTATAGGTGGACGTTGGATTACCAGGTCTTTTACTGTACGGTCAATTTATGCCTGTTTTACAGTAGTATGCCATATAGTAGACCAGCGAAAAATATAGATGATGTTTATCATAGATGAAAACAAGTGATGGTTTCTTCAATAACTAGCGGCTGTATGTAATTTCCTTTTTAATTATATTGTATAGATAACGCTATACGCTCTCGTATTATTCTGTAGTAGGTAACTACTAGTTATATTATGAAACTAGTGGACGACCGCGACTCCGTCCGCGTAGACTGCAGAAAAAACAAAATGTAGAAATTGTTCGGGAAAAAAAATCATTTTCCCGGGATAAAAAGTAGCCTATGTGTTAAGTGGGACCTGTCACAATATATTCCTGAGAAAACTGCATCGAAATCGGTTTAGCCGTTTCTGAGATTAGCGTGCACAAACATCGATCCGTTACAATTTTATTATATGTACCTATATAGATTATGAAATATTAAATTTAGCTCATTCGTTAAGTACCTACTGAATTCTGAGCCTAGTTTAACATGAGCTATTAAATAACATAATTATAAATATCATGAATATTTTTTATAGCGTCTTTGGTATATTTAAACTCGCGGGCGTCGGTTGGATGCAGGCGGCTTCCGACCGGTCGGAGTGGAGGTTGTTGGGGGAGGCCTATGTCCAACAGTGGACTTCTCAGGGCTGTAAATGATGAATGATGATATTTAAACTCTCAGTAAAGCTTCAAAGAAGTTATCTAATTTTGTAATTGACTTTATGAATAGTCTATAATGTTTTATCAATGGATTTCCTGAAAGGAATTAATAATACGGCGTGGGTTTTTAATCACCATTAGGCACTCTTAAGTGTTCATTTAATGTTACACGGAAATTGAATTTGTTCAGACATTTGACCATTTAATATCCACGAAGGAAGAAAACCTTTTAAAGGCATGCTAAAACCTTTACTCAGACATTTGACAATAGAATAAGTAAAAGGCCCGATTTCGTGAATCCAGAAATAATTCAAACACATTATACGTATGAAAATTTAAATTTGTTTTTAAAAAATAGTACCAAAAGTGGCGAAGTAGTGTGTTTTAGACAATTTTTAAAAAATAATTTTATTATTATCACTATTTAAAAAAAAATTACAAATTCAGTTTTATCTATCAACATCAAGTTAGAATAATTTTATGCGCACATATACAGCATCGGTCATATACTTCGAAGCCTATATAGGTCCCAAACGAGCGTCCCCATTTCGTTATAGTACTCGTACTTAGTTCGGAGCAGTCTGTCCTTGCATCCTATTGTGGACACAAGCTGTGCTAATAACGTTAAACGAGACATAGTTGCGAGTGCTTTCGGAAACCGCCGCAGGGGTATCACTTTGAAGTACACTAAGAAGTTATATACCTATTTACCTATAATGTTTATTTATAATTAAGTTCGTATTTAATATGGCTATGATATAAAAATTATCTGACCTGGTATATTTTATTAAGAATGCTCTAAGTTGTTTCATTTCTATCAATAAATGTAAAATTTACATGCTTTTAACATGACAAAGCTGTACCTATCTATAGCAGAGGACATATGAACTGAAACTACAATAATAAAACTTACAAAACTTGCTATTATAGAGCTTAACCTTTGGCACAACTGTGCCTTTATCGGAAATTGGGCGATGCAAGCTAAGCAAAAGCCTGCATACAAGTTTTTTGGGGTTCGGATGGTTACCCGTGAGTGTATGTTACATTAAATGACCCAGAGAACGCATACCGTTCCATGCTAGTAAGCTCTAATAAAGTTAAGAGGTGCATTGTCGCGACTGCATCCCGGAAATGCCCTCCGGTATATCGGACACCAGCCCGGGCTTTGAATTTAGAGATGCGATTTAGAATTTCGCAACTGTGCCAGTGAGTTCGTGGTCCGATTAATTTGGGGGTTTTGTCACTGGATTTTGTTTTAGTTTTTTAGTGGACTTTGTTTTAGTTGCACTAACTATCTAAATCTTCAAAAAAAACTTTGTTATCTTTAAAATACACAGCACATATATTAGAACAAGGCTGAATGTGAGCTTTGTATAACTAATCTCTTATTTAGGCCGTTACTGCAATTAGTGTATATCAATAGTATGTGTTATGTGACTAAATCGAGCACTTCGATGTAGGTATGTTATTGGCTCATGAAAGTTCACATCAAATAAACGTAGTTATACCATGAATAATTTTGCTATTAAGTACATACATTTTAAAATTATTCTCAGTTATACCAGATTATACTGATCACAGCAACACAGACCACCTTCATAGAAAATAATTTTGGCTTCGTGACATACAAGGCGTAGCTTGTAAAAAGCGCTACGGGTAGATTATTCTATAGGACGTATTTGTAATAAATTATAGCTACCTACCTATTATTGCCTATTGAAACTGCAGTCTGGCACACTGGGTGCGCTGTGGGAGCATCTAATGGAGTAAGAAATCCACTTAAAGCTATTAAAACGCAATATAGTCCGCCGCTGCGCCATCATCTAATTGAAAACTGCACTGTGACTTGTGCTACAAAACATTTCGAATATCGTGTGGGTGGAGGGTTTATAGATAGTTTAATTTTAATTTTAGAAAATTTGGAACATAAATTTTATTGTCGAAAGGATTTTGTAGATTACTTAAAGTTTTGGAATCCGAGATCTATATTGTAATAATTTCTCGAATCTTGTTCTGTAGAAGTTTAGAAGTAAAATCTGCGATTCTATAAAATTAGATTTAAAGTTGGATATAAAATAGTACTTTTTGGAATCAAAGATACGCCTAAATTTTTTGCGGTTAAAAAAGGAGGCAATATAATGTAGACTTTAATACAACTGCGGCCTACAACTACGCTTTCCAAGATATTGTATGTAAATTCTGTTCACTTCTATGTAAAATAAAATTTCACGACCCATGAAAACCGATGTTAAAAATGAACTGCTCCCTCAGTGCCCTCTTCTTCCTTTAAAATTACGGTAGATTTATTTAATACTAGCGGACCTGACAGACGTTGTCCTGTCCCACGCCTTTGAACTAACGTCACCCAATTGTTTTGCCTTCCCGGACTTTCAAATTTCGAACAAATTGTTTGTATGGGAATGTAGAAAAGGAATGTTTTAGACATGTTCAGGCATTTTTTTAAATTTTTCTCTCCGTTAGAACCATCCTTGTACTTCAAGGAATACGCTAAAAAAAAGAATTAGCGAAACGGTTCGGTTCAGATTCCGTTACCAACACTAGCGATTCATTTTTATATTATAGATAGCTGACCCGCAAACGTTGTTTTGCATGTAAAAGGGGTTATCCTAGATGAAAATTCATGGTTGTATGTATTTTGTACACATAAAAAAATAAAAACAAAAAATTTTGCAAAAAAATTTAGGGATGGATTCATTTAGGGGGATGAAAAATAGATGTTTTTTACCCTAACCGATATGCATGCTAGATAGAAGAGTTTCGGAGGAGTTTAACTTTTAACACCTACAGTTTTTTCCAAAAATATTTTTATTTTATTTTACGCAAAACGAATGGTTATAATTGTTATACATTATATTATGTATTCGCTTCTTTCGTCATAATTTTTTAATGTATGTAACAGAACCTAGATCTTGAAAAGGTTTGTATTTTTACCTAAAACGCTTAGTCGCTAATTAATAGTTATTTTAGTGTTTTTTTTTATAGGTATATAGGTAATAATACATAATATATTGTATTTATTATGTACGAGTACAAAAGTCTCTGGACTGCCTTATATTTTTTCTGAAACCTAATTTTTGTTATTTTTCCCTTGTTTCAGTTCGAAACGGTTACTCGTGTGTTCCTGTGGCCCTGTCTGAAGGTCTGGACATCAGGCTTGGCACGGCGGTCACAGACATCATCTACGGAGGTCCGGGTGTCACCGTGAAGGCTGTCAACCCGAGAACTCAAAACCAACAGCAGACATTTAAGGGTAACACGTTATGTAAAAGTCTACATAACAAAAGATAAAACACAATGATTAAATTTTATTATATTATAAAAACAAAGAGTCTAATACTGGTCTTCAGGGACTTATTTGTCAAGATATATTATATAATACTGGGAAAATTTCTAAATTTCAGCAGCAAAAAGATCATTTATTCAATAGGATGATGATAGGCGTATTGTAAATTTACAAAAAAGACAGCCAAATGATAAATATTAAAGTAATATTTTTCAATATAAAACGTGGAATATCACACGTGTAAACGTTCAAGCTGAATTAGTTTTTTTTTTAAATAAACAAAATGGCATTGATTTTGCCCTGCGGTAACGTTAGGGATGAACATACACACAATGTTGTACATAATGATTCCGATAGATGAATATATCTGACATTAGTATATTATCGTATAATAATTATCATGCACTATGTACAAAAAACAAACTAATTTACTTAAAGAAAAAGATCCAACTGCGTACAAATTTAGACCCAGTGTCACAGTGTCACTTTCACAACTAAGACGAATCTAATGATACCTCTCACGCCCAGAAGCGACAAGCTTAGGCTCTAGTGCAAAAGAAATACGTACATAGGTACACTCGAAAAACCTAACCCTCCTTCTGGCGTAGCCGGGTAAAAAGAGAACAATATTAATAAAATAACTACTAATAGGTATATAATACAATGCGGTCGTAGATTCTTGTGATTTCTTTGTCACGAGGTGATTTGCAATTTTTACGCGTTAATTTTACTCTGATGTGGCGCAAAAATACATTTGGGCATCTGGTTAACCGGCTTTCCTTCCCTCGAGCCACCCGCCCAGTGCTTGCCTCAGGCTTTTCCGAGGCATTTGCATACAGGCCCAGTCTATTGTGGTTTAAAAGGACCAAAATAATCTTAGCGGCGCCGTGGCGTAAGGACATCACAATAATAATGACTATATAGCTTCCATTTGAAATTTTTATTACATACGATACAGATAATGTTTTTGAAGACAATTTTTATTACAATTCGTTGACACGTGAAAATAATGAATGATTTAGCAAACTTTCTTTATAAAATTATTAATAAAGAAATGGAAAAAATTCCTCACCTGAGTGGGAATCGAACCCACGACCTCTGCATACTTTCTTTAGTAACAACTAATTTTTCTATTTTCTTAGTACTTTATACAGGGTGTAACAGAAAGGGTATGTTAAGCGAAAAGCTGTATAAATAGCCCACTATAGAGAACCTATTTCCAAAATTTGAAACTCGAAATCACATTTTTATTTTTCAAGATTGTATGAAAATTCCTGAGATATTTAAAAATTCTCCATACTATCGGGAAAAATAAACATGTGATTTCGGATCTCAAATTTTGTGGATAGGTTCTCTATAGTGGGCTATTTACATAGCTTTTCGCTTAACATACCCTTTTTGTTACATCCTGTATAATAAGTAGGTGCATTTTCCATAGCTGATATACGTGTACGAGTGAGCGATTATCCTACGATTTGCTTACTGTAGGCACTTTCATGTCTAAAAACCGTTCAATTAGTTTATGAAGACGTCCAAATTGTACGGATCTGGAAAGACGAGCATCAATATTATTAAACCCATGTAAGTAGGTATTCACTGTACTTATGCTTGTATATCTACATACAGTTACAAATAGATTACAAGGAATCAAATACGCCCCGAAAATGTTTTTCTTGGTATCGTTTACAGAATATGTTTGTCGTACGAGTAATGCGAGTGAACATTTAATATTGTTTGTTGTCCCCGAAGGAATTTGGTACATTATGTTATAAGGGTACATATATCTATCGCTAAAAGCTTTTACTTACACATTGTTGAGCGAGTTGAAAAAGAAGTCCGCTAAATGCATACAGAAAACAGTTTTTCTTTTAATCTGTTCTTAATTGCTTGCGGCGATTTAAATGATTATGTAGGTACTAACTTATTAAATTCCTGTAGTTTATTTCTTACGGATGTTCAGAAATATAGAGATTTAATATTATGTTTTAGTGATAACTGATAACCAATTTCGAAACATTGATAGCTGATTGGTCCTTGTGATATTCATTCGCGTAGCCCAGTTAATACCAGAAATTTCTGGAATTCTGGCGTAATTTCTAAATCATCCCAATGTATAGTAGGTATTTGTAAATGTATCAATTAACAAAAATACAAAAAATTGGTTTGGAGCATTATAATATAATAAAAGGTCATTCACGACTTCAGTCCTCTTCAAAGGAAACCTAACACAATAGCAAAGAAGAGAGCACGAAACAAACGTGTCCGAATATGCAATGGCTGGCGTATGGAATACAAAATGATGCGAACTTTGTATATTTAAAAAGGGAATGAATCCATCACGATTCCACAATCAACGTTAAAAGCCTCATTCAGGGGGTTAGGGCGAGCCACCGCAGGTCAAACTGTGGCTTTCACACTGATTGCTTCCGCCCCCGAGGCACCCTCATTTGACTAGCATTCTTCCAGATTTATAGAAATATCCTTTAGAAACATTATGTTTTTATTATTCATGTAATCTTTGCTTCACATTTTTTCGCCTTGATTTATGGATTTCTATGATTTATTGACCAGAAAATAGAAAATGCACTCAGATCCCAAGTCTATAATGCAAATGCAGGCATATTTAGTAAATTCTCTTCATTCAATGAAATATTATGAAACCGTATGAAATCAAATAGCTTAGTACATAAAGGAAGGACACGTATTATTAATAAGTGAAGTCTTACCTATAGGTAGAGTAGGTAACATGTCTTGACTCATCAACGCGAAAGCAAAACTGCTAAAGCTAGAAATGTGATTTATTGAACCGGGGCTTTCTTTTGTGACGTATAGGTCTACTAAGAAGGGATTTCCTGAAATTCCCACGGGAACGGAAAATAACGGAAATCTAAAGTTTACGTGGACGAAGGTGTGGGCAGCCGCTAGTAACTTTTAACAACGCCAAAATATTAATGTCTCAATTTTTATTAAACTTTTACCCATTTAATGAAATACGATTGTTACAGGTGATGTGGTATTGTGTACATTACCTCTGGGAGTACTGAAGGTAGCTGTGGCGAATAATGGGCAGAACCAGCAGAATTACGTCAAATTTGATCCACCATTGCCGGATTGGAAGGTTCGTTACAAATTGTTTATTATGGTTAAAATATGGGTTCAAAGTTTTGTTATAGAAAGCTACGCCGAAAACAACTTAGTGTAAAAGCATACCTTAATACCATAATATGAATGTATATTCCACATAATTTAATATCAAAACACTTATTCCTTTCTAGATTGCAGCAATCAAACGCCTAGGTTATGGGAACCTAAATAAAGTTGTCCTATGCTTCGAACGTACCTTCTGGGACCCCAGCGCCAACCTTTTTGGGCACGTCGGCACTACCACCGCTAGCAGAGGTAAGGTCATTTATCTGATTTATCTAAACTGTATGAATAGAATTATTTCTATGTAAAATTAATAAGAATAGAGATCATTTTTGTGCTTAATATTTGCTTATACATGAAAGTTAATGGTGCAGTTTTTGTTGTTGTTATTCACAAGTTACACGATCAGAACTGTTGATTATTTTTCATTATTTATTTATGAATTAGAGATAATGCACTATCCAGAGATATTATTAACAAATATCTCATTGTTTCGAAGTTGATTACAATGACAAAAATAATGGCGTGAATTAAACGTCTTTAGTTCCAGTTTCATATTTGTACCAATATAAAAAGAAATCTTACCAAAGTTATATCTAACTTGAATGCAAATATAAAGGTAAATGTCAGGCAGTCCCTGGATAGGACCCCTCTTGCCGAAGGTCGTTACCAAAGTTTATAGTTGAGAATCTTAAATTCGGTCTCCTTATTTATTATATCTTAGTTTCTGGCAATGGCCTTTGAAAGTTTTAATAAAAAAAAGTCCTTCAGATATTGCGGGCTTGTGTAAATTTTTATTCAAATCTGTCAAAGAAAGTCGATTTATATAGTCACTTGAGTTTTTTCTATAATGAGTATGGGCAATGGAAATTAAGTATTTGAAGCTGTCTGATCTAAGATACTGTGGTTCTCACATAACTCTGGAAGTGACATTGGCGATACCACAACATCAGATAGTCGGCTTATTCCGAAAACTTTAAATTGGCCATGATTAAAAAAGTGGAGAATGCGCGAGCAGAAAAAAAACAAGGGAGTTCCGTATTCGAACGCACGTAAAGATTCCGTTTTGATTGGAGCAAATTTTTTATTGGCCGATTTTTTGGTCAAATAGTCTATCTGAAAGTTGATGCTCTGATGTTGATCAGATTTTAGAGGAATACAGCATCAAATTTACCTTCATATAGGCCGTTGGAAAATCTTTATTTTACTTTCTGTAAAGTTTAAAACTATTTGTTCAAATGAATTTTTTGCTTTATGTATTCTACTAAGAATTCACCTATGTATAGTTTTAAAACAATCAATTAAATTTTTTACAACTTGCTTCGAGGATATTATTGTACAAATAATTTATAACTCATAACCATAACAGTTATTACTTAATAAGTGCTTAGAAACCTGTGACCCCAAGCAGTAACGTTTGTTTTTATTATTGCTCAGTTATAAAGTTAACAGCCGACCCTAAACAACAAACAAACGAAGATTAAAAATTGTTTAGGAATTCTTTTTATTTTGTTGTTTCATATTAATGAAAATATACTGAAGCAAGTTTTATGCAATCAGATTAATGACGCTTCAAAGTTTTTATCAGTATCGTTTATATTTTGATTACCTTGAAGATTTAGAATTAGTCTCGTGATCTTATATATGGGGAATAAAAGTTTAAATATAAAATAGGTCATTGTCTTTATTAAAACAATCAATATCATAAAATTTCAGTTCCCCAAAGCGCAACTGCAAGTCAGAGACGTTGACGATTTCTACGGAATTCTAAAAATCACGATCTCGTGCACATTGTTCCTATATTCCCAGCTATCGTGGGGCCTTTAATGAAGTTAGCACAGCCCACAACAATGACTAAGGAGGTGTACTAAAGCATAACGTAAAAAAACCGGGTGTTCTTAGTCTTAAAGAGATTTATAGCCGCTAGCGCCCTATCCTCTTTGGTAGCTTTAAATTATTCAGCTTTTAATTTGTTATCGCGGCCACCGAATGTTTCTATGTTTACACTAGTTACACTTGTTAGTTGTTAAGGGAGCGTGTAGTTGCTTTTGGATTTATAACTCTTTTGTCTTTGTCAGGAACCCCACTTAGATAACCTTTATCGTAGGACTTGAAACAACATAGAAGAAAATTTTATTGCATTCATGAAACATACATCTAAATATAGGCTTCTCGAAATAGGTTAGCTGGAACTACACGAGGACACGTTTAGTATACCGGGGACATATGTACATAAATTATCAGTGACAATTTGCTAGCTTATTGCCTGAGAAAATATACCTCTGATGGATGACAGATACGTAATACTAAATGTTTAAAAATATGGTATTTTAAATTTTCTATTATGTCTACATCAATATACAGATCACGAGTTTAAATCCCAGCAATTATGTTCCACAGTTTTGGATATTGTGTAATTTTTTTCAAAACATTCTTATATTACGAGTACGTAATAAAAAAGCTATTGTCCAACAGGTGAACTCTTCCTATTTTGGAACCTGTACAGCGCTCCAGTACTCTTGGCGCTGGTCGCAGGAGAAGCGGCGGCGGTGATGGAGAACGTGACTGATGACGTCATTGTCGGAAGATGCATAGCTGTGCTGAAGAGCATCTTCGGACACGCTGCTGTTCCTCAGCCTAAGGAGTGCGTTGTTACAAGGTGAGATAGCTTTCTAGATTATCTGTAGCAGTAAAAAATTTAGGATTTTTTTAACACAACAGTGGATTGGAAACATAAGTTCAGGAAAGTGTTTTTGTTTATATATCTAACTCCTTGTCAACAGTGATTTTAATAACCATTCTACATCCTGGTACCTTGGAAGCCATGCTATGTTTTTGTGCGAAAATCGACGACACGCCTGAACGGCGATCAGTCCGTCTATTCCACATCAAAAAATTAATCAATAAGCATCGATATAATATGTAGATTATTGTAGATTCTTTATAACTCAAAAGTACTATCTCCATTCTTTTCAACTCCGAAAAGGAAAAGGTTGCCAAATATTTACAGAAAACGTATTGACTTATTCCACGCCGGAAGTGCACTTAATTTTAACTGGAATTCTATTTATCCGGCCGGATAACAATGGCAGAATGCCAAGTTGATGCAAAGATGCTTAAAACCGAACCTGAGACCACAGACAGAATAATCAAGAATCTTATTTATATCTTCAAAGAAGGTAGCCTTACTTACTTTATAATTTAAGATGCTAGACTACCTTTTTCTTCCCCTTGATTTTGTTTTCGATTCGATTCATTGACATTGATGACTTATTCACTGGACTAAAATTAAAATTAAAATTATCTCTGCAATGTATTTGGGGTGTTTGCAGATGGCGTGCGGACCCATATGCCCGCGGTTCTTATAGCTTCGTGGCGGTTGGATCATCAGGGACTGATTATGATCTATTGGCGGCACCAGTTGGTGCTCCAGGAGAAAATAGATTGTTTTTCTGGTATGTCCCTGGATACTTCTTTTGCTTCTGTGTTATTAATTAAGGTTAACAATTTAATTTGCTTTCTCGTTCAATAATATGCTCTTATTATATTACTAGTGGACGCCCGCGACTCCGTCCGCGTGGACTACAGAAAAAACAAAATGCGAAATTACGGGTAAAAAGATTTTACCGGGAAAAGTGTTATTAAGACCTGTCACAATATATTTAACATCGGTTCATTTAATTTGCACAAACGCACAGACAAACAGACAAAAATTCCAAATATCATCTTCGGGTCTCGTTGATAAAGTTCAATAATATGCTCTTATTATATTATCTCTTGGATATTTTACTGGAACCCACAACTAGGTCGGGGAAAAGTGGTAACATGGACCTGAAAATTTGTCAAGATATATTTTCCTTATGCAGGCGAGCACACAATGCGTAACTACCCTGCCACGGTTCACGGCGCGTTCCTATCAGGGCTGCGCGAAGCTGGTCGTCTTGCGGACCTCCTAACGCCATTGCCACCAATCACCAGCGCTACGGTTGCTGCTGCCATGGCCAACCATTCTTGATAGTAGAGGTCAAAATCAACCATCATAAAATGTAAGGCATTTTATGATGCTTCTTCGTCCGATTAATAATTTTTGTGAACTAAATGAAAATGAAGAAGAATTTGTTGGGGTTTACTTTGTTAGTGATGTTGCTTAAGTAGTAATATTGCTCTTGTCTACGATTTCAACAGTTCTTTCATTAGGTAGATTAAGTAGGTAAAATAATGGGTAAAGGAGGAAACTAAATTATATTTTTGAGTTTCCTTTACCGTTTTATAAAAGGAAGGTACTTTTAATATTATAAAGGTACAGTTTTCTGTTTTCGCTTGTGTAATGAAATTTTGATTTATATGTGTGTATGTTTAGTAATAGGTATAATCAACATGAATAATTAATATTTTGCTCAAAATGTACATTTATTGAAGTTTCGAAAGGTACACACACACAGCAAATGCTTACCTACTTTACCTTTTCCTTTTGTCATAGTGCAAAAGACGAAAATATTGTCAAACGAAAAAATGCACTTAAATTTAAGGTTAGTATGTAATGAGTAAAGTGAAACGGATGAATGAGGAAAGCTACGGCAGAATATTAAAAAGTTAAATAAAATAGGGTAAGTAGCAAAATTAAACTTGTAAGGATCTGTTGATTTCATCTGTTCGATTTTGACCAATTGGAAAAATCGGCCATTGTACTTGTAATCGTAGAACTCAGCACATAGACTGTAAAATTTGTGGCTTGTAAACTTTAGATCATAAACCAAATTATAATTATAAACCAAATAAAGTACCTAATTACTAGAAAGAAACGTATCAAAATTTTTAAGGTAACTTAAATTTATTTTTCATGTCATACAATAGATGTAATTTAACTTACAGTATTGCTTCTGATGTAGAAGAAATATTTCAATAAGTTGTTTTGATTCTTCATCTAATTTATAAGTTATCTTTATGTAGCGTTATACAGGGTGTAACAAAAAGGGTATGTTAAACGAAAAGCTATATAAATAACCCACTATAGAGAACCTACTCACAAAGTTTGAGACTCAAAATCACATGTTTATTTTTCAGATAGTATGGAGAATTCTTAAACATCTCAGGATTTTTCATATAATATTGAAAAATAAACTTGTGATTTAGAGTCTCAAATTTCGTGGATAGGAGGATTCTCTATAGTGGGCTATTTACATAGCTTTTCGCTTAACATACCATTTTTGTTACACCCTGTAGAATAATGTAATTTAAGTCAAATAAGCAATATTGTTCCCGTATCACTAGTTGATATTAATATTTTTCAATATGAATAATTTGTATTTAAATTTCTTTGATTAAAAGTTGTATGAGGACACACACTCCTTTTTTGTGATTATTTATTTAAGGGCAGATTTTTCTATAGGTAGATAGTTCTAACTGTTGAATAAATTTGATGCCATCTCATCTTTCTTTAAATATTGATCAAGATAGACAACATCAACTTTATCCGTCAAATAAACATATCTGACTTTTACAAATATGCCCTTAGTATTTTTTTTTCATTAGGATATATATGGTATGTGATTTGAAACGGTGTGTGATTCTAATAAAGAAAAATGAGTTTTGTATATCAGTTGTTGATTTGTTAAATTAATTGACCCAATTACACATTTTCTCGTCAACATCAGAAGTAGGATAACTTATTATTTACTTTAATGAATTGTATGAGGTATGTACCTAATAAAATAAATATTCCAAGTGAAGAATGTAAATACGTTGAAGCTTTAAAACAAGCTTGATTACTGTAAAATACTTATCAATTCAACTCATATTCTAACTTCCAAACCCTGTCGTCCTTGAAGGTAACTAAGATGTTGTATACAAAGCGTTTGCACCAGCGCCCGTAGCATGAACTTGGTGAGAGCGAGATGGCTCACATTTACGCGACAAATTCACAGAGCTATGTAATGATTAGACATGTAAGTGTATGTACTTCACTTGTAAAAAGGGATTGCAAAGCACTTCTTTCAAGGCAAATTCATATACAGTCTTAGCTTGGGTACGAGTGTCTATTCTAATTCCCAACTGCGTTTTTACACGCAAAGTACGAACTAAGTCTTTTGTCTAGTTATTAATAGCTCTGTGAATTTGACGTTTAAATGAATTTAATAAATCTCGCTCTCACAAAATTAATGCTACGGGTGCAGTACTTAGAAAAATGTTTTTTTTTTTTTATATATATGACGTTGAACCTACACCACATTATTTCAAAGGAAAAAAATCAAAACGAACAAGTTTCACTACCCGGTAAGTTTCTTCCAAAAAATATCCCTTAAATTGCTTACATCTTTAAGGGCCTATTAAATCGAGATGGCAATATAAATTGGACAATTTGATGTTCTTAAACAAACACACCTGCCTTGTGAGGGCTCCTATAAAACAATAAAAGTTGCAGCCGTCCGTTTAGCGATAGTCATCCTCTTCACACCTATTGACTACGAAAGGGACGGAGAGCAATTTGTTAGCGTATTTTATGTGCGAGTAAATTTTTGAGTGTCATATTTTTGATTGCTTGTCGGAAGCTTTCAAATTTTAGAGCATTCTCTTATATTTTTAGGGCACCTAATATAAAAATAGTTAAAATATAGTTCATTTAAAGAAAAACAGTTAATAAAAGACGAAGTTCTGGGGTAACACAAAGTCGGTATAAAGATAAGGAAGTATAGATAAGTAAGTAGGTAACTAAAACTGTCAATAGAATTAAAAAACATTTTTGGTTTGAGTCGTTGCGCAAATGTACCTCTTATATTCTGATATTGTTAGTTTGCTATTATTAAAATATTTTGGATATTTTACGTTTGAATTTAAAGCGTTTGTTTAAGCTTGGGCGGGGCTGACGGATTTATGATACTATTTAATTGCGTTTTTAATAAATTTTCAACAACGCTCCCGGCAAATCGAAAGAGGTCTGATCGTTATCTAAATAGAAATAATAAAAAAACAATCATCACCATGTACCCATGTATTTTAAGTAATATCTTGATCAAATGAGAATTAAAATGTATTTTTCTTAAGAATTTACACAATAATAAACATAACTTTATTACACCTTTAACAAACAAAATAATTAAGTAGGTACCTATGTAATAAGTTTCTGTTCAATTTAATTTTTGGTTAAAATAATTTTTCAATGAAATGAAATTAAGTAATTATGTCTATCGTTCAGTACGTAAGTAAGAAAGTATAATTTTTGTTTATTTCATACTAGTGAACGCCCGCGACTTCGTCCGCGTGGACTACAGAAAAACAAAATGTCGAAATTATCCGGGATAAAAATATTTTCCCGGGATAAAGTAGCCTATATGTTAATTCAGGGTATGAGCTAACTCCATACCAAATTTTATTAAAATCCATCCATCTATCCATCCATCCATACTCACAAACTTTCGCGTTTACAATATTAGTAAGATGACCCAAATAACCAAAGAGTTCTTAAATAATTTCAATAATTTATTCTAGGTATGTAGGATTATAACGAGATTTAACATAAAGAGTAACTAAAATTATCTAAATGTTAGACAATAAGTCTTTGCAAAGATTTGCAATTTTTCAGCTTAACTTTAATTTTACGCCCCCGTGGATCAGTATTTTTCGATATGTAAACATTGATTTGAATCCATTTTAATTTTCCAGAACGTTAGCTATAAATAATGGGTACAAGAGCAGTTAAAGTACTCAATATTCCAACATCTTAATTTCAAATTAATAGTATTAGGATGTACCAATAAATCTACGGCAATATTACAAGATTCTAGTTTGCTTAGAACAAGTATACATTTATATTCGGCATACTATCTGATGGATGCGAGTAAGCAATTTAAAATTGTATATCAAGCGGTACAAAGTTTAAAACAGTTTTATTTGGCGTGGATATAAAACATTTTTCAATATGCCCAATCAGATTCTACTAGTCCCCGCCCCTTGATTAACACGGAAGATTAAGCTTAGTTTAATGAAGTATTTTTATACTTAGCATTTTTTCACATTGTTAGCTGAGCGTGAGTAAGAAATTCAATCAGATAGTAGGGTAGAGTAACAATTTGGTAGATAGTTTTTTAATTTGAAGATGTATGCAGTGTAAAATGGATTGGCTCGGGATTGAGTGAAATTAGGATAACAATAATACAGAATATTCGATGATAGGACACTTCTAAAAATGTGGAAGTAATTTAAATTGGTCCTACATGTCCATAGTGTGGGACATCAGAGCCTTGGATGCAAATGTAGTTCAATAACTAAATGTAACTCTTAACTATCACAGATATAACAATTCCTGCTATTTATTTATAGATATTATAGTCTCTATCATAATCACCTATCGATAAATCCACCATAACGGACTCGATTATTTAACCTCGCTGAAAAAACAACTCCATTCGGTCCAAGTTATTTTTACAATTAACCCAACACGGTAGAAAAATGGCGGCGTGGTCCGTCAAACGAGGAATTAAATACGGGATCCATTGACGTATTAAAATAAAAGACAGATTGGCGAAAAATTAAGCAGTTTTATCTGTATTTTCTGAAGAAAATATAGTAGCCAATGTAGTACCTATATCACGGCATATCTAAAGATAATACCTAAGTATCAAATTCTGAGCTAAAATATATATTTATTTTTGATTTACGTAGTACTTCGGTACATATTAGGATATTTATTTGTTAGTACACTAAAGAGTGTAGGTAGGTAATACTAACAGAAGAGACATTATCTTGTTACGCTAGTATGTCGTTTATCTGTGAGATCGCGAAAAACCTTCTTTTGAGAAGTAATTTATGTGACGAATCAGAAAATCATTATTTTTATTTTATGCCAATTTTGTGCGTGCTCTGTTCATTTCTATGTTCATTGACGGGAGGGCGCTACAATACCTACACCCCGCGCCGTTCGTACCTAATTCCTCCTGACTGCCCATTTTGTTTTACACGGACCTTATTTGCTTTTAATTATGCATCCATTTTTAGTGTTCTTGTTAAATTACTGGCTCTCTGCATTCTATAGGTATATAGCGGATTTTATCAGGTAAGCCAGTAAGAGTCTATAAATTAATTAATTGACGAGAGTTTATTAAAGTAGATATTCATTAATTGCTTGTTTTTAAATTGTCCATACCGCATATCTTTCCCGCTATTTATTGTATTTATTTCTATCGCATTCGCATTGCTTTTCTACATGTAGATAATAGCGACGACGCGCGTACCTTTTAATGTTTTCTACAAAAATAATATTAGCGCCATCTGTGATTTGAAAGCCAAACTATTGCTCGAACTGAACTTATCCACTTAGATTATTAATTTTAGTTCGCGAAAGAGCCGGTAGATGACTTGCGCAGGAGTGGGTTTTCGTTTTCGTGAATATGTACTACTTTCTTAATTTTACTATTTGCCACAGAAAATTTATAATAAAAAAATAATTATTTATTGTAATGAATAGGATATTGGACATTCAAACATTCTACTCACTGCTAACTTTTATACGCTACCTACTGACCGTAGTAACTTTTACTTCCATTCTTTTTAATAACAACTCGATCGAGTTTGTAGTTTGAATACAAACTACACGATGGCGTATAAATGCAAGTGATGGTTAAGGCATGTTAAGGTTACACAAAGTAGAGTGCGTTTCATCGTATAGTTCCGTTGGATGATGGCGCTAGTTACTATGTGTTTGACCACAAAATGTTAGTTCCGAAATCAGGCATAGGACTTATTCTATGAAATGGACAGTAATCGAGTCTGTATTGTCTTATCCAGATTTTATTGAAATTTCTGTAGTGTTTTAATAGAAGGTACCTACTCGTCCAAGCAAGGGGCTGCTGATGATGTCTTCATGGATCAAATAGGTAGAGTAGAGGAGGTCCAGCGGAGGTCGTCATATTTACTAATGTGTTAAATCTTCTTTCGATCTTAGATATTTACTTACTTATCATTTACAATATTTTTCTATTTAAGTAAAAAATTATGCTCCGTTTATTTTCAAAGAGGTATTGGAGAATTTACCCTAGTATTTAATTTTATATTTTCACATAGTATTTAAAAGGCTATTTGATTGATTACGTTTTAATTTAAATATTAGTTTATGCTTTGTAAAAAAAATGAAGGAGCGTTTTGTGAAAGTCCATAAATACCTAGTTATGTGAGTTTTTAATGGTGGGATTATATGTATTTCTATCTAAAAAAAAAAGTTAAATAGCCCATTTATCTATTGAATTATTTAAAAAGTAAAAAGTATTACCTACCTACCTAAAGCGCGTTTCACCAAATGGTTCCATGAATGATGGCGCTAGTAACTATGTGCCTGACCACCTCTATGGCATAACTATGTCGCAGTAAGATAGATAAAGCCGTAATATAGTTATATCCCTAGGGATATTATATACTTATATGTGTTACAGTATACAAAAAATGTTAGTTCTGAAATCAGGCATTGGAGTTTTTACCTATTCCATGAAATGGACTCTACTTACTGACTTACAACTTACCTTAGATATTTTATCTACAACGCTAAATGAATTAAATTCAAACTTTCTTTTAGGCACCAATTATTTCTTTACAATGTCAGCGTCAACCTCTTATGCACAAGAATAATGTAAAATAAATGTTGATATGATTAGCTAGGTCAAATGTCAAGGTAACAAATGAATGAAATTGTACAGTTTTCTGGTCTCGCGGAAGTCGGTGAAGACCTTGTTCTACCATATAGGTCAGGCCTAACTGCGTATAATCTAGCGACATCTTCACCAGCCTTAATTTTATAACGTACGAAGTATACCAGAAATCATATCAAGCCCATTACAAGATGCACTAGACCTAAAACTAGGCAATATAAATGTGTATTTTATACAAATTTCCCTTATTTTCCCGTTACAGTTCAAGCTTAGTTCATGTCCCTAAAACATCAAACAAGTGTGATCGGTGCCATGGCGCTTCTTTCAATAGCAATTTTTATAATATTTTTACTTCTATCTATAGTAAAAGGTGACCCGTTAAAAGAACAGAACACGACTCCATCAGTACAGAGCTTTAAGAAATATGTGACAACGATGATAAAAGATCAGACTATGAAGATACAGGCGCTACTGAAAAAGATTCAAGGAAATGCCCAATCAGTGATAAAAAAGATAGAAGATATGAAGCAAGACTCGAAGTACTATGCAAGAAAAAGGAAGGACCTAAGGATAGAACCAGTTTTAGAGAAGAATAAGATAGAGAGTACTACAGAAGCTGCTAGTAGTTCAGCTATTAGTTCTAGAAGTTTCAATACACACTACGGTGCACATGGTATGGGACCAACTGGATATGGGGCAACTGGCAACACAAACTATGGTCCTCCAACATATCACCATCATTCTATAGGATTTGATCCTTTGAACATAGTAGTGTCGATGTCTCTTCTCTCTTTTCTTCTCCAGGCTATATCTGGACTCCTCAGTCGGACGCGTCTACCAACACCTGTAGTAGAAGCAAGAGGGCTTGATGTGAATCATAGCTGGCTGAAAAAAGCTCAAGATACCGTGAATTTGATATATGGAAAGCCTGATAAAAAGTTGAAGAAATTTTTCAAAAAGTTTTATTAGTGATCCAATTTCAAATACTTGAGTGATTTGTAAAGTGATTGTATTTTACTGACTATGAAGACAGCATAAGTAAATAGATATCTTAAGTATCTACTAGATACCTTTATCTAGTTATTGAAATCATATCATCTGTTTAGGTTGCTACTAGAGATGCGCGGAATACTGGTTTCACCGAATAACCGAATACCGAATAGTATTCGATTTAACCTTTACCGACCTGAATATTCGGCCGAATTATTCGGTTTGCCGTGCAAACAAGTTCTAACGTGTCGTTGCTGGCTAAATGGTGAGCGTGTCGTACCTCACCGCCCACCACCCGCGCACAACGCAATGGCTGTTAGGGATGGCAATTCTTTCCAAAAAATATCGATTTTTAAATCGATTCGAATCGTGACCTGATGAATCCACAAAAAAATCGAGGTCTAAAAGATCGATTTCCAAAAAAAATCCATATAAATAAACCATATTACACCGACCGACCCCATAAGTAATAGGGCAGGATGATGATGATTTTTCATCATAAGCACTTTCACCACTTCACAAAATGGGACAATTTTCTATCGACTGGCCATCTTGCATTTTGGATGTACCATAATTTATGTCCCTTTCACCGGCCACGCTCGCTATCGTTCTATACCATACTTGTTTTATGGATTCAGTACTACATATCGATTTGATAAATCGATTTTTTTGGCTCAATAAATCGATTTTGCGATTAATCGATCTCTGATCGCCATCCCTACTGTCTGTCACTTTGCTTCAAACATTGCACGATTACGTTGTAAATAAAAACAAAAACGTTTTTGTTGCAAATACGTTGCTAGTAAATGGGATAGAATGGAATTTTGTTGACTTACAATCTTTACTAATATGTTATGTTATATTTCAAATTTAATACATAAATAATATATAAAATGCGAAAGTTACTCTGTATGTCTGTCTGGCTTTCGCGCCAAAACTACTGAACAGATTGAAAAGAAATTTGGTAAAAAACTACCTGTGTACTCTAGAACCTGAGAAAGTGTAACTAGGGCTAGCTTCGCACGGATGTAATACCTTTCACGCGGACGAAGTTGTGGGCGGCCGTTAGTAGAACATAAATGTCACATAAGAAGTTTTGTCCTTAGCGCTAAACCGTACGTGTAGGCAAAAATATGAAAATACTCGAACCGAATATATTCGACGCCAAAACCGAATGATTCGGCCGAATACAAATAGTGAAAAAGTTGCCGAATACACCGAATACCGAATACGGTTCGAATATTCGGCGCATGTCTAGTTGCTACTAATAAAAATCTCACATGCCTCGTGCGTTGCATAGCACATCGCACATTAAATCTATCTAGAGATTAATCTAGGTCTTTTACAGAACTGAAATAAAATTTCAGATTTTTCTACATTAAGAATAGATAACACTAAAATCAGAAACTTCAATATCAATTTTAACCTGTCTTGATTTAGACAGATGGACGTAGCAAAGTGATTTAAAATTTAAAACTGTTTAAATATATAACGAGATGTCGTACCTAGATTTATTAATGTCTATGTCTTTAATTTCTTCTCAATCTTTTATCTTCTATTAACTTACTCTTAAGTAATTTAATATATATTATTTTGTTTAGTGTTAATTGAATAGCGATAAGTTAAATAATGAATAAACATTAATTAGACAAATTGTCTCGACATTCTTTTGTCCTAACTTCTCTGAAAATGTTTCGCCAATTTTTATTTCAATTTACTTTAGTTTGTAATTTATTCATGCCTAACTTTGAAAAGAAAAATCCGTGGGATGTTGTTTTGTGCTATCGACTAATTACCAATTTGAACTGTGAAGTAACAATTTATTGTACTAGCTACCCTCTAAAATGTGTTTACTTTTACAAACAAACTTCCACACTGTCATTTATTTAGAAAAATGTGCATTCCATTCCAGTAACAACATGTGACATAATTGTCCCTTTTTATTCACATCCAATACTACTGATCCTTTAAAGGTACGTGTAACACTGTTACTAGATGAAGAATCATTGTCTCCACCAGTAACTTTGTGACTGTATGGGAATGCAAGAATTCTATTATGCCAAAACTTAACCTTTGTTCTAAAGTGAGACTTACCTGTGTTACTTATTAGATATTATGTGCCCGAATGTGCATTTTTTTTTTCAAAACAAATAACCCACATAATAATAAAAAATCATTATATCAAAATATTTTTTAAATCGTTACTGACCTAAACCCTAAAATTAATTACAGTTCAGAGACAGCTCGAGCGAACCTCAATTTTCAGACGTTCATAAATTCAATGCAAAGTTTGTTTTGCATGATCTATCTCGGTAACCCGTTCATTTTTACAAATTTAATTTCTGAACATTTTAGTGTTAGCTTAGGGGAGGTTTGAGTAAAAATCCCGGTATTATCCCTCGTCGCATGGCAGACAAGCCCGCTCTGCGTTGTAGGGTGACTATAAGCTTATTAAATTTAAATATCATTAATGTATTTACTATGCCTATGCTGATGCGGGGCTTTACTAAAATCTAGAATACATCAGCCGCATCTCTTTTCGTGTATGTCGTATCAGTAAACTGAAGAATTAATAGACTGTAGCATCTCCTACGCGATTCTGCGGTTCTGGCTACCCCATTTTTGGGCTGTGTTCCCAAAAATATGTGTGGATAATATACCTATGTAGGTATGTATTTACTACTAGTGGACGCCGGCGACTTCTTCCGCGTGGACTGCAGAAAAAACTAAATGTCGAAATAATCTGGGATAAAAATATTTTCCTCGGATAAAAAGTATCCTATGTGTCAATCCAGGGTGTCAGCTAACTCGATGCTAAATTTTATTAAAATCGCTTTAGCCGTTTTAACGTGAAAGAGTAACAAACATCCATCCTACACTTACAAACTTTCGCGTTTATAATATTATAAGTAGGATAAGTGATTTTGTTTTATTCGCTATATATAGGTATAATGATCAACATATTTATTTGTGACTAGCGGCCGCCCACGACTTCGTCCGCGTCAGAATTGCTGTCATTCCTTGCGTAAGAATATCCTTTCTTATCAGATTAAGAAATCCCATACAAACTTTCAACCTCTATTTCAACCCCTTCATCCCTTTTTTTCGAAATAAAAAGTAGCCTATGTTCTGTCTCAGGGTCTAAAGATTGTCTGTACCAAATTTCATCAAAATCGGTTGCGAGGTTTAAGCGGGAAAGCGTAACAGACAGACAGACAGACAGACAGAGTTACTTTCGCATTTATAATATTAGTTGGGATGGTGATTTTGATTTTATACTACCCGCAGCTGCCGTGATTATGAGCCGACTCATTCGCAAGTTGACAGCCGCCGCATTTGGGACTGAAGTATGAGTGATTTCGTTACAACTAAAATGGGTTTCTTTTCATTATCTAAATTATTCTTTTGGTGTAGCTTTGTAGACCAGTTGATCGGCTAATGCGTGTAACGGTTCGCGATATTTAGTCTATTCGATCTTATTTCTGGAAGTGACTAGAGTGAATTTCCTGTTGGTAAGTCTGAAGTTATTTAATTGTTTGCCTGTCCGTTGTTTTGTATATAATTTTTATTATAATTATTTGGTAGGTATGTGGAAATTATGACTTTTTCGTAGGCACTAAGTATGGGATTAATTCTTAACTTATAATGGAACAACATTAACCATATCAGTTGAAAATGAGTTGAAAATGTATTTAAAATTGAAATTCTCTCCTACCCCAACCCGATATGCATCCTAAAGTTTGTTCTAAGCCCCGTGACGTAGGTTAATGCATCATGCCGTGCGGATTTTAGATCGCGCATAAACTATTCACAGTTGAGAGGAAACAAGAGAAACGGAGTTCTAAGTACTTCTTCAATTCAATCTTTCCTAGTATGGCTCCGTCGATTGACCGACGATTCTGCCAATGTCAGGGTTTGACAGGACAGTGCTCCGGTGAAAAAAAAAACGTATGAAACTACTTGACGATAAAGGGCAAACGTTGAGTATCCTATGAACAATAAAACAAAACAACAATAAAATATATACCCAACACCGTTAAATAATATAGGGAGGGAAACTATGTACAAGATAAGAATAACATTTAGCTATCTACAGGAATAAGTACTTCTTCGGTAGATAGTTACAAAATACTTATTATAGTACAATAGTAGCTGTAATAGGATCGCTATGACGTTTTAGGTACGAATAGCTAGTTTAGGTACCTATGTCAAGTGAATATTGCCATATTCTCGATGAATCTATCTACCTACCAAAATTGAAACGTTGTTATAAATAAAATGTAAATGTAAGAAATAAAGCATCCAGGTCATTATTATATATTATATTGTATTTTGTGGTTATATAGGTAACTATTCGTTTAACTTTCTTAGAGGATTCTAATCCTATCTTATCACTTACGTTTGGATAATGTAACTTGGCTGGTAAATTGCTCTTATAATAGTTGTAGGCGCTTATTTTTTTTATAAAGTGTTTAGTTGAGGTTTATTTATATAAGTGCTTAGTGATTATGAGAAATAAAGTCTTTTTTTATGAAAGGTGATCAAATAAATATAAATTTGTCTAATTAGGTACTAAAAATACAATGACGGTGGTTGGCTATCATAATTAGTTGACGCAGATGACGCGAACTCGAAACCTTAACCTTAACCTTACCTTTACCTAAAATGATTAATATTAAATATAATACTACTTTGGTTTAACGGGAAATGTTGTGAGTTAATCTATTCGTTTTTATATAAATAAATAAAAAATACCTCTAGGCCCACAATAAGTTTCCTGAGATCTTTAGGTACCTACTAAGTACTAAACAACCCGCTTCTTCATAATAATTATCAATATTTGTCTCTACTCGTATTCTCTAGAACTATTTACAGTAAGGACGCTGGAATCTTTCTTACAAAAAATAAAAAATACCTAATGTTAATTTACCCGGTAAATAGTCCTTCAAGCGTTTTATTAGTAGCTTAGCCTTACTAATCTCTCTCCTTTCAATTGCACTTTTACATTTTAAATCAGATATTATTGTACAATAGATTAGTTAAAAATCAACTACTCTCGGATACAATAAAAGTTGTAACCCTTTTCTGCCGCTTGGTCCCATTCTTTGAGTTGATTTCTTCATTTAGTGACCAGCTGCATGTTCATACACTTTTCAATGAAATCAGTTTTGTCTAAAGTTGATATCTATGACGTTGCGTTGACAGATCCTAAAAAAATTGGCTTCAATTGTTACATTTTGGTTATTTTTTATTGTTATTTTGAACAAGGTTCCACGGAATGGGTGTCCGAGCAAAATACTAATATTTAAAGATATTTCATGAAGAGATTCACCATAACTGCATAAAGAAAATAATCTGAAATGAACAGACGTAGATAAATAATCCTATTTACTGAGAACAAAGTAAACCGGTCCATCCATTATTTAGACACATGTCACCAACATCCTCATTCAATCTAAATTCAAATACAGCTCGATGAAATTTGTATGTCCAATTCAGTGAGGTCCAATCTAAACATTCATTAGAATATTTAAAAAATACTATTCAAATACCCCCCCTGTTAAACCGCTTAAACTAATTACTAATATAAAACATTGCCGCAGCACTACAAAGCGGCTTGCCTTCGTTCCCCTGTATATGCACATAATAAAAGCTCATTTGGTATCCCCTTTGCATATAATATTTTGTTTGATCTTCGTGCGCTGGGCAAAATATGCAGCGGTAAGCGCTACGGAATTGGGTATTGTGGAACGCCAAAAATACATTCATATAGATAAGGCTGTGTTCTCGAAATAGGGTAGCCAGAGCTGCAGGATCATAAAAGAGATCCCGAAGCTACGTTTAGCATAGCGAGGACTGTAAGTGATCACTGACAAATTACCTACTAGCTTATCGCCTAAGAAAATTCCCGAGTTCTATTAGTCGACTCTCGCTCACGACATGCCTAGAAGGAGATGCAGCTGATGTATTCTAAGTAAAGCCCCGCATCAGCACAGAACGCAATGAAAAAATTAAACTAAATCAAAAATCCAATCTAAATGTGGAACATCACAATTTTCCTGGTCCGAGAAAAATTGCACTCGTAACAAAATCAAATAGTGGGTAGGTACGAGTATAATGATGAAAACAATAAAGAAGCTGCTATTATAATGGAGGAAAATGATTATCTATTTCTATTTATAAAGAACAGTAGGTGGGAAAAGGACCACAGTTTATCACACGTGTAGTTATTATATTCATTATGCTGTTCAAATCTCGAATATGAATTGAATTGAACTTCTGATCAAAATTTATATTTAAACTGGGCTCCGTGGTTTACACCAATATAAATTTCTAATTAATTCTAATATAAATTTATGACTTATAGTTATATTAGTTCTAGAGAGTAATCTTTTGTTTGTATTTCTTTTGATCTTGGAATAATTTATATAATTTTTAATTAAACATTCCTTGTCTAAGAGCTTTTAAATTAAAATTTGAATCTAATTTGTATTCTCTTCAGTACACACGAATTCACCAATCAGAAGGAGGCAAAGAGATCAATCGTATCTTTACAAAGTGAGCACGTTTAATTACGTCACTATTAATAGCTAAGCATTCTTCGTTTAATAGGGCCTCTGAAGTAGGCGCCAGTGTCATTTAACTCGGACTCTATTCCAATTATTTTCTTTAGTTTCGAAGAAATCGCGAGCCTTCGTTGTTGGAACGGGCGTTAATTTTCCCTAGCTCTTGAATGAAGGGGAGCTAATGTACCTTAAGCCGTGCAGATGTCAAAGGCCATGCTTTAGACACACTTGTATTTCGTAATTGAATATAAAAATCTTTCGTATAGCAGGAGAGGTGGATGGATATAGATAGGTAGGTACTGGAAGAGATTCCTGAGGAACAGGGAATTTTAGATGTGGTTTATTTTTAGTTTTGGTTTTATGATTAGACAGATTTATTTTTTAACAGATAATGTTTTTGAAATTTGTATTTGAAAGTTTTGATTTGACTTAATATCATTTGATTGAATTAAGATAGCTTCTTTACAAATCAGTGACCGGTTTAAAAACTAATTTGACGATTTGGAGTACATAATCATTTAGGTTAGTTTATGTTATAAGTACTATGTAAAAAGATATGCTTTGCTTACCCAACTAACAATTGTTGGTTGTATAGAAGACCTTAGAACGTTTCGGGTTTACCAATCGGGGTTCTATAATTAGCCAAAGAAGGTAGTACGTCCATAGAAAGTGGCGCATTTATTTCTCCAATTTGCTCTAAATTGCATCTATAGAAGTATCTAGTATGACAATTTTGTCCTATACAGTTGATGTAACAGTAATTCAATTTCCTTTTGGTGATTTACAAGCCACCGCAACGCTACTAAATTACCCTTTTATACTGTAAAAGAGTTCATGATTCCATTATGACACTAACATTTATGATTCATTTTACATTCGTTCACTGCTGTATCGCAGTGTTATTTAAGAGAAAGAAACACCAAGGAAAACTTACAAGTATTTGAAACAAAAATAATACAGACTACGAAAATATTATATTATATTATGGGTGATTGATGTTTTTTAGGAAAATATTCGTCTCTTACGGGGAAAATGACATGGGATTGAGATTTTACTGATAAACTATCCATGGGTTAAAGACAATATTTTAATGCCCCCCTCAAATAATTAAGCATTTACTAAAAAAAATAAAATTTTTAAGTCATAAAAATACTTTCAGTGTTCAGAACACTACTATAGCACTTGTCATGACAGATCCCAGCCACCATTATATAAAATTAGGGCTCCCTCCAAATGTTCCTTGAGTCATAAATGAAATTATCTTATTATATTTTTAATTTTTAATAAATATAATGTTATTAGGTAAGACAGGTTTAGATCCAGACTTCTAGAACATTACGGTCATACTAATTATTAATTAACATAATAGTTTTTGTGATATAGTTGCTTATTTGCTCAGAAGGATAATAACGGAACCATTTTTTATTACCATTGATTGTTCACCTTGATTTTTACTTATTCAATATTGTTATGAAGTACCTATACATACAAAAAGGCCTTTAAAAACGAATTTATAATTTAAAAGCAACATTGGCCTACCATTATAAACCGTAATTAGGTTTTAGAAGAGATATGGACTCCGTTACAGTACTATGTTTAATGGAAGAACTATAATAGTTGCAAAGAAAACCATATGGTCCTAAAAGAGTGTCTTTGTGACAGGTTTATCACTAGAACTATAACGAGCCTTTGTAAACTTTTTGAGGGCAATTGAGTTATCTAAGGGTATTATAAAACTCAGTTACGTTCCAATATAGCTCTGTTGTAGAGTTTTTGCGCCCACTATATTACTACAGCCCTGTAACGACGATCTACAAACCCACATTATCACAATTTCGCCCTATAATTGATTCAATTTCTACAATAACAAAGACCCATTAAAGTTCGTGTGGAACCTTTATTGCGTAAATCAGAAACGTAAGTGAAATTGTGAACACTGCTATAGAGTTCAATGGTTGCATACGGGTCACTTTAGTGGTCATTACAACCCCTATCTATAACAGCTACATAAATTAGCGAAGTAAACCTTTACATCAATTATTTATATGTCGGTTTTGCTCTATAAGCTTATAGAGCTAATACATGTTACGAAACACTTTTATACAACATTGGGTCACCACCAAAACCTTTACACATCGTTTACCGAGCTTTTTGGAGATTTAACCTTAGGTTATAGGACAAAATTGTTAGTTGGGTTAGCTTACCATCCGACTTGTATGAGAATAGTCAATTTGATTATCCTTCAATAGGTAGATAACCAACTATTGTTTGTAAGTAGAATTATCGCAAAAGTAAAATACGATAAATTCGCCATCAAAAATTTTATATCCACGTATACGGATGAGGAAAAGGTAGTGAGCATTAGCACTCGTTCACGTCTGGAGGGGAGGCCGGGGATAGTAGGTAAAAGGGGATGTTGGGGAAAATGGGCATGTAAATTCCTCTCGGAAAGTTTTAATGTAGGTAAACCGAAATGTTCAAGTGGCTGGCCATCTACCTCAAGTATAGGATCATTCCCCAAGACCCTTTTTCTCGGAAAGTGAAAAAATCAAACTTTAAGCCAACGCAATCAAAAGATACAGCCGTTTATGCCGCAAATTTTCGACACTTGCAAGGGAATCAAAACCTACAGGGTGCTTCCCGTGAACTCAGAATCTTGAAATTTGGTAACGTCTTATACTGATAAAGGAAAAATTTATTTTTGTTACATCACATAATATATTTTTTTTTAATAATTTTAAACTTACTACCCATCATTGGCTCTTCAGATTTTTGTATCAAGTGGCTGGCGACTTTTTTATATTGGTATTTTTTATAAGTACGACAACTTCACTTATGTCTTTATGCGAAGTTTTACAATCGCTTTCGATGCAATAGTACCTATGTGTATAATACTTAAATTCCGTAACTCGGGGAATATGTACAAACCAGAGGGGTAAGCACGAACCTCTCGATAGTCCGTAACGCTATCGTCCAACTGTCAAATCACATAGATTTTGCTAGCGAGTCGCTAGCGTTACGCTGCGTAAAAAGGTTCGTGCTTACCTCACAGTTTTTATTTACAGTCTAGTAGATTTTACCTTTTTTCAGCTACTTTATGAGCATTTTTAATCTGTTATAACTAAAAGAATATTCAAAAAATATTCTCCCCGGCATGATCCTTAATAATTTACCTAACTTAACTGCTATGTATCTCCTAAATACAAACTTCCAAAGGCCTTCGTTAAAATAACTTTAGTCTTATTCGTAAAAAATTAACCTTATTCGATTACGCCCTTCTTAGGTACTTTTGAAGTCGCTTTCAGAAACTTGCACCTTTGATGTTTCTTTATACTTTATACGATTTTCCGCTTGACTCCACCAACCTTCATGTTTTCATTAGAGGCTCAAAAAGAAAATTATATTTAAATATGAAAATTGTAAAGACAGATCCAATATTGAATTAATTTGACGAAATTTTAAATAAAATGGATTAGTTGTACTCGTTAAAGGTTCCGCATGAATGTTTATTGTAAGCTTTTATTATCATATAAATATGGGGTATGATTTAAGCTGTAACCAATTGAAGTCGTTTTCTGTTTTCTTAATAATAGAGTTTGCCCCCAAAATAATAGATTTGTCACTAAAATCTAGTCACCAAACAATATAAAATCACCTAAAATCATGGAGATATAAGGTCTAGCACCAAATTAATATTTTTGGATGTATTTTAATAGGTGTGTCCTAATAAGTATTGAAGCAAATGATATTAAAATCGTCTTGGTGGTAGCACCGAAGAAATACGGCCATATAACCATATTGCCAGATTCGGATGTAACCATAAGCAATTAGTCACTATGGGTACCGGGCCCTACCCCTCCACTGAATCTTCTTGCACTTGACTTGAGAAACAGACCCGAGTAGCATGCCTAGCACCGAAGAAATCGGCGGCGGCCGTAGCCGCCACCGAAACCTCATTCAATGTATTCTATGCTAGGTGCTCGGGTCTGGTTTCTCATGGCGATTGTAGTTATGCAAGTGCCTGTTGTCGCCAGATTCGGATCCGCCAAAACAGGTAACCATAAGCAATTAGCTAAATTTGCAAGTATTTGGTGACCTATTATTAAACCTATTATTTAAGTAACAAAACTATTATTGTGAGAACGACGTTTATATTCAATCAATGCACTACAATTTCTTTGGTGATCCATATTTTATTTTACACATATATTAACATTAATTTGGTGATTCATACCTGGGAATACATTTGTTTTGTTTATCTGAGAGCGAAAATATTAAGTGGCGATATATCTAATTATTTGGTGATACAACTTGATGACAAGTATAAATTTTGGTGACAGAAAATATAGTTCCCATAAAAATGTGACTCACAAACGTACTAAAATTCTCGGATTCGTTTCCTTTTCATGGGTATTAAAAGAAATACAATTTTCAAAGTCTAAGATAACAGTAAATAATAGCGAAAAATCCGCCTTAGCTTTCTAAAACCTGAGTTATAAAGGTATGGACACTTCTAGTAAAAAAAACTTATGCCAAAAAACTTATGAGAGATATTCAAACGTACATACCACCCTATTTATTTTTGATTGTTTTCTCTTTGATTACAATTTTACGAATACTTATGATAGGCTAGAATTGAACGTAAAGTAGGTACTAGTAACGAGTAGGTACTATAGGGCATAGCCGAAGGATTTATTAAAATTTATACACGTAACCCTAAAAGTTTGTAGCAAATTCTCAATATTCTTTGTACATTTGACTGAGCAATATTGAAGTTGGCTTACCTATTATTTTGATACCTTTAAATTAGACAAGCCATATTTAGCCGACATAAAAACAATTTTAATTTGTTTTTTATATGTGAGCGGAGAATGGAACAATTTAAGACAGACTTAATGATAAATGTAAAAGGAGGTACTTATGTGAGAATGTGAAAATGTTTGGTTTAACAGATTTCATTTTAATCGGTTTAGTACTTTTGGCGTAAAAGCGTGACAGAAAATATGTATATATAGGTGTTATTCTTATTACTTTCGCATTTATACATATTAGTATGTACATCTGAATAAAAACATAGTCTCACGGATAAATGAAGTCGAGGGCATCCGCTAGTCAGGGCTGAAACAATATCCGAAATCCAGGGGCCTTAGTATTTTTCCAAATTAAACCAAAAAGCTCAAATAATTGTTACCGTGTAACTTTATAGTCTACGAAAAGGTCGTACCTACGTAACTTTATTTGCTTTCAATCTAAGTAAACCGAGTAAATCTACCAAGTTCTATGTTACGGCTAAAGTTGGCAAATCTGATTTACCTAAGTAGGTACTTGCTTGTTTCTTTGATAACAGATGAGATCCTGGTTTATAGAATTGTTTAAGAGGTTTCACAAAATTATGTTTAAAATTCTAAGAACTAACGTGATTTACCTCGGTAAAGGTACGGTTGTGGATATAAATATTCGTATTTGTACTAAACTTCTAATATAAACTAGATAATTAAAAACAATGTGCATAACAACAGTGTACATATTATGTGTAGACATGGGTGTGTTTCCAAAATGGATTATCCAGAATTGCAAGGTGACGAAGGTGATCCTTCCTACAGCCGCGTAAGATGTAAAAGGTAAGTGACAAGTTGCTAGTTCATCTGAGAGAACGCTCCTGTGCTCCTTAGTCAACTCTACGATATGCATGGAAGAAGTGCAGCTGACGTATTCTACTAAAGCCCCTGCATCAGCACAGAACAAGAATTATAATACTCGTACAGAAAATCATCATCTTCCTGCCATATCCTATTAATCTTGGTACCGTCTTTCGATACTCATGTTGCCAAAGTTTTCGCGCTTATTTCACGGCTAACTGCCTCCTAGTACAGGCCCGTGACTGGGATCGAACCTTAGACCTCCGACGAGAAGGCGCACGCCTTAACCATTTGGCCTATCGCCTGGTATCATACGGAAAATTCGTTTTACATATTCCCCGTAACATCTATTTCGGTTGAGCGCGGAGTAAATGCGGTACAATAACAACAAAGTAGGATTTCACCACAGATTGCCGACATTCTCGCAGAGACGAAGGCAAGATATAAACCAGGCCCGAAACTCTTATTAAAAAAGCTTTGCATATAGCCAAGAAGGCAAACAGTTTTGGGTAATACACTGTAGTAAACTGAAAGAAAAAAATGGTAAGCGGATAACGCGGGAGTGTGCCAGTAAAAATGGAGAATTTGTTGTGGAGTTCTATTAAAATTGTAGGCAGGCCTCGTATTTTGAATATGTTAGAGACATAGTTTACGTGTCTATAGATATGTATATGTGTAAAGATATAGGTACTAAGTAATATCTAATGCAGAAAAAAAAAATCATAGCGCTTAAAATGTTGCTTATTGCTTATACATATTTACATTGTGTCAACTTACGATGATTAATCTACAAGCGAAGATTAAGATGTCATGTCATTATTTGTCTACTAGGCTTATTAAACCTATATGTGACGAATGGCAGAAACAGTTTAACTTAGGTAGCTAATCGTTTCAAATAGAATATTTGTAAAGATAAGTATTACTCGTATGTATGTAAGTATGGATTCTTAGTTATGTATTAAGAAAGTAATTCTGAACTCTATAATCGACTGAAAAAGTTTTGTGTACAGGGTGTAATAAAAGTGGTATGTGAAGCGACAGCCCACTATGAAAACTTAACTAGAAAATAGAAGACTCGAAGGCACATATTTATTTATTTCCAGAAGTAGGTAGGTACTATAGAGAATTTGTGCAATCTTGAAAAATATACATGTGATTTCGAGTACTTATAAAGTTTACCCGATATACTATAAGTTGTTATAGTGGTCTATTTCCATGGCATTTGGCTTTATATAAACCTTTTGTTACACCCTGTATATCCAAGCTTATGGTTAAAGTTAGTAGCGAGTAGGCTTTCACCATACAGCGAACTTTCCAGACGTGTCATATTGTTCCCAAGTTTGACGATTAACTAATAGTGAGCTTTACTTGCGCTATGGAAATACTAGTAGACGCCCGCGACGTCGTCTGCGTAATTGTTTATTAAAAAATTTGGAAACATCATTTTATATCCTTTAGCGATTGCCTATGTTGTAGAGGACACACCATCTAAGATTCGTGGTTTAAGCTGTGCAGGATCATAAAATATATCCACAACCACTACTAAATTAACTGATCTAGTCGGTGGACATACATTTCTCATATCACATACCTAATGATTTGTATGTAACTAACAGTATAAGTATTACCTAAGTTTGTGCTTATATCTAACCGGTCCGGTATTTATTAGTGGCAGAGTAAAGATTTCCCTGGAACGTTTGCGCCTACAGGAAAGTAATAACAATTTTGCTGCAAAGCGCATATCATGATCCCATTATGCGGGCGATGTGGTAGTTGTGAATGCACGTGCCATCGGGTCTTTGGTATCTACTAAGCCTTAGTCAGTAACTAAGGTATACTCTTATTGCAAACATTTGATTTCACTGCTAAGTCAATATTCAAAACACTATTTATCTCTCCATGGTACATCTAAGTAATTAATAAAAGACATTTCCAACGACTACAGTCGCAACGAGAAGCCAGATCCAAGCACCTAGCATGCATAAGTACATAGCTGCTAATTTGAAAATCAATTAAAATGTTAATCGACATTTATGTTTTACCGGTTTCTGTTTCCAACACCGGTGGTGGGCGAGCCCTCGATGGAAATTTAAACTTCCGAATAGTATCTAACGCCTGATATAATTAAATAATAATAGAAATACCTACAAACTAATTAGTTTATTCGTTTTTAGTGTGCTATTTTGTTCATAATCGTCCAATAAAAAGTCCTTCACATATTAACTAATACTTATGCAATTTTTTGTTTTAAGAGACGAGATCCCTTGACACATCACATAGGCAGAGACACGTATTGTTTCAAGTTGTAATCCGTCTTAAGATGGTCATGTTGCCGTATGCCTTGGTTCGTGTTTATAGTGCTACTAATGCACTTGTAGGTGCAGTGCATCATTGTACATATCTAAAGAAGAAGGTAGCCTACAAATTATTGTTTTCAAGCAGACACAAACTAGAAGACATCAGCTACATCTCCTTCCGTATATGTTATAAGAGTCGGTGAGCTTGGAACTTGTCACTGATCTTTTACATCTGTTCTCGCTATGCTGAACGTGGATGAAGGATTTCCTCTATGATCCTGCAATTCTGGCTAGTCATGTGCATTCGCATGTATTAATTTTTTCCCGTTAGCAATGACGGCCCAAAACCATCGACCGCTAATAGCTCGAGTCCAAACATTGAGGTTAATATGTGGATGATAGCTAGTTGATGGACATGCGCGTAGGCAGGTACTAATTACTTTTGCCCGTCGGTCTGTGTGTTTTTATTTGTTAATTACTAGTAATCCGGCCCAGTTGCGTAGTTATTCAGGCCTTATATGGAAAACCTCAGTTTTTTATAGTTTGACCTAGGATCACTTACAAGTAGCTACACCTAATTCCCAAAATAAAATTTAAGTAAATCGAGAATTAACCTCATGATAGCTCTTGTTCCGCTCTATTACAGCTTTGTATATAAAAAAAAAGCAGACAGCATGTTCCTTAATTTGTAGATTTAGCAAGCTGGTCTTAATTTACGATTAAGTACGCTTACAACTGTTTGCAGTTGAGGTTACCTATGTTCATTCTAGTACGTACATATCAAGCACCTATTTAGATGTGTTTTCTAGTTTACTATATTCTTCTAAGTACGTCTGAACTACTTAAACGTTTATGTTATAATGTGTTACAGTTCCGTACATTTTGTGGGGTTGGTATTTAACGCGGAATTAAGCCATCATTTATTATAAAGTCGTTCACAACACGTCACCGTCGCGTTTTAACGCTAAAGGGCATGCAAGAGGCGTATTAACAAAATACGTTTGATTGACAGCGGCCACTTTAAATAACAGTAATTAATAGCGTCAGTAATGGACTCTGTCGTGAGTACATGATCCGCCATTTTGTTTTAAAACGTGCAGAGCAAATGTTTGTTTTGTTCAGTGTTTTCTTTCTGGTGGATTAATAACGTTAATGTTCATAAAAATGGTTTGCATAACTGAGAAAGGCAAAAAGACGGCTCTGAGGGAAATTTTGATAATATCTAAATTATGGTAATTGGTTTAGTTCGGGTATATCAATCACAATCATATAATTTAACTCCCTCCCTATGTACTGACAAATAATCCAAATTATATAAAAAATACGCCGCCGGTATTAAGGTTCCTCATATATCAATATAGATTTACGAGTTAATTCGGCATAATTAATATCGTTTATCCAGTGTATCGGAATTATTGGCCAAGTATAAACTTCATTAATAACGTGCAGCCTGCACAATTGTGCAGTTAATATAAATCAATAGGAACTATTTATTTATGATGTATAGCACGGGTATCTCACATGTTGGATTTATGTTCATAATTCAGAAGCGTTGAAACGCGCCATAATGTGTGGTGCGAGAGACAAGAGATTGGGCAGTGTTTGGGACTTAGGTATGTATGTGGACTTAGGTAGGTACCTACTGTTTTATTGCTATGCAGTTATTTTGACTGTTTTATTTAGGCACAATGCTCACATTTATTTCTCTATTTAAAAAAAAACTGGGATACACCTCAAGATACCCCTTATTATGACATTTCAATAATCTCAGTTTCGTAAGGTTAGCAATTTTGGTATACGAGTATAACTAAATCTGAACTGGCAGGACAAGCAAGACAGTTTGTTGCTGCTGTCTGTCCATTTCTTCATGTCTCACTTTTACATGAGTTCAAAATTACTTCAAATAGTATGTAAGTATTAGGCTTTTTTTGAAATTCAAATAGTGACTATATTATGAAGGTTGATCTAAACCTGTAAAGGTTCCTAAAAGGTTAATTCTACCCGCTAGTCGTTAATAAATCGGGCTCATATGATCTTTTGATCAGCTACACACACCCTATTATTGGAACTAAACGAATCGAATGCCCAAGCACTATATCACCAGCGAAACTTACGTACATGAACCAACGTAGGTCCTACGTACATTGCAATTATGTAAGGGCGAATTTAATCCTTCTAGAGTACGTAATAAGTCCCGCACATAAGGAGTAATAACATTTTATCTCGCTTCGCGGACATTTATAATAATTACATCATGGTATTGACAAGGCCATTAATATCTGATCGACTCGTGGTTGGGAGATGATTAAGAATAAGGACGCCATGGAGATTATTTTTGATAGTTTAGCATACCTATACAATTGTTGTATTCTAGATTCTTTGAAGGTGAGAAATACAAAGGTAGGTAAATGTTAAGAAAGTGTCGAAAAACGTTGTTGAAAAAGTGTCGAAAGTGTTGTGATTCGGGACGCAAAAATCATGTTGTATACACACCCGACTAAGCTCCCAAAATCGGGTAGCCAGAAGTGCAGGATCATAGAAGGAGATTCTTCAGACATGTTAAGCATAGCGGGGCCAGATATTGCAAGTTCTCCTATCTTCTATGTTCTCTTATATCACAAAGTGGTTAACATAAGTAATAGCTTTTGTAGCGTGGCGAATAGACGTGAATATAAATGTAGCTGTTCTTATGATGCCTGGTGATATTTAGATCCAGGACATTGTAGGTGAGTACCTACATTTACCGAATTATTAAAGTTCTGCCCGTTTTTTATCAACACATTTTTTTATTTTTGACGACTACATTATATGTATAAAAATTCACTTTTAGAGCTTAATACCTAAAGCTTTAATAGAGTTATCTTCGAAAATGATCAGTCATCATCATGAATAAGGTGAATACAATTTCTAATAAAACCTGTAAAAAATGTGCTTCTTTATAACGGACCTTAACAAACACGTATTCAAATTCCGATCCACTTCTTTTCTGTTCAGCACTTAATTATTGCTATAGTAATCGCGATGTTCTTTTAATTAGGGCTGAAGTACTTTTCTTAATGGTATATGCCCTTAGGGCTTGCGCTACATGACAAGAAGTTTCTAGACTAACGCATGGCCGTGGTTCCAGTGGCCTGCCTGAAGGAGTACCCAAGTAGCTCGGCATAATAAATCGGTACGAGTATGATGAAACGTAACAGTCTTATGATAATGTGACTTGTCGGCAGCTTTGCCAGTGATATTTGCTGCAGAAATGTTATAGAAAGCAAGACTGCTGATATGTTTGAACGCAGGCTTAGTACCTGCAGTTAAATACACACTATTGAAGACCAGGTAAAATCCGATTTTAAATTCAGACATTTTCATTCAAAGTTCCTTGCATGCATATAAATATACTTACCATAGCGGAGCTGTGACTACTTGCTAGCACATTGCCCGAAAAAGCGCTTTCCTTAGTTCCTTAGACGACTCTTACGACATACACGAAAGGGCATTCTACCGAAGGACCTCATTAGCACATGATTATCCGAGTAATTGACCCGGTGACTTAGTGGTTATAGCGGCTGGCACGGTTTGCAGTGGTCGTGGGTTCGATTCCCACTCGGGTGAAGTATTTTTTCCATTTTCTTTATTAATAATTTTATACATGATTTTATAATAACTGTTATGTAATCCGTGGCTGAACTTAAATTGGTAAGTGCATAGTAAGTCACACATAACCTACCTACCTCTTGGATATCTAGTAATGCCTAGGTTTCGCTAGGATGTTTTAAAGTCTATTTAAGGTCAAAATTCTTTAACCCAGACAAGTAAGGTCATGAAAAACCTCTGTAGTACCTAAGAAAAATGGCGCTCATTTTCTAGAGGATATAGTACTTATTTCATTCAGACATGGCCTTTTGTTTTAGGTGTTCAAACGGGCTATTTTCCAGCAATATGGTTGATTCTGGTCATATTTCAACCTAAACATTAATTGAGTCCTTACCTATTCTTTTCTCCCGCAGTCATTTATGTTAAGAACGGAGAGAGATAGACCTGACTAAGATTAGGTTTACGTTAAGTGTGACGGTCAGAATCGACCCTAATATTAGATTAAAGGCCGACTTTTCCCAATGGTCAGAAAACCTATCTGAAGGATGATGTTGACGCTGTCTCTGTATTGATCAAGTTTTAAAGACTATCTTCGTTTTTCAGCCTATTGCAGGACGTATGCCTCCCCCACAAGTACGCCACAAGGCCTGTACTGCCATAGGGGGGTTTTTGTCCATAGTCACCACGCTGGGTAGGTGGGTTGGTGACCGCAGTGTGATTTTCGGACTATGTTGTCAGCACAGGACTCTATACTAACACTAACTTAAGACATCATCTCCTTTATAGGCTATATCTGACTATTGGAAAAATTGGTCTAGTTGTAAATACCTATAAGTAGTCACTTATTTCAATTCAGTTCACGTCTTCGTTTCAAAATAAGGTTGGCATATCGCCTACAAAACACCAAGACTCTCTTGTCCCTCTACTGACGTCTTGTACAGGATGCCCGGGAAGAGAAGCAGCTGTAGTATTATACGTAATTTTTTTCACTCCCAGAGCAGCATAGAAGACGATATTACGGTGAAATTTTCCGAAAATATTGCCCGTTTAGAAGCATATCTGAAACGGGCTTTGATTTCTTTTTGAACCAACCCAGGTTTGGATAGAACATAAAATGCTTTCAGTATTTTGTTGAAAATTACTCACCTATAATGGAAACATTTTTCGCTAGGCATCTAATATTGAAGTCAATTCGTAAAAATAATGTTCATTTAAAATAGATTGAACATTCGTAATAAAAAAATAATAAATATTCACACACTTCACAAAACATTAACTTAGTCCCACATTAAGATCCATAAGGTCGTGTGTCGTGGGTACTAAGCAACGATATATTAATAAGTATAGAAACATCCATGACTAGGAAACGAATATCAATATTCATCATATCAATATTTGCACCTACCGGGATTCGAATCCAGGACCTATGGCGTAGCGAGCAGAGCCACTACCAACTACACCAATCGGCCGTCAAATTCCAAAACATTATTAATTGCATATATAACAATATAGGCGAGCTTTGTATCTTGTATCTTTTATCTCGCTCCCATAAATATAAAGTGAGCAGGACGGCAATGTTTCAGTTTGTTAACATTGGACATTATTAAACGACGATAATAAGCCGTTAATTATCGACCATCACACACGCACATCGACTAAAGCCCCCTATACCAGAGGTTCAGAACATTTGGTACTTATATTTAGATCTATACTAAAATCAAGTTTTAGAAATTAATTGAAAATGATTCTCTGATTCTACTACCTTTACATGACATCCGCTCTGAGAATTATCCAGTTCAAGATAGTTCCCGTAATAATAAGACAATTTCTATATATTCGCTAAATACTTTAAAGGTGGATCAATCTCGCCTATCAACCTAGAATCTAGTTATAATTCTAACTCTATTTGAATGAAGACAGACAATAAAAATAAAAAATTATAATTTTTAAAATATAAAACTTTGTAATATAGCTACATCATACATAATACCTATGTTACGTTTAAGTAATGTGAAAATTATAAATATTGTTTTTATAATGTTTAATTAATAAACTAAGGTAATGAATGGTTGACCAGTCCTGTGTGCGTAAATTTGTGTGTACAGAGTATGCGATATACAGCGGGCGGCCTCAGCGTCCTGCGCCGTGCTTGATTGGAATCTAACGCGCGGGACAGAGATAAATGGGTGTAAAGACGTTTACCTACCTACATGTATAGACTTAGCTGCCTAGCCAAACCTTTTGCATAAGCTAGAAAATAAAGGAAAAGGAACGATATGCTTTATAGGTTCTAGATTTATAGATATCTCACCCGGGTGATTTTTTTTTTAAATTTCTTAATAATTTTTATAACATATGCACTTTATAGATTTGTAAAAAAATTTAGTACTCTGTCCACTAGTGTTACATATAGATAAGTCATGTGAAAATAAAACATATATTTCTTAATAACTTTTTATTGATAAACTAAGGTTGACCAGTCCTGTGTGCGTAAATTAGTGTGTACAGAGTATGCGATATAAGGCGGGCGGCCTCAGCGTCCTGCACTGCACCGAGCTTGATTGGAATCTACCGCGGGGCAGAGATACTCGTACTCGTAATTGGGTGTAAAGACGTTTTTCAACCTACATGTATAGACCATCTAGGCAGCTTGTGCATATACTCGTAGGAAAGGAAACGATAATGCTTTTTAAATTTGTAATACAAAGTTGATTTACAGATATTACTTTACAAAACTGTACTGTTAAAACTGCGGTCATAAATAAATATCAAATTGAGGGCGTCTCTTATTTTAAGCAATTATAATTATTTCGTAGTAGTAGGCGATGGGCTGACCACCTGTCACTACAAACCGAACTTGTACATCTCAACTATACCCTCAAAATTTGGTCAGAAGTGGCACCATGCGGTTCGATCGGCCCTTGGTGCTCTGCCTACCCCGTAAGGGATACAGGCGTGATTGTATATATGTATGTATAATTATTTCGTATTTCACCAAACGCACAGGAAGTCAAATTATACCTCTTTATCAAAGAAATCATTCCGACGTATACCATGTGTGCTTTTATATTAAGTTATTATATACAATTGTTATAGCGTGACCGAGGCAATTATTTTATTACGAAGTTTAGCGTTTAGTTATTTATAACTGTTTGTGGATTGCTACTTCTATTTGGCCACCCACAGTATTATAAATGACTGAATGTTTGCCCACATTGTTATTAAAGAATTTAGAATGCTATGTACGGGAAATTGAATACTTTTGATAATTGTTTAAGTAATAAGCGTAAATATTAGAAAAATACATGGTATTTTTTATTAGGTTTCCCATCCTATCAATATTTTCCTTAAAAATAAAAATATAAAAAAACGTAAAAAAGTGGCATAATGTGACACTAATAATATACCCAATGTCATTAGTTATATAGTATCAATAGGCCAATATATCGGTCAAAAACTCTATAAACTCTATCCAAAATATCCGGAAAAGTTTAAACCGGTTTAAATTACACCAGTTCACGGCAATTAGTTTCATCAAAGTTCTCTTACTTTGAGAAAAACTGTAAACGTCGCTAATTTACCAGCGAAGTCAATTTGAGTCCCACTGTTTAAAGACTATTGTCTCATAAAGCTCTCGAACAAAAAACGACGACGAGATAACGAACACACTATGACATGGAAACGTTACAGATAAGTATCTCTATCGGGTATGGATTGCATTTAAGCGAATACCTTAACCATTATGTTCTCCATTCATGCTATTCATGTTTTTGGATTAGAGGTATATCATTATTTCAGCAGTTCGAGATTAAGACAGCTGAGATTTTACGGTGCTGACATGTAAAATGTTCTTCCGAGCCTCTAAGAATATAACATCTCATCACCGCTGTCCTAGGAAAAAAGGTAATACCTTAATCAAAAACAGCGTTCCATGATTGCTCCAGTAATCAAGTGTTATTTCTGCAGAATTTCACATTGTACTATAACTCATGATAACTGACTTGGCTGGGTTCCCGAAATGGGATAGCCAGAACTGCACGAGTATAAAGGACTCATGACAAAGTAACGTTGGTCAACCTCACCATAGTGTGTCTCAAGCTATGCTGGTGTGTCCTTCCACTAAGACGTCAGGTATTGTCGGAATAAAATACCGTCATTCATTCCTAGGTTTAATTATTCCTTGTTTAAACAAATCGCAATAAAGAGTCTGACTCACTTGTCCCGAGAGTCACTAGACGGTAAAAGGCATTGAGAAAAAACGACCGACGAGTAACGTCAAACAAATTCTTAGGAATAGTCTAGTCTTTCCGTTTGTGTTAGGAAATTCTCTCCTGAAATCAATTGTGAAACGCTTATACTCTTTTGTAATGCTAGCGCGATTGAAATCGTAATACTTAGCCTGAACGCTGAAATTATATTGTAACACTATTGAGATATAATGTTTTTCTAGAAATTGCCTATAGCACGCATGTTAGGGTGTCTATTCATGTGCATTTGCAAAGATAGGAACTACGTGAAGATATAGCACAACCACTTCCGAGTAAGAGAACCGGTTTATATTTGCGTTCCCCTGCCTCTTGGTACATAACCGCCATCTTAGTTTTACTGCATAATAGTGAAGTTAAGTGCAGTAGTTCTAAGTTTCATTAGGGTAGCTTATATAACTTAATTTAGGTTAAGTTCAATACTAGAATTTCTAAGTGGAGTTGGTCTCGATTTCTGTATGTATATTTAAATATTCCCATAGTATAAAGATAACTTTCTCCTTTGATTAGATTCTTTAGAACTTCATGGATCAGGCTCTAAGCTAATGAACCATTTTTCCAAGTTTTTAATTATTAGACTTTGTAGCCGGTATCCTTTTCTATTGTCCACCTGCTTTTAACGACTCTTTATTAACCATAATACCGATAACTGGTTAACTCTTTGTACTATCCGCTGTTATATACATACTGAACTAATTTCCACACAAATGCCTATCCGTAACCAGTAAGTACGCAATTGAAGTAACAAGCTGAAAATTACCAACTAATCATTTTAATAGCTGTGAAATACCATCGGCAACAAAAAGTTTATAAACTCTTATTGAATGACCTGATGAAATATGGTCGCTCTTTAAGGAGAGCCGACAGTAAAAACTAGTCTACGCAATGGCGCTTTAATGACATAAATTGGTTCGTTTGCACCAGTTATTGACCATGGATTGTCTTATTTAATGTTCTGAAACTAGATGGATTAAGTTGAATGGAGTTTGGTAAGAAATAGGTACTTACTTAGTTTAAAAAAAATGTCTTTAAAAAGCCAAATAAACGATCTATCTATCTCTATCTATCCATATGCTTTAAAATTAGTTTTCATCAGTGTGTGTACTTTGACTAATTTATGTTTGATTTTACTCTGTAGGAATTTAAGAAAAATAATTGCTAGCTAAGCCCGCAGAGTCTTGTCCATTCTAGTCTAGTACCTATTAGGATATTTGGTTAGCTATAAGATGTGAAATCAGTTAAGATTGTTTTATATTTGCTTGTATTTGTTACATAACATTAAATAATTGCTACATATAATATCTTTGTACTTGTACATCTCAACTATATCCTCAAAATTGGTCAGAAGTGGCACCATGTGGTTCTATCGGCCCTCTGCCCCCTGCTCTGCCTACCCCGTAAGGGATAAAGGCGTGATTATATATATGTATGTATATAATATCCATTCTAGCCTATGTGTTATTCTTATACATACATAAACCAAACCGTCACGTTTCTTCAAAATCTGTGGAGAAAACGAATGGAAAAAATAAAGGAAACCATAGACTAATTTGTAGGAAACAGTAAACAAAGTACAGACCACGTTTATTACGAGTACAGTGGAATAGTTTTTTCACAGAGCCTCCAATCCAATACGATAACATCTGCTCCGTTATCCGAGTTCTACAGCATTGAGGAAACGTTAATTGTGGCAACTCCGCTGCACATTAATTACAAGTAGCTCATCGGAATGTGGCCTACCGTGGAACCCTTTATAGCACCGATGTACATAGTGTAGTCACATAGTATTCAGTTTATGCAGTAACTTAGTTTTAATTTCTATTTCTGGCAGTGTTTAAGCATTTAAAATAAGGTGGTATGGTTAATTCTGAGGGTATATCAGGTGCTACTATTTAGAACTTTAAATTTTTCAACTGGCGTTCGCTCGCCAGCGGGCTTTACATCCTCTACTGACTCTCGAATCTGAAAACTCGTAATCACGATCGTTGGCAACTACATTTGCGATAAAAAACGAGATCAGCACCTAGCATGCAATACGAGCTTTTAATCTTCTCTCATCTTACACGAAATGTATGTCATAAGTGTGTCATACACTTCGGTAGATAGGTAGGTAATTAAAAAATTTCGTTAGTTAAATCACACCAACATAGTTTTCTTACTGCTATACAAGTTATCTGTATATTTCATTTAACAATTTGACAATGTCTATCATCATTGATGTTGAATGAGTTATCTTTTCACTGCAACATTTAACAACAACATGTAACTTTTTTGTAACATATTACTAAACCTAGATCAGTAGGTAGGTAAATTTATAATTTTATTTATATTTTTATATAATATTTTGTACTTAGTTCTATCGATACTCTTTCTTTATGAATTTATGAAAAGCATTTAGTAATTTTTATAAAAGTATTAAAAAAAGCCACGGTTAATAAGGAAAACTATCAGCTAAATAAATAAGGACACCAAAAAAGCTTTCGATTTTCCCTAAAAATACTGGCTCTATCATAATAATTATTTGACCCAAATTATAAAACCGGGACTGATTTTTTTATACTAAATATGTTTGCGTATTCCCTTCTCCGCGGAAATAAGAAAGTGACGCGGATTGTCCGCGACGGAGTCCCGTGGGAAATCTTGACAAAAAGGTTCCAACGAGGAACAATGGACCAGTGACTTGTTGGCTGCGTTCACATCGGCGGCGGCGGGTGTCTGGTGGATAATATTTTGAAGATTTTATAATTCACAGTTTGGAATATTCTATAATAATTAAATTAACTTTTAGAACTTTACTTGGCTAATCTATAAGTTAGGTTGCGTAATACGAGTATGTAAGTGCTCAAACGTACCTAATTTCTGTCTTCCTATAACTCACTCTTCTATGGTTTCCAAAAAACTTGCATTTTGTTTCCTATGACCAATATCTATGGGCGTGTATGTAAGTAAGTATACTTATTTATCAGTCATCATTATCTAATGGAATATTTTTCAATAAGTTCAAAGTGGTTACTATTACTTATTAATATCCTTCAAAACAACTGTTTCTACTTGATATCTCGAAGCCAGTTCCACAAAAAATATTTAGCGCAACTATAAGACGTTGGTCGCCAGCCAGTGATCTCCTTGGGGGAATTTACCCCAAGAAAAATACATGCAAGTTTATTGCAGAAGGAACGCTATGAAGACTATCAAAATGCTAAAGCAGAAATTTAAACAAAATGAAATTTCTTCAGAAACCTCCGAGGGGGTAAACGTAGCGTTATCGCAGTGTAAATGTGGACGACGCTTAACATTTGAATTTCATTGGGATTGTCTTGTTGACTGCGTACTCTTCGTAGATAAGGAGTCTAAATTATACAGACTTAATACTATTTTGCATTTACGTAAGCTGGGATAAGATTTATACGCGAATATTCTGGCGCCTGTTCTTAAAGGTAAATTCTAGATTGTGTCGCGTAATATTAACAAATTGGAATTTGTAGTTGATACTATCAGTGTGTTTTTTTAACAGGTAGGTTGTGAATACTTTCTTAATTTAAAATAAATAAAATGTATATAGTCTCTACTTAGACAAATAGAAAGACATTCATTTAGAGCAAAAATATAACGGCGTATGGACACAAAGATTGATTTGTACAAAGTCTTTAGAATAGGTAATATGAAATTTCAGGATACTAAAACAGCATGTTTTCAATTTATTATAGGAGCAATCAGTAAGGCACAATTATTTAGGTATTGTCTCAGTACCTATATCATAATGTTCAATGACATACTCGTAAGTTAATATTTTTCTTCAGTATTGTGCCGTAAAGGGATGCAATTTACTTCTAGATATTAACATTTCAATTAATTGAATATATTAGGCGAACTACATAAACAATGGAAGAATCCAACAATTCAGATAGTGAACAAAGTAAATGGTAAATTGCTCTACAGACTGGAAAATTTGACTATACATACATACATGAAATGCGGGCCTGGCAACTTTATAAAATGAATGTAATAGAGTTAAACATAATATAGAACGTTATCTATTTGTTTTTCTTTGTTACATTCACAGTCAAGTCGGCTTTTCACTATGGGAAGTACAAATGGATGAAGTTAATGAAATACAGGGTGATTTTTGGTCGTCCATGTTACTGAACACTACAGAATCTCCTCATCATCACGATCATTTTTCTCCATGGAAGTCTCTGGTTTATAAAATATTAGGGTCCAAAGTTGAGTAAATAGACTGCGTTTTTCTGCATAAATGCAAATTGACGCGTGTAGCGTGTAGATTTTTTCGCGAGAAATAATTAATATCTCTATGAAAAAACTAGCATAAACACTGGACACTATAAATTACGACCGATCAAGTAATTTAAAAAAAAATCCTAAAAAAATTACATTGTTTCCCAGCATATATTTTTTTTTGTATAAACTTATTTTATTTGAGTACGTACCCTTCGTTAAGGGTGGCAACCAAAAACACCCTGTATAATGACTTCTACATACAAATTAAAGGCAAAACTTTATCAGACGCCCATGATGATATCATTTAATTTTCTTTTATAATGCATAAAATAATTTCTCCAACCTTTTTATAGGTACTAGTTGCCCAACGTTAAGTTCCGGTGTCTAATAGCTATGTCCTAATTATCATGGTTTACTATTTTTAACTTTTTTATTGATAAGTCTGTGTATACTTCAATATTTACACTTGCCAGTATAAACTATCAAGCTACAAATAGCTTGGATGCGTAAAATAAAGTCGTTATGTTAAACGTTCGGGCTGTACGTATTCTAAAGACTACAAACGTGTTCAGGCCATAATAAACAAAGGTTACTGATACGGGTGGTCGTATCCCGATTTGTTGACATACCACCCTTTCCGAGCGCTGACCTTAGGGCTGGATGGGGTTGGAACAGTTTACCCTATTTCATGAAGGTATGAATCACTAGATCCAGATCATTTTTCGCGTTGTATATGTTTATGTAGCGCCTCCCGTACTGACAACATAGTCCGAAAATCACACTGCGGTCACCAACCCGCCTGCCCAGCGTGATAACTATGGGCAAAACCCCCCATGTGGCAGTAGCCTTGTGGCGTGCCCTGGGGGAGGCTTACGTCCAGTAGTGGACTGCAATAGGTTTGCAATAGGTAGGTTTATGTGGAATACTATTTTTTGTATGATATAATTCCACTGTCCTTGTGTCTTTGTATGTGTCGTCGTAAAATTTTTACTATTGCGACAATTCTTTGGGATCGATCAATTGGAAAACCATATTGTCGGTACAAACATAATTATTCGTATTAAAAGTAAAATTTCCTGTAATGTGTATTCCCATATGCAAAACAAAAAATAAGACCTGTGACAATATTATACCTCAACATAATATTAATATATTTTTACATTATAAAATGTTAGTAAATCGTAACAGCATTCTCACAGGCGACAAGCTAGCAACTTGTCATAATCATTTACACTTGCCCCGCCATGGTGAGCATGGAAGTGGGATCTCGTCTGTTATCCTCTAGTCTACTCCATTTCAGGAACACAGGTGTAATTGCTTTCTATTTAAAACCTACTTCATAAAAGTGAGGTTATTACAAATCAATATTTTTCAAAAATACCTGAAATACCTATAACTTTATATTTTGTTTTAGCGTGACATACTGAACGTTTAACTTTATACGAGTAATTACCAAGACTCTTTACAATGTAAGTGAACTTTTCCCTTTTAATAATGTTTAGTGTCCATCTATGAAGAACTTTACATACCTCATTATAATTATAATGAACTTACCTAATCTCTGATAAAGATAACTAATATGCAACGTAAAATATGAGATTTCATCTCAAGCGAGAATATCGGTTTCTTAGCCAACAGCAGCGGCGCAACCTAATTAAACTGAAGAAACAAGAACCGTTCGTCTCAATAATTGCCAGGATCACAATAACTCGTGTACGTCCGGTCGTGTCGGGTTTCCGATCACGTCGTGTTGATTGTCCGGCAAACCCGGGTGCCACTGCAATCACTGGTGTACACCCTGAATCGTACAGAGTGTTGGAGAATAAGTACTCCATGTCTGCAATTGGCTAGGTGCAATTAAACTCATCGCAAAATAAAAGGCCCGTTTTGACATTTGTCTTCACGACCTAACTAGTGGATGTAACCATAAGACTTATTACTCGATACTCACGATAAATCGAATCAATAAAATTATTAATAAAGAAAATGGAAAAAATTCTTCTCCCGAGTGGGAATCGAACCACTGCAAACCGCGCCAGCCGCTATAACCACTAAGCCATCGAATCAAGTTTGCATGAGTATTTTGTCTGCATGAATATGTAGGTATTGTAAAGTGCATTGGATAAAAGTTCTGATTGAAAATATTCATTTTAAGCCAAAGTTTACATCGATCATCGTAATAAAAAATTTGTATTGATGGACGAATTTTTGTTACTTTTTCACGCAGTAACAGCTTGACGGATCAGGTTGAAATGTAGATTAGAGAAAGGTCTATAGTCTGGAATAACATTTAGGCTACTATTTATCCTATAAGCTAGTTTTCTATATAAATATCTTGATCGATTTATTTCTTTCCTTCACCGATTATTAATATTCTGTGGACAATATGAAAAAATCGTATGCACAGCACTTAGCCGAGTGGGCGATACCCATCAATGAAAAATGTAATTACATTTGGAACATTTCGATCAGTAAAAACTAAAAATATTTTTGGGCGTGAACTGTCAAGACGGGCCTTTTATTTTGCAATGAGTATAAGTCTTGGCCTACTTGTATCGGCAGATGAATTAGTTATGGTAGCTTACTCTATAATTACCTATATACGTACTTTATAAATAAGCTGGCTACTCTGTAAATCTTTCCGCATATAGCGTTTTTTTATTATATAAAGAAGATTGTTTATATGTGGGTAGGACTAGGTTAGGTATTATTTCATTATTGGTGAACGCGGTATATTGTGTTCACTAGTTAACAAGTTTCATACTGTACAATTGTTTAAAGCATTCTTAAAACTCCCAGCAAAAGTAGCCGTCAGAACTGCACCTATGATAGACCTAACAGGTTCAACTGAACCTCCACCACTATATTATTACTACTCTGTGTATTGTCCTGTACACCCCCAGTCCGCACTTATCAGGACTTACGGGCTAATACCACCCGAAGGGCGCCACCCAATCTGCTGGCTCTTATCTCAATTTAATGGCTTCCGTATTAATACCGTCTTTGTCTAATTTGAGGATACTCCGCTTGGCCGTTGTTTAATCGACCGGTAAAAATTTATGTAATAGAAGATTATTCTTGTCCTTGACTTTGTTTGGTTGTATCATTTATTTTGGTGTACCTATTTTCCTTTTGTAGCGATAGTCTTTAGAATAAATATTGGTAACTTCTTAAGGAAACAAGTTTTTCATCAATTAAGCTACATGATAAGAATCTATTATATTTCATTTTTAGTATTATTTATCTTCTGAAAACATCCCAATCCCTACTTCAACTCCAAAGTCTTCCATAAAATTCATGGAATATTATATTGTTGATATTTACTAACCTATTCAAGTTCTTTTATAAACCTATTTATGGAGGATATAAAATTTTGATTCCGCATTCTCAATTGCCAATTTCAGCTACAACGATCCTAATAAAGCCCTCGACAAAGCGGCTCATTTAGAACGATATCACGTTTAGTCTCAAATCAAAAGAACGATATAATCCCGACCGTTTCCGGCGTGGAAGGAGGATCGACAGAAAAATTGTGAGTCAAAGGCATTGTTTCCAATATCAGGGTAGGAAAGAAAACTTTTATTGGGCACAAAGTGGGTATTATTCACGGCTCGGACGCAATCAGCCGCGGACGGCGAAGGGGCCCGGACGCGACGCATCTGAATGCAAAGATATTTTTTGCCGAATTCCAGGGCCATTTTCAAAGGGTTCCTCTTATGAGGAAAAAACGAGAATCGCATTTTAGATTATTGGAAACTCGAATTGGGAACAGACCCCGCAATTAGAGGGATTAGTAGCTTGAAATTCAATCCTTTTGTTTTTGATCGGCTTAAAATATTATGGAGTTTTTTTAAATATGTATTCAACAACCAGATCATAAAAAATTTAGAAAATCTAAAGCTAACTTAAAACTATTAAAAAAAAATAAGTTTGGATAGGGAAATGTACTTACTAAAAGGAAGTAATATCAGAAAACAATGTATTATTACAAGTTTTCATCTACTTTAAATAAGAAGAAAATAATAAAGGTAATATTAATATGTAGGTAAATATTAAAAGATTGCGTAAAGATAACGATCGTCCACTAATGTACAGCTATTCCACTTATTGCTCGGCGAGCCAATATTTTCAAGCTCCAAGTCGGGCACGCGTTTGGAATGTCAATACTTAGAGATGGCCATCTAGTGAATAACCGCAGTGTACTTGGATTTTCTTGAAGGTCATATATTTTTGTAAGTAAACACAGAAGAAGTTTTGCAGATTCATTTGATATCTCAGCCTTTAATGTTTCATAACATCTTTATCTCTTTTTGAAGTTTGACTTTATTTGAGAACAATAATCAAATATTATAAGTTAGGCAGGCGATTTATTCGCAGATAAAAATTATTCTAGTTTTGGAACAACTGTGTAAAACGTGTAGGCAGTTAACTATCGTATTGGAACAAGTTTTGGAAATACTAACGTCGATGTTTCTGGTATTTTCTTGCCATGTTGCGGTGTAAAGTTCCAACATTTGGTGCAATGTGTGCGTACAAGTGTATCTGTCAGGTCCACGGTTTATAGGTTTGTATTCAAACACACCTAAACAAACACTAAGGGTGCAACGAACTGCAAGCATGGATGGATATTGCAGTTTATTTTCCTATTGCTTTGGGATGTGCCATAAAATTCCTAATAGCTTCCGGATGTTATTTATTTTTTAACAGTTAAAATATATTGAGTACATTTAGTAAAAGTGCTTTCTATATGATTATTACAGCGTATAATTCATTTTATCTATAAACATATTTTATGCTTAGGTTGCTGAAAATATACTTTTTTAAAATACCCTGGCCACTGACTTCATTGTCTTGAATTCTACATTTTCACTTCTTGCTTTATGATTTTGACCCAACTGCATACAAAATTTACACAGAATTTCCAACTTTAATCTTGGACAGAGAGAGCATATTTTAGTCCACCAAAACCGCAACACAGATACTTTTTGCAGAACCTAATTCTTTGCCGGTTTAGAATTTTCATGCAGTAAGCGTTTGCATGGTAGTTGTGTTATTTTCGGCTTTATGGTTGGTATTTATAGGGTTGTTTTTAGTTGTTGGCAGTTAAGATTCTTTTGAAGCCGTGGCGATAGCTAAAGGGGGTCCCCTGAGGCCTGATCCCGAACTCCTCATTTATCATGCTTGTCACGTGTTGGCCATCCCTCGTGCACGGCTCTACGTTCATACTTACTTCGCTGTAGTCATGTGTATATTTAATCCTTTATCAACATAATAAATTGTTATAATACGTATATAATATGTATTTTAAAAAACAAAAGTCTAATTTAAGCACTCATGTAACGTGTTACTAATGTTAACAATTTACATAAAATAGACTTTTTACCACTTGAATTCTAACAATTAATAAACTTCAACTGAATGTAGACTCAGCGTCGTTTCCAAGTAGTGCGAGGAAAATTTTCTACTACCTACTTTTAAGTTCTGTACTCAAATAAAAATATGGGTCGCCTATAATAATACATTTCCTTTGAATCATTTTAATAGAATCACGATAGCCCCTAAACACACTGAATCCTTCGAACGTAATACAAACAACCTTCATCGATGCTTCAAGGCAAAGTCTGTCTATTCCCAATCCACCGAAAACAGCTGAATCAGCAACAGACTGCAAATATGGAATACGGATAGCGGAAGCAGTACCAGCTATGTATGGATATACTGAAAGTTAAATGCAGCTGTAATGTAATATGCGATAATAGACCATATTGGTCATGGTTTAAGAATTCAGTAGTAGATAAATCGGAGAAATTCCTAAACTTTGATTTCAAACTGTCTAGAATGAGCACTACCTACAGCATTGCTATTTATAGGTGGAATATTTCGTTTTCTGTGAATATACAGAGAAAAATATAGCGCTAAATAAGTTATCTCTAAATTATAGATTGTGTTAAATAACTTTATAAAATAACATTGTATTGTATTGTACTCTAATGGAAAAATTAGGTAATAAAATCCAATTTTATAAATTAACTTTTTCAGAGTAATATCTTTTCTCTGAAAGAGAATATTAAATAAACATACAGTGAACGTTAATACCTTTCTCACCTAACGAATTTCAATGAAGAATTTGGCTAGTACTTTTATACTCTGTAGGTAGCCTATCTAGACAGAATATTCCCAAAGGCTTCAGTATACCTTTTACAACTACTGCGCTCCCTAGTTGCAAAGTTAAAACAAACAATGTCGGTAATGGAACAAGAATGATTAATGCATCTCACAAGGATTGCGGTAGCGATAGTTCATTACTAATATATTGATTGCAGTTGCAAAGTTCGTCGGATCGCTAATGTAGGCGGTTTGGTTGATGAATTGCAATATCGGGAGAAGTGCCTTCTGGTATTATATTATCTCACAAAGGACTTAATACAACACGCGCTGGTGGTAAACTTACTTACTTATCTTAATTCACTGTTTGTTATATTACTCGAAATAACAAGTTTATGTTTCTTTATGACATCTTTAAAAAAAAATTGAATATAAAAAAAAATCTTTAATTAGTCTAGTGGTTCGATCCCAGTTATGGGCCTCTACCACTGAATTTATTTCACGTATGGATTTTATAAAATGATCACTTAGAATCGAGGAGGAGGAGAGGAGGATTGTCATTAAGCAGGCAGCAGGCCGTAAAACAAACGCCAAATCCTTGCATGCATTTCGTAAGAAACCGTATTGCGCCGAGACCACATCCTGCCTATCCTACTAAAGTATGGATGGATGGATGTTTGTTACTCTTTTCACGTAAAAACGGCTGGAGCGATTTTAATAAAATTTGGCATGGAGTTAGCTGACACCCTGGATTAACACATAGGCTACTTTTATCCCGGGAAAATATGTTTATCCCGGATAATTTCGACTTTTTATTTTTTCTGCAGTCCACGCGGACGAAGCCGCGGGCGTCCACTAGTAAATAATAATGGGACAATGGCAGGCCATCATCTTCGATAAAGCTTATCGCTGTGACTCTAGGCCCACGGACTGCATGGAATATCGTAGTAATAATGAAAATGTTAACTTAAATACTGCCACATAGTTATAATGAATTACTATTTAAGTATCATTAAGAGTATTAGAAGAAAACCAAGATGCTTACAACGAGACCACAATCTGAAACCAAATTAGAGACACCGCCGAGTCTTGTGGTGAAAAAGGAGGCTAAAATTACAGCGAGCCGTGATTTGAATTTATTACCCTGAGGCTAATTTTATTTTGGAGGGATACAAGGCAAAATGGGGTACACTGTACAGCTTGGTCTATGTTCTCATACGGTGAACCTTACGTTGTTGTTATATGGGTTGTAATAGCTTGATTCAAGGGTAGGGCGAGGATGGAGTGGAGTGTAGGTCTTAAGATCGTCTTGCCCATTACGAAGACAATATTGTGAGCGATGTGGCGGCTTTCCCGATCTTTGTACAATCAGTGCCAGAATAATTTGTTTGTTTAGGCCCTCTTTTTGTTTGTACACATTTTTTTGTTCTATCTGCAAATATTTTTTTTATTTTGCTTACAATAATTATTATAGCATTTGCTTTATTGCTAGAAAAATAAAATTATATTTGGTTTATGTATGTATTTGTTTTATTATACTGTAAAAAATCGAGATAGCGATGATGGGGATGAGCTCGATTCGTTTCTGGCCCGGTGGACAAATTGGCCCGGGGGAGTTGCGGATGTAGCACAGAGAGGCCTTTGCCCAGCAGTGGTACTACTAAAGGCTACAAAATTATTTTTCTTATATTCTAGTCCAGGTTATGATTTACGAAATACTATGACAAGTAATGAAATATATAGATAAAATCTTGACATTACTTCATATTTTCTATTCCATATTTGTTTGATTTCACGTTGTTGTATATGTGTAAGTAAGTTTGTTCGTTTGTTACCTCTTCATGCTTTATTTACTTGACCACGATTTTCTTTAACTTTCATACAAAATTTGGGGAATATGGAGTAGGACATAGGCTGCATTTTGTAGTTTACGCAGACAAAGTCGCAGGCAACAGTTAGTTACAAATAATTAGTCTCAATAAACTCTCAGTGTTCACTAAAGAGTAAGCACAAAAAGAAACTTATTCAAAACTTCCGTAGCCGAGCGTACAGAACATTCTAACATCCGCAGGTAAATACGCCCCTTAATAATAAAAAAGCGGGAAAAGGGAAACTCGGTGGAAAATGGCCACTGTTTATCGAGAAACAAAAGCAGCCCACGCGTACAATATGCATAACGATTGTACTAAATTACGCTGAGATGGGCCTTTTACGCCAACTTAAATTGCCTTATTCCGTTTCAAATGTCTTAAGAGCGGAGAATTATGTCTTGTGTGTATCTATGACCTATTAAACTTTTAAGTAGTGTTTAAAGTAGTTTAATTAATTTAGGTATTACATTAAACTAGATTTATCTAATTAACTAAGATTATCAATTTGATATACCTAGAAGCTGAAATTTATAAGGTAGATGTCATGATCGATCATGCAAATGATAGTATTATCTCTTCTAAGCAAGTGTAAAGAAGTACAAACACATCGCAATTTTAAGCAAACAGACACTCCCTATTATTAGTAGTATTGCAAAAAGTATTTCTTTTATTATATAAAAACACATTGTAGGAGAAACAAAGGCAATATTCGGCTGAACAAATGCATAACGATATCACTAAATTACACCAGAGTGGGCCTTTTATGTGAACTTCAATTGCCTTACCGCTTCCACGCGTCTTTTGAGTGTGTAATAATTTTGGCTAAGAACTATTCTCTTGAAAACTCTATATGAGTACCTACTTATTCTAAAAAACATTTGTATTAGTTTTTGGTACTTATTTAAATAATTCTTTACTTTAACAAAAGGGGGTGTATTAAGCAAAATGCTATGAAAATAGCCCACTATGAAGAAAATATCTTAAAATTAATGTTTAATGCTGTATTTGAACAAATAATTTTAATAATTACAAATTTAAAACTATTTAAATATCGATTTTACTTTGAGACGAATGTTGTCATATCTCAAGCTTTATTGCTTTCCAATGGCTTTTTAAATTACTAATTTGCAAGAAGTGATAATAAAAACAACCTCAGCCCAGCGGTAGTCTAGTTAAATTATCTTGTAGCACCAAACGAGTTTTATCGAATAGAATTAACGAATTTGTTTGTTTCTAATGCAATAGTGTTGAACACGCTAAACGATGTTTCGTTTAACCCATTATATTTTAAGTCGACTAAACAGCTTTTGAAATTAATATTAATAGCATATTTAAATTGGAAATGATTGTTTGTATTTAAATTTCAACTGTATTGAAAATAATTGTGGAAAAGTTATTTATGTTTTATTTTAACTACCTATTTCATAATGTAGGGTATGTTTGGTGGTAACATAATTGCATTTAAACACGAGCCTTTTCTATGCTAACTGAACTGTATGTAATTGCGACACATTTTCTTTACATTGTGACTTTAAGGTAAACATTATCAAAGTTAGTCAATTTACTCTTTATAGTTTACAATTTATATACTTTCGGATGTGCGTCTATTTCTCCGAGCCACACGTTCACCATGTTTTGACAGCCGAAGTAAAATTTACAGCCGCTTACCTACCTCGATAAAACCGCCTTTGTCACAACCCGGGCCAGCACTCTCGGCTTTACGATCGAATAAATTTCAAACACTATTATGATTCAAATCAACCGGACCCACAAACACAAACATCCCTTTCCAATTCGAGAGATTCACGAATCCAAAAAAGTCACTCATTCACTCTCGAACAAATGCCTCTGCATTTGTGTCTTTTATGGAGTCACGTTTATTTCCAGCACCCGTGATTAATAAATTATAACTAAACGTTATGGATTATTCTTTCATAAAGGATCATTGAGATTCTCGAGCTTAGGTATTCTATTTTAATTTTATGGAGACATTAAAACTTTAATATTTAGCAGCTGTTGACGTCGCTCATTTCGTTTGACTAACTCTTTTATAATTCAAAGTAGTAACTACTTAAATAGTATTTAACGTAATTTTCAGAGGTTATTTACGAATAAAAGTGGTGAAATTCCAAGACCGTACTTAAATAATCAACTTTAGTTTAACGTTTCTAGCAGAATTTAATTTTGACTGAATTACTATCGTCAATTTTATTAACGTATTTCAATGCCTTATGAATTATTGTTATATTATTCAAATGGATATTTCTATCGAAATGGTAGATAAAAGAAAGATCTAATCAAAGCCTCCTTTATAATTCAATCTAAATTTACAGTAGACTTGGGTCCATTTAAGAGACATTTGTTTGTATTTGAAAGAGACATCTCTAGTACGTATGCTTGAAATTCGAACAACAAATTCGTTTACTCAGAGCTCGTGACTTAGATTGCTATAAATTTTAATCATAGGTGCACTAAAGATAGGCACCCTGTTTGCGGGAGATAAAGTAAACAACCCGAGTTTGAGTGTAATGCCAAAGGCGGGACTTGAGAAGACAGCTGACTGGATGAAAGCCTTACATTGATGGGATTGTGGTCGAGTGATAGCAGTTTAGATAGTACTACCGGTTCTCGTTGTATTCTCACTTTTTAAAGCTAAGAAAACGACAGAAGTAGAACCTTTGTGTAAGAAATTTGGGTTATGTGACAACATGCGTAGCCTATGCTTTAAAATAGTTATGGAAAGTTTTTTTTTGTAAAATAACAACTCTTTAATATGGGTACCTATTGTTTGTGAAAATTTATGATTAATGAAAAATCTATTGGAACTATCGCTAGATATTATCTTCAAAATCAAATTTTACTATTTTCACTTTGCCGCTTATTTATTTCATAAGTAATACTTAGATATATTTTCCAAACTTTTCTAACGTGAAGAACTTCGACAGACTTCCAAAGCACTCCATAGTAAGGGCCAAAGGGATCTGAAAAACAGTTTGCCCTCAAACTAGGTTATGCAAAGACAAGTGTTTGACATACACATAACCGACCTTTTATAACCAAGCACACACAAAACTGCCGACGTTGATTTACAAAGTAAAGGTGGATCCGGTGTCCCATATACATTATTATGAGTATAATTTAAGGTTCTAAGCCTTGTAAAAAACCGTAAAGGCTTGGCAGCTACATATTAAAATTATTAGATTTTGTTTTTATTTTGAAATCGAATGAATTGTGTAGCTTTAATGAAGAGGTAAAATATAATAAGTATACAACAAAATCTGCATTAATCTTGTATTCACGTAATTTAAAGATATTTCAAATTGACACGAACTGTTAAAACAAGTATGTAAACTTTATGAAGTCTGGAACTTTCGTTTCGATATGTAAAATGGTTACAAAGTTTTGAAGATTTTGCATCATATTTATTAGTTCCAAACCAAAGTTTAAGTTTACCTTTCAATTCATGAAGATTAACGTGGCGTTAAATCAATGATTATACATGATTTTTAGTCGTCAACGTTCCCGAAAACTACGGAATCCTCTCATTATCACGATCATTTTTCTCCATGGAAGCATACCTGGGAAGTGTCTGGTTCCCAAGATATTAGGGTCCAAAGTTGAGTAAATAGACTGCGTTTTTCTGCATAAATGCACATAGACGCGCGTAGCAAGATTTTTTCACGAGAAATAATTAATATCTGTCTATGAAAAAACTAACATAAACACTGAACACTATAAATTTTGCTCGATTAAGAATTTTTTTTTTTGAGAAAAAAATTTACATCATTTCCCAGATTTTATTTGGCATAAACTTACATTATTTGATGTATAGAGTACGTACCTTTCGTTAAGGGTGGCAACGAAAAAACATCCTGTATGTTTCGTATAGTAAAATAAATCATAGTGATTTGTCGTTGCAGCGCAAGTTGCCTCGTATAAACCAAAATGATCGAAGCAATCAAAATCTAGTACACGTGTTCGAGTTAGTACTTTAACCAGTAGTTTTATACAGAATGTAGCCCACATCATTTATTATACTTTCAACTATACCTATATGTATGCCAAATTTCAAGAATATTGGTTGAGTAAATAAAGCGTTCACGCATAGAATTTCTTTCGCAGTTATAATATTAGTTGGGATGCACCCTGCGACTCTTTCTGAGTGTTAAAATACTAGGATTGGATAGGTCGATGTCGAAGATATTCCTATTTTTACCCGACTGCGTTATGTAACTTATGTTAATGTTTAATTCTGTTATAAGACGATCAAATTGTTTTATCAACTGTTCAACAAATAGCTGTTAAAAGGAGCCACCCAAAAAAGTGACCACGACTCAGCTTTTACAAAAATTTCTACTTGCAATGCAGTCCACAGGAGCTGGTGAAACACCAGCCATTAATCGAATAAACGATTCAGACACACCATTAAATCCGTTATTGCCAGCCCAAAATATCTTTAGTGTAATTATCAGAAGAATCTTCAAATATAATTGTACGTGTCAGTCGTATCACTAGGTTTTTGTCGTAATCATGGCATTCCACAGCCAGTTCGGCTGCGGTGGCTTTTCGACATTCTTTCTTGTAAGCCCTAATAAGGTTTCTTTGCCTTTGGATATAACATAGACCTTAATATATTTTGCGCAAGACGAGTTTTGAAATGAACATTTTTTCGCCGGTTGAAGCTGAACGAAATGAAGGGAAAAAGTGCTCTAAGTGGAGCAATTTATATTTTCAACCCATTTGTGATAAAGAATTAAATGCAGACAAATAACACCAGCTTACATGTACTTATGGATAAGAATTCAGTAACAAACAAAATAATATAGACTGTGTCGTAATAAATTTGCAAGACCGTCTGTTCCTTGTACGTCGTAAGAGTTGACTACGGAACTCGGGCATTCTCTCAGATGATAAGCTTGCAACTTGTCACTGACCATTTTTATCTACATACATATATCAGCTCTGTACTAAACGTAGTTGTAGGATCTTTTTTACCATTCCTCAGTTCTGAATACCCCATTTCGGGAACACAGCCCTGGAGTTATTCGTCTTAGGGTTGCCATCTCAAAACTTTGATAACCAGGATTTGAGGAAGAAATACCTTCGATTAAAAGACAAGACTATACATGTGCGAGCCCAGTGACAATATGATTGGAAGAAGTTAGTGGCGTATTTCAAAACATAAGGCTTGAACACATTCAGTGCCAGTGACTACGTAATTTTGCTTCTTTTAGGCTTTCTAGAGGTGCCGCTGACGCTTATTTGCCCGATGTCGGACTATACAGGACAGCCCAGGACACCCCAAAAACGAGGACATGTCCTGGGAAAACAGGACGGTTGGCAACCCTACTGTATATTAATGTAATTGTTTACAATATAGATAGTAATTTTTTCTGGTCGTGATAGTAATAAAATACATGATTTGGCATTTGTTTTAGTTACTTTATTGTACGAATTATTTTACCATAAAAATAACATTTTATCCAAATTAAACAGATACAATACGAAGGGGTCAGATGTAACCGGTTGCGAGCGACCCACGCGTACTTCTTTATTGCTCGAAATTACTCCTAAACGTTGCCAACGAGGCGTATGTTGTTGTGTATTTACGACTCAACTACACTTGTATGTAGGGTTTTCAGTTTTATTAACAAAGGTAACTATGATTGATTGTTCATGTCCGCCTATAATATATTCTAATATGTCTATTTAGAGGTCATCTCGATTTTAAGTTTCTGACTCTTAGGCTATTTCCATCAACTCTTCTTTCACAGCATTGGTAGCATTCACAGAAGTTGATGTATACATCCAGTTTTTCGTAAATTTTTGGCTGATAGGTTTTAATATTATGTCACATTGATCAAATATATAAAATTCTTCGGGAGACTATAGTCTAGTACCTATTCAAGTTTTCAAAACTTATCGCCTTTGCTTAATTTATTTCGTGTTAGTTATGAATATCTAAGAGTATTCGTTAAAATAAAGACACTGATGACCCTAATAGCATTATAAGGCTGGTAAAAGCCGCCACAGATATAATAAAGATCGAGATATATGTCCCGGTCCAAATCTCATGACCATTGAACGAAGCGGAAAACGCATGTTTAAATGCCAAATAAGGATAAACTATTTCATTCTCAATAAAAGCACTTTTATAGAACTAAAATGGATTTGGTAAAATAAAAAAAAAATAACATAATAAAAGTCAATAAAAAATAATGATGTCATGCCTTTATTATAAATTTTGCTACGTAACGAGATTTATAAATAAATACAATATCATTTTATTAATTAGCATTACAAAATCGTTTTGTCATTAAAATACTACTTTAGTTGAGAGTTTTAGTGTTAAGTCTGTACAAATTAGTTATTAAAATGTTTTCTTTGTAGCTTCTTCTATTATATTTATGAACTAGTGGATGCTCGCGACTCCGTCCGCGTGGACTACAGAAAAAACTAAATGTCGAAATTATCCGGGATAAAAACATTTTCCCGGGATAAAAAGTAGGCTATATGTTAAGTGGGACCTGTCACAATATATTCCTGAAAACTGCATCGAAATCGGTTCAGCCGTTTCTGAGATTAGCGTACACAAACGCACAGATAAACAGACAAACCGACAAAGAGACAAAAATTCCAAAAATCATTCTTTTGGGTACTATTGCTTTGATAAAGGTCTCCTATAATATTTTTTCTCATATATCTTCCATGTACAGACAGTGATCCGATATATTTTTAACCGACTCCAAAAAAGAGAGATTATCAATTAGTCTGTAAAAAATGTTTTTTTGTTTTTTAATTTTTTATGTGTTTTACCTCAGAACTCCGTCATTTATGAACCGATTTCAATTTTTTTTTTATAGTTTGTCATGGTATGCTTCCAAGTTGGTCCCATATTCACCACATCAGGATCTGATGATGGGATCTTGGAGAAATCGAGGGCAATCCTCAAATATTGTAGGCACATGTAGTCTGTTTTTATACTTTTACTGAGCGTTTTGATCACCTACATATAAAACATATAATCTGATAATGGAATCTCTAAGGAATCTAGGGATATCCTCAAATATAATAGGCACGAGTAGTCCGTTTTTAGATTTTTATAGAGAATTTTGGTCAGCTACACATAATATAAAGGAAACGAAGGTCTGATGATGAAGCCGCCTAAAAACAGATAGTGGAACTTTTTAGTAACAAAATCCCCCTATGGCAGGGGGAGGCCTACGTCCAGTAGTAGACTACAATAGGCTTATGAAGATGAAGATAATTGTGTTAAGTCGTGTAATTATATGTTGCGTTAAGCCGTGTCCGAAGTAAGATGGTCATAGAGGAAGAGGTAGACATGAGAATAACGAGATGACGGATAATAGGGATGAATGAAAGAAGAGTACCTACATATTGCACCGACCCCAAATGATTGGGAACAGGGCAGGAAGAAGGAGTGTAATTATATGTTGCTTATATTGTCAGACGATAAAGTTTCGAAGCCTAGTCATTTCTCTCTTTTGTCATGTGGCCTATTTAATCATTTGCTGGCATATAAATCTGACAATATTATGCCTTCTAAACTTCGTACACGGCTTAACGCAATATATATTTGCCCTTTAGTAAAATTTTACTTTAGTAAGCTCGAGTTGGGTGGAAGTCGGTTTTTCGTTTAAAAAAAATATTATTATATGTATAGAAGATATTTCGCTGGATCATGAAAAACCGTAATGGAGTTTTGAGAAATGAAATAATATAAGTGTAAATAATGAACAAAAAATTATTACCTACACCATCCATTTCGAGTATTTTATTATGTAAGGGGTTTTATATTACTCTAGATCATTCCCCCTCGATATTTGCTAAATTAACTCTTAAGAGAAACAAAGTACTGAACTAATTTCCATAAGGTTTTATCCCATTTACCCTAAACCTTTATTCGAGAGGTTTAAAATGTGTTTCCAAAATACTCTTTACACGCGTAATCCTTTAAAAGGGTGGCATGTTTATTTTCATTTCGAAGATAAAAAAGAGCATATTAAAATTTATTAGGGAGCGTGCCGTCAAGTATCTTGAGCAAATAAGGGCGCTTTCCTATTAGAGTACGACTAGTGATGCAGCCAGTCACGCCATCAACTATTTGGGAAGAAAATATAATCCACCGTAATATGTTTATCACAAGTTATGAAATGCGGTTGAATTGAGCTGTACGCTGTAATATTTGTAATAATTATTTTTTTATATACCTACGGCTATTTATCGGTATTTCTAGTTGCCAAGGAATGGATTAGGTGATTTTAACACTATGGTGACACAACTAGTGATGCCTTACATACCCTAATGGGAAGGTCCCTTAGGTGCTTTAGTAAAACTATTTGATGTATTTACGCATACCCAATCTGTTTGTTTATTGGAAAACCTTTTATTCAAATTCAGAAATTATTTGGTGCATTTTGTTTTATTGAAAACATTTATTTTCATTCTATGAGTGACAGGGATCGTAAAAAGGGAGACGTAAGAACGTATGCGAATTTCACTTTTAGTGTCATTGAAATAATATTTATAACCCCAGTTTGAAAGGATTTTAAATTACATATTTTTTCATTAGTAATAGTGGTATATGGTAGACATAAATAATATAATGAGGGTCATGCATGTCATTGATCGCACGTAGGTACATACCTACTCTATTTATAAAAAAGACATTTTATCCTTAAAATTTTTAAGAGCATTAGGTATACTTCTCAATCGTCTCTATTAATAACAAACAATAATAATATCAATGTAAATTTTAATCGACTATTTGGGCATAAATCATTTGGGCATATATCGATGAAAAAGCTACAACAAACCTATTCCAGTCAAAACTGTAGTGAGGCCGTATTTAATCATCCATTAAACGTAGATCAAAATTGTGACAGTTGACGTGCGATGTTGGCATATCGTGAGTAATGTTTGGTTCGCCAAATCTACGACCATTGAAATTATGTAGACTTGCTTTTCGTTCACATTTTATTGATAGTGTAGAATTGTTGGTAAAAAAAGCTCTCGATTTCTTCCACGTAAGCTTAAAACTTGAAAGCTCTTTTCTTACCGTGGGAATTTCAGAAAATCCTTTCTTATTGGATGCCTACGTCATACAATAAATCCAAGTTCTCAGGTTTCAAGTGATTTAACTAGAGGTGGTTAATATAGCAACTAGCGTCTTATATAGCACGTTATTTTTCAATAGCAAAAATCGCGTGCTATGTAGGTACGCACTGTAGCACTATAAATAACGAACCACGCGCGGCAACTAGCAGGGATAGATAAATAACGTAGCACTTGGTCGCCGCGCTGTATCGCTGCAGCGAGAGTGGGGCATGCGTGTGGGCGGAGCTATGGCGTTAGATTGCTATTTATTAGTCTCGCGCTGCGGCTAGCGTTCTGCTAGATTTAACGCGACTGCCACCGCTCCGGCCGCCTACGCGCATGCTAAATTGCTCGTTATAACATAGCATAAAGTATAGCACGTTAGATAATTCTAGTTTATAATCCCTAGTGTGCTTTTTTTAGCCGTCTTGAACATCACTAGATTTAACAGGCTGTTATTCAGGCAGAATAAAGCGCTTCATATAAGATGTTATAGGAGGACTTTTTTTCAGATTCATATTCACTTTTAATAGATGAGAACAGATTCTATAATTATGAAAGTAATTAAACTTATTAAAACTTACACACAATACCTTAGCGAGCGTTTTGAATACTCGCTCTCTAGACACAGACCCCTCAGGTCCATTACTGCTTCGTTGCTCAAAACTCCTCGCCATAACTCTGGACCATATGGCTATTCATTTACGGTTCATGCCATTATGCTCTGGAATTCCCTACCTCATACCACAAGAGACTCACAATCTATTGGCACCTTCGAGAACAAGTTGAGAAGCCACTACCTTTCTCTTCATTGATGCTGTGTAATTTTACCTTTTGTTCCATCTTATAAAATATGTAGGTATGTATGTATATATGTATTTATTTAGTCATATTGTATGTATTTATTTTATCGTGTGATTTCTTCGTCTTTGCTAATCACTTAATTTGAATTAAAAAGTGGTTTGCTGGAAGAAATCTCTCTTAGAGATAAGCTCTCCTTTATACATTATGTTTTAAATTATTTTATTTTGTGTTTTTTCTATGTACAGTAAAGAATTATAAATTAGTTTGGCACTCTCACGATGGTTAGATTTAACCCGTCTTTATTTTTATTTTTGTCAAAGGCTCTATATATTATATAGGTATAGTTTGGATACTTATGTCATGGCAAATCGAACGTTAAACTACTCGTACATTAGGCATATAGTGAGGCACTATTTAATCAATCAAGAGAATGACACTATCCCTATCATTACAAAACGATTACCTTTTATTTTCCTTTTTTATTTGAACATGTACTATAGAAAGATACGTAGCTGATAGACGTTATTTTTAATTAATCTAAAAGTTAAGGAATTGATGCAAATGGAGCTTAACCAATCAATTCAATTTGCTTAATAGAATACTTTTGACTGCAACAGCATCCAAAATTGAAATGTAATCAGTTAATTTGATCGGATTTAGATGCAATTTGATTTCAGAAGGACTACCGCTAATAATACCTACAAATGAATGTGCAAGAATGGTAATTATTATTTGAACCCACATTTATTCTATAAAATATGTTAGGCATAACTCTAATATTAATCTACATAATATAGATTGACGTGAAAATGACAGCCAATCTAAAAATATACTCAACACACGAATTTAACCTTCGAAACTTTCAAGACTGCCTTTATCGTGTAGCGATCAAGGCATCATTATTGATATTAAATATTTGTACCCAAGCCTTTTATACATACTAAAAGTGTTAAATACGTTTCGAATCGAAATGAGATTATTAAATAATCATCATCATCAGCCTATTGCAGTCCACTGCTGGACGTAGGCCTCCCCCGGGGCACGCCACAAGACTGCCATGGGGGGTATTTGCTCATAGTCACCACGCTGGGAAGGCGGGTTGGTGACCGCAGTTTGTATTTTGGACTATGTTGTCAACACGGGAGGCGCTGCTGCCTACCTCCCGGAAACCCTTAATCGCCTCGTACGATACCCACGGGCAGACATGGGGTGGTACGAATTCTACTCTGCCGGCACCACACGGCCAATTAAATAATCAGAAAATGTTAAATAAATATAATATTTGCAATGACCGAAATGTTTTACATGCCGTGATTTGGCAAAACATCTCGTTGATCTAATCTGATTGTAATTTGAGGATTTTGGGAATACAATTGACAACACTACCATGATACCATGTTGTCACAAAATAATATAAACATTGGTTAAGCTAAACTTTGTCAAAATTTTACAGATCTTCTAAACATGTTGCTGTCAAATGTCATTTTTAAACAGTGTCTTACTTTTGAGATGGTTTTGTCACATACAGATACACTTTTACCGTAATGCAGCCTTCTTACCTAATCTGTCGAGTGTTGATTAGCTCAGTACATTAACTTTGTAGAATTTTTTACAGGCTATTAAATTACCAAAAATTGTGACTGTGTCTTGTTGAATCTCATTAGCATATGCTCAATAATCGCCTATCTCCTGTTGTCCGTCCCAAGCCATGTAGTGATCGAATTACCACTGTCCCTCGAATACATGTGCATTCGACTTTGCATACAATAGTTGTGGGCGTCACTCGGTTTAGTTCCGGAGGGTTTTTGATTTGTATGAAATTTTGACATAATTTTGATCGATATTTGAAGCGTAAAGGGAAATTGTTGATTCATCGTTTAGTGTGACAGTCGGATGGATGACAACAGGCGTTTCAAATATTGTGAAATGAATATACTGAACCCTTTTTCTTTATAGTAATATTTCTACTTTGATATGTAGGCGGTAACAGAGTGTTATAAAAAGTGTATGGTATAGATTCAAATAAATGACAGGTGTCTTTATGCTAGATGGCAAACCACCTTGCTGCGTTTGGTACCTATTCCCATAACACACACACACATCAGCTTATTGCAGTCTACTGCTGGACGTAGGCCTCCCCCAGGGTACTCCACAAGGCTACTGCCATAGAAGTGTTTTTGCGTATTGTCACCACGCTGGGCAGGTAAATTGTTGACCGCAGTTTGATATTCAGACTATGTTATCAACGCGGGAGGTGCTGCTGCCCACCTCCTAGAAACCCTTAATCACTTCTTACGACACCCTAGAGTACATTCCCATAAGCAAAGCATAAAATAAAGGGGTTCTGTAATATTTAAGTTAAATAATGGCATTTCCATGAATTAATTGTAGAGTTTATCCTCCATAATAGTTTGAAATCAAATAAAACACTCTAAACAAATCACAAACATACTTTTGCTCACTAACACCTATTCAAACTTACCATACTTCGTGATTTATATTTTCATTATTTTACCATTGAATGCAATGTAACTTTCTTTAGCTCGTAATACATACGATTTTGTAACATATCGCAAAGAAAATAAGAGTTGATTCGATTGCACTAACAGTTGGTTGTAAAGAATTCATTGACCATCACTATAGTACAAACATTTATGTTTCAACATGCTCTCCCTCTCTGAAATGCGTGAATATTCGCAAGAGTAAGTGAAATGTAAAACCCTGTTAACGTTTTGGATTTTATGCCGGTATATCAAGGTGGCAAAGGACAAGTGTAGTAATGTAGTTAGTAGTACTTGTTACTTTCTAAATCCCCCTTAAGCCTTCCTTTTATAGGGTGAGTTCAAGGAGTTCGTTAAATTTTATAGGCATTCAGCGCTCGCTAAGGAATCGAAAGATTTACTACTGTATTGTCCAAATATTCTATGGTATTGGTAGCTGTCTACTATTTTGTGGATGCAAATATATTTTTGAAAATTTTTAGTAATTAAATGTTAATGGCAATGTGCATGAAAATCATAAGATGATTTGGTTAGAGTTTTGGAAAACACCTACCGAAAAGGTAAAATGAAAAGCTTTATGCTTAAATAAAACACGCAACTCGGACAAAATAGAGAAAACCCTTGAATCGAAATCAAATTATACGATTCCGATCGACTATGATAGTAACAGAAGTATGAACATATACTAACAGCTTAAGTTAATAAAGAAAACGTTATTACCTGTTAGTTATATCAGAAATCCACATTTTATAGGGAACATAGAAAAAAGCGTTTGTTCACATGGTTTACTAGTCGTCTGAGACTACGTCAGATAATTATTTAACAAACAGAAATTCTGTCAGTTGTTAAAGAGATAAAAAAGAAAAATATAGAAAGATAATTCACGTATATAACATTCGAAAAGACTGCTGAGATTTATTTTACCAAAACCATTGGAATAGGATTTCATATTTTCAACCGACCCACATCACTTGAGAACTTAGTTTTTAAATAATAATGTTATAGGTATATGGTCGTGTAGATGATCCCTAAGTAATCAAATAAAATTCATAAATTTTAAATAAGTACCTCACTTTATACTTTAAGCTGGTCATTTAAGAACATGTAGTCCGAGACAGTCACTTAAAAAGACATAAATACTTGGTCAAGTTGTGGGTGTATTTGTTGAGTTTGTATTAAAATTGGATTACAGAATTTACAGACCTTATGCGGTATAATCCGGATAAACCAGAGATTTGCAAAGCATTTCATTTCGAAGTTTTTAATATACCTGCCTAATGTGAAAGTGTCTTATACTTTTAAAGCTATGTATAGTATTACTTTTGTAAGTGAACTCAGATTTAGGGTCTTTGAAAATTCATGATTCTTTATCTACTGTTCCTTTTAGTCATTGGAATTTGATTGGTGGCACGAACTATAAAATGGGTGTTTCTCTTAGTTTATTTTTCATATGATCGTCATTCTTTTACGATCAGATTTCAGATTATCTATTTTTCCAACCTTTTATGTGTTTCGCACTTTACGTGCAGCTTGCGCTGGATTTATGTCCAAGAAAGTATACATGGGGTCCACACTTATAATATTTATTTGCTCCAAATATACCTTCAGTCATGGATGTGATAAAGACCACCAGACATGAGAGTCTCTTATTAGTACATTAGGTACTTAGACTGTAGGTAGGGAATGCTTATTAGTACATAAGGTACTGTAGACTCTAGGTAGGTATGAGTATACAAAAAAAAAAACATTTCGACTCGTCATTCCAGGATGGAATCACTCACGAGTGAAATTAACATATCCACTGTTTCATCTTAACTGGTTCCCACTTTTGAATTTCCTATTACTGTTTACAGAGGCAAAGTCAATACTGTCATAGTTTCATCAACAACCGACTCTATGGTATTCGTAAAGGATTCATAATCGGTCTCGTTCATCGGATTTGGATACGGAATATTTCATCTACCTATCCAATTGTTGGAATTTGTTTACAAAATGTTGGAACTATTGACATTGGCGTGAGAATTGGTTTCTAACGTTCGTAACTCTGGTAGGTTGATCAATCAAACATCTAGCTACCGCTTAGCACTTTTCAACTTGGGTTGTTGTCCAAACAGTAGGGTTTGTTGGACTGGTGAATTATTAATGCGTAGTTAAGTAGCAGGTAGTGATTTATCAGCAGTTTCGGTTTGAGGCTAAACATAACTTTTAGTGGAGCTTTAGCCGGACTTTAGTTTACCTTTACCCTCATTTTACCCATCTGTTTAACCAATTAATATCCAATTTCTATAGCCAAGAAAGATTTTTTTAATATTTTAGATTTAGTCGTCTACTGTTATGTATATTAACATATGTTACTGCTATGCTAAATGTGGCTATTGGATTTCGCTTATAATCCAGCAGTTCTGGCTACCCCTTTCGGTGTCTATATGTATATATGTTTTCATACGAAATTTGGAGTTAAAAAATATCAGATTCTTTTTGATCTATAGTATTGAAATTTGTTGTCGGTAAATAGTCTGGTGCTACGAAGTTTGAGACATGCTACGAAATATCGATGGACTAATTCTGCGGCGCAGGCGCGAATATCAAAACAATATTACAACAAAAATTTAAACTTAAAAAGCTATCTACATAAAAAACAACAATAAAATATTTTGTTTTTCAGGTTCGCTGCCTGCAGAACTCCAAAAAGATTATTTTAGTTATATAAACATGCCTGGACTTTCATAAATGGGAATAAGCTATAAAATTTTACGTCGTTATTGTACGGCTACCGATTTAATCTTGAAGCTTGTTAACAAACAAGAAAAGGGTTTTATTTTCCAAGTAATGTTAACAATTTGTTTTACTTTTTTAATTTATCGTCTAAGTAAATTGCAAAATTTATTGCTTTGATAACGTGATGATTAAAACATTTTTTCTCACATATAAACAGTTTGGAGCTAAATTAAGATGTATATAAAATATAGTAAAATGTTCATGAAGGGGTATAATAATAATTATTTTTGATAGAAGTAACGTTTTTTGTAAAAACTAACCCAACTTCATACGGAAAGAATTAGTCACAATATAAAGTTTGTCACAATATGAAGCAGTTTACGCGATACGTAGGTACCTGAAATCATTACACTTGTTAAAATTATGTTTAGGTATATTAGAATAGCCGATCTCAAGTAAGCTCATTAATCTGTTTGGTCAAAGAATATTATACTTACTCTCTTGCCTATACTTACTATAGACAATGCATTCGGAGTAGGTAGGTACCTAATTTTTGATTGATTTACATTTTTGAACCCAAAAGCGCACGCTATTGGCATGATAGTTCAGGGGTAGTTCTTCTCATTTTAAAATGAGAAGACTTCTCAATTCCTACCGACATGAAAGCAGCTTTCAGCCATTACGTAATTGGAATTAAATTCTTTAATAAGTGATTCATATAAAAATAAAACGTAGTATTTACTCAAGACTTTTCAGACGTCATGCAATTATAACGTGAACTGGAAGAGAAATGAAAAATAAAATAATGTCATAAAAGTTTACAGATTATTATAAACTCATAAATTACAAATGTTATAAAAAACAAGATGATCTAGCAAAACTTACCTTGCTTTATTTATTCATTCGAATCAGCAGATAGCTCGTGCCAACTTGACGTTGGTGGTTTAGCCTTTAAATACTATCAAAATACATTATATCAAATAACATGTACCTATAAGTATATTCTATACTAGCCGCCGCTCAAGACTTCGTACGCATAAAGGGGAATTTCGTTTTAGTATATTGCACATTATCTATTTTAAAAAAAACGTATCATAATCCGTTGGGTAGTTTAGATCTAAGCATACATTGGGACAGCGCGAAGTGACTTTATTTTAGTAGTATGTAGTGATTCCTTCTAGTAATTTTACCTCAATGTCAACATCTGGAGCGGTGTCCAAACAAAATCCAAGCATTAATGCGACGGCGGACTTCCGAGCGACTGTAATCGAATAACTCAAATAAACTCAGGTGGCACTTTTCAATACCCTTCGTGACCATGACGCTTACGTCTGGAACAGTTCATGCGGAAGAGAGCTAGCATGATTAGAGTTTAACTCATCGCAAAATAAAAGGCCCGTTTTGACATTTGTCTTCGCGACCTAACTAGCGATGTAACCATACGACTTAATACTCGATACTCACGATAAATCGATTTAAGTTTGCATGAGTATTTTGTTTGCATTAATATGTATTGTAAAGTGCATTGGATTAAAGTTCTGATTTGAAAATATATCATTTCAGGCCAAAGTTTACAATCGATCATCGTAATAAAAAGTTTGTATGGATGGATAAATTTTTGTTAATCTTTCACGCAGTAACAGCTTGACGGATCAGGCTGAAATCTAGATCAGATAAGGGTTATATTATAGTCAGAAATAACATACTTAGGCTACTGTTTATCCTATTAGCTAGTTTTCTATATAAATATCTTGATCGATTTATTTTTTCCTTAACCGATTATTAATATTCTGGGACAATATGAAAAAATCGTATGCACAGCACTTAGCCGAGTGGGCGGTACCCATCAATGAAAAATGTAATTATAGGTACATTCGGAACATTTCGATCAGTAAAAACTAGAAATATTTATGGGCGTGAACTATCAAAACGGCCTTTTATTTTGCGATGAGTTTAGACGGTTTTCTAACTTTTATCAACTTTTAAGGTATATTAATTACTTTATTGTTAAATAGCGACCCGCCCTTGCTACTACAGTGGACATAATTTAATTCTGTTCATATTGATTTCCAGAAATTGGAGTTAACCCATTATTATTCCATTTATCTATTATCATTTTATACCATTTACCCCAGGGTCAAAAACAGGTTATTAAAAAATGATATTTTCTGTAGGCCTCAGTTTGTCTGGAAAAATATCATCAAAACTAAGTTCTTAATAAGTTTACTCTCTTTTCCTAATCTACTTTCGACCGTTAGTAAAGTTATTTTTGGATCTTTTATTTAAATCATACCTAGCTATATGTGAGTAGGTAATTATTGTATGATGATCTCCGACCGTATTTCGGCCAAGGCGACCAATCTCCACGGAGATTGGCCAGGTACGCAGGAGATATTATAGTGCACAAGTGTGTGCGCAAACACAGATGCACTGTCTATTCCGTTACTCTCATAGTCCGATGGGACGGAAAGCCGACACGACTGGTATTATTGTATAACGCCGTCCTATACGAAATCAAAGCTTCTGTAATACGAAACACGTAGATCGATTCGTTCCGAACTCACACCTTGTAAAGCGGCATCTTGTGACAAGAACTTGGCCCGTTTTCACACTTCAGTAGCAGTTAGCATTAAGGCGTTTATCACACTGGATCACGATGATCTGTCGCGTAGCACGGGGCAGCAGATTTATTTGTATATAGGTAGAAAACTACGCGAAAAATTGCATAGTAAAAATCTGCTGCTACGCGCTCCTGTGCGGGAACTCGTTGCAATGTGTTATCCGCCTTATATTAGCTCTATAGGAGTCGTCTTATGAAACGCCAAATATTACTATTAGATATGAAAGAAAGTTATTTGAGATTTACATAGCTACGTACCTACAAGTGAGACTTAACGTTGCACAAGGAATACGTTCGATACCTCACCAATCCGCCTAATCCGATTATGCTATGATAATTACATGACAAACACAACAGTACCGAAATAGGCTTTAAGTTTAAATTTGCATTTCGATGTTAGCTTTCCCACACGATATTGCCTAATGTTTACTAAAAAGGGTTTCTAGCCTTTGTTTATGAAACGCCCACGTATGCACCTATAACTTGTATCGTTTCGTATTAACGTAACGATAGTACAATTTCGCTTGCACAGCACTGAAGCTATCTCAAATATACTAAAATAATGTCTCTTTACGTTAAAGGCTCGAGCACACCGGATGCGTGTGCGTGCACGTAAGCGTAGACGTACACGTACCTCTCAGTTTAATGTATGGAACTGTCACCGCTTGGCGTCTATGCTTACGTCTACGCATACGCATACGGTGTGTCCTGTCTCATACAGTTCCATACTTTACAACTCAAGCGTATACGTATACGTACCTCTGAGTTGTAATGTATGGAACTGTATAGGCACAGGCAGACCGGATGCGTATGCGTAGACGTAAGCATAGACGTCAAGCGGTGAAAGTTCTATACATTAAACTCAGAGGTACGTGTACGTCTACGCTTACTTGCATGCATACGCATCCGGTGTGCTCGAGCCTTAAATCTGAGTCCTACTCAACGCGTCACTTCGCATATTCGTCATTTGTACGCTTGCTTGTAGCTTGCATACAATACGTTGTGCGGTGCGCTACGAGTTGTAGACGTCGCTTGGTCGCTTGACAGAATAGTATAAGGAAGTATAACCGCCAATTTCCATAACTGATCTTGAGAGATTTTTTGCATATCTCAGATTTAATCTTTAATTGTTTTCATATAAAATTTTAAATTAGGAATAAAATAATCCGAGATTCTTTTTGATCTCTCGTATAGAAATTGGCCGTAAGTATACTTCATTGTGGAAAGAATAGAGACTGTTAGGCCTAGGTGGTGTAATGCTCCAAGCCTACTGAATCGATCTTCCAAATTTAGTTACTACAGACAAATGCTGATTCCTCATACTGTATCTCGTGCCAAGTTAATACGGGCAAAGATTAACGAGTAAACCTGAATGGAGGCTCGGGAAATCACGCTAATCATTCGTAATCCTCGCAACGCGGTTGGCTATGTATGACATACCTGATTAGTTTGGGTCATGTTTAGGCTTAAGTGTTGGGTTGTAGTTTATGTGTCTACAGACTAAAAGTCAAACGAAGAAGCACGGTTCCTGTGCTGATACGGGGCTCACTAGAATACCGCAGCTGCATCTCTTTCCGACTCTTAACATTATTTTTCTTGGAACTTTGACATTCTCTTAGACTTTTAGCTAGCAATTTGTTACTGATAATTTACATCTATCTCCGTTTTGCTCAGCGAGGCTATGGGTTATCTGTTCTGGCTACCACATTTCGTGAACTCATTCGTGTTATAGGTACACTATGTAAGTATGAAAAGGTGTATTGTTACACATACTCAAATGTATCAGACAGGTGTACAGATGGATAATTTGGTCATCTGTTGATGGATAGATGTAACGATGGCAGACGCAGATTTTTTTAAAGAGAAATTGATGTTTTTTTATCCCTGCCTAATAGTGGGTAATGCAAGAATAGAATAACTTGCTACAATTTTTTATAGATTACAGATTTTATTAAGAAAATTTCGATATAAATAAATAACATGAACATGGATGAAGTGGCTTAAATAATTTGGTATTTTACAACTAATTACAAGTTACAAATCCATTGTGCATTTATAAATAGTAATTCAGAGGCCCCACTATTATTTATTACTTATACAGGTGTAACAAAAAGGGTATATTAAGCGAAAAGCTATGTAAATAGCCCACTGTAGAGAACCTGTCCACAAAATTTGAGACCCGAAATCACATGTTTATTTTGTCCCGATAGTATGGAGAATTTTTAATATCTCAGGAATTTTCATACAATCTTGAAAAATAAAAATGTGATCTCGAGTCTCAAATTTTGTAGATAGGTTCTCTATAGTGGGCTATTTACATAGCTTTTCGCTTAACATACCCTTTTTGTTACACCCTGTATATAACCCAACAATTAGGCATCAAACAGTACCTAGTTGTTTCTCGGACAAAATACCAATTATAAAATATTATGTAACATTTAGTTTGGTATACATTTGGTATGGGTATTTAACCCATTAAGAAAGATGATGATTTAGGTTAATGGAGTCTTCCCACTTACCGTACGTACGTACTATGACCGTAATAGAAACGTGTCAGACACGTCGCGTTTCATGAAGGGAGCGTATTATCTACGGCATTTTAATGTCGACGAGTATTCGTTGGAGGTACGTGCATGGTACTTTATATACGGGTACACTACACTACGGATGGCATGATGACATTTTTTTTGCATGGGACGGTTACGGCATTGGTATGACACGGTCCCCGTATAATTTTGGAAATGATTTTAATCACATCAGTATCACAGAAACCAGATCAGTATCACCGACAGTGCGCTTATTCCAGACATACTCGCATGAACCTGTATTACTGGATGTGAGTAGTACTAAACTACCTGTAGTACTAAAGTGCTTCAACGATGAATACTTGCTATTCGTTGGGAATGTGTCAATGACAATGGCATGTGTGACTGTACAGGGATATGAGTTATAGTGAGGCCTCAGCTTAATAAGTCATAAATTATGTACAAGAAGTAAATAGGAAGATATATATAGTTACACATAATCGTTGACAGTTTTTGGGAATATGAATTAACATTTCCGAAAATAGTCGTAGCCATGAAAGCTAATATGGATGGACGAATTTTTTAATTTCTTTGGAATTAATTAACAACTATTACGATATCACTTTACAATTTTTTGCAAACTACATTTGATATCTTATATTACTAATATTATTTCAGATTTTATGAAAATAAATGTAAAAATAATGCCTAAACTAATTTAGAATACATATGTCGAAGGCATATTGTAAAACACGCCCTATTACAAAACGACTAGGCATTTTGAATAGTATGGGTTTTGGAGCGAGACAATTTGGCTTCTAGCAATTGGTCTGCTTAATTAATTAGGTTAGGTTATATTAGACCTGTTAAAATAACAACGCACGAGTCGAGTGAGCGTAGCGAGCATGTCCCTGCAGCGACCGGCGAAGTGCTAAAAGGAATTTTTTCTCTCATACTATTCAAAATGCCTGGCGAGCGTTTATAAACGGACGACGCCGTTTGTATAAAGACGAATCATACAAATTGCCTGCGACATATACACCGCATTACTTTACGATAATGTAACAATTATTATTTCTACAAAGTATCTTCTTACAGATCTGATAAACCTTTTCAATCATCAAGTTAACATTACAAAAATAAATTATGAATACATTGTTAAACTTAGCGTTTATTATCCCTATACCGATGACGGAAAAATTTACGCGTATTGCTGGTCGCATGACGCTAGAACAAAGAAAATAATTATATAACATATCACACAACCGGCGGTGATGCGTTAGTATCACGTCGAGTTTTGCGATAGCGTCGTGTATAAACAGCCTTATTAAGTAGGTATGTCAATAATCTCCACTAAATAAAAAAATATATGTAATTTTCCTAAAATTTTCTATTGTACTTTATGACCTGGGAAACTGCTAACTTTATCTTGTATGTGGGCCTAGTATGGAAATCCTTTTACATAATTTAATTTAAATTTGTTATTCGGTACATACTACGAATTACAACTCATTCATTTATTATACAAAGAAACAATTACAGTATTATTTTTATGTAATATATTTACAGTTTATAATTGTAATAAGTTATTATTTATAAACATAATCACAGTGACATTATAGCAAATTACATTTAAGTAATATAAGTACATAGTTCCTATAAATTAAAGTGGTGTCGAATCTTACATTGGATTATTTGACTATCTACTTATTTATAACTATATATTCTAATACGTTACTGTTATTAGTCACATTTGTTAAATACTTAAGTACGATTTGACATTATTTTACTTTTACATATGTATATTATACCTATTGTTTTATATTTACCTCTATACATACAAGTTGCTTTTTCGTTGCCACCCTTAACGAAGGGTACGTACTCTATAGATCAAATAAAGTAAGTTTATGCCAAAAAAATGCTGGGAAAAGATGTAATTAAAAAAAAAAAAAATTGCTTGATCTGGCGAAATTTATAGTGTCCAGTGTTTATGCTAGTTTTTTCATAGACAGATATTAATTATTCTTGCTACGCGCAACTATGTGCATTTATGCAGAAAACGCAGTCTATTTACTCAACTTAGGACCCTAATATCTTGGCAACCAGACACTTCCCAGGTATGTTTCCATGGAGAAAAATGATAGTGATGATGAGGAGATTCCGTAATTTCGGGAACGTTGACGACCAAAAATCAACCTGTATAATAAAAATGTAACGGATCGCTGTCTGTACATGGAAGATATATGAGAAAAAAATATATATGAGACTTTTATCAATGCAAAGTATCCAATATTTGTCTGTTTGCCGGTTTGTCTGTGCGTTTGTGCACGTTAATCTCAGGCGGCTGAACTGATTTCGATGCAGTTTTTAGAAATATATTTTGACAGGCCCCACTTAACATATAGGCTACTTTTTATCCCGGGAAAATGTTTTTATCCCGGATAATTTCGACATTTTGTTTTTTCTGTAGTCCACGCGGACGGTAGTATGAAATAATTACCTATCGTTTATTATGTGTAGGATCTTATATATGAAAATATACACAAATTACAAAAATATTAATTACACTGGTATTTAACCCTGAAAAAATTCTAAGCAAGACGAAAAGTAGAGCCAAGTACATTCGCAAAGAAACATGAATCGAAAACACTTTTCGATTCAGTTACGTTCGACAGAATACATTGTAACTTTACCCATAAACGGCGCGTTACTGTTACCCGTCATAAATATTCATTTCAGCCGCGAGGAAGTTTGAAGCAAATGCGAGAAAATTAGCGAATTTATGAGGAAAAATACTTCACACTCTGAGGAGATTCTGTAAGTTCAGAGATTCCTATCTATCGGCAGTACTGACGTAATTTTCTACGTTACGTTGAAAGTCGGGTTTGACGAGCGCTCTGTTCCGCGTTTATATAGGTAGTTCCAGATTGTCTAGTTCACTGAAATTCCAGGGCGTTTTTCCACCAGACGACACGACAACGACACGACCACGACATTTCGTCATTTTATATAAGGGGCCGTATTGTGGTCGTGTCGTCTAGTGGAAACGCCCATTGTCGTATTTAAAATCATTGTTTCTGTTTGGAATCGTTAATTTTACCTACCGTTTTAGGTAGTTCAGACACATCATAAATATTGTGTAAGTATGTATAAGAAGGATAACTACCTGTATGAAAAATAAAATAAACGTTACTAATAAAAATATAAAGTTAGATCTAAAAATCTTCATCCATCGCAATGTCTTTCACACTTCACTGAAAATATTACCATAGTAATATCAATATTTACAATTTTTCCAAACTATCACTACGTCGAATCCAAATTTATAGCACAAAGTGTCACTGACATCAAAGTGAGTTCAATCGCATGAGAATCTTCGATCATCACGATGCTTCTTCCAACTGATTGATATTTGAGTTTTCAAAGCTTTCCAGCTTTGTAAAGCACCTCAAAGCTGGACCTTAGATCCTAACCAGCTCTTCAGAATCTTAGTTTAAAATAATCTAGATTTGTTCCAGAGGGTGCATCCTAACTCCATCAATTTTTTTAAATTTTGATATCTTTGTTTCTTTAGAAATTTTGCCTAATAGAATAGAAGGAAAAAATAATCTCCATTAACGCAGATTCATTCATATTAGTTGTTAGTAGGATGCACCGATTCCATTTTGTCAAATTCTAGACATTTTAAAGTAGAGCCTCTTCGAGCTGGTCTAAGGCGCACCATCAGTCACTTTCATAAACAGTCGAATTGGAACTTCCCCTTCGGCTAAATGGCGAGCTGAACTCCAACCTGGTGTCAGGCAACCAGGTATACGCAGTGCGCTCCGAAGATGCACTGAAAAGAGAGAGAAATAGGTTATTTAATGAGACATAAGTAATTAATTGAGGAATATTTATTTCGTGGTGCCGGCAGAGTAGATTTTGTATCACCCCAAGCCTGCCCGTGAGTAACGTACGAGGCGATTAGGCGAGGCTTACTTTCAGCAGTGGACTGCAATAGGCTGACGACGACGACCTTATTTAATGGCAAATGGCTTATTTATTAAAATTAGTAAATAGGGTTTTTGTTGTGAAATTAGTTGCGTAGTAGCTAACGTATATGAAGAATATTAATAAAGTAGATAGAGCGAAAGAGGTGTGTCAGGAGTCCACAAAGCAAATCCATAGCTAATGAAGATCCGTGATCTCTGCCGACCCATCCGGGAAAGAGGCGTGATTTTATGCATTTATGTTAACGTAAGCTTAACTGCTGATCAAACGACTAGCTCTTAAGTAATAATCATCTGGAACCTAAAACATTTAATTCAAAAATACAAGAGACAAACCCTATAACTTCAATAAGGTTACAGTGTACAAAATGTTGTAGATTTGATTAGCATTGCTGTACAGTACAAGCGACATGGTTTTGCAACAGCACGTGCCTTACTAGTAATCTGAACATTCATGTCGTAGCCATATTGTAATATACTAGACATAACAAAGCATCGACCACTTGCAAGCCATTGTTGGATAGTGAACCATTTAGTAAATGCTATTAAATTAATATTGTTGTTATGTAGTAGAATAGGATGACCAATTTATTGTTTTTAGAAACAAAACGCAATGTTCACGTTACCTGACCCATTTACTGGAAGAAAACTTCTAGAGATAAACCATTGATGATAAATTTATGTACATATATACAGGGTGTTTTTTGGTCGTGAAACTTTCCCGAAAACTACAGAATCTCCTCATTATCACGATCATTTTTCTCCATGGAAGCATACCTTTTTAACCGATTTCAAAAAAGAGAGGTTATCAATTCGTCTGTATATTTTTTTTTATTTTTTATGTGTGTTACATCAGAACTCCGTCGTTTATGAACCCATTTCAAATTTTTTTTTATAGTTGGTCATGGTATGCTTAGTTGGTCCCGTATTCACCATATCAGGATCTGATGATGGGATCTTGGAGAAATCGAGGGCAATCCTCAAATATTGTAGGCACACGTAGTCTGTTTTTATACTTTTACTGAGCGTTTTGATCACCTACATATAAAACATAACATCTGATGATGGAATCTCTAAGGAATCTAGGGATATCCTCAAATATTATAGGCACGAGTAGTCGCTTTTAAGATTTTTATAGAGAATTTTGGTCAGCTACACATAACATAAAGGAAACGAGGGTCTGATGATGGAGCCACCGAAAAACAGATAGTGGAACTTTTTAGTTATAAAATCCCCCTATGGCAGGGGGAGGCCTACGTCCAGTAGTGGACTGCAATAGGCTAATGAAGATGAAGATAATTGCGTTAAGTCGTGAAATTATATGTTGCGTTAAGCTGTGTCCGAAGTAAGATGGTTATAGAGGAAGAGGTAGACATGAGAATAACGAGATGACGGATAATAGGATGAATGAAAAAAGACTACCTACATATTGCACCGACCCCAAATGATTGGGAACAGGGCAGGAAGAAAGAATGTAATTATATGTTGCTTATATTGTCAGACGTAAAGTTTCGAAGCCTACTCATTTTGTCATGTGGCCTATTTAAGCATTTGCTGGCATATAAATCTGACAATATGCATAAGTTTTGCAATTTCAAATGCGCTATGTGACAAAATATCAACATCATCTTCCTGCCCTTATTCCATTTTTATGGGGTCGGCGCAATGTGGTTTCTTTTGAAACTAACATTGCCAAAGATGTGGCATTTGTTTCACGGCCGGCTGCCTGCCTGACGCCAAACCTTCTCGAGTGAAGCTAACCTATGTCACGAAATAGTTTATATACAATTAAAATTTTACATTATATCAAAACATGTTAGAGATTTGTATTCATGAATGTTATATGATAGTTCCTACCCTGACCTCTCAAGTTTGGTCGATCGAGGCTTGCATGTACATCCGTATTACCACTCTGCATGCAATTTTCTTTGATGCACTCGAAGTCTATGCATGCAAAGCTTCTTATTCCAGAGTGCTGGAGTGGTCCAGACGTAAAGTGGCAGCAAAGGTCAATGTACTTGACCCACATGTTGAGGGTTAGAACAATATATGTGAGACAAGAGTCGTTGAGAGAGACTGCCATTGTTCAACGCTTGTTTCATTATATAAAATGGCTTATAGAAAATACTACGTCTATTTATAAAATAGACAATCTCTTGTATTCATAACGATTCCTTAGATACTATACAGGGTATAACAAAAGGAGTATGTAAAGCGAAATGCTATGGAAATAGAGCATTATATAATAGATAATTCAATTTTTTTAATTTGAGATTCGAATTCACATTTTTAATTTCCAGTATTATACGAATGTTGAGTTGTTTATAGTTTTAAGAAGAATAAACATATGATTTCAATTCAGTCTAAATTTTTGCACATAAGTTCCCTATAAATTCTCGGACTATTCTTTTTGCATTGCTCTTAACTCACTCTTTTTGTGATACCCTGCAGAAACTAAGCATTAAAATTCGGAAAGTAAAGATAATAAGTAATTAAAAAACACATATCAAAGGTAAAGCAGAGCTTAATTTTCTTTTATGCTACTTTGTTTTTCTTTTCTTATCTGAGAGAGATTTCTTCCAGCAAACCATTTAGGAAAGTGATAATTAAATATAAAAGGTAGATACGAGTATGCGTGTACACAAAATCAATAATAAAATTTGAATTTAACAAATAAATACCCTAATCTAATTAATAATAAAATAAATATAAAATAAATAAAATATACCTACATATATTTTACGCATACATAAATATCTATTAATTAAATATATATATTTTCTATTTTATTATAAAATGAACTTGATACGAAATTAGGTTTATTTCAAATACTCAACAAATTTCACTTTACTGGCATATTTCAACCCTTGACTTTTAGAGCTTTATTGCTTTGTAATTCCATCCACACTGCATTAGATTACTTTTGGCTAGACAGTATTTAACAGGCTAGGCTTATGCGGCTTATTTGATTAGAATATTTTGTTTACTTCGTAAATAAATTTAATCATACTGTTCATCAATAAGATTTAATTTAAAGCCGAAGTAGACCGTAGGCAGTAAACTGTAGGTTTCTTGTAATGGTATTATGTTACTACTTATAGATACTGAAGAATATATTAAGAGGTCATTTTTAAGCGCAATTATTCTGTATATATTTTATTATACAAGGTATAACAGAAGGCGTATGTTAAGCCATTTGCCACTCTGTTCTTTATGAACATGTCCACAAAATTTGAGAGAGCTTAAAGTACCGGATTTGCCATGTAATATCAATATGCCATAATACGCTTCTGCCCGAGCCTACAGTTCCATACCAAAACGAGTATCCAACTTGTAAGCTTGCAGTTACTTCATAAATTTGAAGCTACGCCTTGGATTTAGAGAGTATGTTTACCATGATTACACCAAGTGTTTAAGGGACATTTTTGCTGGCAGGATTGATACTCGTAACATAGACAATATTATCTGACATGTGAAACTAGTCGCGTTATTGACAGCTCAGTAGTTAATTCCCAGAAGCTAGGCGTATGCGGCTTATTTGATTAGAATAGTTTGTTTACTTCGTAAATAAATTTAATCGTACTATTCATCAATAAGACTTAATTTAAAGCCGAAGTAGACCGTAGGCAGTAAACTGTGTATTGGGATTATTAGTGAAAGCCTTAATTGAGAATTAATGGGTATTATGGGTTACTACATAGATAACTATAGAAACATCCATGACTCGGATGCACCTACCGGAATTGACCTAAGGAATCACTACCTACTAATCGGCCGAGCGTTGACAATTTCGTTTTCGAAGCCATCATTACATAACTGGAAAACTCTATAACTTATCTATGTTAAAGACAGCTGTACTTTCGGAATGGGATATCCAGACTGCAGAATCACTAAGGTATAACAGCATAATGGGGCCTGCTAGCTCATAAGGGTTAAGCCGTTTGCCATGAAGATATGTTAATACTGATACATTTATAATGTCGGTCCACGGATACTAAATAGAAACATGAGAAAAAGAGTCTTTCAATATTCCATTATCACAACAACAAAACACAATCGACACAAGGTTTTTTCTTTCACAGAAGCTATCAACAGCAAAGCCACTGAACGTCACATATTGGTCACTAACTCGAGAAACATTGTCCGAGGTCACTTTAAACCAATCAGCGACTAAAATTGACATCGCTAGTGGAGAGCATGGCGGGCACTATTAAAAGAAAATGAAGGCTCACTCGGAGTCAGAGCGAAGCGAAATCCAATTTGAAATAAGTGCCTTCTGAATTAATCCGGCCACTTTGAGCGGTCCGGATGAAATTTCTGGTATTTTTCACGTCTAGCAATAAAAATGGGTATGAGAAAAAGATGAGTAATAGCTTTGGACTGAGGCAGTGTGAGGAATAATAATATTATGCTCGCACGGTGCCTTTTTAATCCGAGTGCGTATCGGAAGTCGGAGGGTTCAATTTTGAAGCGAAAAGAGCTAACAAAATAATAATATCTAGGTATAACGTCAGGAATTTAATTTATAAAAATGGCAATTTCTAATTATCTACAGAAAATACGTCTACTTTTGCCAAATTACCATCTTCTGTTTCAAATTAACCAAATGACCTTTAACTTATTCCCAACATCTCTTACTTGTTACTCTATTTATTCATTTTATTCAAAATGCCCAAATTATACGGAAAATGTAAGTAATTCTCATTCAAAAGTTGTTTCATTACCATTCAGATGAATATTCTTCGAAGTTGCTGCTTGCAATTAATAATTTATTACAATTGACTTTGGGACTTTGGGATCGCACTATTCCGTTCACTCAATCGTAAGAAAGAGCGAGAATTTCTTGCAATGTCAGCAAATGGGTACCTACTTTGAATTATTTCACGGAACTTTTACTATGATTTTAATGTTCCTTGTTTCTGAAATATTGTAAAAATGTTATTATTACGAAAGTTTTTATCGGAACCATAAAGATGGAGTTGATAAAAGCAAACAAAGTAGAAGTTTTGTACTCGTTTAAAAATTAAAAGTGAGGCGCAAACGCTATTTGAAATGAGTTATGTTTTCCGTGATTTTAAATTTCAACTAAATTATATTGCACTGTTTAATATAAGTAAGTACTTACATATAAATAAAAAAATACGTAATATAGCAGTGAAAACATAATGTAATCAATACCACAGACTTTAGATTAGTCCGCCTCCATCCTTTGACATCAAGTCAGTCCTAGAACTTACACTTATAGTTTACAAAATACTGTATTAGAATATGTATACAATAATTTAATGGCCGGGTCTATACAGCCGAAATCTTTTTCATCAATATAGATGTCAAAAGAATATGTAGTCATGTATGCGTGTAGTAAAGAATATATTCGGAAAAGGCCAACAAGTTAATCATGTTATGATCAAATAACAATAAACTTAATCCGCAGACAGGTCCAAAACACTCAGACAAACTATATCTCAATAATTTAAAGTCATAAATGTTCGCGCCGTAAGATGAAGTGCTAACTGGAGCAGTTTAGCTCCCAAAGCAGGTGGAACTTGTTGGTATAAGTAATCAGACTACTGGCGGTAAAGGCGTTTGTACATAGTGCATGTTACTGTAGATTTTTTTATTATCAAAATGTAGATATAGAAAAACCTTTTAACCACTATATTAGCATTCATCACAGTATCACAATAAAACATCGGTGCATAGCTTGGTTTTAATTAGTTATTTATTTTCTAGCAATTAAGAAAATAAGTTCATGTTTTACCAATCATAGAAAAAGCTTGGTTTGACACGCGCTTTGTTTTCAATTCATCTAAAAATAAGATCTACCTTCGTTATTTACTTTGTTCAGGCAAAATTGAGAGATTAGGCTAGGTTTAGTAGGTAACTAATCTCATTAATAATGTAGGTATTTAGTAAGAGAGCTCTCTTCTGCAAAAAAGGCGACTATCGTATATGGTTGGCCAAGTGACTAGGTAACCATCGTGCATTGATACCATTGTATACCTATTAACCTTCCTGAATCTGCAGAAGCAGCACTGTAAATATCTCATAAAGTGATAATGTATTACCACGGTGTTTGCCTTGCAGTTAACTGCTATCTACATGCACCGTGTACTCGCATCCTTTCCTAATAAATATTACTTGTTAGTCATTTATTTGACGTACAATTTGTTCTTGTGTAATGGTAAGCTTTGCTACTTGCTTGCTACAAATATGGGGGTATTAGTTGATGTTTCTTGTTCATGTATTGGCAGATGTTTGCGTTTATGTTTATTTAGATAGCGAGATATATGAAGCAATTATTATTCTTATGCAAATAAATTTTCTCAGACATTTGGTCTTTGTAAATTACTTGCGGCTGCCCATGACTTGGTTCGCGTAAACTTTAGAATTTCCGTTTATTTACCATTTCCGTGAGAATTTTTTGGAGTCCATTTGGAAACTTATGGAGAAAGAAGACACGGAACACAACACAAAAGATACTTGCAGAGTAACCACAACGTTTTCCATTTAGAAAGAGACTCACTCTTATAGCAGTGTCTAGATTTCACAATAGAAACAATGAGTTTATGTGAGTATTCTACTATAAAAGAACTACCGATTACTGAATTGACCTTACTAGCAATGTTTTTATATAAGTCTGTAGTTTTTTTCTACTGGTGGGCAAAGGCCTCCCTACTGTTAGACCACACCTTGCTCCAAGTCCTCGCACCACCTCTTCTTTGAACGTGATCTACGAGTATCTTCAGATACTCGGTGGAAATCATTTCCTACCTATACGGCATTTGAGAGTCATATCCTGCGTTCCACTTTTGGCGCAATGACGCAAGCTATGGAGCGTAGTTTGGTGTTTCTGATACTGTCCATTAATTTTTACTAGTACATATTGTACACGACGCGCGACGAGAAATTCGTAGCAACTAAACTTCGGCATGTTTTCCAGGAGTCAAGAACTGACGTTCACGCACAGTTACAGCCAATACCACACATGCAGTTTTAAAACTTCACAATTGACACCCTATTACCAGCGCCAGTAAACATAGCGACTCCGTGGAGGCATACGACGAGAATTAATAGAGCAAACATGCGTACCGGTCAGAATGGAAGCCTATTGTAGCTGTGTGTATTCATTTGTATGAAGCCTAATATTGACAGTATGGAACTCGTTTTGTATGAGTAAACAGTGATGGAGCTGTGGCGTGATTGAATTATGTTGGTTTTAAGTCTTGTAACATAATCTTTGATGGAGCCTAATATTGACAGTATGGAACTCGTTTTGTATGAGTAAACAGTGATGTAGCTGTGGCGTGATTGAATTATGTTACTCACTCACGCAATAATTACAAGATGGATTTTGATGAAACTTGGCAGTTATAAATACTTACTTTTATCAGAATAAAATACCACATAGGCTGTATAGTACATACGGCCCCGGAGTTTTTATGCTTTTTTGAATTTTTGTGTTGGCCTCTGTTGATCCTGGCTTACAGGAGTAGCAGTGGCAGAAATGAGTGGTCGACCAATCCCGGTAGTTGGTAGGTAGAACTTTAATATATTATTAAAAAAATGAATGATAAAACGAGCATAATTCAGTCATTAAATTAAGTAATTAGTAGAGTTTATGCAGAACGATTAAAACAGACAGACACTATAAAAGCGAATTACAATACTGATTTCCCTTAGTTGATAGCACTAAAACATAAGTTTTTTTTTATCATATCGATCTACTTAACGTGGATTTTCATGACGTCTACGAGAAATATGATAGTTAATCTTGATAACATAGGTATTTAAATTAAACTACTCAAAAATTTACATTTCAAATGTTATCTTTCCAAAACATCTGATTAAAAGATAATAAGGAAACTTAATAATACAAATGCGGTATTCGGTAAATCTCTAAAATGTTGTTTTAATTTACATCTATTATAATGGTGGCAGTATTTCAATATTTTACTAAGTGTTCATATCGTATTTTATTGTCGTATGAAAATTAAACCCAAGACTTATATGTCGCTATTAGAAGGGAAACTTTTGTCTCTAGATCATCAGCACTAAAGAGTAATTCGAAATGTTCAAGTTGCTAAAACTCTGAAGCCAAGCCGAAACTGCCACAGATAAATGAATAAATAAGCGTATAACATTTATATCCCTAACTAGGATATATGACATTAACACAATACCACAAACACATAGTCCAAGAACCGAAAATAATTGACACAAATATTTGTCCCGGCCGAGATTCAAAACCTTCGCTTGTTCGTCAGGAATTGGCAACCCCTACGAAACAGAAGCAATAAAAAGAGAACCATGAAATAAATATCAATTCTGGACATTGAACATTGGCTACTTTAACATCTCGTCTGATAGTACCAATTACAGTAGAAAAGGCGCCAGTTACAAAGGCATATCAACAGCCTAATGAGATGAAAATATTAATTAAAATAACAAGATAATAGCTTCCTCTACAAATTTGTCTCACAGTTTTTAAGAGGCTCGTTTCGGGATATTAAACCTCACCTTTGGTGGTCTCACAGTCTAATTAGCATAGTGAGCCTCATACGTTCACATATGATGCGTCGAATGTGCGATAAGCTGTAAAACCACTCTCAACTCTTTTACGATCCACCGAATCTACCGCCACGATTTTCTCATCTAACATCATTGTTACGACTAACTCATAAAATTTATTAATTATCAATTGCTATTTTATCTGTTATAAATGTAAGCTTATTGTCAAAAGCGCTTTTAAAGTTCTAAAATATGTGATTATGTTTTCAAGTGGCTTTATAAATATTGGTTATGACTTTTGTTGGTTCGTTTTTTTTATGTTTACGAGTATCCTCTATTTATCGCTCAGGTATTAATTTTATTCTGAATATTTTGTTATTTACGAGTATATCTAAATAAGTAGTATTATCATTTCTTATTTTAGTACCTAATATTAATAAGAAACTAAAAATATTAGGCATTAAGTACTTAAAACATTTGTCAAAACTAATTGTCCAGCTCTTTTTTAAGCAGGTAATTTTGGTAGGTAATATAATAAGCATCAATCAAGTATCACACAGTCATTTTTATGTGTGTTATTTAATTTAATTTAATCTACTGCACAATTTAGTACAACAATTAACTATACCAGGTTCATGTGTTTGTTATAGGTATGTAATTTTACTCTTAGAATAGTATACAAATGAATGTAACAAACTGTTATTAGCATGAGAGGAAGAAGCTGAATTCCACAGCACAGGGTATCCTAGTGTGGAAGGCAGCGAGTTCACTACACCAAGTGTATGATTTTTATGCAAATAAACGTTTTTTTTTAGTATAAATTTAAAACTTTACCTATAAATAATACGTTAAATATCTTCATTGTAATCACGGTCCATTTTTTAGTTTTATTTTATACTCCTCAACGCCAATCGTCACTCAGATATTATTTAAATAGCGCTAACATTTTATAAGTAAAATGATTGCAAAATTCGTTTATATATTACTGTTTAGATTGCCACGGAATTGTTAGTGGCAATAAAACTGCAGTTATCCCAAACCCTTAAATATGGGGTGTCGAGTTATGGGAGCGTAATGGCATTGCCACCAGCCCATGTTAATCAAACGCCATGGGAACAAGACCTTAAAATGTTTCCGAAATCTGCCGTCCATTTATTGGGCGTATAATGTAAAATTCCCGCGAGTGACCAATCAACCCCCGTAATTGTAATACGGAAGAATGGACACGCGATACCGATAGCGATGATAATGTCATTGTTATTGCGTGTATCTCTATGGATACCGATATTTAGTAAACGAGATCACGCGCTGGAATTGTTGTTAGTTTATTTAGCCCTACGTATATTTTACTGATAATTAACATTTGATCCCGCTATGTTAAACATGTAGGACCTATTGTGATTCTGCAATTAAATATAGGTAGATATTGGTATCACCATCATTTTGCACCAGCCTATCGCAGTCCACTGCTGGACGTTCGCCTCCCCCAGGGCACGCTACGAGGCTACTGCCATGGAGGGTACGCTGGGCAGGCGGGTTGGTGACCGCAGTCTGTATTTTGGACAATGTTGTGAACACGGAAGGTGCTGCTGCCCACCTCCCGGAAACTTAATCGCCTCATACGATACCCACGGTCAGACATGGGGTGGTACGAATTCTACTCTGCCGGCACCACGCGGCCAATATAGATATCGGTATGATTGACAGTAATAGTAATAAAATTATAATCAAATAAAAGTAATTTCATATTCGTAGAGATATATTGTAGCGTAGACAGCTTTCCAAAATATTTTTTAGCATTACAATTCTTTTCTTTTGTGGTTCTCATATCTGAATAGAATAGTAATATTCTCATAGAGAAATCGTATACTTTTTTACAGCCTGTCATATTTTTAATCACACTGCAATAATAATATGTATGTAATGCATGAGATATTTATAAAGGGGACCTCATGCTGATTTGGTTTCCTGGTTCCTTATCAAGATTTGTTTAATTTTGACCAGGTGAGATTTAACAACGTGTGATTTGTATTTAATTTACGTAATTACTATTATGTAATTACAAAAGGAATAATTTGTAATCGCTGGTATGTCGTTAATATTTTTGCGTGGTATATTACTTTTTAGCATTATTTTAGCATTTATTGAACATTCAGAGTGACATGATAAATCATTTAATCTTAGTCTCAGTATATAAAAATTTTCGTGAAATAAAAAAAAAGTTAATAATTTAATCAGAAACAAATAATTATAATGTCTACCTTATTGCCGCGGAAATTATTTTAATCTTCACATGTTGAAAGCGCAATTTTATTGAAAGTACATAGCTACGTGTTTACAGTAGAATTTGTGTCCAAAAATAATTATTAGAAAGCTTCTAAATATATGTGCACTGACGCTGAATGATATAAAACTGTAATTACAACGTAACTATAATTACGTCAAAAAAACGCGTGGACCCGATTTTTTCCTATTCTTTTTTTAAACTAAACGCTGCCTACTTCGTGGTTAATAATACAGATAAGTGAAATTAGAAAAAAATATACCTATATTTTTCCATGAAACCGAATTTGCTTGCGTGTAGGTAATGACATGATTATGTTATTCATAAAACACAAAGCAATTTTGCTTAGTTTTTATTTTGTATATTAGTTTCTTTATTAACGTAATTTTAAGTAATAATGTAAGTATTTCGTTAATTTTTTTTTTGTATTAATATATTATTTATACTAAACTCATCGCAAAATAAGAGTTGTAATCTGCACACTGTTTCATACATTTTTATTTAGTACGTGAATAATCCGCCCGACTTCTTATACTTTAATTTCTACTTTTGTTATTTTTACAATGTAGTACCTACATTTAAGGCAAAATTGCTATAATAAAGCCTGTAATAGTCATTAACAATCAACCCACAACAAATCATATAAAAGGGAATATTTTAATTCAATAGAGAAACTTGTTTAATTAAAATAAAACATAGCATGATGTAGGATTTGATTGAATCCGCAAATAGCTTCCCATGGTTTCACTAATAATAGTGAGGGAAGTTTTAAACTTTTTTATCGATATCAATATATAGAGAATATAAAAAATATGTAACGAACATCGTTCCCACCAATACGATAAAACTTGATAAATAATTGAATCAAAGTAAATTCTTACAAGTCCGTTTGTGTGGAATACTCCCGTTCCCTTATATCACTAATTTTAAATAAACCAAATAAACTTATCATAATTTTAATATAAGAAGCTAAAGGTTAAGATGTTGTTCTATCAAATAGATAAAGGATAAGTTATAAGTAGTATTAATTTAATTGTATCAAATGTACTTGACTATGTAAGTCTCTTTCATTTCATTTGTACATGAGACTTAAATAGAAGCCCTGCAACTATCTTAATTACACAATCACAACGATACACCTATTTACATGTGCTAGTAAACAATTATGTCGTAGAATATCTATCGACATAGTATACTATTCGCACATCACTAGGAAGGAAATGACATAGTGCGTGATACGCGGAAACATATTTAATGAAACGCGAGGGGTGACCGGGTGCGTGGGGCGCGCTCTGGTGTAGCACTGCGGCTAGGTTATAACGTGATTTATCGTATTGACTATCCACACAACACTGTGTATAGGTATTATACAGTTGTGTGAATCCTTTGTATTTATTTTAGAATACTTATTTTATTGGTATGAGAGTTACCAATTACCAAGATTTATTTAGTTTTGTATATAAAATAATTAGCCGCGTGGTGCCGGCAGAGTAGAATTCGTACCACCCCATGTTTGCCCATGGGTATCGTACGAGGCGATTAAGGGTTTCCGGGAGATGGGCAGCAGTGCCTTCCGTGTTGACAACATAGTCCAAAATACAAACTGCGGTCACCAATCCGCCTGCCCAGTGTGGTGACTATGGGCAAATACCCCCCATGGCAGTCTTATGGTGTGCCCTCGGGGAGGTCTACGTCCAGCAGTGGACTGCAATAGGCTGATGATGATGATGATGATGATTAAACAATTAGACATTTAAGCGCTATTTGTCTAGTGAAATAAAATTATGTATGTGTTAAAAAATAATATAAGTATTAAATTCTATCATGACACCAGCGCCATTCTATTTCTTTCAACTAACAATCACAACAATTAAATATATTTGCTGCGTAGTTGTTGAAATTAATAAATGAATTTTATAAAGGCATTAATTATCATGTACAAACCAAATTCATTTATTAATTAAGCCTAAAATTCGATGTTAACAAATAAAATTTCTATATATTTATACATTCGTTCTTTCGGCTAGATATTGAGGTTTGTTCGCATGCCGCTGACCGCTCAGACCTTCAATTTAGTTCACGAGCAAAAGAATTTCCACTTCAACAGTAAATTAAGTTTTCATTTTATTACAATTTTCTAGCACTTTTAAATTGATTCAATAGACTTCTGTTACTTTAACTACTTTTAAAATAAAATAATTCTCAACCGATCGACGAACCCTCTTTTTCGTTGACAAAAGTATAAAACCTGATTACAATCTACATTTGACTAAGAAATAAACTATGGGGTGCTAAAATTTGACAAGTTGATTGTATGAGAAATTTGGTACCCTGAAGGCAATTGTAACAATTTGACTCCATATGGCGACTTCGATTCATGGCATTCTTTCTATACAATTGAAACGGCTTATTAACGTTTTTGTATGAAGACACACTACGTATTTTATTTATCTTTTTAGAAATTCGAAAATGCGTACCTACTAAAAATTACTTAAATAACTTTATGATGTTACATAGTAGTAACTTTAAATTACTTACACTTGAGTTTCAAAAATATTTTGAGAATTAGTCATGTCCACAAAAGAAAACCTAGCAATTAAATTATGTCGATATTTCATAGAGTTTAGTAATAACTAAAACTTTATTTAAATTACTTTCTAAGATACACATTACCTATCTATATCAAACAGTACCACAAGTTTCACAAAGTTCGACAGGAACTCTTCAATCTGGGTAAATTCCTCAATTTCACGACAAATAACCAAAATGGCTGGAGTTTTGATTAATAAAGTTAGCGGCATGATCGTATTATCTGCAATTAGGGTAGTAGTTTAATTTGCACGCTGAATAGAGCTTTACAATTCGATTTATTTTAGTTTTCTTTATTCTTATTCTAGGCTTAACGAAAAATCTAATTTTCATAAAACATCAAAGGCGAAAATCTAGCAACTTATCACCGATCATTTAGGTACATCTAGCCTCTCGCTATACTAAGCGTGTCTGTGGGATCTCATTAAAGATCCTGCAGTTCTAGCTGCCCCATTTCGGGAAGACAGCTGTGTGTATATGCATGCATGTAGTAAAAATATAAGGAGGTTCTGTATGAGGACCAATGTATGTCAGCTGCGAATTTCCAGAACCAGTGTGTCTTTACAGTTTGTTGCATTTAACATAACTTCGGGGCAAACCGATAATTTGGGGTTCCACTAGACAATTCAAACTATTCGATAAACGATTAACACGCTGCGATTTCCCCTTCGATAGGTAGCTGCGGTAATTTTAGTCGAACAATTTCGTATGTTAGCTTCCTCTAATTTACTGTTACATTGATTGTTATTAAGCCAGCGGGGGTTCCGTAGACCAAGCTAATTATGTTGTAGCATTTTAGGTGATCGAAATAGGCTGGTAATATGATTTGATAATATAAGTAGGTAATTTATTTTGAAAAGTAAACATAAGCTTGAGCCCGTAAATTCGTTCGTTTCGTATAAATAGCGTAGCAATAACTGGGTAGTAAATAGTAAAGTTTATAACACCATGCTTCTATATCGCCAATTAGTTAGAAGTGTATTCAAAGGAAATCTATTAATGTTGCCGGGAAATAAAACATAATCCATTTCCAATCAATAACATAAGTTACGGTCGTATTAGCCAAATTTACTGCAAATATCAGCATCAAAATTTAGTGCGTTGCAGTAAAATAAATTTCCTCATACACAAACAGAGCCGTGAGAAACACAAACAAATGCGGTAATGAATCACAACCCTATTTCAATATGAAATAATTATCCGTTTGGGCCGTTTAATAAAGGATAATTCCTAAAAAATATGTGTCATAAACCATGGACTGCAGCTAAACATTATACTGTAATAAATAATGGCACACCCCAAATTTAGTCATTGCGCACACGTCTCGCGTAACTGAATTTGTACAACCCTACGTTTAAACTTGACATTACTTTTCATTGTCGAACAAAATGTACGCAACTGTGCGGTACTTATTATTTATTATGACCCCGCATGTGTCTCTGTTCAGTTAAAAAACACAAAGAGATATTCGAGATTATTACATCTTTCCACGTTTAATTGTACACAATGGGTAAACAACAAAAGCTTGGCAACATTTGTAACAGTTGAATTCATTATACGAAGGGATGGTATAATGCTGTAACCGCACTCAGCAAACTGTATGCGTAGTTGACGAACTTTCAGCTTAGATTATTATAACTACTACTTATAGGGTAAAAAAAAGCTAAACAACTTTATAGATATACGTTTACTTATTTTACATATAGGTTCTCTTTATTTGCAATGTGAACAAAAAGCCCACAACTGCATTTGTATGTCGAAGTTAATTTGACCTTTTTTATTTACACACACGTTGCACACCAAGTCCGTAGGTGAAATGGCGTGCATATCTTATTTTAAGGTAAGGTTTAATATTTTTTTGTGCAGATATTGGTTTAGATATTGTTCAAATTTCTACATTAAAAAAGTGAACCCTGGAGATGCCTACACCCAGCAGTGGACTGCAATCACAAAATACTGCAATTTCTTGATAGAAAGCGAAGACACGACTAAGAATTTTATTTAAGTATTACATATATGTATTTTGGCCGCGTGGTGCCGGCGCACAGTGGTTCCAATGTATGGGAGGTGCTGGACATTCGCATCCAAAAAATAAAATTGGTGAATCTTGAGAAACTAATTATGCCATCTTGTTTGGTAGATCAATGTCTTTGAAAGTTATTATTTAAAGTTTTTTTGTAACTGTTATATTTGAGGAGATAATTGAGAAATAGTATCTTCTTACTATGGAAATGGTCAAACTTACTTACATATCTCTTGATTCCGGCCTCGTTTCAAGTTGCGGTCTTCGGTATTGTGTTTATATTTGAGAGAACTACAATTAATGCTAACACACATAGTGCGCCAAACGTGCACTTTCTGCGGTACATAGAGATGTCTATTTTTATATACGAAAAAGTTCCATACTGAACACTACAATGAAAGTGATCTTGTAATTTTGATTTTTGACAGTTCCAAAATGTAGGTCAAATGGTTTGAGAACTAAATTACACTAAAATTGTTAGTGGTAGTATTTATTTAATAAAATTCAAAAAATACGAAAAGCACAACATGCATTATAAATCTATAAAATAGTACAGATAAATTTAACTAAAAATGTCTATAAACACAGAGAGAAAGACCCTAGTTACACGAATGAGATCTTTTTATTAAACTGTAATAAAAAATTTATTTATTTATATTTATTTTAATTAAAATTTTAATTTATTTATGAATCGTCTTCACAATCATCATCGATCAATTCTGATGCGGAGTCTATTTCGATTAACTCGTTTATATCGACAAAATTAAATTTACCTGTCTCGGATATAATCAGTTCATTAGTAGTCGTAGTCACAACCCTATACGGAGCAAACTTGTGCGCACTGAGGAAAAGAGATGGCGGAATCAGGCCTATCGCTGTAGGCACAACCTTCCGCCGTCTCGTTGCCAAAATGTGCTGCAGGAGCGCCGCTGATGACCTAGCCAAACATTTTCAACCACACCAATTGGGCTTCGGCTCGAGGGGGGGCTGCGAGGCCGCCGTACACTCACTTCGCGCCTTCCTATGCGACCAGGGTGACGGGGTGTTGCTGAAGGTGGATATAAAGAACGCTTTTAACACCGTTGATAGGGGCGCCCTCTTGACACAAATAAAATTTAAAACCCCGTCTATTTATAATTTTCTTTGGCAGTGCTACAGTGCACCCACCAATCTGCTCTACAAGAATAATTTACTACTTTCGGCCGTAGGCTGCCAACAGGGCGACCCCTTGGGGCCGGCCATTTTTAGTTTGGCTATCCATCCAATTATTGAAAAAATTAAATCTAAATTTAACGTGTGGTATCTCGATGATGGCACCCTGGGAGGCGAAGCGAGTACTGTCCTAAGTGACCTAAAACTACTGATGCAGGAACTGCAGCTTATTGGGCTAGAACTCAATACAGCCAAATGTGAGCTATATGTTCCTGCTTCAAACCCAGTTCGCTCCACTATTATTTCGGATTTTAACATGCTTGCCCCAAATTTAACAATAGTCGACAGAAGCTCGCTTCGTCTATTAGGTTCGCCCATCATGGACGAATCGCTGCCGTCTTTTGTAGAAGACAAAATTCAAAAATTCGCGGATGTGTCAGATCGCCTTTTTAAAATCAACACCCACATGGCATACTTCATCATTCGGCACTGTCTTTTTGCACCAAAATTCATGTATACACTCCGCTGCTGTCAGCTTTGGAAATTTCCAGATCTCCTATCCATTTTAGACACAACAATAAAAAACACCCTTTCCTCCATAATAAACATCAGTCTGAATAACCGCTCATGGGCACAAGCCTCTCTACCGATCAGATTTGGGGGACTGGGTGTCCGTAAAATTTCCAGTGTTTCACTCCCAGCTTTTCTATCTTCAGCCCATAGCGTTCAAACCTTAGTATCCAAAATTCTCAAACAACCGCAACCGGAAATACCGTTCATGGCTGAAGCTAAAAATGCCTGGGAATTGGCCTGCCCAAATGGTGTGGAGCCTTCAAATCCTTGCTCGCAACGGCTTTGGGACGAGCCACTCTGCAAACTGGTACGGAATAATCTCTTAGAAACGTCAGCCAGTTCTGCAGAGCGTGCCCGTCTCTTAGCCTTAGGCGAGTGGGAATAGGGTCTGTGGCTTCAGGCTCTACCATCCCCCAATATCGGCACCCTTCTAGACCGGACCACTTTCCGCATTGCGACCTCCCTCCGTTTAGGTGCACCATGCAACGTCCTCCATCGCTGCCGCTGTGGCGATGTCGTCGACCAACAAGGCCACCATGGCCTCTCATGTATGAGAAGTGCTGGCCGCATATCCCGCCACGCCAATTTAAATGACGTCATCCGCCGGGCTCTTTCCACCGCCGGGGCACCATCAGCACTAGAACCTGTTGGCCTGGTGCGCGACGATGGCAAGAGACCCGACGGCATGACCCTCGTGCCTTGGAAGATGGGGCGCTCTCTGGTGTGGGACGTAACCTGCGTTGACACCTTAGCAGCGTCCCATCTCCCAGGCACAACAATCAAAAGTGGCTCTGCGGCCAATGCAGCTGAAAACCTCAAACGACGCAAATACGCAAACCTCAGTGGTGACTACCTATTTGAGCCGTTTGGGGTTGAAACCATGGGGCCATGGGGTCCAGGAGCCCACAACCTTTTTAAGGATATTTCAAAAAGGTTGGTCGAGGCATCTCATGACCAGAGGGCTGGCTCATTTTTTGGTCAGCGAGTAAGCCTCGCTATCCAGCGGGGCAACGCTGCCAGCCTTTTGGGCACATTGCCAGCGGTGGAGGACTTGCAAGGAGTGTTCTATTTGTAAATTTTATTTTATTTTGTAGCTCTAGTTTTTTTTTTTTTTTTTAACGTAGGTTTAGTTATTATTGTAAATAATTATAGATAAATAAATCAGTTCATAAAATTCTGAGAAACAAGATTTTTTAATAAATTTGTTATACATTGGGCGAATACTTGTAAGAACCGGATCAGAAGATAATAAAAGATTGTGTACTACATCTTCATTACACGAGACACTGCTATGTTTTCTTGAATGTCCTTCGCGGTACTTTCTAAATTCTTTATTTCGTGCCTCCGAGGCTTCTTCGGACAAAAAGCCGATAGGCATCATTGAAAAGTTCTCAATGACATCTGGCCCATGGACCAGCAATTTGTGGAGACTAGACGGCATATAAAACCATGGATATAATTCCACGTAGAGCAAAGTAGTGTCATTACAGAACATACGAAATTTGTCAATGTCGAGTTTCTCTCCTGAAGATATACACTGTAAAATGACAGCTAGCCTTCTTAAAAGTCTCGCATCTAATCCGGTTAATTCAGCAGATTTTTCTGGGTTTTCAAAAAACCTTCTAGCACAATTACCGGTGTTGGTGGTTCCACTCCCTTGCTTGACAACATCAAGACGCATTCCAGTTTCTTTTTTGAAGTTTTCTTGAATTGCTGATTTTCTTTCAGCAACATTCTTCTTTGCTTCATCACCTCTAGCTTGCCATGATTTTATGTCTAATCTGTATGCGATGTGAAGACAACACTCCATGGTCCGGATCCATGCATGGAGCGAGCTAAGTCCGTATTTAAACATGTCTTCGTGCACTGGCTTGCTTCTTACTTTACTAATGTCGTTCATCTCATTTGGACGCGCTTTGCAAATGTCGCACACTGATGCTGCTGTGCCTGATATGTATGAGTGAATCTTACCATCTATCATCGTCAAATGCAACTGGTGCTTTACACTTACGTCATCGCTCTTAGTAGGTTGCAGAAGCTTAATCTCTTCTTCGAATTCAGACATCTCCATTTGAACATTTTCTTTTGTTTCTTTGATGAACTTGATTAGGATTGGTCGACAAAGAGATGTTGACGAGGGCCGCTCATTTTCCCAAATTATTTGGCCAGTTTCGGATGTGAGCCGGATTGGTAGCGAAATTCGTTTCCTCAGTTTCACTTGTTTTCTGGTGGTAAACACTTTGATCCGAAGCACCGTCAAAGCCCCATTTGCTCACGAGCACCAGGTTTTTCTCCTCAGTGGTAGAGAGGTTTTGGGTTTGTAGAAGTCTTGTCGTAGTAAGGTCTAGCAACGCTTGCAATTTGATTTTAGCAGAGTGTTCAGTAATTGTAACGTCTTCTTGTTTTGGGTAACATTTCTTTTTTTCTTTCAGAAGCATGTAATAACTGGGATATTGAGCTACTCCTTCTTTAGCATGAAAATCCCGTAAAGTCATATAACGCCATTTTGAAAGGTTCATCGACACAAACAAAGCTAGGGCCTTTAGTGGAGATATACATTTATCTGAATCTGTGGTACTCCGTCCGCCAATGAAATCTTTGATCTTAGAAGCTTCTGTAGGATTTTCCATTAAAAACTTCATAATATCAGCTACATCATTTTCCCCTGCAGCCCTAAGACTGCTTTGTGCAGAAAACATAATCTCGTCAGTGCTGCTAGATGCCCTAAGTACTTCAGTGCGTCTTTTCTTTTGACGAGGACTTAAATCTTCAAAGGGCTTACGAGGAGAGACATGAGTACACGTAGAGGCATCGGATTTAGAAGGTAAATTCGTCTGCTCAGTAGTTTCTTCTTCTATTGCGTTCGTAGGTAATACTTGTAAAGGCAAATTATTTTCCTTTAGGGAATCCGGCCACTGGACTTCAGACTGCAACCACTCTGAGTGTTTATTTAGAAACTTTCCTTCGCTTCTTCCAGCTTGAGACCATTTAGGATAGATCCGGTAGCAAAATCGACGACACCAGTTCTTTAAGTCTTCTTCGGCACCTTCACAAAGAGAAACGTTGCAATTCGTTTTAAGGACACCGAATAGATGATCAAAGTCACGTAGATCATTGTGTTTGCGTAAAGCGCAATAAAGGTCAAGATTTGTAACAAATCCACGGAAAGACATATTTATTAGAACGAAATAGAAATCAAAACTGATGTAAAATAAAGGATTACCAACCAATTTATACTACACTACCCTCATTACTGCGTACTGCGTACAATTGTTATTCTTGTAATGTTTTAGTACTAATGATTTCAATTAATAATCACCTGCATCAAATAATTGTTGAAAATGCTAAAAATTACTCTAAGAATGACATCTGTAATTGATAGAAATGCTAATGACTACTGTCTTAATGATAATGCAATAATTTCATTAATTAATTATTTAAAAGTCTAAGACCGTCTGTGGATCGATCGTTGCCCTCGTTTGCAAATTAATTAATTTAATTATTATTTTTTTATTTCTGCAACATCATTTATCGATACGCATATTTAGAGGGGCCCTTATTCCTCTATGATTTTAACAGAAAATTGTAAGATCCTTGTCATTGTAGTATATTATAATATAAAAATCAAACATTTCTATGTACCGCAGAAAGTGCACGTTTGGCGCACTATGTGTGTTAGCATTAATTGTAGTTCTCTCAAATATAAACACAATACCGAAGACCGCAACTTGAAACGAGGCCGGAATCAAGAGATATGTAAGTAAGTTTGACCATTTCCATAGTAAGAAAACACTATTTCTCAATTATCTCCTCAAATATAACAGTTACAAAAAAACTTTAAATAATAACTTTCAAAGACATTGATCTACCAAACAAGATGGCATAATTAGTTTCTCAAGATTCACCAATTTTATTTTTTGGATGCGAATGTCCAGCACCTCCCATACATTGGAACCACTGTGCGGCGGAGTAGAATTCGTACCACCCCATGTCTGCCCATGGATATAGTACGAGGCGATCAAGGGCTTCCGGCCCCCAGATTACGTAAAAGCCGAAGCAAAGCGATAGCTATTGGTAACTGTGGACCCATTCTTCTATACGTTCTCTTTTGACAAATATTCATTACATATTTGAAATTTTGCAATCTACAAACTAGTTTCTTTGCAAAATTTGTAGTATTATTTTCATGGTTAAGAGACTCTCTAACAAACAGCGACTATACTTGACTATTTTTTTTTTATAAAATAGGTAGGTAAAAACATTATCAAACACATTGTGTATGCATTGTTGCTTTTTCAAAAGATCTTTTCTCAGAATACCAACCCTATGCAAGTCACAGATAATATCGTACATTCGCTTCGACGACAACTTTCAAAGGCCACGATTTGAATGATAAAAATTGAGTTAACTTCAACCGATCCGGTTGTGAATAAATGAAGATATATTAATCTAGTTGGGGTTAAATTGTTATTAAAACTATGATTAATGGTTCGTGTTAATGGAGCATAGATTAAGGGAACTTTCGAACTTTAATTCTACGGTACACCGAGGCGACGACGTTATTGGCCACTATACCAAAGCAAATCCTGGATCATTACAAATTTTAAAATACCTAAATATCGTAGGAATCAAAATATAGGTTATCGATTATTTGAGGCATACAGGGTTAATTTTAAAACATCAATAACCTCGCAAAACTAGGTAGCTACCATCATAAACAACAACATTTATTCTACGAGTTTTGATAATTTGTCACATTTTACTTTCATACAAAAATAAATATCAATTTACTATTGCCTCTGAATGTTCTTAAGTCTGTACATAATACAGAGGCGCGCGCGATGGCGGGCGTCAACCTTTTCTTATACCTACGAATGGAACATAGACTTACAAATGACACGAAAGTACAATAAAAGCTTGGAAAATCATTTTTAATTAATGTATTGAGTTATGATAAAACTCGTAGAACAAATGTTATTGTTTATGATTTTAGCTATCTAGTTCTGCCAGGTTATTGATATTTTAAAATTAACCCTGTATATAAAGCGGAAATCATAAATTCCCAACTTGTGGCCGTTTGTCAGGACCTTAGCATAAGCAAATACCGTAACAAGACTGTATTTCTTCACAACGACGTTTTTCCCAACATCTCTTTATGACAGAACAATTTTATTGGTTGCGCCACTGCAACTGGTATCCAAATGAGCCTTAAATATCCCGTACACGCAACGTTTAAATTTTAGTTCGAAGAGTCATGACGTGCTACACTTTATATTAATCATAACGTAAGTTACGTTTAATAGCAAGAATTTGGATTTGATGATGATCAACTGAGGGAGGAATAAAGTTTAACGAAGTTAGGTATATCATTTGGATTAGGAGGGTTTTATGGTGAAGTTAATGTTACATATTTTTACGTTTTTGTCAATGGTGGTACGTAGTGACGTTTTAAATATGGATCCAAATTTGGTAAATTGCTATTATGGTTTTGATACGAGTATTGAACAAACTTCAGTACCTATTCCGTGTTAATGATTCACATAGTAAAAATATTATGATGCTATTTCAAGACTTTATTCTCATCGGAAGTAATAAAAGCTAGATATGACACACATAGGGGGAAGCTACTTTATTATCATATTTATTTGTAAACTAATTTAATTTTACGTTCGGCGCTGAGCGCTTTCGTTGTTCAAACAAATTCATCCGTTTGCCCGGGGTGGTTTGATTCCCTACGATTTTGTACGATAAACAAAGTTACATCGACTAAGGTAAACATGATCGTAAATTTTACTATATCCGTACTCCCGGAAATCCTACATCAAATCAAAATTTTCCTACTTTCTCATCCCTATCTTTCCGACATGTTTCGCCACTGTGTTTTACTTTGGGGAAGTTTTTGGCTTATCTTAGTCATGTATTATTTAGTTACTTTCGAATTGGATTATACCTAACAGTAAATGATATTTTGTATCGATATAATAATGTGTGGCTGAATTACCTAAGCTGAAACGGAGCTTTACTAGTAGGGGAAGATTGGGTAATGGGGGTCACTTAAGCAAGAAATAGAATACAAAAGCTAAAATTAACAAAATTTTTATTGCAATCGCCTCATAACAAAATTTACTTAATTAGCTATAATTTGAGATCAGTAATCATCACATTAATAATCATCTTTAGGAAATATAAAAGTAAAAAAAAACTAATTTGACTCCCATTGCACTAAGTTACGGGTAATTGAGGTCACCTTATGGGCAATGAGGATCATACAAAATTCTAACACAAATCGCGTCACGTCTGATACAGAGGTATCGTTTGATTCCTGGAGACCTTCCTCTTTACTCTTTCGGTCCCCTTCTTCGGCACTTTCATTTTCTTTCCTTGGCCCTTGGCCTTGCCTTTATGCAGAAAAACGCAGTCTATTTCCTCAACTTTGGACCCTAATATTTTGGAAACCAGATACTTCCCAGGTATGCTTCCATGGAGAAAAATGATCATGATGATGAGGAGATTCCGTAGATTTCGGGAACGTTGACGACCAAAAATCACCCTGTATCCCCTATATTTTTTTTCCTTGGATAGCAGTCACTAGCGGGCAATGGGGATCACCCGATTCTTATTACACATAAGTATTTTATGAAGAAAAAATAATAAACACAAAATATCCATTAGAAAATCGGGATTTAAGTAGGAAATCATTACACCAAATGTACAGGTAAAGGCGTAAAAAAGTAACATACAAGTTGATAAAAGTTACTGTATATTTTGCGTCCGTGAAAATTTACATCGGCGAACCGCAAAAATAAAACACACCTCTTATTCTTTATGCTTTCGCCATATCCACGCGGCACGCTCGCAGCGACGGCGAGGGGAACAGAGCGGGCAGGGAGGACCCTTAACGCGTTTCTATTAGTGTTACTTTTGGAGATGTGTGAGTGACCACTATTACCCGCTAACTCCCATTACCCGATCTTCCCCTATACCTCAGATGCATCTCCTTCCATACATGTCATCAGAGTTGACTAAGTAACTCACAACGGGTATGTAATCTACCGAAATCTACCGGTAATAAGTAGGTCTTTAGGATTTTAATGTTTAACCTAAATACTTACGTAGTACTTTTTGGAGACAGTACCTACAGCCTGTATCTTTCCCGATATTGTTATTGTGTATGGTACTTTCTACAGCAATACAAAATGAATGAAATAAGATGAAGCGTGTCGAACGAAATTCGGTAATAAAATTTGCATAATCGATATATTAGGTAGTTATTGAATGCACCCCAAAGCGCATAACTTTGCCTTATCGTGTGCCAAGCGATTGGGGCTAACGTCATTCGGTGTCTGTCCTACGTCTACATGTTTGTTGTTAGCTGACTAGATATGGAAACTTATTTTGTTTATGATGGTATAATTCTCAAGTTATGTGTTATTTTTATCCTGTATTATATCTTACAGGATAAAATACCACTTCGGCTTGGCGAAACAGAATGTCGTTGCGGGTAGTAGTTGTTTCTTTTCAATATTTTAATAAGTAATGTTATACTATCCATCCCCTTCTCAAGTATCCATCCCTCACCATATTAGTACAGGCCTCTATAAGAGGATTTAATATTAGTAACTGTATTGCCTTTATTTATTTAAATATCATTTTTTTTAAAGATTAACATAGTAATGGTATTCACGTAGGTATATTGGCAAAACAGTGATTGTGCCAACATAATTTGTCAATCAAACTTATCGTTGGCACCAAAATTGGCTTTAGTTTCAGCCGAAGCAGCCTGAAGCAGGGTAATGGTTGGCAATAGTATACTCTAGTAAGTTTATTGGCAAAATTCCACACAAACTGTAGATGTATTATACATTGTATGATACAGGAAATTAATAATATTTTTTAATATAATTGTGTTTTAATATATAATTTTATAATTGTGATAACACTATGTCTACAATACTCTACCTACATTATACTTAAACATAAATTAATTTTATTAACATCTGACAACCCTATGCAAAATTTTGGGATACTAGCCGTATGTATTTATTTATTTTATACAGCATGTTTTTTCGTTGCCACCCTTAACGAACCACTCTATACTATACATCAAATAAAGTGAGTTTATGCCAAAAAAAAATGCTGGGAAACGATGTAAATTTAAAAAATAAATCAAAATTAATTACTTGATCGGGCGAAATTTTTACGATTTACAATGTTTCGCTCTGTGATGCTTATATTCTTTTGTAATAACACCGTTAGTGTCCAGTGTTTATGCTAGTTTTGTCATAAACAGATATTAATTATTTCTCGCAAAAAAATCTTGCCACGCGCGTCTATGTGCATTTATGCAGAAAAACGCAGTCTATTTACTCAACTTTGGACCCTAATATCTTGGGAATGGAGAAAAATGATCGTGATGATGAGGAGAATCCGTAGTTTTCGGGAACGTTGTCGACAAAAAAAAACATCCTGTATATTATGAATTATCCTATTATATACAGTATAATTTCTGCTAAAAACTGGCGGCATCAATTTTACTACAATCCAGAGTACTACAGTAAAAAAGTACAAGCCATCATTTCATAAAGAGATAGTATCTAATTCCTCTTTAATAATCACTTATATTATATGCTACTTATTCACAAACTATCAATCTTCAAAATTAAAACTATTTAAGTCTATAACAATTAAAAGTTAGACAATCTGTCCCCGATCCATTCTAATGCGTCTAAACTTAGACTGTGACGTCATAGTGCAGTTAGCAGTACCACAAATTCAAGTTAACTGACCTAATAAATTTATTGTGCCATAACTAGCTGGATTGCTGAGTTATATCCCATGTTGTGTGTTCTGTGTCCATTGTTAGACGAGATATGAGGAATATCTTGGCGAACGATACGTATAGTTGGTCCTGAGTTCGAATCGCGGTAGAAGCAAACATTGAAATGATGATTATCAATATTTGTTTCCGAGTCGTGGATGTTACTACATATAATAATTATTATCTATGTATTCTATAACATTGCTCAGTATCCACGATCTTAGGGATCTTAGTGTAGGACTAGGTTAATATGTGTGGATATTTATTTCTGTAGTTGTAGGCTCTTGGTCTGTGAAGGACTTCATTCAGAAATCAGACTCAGGCAAATCACTTTTGATACACTTTGTAGGAATGTGAAATGGTTTATAATTTTGTGAATTTTCCTCATAAAATAAAACCTAATTTTATCTGTACGAACTGGGCCATCAAACAATGTTGGGATAAAATAATTATCCCAACATTGTTCGATGGATAAAATCATTCTCTATAAAATCGGCTCATACCTTAGGTAAGTAAAATTACACGTATCTGTATCAATTTCTAAAAATATAAACATTAATAACAATCCCTAAAGACAACTTTACTAGTTCGAAATAAGTCGTGGTAGAATAGAAACAAATCGCTGGCTTTATACCGTTCATGGAGCATATACAAAAGGGAGTATTAATTATTTATCAATGCAGTCTTAGGTAGATATAATAAACCGTTAGCTAACATCTACCGCCATCTACACACTACGTCAATATTGCATCGGAACGTCATTATTTATAGGAAAGTAGGTACGAACTATTTTATTCAAAGAACAAACTATTTAGATAAGTTTATTTGTTTGATTATGAAGTGGTAGTTTTTATTATGATTAAAATAATTTTATTATGTTTCTATGATAGGTTAAAAGGACTTTAAGGGTTGGGTTTATTCTTTAAAAAACTTAATATACTTACCTACATATGTGAGTTTTTCTAGTGTTTGAAAAAAGTATAGCCTAGTTAAAACATCTCCTCTATGGATCGGCTTCATGGTACCGCGGATGCGTTTTGATGAAGATTTATACTCTGCGCGCTAAATCAAGCGCAACATTATTCAAAACAACACACCAAGTTGGCGGTTTACTATTTTCGTGCATAATAAATTTGGGTGGAAATGTATCTGGTAGCTCTCAGACTATGCAAGCTGTTACTCAAAACTGGGTGACAAGGCTATCGCTAGTCCGATTTATAGATAACTAGTAGACACCTGTGAATCCGTCCGAGTGGACTTAATAAAAAACAAATCCGGGATAAAAATAGCTCATGCCCTAAACGATCTCTGTGACAAATTTCATTTAAATCGGTTCAGCTATTTTCGCGTGAAAGCGTAACAAACATCCCTACTTTCACATTTATAATATTAGTATAGATACTCGTAACTAGGTGTCGCTTCATCCGCATAGACTTATAAGTACCTAACTACAGAATGTGAACTGTACCCTCAAAATTCAGTCAGAAGTGGCACCATGTGGTCCTATCGGCTCTTGGTGCTCTGCCTACCCCGTAAGGGATAAAGGCGTGATTATATGTATGTATGTGTATATTTTTACTTTCGTTTAACACACTACCTATCTACAAGTTCATGTAAATGCTTCCAGCGTAAGTTACATAGAACTGAAATGAAAAATTCAGTTAATTTATTAATTTAAGTAAATTTCCCATCATTCGGTCTATTTTTAAAGTACAAGGATAGTCACCTGATTTCAGATTCACTTAAATACCTATAGTAGTGGCATCTGCATGGTAGTTCCATAAAGTCGGTCGACTCGATTACAACTTGAAATAGATCACATGGGAAGAGTAGTGGGTGGTCGTTTTAACAAAAATATGACTTAGAATGACCATGATAAATGCCATAATATGACAACGCAAAGAAAGCTTTACAATTGACTATACAGGGTGATTTTTGGTCGTCAACGTTCCCGAAAACAACGGAATCTCCTCATCATCGCGATCATTTTTCTCCATGGAAGCATATCTGGCAAGTGTCTGGTTTCCAAAATATTAGGGTCCAAAGTTGAGTAAATAGACTGCGTTTTTCTGCATAAATGCACATAGACGCGCGTAGCAAGATTTTTTCACAAGAAATAATTAATATCTGTCTATAAAAAAACTAACATAAACACTAGATACTATAAATTTCGCCCGATCAAGTAAATAAAAAAAAAAAATTCCCAGCATTTTTTTGGCATAAACTTATTTTATCTGATATATACCTATAGAGTATGTACCCTTCGTTAATGGTCGCCACAAAAAAATATAAAACGGAAGTTAGATACATCTGATACACTATCATATCTAAATCTTACAGGTTTTCTATACATGTTATACTACAACGTACACACCAAGGTTTTTAGGATTGTACATAATAAATTTGGTAAAAACGTCTCTGCAACTTTTCAGTGTAGAGTTTCCGTGGTTGTTGACAGGGTTATTTCAGGAGCTCACTAACTAGCTGAAAGAATAACATTTTGTACGTCAAAAACTAATTTTGAATGCATAGCCCAGTTTACGGTTACACCGGCGTTCGCTTAATTTAGACTTTGGTAATTATATCTTTACAGAATATTTTTGTAAACCAATCTTGATTATAACTGTGACAACTCAAGGTCCAGTTTCGTTTTAATTTTATAAACAGTTAGTCATTTTAAATTATTAGCTAAAAATAACATTAAATCCATTTATACTCGTTCTCAGAATTCAATTCAGCATTAATTACTACTTAAATAGAATAATCCCTAACAATTCACTTTCGTTATGAAATCTATATATTTCGTGTAGGTTAAATTAGTTTTTAGTGTTATATAACGTAGTTAGTATTTGTAACAACCTGCACCTATACATATAATATTATCAATCCATTTATTATAAAATTCGACAAATTTAACGGGACCGAAGACGTTAATTTTGACGTTAATATGAAATAAGAACTTCATTGAGACTACCTATTTAGAATAAAAAATATTGAACGAGTTGGATAATAAACAATATGATGACAAAATTCAGTTTAAGTTGAAAGCAATATTCTTACTTTTGCTACTGTTAGTTTGATAGTTTTCTCCTGGGGTTGAACAGACAATAAACAACCGATATAGTTTCAGCCTTTCAGATGAGGAACTAAGTTCAAGTTCCAGGTAAAGCCAATCTGGAAGTTACCCTTTAGAGCTATCGCTAGGGATATGTTGATTGGTTAACATCAGGTGAAAACTCGGCTTTATAGCTAAACCGTATTAATATTATATTCAAAAGGTTTGTCAATGAGTATGCCAACAAATTAAGTTTGTTTCTTTGTTTTGCATAAATAATTATAGTTAGGAGTACGATGAAGGATACATAGGCTATACATTGTGTAGTCCACGTGGACGAAGATGCGGGCAACAGCTAGTTTTATTAAAATTAAAGATTATTCAGGTGTGATTGTATAACTTTGGGCCCGATTGCGTCTAAGAATAAAAATTTTTATAGGTTCAATAAATTAAAACATTTTCTTTTTTTGGCAATCTCTCGAGTTTTTGAACTTAATGACCATTGAGTGCATGCAAGTGTTATTTACAAATATATCTTTGTCACAATATAGTAAAAAGTGTTCCTAGTTGTCTACGAGTTTGCTAACTAATTTATAGGAGTGTCGAGTCTTGTGATGACATGTCTTTTTACCTCTGCCATTGATTTATACAATGTGAAATAACATGATGTTTTTGTTAAATTTACACTTTGGTAAACCTCGTCTAGTATTCAACATGTGTCGTACAAAATTTGTACCAATTTGCTTTGAAAGATATAGTAATACCTAATGGTATAGCAGGAACACTGGCAACTACATAGGTACCTAAAATCTGTACCTACAAAAGAAATAGAGATGTTTTATGTACGTACAGTAGAAGCCAGTTTAATGAGAGTATCATATTTCCCACTTTTATTTTATCTTTTCTGCGTAAGACTGACGTCAAACATAATTAAGCATTTGGTAAAATTAAGCATAATACTAATAAAATTTTTATACAATTTCCAAAATAGCTTTACTACAAGTATATTCACAGAATTTCCTCAAAAAGTGTTTTATATTCACAATCAATGGCACCATCTACCTACAGTCTCGGGTTCGTGTAATTTTAATTCAACGGGTCTAAAGCACCCCAATCATTAAACATGACTATAAATAAATAAATAGGCACCGACTGAGAGTAAATATGTGGGGACGTTTGTTACGCATTCGCCAAAAAACAGGGGAACACAAGGATATGATGCAACTAGATGTGACAATGAAATTGAATATCACTTATATTTAAAGGTAAAATAGGAAAATATATGAAATTGCAAATTTAATGTATACTTATAACTAGAAAAATTTAAAGCATATAACACCAGAGCGTGTCAATAATTATACTGCATTATCCAATTTAATACCACTTAAAAGCGCATATCGAACAAGGTACAGTCACGCACATAACTGTACAGCCCAATAAATTGCAAGTAATAAAGGCTTCGACCGCCTGGCGCATCACTAAAATTAAACCTTTAATGACAAAATGAATCACCGGCAGTTATGAAACGTTACGAGCACTACAAGTTACATATATATTTATTATCTCTACCGTAAACGGACCGCCTGTACCTAATGGAATATGTTCCAACTATATTTTGGGCTATTCATTTATTAGAACTGACATCGAACGTCCATAAATACCGGTGTATTTTCGAAACAAATTTGCAAGCGAGCGTCCTTCATGAGTATTTTGTGTTTTTACTTTATGAACTTAACAATGTGTAAGTACGTCTTCACGAATTTTGATCAATATAATATAACATCAGCAAGCAGAATATCTTATTCAGAGGTAGAGTTGAACATAATCGGCCTTGTAAGTACCTAACCAAGAAAATCGTCTTTATTTACAATCTTGCTCAATATTTGATATTGATCTATTGAATATAGATATAGTTTACTATACCTAATTAAATTAATTTACCTCAAATCTAACAATTTATACTGTGTACTTATATAACTCATGTTTCTTAATACCCAGTTGTATCATGTTTGGTGTCCTTAATAAATAAATAAAAAATATCTTATTTGTATCATCTCACCAAAATTAAACCACACAGCATCTCAATCAGATAGACTGGAAGCGACCGTTTGAACTTATGCAAGCGAGCGTACAGTACACGTGATATGAAATCTGTGATCACCAGTACACGGCGCAAAACTTTTGATCCCTCGACATAAATCTCCATCAGAAAATAGGGAGGGACGTAACCCGCTTACGCTTAACTATGACTAGTGGCCCCGAACTTTAGTTTAAATATATTGTAATAATGATAAAATACACTAGTTGATTCCGACCTCTATTTATTTTGCAGTATAGAGCGTTTTGTCATAACATCCACTGATTTAGGTTGGGAGCTGGCTGTAAATATTGTTTTATGTTTTCTCAGTAGATGTTTTGTATTAGCTCAATGTGGGTTTAATCCCATTGTTCCTATTTGTGTTTCAGTTTATGTTATGGCAGTGTTGCTTTTTTATTTACGAAAGTTGTATTTTTTACTAAATTTAGTTTGGGAATGGTAAAATTCGTCATCCGAGTAAATGACCCGGTGGCTTAGTGGTTATAGCGGACTGGCACGGTTTGCAGTGGTCGTGGGTTCGATTCCCACTCGGGTGAAGAATTTTATCCATTTTCTTTATTAATAATTTTATAAATTTAGTTTATTAATGCCCACATAAAAAGTCACGTGTAACTTCAATAACAATATACATTATTTTTTATCATATTGCAATGGCTTCTAACAAAATGACGAACAATGCCAGCATTATATCATCTATTCAATAAGGCCTTGTTATTTGGTTGTTTGTAACCTAGACATAGTTTTACTACGACAGATGTAATAAAACTTAACATTATATCATAAAATTGCATAATGACCCCTGAAGAAGCTTTACTTTTCATCACTTTGCCATAAACCCGATATCTCAATAAACGCAATAACTTATCTGTTACTGATTTTATTGCATTTATAGGTATAAATAATTCGCGTTGATCATTATACATTACGCATTTATTTTATGCTTTTACCAAATGCTTGCGGTGCGGTGCGGTGGTGGAGCGAGTCGTGATTTTTTTGCAAGAATATTGTGGATATGTCAAAAGCAAATATTTTGGACATGAATTATTTCATGACGGTGAAGTTATTTATTAATTTTTACAAAACTGTTCTCAGAGTTTATACTTATGTAGATTATTATTCAGACCTGAGACTTCTGTCAAAGCTTAAGGTATTATATGCTCTATCGACAGGTTCTCTCTTCTGTTGAACCTTGAATTTTAATGTATTTGGTGGGCACCAAAATTAATCTAAATAAAAATGTAATAGTAGTTAATGATAAAACTAGTCTCAGCTAGGATTTGCATTGTTTATTGTTTCTAATTTACGATTATTATGTTAATATGGGTAATGATAATAATATAATTGATATATTATAACTATTCTGCATGATATCGATGAACTTTGATACACGTTTAGCTGCATGCAACGTTTGATACATTATCTCTTAAAGTCTTAAACCATGTCCATACTATTTTTTACCGCGCCCGTATATTTCAACTCCCTAGTGGTATATTATTGAAGTTAATGGCATAATTTGGCGTATATGATTTGGTAGTGGTCCGTGGTTATATAACGGTGCTTTTTTACGGCCATTTGACAGATATCGATAGCATTAACACTCGATGCAACTGTTACTCCTTGACTATGGCCACAGTTATTATAATATTCTACACTTTGCCTACTTATAGGAAACAGTCTGATTGAATGAGGGCCATATAGATAACTTTATATGGGAATACCTCTATGATGTAGAACAAAGCAATAGATGTTTGATGACTTTATGATAGCTGTTAAATTAATGTGGCTATTACCTCTTACTATCTATGTTTTTTATTCTCAATTTGTAATGTAGATATTCTATAAAAAACTATGCATATTGTATCCTTTTTCATATGGGCACTGTAAACAATTCGACGTCGTGGTTTACAATTTCCTAACAATATTAACAGAATGGCCACTGGATTCACTTGCCGCAACTCGAGCATGGCCGGCCAAACTGCATGCGAACGCTAATTTAAATTAATATAACATGTAAATTGGGGAATGTGGTATATTACGGTATAATTAAACTGGTATAAAAGGGAGACCCGACCGCATAATCGCCTACAGTCGCTGGCGGGATATGCATTGGTCATAGAATATGGTTCCATGTTCAGAAGTTGAATGCTATTACTTTGCCTAGGAAATGCCTACGTCTAGTAGTAGAAAGAAATAGGATGATGTGTGTCCCTATATGTATGCTTTAATTTATTTTTTGTGAATTATACTACCTTAATAAAGTTACAATTATCTACAATTAAAATAAACTAGGTATTTAACTGCCGAGTTACAATTGCCGAAATCCGTAAATAGAACAAAAACAAAAAACATAAGTTATAATAATATACATACATTTAATCACGCCTTTATCCCTTACGGGATAGGCAGAGCACCAAGGGCCGATAGAACTACATGGTACCACTTCTGACCAATTTTGAGGGTATAGTTGAGATGTACAAGTTACAAAGGTAATGTAAGTATAAATGCGAGCTTATCTCTGATCGAGATTTCTTTCAGCCAACCAGTTGAAATTTTATATTCATAATATATCTACATAATATATTACAACACATACTGCTGTTTTCTCGAAAAGTGCCCGATATTCTTAGTCGACCCTTATAACATGCACAGAAGTAGGTGCAGCTCAGCTTAGATCAGCTTACATAATATTATGGAGGCTTAATAAAAACAAATATAATGCATTGTCGGCTCTGCGACTATACATGTTCTTTGTCTTTGATAAAAGCGATACCGGTAAAATTATGAATGCGGGTGAAAATTAAATGCAATTAATAACCACTGGATTATTTAATTTTTCACTGAAATTGATATTTTGGCTAATAGGTACGTGTCATGGTGTAACCTTTAATTAACCATTTTGCTCGTATATTGTAAAATAATGATGTTACAGTAACCTACTGCTGCATTTTGGGAGGTTCGATAGTTTTGAACAACAAATTGTTATCTCATTTAATTTTATGTTATTGTATGTCGAGGTTATAAAAATATAACTTTAATTTCTTAAGTTAATATTAGATATTATGATATAGATAATTCAAACATTTTCAGATTAGTTAAGTTTTAATAATTAAAAAATTGATTGTTCTCGCTGATCTCATTCAATTCCACTACGATAATATAAATCAATATATAGATTCTTCTTATATCATTCAAAACAAAATAGAATTTAGAAGTATACACAGCACAAGTACTTACGTCAGATATTATTTAATATCGGCAGTTTCAATATTATGATAAAACCGTTGGTTAAGCAAAAGGGTTAGTTACCGTGCGTGATTTCGCATAATTTTCGTTTGAAATAGGTTGACGATATATTTTGGATTGACAGGGATTTTAAAACGTTAATCTGGTAATTTTGATGATTATAAAAAATTTAATCTATCTTGTTTTAACCGTCACAGGTAATTTTCCTCAAATATAAGTATGCTGTCATTTTTCTTTTTTTCCTTAGAATTTGTTTAATTGCACATGTTGTTAACACATTACCCTGCATTTTGGGAAGAGTCTCGATAAGTTGTACATGATGTTGTACATACAATAAAGTATAAAGAATAAAGAATAAAATTATTCTCTATGTTTAATCTTCAGTGTAACAAAATACCCAAGTAGCACAAGAGGCTGTATAGCAACTAAATATTGGACTACAATCACCCTTGAAGTGGTATAAGAAAGCTGCATAAAAGCATTCCGAGCTTATTCAGCCCTTAAACCACTTAAATGGGCACAAATTATTCAGCTCTAATGTCACATAAGCTGCTTAAGAGCGCAGAATCAGATATTTAAGAGAGTTATAAGGGGTAACGGGTGTTGTAAGAGCTGAATATCAACTGGTTAAGAGACCATGTTACTTTTTATTCAGCTGAATACCTAAGTAATGTATCACAACGGGCCTGTTGGTGGTAGAAGCAGAAATTTAAGAGAGTTATAAGGGGTAACAGGTGTTGTAAGAGCTGAATATCAACTGGTTGAGAGACCATGTTACTCTTTATTCAGCTGAATACCTAAGTAATGTATCACAATGGCCTGTTGGTGACGCGTGACTATAGAAAATAATATTTTTGTATATTCATTTTATTTATTATTGAAAAATGACCGTAGTAACTTGTGATAATATAAACGTAAACGCCATATTAATGGCGGTGTCGTTTCATAATATATTTATTGGTACCTAAGTAAACGGAACGGTTTTCTTTATTAGTGCAAGAAAAATGTGTGGGAATGCAAGTTTACTGACATTATATATGTATATTATCTAAGAAAATTTTGGTGCGCTACGAAAATATTGTGTTTTTAAATAATATAGTAATAAATGATGTAAATAAGCTATGTGTTTTAAAATCTTGGTCCAACAATTATCAATAGTTTGGACAGAACTATTAAATAAATAGAGAATGTTACGATATAAGAAGTAATAACTAATTTAATAAGTTCCTAATTCATGCACAAAACATATAAAAAAGTAAAGTAAATTATAATATTTCCAGGTTAAAATGGTGGTTGATGTAAAACAGCTATGTGAACCGTTATTTATCAAAGGGCTGTTTAGTGATTTACTTGTGAACCTATATTCATCAAAGGACTGCTTGGTGTTTCACATGTGAACCATTTCTCATTAAAGGGCTGTTAAGCGTTTCACGCGTGAACCATTACTTATTAAAGAGCTGTTAAGCGTTTCACGTGTGGACCATTACTTATTAAAGGGCTGTTGAGCGATTCACCTGTGTACTGTGAAACAGTTCAAGAGCAAAGTAGAATTGAACATGTAACCCCGTATGCAGCCTTGGTTGATGCTAAACAGCTATGTGAACCGTTATTTATCAAATGGCTGTTTAGTGATTCACTTGTGAACCTATATTTATCAAAGGACTGCTTAGTGTTTCACATGTGAACCATTACTTATTAAAGGGGCTGTAAAGCGTTTCACGCGTGAACCATTACTTATTACAGAGCTGTTAAGCGTTTTACGTGTGAACCATTACTTATTAAAGAGCTGTTAAGCGTTTCACGAGTTAAAGTTAAAGCCATTTATTTTGATATACTAGTTAACCTCTAAATATCCATGAGGCATCTTGTGAACGTTTAAACTGCCGATATATGTAGACAGTGTCAATGGATAAATAAAGGCTGCTTAGCGGTAAATATGTTCAGCGCTAAGATATATTATGGGCCACAGGTGTCCCGTTTTGCGTCTATTGGTTTAATATTATGAAAACTTGTGCCCCTTTAATGAGTCAGCTCAATAACAGTTCACAAGTACTTTCTTATATTGCTTTTGGCTCTTTCTAGAACTCTTTCGTTTTAAGGGTATATTTGTCACCCATAATGCAGCTCTTATTTGCCCTTAAGCTGTTTAAATATCACTCACTGACTGCTATTATGCAGCTAAGGGACCACGAGTGTATTCTTATATGAGTCTTAATACGCCCAGATCTGTGCGTAGATCTAAAAGTGAGTATTTATTCAGCTATCTGTGCTACTTGGGTAGAGTCCAGTAATTACAAGAATCTAGAAATTACCTCAGTCAACAATGATATGTTCCATTTGCAGATTATTGAAGTTCTTCATTATTTACTCTTTGAATATCCCATACTATATCTTTTAAACCAATCTGAGTATCATAGTTATTATATTACCATTAAGTATTTATAAAAATTATTAAAAATAATAGAATAGAATAGAAAATGGAAAAAATTCTTCACCCGATTGAGAATCGAACCCACGACCGCTGCAAACCGTGCCAGCTCGCTATAACCACTAAGCCACCGGGTCAATTACTCGGATGACGAATTTTACCATATCTTTTCTTATTACATTCAAATTACATATTGGCAACGTTATTCTTCATCCCGTTAGCTATACACTAGCCAAATTTTTCCATCATACATCATACCAACCGTAGTATCCAATTTTAAATAATAATTTTGGTCCCTTTACCCCGTTTGAGGGTTGCTGCAAAATGGGGTGAAACGGTGGAAAAGGGGACTACTTTAAGGGTGATTGTAGATAAACAACGTAGGCCAAGTCTGAATATTTTGCGATTGTATTATTTATTTTTGGCTGTAAATTAAACGCGAATTTCATTTTTACTGCGGCAATTGTGCTTTATATGCAAGGTATATTATACATACAGTACTATACATACGGGTTAATTTCGCATCGATCCGATTTTGGATAATAATTTGGGCAAAAGTCTTATAAGTTATATGAACTATTATTAACAATGCAATTTTTTTACAGAGTTGCCTTTTTATCCCAAACTAGTTCTATTATTTTATAAACTGAATAGGTATTATCAAAATAAGCTTAACATTGATATAACAAAAGAAGACATAGCTTTACTTCTCATATCGTTTTTAATCGTCAAGATAAAATGCTTTAGCAGAATGAATACTGGCATTATGGAACTTTTCAGAATTCTCATTTGATCCTTGAACTATTGAACCAATGGTGGCCATGCCATTTCCAAGAAGAAATTAACAGCCAATGAGGTCATTTTAAATGAATTTACGGCTGGCAGTTCGTTATTAAGCGCAGGTGCAATATGCGCAATAATTAACGGGAATGGGCAATGCCCACTGTGCGCCCTATTGGGTACACTAATTGTGCGCTTTGTCGGTGAAGACGTTATTTTTTTATGTTTTCAGACAAATTACTTTTAAATAACATTTCTTGATTATTAGACTCGTTTTGGAAAAGATATATCTTATGTGAATATTTTCTGAGCATAATTTTTCACAGTATCTTGAATCTTTTGGACAATATTGTTATTTTTATTGTCACTGCTCATTAGTATAGGTACATCTTTCAAAAAACAAATTCTCTTATTAGATATTTCATATACAGCTCGCAGCTGTTATTTATGCTCGACACATATCTAATATCGACGGAGCTTGCCTGGTTAACAATAGGAACTATTCCATTTAAGTTCTCTAGTTCTTCATTATTAGATATTTGCTCGGAACTTTATAATGGATTGGTATTGTTTATTACCTGGTTGGTAGTATCATCATAAAAACGTGTACCTAAGTATATTGTTCAATAACTCATGTCCGTCTGTCTGTCTGTCCGTCCGTAAGTCACAGCCACTTTTCTCCGAAACTATAAGAGCTATACATACTGTTGAAACTTGGTAAGCATTAAGATTATCACACAAAAATTGAAAAAAGCTTTTGGTAATTTATGGGGGTTCAATACTTTGAACTGAAACTCAAAAAATTTTTTTTTTCATCCAACCCATACGTGTGTGGCATCTATGGATAGGTCTTCAAAAATGATACTGAGGTTTCTAACATCATTTTTTCTAAACCGAATAGCTTGCGCGAGAGACACTTCCAAAGTGTTAAAATGTGTGTCCCTCCCTCAAACTTCTAAAATAAGAGAGTGACAAAAGTAAAAAAATATATGATGTACATTACAATTAAAACTACCAACGAAAATTTGTAAGAACGAAATCTAGTAAGTAATTTTTTTTAATGCGTCATAAATCGTAAAATGCAATTTACCTTTCATACGGAATCCTTCATGGGCGAGTCCGACTCGCACTTGGCCGCTTTTTTGTAGGTATATCACACGTAAAATACTAAAAATATGTACGAGTAACGTATCTAAAATACTGACATACCTTATGTAAATAGACCCCGCAAATTTCCAGGATCGTGTTATGACAAAACAAGAAATAAAAGGTAAGGCAGTTTTATATAAATTTCCTTCCTTATACAAGTACGAGCACATTTCATCAAGCCTCGTAGGCATTCCCATAGGGAGCGGGATTGTGAATTTTTTGTACGAGTATTAGCATTTATATTTTTGTTTCTTTTTATTTGCTGAAGACAATTCTAATTTAGACTGTTTCAATATTTATTGTTGCCATTGGGTTGTATATACTTTTCCTTGCGTTAATTTTCATCTAACTACACCACTGTAGGTATTAATATAGGATATTTTACCATGAGATTAGATTATTATTTTACCACTAGTAGAAATATTTTAAGTATAAACTATGACAAAAACCATAATAATATTATGAGAACCGTCTTTTTATATTACACTGTATACGAGCCATGTCCGGTCAAATTATATTGTAAAAAATGATTTTTTGATTGGTCCCGGGATAATAGTCGTTAAGGAAGTAATCTCATAGAGATGCTATTACCGTCATGAATATACGAGTAATAAATTATGACTATGTATGTACCTATCTATCATAAATACTAATACTAGAAAAAAAATAGAATACCGAGCTTCATATTTTAACATAGTTTTGATCGCAATTTACAGTTTGTTAATTTATTTAAAGGACTAACTTTAAACTGTCAGTAGCAATTTTAATTTAGTTTAAGTTCGCAGGAGTTTTGCCTAAAAATTTAATTATTTTCGTGCAAAAAAGCTATTGAAAATCTGTCAATTGAATATTTGAGAAGTACCTAATATTAGAAATATAAATTTCTTTTTTTTATATTACACATTTTTTATTATATTAGGTACATAACAAAACACAAACTTTTAGCTTAATTCGGTGCATCAATTAACATTGTATTGTCAGTGAGTTAGATGAGAAATAATCTAGTACTTTTTTGGTTTATAACGTTTTAAGCTTATGATAAAGGAAATTCTTGGTCCCATTACTTAAATAAAAGTGACCCATTACCATCCAGCTCTATATATATGTTGCAACGGACATCAGGGTCATATCATAAGCGAACAGTCTACTGACGAGACACATGTTATTGACCCGGCCCTATAGTTACCGCCATATGGTAACCGAAATTACCCGTGCCTTCGACAAATTGGCGAAAATGATAAAAAAATAAACTATCGCGTGATGAATGTGATGATCGCGAATTAGGTTTGCGAATTATCGCATAATGTGACGGTAATGTGCTCTTTTTTGAGGTTTTGTATAAACACCATACGGCAGACGTTAATGATTAATACATGGAAATTAGTTTATCAACTTACTCGTATTCTTATATGTATAATACTAGTAATAATAAAATAATGAGTAATAATTATTAGCTCTGTCACTAAAATGTGACCATTTTTAGAAAAGTATATGCATTCTAAATAATTGACAATGTTTTTAATTTGTCGTATATTTACGGGTGTCTATTGTTTGCCCGAAAATAATATGCCCGAATACTCATATGCCAGAATTTTACTTGCTCGAATTTAATTTGCCCGAATTTGTTATTTGCCATAATATTTATGTGCTATAATCTTTGTTTGCCCGAAAATTAGATTAATGGTGAACCAGAAAATAAAAATCGAAAAAAAAAATCATTGAAGCGTACAAATAAAATCAATGAGATATTATCTAACAAAGGCAAGAAGAATTTTAGCGTGGTTTAGCATGAAATTTTTATTTTCACTAAGTAAAAAGTTAATTTTAATAAATATTAAATGACAGTATGATTATATATTAAAATTGTTTTTATTCCTAATACTTACCTACTTATCACTATAATCGAGCCTTTATCGTAAAAAGCCATTAGCATTCTGTAGCATTAGCGTTGTTTGTCATACTCTAACCTAACCTAACCTACCCAGAAACTGAATGTGTTGGGTTTTAGAGGTTCATAATAAAGTTTACTATTTTACTAATTTCTATTCTGAGGAACGGTTGTTGGCGAAACATATTAGTTTAACGGAATAGTGCAATGTACCGAGGTGCTCGGGTCTGGTTTTTATGTTAGTTTTTTTCGCAGATGAGCAATTTCAGGTGAGGGATAGGGTGAGGGCCCGGTGGTGGGCGCAAATGATTTTATGCCTATTACAATTTCATTTACATTGATCATTATAGTTTACAATGATTATGACAAACAACACATATGAAATTATGAGAAACAATATTATATCTGTTGACCATTATGGCAGATGAAATTATGGCAAATGAAATTCTGGCAAGTGGAAGTATCCCGTTATTTACTTCTGAATCTCTTTGAATTATATCATATCCACTTATTTCTGGACGGCATGACGACTATTGCTACGTACAGAAGGTGAAAATTACTTGATACACAACCTAATGCTTGCTCTCATCTGTTGTCGTTTAATCACAGCAGTCAAATTAATACTGAGTACAACCACAAGATTTGCCAGCTTATTTCCCGACTCAGTCATAAATTCTACACCCAAAAACAGACTAACTAAAACAAAAATATCGCATATGGCAACAGCTTTTTGTACAAAAAGATAACAAGACAAAATTACCAAAACAAGAGGTCAATTATCACCGATAGACAAGGGTGGACGTGATAAAAACAGATCTCCTAACACGTAATTACATAATTGGGAGACCTCGACGGCGCGCCTGTACTGACGCCGCACGAATATGGGTTAACAGGACTAAAAAAATAAAATTACATAACGCCATACTTAGAGTGGATATGACGACGAAGTTGAGATTTGGAATAGTTTATATCTAAATTTAAAAAGAAGGACATCAAGATTTTTTTGCTTTATGAATTTTTTAAGCTTTATTAAAAGCTCTCTGGTAGTACGGTGTTATGCTTTAAATCTGAAACACCGTTGGCGTAGATAAGATAAAAATATCGTTATCTATTATCAGGTAAAATGTCATTTGCTCCGAATAAAAAGTATACTTGTATTTGTTAAATATCCTTCAATCTATGTGATAAAATCCATCTCGATTTATTCTGTTTTATCATGAAAAAGAAAAGATGTCACATATATAGCTTTTCATATTTATAAATGATTGATATGGATTTACATTGCCTTATCCACAATACGTCGTCACCGGACCGTAGAGTTAGAAAAAGGGGCTCAAAACAAGTTTAATAAGAACGTGGAAGTACAATATTTTCTGTACCGGAATCGTTAATAACTGTACGTTGCGGTCGAGGAACGGCCTTACTATCCCACTTAATTTAAAGGCTGAACAGAAAAGAAAATTTAAACTAGCCGACTAATTATAGAGTCGACGCTGAACAAACAAGCTCAAAGGCAGTGAATTGTTAGCACGCCATCTGTTGTTCGTTTTTTTGTTGCTTTGACTGGGTTTTTGATGTTTAGCGCTAGAATCCAGACTTTGGAAAAAATCATGCAAATTCTAACTTAAGCTACGAGTTTTTTAAGTCCGGCTCGCCTACAACTTTTATGTTAGTTCAGAAATTTTGCATACATTTCTACGTATTCCATCCCTCGTACATCTTTTATTCAATAGACAACTTTTTGTATTTCAGGCTTTATTTTACAAAAAATATTGTATTTATATTTTTATCTACAAAATTATTAAATCAACAATAGATAACACTGAAATCTTTAATACCAATAACATCAAAGTTCAAACATCGTATACATTATGGCAGCACCACAACTTCGGTAATAAACCGTCTCTGGTCCCAGCTTTTGAATTAATTATGGAATATCTAAAATTACAACGCTCTTCGTCGATAGTACATCGACATTATACATATTAATGAGCTCACATGTTATTAAGATGCTTCAAGATCTAGGCATGCCCGTTTAGTGATACGTCTTATGCCTATATTGAAGAAATTTGCATTTATTTGTACCACCCGCATGGGTTATGTTATGATCCCTCTCGTCCTTACACTTAAATAGAGTTATGACGTAAAATATTATGAGAATGCGATCTAAAAAATAATCTGATTAAAAAAAATTGCTGTTATAATGTGTCGAAAATCATAAAAATTTTGTACCTATACAGGATGTTTTTTCGTTGCCACCCTTAACGAAGGGTACATACTCTATTCATCAAATAAAGTAAGTTTATGCCAAAAAAATGCTGGGAAACGATGTAATTTTTTTTTTTTAATTACTTGATCGGGCGAAATTTATAGTTTTTTTTATAGACATATATTAATTATTTCTCGTGAAAAAATCTTGCTACACGCGTCAATGTGCATTTATGCAGAAAAACGCAGTCTATTTACTCAACTTTCGACCCTAATATTTTGGAAACCAGACACTTGCCAGGTATGCTTCCATGGAGAAAGATGATCGTGATGATGAGGAGATTCCGTAGTTTTCGGGAACGTTGACGACCAAAAATCATCCTGTATATGATTGAGTAAATTATTATCGGGTATATTCTCGGTTTACAGTAATTTTATTCAATACAAACCTATTATGGGGAAAAATGCAAATATGTAGGTAATTTGAATAATTATCCTGGAAGTATTGTCTCAATAGCAATTGAAAATAAAACACAATTTAAAATAATTATTGGATTTGAATAAAATTCCTTGATGGATATTGAGCAAATTCCAAAAAATTACGAGGTAGGTACATCGCAGATTCAAATCTGTTTGATCCCAACTCGCTGAATAGCATTTAATTTAAAACCATTGGCCAAATGAAAAGCCCTTTATTTTGCATTTTCATCACTCTGATACATGTTATATCACATACTTATTGAAACGGATCCAGCTTTTTAGATAGTCTAGTCAGACGTTAATCCATTCATTGGTGATTTCCATTCCAATATGTTCCACCAGATAAACATAACGCGATGGTGTATTTAGTAGATACTACTGGTATATAATTGTCCTTTATGGACATTCACTGAGACTTTGTAAAGATTTTCTGAATCCATTGAAATTGAGAATCATACCTAATTGAGTCACGCATTTTAAATTTGCAACATTTCGGCTCCTTGTGGAAGAAATTATGAATTTAAGTAGATAAGTATCAGTATTATTTAATTGTAGTAAATATATTTATTTTATGTCAGGTTTATTTATATTTTAATACGTGTGCACATATGATTTTTCCTTTTTATATTTATACATATATCATAAAAAAAATTCTGTACCCAATGGTTTGCTGGAAGAAATCGAGTTTGTACTATTTCTGATACCACATACTATGTTAGCTAAATTTTATGTGTACAATAAAGAATGAAGAAAGTATTTTTTAAAGTACTGTAACAGAAATACCTATATTATTTTACAAAATCAAATTTTATTATAGAGAATTGATAATCTCAATTAATTAAGCATCCCACGTCTCTAAAAAGTATTTCCATCTAATTACTGTCTTAGTCATAGATAAATTTCGAGGAAATTTTACTACTAATATTTGTCAGCTTTTATTGGTCAAGAAATAAATCCCAGGCGGATGCCTCTAGACAAGAACATAAATCCACAAATTTCTTAGAAAAGTAACAACAATTATGATAATTATCACCACATCGCAACGCCGAGTCTCCAAGGGGACCATAACAATAATTAAGACCATAAAAAAGCGTTATCTTGATACCAGTAATGCTTAAATAACAAGCCTGCTCGTGAAACTCTTGATTCCGATTTACGACTGCTGGGGTTGGACATGAGCCAACTTGTATTTACTGACAAAACAATTGTCTCTATTGGTTCAACATAATGTTTGGTCTTTAATTAAGATATTTGTCTTTTTTTAAGAGTAGTGCAAAATGTATTGATTATACATCAAGCGGATATGATAAAATACATTCATTAAAAAAATCATACCTGTCCAGAACATACAGATAATTTATTTATTTTGGTAACTAGTAAGGTAGTAAAAGTAGTAAGGAGTTTACTAGAGTTTTTAAACACAATGTTATGACTGGGTTATCACTATGTTTTAACCGCACTATAATCATAACTAATTAAATAAAATGATAGTTACAAATAATAATCAGCAGACGATTAATTTCAAACGGTAAATGCGTGAAAGAGACACCTCTAGAAAGAAACACGAAAAGGAAGTGCTATAGAAACCGCCTACGTTTCTTTTGGTTAATACGATTTGGTGAGTGATAAAAATCGCTGGTTTCATTCGTCAGTTTTTTAATTAGAGAGGGTTCGTTCCCGGACATGTGAACCGTGTCCGCTATTGTATGAATGCAAATAGACGTGTATTCGAAACGAGTTCCGCTAAAGACATTGAGAAGGACAACCTTAAAAGAGGATGGGCCAAAGCTTTATTTGATAGCATTAAACTATGGCCACCACGGGCATAAAATTTCATGGCTAAATTTCTTTTGGTTTATATATATCGTAGTGTTAAAGTTTTAGTGATGTGTCCTGTCAATTAATTTCATAATTGTATATATAATTTGGATATGAATAAAAAATTATAATAAACGGCTTAAATTTCTATACGAACAAACATGCTATTAATACAAAAACTATAACTCCACATAAAATCGCTAGATTATCAGCTTCCTTAAACTCGTCATTACGTATAACTTGTGTTCCTTAGACTCCAACATATATTTAAATCAATTAACTGGCTTATTTAATTATCCGATGCTATCAAAATAATAATTACCACTTTCCCATGGTCTGCAAAAATCTTTCTAATAAGATTATTGTTAGTTACAAGCCTCGTTATATTATTTACATAAATTACTAAAGGTTAACACTATGTAATTCTGACAGATCGTTTTGTAGTTACATAGTGGAGAAAATGATTAGGAATGCTAATCAAACGGTAATTATATAGCGTTTGGGTCATTTTTTGCACGGAAATTGTATGTTTTACGTTGTCCGCCTGTCTGCGGCTATCTGAATGTATACTTAATGGACGTTAGACTAAATTATCGGGTTCCATTCGAACGATTTTTGAGTGATTCAACTAATTGTAATCGGTGAGCTTTAACGCTGGTGAATACTCACGTTCGTTTATAGGTTTTTCCTGATAGGTCATTTTTTTGCAACCTATATTTTGTGGTTATTTATTTGTAACTGTTTGAATTTGAAAATCTCTCTAAATCAGATTCGTGTTAGAAACTGTCTCCACTGAGATATAAACTTCGTAAGTTACTTAAATATTGTTATAAAAATTTAGTTGCTTAACTCTAATAGGACAAATAATTGAAGCAGGGAATTGTTTTAACTTAAAATAAGTATTGCGATTCATCCTAGCAGTTTTAATCGTTACAATATGGATATAACTTCAGGTAGGTATCAACAATCTCGCCGTAGTAGGGTTAGCAAAAAGTTTATAATATTTTTTTTTTGTCTTTCCTTTCATATATCATAAAGCAGGTGTATGTGAACTCTTTGCTGAGAAACTTTAAAAAACACTTGGTTTGTGATTCTATAGAACTAGATTCTACAATGTCGGGTATATTTAAAATGTGACAGGCAGAGACATAAAGGATTTCGAGTATGCCAATGCAGAATTAACAAAATGTTGTCATCGACACTGATACACTTGTAGTGTTAACACCACAAGGTTTAAAATTAAACCGAAATCTAGTTCAGAACTGCACAGGTAATATTGGTCGCGGGTATTGTAGTCACGCATGAATGACATGTTCAAAAATGTCTCCGGGATAAATTCATTGACAATACAGGATAATTGGTGGGTTGGCTACCTGGACAATTTGTATTGTAGTTTGACAATTGCTGGTTTCCTGAATATAAACCTACAACCAAATTAAAGTAATTCACGCAGTTATATGAGTACGCAAATGCATATACCTACGAGTATTATATCTCTGACTTTTGCTATAGGTGTTTAAGATCACAATGTCTTCTTATCCCTAGGTAACTTATACTTACTATAGTATTCTCTAACATTAAGTCTTGATAATCTTATAAAATTAAAACTCTCTCTTCTCTTTAAAATAATTCTTTGTCATCTCCTTGATTAAAGCCATTATTTATTTCGTTGAAAAACTTAACGTCTGTATTAAAGTTTTTATACGAGAAACTTATTTGTTGGTTCTAGTTTTATGTTTTAAAATAGAATATTCATAAGCAAACAAGAGTGGAGCCTAGTTTGTTCGTGAAACAAAAAGAAACTCGGGGAAAACTCTCAACTAAAGTTTAAGCTCACCTGTTTTTTTTTTGCGCACCAGCATCCGGGAGTGCATGGAACAAAGCGGTAAGTTAATTAGGTTAAATATACAAAACATTGCAATACCAGAAGTTATACGAGATGTCTGCTTATATTCTCTTAAAAATCATAATGTTGGCCTAGATTTTTGGCCTGGAAGCGGATGGCACTCTGGTGGGAATACGAATTATTCATATACCATAATTGAAAAGCTAGGTAATTCGGTCTGCCTCAAATCGTTACATGTAGAAGAATTAAACATTCGGATTGAGACGTCCAAATAGTAGGTATTAAGCCTATAAAATATACTATACACCATCTAATATATAAAATTCCCGTATGGAGGTGTTTAGGTCAAGTCATTTCGGAGGCGGTTGATAGCACAAACTCATCCGAAACGACATGACCGATTTTTATGAAATTTCATATGTATATTTGGTAGGTCTGAGAATAGGTCGCAAACTATTTTTTAGATGCGGGTAACACCTAGTATGTATATGAATATAATTATTCCTGAGCATGTGATTGTAATGTATAAAAATATTACTAAGCGGATACACTTTTATTTCAGTATAAAGACTACAACTAAATAACAGCATACCTATCTACTCATAACACCCGTTCCCAAGGAACTTCTTAGTTAGGCACGAGAAATTCAGGAACCGCAACATCTGGTGTGTGCCCGAATATTCGAAGATTGCATTTTGTCTACTTTCCTTAACTAACTAAATTTCTCAAGCTAAGCTAGTCTCTATGATTTAAGGCTGAAGATGCCGTTTTCTTTAGCGATACATGTAGTTTATATAATCTTTTGGTGGTAATATGTTGTTTGAATCAGTTGTCTCATCTGTTTCTCTATCGTGCTATTTCCATACTGATGTGAGCTGATATTTGATTTTCTTGAAAGCTAATTTCGGGAAAATGAAGTGGTGTCAAAATGTTCATATTTTATCACATTCTATATGACGTCTGGAAAATTGAGTGATATTTTTGTGCTGTGCTAGTATTCCTACTGATTTTGATAAATCAAGTTTTATAGTATTTTCTACTGCTTAACTAAAACTAAGTATGTATTTTTGTTGTGCGCAGAAAGGCCAATGAATTTAAGTTTGTATTGCCTGTGTTATGTGTTAAATCTAACGTCTGCAAATAATTGTAATAAGTATTTTATTAAGGTCTGAGTGACTAATATTTTTAGTTATAAAATTAAGTATCTAAATAAAGAACGAACTGTGCGAACTGGTTCAGTAACTAACATAATATTAAGTTCGAGAAATGGTTATAAATAATCAGCTTTCAACATTTTTATCTAGAACTTCATCCCTTTGGAAAACTTTGAGTAGTTATATTAAAGAAAGTTAGCGGAAAGGATTGTGCGGCCATGTTGCTATCGGATAAGAAACTTTTTTCTTGCGTCTTCTCCCCCTTTTATTTGTACCGGAGTCTACATTAAAAGTATTTGCATTATACGATTATGTTGGCAACGAAAATGGGACAAACTTGGGATGTTTTCCTTTCGAAGATTAGATCGGGAAACTAAACAAGGACGAAGTTTTTGTTTAATTCGTACTAATGAGGTTTTGAAACTGTAGATAGAAGTTTCTTGAGAGTCTGTTAAATTATTGTTTTTATTACTAAGTGGAGCTTATTTTATCGATTCTTATATCATAGGTTAGTATTTTTAAGTCAGAATATCTGTATGATTCTCCAATCATTTGTTATTTTGGTGTGTGACGTGTTGTTAAATGTTTTTTCTTTTTCGTAAAAATACTAGATTTCGATGAAATTTGGCAGTTATATGTAGGTATAGCTTATGGGTATCTGCATCAGAAAATAATAGTAGGTACTTGGAATATAATTTGCAATCACGCAGACGAAGTTGCGGGTATCAGCTAGTAGCTATAATTTTTAAGATAGTTGTATTAGACTTACTACTGTAGAAAATATTTATGTTTGTGCTATGAATTGTTTGTACCATTTATATTAAAGAATAAAAAAATATGTCGTAGAAAACAATCAAACAATATATTCCAGTGGCGACATACTCAGCCACTACCACACATATCCGTTCCCATCAAATCTTTCAATCTAGCCGACATAAAATCTACGGTCATACATCACTCGACTCGAATTTATACGATATCTATCTTTCGAATACCTCAAGTAGCGGTTAATAAATCAAGAAGTATATGATTGTTCCGATTCGTTATTGTCTCTGGGAGTATATTTACTTTGTAGAAACGGTAGGCGTATGCACACATACACGTTGGCTTTCGAAGAAATTCTTGGACATAGAAATGAATAAATACAGAGAAGATTTCAAAGCTATAGTGAACTTCTTATTATATATTTTAGGTACACAAATATTTCATATGTTAAAGTAGAGTATTAGAAAATTTCGCACGTGTAATCTATATGTATGATATAAAATGTAACGGATCGCTGTCTGTACATAGAAGATATATGAGAAAAAATATTAAAGGAGACCTTTAGCAACGCAATAGTACCCAAAAGAATGATTTATCTTTTTGGAATTTTTGATTGGAATTTTTGTCTGTTTGTCTGTACGTTTGTGCACGCTAATCTCAGAAACAGCTGAACTGATTTCGATGCAGTATTCAGGAATATATTGTGACAGGTCCCACTTAACATATACGCTACTTTTTATCCCGGGAAAATATTTTTATCTCGGATAATTTCGACATTTTGTTTTTTCTATAGTCCACGCGGACGGAGTCGCGGGCGTCCACTAGTAAATAATATGTAAGTATTTCCTGTGTTGATGCGGGTCTACACTAGAATACATCGACTGCCAATCCGACCGTGCATATCGTCAAAGTCGACCAAGGAACTAGGGCATTCTCACTAGCAACTTGTACCTCTGTCCCCGATGTGCTAAAGTGACGGTATGATCTCCTCTTCGATCCTGTAGTTCTGGCTATCCCATTTTGGAAATATGGGTATATGTATGTAAGATACGTAAGAATTCTATTTATGCCTCGAAAGGTATAGAAGAAGTAAACAAAGTGATGTACCTACCTATACGAGTACGTCAAGAAAACGACGTGTTACCTGCTCTCAAGCAAAAAATATCTGCTCTATAGATTTTATCTCTATGTCCCGGAATGTCTTAGCACGGCTGAAGACACTTCAATTTCTCCATCCTAAACAAATATGTTACGGGTGTAGTAATTGCTCACTGTATTTACAGTCTTTTATTGTATATCGCAAAACAAATATTATTTCTGAATGCATCAGTTGTCTTACCTACAGCTGCGTTTCTTTGCACTCCTGTTTGGATATCGAAGTTAATTTGATTTTTATTTTATTTGCACACAGGTATGTGAAATGGTGTGGATATCTTTTTAAGGTAAGGTTGAATTTTTTTTCTTGTGCGAATATTAGTTAGTCTATATTGTTAAACTTTTCACGTAACAAAGAAATACGAGTAACAAGATATTATAGCGGTATACCTACAATCATTACATTATTTTATCATTATCTATCATAATTTTCTTTTAGAATTTCTTTGAGTTGACCGCATAATATTTTTTCATATTACACATAATAATCCAAAAGAAACATTTGTATAATTTACACCGCGATGACATCATAAACTTGACTTTCTCCCGCCCCTAGTTCCACCCATCAACCAAACTATAACCCCGAGACTGTATATGTATTCCAAAAAAATGGCACAAAGTAAACCGATACGAATCGGCACCTTCATCTAAAGTTACTCCCTCCGAGGCTACCGTGAAATCTGAGAATCTAAAGGAAGCTTAGGCGACAGTTAAAAAAAACACACTTTCAATCGAGCGAGAAAGAAATTCAATATGGCACTGCAACGCGGATTAAATTTGCACAATCCAGAGGACGGCAGCTGGCACCAGAAATTCGTCGATCAGTGTGACATGGAAAGTATTACGGCTATAACTTATCACTGAATTTCATTTGGGAACTTTATTAAGTAGTTATATAATACAACTGGCTTGGCGGAGCTTAAAACGCGACCCCAAAAAGGTCAGAATTTTTCATCTTTGTCTATCGTCAAATCTAAAAGCAAGGCACAACGTGCCTAGAATAAAACTCACATCAGAGGTAAATAATTTGAACCCAAGACCACTTAGGTTATGAGCCTGGGATTAGTGTAGCTGCAATCATATTTATTACCCCTCTACTCTCGCAACTAATATAAACGTCTAAATATAACCAAGCCACAAAATAAATGTCCATCTTTTGATAACGATTATCTACTTGCAAGGTAAAAATTTTAGTATAGGTTCCACGGAAATTTTATTGCCCGCTCATAAAATATTCTTCGTTCCTAAAATAACAAACAAATTATAACGAGAAAATTGGCCCATAAAATTTCTATTACCTGAATCCAAGACATGCATGAGCTATGTTTATCTCAGCCGCGTTCACGAATACCAAATTTTATGACGCCTTTAACATTGCTTTTCTATAAAACATAATGTCACACTATATAGAAAAAAGACAATACAGAAGTTCAATTTTATACATGGCCATAATAAAAGAAGAGTCGATTTATGCACGCCGTATATCAAGCGAGATTGAAATTTATCACAATTTTATGATAGGTATCCAGGATAATTGTTATAGATTTAAAATCGAAATTCTTTAACATTTTATAGTACGACAGGCGTGTAATTAAAATGGTTTATATTTATAATATAGTATGACATATTTCTGTATTACTTTTATGTTGCAGTTTATATACCTACCTAGATAGTAATTTTTAATCTCACGCTTGTATTTGCATTCGAAACTGGATTATTATAAATAGCATGCTCTTATTTAATCTTACTAGCATTAGTAATATTAATTTAGTACTTCTGCTAATTTAATCATATTACTTAAATCCAACTAGCTTTATTTAGGCAGTTATTTATAGGTACATAGATTATTTTATTAGGTTTAAAAGTAATGACAAATCAATTTAATCTGTAATATTTTATATTAAAATGTGACTCAGTTCAACTATACAAGATTCATTCCCTTATAAATACAGTAGCAAATTTATTTATTTAGAAACTAATATATCTATAAGAAATATCCTCATACCCGAAATTGCAGGAAGAACAAATTTGTCGGACTCTCTTTACACAGTAATTCAAATCTCTTCCAATCCACTAAGGGAAAACATTAGTCGGAGTGTGTAAACAACGACACAACAAACACCAAGAATCGGTACCGATGTCTTAGCCATGTAATCGGATACAAAATGGTATCAGTTCTTAAGAGCTGGCGACTAAACTAACAGCAGCCCTCAGGAAATCACGTCGAGTTACAAAATTACTCCCGAAGAAACGATAGAGTAGAAACGTAATGGGAAAAGCCAGTGGGAAAACAAGGTTCCATATACTAGTGGTTGAGAATATTCATGGATATGATTCATAAAGATATTTATTACTGTTTAGTAATGATGTATGTAACGTAGGTAATAAAAAAATATTGTTGTTTAGTGTTGTTATACATATATCAACTTCCTACCTTCAATTCTCTTCTCTTTGTGCATTGCGCATAGAAAATAATGTAAATAATTCTGGAAACCACTGGAATCTCAGATTACTTTGATACGAACTAATATTCTTAATATGAGTGACACTGAATACCCAGCGTCGTATGTTATCAGAGCAACAAATCGACAAATGGGGTAACTTCAAAACGAAACCCGAGTCTCAACAAGTAGATGTCTTACCAGCATTGTTCTGACAAAACAGAGACTTTTGATATCTTTCAAGTTTCAGATAGATGAGCAGTACGTCTCCTTTTATTATGTCTATCTGAAAAGCTTTTTGTACTACGTGATGATATTGTAAGTATCTTTTGTCTTGGAAATAAGGTTAGATTTTTATTCTCGAGATGGAAAATACTTTGAAGTATCTAAATGATTCAGCACTTCTGTGGCTGTTTCTGCACTACTTACCTCAAATTTGTCTTGACGGAAAGCTGAATGTGCAGTTTTGTTATCCTGGCGAATGGTTCGATTCCGGCGGGAATCTGTGATTGATAGCCAATTTTGATTTGAAAAATTGAGAATGAAATGGATTCAGTTGAATGGATTTGAGTATTTTTTTCCTAGGCATTATTTGCTGCCTATTGGCGAAATTATATTATAACAAAATAAATCCATATTAACCTTACATACCTTAGATTTTGCTCAGTTGTATTAATTAGTAGGTACTACAACATTTGAAGTACTTTATAAAGGTTTTAATAATAAAAAATTTATCGTGGTTAAATTTTAAATACATACATAGTGCAAAAAATACAGGCAACTGATTAAAAGGTTACTTACTTACTAACTAAAGGATTTATTTGTAGGTACCTACTGTATGTTTAACCCTGCTTATGCCTTAATAATGGAATAAAGTAACATTCTTCCCATGCTTCTTACAACACAACGTCTTTTGTCGATCACAAAAAAGGTTACTTCGTTTGATGAATAAAATATGCGATAGTCTTTGGTGACACATCAGAGATCTTATCCAGGCTAAAGCTTTGCACAATGCAGGGCAATAATGGCCTTGAAAAAAAGATCGGTATCAAAAACTACTGCTAAGGGGACAAAAATGTCCAACAAATATATGTCCCGATCCAACTTGCGCACAAAAAACTCAAATATTTTAGTTGTGTGCGTATTTTTATACGAAAGGGTTTGGACAGCACTATAGATCTTTATAGACTGAATGGGATCAATAAAAAATAGACTCAACAGAAAGCGTATTTATTTAAAAATGTTTAATAACAGGGCGGCTCGTAAACTAGCGCTGTCGTGTAGAAGCCGTTCTTTTTTACTTTTTGTCAATCTGATCTTTAGATGCGATATCGTCCTCGCCTCTTGGGCACTCTCGTTAATGGGTACCTATGAACCGTACCCGCATTATATGTTTGTATTTCTATAGGTTTCTCTGTGACCCTACGTGACAAAACTTTGTCCCTCCCCACATTCAAAATTTGTGAAGGAGCAATTGAAATCGGAGATCGTAAAGAGAATTAGAGCGGGGTCTCTTTCGAACTCGTTTTGTTTCGTCCTCACTAAAAGCGGGGCTTCTTTGAATCTCGAACAGCCATCGATGTGGAAGTGGGGGCAGCGTTTATTAGGATTCCCTATGGCCTACCAATCGTTTCGTGCGACATCGCGTAATCTAATAGCTTATTAATGAGGGGAAGCCGAATCGGCCCCTATTTTCTATCGTAGTTGAGAAATAATACGCGATGATGCATTGTTTTGATCTTTTGTTTAAAAGCTAGGCGAAGTGGGAAGGTCGGTAGTGGGTATAACTCCTCCCACTAAATTTATAATACGATAAATGAGTGAAGTTGGCGCGGAACCGGCTCCGAGATAACGCGTAAGGTGAGGTTATTGCGTGAAAACAAACAGCAAAAAAAACTGGTCGGTAAGAGAGATATACGGCCTCGCGTAGCGGACCTTTATGATCCGTGCTTGGGTAAAATACGAGGGAGATTCGCGCTCCATGGATTATATATGCAATAAAGAGGATAATTTAAAATTACGTTTGCTACAATGTTTCTACGTTAAACATAATTGGAGCGTATGGCATCGGATAAAGACCTAAGGTGTACGCTCCTGTGCAGGCAATGTTTGTGTTAGTTTTATATTAAATGCTCTTACTTTTATCTGGGTAAATACTAGCCATTTATTTCAGTAGCCTACTAAGTTATTTTTTAAACCATGGGGTTCTGAGAAATAATTAAAGGTTAGCCAGTTTTTGGTTACTTCATTATTTAAAAAATATCATATAGACAAGAATTCAAACTTAACCATTGACTCACAGTATTTTTTTATAAATCCTTAAGGCAAAAATTGCTTGAAGTTGTTGACGAGTATGTTTACCTGGGACAGACGGTCAAACTAGGTAAGTCCAACTTTGAGAAGGAGGTAACTCGGCGAATCCAACTCGGCTGGGCAGCGTTCGGGAAACTACGAAGCTTATTTGTGTCCAAGATACCCCAGTCCTTAAAGACGAAGGTATTCAACCAGTGCGTGCTGCCGGTGATGACCTACGGTGCCGAGACGTGGTCTAACTATATGCCTCATAAAAAAGCTCAGGATCGCACAGCGTGCGATGGAGAGAGCTATGATTGGGATCTCTCTGCGTGATTGAATCAGAAATGAGGAGATCCGCAGATGTACAAAGATCACCGACATAGCTCAACGGTCCAGCAAGCTGAAGTGGCAATGGGCAGGGCACATAGCTCGAAGAACTGATGGCCGATGGAGTCGGAAAGTTCTAGAGTGGATACCACGTATCGGCAAGCGCAGCGTGGGAAGGCCACCCGCGAGGTGGACGGATGACCTGGCCAAGGTTGCGGGCGTCGGTTGGATGCAGGCTGCTTCCGACCGGTCGGAGTGGAGGTTGTTGGGCGAGGCCTATGTCCAACAGTGGACTTCTCAGGGCTGTAAATGATGAAGGCAAAAGTAATATGTTGAATTAATAATCTATTAGCTGAATAAGTAGCAATAAGTTGAATTAATAATCAACAATACTTAGTTTGAATTCTTGTTAAACTAAACCATTAACACGCAGTATTTTTTATAAATCTTTAAGGCAAAAGCGATAAGTTGATTATTCATGGTAGAGTGTAGAGTATTACTAGGAACTACTTCAAAGGAAGTGACTTTCCATTCGATCTCTACTGACCATGGAATCACGTTTTAACCGACTCGTTGTTTCTAAATCGAAATGAATTAGATCTTAATTAACCATAAAGAAGACCACCCTTTAATACCATGAAATCAAATAAAATTGTATCGGAAATACGTACCACCACGTAGTTTCGTGTATATTTTATAATAACTTATATGCTTTATACAGGAACGTATAAAGAAGAACGGGCGTAATGCTGTAACTGCACAGATTGAAGCACCGAAATACTGTATTTTCCAGTAGGCGCCGAGCTTACTATGTTTTGTGAGTATGTGTGTGTGAATAACGCGTTAATACACATCTCTACTCCATGGAATATCGTTGCCGAGCTTACTGTAAATGCTTCACTCTGTGTAGTCACAACACTCTGTCCGTTATTCTTTATAGGTTCATGGCTTTATAATATCTAATAAGTATTTAAAAAACCTTTATACAGGGTGTAACAAAAAGGGTATGTTAAGCGTGAAGGCTACGTAAATAGCCCAATTTAAAGAACCTATCCACAAAATTTGATACTCGAAATCACATGTTTATTTTTCCAGATAGTATGGAGAATTTTTAAATATTCAGGAATTTTCATACAATCTTGAAAAATAAACATGTCATTTCGAGTCTCAAATTTTGTGGATAGGTTATATATATATATATAGGATAGGATCGAAATGCTGATATTAATGTGGTTCCCTCTAATGGACAAGTGGGCCAACAATATTACAAATAAATAATAATAAAAACCTCAGAGATAGACAAATAAAACAAAGATAATTAACTAAAATTTCGCTCTTTAAAATTAATAATTTGAGGCATATCCCTTTTTTGTTACACCCTGTATAAATAGTGAAGTTTAAATGACTTAAATCCGACTTATAATTCATACATTGTCTATTTGGATTACTAATATATAATTTATTTACGTAATCCAAATAGACAATTTAACGTAGTGGACTGTGATTATCAGAGGTCGTGAATTGTAAGTCATTTATGTGCACTGATGTATTATGTATTTGGTACGTTTATGTAATCCAAATAGACAATTTAACGTAGTGGACTGTGATTATCAGAGGTCGGTAGGTAGAGTCATTTATGTTTGCACTGATCATACAGCGAAAGAATAAAGTGGATATGCCTCAATTCCGGTATTAATTTTAAAGAGCAGAAATTTTATGTTTTATCTTTGTTTTATTTGTCTAGCTCTGAGGTTTTATTAATTATATTTGTATATTGTTGGCCACACGGGATTGTCCATTAGAACATCCTAAAGGTCCACATTAATAAGCATTCGATGCAAGCATATGACTCTACCTAATTGCTGGTGATTATCATCGTGTTAATTTGTAAGTTTGTCCGTAGTTTATGGTGAAAAATTGGATCAGTGAACATTTAATCAACACAATTTGCCTGACATATTAAAATAATAATATAATTTTGGGGTGATACCTTAGAGCAACGCGGGCTTCCTTGGTGATACAAAATATATATCGCTATACAAGATATAATAATAATCGCTATACTAGAATTGATTATTACTCTATCGCGTTGCATATTTCTATTTCTAGGCAATATTTTAGATTTTCCTCACAATATACTTGTCCGCGACTTAATGGACTTGTCATGTTATGGTAATAAGCGGCGTGATAAGTAATTTATCATTTTAATACTATATCTGTGAATGCCACCTAGAATGCTTAATTCCGGTAAGGCCTTATCTTCACGGTCGAAATTTATGATTTATGTGACCACGCCCTTAGTAGGACACCAATGTATGATGATAACATAGTATGTTATAAGGAAAGTATGATGTTCGGGTATATCGATCATCTTTGCCTTCTATAAGGTCCTTGAACTAGGCTATGAGCTCTCTACCTTCTACGTGATGTTATGATCCGAGGATTTTTTATAAAAATGCCATAAAAAGAGTGTGGTTTCTAAATTATTTATGTGCTGACCACGAGGGCTGTGTTTGTGTTATTATGCTTAGTAGATAAGAAGTATTATTACTCCTCAGCATAATTCTATCGCTTATAACTACTCATATACCGTGTATAGAGTCAAATTGTGGAACTCTCTGCCTCACGTACCGAACCGTGAAAGATTGTCAAACTGTTGCTACATTTAAGAAAAGGTTAAAGAACCACTACCTAGTTCAGGAATCTTAATATTATATACCTATACATAGCGTAAGATATTTAAATGTAAGTACAAGAAAATGTGTATTGAATAAATATTATTACCTCTCGCTACAATAGAAATGAGTCTGTCTGTTATATATTTGATTAATAGATATATTTATGTAGGTATATTTTGTTAATTTTATTGATTAGATTAGGGTATCTATTTGTTAAATTCAAATTTTATTATAGATTCTGTGTACACGCATATCTACCTTTTATATTTAATTATCACTTTTCCCAAATGGTTTGCTGGAAGAAATCTCTTTCAGAGATAAGCACGCCTTTGTACATTTTCTTTCATAATTTATGTCTGTATATAATTGTATGTGTACAATAAAGAATAAGAATAATTATGAAAGCTTAGTACGCATTTGTAGACTTTTCAAAAAGACATGGTTTCTATTAAAGCTTATACTTATTATACATAAAAAGGCCGCTATCACCAACAAGTGTTAATGACACAGAACTTTAGTTTATCACATGCGGCATGCACACTAAATAGGTCAGTTTTAACATTAAACAGAGTAAATTATGTGTTAAACAAGTTGTTAAAAGCGCAATGAACTATGTATACTGATAAAGCTCTATACCATGGACAAGATTTTATTATATTTGGGACTGATAAAGGGGATTGTAATTTGATAAATAGTTATATTTATTAATCACTATCAGCGCTTAATATAATACAATCAATAATACTGACTGACTGCAATTTCAGTACCATGTAAAGCTGATTTAAGCCTCGAACACACCGAATGCGTATGCGTGCACGTAAGCGTAGACGTACACGTACCTCTGAGTTGTAATGTATGGAACTGTATAGGCACGGGCAGACTGGATGCGTATGCGTAGACGTAAGCATAGACGTAAAGCGGTGACAGTTCCATACATTAAACTCAGAGGTACGTGTACGTCTACGCTTACGTCAATGTTTGGTAGATGCAAGGTCATTTATGTTTTGTCTGCTCGTACCTATCTATATAATAGATATAATAAAATAAACGGATTGTTATATGTATATAGAAAAGTTTCTGCAGTGTACACATATAAAAACGGCTAAAAGTCATGTTCGTCTTATAAGAGTCTCTATATTTATTTTATTTTTAGTATTTTTCATAGAAGCAATAGAAATACTTCACCTGTGAAAATTTCAACTGTCTAGCTTTCACAATTCATGAGATACAGCCTGATGACAGAAGAACGTACAGCATAGGCAAAGCAAAAGAGTCCTCTATCTGGAATGCTTCGTGTGCGGAACCCTAAAAATGCGGAAACAGTTTAGTTGTGCTCGGTTAAAACGAATACCAAATTCAAGATATTGAGATATAACTTTTTCGTTCTGTCTCGCTCAACCAAACTACTGCCTGACCTATTCATAAAAGATAGAAAATAGACAACCAAAGTAATAGTCTACTTAAACGTCGTACGTGAGGTATTCAACAACCGCATTGAAATGGAAATGGAACTTGAAATAAATCGTTGCATTTCCATAATGCACCTCCAAACAATTCGAGACTATTTCTATTCTATTTTGGAGGTAGTTGAACGCATAATTTTTGAATATGGAACAAAACTTGAGCAAACACAAAGAGCTGGTATGCCCACTTTGCTCAATATATATGTGTTTCAATGTTATAAGTGCCTATGTAGTGGCATGCGACAGTGTGTAGATTGACCGCAGTAGCTTTACTTTATTATGAATTTAATTTGCTGAGTTGTGCAATCAGTTATTTATATTGTATACGTAGTTATAATATTAAAATGAACAAGGTAATATTTATTTCATAGATTGAACTCAAAAAGGCTATTAGATGTGACAGTTGGCATAGCAATCTATGGATGTGCTGTCAACTTTATTTGCAACTTGTTCCATTTTGTTGTAATCATACAGGATGATTTTTGGTCGTCAACGTTCCCGAACATCACGATCATTTTTCTCCATGGAAGCATACCTGGGAAGTGTCTGGTTTCCAAAATATTAGGGTCCAAAGTTGAGTAAATAGACTGCGTTTTCTGCATAAATGCACATAGACGCGCGTAGCAGGTCACGAAAAATAATTAATATCTGTCTATAAAAAAACTAACATAAACACTAGACACTATAAATTTCGCACGATCAAGGAATAAAAAATTTGTATTTTTTTTGGCATAAACTTACTTTATTTCATGTATAGAATACGTACCCTTCATTAAAGGTGGCCACAAAAAAACATCCTGTATAATCAACATTGTGTACTCAGTAGACTCAACTATACAGTATGTAACAAAAAGGGTATATTAAGCGAAAAGCTACGTAAATAGCCCACTATAGAGAACCTATCCACAAAATTTGAGACTCGAAATCACATGTTTATTTTTCCCGATAGTATGGAGAATTTTTAAATATCTCAGGATTTTTCATACAATCTTGAAAAATAAACATGTGCTTTCGAGTCTCAAATTTTGTGGATAAGTTGTCTACAGCAGGCTATTTACGTAGCTTTTCGCTTAACATACCCTTTTTGATACATCCTGTATAATTACATATTTAACCCGAATCCAATATTTTGGTCATATTTTTCCAACTCTTAGAAATTCTATAAAATATTAACGTTTCCAACTACCTACTCCGTTAGTAAAATTGGCACTATCATTGATACCAGAGAAAATTATTTAAAAGTTCTAATGCTCGGTTTGGATTAAAATGTATCTCTTCTATTACAGATACAATTGTGAAATTGTACAACGAAAAGTACATAATATACTGAATCGTCACTCATATTGGAATCTTGTGACAAATACAGTGCCATGGTTAAATTACGTAGGAAACGTGAAAAAGAAAAGAATATTAGAAAAAGGACTTTCATTCTATATTGGCTCCATACATACGCACGCGTTCTCATTTTGTAGCCTCGCGTTTTTATATATATATATCTTTTACGTACCTACAAAGATTTTTGCGATTTTGAATTTAATTTGTTTAAAAAAGAATTTCTGATATTTTGCCATGAATACAACTAGGTATAACATTATGTAGATTGTCTTATTATCCATTCTATGATCTTATTTATTGAAGTATAATCACGTCACTGATTGAAGTAAATATACTTTCTAAAACTAAAGCCACAACATCACCCCGTATCACCAGGGATGTAAGTACCTATGCAGGAATGTTCAAAGTGATAGTTCAGAGAGGAATTTGCCTCCATCTCTCTTAGTATTTATTCAATATAATAGTTGTGACTTGCAATATATTTAAGTTTTTGATTACATTACATACTTTTTATTAAAAAAAAATATATATTATATGATGTAACTTATACAGTTGGGTGAATACAGAATAACTTACATTACGTTTAGATGATTGACTCTTTCACACAGAAACGGATTTGGAGATTCTGTTGAAACTTGGCAGTAAGATATAATAAATATATGGATATACAGCTTATACGTCAAAACACATAATTATCTATGATAATACGGACGACATCGCGGGCTTCCGCTTGTGATAGATAAAGAAACAAGCCACCACCTACTACCAAATGTGTTCTGCAACTAGAGCTTCAGTAAACATTAAGCAGGCAAAACAATATACCATTATATACGTCTTTCAATATAACGGCCGAAATTGAAATAACTACGAGCAATATATAACCAACAGTAGACGAGGGTACCCTATAAAGAACATCGCGATATCCTTATACAAGGGAAAATTCGCAACTCGTTCGTGATCCGAATACTGCATGGTTTGATTCATATATTTGTACTTAATGTCTGGCCCAATGCCGAAATCCCTTCGCATTTTCATGGCACTTAATAAAATGTATTGAATTTAGTAATAGTTACAAAGACACTAGCGCCTTTGTTGGAGGACTTCATAGCTGAAACGAAGAGTAGTAGTCGGATACTCAAGACACCCACCCAATCCCTTTGTGGAAATATTCTCCAAATATTTCGTAGAGGCAATGAGTTACGAAGTCAAACACACGAATATAGATATAGATTCGCTTTGATGTTTGATATTTCAAGAACTTATTGAAGCATTAGGTAATTTGATTGGTTATAGTCGATGTAGGTACCTACTTACTATGTTTATTAATTTAGAAAGATAAAATAATAGTGATACAAATTAATTTATATTATTTTACAGTTGGAATACTTAGTATAAACAAAATTAAAATGACTTTCAAAGTCCCAAATATAAAATTTAAATATTAATACATACCTACAATGTTAGCAGTCTCGCAAATAAGAATCCAGAAGTCTCAATTGACTAAGGCTTACTCGTAAGTATATAAAAACTTGGGAAAACAAAATGATCAAACAGAATAGCCTATATTTTTCCAATCAATACTCTCAAAAAGTCCGTACTCCGTTTAGAGAATTCCTCGTGTCCCGATAACCATAAGCTAAGTCATTCATACCCGCTCGTATAGCAAGATAAATTGTCCCAGTACACAAATAAATGCGGTCGGAGCGGGAAAAGGAACAAAACCTCACGTATACGCATCTTCGGGATAGGCAGGGTAATTTATAACATTCACCTTGTACCTATCCATTGACTTTTGTCGAGAGACCATCTTTTGTCGCCACGTCATGAGGTATAAGCGACCGTGTAATATGAATTAATAAGCACAAAGCATCGTTATAAGCATAATTTTATGGTTACAAGAGATATCTTGGATTTTTTCTTGTAAAATCTATAGTGTTGTAAAAGATCGGAACGGAATTTTTTTGTGAATCGCGTGCGCAAGAAGGCTGGTTGGTGATTGCAAAGAATAAAATATCAAACAGAATCGATAAATAAATAAAATAATATTACTTATTATGTTACTTATTTTTCTAATGCTTGTAATTTTTCTAATTTTGTATCAACCACTAGCCATTAAAAAACAGCTTTACCACGTATGTAGTGTCCTAAGAGTGAATTAATTGTTCTCACAAACACATTAAAAGTAGTAAGTCTATAAGCTTATTAACTTCATTAGCTTAGTAATTAACGATAAAATTTTATTGTATTCTCTATACATTTTAAGAATATTTTATTGTTAGTTATTTTTAATTGAATTTCGTACGTATTTCTAGAATAGCAGGTAATTATATATTATTTAATATAGTTTTCTTGAGATATAATGAGGTCTTATTATATTATGTAAATAATATTAAAAATTAAAAAATAGACATTAGTTTATATGTATGTAAAATTGGATGGAATCAGCTGATTGGCAGTTAACCTTATGTTATTTTATCTATCTGTATAATGATCTAATCTACGGGATTTTATCCGATTGTATTCACTAGAATGTCTTATAAAAGTATTCGTACTTTCCTGACGAGCTTATTAGAAACATAATTGTATGCATTGCGTTTTAGATTTTCTGTATCAATTTTATTTTAAAGTACTTAAATACACGGTGACACAATAACAGTCGTAATAATAGTCATGTAATGCTTAAGTACAATTATATTCGGAATAAATAATTAAATTACAATTTTAAAGAGTATCTATGAAATAAATTTAATAATAATAAATTAACATCATATCCCATATCAGCATAACTTTATAAAGACTAACTCAAAGGTATTTTTTCCAAATAAAATAAAGTAAGTTTTAAAATTAGCTAATCTATAGCTTCAGTAACTTTAAACATCTCTACAAGCGGCAGTTAATACGTTAAATACCTAGTTTAACTTGCCCTAATTCCCAGAAATATGCCCCTAATCAACAACGTGTGGACAGACGCATTTTTTACGCTCTTTAAATACTAATAGGGATCATGCTCTTGTCTTCTCAACATTATTAGGAGATCAAGTCGTTACAATAAAACACTTATTTTAAGAAGCTCGAGTCACATCTGTTGAAAAAAAAAAGCATAGTATGCTAGGGTGTTCCATCAGATAAATGTGGAACTAATAATAGAAATATAAACGGAATTAAAAATACTGGTCGAAATATCGAGTGTACCTATTAATAGATACATGACATGAAGCAAAATACCTACCCCTTTTTGAGGCAATAGCGCGAACGGATGAACGTAAAATTTGACACAGTATAAAATAATGTAGAAAATAAGTGCATAAAACTACTTTTTATGCAAAATACACTATAAACACAAAAAAAAAAAAAACAGGAATATACCCTAATATGCCTGAATTTTGAGTATTGACCACTAGTCGGGCGTAAATAGGTACCTACGTCTGTTCTATAATCGCACAAATAATCTTCAAAATAAAATCAGTAGGAAAAAAGTATTTCTTGAACGACATCTTATTTTATATAAGAAGGACTGCTTCGAACAAACCGTAGGATAGAATACCGTAGAATTTTACTACTTTAGTCTAGATTTTATGCTGCATTAAACATACTTCAATTGAATAGTAGTTTCGTTCTAAAGAAGTACGTGACAGGGCGTATGTAGACCTATATATGGAGCAGTGTGGACTAAAGTGCACAGCCTTAGGACTATCGTGCTAATACACGATTACGTACTATCTTTTCGCTATGCTGTGCTAGTACACACACCATGCGGTAGAGTAAGGTGGTGAAATAATTTCGTAATTTGTACATTCTATTGACTCTTTGGTAGGTACTACTATCCGACCTATTTCTTATTAATATAGATTTGCTCCTAGTACTCCTTCATATAAAGCTAAGAAAGGACAGATCAGACTTAACTAGAGATAGGTTTGGGAATATATTTTTTTAATACGACAAACGTAGAGGGCGTAGTGTAGTATGTTGCTAGAGATAGCAACCTATAAATAAATGAATCATGTAAAATCACCTTAGAGTTTCGACCCGTAGTAATTTAATTATAAGGCTCTATTTGCATTATATTTTGGCATATTATTTGACATTTATTTATATTTTGGCATTGACAATTAAGGCTACTATGAATGTTTGCTGAGTTGAGTCACTGCATCTAACTTATTCATTTTATGGTTATTGCCAAGAGAAGCACACTTGATGTGAAATTCACAGTTATAAAATTAAGCCTCACGACTTCCACAAAGACATTAAATGTAAAAAAAAAGGTGGACAATGGCGGTACTTCATTATATAGTTTGTGTCACGCGACACCAGAAAAACAATGGCAAATTATTTTATAGTTTCACTTTTCGTGAATATTTCCCAAATTATATAATTTAAATATAATTTGCTTGGCTCTCTACCTAACTACTATTTATATATTCTAAAAAGGCATATGAACATTTTTATAAATTAGATGTTTGTCATCCATCACCTTCTTCCGGTATAAAATTTTAGATATTTGTGTCCATTTAGTTCAACAAACATAATCACCCTTGCACAGAATACTTTTAGTGGTAGATATGGGCTAGCCAATATAAACCACGAACACAATTCTTAAGTGTGGGAGATAGGTTAGATGTAATATTACTTAAACAAATAGCAGGTATATAAAACAATTTCACACTTTGAAAATTATCTCAGCTCATACATAGGAAATAGCGTACTGTATAGTAGTTGTACTAAAAAGATAATTACGTGCGTACTTATTTATTTATGATTCACTATAAATTTCAGTCGCAATGGTGGACACTTGGACAGTGGGCGATTTCGGCAATTTTTCCCTGTTTTACTGTCGCTACAGACCTAACGTCATATCCTTTATGTACAATCTTAGATATAATACTACCCATTACAAAATAAGGGTTACTATATGTTGTAGTCGAGGGATTATTATAGTAAATCTCGATGTTATTGGACTTGATGCCGTTATGATCATCATCTTGATGATGTTATCATGTCTTGCATCGTATATTTATAAGAATTTACTAAAACAAAAATACCACATTGTTATTCCCACTGTTTAAATATAGGTGACTACTTTAGAATTCTTTCTACGAAAACAGGTCATACCCGTATGAATAACATTTAAATATCTGTGAATATAAAATGTGTATAAACAATACTGATGAGTACAAACCAGCTAGCTACATATTAAATTGAAAATCCGAATACAAGCCAAGCTTCTGTACGACATAAAAAAGATAGTTTGGATGGTAAAATATAATCAAATTCAGTAGTTGTGTCAAAAGATCCAATCAAAGTGACATTCGGAACAAATTTATAGGCGCATTCCATACCAACTAACGAACCAAGATTTAATTAAAAACGAATCGGCCCAACTCGAGGTTCTCGCACGAAAATTTACGATGCCACTAGAACACAGGCCCGGTTGTAATTCAACCCATTCCTAATAAGAAAATTATGTAAAACAGCTCGATTATAATTAATAATTCAGACCAAAAAGGGGAATATGTTAACCGCTTTGACCGCAATGACGTGTTATTTTTTTTCTAACACGCATTTCAACTTAGCGGCTAATGTAAAGACAATCACACTGATTGTGATTAGGGATTAATTTATGTTGAATTTTCAAGGGCTTATGTCGAAGTAACATTTGAAATCGTATTACGACTAGTATAAATGGATGTGATTAATGTAGACAAAAAAGACAAGCTCAATAGGAATTTGGGAAAATTAAGTTGTGATAATGTATGTAGAAATGACAACAAATTAATTGGATGCTTAGATTTATAGCTAAGGTGTCGTTAAAAATGCTAATAACGTGTATGTCGTGTGAAAACTTGATTATACATTATATGGTAAAGTTATTTATAGTAATGACATTCATTCTATTTTCATGAATATAAAATCTTATAATTATTGTTTCAGTGAATGAGTTGTACTTTGTTGTAATGGTACAAAATATTTGCGACTTATTTAAATAACTTAAAGTATAAATCAATAACATTTTATTTTTTAGGGTAGTACTGAATTTGAATATATGTTATTCTTATCAACCATATTGTTTAGAGTCTGAAATAAAAAATCCGTCAGAGTTTTAGGCTAAATTAAGATTAAAATCATCTATTATTAAAACACTAAACTGGGAGAAATAACAAAAGTGAATTCGATCGCACAAAAGCGAATTTAATACAAAAACACATGGCATTAACATCAATACAGTCTATCACACTACCGTTACGCATGCGTTTCCATCCAGGTGGCATCAAACAATGCCTCTCCAACTAGTCGGCGAGACCATTCATAAATTCTATAAAATCCACTAAAAACTAAAAGCGTGAACGGACAAAAAATCATAACTCCGAAGTGCCGCGAATACTATAGCCGGCTAATATTTCATAATATTAACTACTTATAGCTGAGAAGAATGGGTGTGTTGTTAAAATTAATATTTGACTGTATTGTATCGGCTTCTCTATACCACCTTCTTTATATTTTGGGAACGCTGATTTTTTATGTGAATATTTTGTATTGAAATATAATATTTATCATTTAGTCAAGTAATAATAACTTTAACTTTACTTTACATAATATATAACTTGTGATATGATTTATTTCTTAATCGTGTTTTAAATCAATTTGAAAGAATAAAAACTTACTTATGTAAATTAACTTATAGGTTCTCGTACTTAATTACTTCACACGCAAATTACAATGTGTTAGGTTTCTTGAAATTATAATGACATCGCAAAACTATTTTTCAGATTGATTTTCGTTTTATACCTTTTAATACTATTTTTTAGTATAGTTCACGTCATTCCATCTCAATTTCTTCTACCACTTCTCCGAAAGTAAAAATGTGTTCCTGTTGAATCCAGCTATCATAACACCAGGTCAACGGATGGCGTACTCCACTATTGATACATGTTTTCATAAGCCTCAAGAGCCGCCTTCAATGCTAAGGGATCGCTCATCTTTACGCACCGTCTCACGTTAATGCCAATAATTAGGTGTATATTTTACGATTTGCCAAAGATATCTATTGTGCTCTTTATTCTGTAAGTGGATTGCACTACAAAGGGTCCGCCGCATGACAAGGCTACCGAGATTCCTCTACGTGTGTGTATAATGTTATTATTCGAAGCCGCATCTGTCACAAAGGCCGTTGCGTCTGCAATTTTACAGTTTAATCAGCGTTAAATACAAGACTTACCGCTCCTAGCACAAAAAAAGGTCTAAGGACGCTCCCAGAAGAATTTAGAGTCATAAATCATTCGTCTATCGATTTTGTTATAGAATCCGAAGACAAAGCATTTTGATTTGATGTCGCAAGAAATATGATTTGAAATATGCTTTTCAATAAAAGTTTGATATAAAACCTGCTATTCACTTCGGCAATGATTGGGCCAGAATTTTTTAAAGTTATTACAAACATTATTGTCTTTAATTTGGGAATACCAGTAAAATAACAAATATCAGTATTTATTCAATTTTAACGTAAAAGTAAGATATAATAAAGTTTTGTACACAAACTGAACACTATTTTAGAAATATCAAAGGACTCGTTTATTTTAATGCTATTCAAAAGCAATTATTGGGGTAAGACAAAGTGTACATAGACTGCTAACATCAAACGGTATATCAATCTATTGCTTGTAGAAATAATAGGATGAGACAGGGCATTGTGCGCACAAAGAGACATGTCGTGCTGGCCACTTAACGTTCAGAGGAAATCATTTATTCAAACCGACGGACCTTACCGTCTTCTATCTCCGAAGTGTAGGTACGAATTCCAGGATAAGGAATTGGATAATTTAAACGAGTTAAGACTTAAGACCATGGAATACTAATTAAACTAGGTATATTATAGTTATATACGATTAAAAGCATTGAAATACATTATATCTAAGTTAAGCTTAAGTGTCATAACGACGTTAATATACCTAATTATGCGGCAATTAGTTATTTCTAATCTTATTTCGAGCGAAGTCACGTGCGTGGCAAAGAACAAGGTTAAAGTCATTTTTGTTCTTTAAAGTTATCTCGTAACCCATGCAAAAGTACCCAACAACTTCAGTTATATACAAATTAGGACGTTAACCACACAACATGACATTTTTTGAATCGCAAAAATCGATTTATTTTAGCGACAAATTAGTATCACTAATCGATTACCGCCGCGCTCTTTGGTAGCTGTAATTTAATTAGCTCAGTTCCCGGTTTGGTTCACAAAAACAGCAGATGTGTTGGTACGTAAGCTGCATTATTAGTTGCTCAGTAGTATTTTGCTTTTTTTCTCTTTAGCTAACCGCCCGCACTAAAACACCATCTGTGTCCCGATACGGTAATATGATGTTCTACACACGAACCTCTATATGTTTGTTTAATTAAACTAACATGATTTTAAATCGAAATATACTTATAGTATACAAAATTTTATAAGTACATAGTTACTTTTTTATTTTCCGTTGCAATAAAATTATAGGTAATTTACCAGAGGGGTTATAGTTTTCACTTAACTCACTGACAAGTGCCGTTGTTCTCACTTTTATTACATCACGTCATCATGCTATAATGTGATTGGTGACTCGAGTATATTATTTCAACGGTAACTTCTCAGAGTACACCTACATTTTAACTCTCCACTGTAAATTATAGGTACTTTTGGCTACTTGGCTGTTAAATATTAGATAAGGATGAATTGTAAATACCAGACTTTTCATGGGTGCTAAAATGTTGAATAGTTTTGGTAAGTTTCTTTTTCTTGTATTAATATTTTGTTATTTTCTTGCTTCATAAAGCCAACTTTGGTCCATTTAAAACCTCTGGCATTCATTGAAGTCACATGTAAACATTTCAAATTAAATTAAATTACATCGAGTTTCGTTAAGTTTTGATCAAAAAGTAAAGAATACACTGAATAAGGAAATTAATGGGAAACTACTACTTTTCTGACAAAGAGGGAAGTAGGAAGCCAATAATACATAGGTAAATGTACCATACGGCGGTATTCCCGAAACGTGGTAGCCAGAACTGTAGGAATACATATACAGAGGATTCCACAGTTACAATTTATTGTAATAAATCTAAAATAAAACCTAATCCTACTTAATATTATCAACGCGAAAGTTTGTGAGTATGGATGGATGGATTGATGTTTGTTACTCTTTCACGTAAAAACGGCTGGAGCGATTTTAATAAAATTTGGTATGAAGTTAGCTGATACCCTGGATTAACACACATAGGCTACTTTCTATCCCGCGAAAATATTTTTATCCCGGATGATTTCAACATTTAGTTTTTTCTGTAAAAAAACAAAGTTTCACGCGTTCACTAGTACTCGTAAGAACTAATTTCTAAGCATAACCCAACAAGCAGTGTGTCCAATCTTTAACTTAATTATAACAGCCGTCTATAGAAACTGGCCGATTGTACAACTGTATGAGCGGGAGAAGATTTATTGCAATCTTAGCCGGCCGGTTAGTAAGTGTTGTTCGACTTTTTGTTTCATTCCCTCCACGCTTAATCACTGGATCATCTCCGCCTAATGTGTTTTCGGTATCGACTGACGCAATAGCGGCGTCAGCTTTATGCTTTCTTATTATTTTTGCCATTGGTATGATTGGAACCGAATTTTCTTGGTATCTTTTGTACACTAGAGAAAAATATATTTCTTATCATTCTATATTAAATGTAATATTATATAACGCGAATGTTGTTTTGTATTTTCATATAATCTTAGTCAGTACCTATATAATTAGGCAATAATTTTAGTTTTCTGTCTTGAAAATTTTATGACCAAAATTTCATAAAATCTTTCCCTATAATTAAATACCAATATTGCTATTTAGATACAAAAAAACCTATTAATTAAAGCAGTCTATTAATCAGCTTGGTGCTCCAAAACTGGTACCATTATATCCGACGATTCTAAACTTGTATTTATTGTAGAAACTATTACAAACTGTTCCGTTCGGACATCTTCAATGTATTTTAGTTTAGACCATCTTAAAGCTATAAATTTAGTGTAATTGAATGTCGTTAATTTAGTAAAAAAAGAACCGCCTTTAGTTTTAATTACATTACTAAGATTACTTTAAGAGTTATGAGAAATTAAGAAATATATTACGACATATTCAAAACATTTAGCAAATCTTCAAACTTTTTAAAGCGGTGATATATAAAGGAATAGTATTTTTTAATACAGTTAGATCATGTTTTAATTAAAGTTCGTATCATATATATCATTTCTTCAATTACTGCTTTCATAAAGAACGTGAGATATAGGTACCACAGAGGGCCGCCGAGAAACGTCCAGCCCATTGTATTCTGGTGTATTGATTCCTACAATTATCGGCCATGACTTGTGCTATATCACGAGCAAAATAGAGGCGAACTTAATTAAACATTTTTGTTTCCATTTTATAATACATCAGCAATGAGTTCTCCCAATCAATTCTTATTCAGTGTGATCGTTTCAGAGTATTTTTGTTCTGTATAAATATTTGTAACAAAGATTGGGTCGTAACTTATGTTGTTCAACTTCGCTCCATAAATATTAGAACTTGACAAAATAATATATAATAACCCATCTCCTTTTCTCATGCGAGAGAGTTACGTAATTACCCTAAACTCATTTGGGGCAAATGCCTCTAAAGAATCTATCTATAATTTGAAAGGACACGTTTTTTCAACGCGTCCCTATCATCAATCTGTTCTTCTTGAGCTCTACTTATTTCCTTGTTATTTCTTTCGTCCTGCTCTTTAAGTACTATACAGAGGGCAACAAATAGTGAATGTATTATCTATTTTGTCTTGGCTGTGACAATAATTAATGACTGGATTTAAACGCTTCCTCACGCCCGTGACATTAACATAAATAGAATGATCTTCGTTTGCTTCAGCCCCTTTGATTTTAGTATTTTTAGCTTCGCAGGCTCAACTTTTGTATATTAATTTGTTGGTTGTAGGTGCAATGCTGTTTTCAGTACTTTGATGTTTTGTGTTAAAAGGCGTCTGGTAATTTTCAGTTTAACAACCATTAAAACTGCCGGACAGTATTTAACAAGTTAAGTGCATCTCTGGAGGGAAAACACTTGCATGTGCCTGCTAATTATTTTAGAATGTCAATATAGTCGATAGCTTATGCAGACAGTTGCCCTGAGTAATGGTAAGCTTAAGACTGTTCTGAATATAATTTGCGTAGTTATGTCTGCAATGGAATTCGATGCATCTAGAGCTAATCCTTTATGTTCCGATGAACGTAAAGTCAGCGATTAACGGAAATAGAAGTGAACCATTTGACAAAGAGACAATGGCGTTTCGGAAAGTTATGACGTCCAAGCACGCGCCGCCGCGCCGCGTTGTAGTTACAAGTTGAGATATTGCAATCAGCTGCTTTAACATAGCTTTTATTGTATTGTTATGGCGACGCATTTAGACGATATTTGTCAATGTTTTGTTAATTGTGCGCGTTGCAATGTAAAAATATAATTTGTCAAGAATGTAGGTACCTACCTGATATAGATATTAAATTAGGTCAAGTAAAAATTATAAGTACAATTTGTATAATTAATTTTAGAATAAATCAGTTAAATACATCTCCTTCCGTACATTTCGTAAGAATGACCAAAGAATGTAAGGGATATCTCTCAGGCGATGATCTAGCAACTTCTGTTCTCTCTCCTTTGAGAACCTGCAGTTCTAGCTACCCCATTTTTTGGGAACATAACCGTTTTTATATTATATTCTATGTCTTAAGACAATCCCACTAGATAAGTTTTACTACGGATGACAAAAAATTGCCGTTAAAAATCAGCCTGAATTATTATTATCGTACTAATATAATATAACAGTAAATGCTCTTACGAATTAACTACCTATATCAGATTTCTTTCATTCTTAGTACAAATACATTACCTGAGAATACAAAGGTTAATTAGCACGGCCTGCGTCACGTAAAATTAGAGATTAATATCTCATAATGAACATGCTTAGTTCCACATATCTCACGACTCAGAAGCACACACAGTTATAGCAGAGTGCAAAGTTTAGCAGAGTTGATTTCTTTGTGACTTTTGTGAAAACTAAAGTTAATTTTTTTATTTACCCGGTGAAACGTCAGTAAATGATAGACTTAAAAGCGATTACAAGATATTTACCTTCATATAATCATATATCCGGCGTAGGGGAAGACGTAGGAGAAGATCGAGAGACGACCTGGATAAGTTTCTGCCGGACTATAGCGGGAACAAGACAAGTGTGGGCTCAAATGGGGGAGGCCTTTGCCCAGCAGTGGGACATAGCATAGGCTAATCAAAAAATAAAATAATAATCATACATATTTTTAAGCCTTTATCCCTTGCGGGGTAGGCAGAGCAAAAGATATTTAATTTCCTAAAAACACATTTAGAAACATGTAATTTTTGACGTGAAACGTCTTTAAAATCGCGCCGACACATACGGGTACCAGGTTTAAAAACTGGACCGTAACGAAAAGGTCTATATCATAGTACCTTAATAATTTAAAAACTATTGGTCTTAGAAACAAAAATGTGGTGTAAATATTTCACTTATATAGTCAGCTCGCTGTTATGAATTGAGTTCGTGTCGGGGTGGGGGAGGGATACTGCGATAACTGTGCGAAACCGGCGCTACGCTTGTTTCTATTCAGTGTAACTCGTGACTCCGACTTTATAGCGTGGTGATTCTTTCGTGTGTTTGTCAAGTTTATTTGAACCGATTGATTTATACAAAAATAAGTGTAATTTGGACAGTATTTATATCTATACTAATATTATAAAGCTGAAGAAACGCGCTAATCTCAGGAACTACTGGTCTGATTTGAAAAATTCTTTCAGTGTTAGATAGCCCATTTACCAAGGAAGCTACAGTCTATACAACAACCTGCCCCTTCGCACGGGTACAACGCCCCCTCACGCGGACGAAGGCAGAAAGTGAGCTATGTATTTTATGTTTCTATTACGTAGTTCTTTTTTATTAAAATACTTTCCATCTTGTTTTCATTCAATCCTAAAAATTCGCACATAGACGTTTACGTTAAAACCAATGTACCCGCTTTTTTACAGGGTTTACGCATTTAAAATTCTTAGTAGGTTTAATACCTAGCTGATGCTCACAACTATATGTAATTTCGATGTATAAGCTATAAAACTGCCTAGTTTCATCAAAATCCGTGCGAAATTTGTGCGTTATCAAATAACAATCAATCACTATCACCAACAGTGTTTTTTTAAATCATATTAGGGGGATACTTATACAAACCATAATATTAAAACAGTAGTAGTCCTGTGCTGATGCAGGGCTTAACTAGAATAGATCATCATCATCAGCCTATTGCATCCACTATGCTGCACGTAGGCCTCCCCCAGGGCACGCCGCAAGACTGCCATGGGGGTATTTGCCCATAGTCACCACGCTGGGCAGGCGGATTCAACACGGGAGGCGCTGCTCCCGGAAACCACTTAATCGCCTCGTACGATACCCACGGGCAGACATGGAGTGGTACGAACTCTACTCTGCCGGCACCACGCGGCCAACTAGAATAGATCACCTGCATTTATTTCCGTGCATATTATAAGAGTCGACTAAGGAACTCGAGGATCTTGTATCCTCGCTATATGCTGTGGACTCTCCATTATGTTCTGGCTTCCTCATTTTGCGAACACAGCCGTGTGTATTTGTATCATCTTCTTGAGCCTATTGCAGTCCACTGCTGGACGTAGGCCTTCCTCACGCCACAAGGCTACTGCCACTGGGGGGTTTTGCCCATAGTCACCACGCTGGGCAGGCGGGTTGGTGACCGTAGTGTGATTTTCAGACTATGTTATCAGTACGAGAGGCGCTATTTTTTGTATATTAGGGAGTATTTGTATGTAATATTAGAATACTTTCATAGTACATCTCGCGTCCGTGGTATGCGAGATTTTCAACAACCGTTACCTTTCCATGTCAGCTGGTATTCGAGATGTACTAACTCCCTGACTAGATGTATTATCTCGTGTATACGTGATTCTGAAATAATTGAGTACATACGTGTTCCCGTTTGTTTCAATGTTGGATGCTTGGTGTTAACATTTTCTTCTGTGTGACCAATGTAAGCGATTGTGATGCCAATTTATTTTTATAATTTTTTTTACCGAAACGTTATCCACTACCAATTTTAATTCAAGGGGTTTCATTGCAATTCGTTACTCCTGTCAAATATTTGCCTTTGTCTTCTATGATCATATTGTAATATTAGAAACTAATCGAATATGAAAATACATTAGTAAGGGCACATTTAACTTAAGTCTTAAAAACAACAGACTCTCTAGAAACAACATTATATCTCTGCCAATATGCCAATATTTTTGTGATGGTTTTAGCACAATATTTTCTTTCAAATATAATTTCATAAATCTCATATCAACTTTTATTGCTAGAAATTTCTTCTAGATAATTTCTGAAAAACTGTATCGAATTAGGTTAATAAACGACTCGGTTACTACGTGACAGTATGCCTTAGACTTAGAACTCAATGAGGATTATGGAAAAGTAAGCCAATTCAAATGGCTTATGATTACTACTTCACGCGAAACCCTACTTACCAATTGATTATAAAAAGCAGAACGTACCTAGTTGTTTTCACAGCTATACTTAATGACATTATATTAGCATGCTTGTTTTACTCGAATTTCATAATGAAAAGTATGCTAGGTAATGTATCGTAAGTACCTACCGATAATAAAAATATATCCTAGCCACTGTAACTACCATCAACATTTTATCACTTTCTTCTTTTAACTTTATGATTGAAATCAATAAAAGTGCACACATTCAGAATGATAATTATTCTGGATGTGTGCATTTCTATTGATTTTATTTGAACCAAACCCTTTAATATCCATAACACAATCGGATGAAAAACATCTCAAGCTTGTATTATTAAATGATCGAAATATCAGGCCCTTAAGGCAGGTCTCAGGACGATTTCGTTCTCTCTCCGGTCAAAATAGTCCAATTATTAAATTCCCAGTCCCATAACTACTTACGTGGTATGCCCAAAGATATAAAAAATAGACAGAGAACAAAATAAATAGTTAACAATTGAGCTGTATATCAAATCGATATGGTTTTTTCTGTCTAAATATCGACGATGCCAAAGCGAGGCAGTTCATTTTTAATTAATAAAAACATATTTATGAATTATTTATAACTAAATATCTAAAAGATAAATACCCCGCATTGTTACTTAATAATTTATTGGACGGTTCAGACGTCGTAAATATTGGGATTGATGTAAAAAGCCATTCTATAAAGCTAATGCCGATGCCAGAGAAAATAAAGTTGTCGAACGTGAAACATTATATACTCGTAAAAAATAATATTATTATCATTCAGCATTACATATTAGGCAGTGTAACTTATTTTTTCAGTAGCTCGGCTTAGCATACTCGTTTGACTTGATACTGGATTGATGTAAAAAGCCATTCTATAAAGCTAATGCCGATGCCAGAGAAAATAAAGTTGTCGAACGTGAAACATTATATACTCGTAAAAAATAATATTATTATCATTCAGCATTACATATTAGGCAGTGTAACTTATTTTTTCAGTAGCTCGGCTTAGCATACTCGTTTGACTTGATACTGGATTTTATGAGTATTGGCTAGTATGTAATATTAATTGTTCTAGGTATGTATAGGTATTATTAAAATCTATTTTTATGATAAAGTAATTCGGTCCTTTTTGGGATACATTTTATAATGGATACTATAAATAGACAAGTAGGTACCTAGTGTACTTTTCTATGTACAGAGAATATCTACAGGGATATTTTTTGGTCGTGGAAGCATACCTGGGAAGTGTCTGGTTCCCAAGATATTACAGTCAAAATTTTTCTGGGTTTTTCTGCATAAATGCACATTGACGATTTTTTCATGAGAAATAATTAATTTCTGTTCATGAAAAAACTAGCACAAACACTGGACACTATAATTTTCGCCGGATCAAGTAACAATATTTTTTATTTAAAATAATTTACATCATTTCCCAGCATTTTTTGGCATAAACTTGCTTTATTTGATAGCTTTACGAGTATAGAGTACGTACCCTTCGTTAAGGGTGGCAACGAAAAAACTCCCTGATATTAAAATTGACCAAAGATTATATTCCTCAAATTAAAAAAATAGAAAATTCAACATTCAGAAATATGCTAATTTTATGTTATTGACTTGACCGCAACATTCTATTCAGTGATGTATGGAAATTAAGTGAAATATCGAGTCATTTTGAACCAATTTGCATTTTAAGAGGTACATTTGAGATTTTCAATAATTCCGATGCAATTCATCACGCCACGCAAATTTTTGTTATAACATTTTAAATATTCGATCGCATTATACTTTTTGGTGTGATCAACTTTTGAGAATAAATTATTTATCACTTTGATAGAGTGCAGTAAATATTTTATATGTAAGTTATTTTAATTCAATAAAAAGTTTATTTTTCGTCATTAAGCAACATGGATATTGTTTTGGGTCTCAATTTATTCATAGAGGCAAGTATAGTATTAGATCTGTACATTCTAAAGCTAAAAATACTATTATTTGCATCGTATTATCCTCATGAATAGTTGCAATTCTTAAGCTACGTCCATACAGGAAATACTCTATGTCTCAATATGTCATAGCGTACCTACTGTTACTCAGATATCTTTATAATTTTTTTCCGAATGATAAATTACTTGAAACGCTTGAAGCTGGCTGAATGCAAATCTTTTGAATTGGGTCATCCTGCTGATATTTTTCACGTGAATCTCAGCCGAGGGTCGTAGTGAATGATTGATCACTTATTGTCTTGTGACGTTTTTACGATTTCATGTAATAGAAATTTTTACTACGTCCCGACTGGAGTGGCCTTTGTGTGGTTGCGAATAACCATTGTATCCTCGAGGATTGCGATTGAACTTTTTTTCACAGTTCCGCTTATTGACAGACAGAGTTATGCCTAAAAAACTATAGAAAACAATAAAGTAAAGTACTTGCAAATGGTTTGAGGGAGAAAATAGATGAGTTTAAAATAGTAATACAGAAAACTGACTACAGACCTGCGAACATGTAGGTAAATATTAAAGAATTCAATATGATAAAAAAATAATACACACTGAAATATCTTTGGGTAGTAAAAAATATTCCGGAATTGCCGGGTTAATTTTAAGTTAACATTTTAAAGGTACCTCTGATAAACAGGAAAAATATTCGCTAAGCGTAGCCTTACGTAATTTTGATTGACTGTTTATTTAGAAACTGAAAGAACCCAGAATAACAAAACAATATTTTTGGTATTTGAGATTCATCGGAAAAGTATGTAAAATTAATATAAAAAATTTATAATACACGCGTTTTATGTTTACCGACACGGCACGGCGGCGATTGCCTGCCGATCATGCTGTTTCAAAGACCAAATTGTATGGTATCTGAAAGAAGAATCAAATGGAGGTGTATCGCCACCATGGCGCAGTTGAAGGCAGAAGCTTAAATGAATACATTTTTTTTTTCATTTTTTGTTTATCTGTCTTTCTGCTTGTTCCGTCTAATCTCTGAAATTGCTGTATCGATTTTTACGATAGTTTCACTGGCAGATAGCTGATGTACTTAGGAGTAAATTAATTTACATTCATTTTCCGAAATTCCCACAGGAACGGTAAATAACGGGAAGTTCACGCAGACGAAGTCACGGCCGACCGCTACTATTTATCTGATAATCACGTCACTAGGCGGAAGTTTAGATTATGGTATGAAGCAAATGTTAGCCAATGATTTTTGGAAGCAAAAATGTAGTATTAACTCGTTTTTCCATTATTGACACAACAACACGGCCCCCATACTAGATAACAAAATATGCGTGGTCGTGTCGTTGTCGTGTCGTCTAGTGGAAAAACGCCCATTGGCGGCCATTATTGACTGTCGCATCTCCTCATCTCCTCTCCCCTTTTCGTTCATGGTGTAGTACCATGAGATGCAAAAAGCTGGATACTTTAGATTGCGTGTAATCATCGCGTGGTGTTGAGTTCACCTTAACATCGACCGTAATGGTGGCTAACACTGACCGGAGGCAATGCGGTTTTGGGAAATATCTACAGTACTTATAAAATAACTTCGCTACAGTACAAGATAATAAGCTTCCATACTCTCGACGTGCATTTTAAAGTCTGGGGTGTTTTTTATCAAAGTGGCCGTTAATGCGCGCTCCACGCTAAGGAAAGACTATCTTAGATTTTTATGTAAATATGAAGAAGATAAAGTAAATAATTCTTACGTGAATCTGTCTTAAAAATATTAACTACACTAAAATGTATTTCATTAAAGGGCATTTACATCATCTAAATAGGTGCTGAATACTTTTCAACATCATTAAGAGGAAACTGGTGAGAATTAAAAATCTAATTTTCTTAACTTGCCGCGTCGTCTGCCGCATCAATCATAAGTCAGTTGAGTTTAATGTATTATATAACCTACGTATTTTTTGTACAGGGTTCCGTAACGTATAGGGGAAGTTCCCTAGATGGACACATAAGGTTTTCAGGAAATAAAATCAAAACTACTTCGAGAAATATTCATATACTTATGAATTATTAAAAAAATAAAACATAAAATCAAAATCAAATAACAAAAATACAACTTTTGTGTAAACATTATCTAGGAATGTTAATTAAGTTTTGGTAGAAAAAAAAAAGTTTTTGACATTGGCACCTAGTACCAGACGGGTTAATCTTCAAACCCCAACCGCCGGACATTCTAAAATAATTATGCATCTATCACATTATGTAGGCATCTCCACATTCTGGAACGTCTGCAGATGCTCCATGAGCCCATTCTTCGCAGTTGGAGCATTGTATCCTCGTCATGGTCCTCTAATAAACTTACCTCAAACTCATTTCATTTGACAAAATCTTGTCCATCGAAGTTTTTGAACTTTGCTGATCTCAATTTCCTTTCTTTTTTATCTCTCCTTCTATCCTGTAAAATAAAAAACAATCATCATTATAATTAGTACAAATGGTTAATAAAAAAGGCCAACCTGTAAACTGTCCTGTGGACACCCTTTTGTCCGAATGTAGAGGACAGGAAATGTCCCAAATGATGTACTATTTCATACTAAAATGACTGATTAGGTATTTGAAAAAACTTTTACAGTATAATAACAATGAAACAATGTCATTATTAACAAACAACAAAGACATTTAAAGATAAAACAATAGCAGTAATACTTACTTAAAATTTACGTGACGCAACGCTTTCTCGCCAAAAACAGCAATCGATCGCTCTCACTCTCATTTTCAAATCGCATTCCGTAATCCTACGTTCCCCCGCACTCCTTTCCCAGATATTTAAATAGATCGCGTTAAAGTTTGTCGAGATAGTACGACTGTCCGATGCTAGATGTCGTCCGGCGGATAAAAAGTAGCCTAGGCTACTATATATTGTGACAGGTCCTATATATGTTAAATAAATAGTTTAAGACCTGTCACAATATATTCCTGAAAACTGCATCGAAATCAGTTCTGCCGTTTCTGAGATTAGCGTGCACAAACGTACAGACAAACAGACAAAAGTTCCAAAAATCATTCTTTCGGTTACTATTGCGTTGATAAAGGTCTCCTATAATATTTTTTGTCATATATCTTCCATGTACAGACAGCGATCCGTTACATTTTTATTATAATGTATAGATTTTGCATCGCCGCGCCGTAAGATTTTTAAAAATAGTTACATAACATAACATAACATTACAATCTAAATTATATAATTTAATAAAACTTCATGTTGTATCTAGCATGTTAATATTTATGAATTTCATACCAATGCTAATAATTTTATTTACGCATTTTGAATAAAAAAAGTAAGTAAGTACCTACTTAAAATATGACAAAGAGAAAACTGATTATAAGGAACCCTAAAAAAATTATGGTCCTCCATACGACGATGGATTCTCGAAATATGATGATGATGATGACTTATGTAATGCAATCATGGGTAACATTTGACGTGGACATTGGTCGGAGTACAGACAGCAGAAACTATACAATAAATTAACTCTACTCTTATAAGTTATATATTACTATTTATTTAAACTTGCAATAAGTATCTAAATTAAAAAAAAAAGTCAACAGATCAATTAACTGTGTTACTGATCAGTAGTCTATAGTATCTCATATAAGATTTAGTATTTAAAACAATACCGTGTAAGTATTTTTAGAGTACCTATTTTCTTTCCAAATATTAACACAACGATGTAGCGGATAAAAAATGTCTAGTTCACTTCACAATGGTAAAAATGCAACCATAGTTGAATGTATATTTCTTTGCCAGCGGTACACGTGTTGATGTCGATTAAAATAATACGGCGTAACATCCAGCCGCCATTACGGGGCCCTAACATGTGTAGATGGGCTTGGACGAGCAACTCAGGACTTTTTTCCCTCATATCTTCATAGCCCCGGGAAAGAAGTTCTGCCTGGCGACCCACAAATAGTTTTTTTTTAAAGTATTTTACATCAGCATTGTTATTTATTTTATATCTCAATGGTATTTTTATCTAATCCCTACTTGGAGAAGAGTTAACGTCTCTTTCTATCTGTACTAATTTGTGGATAAAATAAAATCTAAAACATCTGATAAATCTATGTCAATTTGACAAAAAACTAGTATCAATTAACTAGAATGCCTATTTATTTATAATCCTACGACCAAATTGGGAATGCAAATCCGATTTACGGTGTATTATTTCCCACATTCTACAACATTGAGGATGAGGATACAATGATCGGTTAACATTGTATTATATCACATATACGACACAAATAAAGATAATAAGTCCAGTTAAAACTGTAAGATGTCCCACGTAGCATGTGACTTTTTTCATATTTCCTATTAATTATTTCGCTTTTTTATAATACGTTATTTTTGAGTATTCCAAACTGTGGCATCATACCAAATTTCGTGATAATACTGGGTCAATTATATTCACTTTTAAAACACCAAATGGCCGTACTGTAAAGTTCCAACTTTGTTAATAGCTGCAGCCGAAATTAGCTGCAAATTTGGGCCTAGAATCCGTTTTTTCTAATTATTTTATTGATAATTCCGTATAGTATCAGTAATTGAATCAAATAACATCAGATTGAAGGTCAAACAGCTATCCAATTAAAAAGAAAGGTACAAGTAACGCACTGCCTACAAATCCTCACAACTAAACCACAATACGCAACAAGTACCTATCTCGTATATCATAGTACGATGCACTCAAATTATAGAGACACAGAAGCGGACGGATCAACAACCGTAAGCAGTGAACATTACACTCATCAACCTTGAAGATAGTTTATTGTCTCGATTCGGCTTGTTGTCGACTTGTTATGAACAAAAAAGAAAAAGGCATTCGGATTACAGAACCTCACGCAATTGATGAACAAAACTACTGAGTTAGAGTTGTGATTATTCTTGGTTGGCGAGTTAAAAGTAGGAATCGTTTTGATAAATAACGAATGTGGAAAAAGACTTGTAGTTAACTGATGAATTAGATGATAAAATAGATGCAATGAAGTATGCAAGACCCAGTCTCTGCCAGGGTCAAGAGCAAGGCATTTTCCGCTATCAATTATATTGCTTTTAGTGGCTGGATCATATTGTATTATACATATAGTATATAACGCGAGTAAAAAGCACCACTACCTATCTTATGGGAACACTGGAAAATGTACATCTTTATTACATGAAAATTGACGCCTATAATGACTCTTTTTAAATATTAAAATGGGTCGCCGAAAAACATTCTTCTAGAAAGCTTGCCTGAAGACGGTTAACTTTCTTTTTTGTTGAATTTTATGACATGGAAGTGTATGTACATAATAATAATATGATAAAGGTAGCGGTATTGTCAATCAATAGATTTCTACCACTTGATTTCTAAACTTTACCAATAAGGAACTTGAACTAAAATTGTGACATATTTTATTATTATTGCCATACCTTCAGACAAACCGATTTAAGATAAGGTCCGTAGAAAGTATATTTTCCCGTAAAACCGGCAATAACTTTTTAGGCGATATCATGAAAGTAACTTTTACGATTGTTACGAATTAATATCTGAAAAACGGTTTCGGACCCTCATATATTTACCGTTAAAAGCGGGGCAATATTGCTTGGGATATAATCTTGTAAGTATCTGCGGTAGAGCTATAGATTGGAAATCTATCAGAATGAAAATTTTAGAACTTTAGTCTCATTAGCAATTTGTACACTCGCTCATACAATTCAATGAGTTACATAATCAATGAAGTTTGACTATCAATTGACTGATACTTCAGGATTTACTCAATCCATAAAACTTAGCTACTATTCAAACATTTCTGGTTAGAGCGGTACCGATATCTCGCAAAGCTTCCCTTTGAATTTCCAGATAATGCATTTTCGATGACGACGCGGTTATAAATTCGCGGTAAAAAATTATAACAATCAATTTTATAAAACCAAGTTCATCATCATCATATTATCACGCATTTATCCCTTACGGGGTAGGCTGAGCACCAAGGGCCGATAGAACCACATGGTGCCACTTCTGACCAATTTTGAGGGTATAGTTGAGATGTACAAGTTCGGTTAGTAGTGACAGGTGGTCAGTCCATCGCTTACAGAACACCAAGACCCTCTTGTCCCTCTACTAACTAAAACCAAGTTCATAGTATATATAAATTATAAATAAAAATATATACAGTGTGATTTTTGGTTGTCAACGTTCCCGAAAACTACGGAATCTCCTCGTCATTACGATCATTTTTCTCCATGGAAGCATACCTGGGATGTGTCTGTTTTCCAAAATATTAGGGTCCAAAGTTGAGTAAATAGACTGCGTTTTTCTGCATAAATGCACATAGACACGCTTAGCAAGATTTTTTCACGAGAAATAATTAATATTAATAATTTTCCCAGCATTTTTTTTGGCATAAACTTACTTTATTTGATGTATAGAGTACGTACCCTTCGTTAATGGTGGCCACAAAAAAACACCCTGTATATATAAATAATAATAATATATAAATGAACTTCCGAATAGTGACGCCTGATACAATTAAATATAAATATTAAATGAATACTATTTAAACGATTATACACGGTACTCAAAAGCTTAGCCCAAATTCACCATAACCCTTTTCAAGCCAAACAGTTCTCGAAAGAGTTTTTTATTTAAATACTCGGCAAAAAGGTCACCTAATTTGTCCAGCGGAATTCGACATCATTTCGTTCAGCCATTGTTTGCGTTACGATTACCGTGAGGGTTAATAACACGTTTACCCCCAGAATTTTTCATTCTACCCTCATTCGAAATTCTTAAGTTCGCTAACTTAGAGGGTTAAGACCCTTCAAATCATAAACTGCTTGAGATTTTCTTTTGTTTTTAAGATTTTAACCAATCGCAAAATATGAAAATGTTTATTCTCTGAATAGAAGCTAATTTCTCGAAGCCTGTTCACGGTTTTCTTAATTTAGTATTTTGGTCGCTTATTAAAATCATTACAGAAAATAAGACTTATTTCATTCCACGCTCAGGGATTCATTTCTTAATTAAGAATATCTTCGTTATCTTGCTAATCCAGATATCAGCCTAGAAATAAGCGTTTCGAAAGTTACAGATCACAATTAAAAGTTGTAACATATTACACTATTAAACAAAAATATAGGTATACCTACTTAAATCAATATAATAATATTAAAAACAAAATCATCAATTCAGCACTTCGATCGCTTGACACTTATTGGTGAACTAGTGGGATGCTTCTAGTACTAAAATTGTTTCTACCTCAGACTGATCAATTATAGCTATGCATTATTAATCAGATTTTGGAAATTAGGATTTCTATACAAAAAACTATAAATGCCAGAGATAGTCCTATCATCAAAAAAAGTACTATTTCTGACACAGTATGAATGTTAATGGGTTTTGGATCTTTCTTCTCTAAAATCTGCAGTTGTCTTGACTTATCTTCCGCGCGATTCCAATAGTCTAAAATTCCAGCTTGATTTAAATATGATAGTAAATTGTTAAATCTTGAAAGATATGGGCTTCCATATCGCATACCATAAACTAAATTACAAGGAACTGGACATTCTTTTACCACATGATATATACTTCTTCCATTCTTAATATTTTCAGGCAAATTTTTATAATAATTTGCTGTATTTTTACGTAGTAGTAAAGCGTATTCAAATCGATTGTTCTTTAGATAGTCTTCCGTTTTCGCTGTATTTATTATCTCTATACGATTTTTTAACTGTTCTTTTTGCTCAGGAAGTAAACTTGACATAAGTAAAGTCTCGTACCTATTGTGTACTCCAAAAGTTAAATTTGTTTTTATTAATTCTAATATTTCGTTGGTGTCTTGTTGATACCGGGGATATGTTAACGCTGAATATATTATTCCCTGGAAAGAAATTTGATTGAATCTTATTAATTATAATATTATAAACGCGAAAGTTTGTGAGTATGGATAGATGGATTAATGTTTGTTACGCATTCACGTAAAAATGGCTGGAGCGATTTTAATAAAATTTGGTATGGAGTTAGCTGACACCCTGGATTAACACATAGGCTACTTTTTATCCCGGGATAATATTTTTATTCCGGATAATGTCGACCTTTTGTTTTTTTCTGCAGTTCACGCGGACGAAGTTGCGGGCATCCACTAGTACTTTATAATTATTATTACGGTCTATCTATAGGTATATCAAAGCTGACCACTGATAGAAAAATATGTATATTTTATAATACTACTTCACAGGATTCCTTTTATTCTGTGCTTCTCTGCTACTTATGTGCGATCTTATTGTTAATAATTAATACTTACATCAATAACGCAGTTTACTACTAAAGAGTAAATCATTATCATTAGAATTAATACGCGATACACTGGTCCCCAGAATGTTATATCGACAGTTTGTTTCAAAAAACATTTTATAATATCCAGGACAGTTGGTGATAGATATAGTTTCTTTGTTAATTTCCAAATATTTCTTTCTATTAGTGCAGCAAGTAATGTTGTTACCGACAAAAGTAGTACATTCACCAAAAATATTGTAAGCATATGTGTAGATATAAGTTGTATTGTAGTTTCAAAGGTCGTTTGTATTTCTGAATTCTTTATTAGAAAACACAGTTCATCCTGAGTTAAAGGGTAAGTCGTATCGATGTATCCATAGAATGAGTTCATAAGTATTCGGGTAGATAATTCAAAATCTGTATATCCATCTATTAGATCTGCTAATCTTCCAGTAACTGTACCATTTTCAAATAGATTCCCAACAGTATTCCCATCCCGTGGAGTTATTGGTATACACGTGGCGTTTAGATATTTCATTAGGCCTATAGCTATGTTTGTATCACAATTAGCTTTATTTGAAATAAACGATATAGCTCTCGTAACACTTATACGTAATCCATATCCATGTAGGTTACTGTACACTTTTTTCAGATAATTCATAACGTTGTTTATATGTGTAATTTCGTGAATTTCTTTAGTAAATTTATTGTATGTATATATCTGCATTTTTTTATTCCATACTACAAGTACAGAATTCGTTACACTCCTACTCCACAATAATTCAAAATGATTTTTTATTTTATAGTAAAAGTAGCTGTTAACTTCCACGGGTAAAGTTATGACAAATATCACTATGCTTCTTGGTTTAAACGCTCCAGTATTTAAAAGTGCCTGGATAAAGAAATCATTAACATCAAGAGACATTTGGTTTGACGTGACAATGTAGGAAGTTTCACCATGTTTATCTATTTTAGGTTTCACTTTTAATCTGCGGTGATCTGGACAGCTATCAATAAGTAAAACGGGGAGCTGGTATTGGTATGTTTGTATATATTTGAGTACATGATTTTCAAAATAAGTAAATTCACAGAAAAGAACTGTAAAAAGCCTTTGACGGAAAGCAGGGATTATTTTACGAACAAAATCATATGCAAATCCTGCTTTAAAATCTGCGTCATTTTCATAGTTGGACATTTCTTGTTGAAGAACGTTTACTTTTGCAGATAGATCATTATCAGCTTTTGTCAGAACAATATAAATAATAGATGCAATGATAGCGATTTTTAGGTACATCGCTTCTTTATAATAAACTGTCTGTTAGGTAAAGGTGTTAGCTCTAAATGACCCAATGTGAATGGGTTTTCCATTTATATAGAGTTCTGAATCATTAGGCAGATTGACAGCACGTATAACGTTCATAATGACTTCGGTAAAAGCCTGTCAATTATTAGTATGGAAAAATATTTGCCCCTCATTTAATTGGACAACGATGATGACATTTTTGATGAAATATAAACTTACACTGACACTATGTAGTCTAGATAATATATAAATAATAAAAAAAATGGCATGGAATTGGAAATGTATAAATTTTGAAATTGAAACATTAAGGTGTTAACGTTATTTCTACAAATCTAAGTCATTTATTCAAACGTCTGACTATCGTCGTATCAGACTTATCCGCAATCGCTCGTCTTAATTGTACCTCGGCGCATGTAAGCCCTTAATTAGGGAACATACCCCTTCTTTATCTGCTTGTATATCTTTGATTTTGAATGCAATTATTGTTCTCTTGATAAAGAGGATGAGTTGAACAATAAAGCTTAAGCCTGTTTTAATTTTCGATTTGTGCTTTTTTTAAATAAATCCTGTAAATATCCCAATATTTTTTGTTAATTTGAATAGAAAATTTAATCAGATAAAATTATTAATAAATCACTTGTTTAAAATAAATGTATGTAACAAGAAAATTATTCATCAAATACCAATCTAAATCCAAATTATACTGAAGAGTAAAGATTATATGGACTCATTGTAAAAATGAAAGAAACTACTTCACTTAATATTAGATCATGATTTATAACAGTTCCGACTACCTTGAAAATATATTTTTTTTTATTTCATTTGCAGATTAGCAGCAAGTAATTTAATTAATGCACATTGCACACCAAAATTATTAATAAAAAAATTGAAAATACATTTCCAGGGGGATATTGCATAATCTTCTCCAAATAATCTAACTTGGTTGATCTTTAGTTGCTCACTGAAATGTGTGTCTGCCCTTTATTCCACCGCCGCCGCGTAGGGAGCACTGAAAGGCTTAAATTTTAATTAATTTTTCACTCGACGTAGTTCCTTAATAAAACCAGAGGCTTAATTGCCAAAATATTTCACAATCCTTTTAGACGGGTGGGCACCTTAAGACGTATTTAATTAGTACCCTAGAATTCTGTTTTAATTGTGCTACTTTCTACTTCCTCGCTCTTATTTATATATTTTGGGCTAATACTTGTACAAAGGTACAAATATACGTGAGTAGGTACAGGTATATAAAATATTGTTGCCTGTATCACGTAGCACACATTCAACCAACTTGTATTGCGCTGTCGGCCAGTCGCGTTCGATTAGTTTATCACCTCCAACCCACAAAGGACTTCCAATTCATTTACTTATCTATTTAAAAGAGCGGGTTTGGGTACAGCACATTCAAGCCCAATGGAGCTTACCGTCACAAAACGTACGAGCCTCATCCATCGAACGAACACGTCGATCGCAGTGAATCGAAAAAAAAATGCAAATACGCGCTTCTCTGCTCATTGGGGTGAAAGTGTTGGTACTTACTTACTTTAATACTTATATGGGTAATTTATAATAATAATCTAAGGTATTATGTATTTTAAGCCGTTGAGAAGAAAATATATAAAGCATATAAAAATAAACAAACCGTGTATAATCTCGGTGCTATATATAAATATAGAAAGCATAAAATTTTACTATTGAAATAACTGCCCGAAAACTTTTGTTAAGATACCAAAGCAAAGAGTTCAAAATACACTTTTAGTTGAAAAATTGTTCGAGGGAACACAAAACTAACCTCAACTCTTTAAATTCAATCTGGGACTCGAGCGGACCTTTTTTCGCAAACAAAATATTATGCCAATGTAAAAGCTCTCGCTTGCCAATTCAGTTCGCGTCCGATAGTTGAACCCTGTTGATAAAAAGGCGAACTTTATATACAGTTTACATGTCTCCTAATATTTTAGAGGCGTCTGTGATTCTTGCCAAATGTAGTTTAATATTGTCGGAGTTGGCAGCCCATTGGTAAAAAGGAACGTTAGGCCTATCTCTCTGCCTATAGCGGAAACATAAAATCTTGTATACATCAAAGTATAAATGGAAAGAATGCCTCGTGAAGCTGAGAATATGTGGGAAATATTCACCATTTATTAGAACGGCAATGGGGAATGGCTTTTTCTTGTTATCTAAATTATCTATTATCTACTTATGGCAAGGCATGCGAGGCTTCGAATGCTATTGATGGTGTACATGCGTATGTTTATAGTATATTTTATGTGTCTTTTAATATTTCTTCCTATGTAATGTTTCATTTGTTTCCATGTTTCGAAATTATATGGACAGTTTATGCACACCACAAAAAGAATCATAGTGGTTTCTAATTTGATCAACCTACAGGTCGTCTCGTTGTGATTCACACACCTAAGATTGAGTATTATAAAATTAATTGGGCCTCAGTCTAAAGTGTTAATAATCGAGGTTACAAACAATGCCTTATCTATCAGAGTATCATTCATCGTTCAATATAATTTCGTAACAGTAATCGAATACTCATGTGAATCGATACTCAGTAGCTGGCGTAGGTGTCAAACGGACAGCAGCATCTTGACTCTTATCAGCAAAGCGTCAAGTCCATACGATGTGTCTATACCACCTTCACATGAGCTCTGAGAATTGGTCGCAAATTATATATCGCTATAGTAGCTGGGGGTCTTCTTATGCTGGGGGAATGACTCACGTGTATAAGGACGTGGGAGGTACATTAGGAAAGAAATCTTGATCGCTGCAACGGAAGCCAGGTGATGCATTGCCCTAAGTTCTCTCAATCGCGAGATGTGAGATTAGATCAAATTCGCTTTCTAACAGCGCGCTTAGCCTTAGATTTGTTTGCTCTTATAGTAATTTATGTAGGTACATTCTAAATGTGCATTTTAATAAGATTTATCATCGTTTTAATATTTTTGTTTTGGTAAATGGTGTTAGTAAATTACTCTAAAAATATCAGTTCAAATAATAAGAATTCCTGGGTGACTAAAACTATTAAAATGTTCAATGTTTTTAAGCGATCTATGTAATGCCTGAGAAAGGATAAACATAACAGTTACATTATTTTAGAAGAATAAATCCATTCATCCTACTCAAGAGATGGAATGATTTAAAAACCTGTATATTTATAACTCAGCTAAGGCCCAATTTGTAAATGAAAAGTAATAGATACGATCTCATAACTGTTACAACGGGTACGAGTAATTCCAATCACATAATGGGTGTCAATATCAAGATCGTCTAATTGTGTTAGAGAATTTAAATTACAACTTTTACGTCTGTTATGATTACTGCTAAGATTAATATTAAAACTGGATTTGTTATTTCTATAACTATATTTAGTTTAGTTTAATCTATATTTTAGTCTAATATTTTTAATGATTAACAAGCATAAATCCATAAATTGACGGGGGTAATCATAGGAATTATATAGTTTATTTAGTTGTCCGCCAACGCGTATCATTAACAAGGCCAAATCCGTTTAGTGTATGGATATGACAATATGTGGGTGTACATTTTTCATTAACAGAACAAGCTTGCTCATCATGAATGAAAGAGCACAGATCATGAACATTGTTATTTTAAATGTTTTATGACAAGTTAGCTGGTGATTGATAGTTTTAAAACTGTTTCTAATATTTTAGTCTTTCTAGTCCTTCATTAATCTTAGGTTCTATTTTTTCTGAAATCTGCCTTTACTTTAGCCTCAGAACTTAAGGATTCCATTAAAAATCATTAATTTGCAACTTATAGCAGATCTTTAACATCTATCCTCCCTATGCTAAACGTGGCTATAAATAGGATATCCTTTATGATCCTGCAGTTCTGGCTATCTCGTTTCGGGAACACATCCGTATGTATATAATTTAAAGCTTTCAATACTCTACTTGTACTGTACATATTTAACTTAACTTGCCTACTTTTCGTATCACTTCAAATTATCATTTGCTAATTAAATTGACCTCCAGCAGTGCAAAATCTGAGGTTACACCTTACAATATTATTCAGCTAGCACTTACACGAACACCGCTTTATCCATAAATTAAGCCTGACCTTAACCAGCCTTAACAAAGTATCTTAACGTGGCCCGAGATAAATAAATCTTATGCTAAAACTTCGTTTTGCGCTAACATAAATCGTATGTCCTTAAACGTCCTTGCTTCCTGGGTGCGTTAGAATTACCTACTCGTTGATTCTCCTCGGTATGCGAGATAAGAAAATAATGTTTTCTAACAAAGCATACGCAATGTCTTCTTTCTTATGTGCGATATCCACTCATTATCTTTTAACACGCCTAGAAACATGATTCAACGTTAATCCCTATCTTCTTTGTTAAGGTTTCGCTACCCGTTTAATCAGTGAGCCTTAAGTTTGCATACTCGTTTGAAATTGGATTTCGTTTGTTGTGCTTATAATGTTATATCTCGAAAATTATTCTTCGGTTTGTTTATCATTAAATATTTTTAGTTCATAGTTGTTAAATATATTTTTTACCAAAACGTAGAGGCCATAAATAGAAATGCTTACATGATACGTATATTAGTATTCTTCTTCTTCTTCTTCAGCCTATTGCAGTCCACTGCTTGACGTAGGCCTCACCCAAGGCACGCTACTGCCACAGGGGGGGTTTTGCCCATAGTCACCACGCTGGGCAGGCGGGTTGGTGACCGCAGTGTGATTTTCGGACTATGTTGTCAGTAGGGGAGGCGCTGCTGCCCACTTCCCGGAAACCCTCGTACATTTTAGTCAGTTATAGTTAGTTATTTTTCCCTTAATGTCTGAATAATGTCAGATAAAATTATTCCTAAATTTGCTGCTTGTGGGCCTAAGATTATCTAGGTAGGTACATACTTTTGTTGTATTCTGTAAAATAGTCTTAATATAGGCTTTTTCAATGTATCGATGCCGGCAGCGGGCTCGCACTTAAACACTTTCTCAAGTCTTGCTACATCCCGCGGATCAGATATGGTCCAACACGAACCAGCGTCTATAGCACTTATTTATTTACCGCACTAAGAAGATTATTTACGATGTAAACCGTGTAATAGCTTGCAGTATCTTGTTTTTCTTCATAGGATCCGGCTTCCACTACATGCATCATTGAGACGAGGCAATTCAAGGCATCTCGAACGCCTACAGCCAATGTTTCTTTTTACCTAAAGAATGTATTCGCAACACGATGTAAATTAGCATAGAAAAGTAATTTGAACAAAATTGCCTTAACGATTTTTTTGAGAAGCGACTCCTATTTGTTTGAAAAGTATGCTAATAGGAACTTAGTTTCGGAGTTAGTTGGATGATTGTTTCAAAGTAAAACTATATTAAACATTTCTTTACATAGTAGATTATACATTGAAAATATTTTCATACGTGTACCAAAGCCCCTAAATATAAATAAAGATAATAAAAAATAAAATAAAAAATATATACTTAATTTGTAAAAACTGTACAAATAATAAACTGAGTCCATGATTTAGATTTTGGTGACAGGCTCTTATGATTACTTATTTTCTCATTATTAAAGGAAAAAAAAATTAGCAAATGTTTTCTTAATTCTCCCAAATTACCTGAAGTACATACTTATTTTTAGGGCGAAAAAGGCTACCACATTAATGGGAGAGTTTAACTGTTTGCTGATAACATTTCGTACGTAAAATGTACATAAAGATAAGTCTGGGCGTGCTTTCCTAAAATTTTCCGAGTAAAATTTATTCCTGAAAAAGCGATTTTCGGATAATGTTCTTCCATTAAGGGATCGGAAAAAAATAACTTTAAGGGCCGATCCAGTCCATTCTACTTTAGGTCTGTGGTAGCGATTATAATTTAGATGCAATTCTCTAAAAATAAATTGAATAGCCTCTAAGGGTGTAGCATTTTGAGGCGTTTTTGCTTTTATTTTCATTACAGAGCCCCAAGCACAAGCCATTTGCGTAAAGATGGTTAGTAGCAGTGCAATTAGTTTAATAATATGACATTGACACTTTATTATAACTTTTACGAGTATAAAGTATCTCTGCGATGCTGAGAAATAAGTGAATGTAAATGAAATTACACTTTTTGACGTGAAACGTCTTTAAAATCGCGCCGAAACATACGGGTACCAGGTTTAAAAACTGGACCGTAACGAAAAGGTCTATATCATCGTACCTTAATAATTAAAAAACTATTAGTCTTAGAAACAAAAATGTGGTGTAAATATTTCACTTATATAGTCAGCTCGCTGTTATGACATTGAGTTCGTGTCGGGGTCAAGCGGGGCGGCGGGGGAGGGATACTGCGATAACTGTGCGAAACCGGCGCTCACGCTTGTTTCTATTCAGTGTAACTCGTGATTCCGACTTTATAGCGTGGTGATTCTTTCGTGTGTTTGTCAAGTTTATTTGAACTGATTGATTTATACAAAAATAAGTGTAATTTGGACAGTATTTACCTGTTCTTTTTTATTAAAATACTTAAAACAGCGTCCATCTTGTTTTCATTTCAATCTTTTACTTTAAAAGCGATTCGCTAACATAGACGTTTCACGTTAAAACCAACGGCCGTGTGCCCCGACACAGCCCCACCCGCTTTTTTTAAAAGGCAGTCAGTTAGTCATTGAATAAGATGTAACTAATTGTTGTAAATGTTTAAAAAGCGTACTTACGAGTACTACCAATTTTTTTTAGAGGCAATTCGCAATCGATCATAAAAAATATTATTTCAATAAGTAAAAAATTTAAATGAAACACGTCTACACGTTCGAACGAATTAATTACTAACCCAATTTGACGAATGTGACATCGCATATTCTATATTATGTTGCCAACCACGATGTTTTGCTATTTAAACGCAATAGTTACCATGGTTTATGTTCAAAAATAAGTCAATCAATATGTGCAAGTTGCATTCAAGACCAAAGTCATTGGGAATTTATGATTGGGCCTCAGGTTATTTCAAACGGTAAACAAAGGTACCGTGTTCACCCTCGCATCTCATCTCTTGTATGCAAATGCGTACAATTCCGACTTTTACTATCAACAAAGTAATAAATAAGTTTAAAGAACGTACACGAAGGGTCCGCAGAAGTCCATTGTCAGAAAGTGAATTCGTTTTTAGGGTTCCTTAGCGATGTAAATTATTAAACAAAGTTAAGCGAATCAAGTATTGCAGTTTGCAGTGCAATAATCAGCAAAAGAAATATTATAGGTAGTACGTAGGTACTACTAAGTGTACGTCAATATCCTTTAGTACTTATAAAAGAATTAATAATTTATTGCTTCTTCTAAATTATGATATTAATTTTAGTGTAAAAAATTAAGCTTATTCAAAAACTACTGTAGGTTTATAAAAAAATCCCCTTATCCTATTAAACCCTAAGAGCATAAGAGCAGACATCGGCAAGACTAACTGTTAGGTAGGTACTAACAATTTTTTTCGGGGCCAATTTTTTTTAAAAAACATACGGAATCATTATTTACTTATAAGAAAGTTTTATCTTATGTGAATTGGGCGTATCCAACATTGTGACAGTTTTATGATTTCAAATGTGTTCAGATTTTTTGAACGTATTAGTCATGGAAAGAATATTTTGTATGCAGATCATAAAATCGACAAAATGTTTGAATGCTTATTTACCTTATCCAAGGTATACAAAATGCAAAGATGACTAACTTACTGAACTATAAACACGCAACCCAAACTACTGGACGTAGTCGCACACGTAGGTATACAGTGTGTTTTTCGTTGCCGTCCTTAACGAAGGGTACGTACTCTATACATCAAATAAAGTAAGTTTATGTCAAAACAAATGCCGGGAAATGAAGTAAATTTTTTTGAAAAAAAAAATTACTTGATCGGACAAAATTTATAATGTCCAGTGTTTATGCAAGTTTTTTCATAGACAGATATGTGAAAATATCTTCATGCGAAATAATTAATAATCGCGCGTCTATGTGCATTTGCAGTAAAACGCAGTCTATTTACTCAACTTTGGACCCTAATATCTTGGGAACCAGACACTTCCCAGGTATGCGTCCATGGAGAAAATATATCGTGATGATGAGGAGATTCCGTAGTTTTCGGGAACGTTGACGACTAAAAATCATCCTCTATTGAGGGGTCGCCCACCACCGGGCCCTACACCCTCCGCTGACCCTCCGATCTGCCGACTCATGATCACGAAGACAAGACACTACAGTCGTAACGAGAAGCCAGATCCAAGCACCTAGCATGCAACCATAAATAGATAGCTGCTAATCCGAAAACCAATTAAAAATTTTATAGTCGATTTATATTAAATTATTATTTATTATTTTTATTTTATATTATTATAAAATTATTATAGATAAATAAATATTAAATAATTTTATATAATAATTTTATATTTCTAAACTAATATGTAGATATTAACATTTTTTATTTTATATTTTGATTGAGGGTATAAAAATGATTTGCAATACATTGGTTTTAGTTGTTAGTTAGTTGGTTCGGTAGATAGAACTAACATGGAAAACTAATCCTGATGATGCCACGGGTGTTGGCGAAACATATGTCGATTAAAATTTTAATTGGTTTTCGGATTAGCATCTATGTATTTATGGTTGCATGCTAGGTGCTTGGATCTGGCTTCTCGTTACGACTGTAGTGTCTTGTGTTCGTGATCATGAGTCGGCAGATCCGAGGGTCAGCGGAGGGTGTAGGGCCCGGTGGTGGGCGACCCCTCAATAGAGATTTGAACTTCCGAATAGTGACGCCTGATACAATTAAATAAAAATCACCTGTATATAGCGGTCGGGGACAGATGCAAATGATCAGTGACTAGTTGCTAGCTCATCGCCTGAGAGAACGCCCTAAGTTCCTTAGTCAACTCTTACGACATGCACAGAAAGAGTTGCAGCTGATATATTCTTATAGAAGCCCTAGCACATGACAGAATAAATGTCTTTTGTGCACATCATTTAAATTTATACTAGGGTATAGGATGTCCTGGGTCAAGCTCACTGAGCTAATAATACGGAGAATTGATTAGTACCGTCACAATAGTACTAAAATCTGATATTTTCATATGGGATACCGTAATAAAACCTCTATTATTGCTTCGAGACGTTTAAATCGCAGAAGATCTACATAAAGGGAAATAAACTAAATCAGATTTAATTGGCTTTTTAAACGCACAATGCTGGTGTTAACTTAATGATCGACCAGCAATGCCAACTCTATTTACTCATTTTCTTACGTTTTATCTTTGATACAAGACCCTTAGCTGTGTTATTATAAAAGTGGGTAAAATTTAAACAATGTTTAGCTTATTTTTTTTTAATTATACGAAAAAAGGAGGATAATACATAATACGAGTCTTCATATAGGTTAGTGCTACAGACTCTAAACAATTCTTCTATAATTATTATTCAAGAGAAAAAAATGAGTCCTTTAAAAAAGGAAGCCTTCTTTCAGAACGTATGTAAACGTATTTGAACATGAACAATTCAAACCTGTTTTGGAGGAAAAACCAAGATAACAAACGCCAGTATAAAGTACCTAATTTTATTTCGTCTGAGGTTCTGAGTTGTAAAATAAAAAAATTCTTCACCCGAATGAGTTCTGCTCCCATACACGTGTATCGCACATTCGAGAGGAATTGTAAATTGGTGTATTAAATTGTAGCCTTTTTCATATGCATTTCATATTTCATATGATTATGTAAGTATGGTGGACTGCACCTATCCAAAACTATATGGGAGGTCAAAATTCAAAATATAAAATATATAAAAAAAGTAGATTCTATAAAATGAGATGGCCAAGGAGATTCTACAGCCACGTTTGACATAGCGGAGTCCTTAGTCGACTTTTACATATACGGAATGAGATGCAGCTGATATATTCTAATGAAGCTTCGCATCAGCACAGGCACCGAATTATTTTTATATAATTTCTAAGTATTTTTCTTCTACGATTTTGGCACCTTGCTGACTCCACAGAATAATACTCCTTGTATAACTATGAATACATTTACTACATTATTCAAATAACTTTGTGGTCATTCCTCCCCTATAGCTATTCACATGGAACTATTGTTCGCTGTGTAATATTATGATTTCCATCCCTCCACCTCTTGGGTACCCGATGCGAGATAAAAATTTAAATTTAAATATCATGTTTACTGCTATCAACAAGGAAATAGTTAAGTAGATATATAGGTAAATCTATTTCAGTAGAAACCCCAATAAAGTTGTCTACTATATAACTTAATACACAAAGCAAAAGAACATCGACAGATAACACGTGGAACCCTTTGTATTACCTAGCTTTCCTTTCTAAAAGGTTACACAATATACGTACAAATACTTCTATTGAACTACAAAGGTAGCTTGAAACTAAAACGCAAGGAAAATACACAGTTAAACAACATGTAAGCCAATAACACACTGTTACAGCAAACTACACGGCCAACTGCACCCAATTACCGTGATCCCTTGCGATTTGCACGATACAGTATATTCGCGGCATAGGCGGAGCGTACAAACATTTCTATCCTTTAACTCCGTGTGTGGTAGAGGAAACAATTCTCAATTTTCCCTATCTTCCCCTTTACGCAAATCCACACGAATTCCTAATCCTTATAAGGTTTTAGTCCCGGCGGATCTTCGCGGAGATATAAAAACAAGATACGCTATTTCACGAAGCTAATTTTAAAAAGTGTTTGGTGTGTTTGGTACTTTAGTGATTTGTTGAACATTTCCTTTCTTTGTATTGATAAAAAAAAATTAAAGTTATCAGAACAATTTTTCTTATTGATTTTTAGTAACTAAAATGAAGTATTCTCTCGCTCAAGATATCATCAAAAATATTCTGAAGACGGTTGATGGTAAAACCTATTAAGGATCGTATATCAACTGTTCTCTAGTCCTAAGACACTGATAGTGGCTTTATAATTAATCATTGGTAAATACCATTAGGATCCACATACAAATTCAAGGCAGAAGTTTTTACAAAAGTAATAGGCTCCCTAATTGTCCAATGTCCATTTCCAGATTCTAACTTGGGAGTGGCTTCTGTGGCCACAATTCCGCCTGTCTTTATGTCAGGGAGTCTGGTTAAAGCCAGCGATGGCCCCGCTTAATTACCATACCTTATTGGAGAGAATAAAAAGTTTAAGGGAAAATAGTCGTCTTTTTGTGGGTCCTTAAAAGTTTTATTTCTCGAGTTTTTTACTGAAGTCGAATGGCAGAATGAAGTAAAGTTTTGGAATGAATATTTTCTTGAATGCTATTTTATGTAGATGTTTCATGAAGAAAATCTCGCATTTTATATATCTACCTAAATGATATAACAGGATCTAGTTAAAATAAAATAATAATTGGACGTACACAAAATTTATTGAATTGGCATATTCAGATTTTGAAAATAAAGCGGCATAAATAAAAAGCAATAATAATATTTTACTTACTTCCAAACACAATTTGTACGTAACAAACGAGCTGCCATCTAAATCAACTGTAATAGCGGACTCTAATTTTAAACGGTGATTTATTTTAAACGTTTCTAAATAATTATTTTAGAGCATCGACACCATGTTTTAACTATTGTTTAAGCCCGTTGAGATATGGACAGACATTGGACTAAAATGTATGATTTATATCTATGCCTTTAGGCGTACCACTTTACTTATACATATTTTTGTATTTAACGGCCATATAGTATACGTGATAATTAAATTTGACCTCAGGCGTCAAAAAATCCCGACGAAACTTTATGATCTTTACACATTTCATTTGACATGTATGTCAGATGCCGATTTAATGTTAACACTTCATAAAATAATAATACAATTTTACCTGCGGCCGCTAAGTAACTCTTATCTTAGATATTCTTTGTATGATATTAAAATCATTTGACCCATATAAATCTTGCTGCTTCCACTTGTTTATCTATACCTTTATGACAGAGCGAAGAAAAGTATGCATGCTAAACAAGTGGCTGTTGTAAAAGAAAGAACAACTCCATGCATCTGTGTAACTAGTCCTTTAAGGGAGTAGATTTCTGTGAGGTAGTCACTAGCTAATTGAATTTGTTTTTACTATTTTATTATTTCAAACTGAAAGTTTCAAGTTTTCAATTGTTAGCTTATAGAATCCCTTTTATGATTTCAGTTAGTTTATGATTGTATTAGTATCAAGTAATCCTAAATTTTAAATTTGCTACCTTTTTGAACGTAGCTGCAATATTGACAAATCCGACAAACCAAATTAGGAAGACCACACCTGGCGAAGCCCAAAACTTCTGTTCAGCAACTCAGAAATTAATGGTTTTAATGCCAGTTTGATGAGATGTATTAACGATTATTGATGTCAACTGATTCATAAATACGTTCACGAAAGAACATTAACGAATAAACTGAAAAGAGAATCATATATTTCTGTGATATGTTACCGGAAACCTGGCTATTAGGAGAACGCAGTAAATTTTACAAATTAGTGGAGTATGACAAACTAAAATTGATGAAGTTTCGTCAGCTTCGGGCAGTTTTTAATTTTACTGCATGGCTTAATGATCGAGCACGTGTCAGCGACATGTCAGAAACGAAAATATTTTCCACGTGTGTTTTTGGCTAATGATGCAATTCAGGCTAACCAACCAAAAAAATGTCTGCCTTCACTCTGCATTTATTAAAAATATTTTAAACAGAAAATTGTAGAGGAATGTGGGGGTTTGATATCTAATTATCGTGTTATTTCAAATATGCAAAACATATTTTCTACGTCGTTGTTGTACTTTACACCCACGTTTCGGTTTATATGTAAACTAAGTTCTAAACTTTAAATCCCTTGATCCATTATACCTATTGTATAATATACAATAGCTAATCTAATACTACCTATATCATTTAGACGAAGTTTCATTGGGTTCGGTGCGAATCCATCGAGACCATACGGGTTGTGGGATAAACAAACAGGCAATAAATAAATAAATATTCACACACTTCACAACACATTGACCTAGTCCCACACTAAGATCCCTAAGGTCTTGTGTCGTAGGTACTAAGCAACGGAATATAAATACATAGATATTTATAGAAACATCTATGACTCGGAAACAAACATGGATATTCATCATAGCAATGTTTGCACCTACCGGGATTCGAACCCAGGACCAATGGCGTCGCAGGCAGGGCCACTACCTACTACACCAATCAGTCGTCCAATAGATTGTATACACAATAAACATAATTATTATGCTAATACATACGCAGCATTTACAAGTAGCTAAATGCTACATACCAATATAAAAGGGTATATTAAATACAGAAAACGAGTATGTACCTAAACTCTTCTCTTAAAGGAAAGAGAAAACACTTCTTAAAAAGTTGCTGTGCTTCAGATTTTAAGGTTAATAACTTAACTATTAATTTAGCCGAGTGGTGCCGGTAGAGTAGAGTTTGTACCACTCCTGCCTGCCCGTGGGTATCGTACGAGGCGAAGGTGGGCAGCAGCGCCTCCCGTACTGACAACATAGTCCGAAAATCACACTGCGGTCACCAACCCGTCTGCCCAGCAGCGCCGTGGTGACTATGGGCAAAACCGCCCTGTGGCAGTAGCCTTGTGCCGTGCCCTGGGAGGGAGGCCTACGTCTAGCAATGGACTGCAATAGGCTGAAGAAGACGAAGAATTTAACTATTATATCTAATAGAAGACCTTATAAGATGACAAGACATTTAAGAGAGAGATTTTTTTTTTCATACCAAACGATCCCTACGATATTGTAGAATATGTGACCCCAACTTGTAACTTAAGCTACACAATAAACATACATCATAACAAGTTGATCAATAGCAACAATATATAGTATCAGATAAGTAATCTCTAAAGCAATTACCAATAGCTTTGTAAAACTTCCGATGCAAACAACTGATCCAGTAACTGCGGATCCTATTAAAGTGTATCCGCCCATACGGCACCGGTCCGGGCAGCAAGTTTGATTAAAATTTCATAACCAAGGTTTACTGGTACAGACTTATAGTAAATTACGGTTGTTTCCTTAATATTAAGATATTTGGCAGCTTATTGAAATAAAGGGGGAATTTCAATATTAAGCACAATTTTGTAATGAGTATAATATTATAATGAGTATGGTATTTTTAAGATCGGTTTTTAATTGTTTTTTTTTGTGTATTACTTTAAAATCTTATCGGGTATTATGTAATGGTTGAAAATAATTATAAAAACTTAAATGCAAACAATTACCTTCCTACTGTGTTACTAAACAACCCTAATAATGTCTTTTATCGAGCTAATAGGTAGTATTGTACAATATTATATTATGCTATATTATATTGGTGGAACATATAGACCATAATGCAAAATATTTTTTTCCCTGATAATTTCGACATTCTGTTTAAACCTCATACAAATTCTAGAACATAAATAAACCTTGAATCCAAATTGAAGACACGACACCTAACAGAACTGCAGTAAGGAAAATCTCGCACAGTTCAACCGTCGAAAATCGGAGGCCGTTTTACGTGGGTTCACAAAACGGCCCGGTCCTCCAGGGAGCGGACCAGCGATAACTCATCCAACTATCGCCGTCAAACCGCCCGAGAAAGCTATATATCAAGTTTGATAGTCAATTATTGGCACTCGGTACTGGAATCGCTGTCTTTGGGTTATCTAAACCATATACCTCTGCCTTGGGGATAGGCCTAATGCGCTATTCATAAGTCGAATAAGCAAATAAGGCCCGCTTGGGAGTACATGATTTATTTGCGGGTATTTTATTACAAATACATAGTTTGTTGTACATATTCAATGTACTTTTGAAATTAATTATAATTATGATTATATTTAGCTAATTAGTTACATGCGTACAGTCATACATACATAACTTTGTTCCCAAAATAGGGTCGTAGAAATGCAGGATCATAAAGGTGATCCCATAGTCACGTTTTAGTATAGCGGAGATAGATGTAAACGATCAGTGTCAAGTAACAAGCTCATCTCTTGAGAGAATTCCGAAGTTTCTTTGTCGACTCTACGACATATACGGAAGGAGATGCAACTGATGTATTCTAGTGAAGCCCCGCATCATTAATTATTTTATTATGTACCTATATTTGTATAAGAATATATCTCAAATAGCCCAAGCCTATCTATAATTTATTTTAGTATTTAGTCATTTCAAATATCATTAATATTTAAACCAAATTCATGAAAATTAATGCTAGCCTTTTCATAATGTAAGAGAGTAATCCAAAATTAATGTAGGGACATAAAACGACAAAAAGCACCATAATTTTGCGGCACATGATTATAATTTGGCTTTATTGCAAAGTGTTATGAACATTTAGTTTTAACGCGAGGGCCGCAATTAATTTGAGAGATTTATTATAGGAAGGATACTAAAACAGCTTCCAAATCTTAATGTCTGCCTCAAAATGAAGCTGTCGTAATGACGGTCCCTCCACAGAGCTATTTACTGCTCTCCGAATGTTCCCATGCTCCATTCACATTCTTTAAACTTCAGATTGAATTAACAACACTAAAAAGTGCAAGAGTCACGGAATCCTGTAAAATAAACGTAACATAATCTATAGTATTAGAGAGCAGTATACATACAGCATTCCTTGAAATGTCTCCGAATTAGAACACGACAGTAAACACCGGGGATTTTTGACAACAAATTCAAATGTAGAATGTTGTTGAATGCTGTAATTTCAATGTCCGTAAATATACAAATAGTTTTGTCATTCGAAATAGGTTTGTACAAGATAGAATAGACATGTTTGAATTGTCGTTCACCAAATATTCTAAAGTGCAACGGTGCATGTGATTAGGGATGCGACATTATCTCATACCTTTTGTTCAGGAACGTTCTTGTTTTGCGGTCTGTGGTTTCGTTATAGATAACCCACATGGGATCTTATATCTTCATAGTTAAGGACCTATATTAGGAAAATTATAACGTTTGTATTAAGTTACGCAAACCTAATACCGTTGGCTATGAAAGGTGATCTCTTCAGTGACATCTCTGGGGTAAAGGATTATTATCGAATGACAATGTGCATTTTTTGCGTATTTATATTCAAAAGGTTCCGAAGCTTTTAAACCTAGGATGCTATTAAATTGCGCTTGCGTCTTTTGTTGTACCATATGGCATTTTCCAGCAGATGGCTCTTTTGTCAAGCCAACATTTTCGAGTAAGTAAACCAATATTCTAAAGTATTTAATGGCTCAATGAGAATCGATGTGAAGTCCTTTTTTTTATAAATATGTTCTTTCGCTTTGACGTAAGCCTGTAATTACGAACTATTTTAACATGTCTCTGACATTAATATTAGATGTATACAGTATGATTTTTGGTGTCAACGTTCCCGAAAACTACGGAATCTCCTCATCATCACGATCATTTTTCTCCATGGAAGCATACCTGGGAAGTGTCTGGTTTCCAAAATATTAGGGTCCAAAGTTGAGTAAATAGACTGCGTTTTTCTGCATAAATGCACATAGACGCGCGTAGCAGGATTTTTTCACGAAAAATAATTAATATCTGTCTATAAAAAAACTAACATAAACACTAGACACTATAAATTTCGCACGATCAAGGAATTTAAAATTTAAAAAAAAATAATAATAATAATCCCAGCATTTTTTTTGGCATAAACTTACTTTATTTCATGTATAGAATACGTACCCTTCGTTAAAGGTGGCCACAAAAAAACACCCTGTATATGCAGATGATATTTTGTTATTATAACAACAGTATTAACTGTTGTTGGTTATATTAATAATGACTTAGGAAACGAAGTCTTCTTTTGTTTTATTTAAGTTTAGAATCTTGAAGCGGATGAACGAAATTCGTTCCGAGAAAACTAGTTTCTGGAAACAGCTGGTGAATGACGACGGGAAAGGTTAAAATCTCCTAAAATAGAAAATAAGAACAAAGTAATACTAGTCTTAGCGTGCTCCTATGATTGGAGGTCAGGGTGAGGATGAGATAAAATCTATGTGAACTGCACGTAAATGTATACAGGGTTAATTTTAAAACATCAATAACCTCGCAGGACTAGAGAACTAAAATCATAAACAATAATATTTGTTCTACGAGTTTTATCATAACTCAATACATTAATTATAAATAATTTTCCAATCTTTTATTGTACTGTCGTGACATTTATAACTCTATGTTCCATTCGTAGAAGGTAGACGCGTGCGATCGCGCGCTCACCTGTGTTATTACAGACTTAAAAACATTCAGAAGTAATATTAAATTGATATTTATTTTTGTATGAAAGTAAAATATGTCAAATTACCAAAACTCGTAGAACAAATGTTTTTGTTTATGATGGTAGCTGGTGCTGTCAGTTTGTTGGCCAAGGGTGCAATACATCGGACTATTTGTGGCCAAAAAGTGGCAGCGGTAGGCAGTGGGGTAACTGTATGTATTCATATAGTAGAATACCTAATTGTACAATAGTCTAATTAATATTAGACCCTATTTATACATATAGTAGGGACTAATCCAAAACAACCACAGAACTAAAACAACATTTAGACTAGGCACTATCAGATCCACCTCCAACTCATGAAACAGCTATTATCTCCAGGCGGACAAATCAAAACGAAATCAACATTATTTTTGCCGTTCGCACCCTTATCAAAATGGCGTAGACGGGTCAGCGAGGAATAATGGGAAAACTTACTTTCACGGGTCCTCTCCGTACATGTGTAACGGCCAATCTTATCAATATGTCCTACCCCTACCAGATATACCTATTTATATTTATGCCCTTTTTTTTAGCTATTTGACGGGGATAATTAGGTTTGTTTATTTGATTTTCCATTTTATTCACACTAATTGGAAAATATATAAAACTAGTGTCTATGCAAATTTTGATTGTTTGTATTTGCAGTGCTTGGTAAATTATTACTTTTTACCTTACTGAAGTTATCCGCTTCAAAGCTCTCGTACATGCTTCTTCTCTATTCCTTACCTTAAGTTAGAAATCTATTTTATTCAGACTTCGATCTTTCACAAATTCGTCCGTGTAATAATTTATAAATTTACCCGTTTTCTGATAATTTTGTCAATTTCTTTCTTAGAGCTCCATTCCACTACATTCCCCAAGCTATATACCTAGTAGTACGGACATTGCAAGTTTCAGTACGCCCAGATGTTTCGGCTACTAAAAATCTTACTACTTTAAATAGGCACTTTAATAGACTCCGATTTCCTATAAGGTCACTGTAGTTTAAAATAAATAATCGATTGCTGGCTAGATAATAGCAGTTATAATACGTTGCCTGCGTCTATTTCAGTCAATATATACTCACTCACATATGGACACGTTCACAACCAATTTTAAATTACTTGAAAATGGCGGATCAGCATGGAATTAATGGGAAAACTTGTTTCTGCAAGTCTAGGGTACGTGAATAGATACATGTTGGACCCGATCTTATCAGAGTGGCCTACATTCGTGTTTCACAGAAAATGCTTAGTATCTATCTATCCATTTATACATAAAGGTTTGGTAGGTAATATAAAAAGGGAAAGAACATGTGTACACAAGTTTGTGAGATTGTTTAAGAGAATAAGTATTTTGTTTGTAACCAGATATCCTACTTCGTAGATTTATTGTGCTGTAACAATTTGCAAATTTTAATTTCAATCTCTCGTATTCTTATCGGATTTTTTAAAAATAAATATCTATCTTATATTGCCTATCTAAACTATTCCGTTTAATTAACTTAGAAACAACTGATATAAGATTAGTTCATAAGATATAAGGTACGAGGATAGCAGTTTACTGAAGTAGGTATCTGTTCTATGTATCTAATCTCCAAGAATTTTCTCAATCATAATTACTTACCTATCACTAAGAAGTGTAGAGGCAAAATGATGGATACTCGTAGTAATTCAATAATACACCCTGCAGAGTCATTTATTATAGTCACTTTTGACCTTTATTTCTCGTTAGAGATATATCTGGAACTAGAATGAAATAAAATAATACAGATATCTATATATTCAAATAGATTTCTTGAAAATAATTTCTTGGTGTGACTATATGAGATCTAAGTTTGATTGATTTTTGTAAAAAATTGTAGAGTAGCTTCATTTCTTTTAAGTGTAGGTGTTTATGAAACAGTTATACCAGCGGTACATTATAAACCATAACGTCACACGATTTATGTAATAAGCACAAGAATATAGTGTCAGTATATCTGACAGACAAAGTAATATTAATATTATTCCTCGATCGAATCGATAGAGGTTCGTAATCGGAATTTGCTCCAATAGAAAGTCTTTATTTTCGCGCGTTCATCAAATCACATGGTTGGTGGGAATGTTAAAATTAATTAAAACAACGAACATGAAAGTTAAAAGAAAATTGGCTTATCAGTTATCACCCTGTTCTCAAAAAAGTTTAACATATTACTTATGTTTGTTCCAACATGGGTACATTACACTCACGTACCTAAACGTTTTCTAAAGCGAGATTATATTTTAATTAGAACGTAAATCTGTAACGAAATAACTTACTTATCAGTTATTTATAGAGGTACGCGATCCAATTTTACGTTTGACGTTGTTACACAAATTATGTGGTTGGTAACCCCGAACTTCGGGAACCCGTGGGTAAGCTTGGAATGTTTTCGACTGTAATTATTGTGTGTAAACCGGCCAGTCCATGATATTGTATGTAAAGGGGAGTCAACGCTCAATATCCAATTGAAGCAAATGCGTATCACTTCTGTATGTCGATTTCAACCGACTGCGCGACGCAAAGAAGTGGTAATATGTTTAACAGCCTATGTATGTATGTTGGTATGTTCCTTTGAACCACTATACAGACAAAAAGTCCGGCAAGTGTCATCATTAAAGACATTACGTTAGTGAAAATCCAATATGGCGGCTACTGGACGCCATATTGTAAAAATTATAAAAAGTAAAGTCAACAATCTAATCAAGTGGGGTATCGTTGAATAGGTATTTAAAAATCTAAGTGCTTATTTTCATCTTTTCAGTTTAATTTTTATTATTACATAGTTTGGTTCTTTTTTACGCAGTCGGGTTTTTTGATTTTTTAAATAATGTTTTTATTGTTTATGTTTCACTTAGTTTCATAATACTAGAGAATTTAGACTGAGATTTTAGTTTAGAGTATTAGGCATTTGCTTCAAAAAGGTACTTATTACGAGTATTGGCTCCACATTTCCCTTTAAGCTTCTTGGTTTTATTCCATCTCGTGTTGGTTCAGTTCTGTTTTTTCATAGAACTGAACTGTTATGTTGATTCCAAAAGTGCTGTGGATAGTGTTTTTATTGCGTTTAAAGTTTTATTGTTATTTAATGTTCCTGTAATAAATATGTTAATAATGTTATAAAAGACGCTTTTACACTATTTTATCTGTGGTTGTATTAGTTCTTGAAAATACTAATGGTTTTTATTGTTATTTATTACCTACCTTTTTACTATTACAATTACCTTTATAAGAAGATATTTTTTATAGTTTATGTCGTACTTGAATTTCTGTATTTTTTTTCTCTGGAGATGTCGACCTATTTGCGTTTAAACTAAATAATTCTCTATTGAGGAATCGCCCGCCACCGGGCCCTATACCCTCCGCTGACCCTCGGATCTGCCTACTCATGATCATGAACACAAGACACTACAGTCGCAACGAGAAGCCAGATCCAAGCACCTAGCATGCAACCATAAATACATAGCTGCTAATCCGAAAACCAATTAAAATTTTAATCGACATATGTTTCGCCAACACCCGTGGCATCATCAGGATTAGTTTTCGATGTTAGTTCTATCTACCGAACCAACTAACTCAAATTAAATAATTCTGTTTAAACTAAAATATTTTTTCAAATAATATATCAGAAACAAAACTTCGTACTAGCGTCATTAAAACTGCCCTAAACTTTCACGTTAGGTTCACAAGTTATAAATTACTCGAGTAATGTTACCTACGTAACTGATTTTTATTGCACTTTCCACAAGCAACTTTCAACCCTAGGTCAATGTAACAAGAATCATGAAACGGGCACTCGAGCATGCTAACGTATACTCCCAAGTTTAACTTCTGCCTCTAAACTTAGTACATTACTTTGTAAATTGGCACTTAACAGTACATAAATATCAAAGGGAACTTACCCTGTGCTTTATTAGACGATGATGAAGTCGATGTGTAACGTGTGACGTAATAAAGTTAAATAAAATGACGGATGCTGGCCCTTTTTTGACGCCCTAATATTTATAAGCTTTTCTTCTATCTCTGTAATTTTCTGAACATATCCAGTTTTCATATGAGATCCACAGATCGATTTATTGTGTAGAGAATTTATTCAGGGAACTATTCTTAAAGGCTGTCTTGGTAAGGATATTCTACTTGATATTTATATTTTAGCAGGAGCCTTCCACAAAGTGACTTTATTTCTCGACAGAATCAGTTCGCGACACCGACACGTTTGCTCCAATAGTAAACCGTCATTTTCGCGCGTTCGACAAGTCACAGGATGAACTCCAACCGCTATTTGGTGGGATAGATAGATGCAACAACGAATGTCGATACCAAGCGATGTTACATTATCTAAGTATCCAGCCCCAAGTATTGGCTATCTTTTTTGACATTCACAATGACGAATTGAAACTTAATATATGGAAGAGGCATGTAGGTACCTATGTATTTGCTGCTAAATTTTCTTCAGGATTTCTATTTCATTAAGTTTCAATAAGTGATTATCATTGGGGACAAATAATAAGGATATCCAATACCGGGATAGGTTAGTCTAAAAAAAATATACCCTCTCCTACTGAGTCATACTGAATCATCGGTTTGTGATGAAACTTGGCATTTATATACTTAGTTTATTTATACATCAGAAGAATACAGGTATAGTTCACGCGGACAGTCTCTGATGAGTTTTCTAAGAAGTGATATTAGAAAAAATTGTGAAGTTTTCTATAGTACCTAATAATAACATAAAATTAATAGAAATACCACGAAGAAGGAGAAATACGAAAACAACTCTGTCTGATATAATAAAACGTCTAAAAGAATCTTCATGAGACTTACCTAAATGTCTAGGTAGAATGTGTAATAACTTTTTATCACATATTTCTGACATTTTGTTCCATTTCTGTAGTTTAGCCAGGCGAAATGGGTGAAAGATTTCAAAAGAATTGTTATACCAGAAACATAACTTACTAATATAAATCAGAGTATTCATTCATTCTGTGATAGCAGAGCATTAGCTATTTTGCTTAGAAATTCGTTATTTAAAAGAATTATTTATGTTGTCTCTGTCGTTATAGGAAATCCATTGAAACATATCTTCTGAATAAAACTAAAATATATTTTTAACATTTATTTCATTTGCAAATACTTACCCGATTATTTGAAATGTTTTCGTTAGGTGTATTGTATTACTTAAAATGGTAGGTATAATATGAATGATTCGTGTTTTCTTTTTACTTTTACTTTATGAAAATAAAAATAACAAATTATAATATTTATAGAGGCCTATTCTACCTACCTGATTTATTTATTTGATAACTAAAAAGGTGAGTAAAAAATAAATAATTTAAACAAAAACAAATAAAATTTTGAAAATCTGTATTTAATGGCTTTCAGATATAATTTCTTTGCATATTTACAATGTATGTACAAATGCGTTTTTATTTACAGTCTTTTAATAATAGTTTTAACATATAACATAAATGCTTATATACATATTAAGTTTTAAACTTTGGCATTATAAAATTAATTTAAGCGATGCAAAAAGTAATTTATTTATATGTACATATATCCTATCTATGATTTGTACAAAAATATTGAAACGAACCATTTGACAATCACAAAATAAAATTACTATCGCAGAAATTAGGAATAAATCCGTAACAACATAGTTAAACAAGGGCTCTATCTAAATTAAATGCATTTTCGAGGCTCAATAACTTACACTAGACAATAAATATATGGAACAATCTTAAAAATAATTATCACTTTTTATTGGACTAATACGCTTAAGCGTTGCAAGTAAGTCAGTGTCTGTTTACCTGCGTTGAAGCATGCGCTACGCCCAGAGTTGAGCGTGCGGCGGAAGGCGATGGGCGTGCGGGTCTCGGATGTGGATGCCGGCCGGCACCGCCAGGCCGTCGCCCAGCAAGGGGGGGAGCTTGCCCGGCGGCGGCGGAGGGGGCGGCGCCGGCGCCCGACCGGCCCCCACCGGAGACACCGAAGCGTAAATATTCACAGTGGAACGGTGATACTGACACTTCCTCAAGTCCGGCATCGCAAACCGTAACTTTTGCCAAAACTGTCTGTCACCCCACTCTATACACGTGTTCGCTTTTAAACACAACCTCAACTCCGGGTCTATGTCCCTATTCGGTATTTCCCCTAGCAATATTATTATCAGTCTTCTTCGTCTCTCTTTCAGTACTTCATGGAGTGCCGTCTTGAATTCGAAACGACACCATTCGTTGTTTATGAAATTCTTTGATAGAACTATTATCGTCCTTTTGGATGATTCCACCGCCTCTATTATTGTATCGGCTACGTACGCCGAGGCATTAAAATCACGATAATGTAGGCAAAGGCGGAAACTAGGATCGGCGGATTCTAGGCCAGGCGCTAACATTTGAGCCACGAACGCCTCATCTTTCACGCTATAACTTATGTAGGCGTCAAATAAACGATCTTTGTCGGCCTCATCGTCGAATGCAGTGCTTTTATAACACATTCTCAGTCCACAGTGATAGTAAATCCAAACTCTGAGTTCTCGACGCCAGTAAAATGCACCGCATATTAGCACGGAGCTCACGGCAAACACAAATAGAGAAACTAATAGTAGGGGAAGGTAGTCGTTAATTACTTGATTCTCTATTATCGATGAACTTCCACCTACGTGGCTTGTGCAAATAGTAGAATTAAAATCAGACATTAACGGTCCCACTGCATTGGTAATATTATCAAAAATGCAGGTTATTCTGTGAGCATCCTCTACTTTCCCAAGGTTATTTTTAAACCAATTTCGGAATTTATGCATATACTGGCAATCGCATGACCAAGGATTGCGAGAGAGACTTATTGCTACCAAATATGGATTCATCGTAAATTGCCACACTGCAAACCCGTAAACGTTATTCCCTTCCAAGCGCAGCACCTCTAAATGCCTCAACTCAATGAAGGTTCGATTATCGATATAATGTATTTTATTGTCTTGTAGATGCAACTCACGTAAACTTTCTAGGGGAGACAATTCGAAACCGAGTAACTCTTTTATATTGTTCTTTTCTAAATGCAACACTGTTAAGCGTTTTAGTCCACTAAATGTATTATTATACAAAGCGTCTATATTAGAATTATTTGCATAGAGAATTTTTAAATTCTTACGTCCAATAAAAGCATGACTTGATAAACCACCAAAATTATTACCGTCCAAATATAGTTCAGTAGCGTCCATAGGTATGCTGTTAGGTATTTCGGCATACCCAGCAGCAGAACAGTCCACAATATTAGCTGACCACGGTTGGTCATGATAGCACGTACAGTTTGTAGGGCACGTCATTTCACAATCACACGCGTCAAAATCACAACAATGACACAACGTAAAACAATGAGTTTTATATGTACACAAAAACTGAGATGATTCCGCTTCTATGAGGGGAATATAAGTCCTTTCACGATTATAGAGTAACTTGCAATAAATGCTTTCCAAGTCCATAACTCTTGGGTGTTGTCGCAAGTGATCCAGCTTGTTGATTCGTTGTAACCACTCCATGGTGCAGTCGCATTGAAATGGATTGCCGCCAATATAAAATTCGGGTAGAGGGCGCCCAGGGTCAACCGGAGTTAGCCGTAGCGCATTGAGATCCATACTAGTTATCTGATTTGCATACAGATCGACTCTCGTTAAATTGGTTTTTCCAACAAAAGTTTGAGCCTCAACTTGCGTAATTTGATTATCGTTCAGGAAAAGCAATTCGACACTGCTCGGAATAGAGAATGTGGATATTTTCGTCATTTTGTTGAAACTCGCATCTAAGGTTTGTAATCGTAGCTCTTTATCCAACCGATAATTATTTCCTAATTCTTTGATGTTGTTGCTGTGAAGATCCAGCCATTGAAGTCCAGGGGGGATAACGGCGTAATCAAACCATTCTATTTGGTTATCTGACACGTTTAGCCACAACAAAGAGGGGATATTTACAAATAAACCCTGTATATCTGTCAGTTGGTTTGCATCTAATCTAATGGCCTGTAAATTCGTTAATGTTTCAAAAGCATTCATGTCAATACGCTTGAGTTTATTTCGTGCTAGATTTAAGATTTGCAGTGATGGTAAGTCTGAGAAGATATCTTTGCTTATATTTTCTATTTTATTTCCAATTAGACGCAAACCATACACATTGTGCAGGCCGACAAAGCCAGATTCTTCCAATGACGTTATCAGATTTTCGCCAAGATCAAGAGTTCTCAGTAATCGCATATTTCTGAGCGCAATGGGCACTTTCTTTAAACGATTTCCATTTAAATTCAAATCTTGTAGAGACGATGTATTTCTGAATGCTTCTGGATGGAGCTCTTCGAGGTGATTGTTATCCACTGATAGTAGCGATAGCACATATAGTCCATTTAAGGCATAAGCATCAATATGCGAGATCTTATTGTACGACAAGATTAGTGTGTGCAAGTTATTCATAGGTGCAAACGTATCGGCTGCAATGCTTTCTAACATATTGTGCTGGACATTCAATATTTGTAAAGTATATAAGTCTTTGAAAATTTTCGGGTCTAATTTAGTTAATCTATTATTAGAAAGATTAAGTAACACCATTCTTATTAGACCGGTAAAGGTATTCTCATTAATCCAAGTGCTTGTCAAGTGATTATGTGATAAATCTAAGGCTAGCAACTGATCCAGGTTAGCGAATAAACTTGGTGATAAAACACTAATAGAATTATTTTGTAAGTATATTTCCTTTATAACTGGTCTGCAATCTCTGAACAAGTCTTGAGGAAGAGCAACAATTTTATTATTTGATAGGTCGATTATCTGTAGCTGTTTTAGACCGGATAGTGCTTTATCAGCTACCATTGATATTTCATTATCATGAATATGTAGCTCCTTAAGCCTTCGAAGTGCCATAAATCCATTTTCTGGCATAAGGACGAAATGGTTGTAAGACGCATCTAGTACTTCTATGTCTAAAGAACATGATGCATGTGAGAGAGATGACACAGACGGAGACGGTTCATCTTGCTCGCTTATAAGAGCCTGGTGCATAGCCCGTTCTCTAAATCCTAAATCACTGACATCCTGAAGTCGATTTGAGGATACATTCAAGTAAACTAAATTAGTTAGCGGGCAAAATAAGTTCTCCGGAAACGACCAAATATTGTTGAAACTGAGGTCTAACTTTTCCAACTGCCGAACTGCCGTAAAGCTTTCCGATGCTATCTCTAAACTCATCGCGGCCCACTCTGTGTTTTTCGTTCGAATCGTTAAATTTCGTAGATCTCTGAGTCCGGAGAGAACGCCGGGCGGCCATCTTCCAATTTTACAGTTATCCAAAACAAGTTCACGCAATTTAACCAAATGTGCGAAACTTTTATCGTTCAAAGAACTCTTGTACATCATTTCTTCATTGCACTCTATTCTTAAAGACGTCGTATGTTCTGAAGGAATGATACTGAAATTGGTAGTATCGAACTCACTGTTGATAGTTCGCAATTTACACGTTAGTGACACTTCGTGGGCATCATTCGGTCCTTTTAGCCACCACTGGCAATCATCAGGTGCTTCATATTTCAATGGCAAAGAGCTCTGATCGGCAACATTGAGTCCAATTGCAAACCAAAGTATAATTTGGCTAATGAGTGCGTTCGTAGTAAATTTAAATAGAGCCATTGTGGGGAAAACTAAATATCAAGGAAGAATGAAAACAGGACACTGTAGGCTTTGTGTCATGTTTTTTTCGTAGGTGTTTGTGTTTCACGTCCCCTCTCCGGGTGTGAATTATCCATCAATTTACGAACAATTCCGGTATCAATTTAACAAATAGTCCTTGTTGTTTGTGCACATGATGACACGAAACGATCCTGTGAGATATAGAGTCCTCGAAAATAATTAGTTGTTTTCACAATGTTCACAGTTTTTAATTCACTTTTAAAGACTAACTCTGTCAAATATATTTCTGTTGAGGTTCTAAGTTATAATAACTCGTCAACGTAACTTTGTTTATGTATAGCACGTAAGTGATAAGCGTATTTTCACTGAGACGGTCGTGGGTTCGGAGCGTCGAGTGGCGCGACCGTGCCTCGACGCTGCTACTAGTCAACTAAATTTGAGTGGAAGCATTGCAGTAGAGTTGTGTATTCGTTCAGTAGAGGGGATTGCGGCGCGGGGCGAGATGAGCCGAGCAGTGGCGAATGTTCACGACGCCTTATTACAATAAATTATTTTTTCTGAGCTTTAAGCGATCGACTATACGTATCTCAAACCGCAAAGTTTGAATGAGCAGGCATCAGCTGCTTGCGGGAGTTGAAGTAACTTTTAAATTAATCAAAATGTATTATTGCAATGGACTTATTTAATAAAAAATGTATACCTAAAACATGTGCACAAATTTTTGGTGTCTATCAAAAATTAATGTATTATTAAAGGAAATTTTTTAAGATTTTACGCATAACTAATATTTATAAAGTGTAGGTATTGAGGATATTTAAGAATCCTTACAAGTTTGGACATATTTCACACGATAGCATAAAGCCTTATTAAGTTTAGTCGTATGTGCAAAAAAACCGTGCATGGGTTAATAAAATTCCTTGCGTTTATATTCCGAAATAATTAGCTTAAAATTATGAGAAAGAGATAAGATATAAAAACCTTTAAAAACGCCGATATACCTACATATAAAATAAAGTCATGTGAGTTATACAATTTATGACTCGAGAACGCTTGAACAGATTTTTCGAATTTGTGTTTTAGGACTTACCTTAATTGTCGTCATAGGATTCAAAAGCACTCGCCTAGTTAATTTTTTATATATGGTAATAGTAGTTTTTTTTTGTTTAATCTGAGGGAAAAGCAACGGAAACCTGTGCAATTTGGGTGCCTGTGGGTTTGTGGTGGATGATAATTCAATGGAAACGTCGGTAAAATCGTCAAAAACTTTTAAAAAAGCTTTAAATATCTCTTTTCAAGAGATCGGCCTCTCCGATCCAATACGGCATCACTGCTGCAAACTCCCCGATTTAATTCTGGGGCTTTTGGGTATTCTTTCTCGGTTCGGGCGGTTAAGCTCTGGAATGAATTACCCCACACGGTTAGATATTGTCGCACTGTTGGCACATTTAGGGAAAAGCTGAAGAATCACTACCTGTCCATTATTTGAATATGCTGTCATTTGTTTCTCTCCTTTTTTTCTTAATGTAGTTTTGTAGTTTCTTAGAATTTGTTTAATTGCACATGTTACTCTGTTGTTAACAATTTCTCTTCACTTGCTTGGCTTGCTGGAAGAGATCTCTGGTAGATATAAGCTTGCCATTGTACGTGCATCTCTTCTTTAATGTTGTATGCCATATTTCTTTTTGTGTATGTGCAATAAAGAATAAGAATAAGAAAAACGAAGGAAAAGTAAAGGAAACTATGTCGACGTTATCATTGTCTTTAGTAATTTATGATGTGGAACGAAGTTCGCCGGGCCAGCTAGCAATATTATATAATTAGGAGATTTGTATTAATATAAAAATGTTATTTTAAAATATTACTTTGTAGTAATCTTCCGAAAAGCTAATACGATTTGGCAGCCTTTATTAAATCCGGTAAGTGCATTATTATTTCTATTGTATAACATATTCTGCTCAAAAGAAATCAAATTGAATTAACCGCAAGGTGAAAAGAACTTTGTGAGACAAGAAAAGAAATCCGGACGCCTTTACCTACAGGAAAGCGAGATTAAAATCAACCCTTTTAAATTCGAATTGTAAAATTAAAAAGCAACTATGGCATAAAAGTATTAAAAGCTTAAGGTAACAGAATTTGTGAAGGTTTTTACAAAAGAGTTCTGTTAACGCTTGGCAGACCACACTGGCTGTCGGGCGACGGAAGATATCATTTTAATCCTTTTAGTTAAGTTGACTATGAAAAGACAGATGCCTTTGGTCGTATCCGTGTTTTTCTTTTATCACTTAGCTGTCGCTTAATGGTTGACGTGACATAAATTAAAAAGTTTGTTAGCGCTCTGACTTTACGACAACAACATTTGAAATTTATGCGTCCAACTTATATAATGTAATACGTGTGGGTACTTAAAGGACATATAATATTAAATTTTTATAAATGTATATGCATCTTTTTAAATAATACTAAATAGAGGTTTTCTTTATGAATTATAATTTTAAAGTTAACGTTATTATTGTTAAAAATTAATGTCTTATGTCGAGAAAGATATACACATATTAAGAGTTTTGTACAAAATTGTAAATGCAGTTACATAAATCTGATCCATTTTATCTCAGGCTAATTAGAAATCTAAATCTCTCGTCAATTTACGTCTAGGTAGTTTCTACAGGTGTAACAAATTTTCAATATCGAATAAATGGTTTGCAGATAAATAAATTTATCTAGTTATTAAACTTAGACGCATTGTAAATTTAAATTAAGGCAGATTATGGTACGTACCTACTTTAGTTGTAAAGTAAAATTTTTAAGTTGTTATGTTCAATAAAGTAGCTGGAGATGTTACAGCTGACTACCACAAATTCCAAATACCAATCTGGTAGCCATATCATTCATCACTATGTCATTCATCACGGTAATGACAAAAACGTAACTGGTGACGTAATCAGCCTCATTCCAGATACATAACATGTGTTAACATTTTGTTATTTCACAAAACATCTATCAAGAAGACGCCGAAGCGTGTTAAAGTATTACCTCGGAGTGTTTTCACATCGCAATCTGTCAGTTCCAAAAATGAATAATGGCACAGCGATTTCGCTTATATTCGCCGTGGTCGATACTTACTCGATGATGAATGCACCAATCGATATGTTGACCGGTGTAGTTATTAGTAATCAAGCTTAATTCGTACGGTTACGATGCGTGGTTACTGAAGACGTTTTAATTTTAAGTCAATATCTGGTTATGAATCTTACTGTATACTTGAGTTCGCTTTGCATCTGTAATAAAATTGAAATGACTTCCTGACTGTCTTGTTCGCGCACAAGATTACATACTTCTATTACTGATGGGTCATTAATTAACTACTGAATAGATAGATAGGTAATCTGGATAGGTAATTGAAAGGCTTTATTTATTTCTTCGATTCTTGACTGAGTTGAGCTTATGATTTTTCGTTGATTGTACGGTGTAATCGGTGTTATGTGTATGACTTTTTTGCATTATTTTCTAATAAGAAATTCCAATTTTCTTACATTGACCTCGAATCGTTCAGTTTGTAACTTGAGGCCAGTAAAAATTTATAAATTGCTCGAAGAGTTTTCGTCGGCAAATGAATTATACAAAGTAGTACATCCCGTTTTATCCAGAAAATCACTAAAATTGTGTTTTGAAAATTACAGATACCCCGGCTTCTAGTTGGTCTACATCATGGTAAGTCTTACAAACTCTATCCTTAACTTACTACAAATATTAGAAAACATACAGTTTTTTAAGGTGGCCCATTAACATGCAGAAAGTTACATATCCATTTCAAGAGGTTTCGTTAGAAGTGTAGCACTTGAAAGTTTAAAGTGTTCTTTCGTCACTTTAGCATAGATACACATGTTAGTTATGTTTTTGATGACTATGTATTTTTGTTAACTTTAAATATTTCACAAACTAAACATTTCATACATTTGTATTGCTATCACTATTCCCACAAATTTAATTTCATAAAAACTGTCATTCTATAAGTTGTTAATCTACCATATACTCGTAGAATCGTTTGAACAAACTTCCCCACGGAAGTAAAAACTGAACTTATAAAACCTACTTCCTTCTTATTTAGTTTTTACATTTTGTGTTGACAGTCACTGGCCACCAATAATGCCGTATCGGTCGATCACAATGATCCCGACCCAAGAAGGGTAAACATGCCATTCAATAACAAATTCCATATTTCATAAAACGAACACCGTACAAAATCAAAATATATGAACCTCGACAAAATACATGAATCACTAAATTAATATCCTTGAAATCTAATCAAAGCAATTAAGAACGCTTCCTTTATTAATCCGCGTGCAGACGTCTCGTTTACTCATATGCGATTTCGGTATTATGCATCCTGTGTTTAGGATTTTTTTCCATTTTATAAGGTGTATATGTGACAAGGGTTGGGCAGCAATATTTCACGAGTTTAGAAGGCACCCACGCTCAGGTAGCAAACTTTATCACTATAAGCGTTGTTCATAATTTAAAAAAGTCCCTTTTCTTAAAAAAATATACTACAGACAGTGGAGTCGTTATAGAACTTTATTTTTACGTAAATAAATAAAAAGCTAGAATGTATAACTTTTTAAAGTCTTGATCTAACATTTCTCAGGTCTAACTACTATTCTACATTAAATTTTTATATCTTTTGCGTTACTATAATTTATATATATCACTCCATCGATAAAAAATCTATTAAAACCTGAAAAAAACTTAAATTTTAATTTTGTAACCTGTAAAAATTTTTGCACGAGAACACGATTTCATAGTAATTTTAACGTTAATCCATATAGAGAACTCTAAAGATTTTTTAGTCCAACCGAAATTCCGGACTAAACTATGAAACAGATAAAAAATAAGCGGCCCAAGTTGAGCTGTGAGTAAAAAATGACTACAAAAATATTAATCTTAAAAAAGATAAAGCTCAGTTCGAATACTTCTTTCTGCGATATGCCATCTTTTGTGCCAATTACAGGCTATTATTTTTTTTTTAGTATGTATTCCAAAGAGTTTTCGGTTTTCTTTTTTGAAAAAATGTCATCGTTCGTCGTTTAGTGGGCGGACTTGTGGACAACATTCGTGAGATAAATGATTGTGATTCTTTGTCATTTGTTTAGATCATTTTTAATGCAATTATCTATGTTCAAAGGATTTTTAATGAGATATAGATTTTTCTCTGAGATCTTCAAATTGGTTTCATTGCAAAAATAAGTTTATTGTTTTGTTATGCTCTATGTTTTTAGGTACTAAAATAAGTATAATAGTCCTAACTTAACTTTTCATAAATGATTTTGTTTATCTAGAGAATCAATAAGATGGACACGCAAACTCACATTCTCTCTCTCAGAGTCTCTTTCCATTTTCCTTAGTTCTTAGAGCTTGAACTTGTATAAAGGGAATCCTTTCAAAATAATACTTTATATGTAATACGGCATTGAAGCCAGATTCTTCTGAAGACTCCCGTGTCTTTTATATACGAATAGCGATTGCTTAAAATAAAATCGCATGGGAATCAAGTGAAATAAGCGTACAGCTTACAGTAAGGGGATCCGAGGCATGGTCAGGCAATTATTTATTCTTCGATCTAACTCGTTACTAATAGGCCCGACTTTTCAACGCTTACTGTAGGGTAAAGTTCCAGTAAAGGTAATTCTATACTTTTTCAATCGAATGATTCGTTATTTCATTGACAATTTTAATGTTTGGTAAAATTTCTTCACATATTTATATTAGGTATAATTAATATTACCGATCGCAGTATACAAACACGACATTAAAGCCACCAATAATTTGTTGGTACAAAATGACTAATAATAACATCTGTAATCCTTAATCATGCGGGTATATAGTAAAACTGAGTTTTACACTTTGTTTTTTACATTTTGTTGAGTTGGTGCACCATTGCACTTACCTATATACTTTTTGCTCAATACCTACTCGAGTTTTATTATAGTATTCTATACAAGCATAGGTACTGTAGTCACCCTCACAACCTCTTCCAATATCACCAACACTAAACTTAGGTAAGCTATGGAATTTAATTTGGTGAGAATGCACCCTAATCCTACCGCAAGTTTGCAGTGAAGATGTTACTTGCAGTAGTGACATAGTTAATATTATTATAATAATATGAATTTTTTTTACTTTTTACCATGTTTATTAAGTTCCTTGCCGTTATTCTAATTGTTTGGTTCTGTAAGCTTCTTTTTGATTCTACAAACTTTGTTATCTAGAATTTTGGGTCAGATAGATTGTAGCTAAATTAATGCCTTTAAATAGGAGTTTATATTATTAATAATATGGGTACATACCGATAACTAATTAGTCAATAAAATCTGTTTTTGAAATTCAAATACCTACTTAAATGCTTAGGATTGGAAAGCGTAAATTACCAACGTCACATAGTAATAATTGATTTTACCATTTTCTTACACATTTTCATAGAGAAAATCTATCGAGTGTCCTCTCTGATACTCCTGTTATCTATGATATGGCTTCTTGGCCTCTGTGCAGGCAAATTATTCCACTCCCAGCAGGGAATAAGGCTGTTTAACACGATGTATCGAATTTCTTTCACTCAATAACGATTTATAAGACGTGGCAGCAAAACAAATTTCGTTTAATTGTGCTTAGAAATTCCGAGCAGGAAAGACCACGGTGTATATTGAATTCCAAGTATAGGAAAGAGCTTGTAGGTAATTGCAAGGGCTTACTAAGATAACATAAAAATACCTTAGTAGCTCTAGCAAATATAGTTTTAGAAATATAATGGTCACTGACATAATTAGGTTATCTTAACTTAGAAGTAATTTAGGGAATATCATTTAAGTAAAGTTATTTTTCATTTACAAAAGTAAATATTTTAACAAAGATTAGAATACAATTTGAATATTTATTGTAAAGTAATAAAATAGGCGCCACTTTCACAGAAGCCTTGTTAGTCACTGCAGTATCCTTTGCATTCTTCCGTCAATTTGTACCATTTGAATAAGTCATTTATAAATTACAAAAGCTTGAAGATAAAGCCAAAGCAATCTCCGAAAGTCATACTTACCGACACCTATCATCCTAGACCTCAAAACTATAACGTTTGTCAACGACTCATAGTTCAAAATAACATTTTACGAATACATAAAGGATTTCCGTAATCTATCTCAGTAGATAAAAGATAAAATAGACAGACAATTCGGCATAAGTCCGGTGGATTTGTGTTACCTTCAACCGATAACACATAACTAAATCGCATCTTTTGTGAACTGTATCTTAAGAACATTAGGTTTAAAATTGCCTACATAAGATCAGTTACTAAGCCAATTGGCGATGCCGTTACAAAGACGGTATGTGTCGACAACGTAATTAGTTTTGTCAAAAAATGACGTCTTGAGAAGGATAACTAAATTGAGTTATTTGATATTTTCACTAAGCCGATATTCGTGGGTGAAATTGTGTAGGTTTTTTTAATCCTTTCGCAGATATTAGTGCCCACCACTTAGAGCGGTATGGCGGCGAAGGGTTCTAAAAGCCTTACTTTTTCTTTCCGTTTCATCTTTAACGTGAGTTAAACTGTTTTTCGGTATTAACATTTGTAGGTAAAATGTGTTATTATTAGCTTATTTTTTTATTAAAACTTAGGCCCATTAACACCATCAAATTATGGAATTTGACTGAAAGAGATGGCTCTGTGGACCTGCAATTTTAACTGTACACTACTTTTATTGATGCACTTTTATAAATTGTATATTTATGACATCGCTCCAAAACGTAGTGGACAAAACAATAGAAGGCTATAAAGTAAATAACAAAATCAAAGGTTCAAAAGTTGCCTCTTAATTGGTTGGTATGATAGTAATAATGGTGTCACTGTTACTAAAAATATCCTTTGATCCGAACTGACATGTCACCGTGTCTACATTGGTGTGGGCAATGATGTAATAAATGTGATGCTGTTATCTGCTCTTGCATTGAAAGTGGTACCTATAGTGGCATGAAGTAGCGAATATAGTGGTAACTATAGTGAGAGTAATGGTGATGCATGTCGTGTTTCTTCTGAATTTTATTTATCTACAGAAATGTTAGCATTTACATATCAGTTAGTATACTGTAGCAACAAAATTATTCATATTTGTCGAAAATTAATAGAAGGGATGGCGGTTCCAGAAAAAAGACAATCTACTTTGACAGTAACGTTAAAATGACTGTATACTTCGCAGCACCCTAAAAGCCTAAAAAATCTAGATTTACAAATACAAACGGAATGTTTCAAAAGAATCCAACTACAAATAGTGAGTAGTAGATACCGACTCTACAATAGCTGACACTCGATTCGATTCGATCCTTTTGTCGATCGAAACTCGACCGTGACGAGTTTCGTCATTGGTAACGGCTCGGGTTAAAAAACTTTAAATCGGTTACCGTATATATTTTTATTCAAAACCAGCTCATGTAGCCACAATAAATGTATCATATCGAAGATATGAAAAAACCTGGACTAAAAATTTGGTATTTTGTGGAAAGCATGAAGTTCTCTAACTACCCCAATGGGATATAGACATGAGGTTATGTAAGTATAGAATTTGCTTTATCAGACTAAATTAAAGTAACGTAAGTATTATAGCATTACTTTACCCTAAAGTTGCTCACATAATATTAAAGCTCCATACGATGAATAGAGCTTGTGAGTATATACAGGGTAGGTTGTTGATTTTGTTTGGTAAATGTCCCATTCTGAGCAGATTAAAAGCTTTGGGGTCATCTACATCGCCTTAAAACTAAAAGGGTCCATCCAAAATGGGGTCCTACATATTATATTATAATCTTCGGACCCAAGTACTTACTATCTAAAATAAGTATATTTTGATATTTTTTATCAGTCACATAAAATAACCTCCATTAAAATCAAGAAGATAACCATCAAAAACATTTAAATTTCCCATGTATTTCTAATTCGCAAACAACGATAGAAATCTAGTATTGTCAATAAACTTTAACGGTACGACATTCTTTTGTAGCACGATCTTAAAACTAGCCCCATAGATAAGGCAGATAAAAATCTCGTCCACACTCGAACCAATAGAATATAAACTGGATTCGAAAGTAGGTACATCTGTACGTATGTAGAAGTCTTAATTAAGCACAAAGAAGACAAGGTATCTGGCTACCGAAGAAAATACTCCATCAATCATAGAACGGTTGATTGATAATATAACGTGAATTACTGATAGATCGAGCTGCCAATGCGGGAATGCTCATCTCAATTTTATTTACATGTGTTTGTACTACTTGTTGATGTTGCCAACGGTAAAATATAGCTTTTGGATAATGTAGACCTTAGAAGACGAATTATAAAGCGAATATTAGTAAAACTTGACAATTATAAATTTTTATGTTGGCAGTCTTACATAATTTACTGCAAATTTGTGGCAAACGTAATTTATCATTTAAAAAAGCTCGTTATTTTTTAAAGCTGTCTTCGTAGATGTGTAGGTATTTTAATTTTGTTAGGTTAAGCTATACCTAAATAATATTATTATTTATTTTTATTTATTATTTGTCCATCGATTTCATAAATGTAGGTACTGTAGGTACTTATACTATATTTGCTCTGAAGAATATATATTTATGAGGGAGGCCTATATTCAACAGTAGAGGTAAAATGATGATGACGATGATCAATGTTTATCATACAGCTAAAACTCTAGGTAGTGCAAGTCCTCAAGGATAAATAATTCAATTAGCCTTGAATGATAAAAATTCATTATTCATATTCATACAATGAGAATATAGCTAGCGATTTGCCATGTCTAAAACTTTGTGCGTCTTTTTGATGTAAGATACGCGGCGCTAACGAACCGTCCAATATGATTGAAAATCATCACACAGGAATGATGTCCTAGACGGAAACCATTATAAATCATGCGCGTACGGCAGCTCATCAATAAGGTCGATTATTTGATAAATACGTTGAGAGCTGGTCAATCCTATTATCAATGGCTTGAATTATGCTTTATTTTCTAACTGGGCTAGTCAAAATATTGAATTCCAGTATAATTGATTTATAAATAGGCGATCCGCCTGATTGCGTATTTGGTGAATACCTCCATCTGAATCAGTAATTATTTTTGCATATGTACAAGATTTTTTGGTTTGAGTCAGTTCCAAAGAACTTTTCCTCCCACAATGGAAATAATCCTGCTTTTAGTACCCGCTGATATGAGGTCATTAATAATTGTACATTTTTATGTAAGTACCTGCTTGATTTTTTAACGCTACAAAATATTGATACACCGCCGATGTGTACTCGGACACAATTCAAATCAGTACAATACTCGGTATAACCAGACAAAAAAAATAATTAAAAAGAACAATTACTTAATTAGAACCTCTCTAAGCAGGTGTAGCCTCAAGATCACGATTACCGGACATCAATTCGTTACAAATTCGACTGTTTAGTTCCACCTCGTTGATTCAAGGACTCTCGAGCTCATTCTGAATACAATAAAAAGAAAAAATGAAACAAATTAACCGATTGAACCTGTTCCGAGGACCCCTAAAGAGCGGGTTCAGTTGAAGTGAACTAATTTATACCAGGCGGCGTCATAAACAATCTTGGATGGCTGCTCCTTAGATCTTTGCCATGTTTCTTTTTGAATTTCTCAGCCAAATTGATTTTTTAAGTTCTTCAGTATTGATAGTAAATATTTAGGTTTTATGAATATGATAGGTCAATCTATGATTTAAGTATAAGGTTATTAGTTATTTAGTATTTATTATGTTACGTATTATCACAATAAACCAAATCAAGTATAAGCTTTTAACCATTTTTTCTCTAGTTGTTCTCATTTGAGTTCAGAATGACAATAGTGTCCTAGTGTAAGCTGCTTTTCTAGAACACTTAGGTATATTATTTTAGCACAGGTTCAGCCGGCTCATTTCATCTAGAACTGGCACTCTCCGCTGATCCTCGAATCTCACAACTCATCATCTCAATAAAAATTACTGCGATACCTTCACTTATATATTGTGATGAATGTTCCTATTGGGTATACAGGATGTAACAAAAGGGGTATGTTAAGCGAAAAGCTATGTAAATAGCCCACTATAGAGAACTTATTTCCAAAATTTCAGACTCAAATTCACATTTTTATTTTTCCAGATAGTGGGCTATTTACATAGCTTTTCGCTTAACATACCCTTTTTGTTACACCCTGTATAGGTAGACATATATTTATTACATCAGTCAAATAGGCTTAAGTTAAGCAAAAGGATAGTATGTTTTTCAAATGTGTTCCTTTAAAACATAAAAAATTTTAAATTACAAATATAAAATGGATTACAAAACAAAAAATATAGTAATCTTGTCGTCATTGTAGCACCTTGATATTACAAATGTAATTTAATACCATATTTTATGACAATATATACTTTTAAATCGGGCTTATAAGGTATTTTAAAGAGATGTTAACTTCGTAAATGTTATCTTTGGTGTTGTTTATTGTATCACCCGCTGTGTTCGCGAAAAACTCATAATTGTCGCTTCGTGTATAAAAACATGCGAAACGTGTGACTTTAAGTGTACTTATTAAAGACTTATGACTGAATTATATTTTCACTTAATTTTAAACTTGGTCGTTTTATTATTAAAATTATTTTTATGCTTTTAACCTTCGTTTGAGAATGGTGATTCATCTCAACTGATATTAAAACGAGAAAATGTTTGTGTAGATACTTTTATAAGTTATGGTCAAGGATGTACCGAACAAGCTACCTACGGTAAGTAGAATGAGCTTTTCTGAGATAGAAATGTTAAAGTTAATTTGTCTCAAACTCTGTTTCTCTCTTTCGAAGAATAAGAAAATAAGGTAAGTAATGTAAGAAAATATATTATTAAGTAAATGGATGTCAAAAGTACTGGAAATTAGAGTTGTCGTTAGAGAGAAAAGTGAAATACAAAATACTCTTCTTCAAATAGAGTTTACTATAATATTGCAAATAAAGATCTTTTGATGTATGATAAAACTGACAAAGCTTTCATGTATGATAAAACTGACAAACAAAAAAAACATGTATCCAAAAAAACACTAATTTAAATACAGTATTTAGCTGTATAGCAGTACAGTTGGGTACATAAATTAGTTTCTGTTGGCGCCTTTTAAAGGTTTATTCGTCGGTCCCGCTTAGAATATTCCATTTCGTGTGCCAGTGGGGGGCTCCACCGGTCCAATCGTTTCAACAATTAATCAGGCTACAGCGGTGTCATCCGGCACCGGTCAGAACGCTCAAATGTATTGTGTTTTTTCCCACTCTTTTTATACGACTAGGTGTCGACAAACTGTGCAAGTTTTTGAGGTGTCCAAATGGATTTCAAGTCGCAAATTAAATGTCTGCTATATCACAAACGCAACGCGTTATATGTCTGGTTATTATAACCAGTGTTGACATCACATTTTTGTTGATTAAAACTCTGTGTTTTACTCAAAAGATGCCGGCATTTAAAATATTACGCTAGCAACGCGGACCACAAGCTTAGTACTTTCGTGATAATTCCGCGCTCGGAAATTAAACGTTGCGGCTCAGAAACGAGAAACTTTAAAATTAAAACTGTTAAGTTTATCTCTGTGGATTTCTTGACGAATTTCTTTGTGTCTTAATCTCATCATCAAGGAGGCAAACCCTTTTATACCAGCTTTCTGCAATTCACGCCTAATTCGAAAGATAATTAGATGTTTAATGCCTTTGTAGTATTCTTACCGGACGCGAATTGTTGCTATATCTGATAAGCGTTAACGATTCTTTTGTAAGATACGGTAAAGTCACCAGTTAGCTTTAAAATTAGAGCGACCAAAAAAAAAATTTTTTTTTTATTATTTTGTAAAGAAGATTTTGTAAGGTCTAAGAAATAAAATCTATGGCAAAATGGCTAAGGTAACTTAATAGAAATACAAATTGGTAAAGAAAATTGGTGAATTGGTATTATTAAATTTATATAAGCTAGCTACAAACTTCACTCTTTTATTTTAAGTTTGCATGTTTGTCGGTACCGAATATTTTTAACCGACTTCAAAAAGAGAGGTATTCGTCTGTATGTTTTTTTTTATTTTTATTTTTTATGTGTGTTACCTCAGAACTCCGTCATTTATGAACCGATTTCAATTTGTTTTTTATAGTTGGTCATGGTATACTTCCAGGTTGGTCCCATATTCACCACATCAGGATCTGATGATGGGATCTTGGAGAAATCGAGGGCAATCCTCGAATATTGTAGGCACATGTAGTCTGTTTTTACACTTTTACTGAGCGTTTTAGTCACCTACATATAAAACATAACATCTGATGATGGAATCTCTAAGGAATCTAGGGATATCCTCAAATATAATAGGCACGAGTAGTCCGTTTTTAGATTTTTATAGAGAATTTTGGTCAGCTACACATAATATAAAGGAAACGGGGGTCTGATGATGGAGCCGCCGAAAAACAGATAGTGGAACTTTTTAGTAACAAAATCCCCCAATGGCAGGGGAAGCCTACGTCCAGTATTGGACTGCAATAGGCGTATGAAGATGAAGATAATTGTGTTAAGTCGTGTAATTATATGTTGCGTTAAGCCGTTTCCGAAGTAAGATGATTAGATTATACAGGAAGAGGTAGACATGAGAATAACGAGATGACGGATAATAGGGATGACTGAAAGAAGAGTACCTACATATTGCACCGACCCCAAATGATTGGGAACAGGGCGGGAAGAAGGAGTGTAATTATATTTTGCTTATATATTGCCAGACGTAAAGTTTCGAAGCCTAGTCATTTCTCTCTTTTGTCATGTGGCCTATTTATTATTGAATATTTTTGTATTGATATCAATGGCTTCTGAATAACTACGTTCATAAATCTCACCGCACGCTTTTGAATTAACCTCGTCGAATTATGAATGAATCAAAATAAAAAGTCTGGACAAAAAAGGTTTTCTACCTTCTGTATTGAAATAATGATCTCATTATACCTTGCCAAATTGATAATAGTGTTATTATAAGAAGCGGACAGGACTATGGAATATTTTTTGATCATTTGTCACTTTAGCCTGCTGCTTGATGTCTCGCGGTGAAACTAATTTTGACGCTCAAATGAGTAAAATTTTTAAATAAATTTTCCTAATTTCAATTTCAGACTTGAAATGAATTGGTTTTATATTAGAGCGTAGAATATTTGGTATTTGTAACTCAAGAAACTTGCCATAATGTAGGTGAATATTTTCGTAATTTATGCTTCTTATGCATATCTTCTATGCTGCTCTGGGAGTGAAAAAAAAAACGTATAATACTACAGCTGCTTTTCTTCCCGGGCATACTGTACAAGTCAGTAGAGGGACATGAGGGTCTTGGTATTTTGTAGGCGATGGGCTGACCACCTGTCACTACTAACCGAACTTGTACATCTCAACTATATCCTCAAAATTGGTCAGAAGTGGCACTATGTGGTTCTATCGGCCCTTGGTGCTCTGCCTACCCCGTAAGGGATATAGGCGTGTTTATATGTATGTATGTATTATGCATATTTTGAAACACTTATTGATGTAATTTATTCAGTGTAATTTATGTCTGGATTGTAAACTTCTAGGTTAGATATATTATGGCATACATTATTTCCGCCCTTTATTATATACGTGCATTAACCTTAAAGTCAATTTAAATTTTAAACCCAAGTAATAATTCTCAAAATAACATTATATTGCTAATTCCAAGGAGTACTAATATATTTCTTTAGATTTATATGAAATATCGTGCATAAAATAGCTCATAAACTACACTCGTAAACGTATGCTACTAGCAAAGCGTTGCTGTGTGGGCTACTCGTACCTGGGCATAAAAGCTTGTACGAATACTAAGGGTCACAGTAACTTGAGATCCAGCTAATCAAAGTAGTAAAACTGGAATTTATCGTGTGCACTGTACCTTAGCGAGTTATTGTAGAGGCAGACTGCAATTACTCAACTTGCATATAACCTGAGAGTTAAGGTTTCTTTGTAAGGTCTATCGCTTTGTTTGTTGGTATTAAACTATGATAGGTTTCAAGATGTTTAAAGTTAAGTAAATAAATATGCTATAAGGCTAATAAGATCTACTTTTTCCTTTATCTCTGGTGTACAATGACTAATTCTATATCCATGAAATTACAAATATCTGTCTATTCGGTAGAAACTGTGAGCAAAAGAATCTCCGAATTGACATCTATATTGACATTCTAATGTTGATGGTACAAAATCTACATAAATTCAAGAAGATAATATTTTTCAGTCCACCCGATATATTATGTTGGGTATAGCCTTACACAAAAAATTACTACCATCCGTCTATTAACATTTTTTTCTGCAGACTACATGAACTAAATCGGGGTTTATAAGCTATAACGGATTTTTTGTTAGCTTAAACTCAAGATATTGATGTCTTATTTTATAAAACCCACAATTATGTTATCTTTGCTGTACTCTCTAACTAACGATCGTTCATTACACATGTCCATAGCCTCCAGGCACGATTTAAGCTATGGTTTGTCTGTCACTGTTTCGCCTCTTGTATTCACAATTTCGTCATGATCACTGCTCCACCCTTTTACCTCCTTATTTGAAAATACATTAGAATTCCTTATTAGGTTTTTGTCATTACCTGACTACCTATTGTTAGGGTTCCGTAGCCAAATGGCAAAATATGGAACCCTTATAATTTCGTCATGTCTGTCTGTCTGTTTGTCTGTCCGTCCGTATATCATAGCCACTTTTTTCCGAAACTATAAGAACTATACTGTTGAAACTTGGTAAGTACGTGTATTCTGTGAACCGCATTAAGATTTTCACACAAAAATAGAAAAAAAAATTGGGGTTCTCCATACTTTGAACTGAAACTATTTTTTTTTTCATCTAACCCATACGTGTGGGGTATCTATGGGGTTTCTAATATAATTTTTTTCTTAACTGAACAGTTTGCGCGAGAGACACTTCCAAAGAGGTAAAATGTGTGTCCCCCTGTAACTTCTAAAATAAGAGAATGATAAAACTAAATAAAATATATGAAGTATATTACCATGCAAACTTCCACCAAAAAATGGTTTGAACGAGATCCAGTAAGTAGATTTTTTAAAACGTCATAAATCGTAAATTGCAATTTACCTTTCATACGGAACCCTTCATGGGCGACTTCGACTCGCACTTGGACGCTTTTTTTACTATACCAATCGATTAGATTACTAATTAACACGAAGAATATTTTTTCAAAATCTGTATGGCAATAGATTTCAAATAGGTAGGTACATTCGGCTATTCTAAGTAATTATTTTTCTTAGTATTATAGATTCTTAGTCTGACCATGTTATGAATCCCGTCAAATTATTATAAAATGTATGGCAGTAGATCGATAGTACATAGTTTATAAGTTATACAAAGATATAGATATAATATAGATTTCTAAGGGTACCTACCTAGATTCATATTTAGTAAAAATTCCCTTTACACTTGAGAAAGGCACTAGAATCGATATAAGCAATTTCACTCTTTTCAACTGCATGAAGCATTCGTGGGTCATAAACTGCTACTACTTAGCCTTAAAACTCAGATTTGTTGAGATTCTGCTCGTAAATAGAAAAAATAAAAACTAAAAGGAAATGTAAGAAATGCTAAGATTCCGTTAGATTTCAATTAAGTGCATTTCACGGATGGTATGCATTGCTGTACCTACCTATAGTTCTAATAGTTGTGCTGCTTCTTTATATTAACATTATTGTTTAACATTAACATCAATGCCCATCTGAATTCAATTATAATTATAAATGTATTTTCAGGCGTGATTATAAGTGTATTCTGGAGTTATGAACGTACGTTCATGTCTGGAGTAGATGATTTAAAAATTGCTCGTACTCGTAGATATATTTTAAAGCATTCAAAAGAACCCTCGTAATCCGGGAAACATCTAAATTGCAGGTCAATTTGTTCGTGTATCCACATAAAAGGTAATCCTCTTACGTTCCAAGATGTGTCGAGTTTGGAAATAGTATCTTTCTTATAATATTGACTATATAGGCCCTGCTATGACACTTCAATAAAATAAATAACATTAACATACAACATTTTTTGTGCTATTGCATAGACCTTTAGACATGTTTAGCTATAGAGTCTATCTTTGACAAATATTCCATACATTTTGCTGTTAAACGTCTTCTCAAATGGTGTCAAGAGTAACTTAAACTTTGTTTTATAATAACACCCTAAAGGTTCATTTATGGCGAATTTCGATACTAGAGATCAAAAATATTCTCAGATTGTTTTTATTCCAAACTAGCGGACCCGACAGACGTTGTCCTGTCCCACGCCTTTGAACTAACGTCACTCAATTTGTTTTGCCTTCCCGGAATCTCTTTACTAATATTCGAACTTTCAAATTTCGAACAAATTGTTTGTATGGAAGTATAGAAAAGGGTCGTTTTTAGACATTTTTATTTTTAACGTATAAAAAAAAATCTCTCCTTAGAACCATCCCTATACTTCAAGGAATACGCTAAAAAAAGAATTAGCAAAATCGGTTCAGTCGTCCTCGAGATCCGCGCTTACCAACAAAATTAAGGATTCATTTTTATATTATAGATTTTAAATCGCACTGTCCGAGATTCTTTTTGATTTCTATAGGTAGTATTGACATTCACCATTCACCATAGGTGGTTTAAATGTAACTTTCTTAAGATAGGTTGTTTGTAATTATTTCCAAAGTATGTTAAAAGTAAAAAGGCATTTATTTTGAAAAAGACAATATACTTACAGTTGAATGTTTACTACATTAGGATAAAATTGTAGGTAGTTACGTACGAAAGAAGTCAGGCATACAGTATTTTTCTTATTAGAAGAAAGTTGTTATTACACAACCCGGTAAACTGTCGACTTTACCTCCAATGATGTTGAAATAAAAAGAGCTTTAAAAGCTATTTCTTAACTTATTACACGAGAAACACATTTACTTTCAGTAGGTAGGTAATGTTTTTAATTAGAGAAGTTCAGAGTTTTCTTTTTCGCGAAACTTGCGTGTAAGTTTTTTTTTCTAAAGTTAATTTGTAAATATAACAACTATGACATAAGTTTATTGAATTTTTTTTTAAATATGCTCCTTTCTATAACATACATCGCTTATGTTCAAATTATGTAAAAATTTGTCCATCTCAGTCCTAAATTTACTTTATGATCTTCGCATGGAGCGTATAATGACTTCAACTTAGAGGAGTTTTTTTAACCTTGAAATACCTTATGATACGAATTCTCCTAATTAGGTATTTGGATGTTTTTATTTTCGATGAGACCTACTTCCTACTTAGATGAAGTCGCGGATGTATCGCGTTGCTACTTTATATTTTCGTGATAATTAATTTCAAAACCATAATAGAGATTACAAACACATTATTAACATATTCCGACGGCACAAAACAGGGCCCGTATATCAAGCGGTAGGTCCCAATACAGCTTTAGACCGAAACTAGACTAAGCCTGACATAAAGCGTAGTGTATGAATGTTGTAACCCGAGACACCATTACACAATGCTCCTATAACATGCTCTTAAATTGTAGTGCGGTTACCATGCAAGTGCAACTGACGTTAAATTATTGTCGCCGTGCAACGTAACACCGCCTATGTGCGTACGAGTATACTCGATGACCAGAAGTAATCGAACTATGGCTGCAAAATTCAATAAACTTAGGTAAATAGTCAAGTCTTTTAAAAGGTTTAGCCACCGTTATTATTATTTTTATTAGCATCATATTAATCTGTCTACATTTACTTCTTCCCTACTACGCCATCCACTCTTCCGGTCCCAATCCTACCACATTAACTGCGTACTTGCTTGTTAGGTATACTTAGCTAAAATTAATCAATGCCTACTTACACTAAACACACGAATGAGTTTCTGAACTATGTCAAAAAGGAAATACCTATGTCTATCATAACAGTTTGTTTCAGCCGAGATTAGAACCCTTTTCGTAAAGCCCGGGCATCATTACTTCTGCGTCACATAGAGGCGGTTAATTTAGGCCATAGTGTATACAATTATACATGCCAGGATTAAGGCAAGTCCAGTCTATAGCTGTGAAGTACTTAGTTTCCTTTAGGCCAGTAGTGTCTTAGGTTGCCTTAACAAGTGTCAATGCGATAAAGTGACTAGACGAATGTGGTAAGAGATACAATGCGTTCTTATTTGGGTACTACGTCTTTTCATTTCGTACATACAGCGCTTACTATTATTATGTTATTGGAACAAAACAATATTTTGATGAGGTAAAACAATACACCTTGCTTTATGACAATATTTTGCACAAAGTGTATTTTTACTATGTTCGAAATAGCAATCGAAAGCTCTACATATCGAAATCATCAAAATTAGAAAGTATATAAGTATGTATAAGTACGAGTATGCACAGTTCTATAATAGCCGAAAATAACATGCAAATGTCTGTCTTATTCACGATCGCATATTAGTTTTCAAATTACCACGATGTGCAGTATCTACAAATGAAAAACCAAACACGATATTCGATTCTACAGCCTTGCCAATAGAGGCATATCCAAGTTCTGTAGCTACAAGTTCAAGTGTGTTATTTTTGTAATAGATATAATGACTGCGTGCGTAGTGCACTTGCTTTTATATTGAAAATGATACACGTAATCATAGAGCATAATATGTTAGTTCCAAATATAAAAAGTACGTTCGTTTTTTATACAAAACCGCGTATACGAGTAGAGGTCGACCTTTGATCTCCTTTAGTTCAACTTTTTTTTGTAGCATCATTTTCATATTGATGTTACGTTTATTTATATGGAAACAAGTTTTTTCCTACGTTTCTGTCCACGTTTAACTCTTGGATACACTAGCTGGTGGATAAATGTGCAATATGACGCTCATTAACAATGTAAAAGAGTCATAGAGACATACAGGGTGTTTTTTTGTGGCCACCTTTAACGAAGGGTACGTATTCTATACATGAAATAAAGTAAGTTTATGCCAAAAAAAATGCTGGGAAAAAATTAAATTCCTTGATCGTGCGAAATTTATAGTGTCTAGTGTTTATGTTAGTTTTTTTATAGACAGATATTAATTATTTTTCGTGAAAAAATCCTGCTACGCGCGTCTATGTGCATTTATGCAGAAAAACGCAGTCTATTTACTCAACTTTGGACCCTAATATTTTGGAAACCAGACACTTCCCAGGTATACTTCCATGGAGAAAAATGATCGCGATGATGAGGAGATTCCGTAGTTTTCGGGAATGTTGACGACCAAAAATCACCCATGACTCTACATAGAGATTTTCACTGTAATATGTAAGGGCAAGTAACATATCCAGTGTAACGTAGAATGATGCAGGATACTGGACAATGTTTCAGCATTGCGTTATTTGCGTGTTTTTCGTTATGTTGTGGGACAGTTTAGGCCTGAAAAAGGTAGAAAATTATGAATTCGTAACGTGGACTTTATTACATGGATTTAGGCTTATAAAGGGCGGTTTCTGAGTAATTCCGAGGCTAAATAAAATATATTTTTTCGGCATAATTCCTACATTATTGTCCCGGATCTCTGGAAATCTATACATTATGAAAATTATAAAGTTTATAAACAGATTTATTTTCGGATTTATCATATTTCTATGTATTTACAAGATAATATTTCAAGAATACGTGTTTGGTTTAATAACAGTTCTCTCGAGTTGTCTACGGAATATATAAAATGTAGAACAACGACTTCCAGAAGGATGAATTTCCGCAATTTTAAATTAAGTATTTATCCAATGGAGAACAAAATAAAGATGATCTACCTAAGCGTTGTTCATTTACCTACTTACATCTTTTAGTTATTCTGTGTTTATGTTATTACACAAGTTGTAAAGTGATAAATGCTGGTATCGCCTTGTACTTACCTACAGCACGTAAAGCAGTACTGAGTAGGTACTTGTTATACTGTGGTGAAGCTTACAGAAGTGAAATAATGTTATTAATACCTTTTAAATTTGGGCGACAAAAATCTAAATATGATTCGCCGGAGTCTTCTTTCATTAATATAAATAAATATTCACACACTTCACAACACATTGACCTAGTCCCACACTAAGGTCCCTAAGGTCTTGTGTCGTGGGTATTAAGCAACGGTATATAAATACATAGATAAGTATAAACATCCATGACTCGGAAACAAACATCGATATTCAGCACATCAATGTTTGCACCTACCGGGATCTATGGCGTCGCAGGCAGGGCCACTACCAACTACACCAATCGGCCGTCAAAGCGATTCAATTTAATTAATATGTAACGGTTATGTGGTTAATTAATACGTTTCCGGAAAATGCGCAGCATTTACGGTATTTTTGTTAATTTCGTTAATGTAAAAAAAACATTAAGTTTATAACCAACATCAGCTATAGTTTAGAATATTCATTTTAATACATATTGTTCAATGAAGTGTTATCTCCTTTTTAGATTTAATATGGTAGTGTGCTTATTCCTACCGAAACTGCGTTAAGCCGTTGCGATTTAAAAGAGTTTGTAACAAGTATAATATACATACTCAAAAGTACAAAACAATGAGATTTTTATGACAACTTAGTAATTTATCGGACTACAAGCCCAAGAAATAGCATCTTAGTTATATGTACGCACGTCATTACAAACTGTAAATTTACTTTACTAAAGCCTGACATTATTTTAACACACTAAATGAATCTAAATGATCAAGTTTTAACTGATTATTGCATTACAGAAATGAATAGGTAAATATCAGCCTATATTTATAATTTTCATACCATAACAGTCAAGAAATTCAAAACCAAAATGGCCGAAACTTCAAAGCTAATTATAATTACCGATACGATAAGAATACATTTATTCTCCGACCGTTACTTTAATTACAATTTTAAATGTGCAATTACGATCCGAAAACTTGGAAGGTGCAAATTGAGACAAAAGTAGCAACAAATTACTTTTCCCAACAAAATAATTTAAATTAATGGAAGCGCATTCTTAGTGCCGTTCGGCTTAAGGCGCGACTCGAAACGAAGTTGCAAATTAAAGCAGACGTTCCAATTACATTCCTTGCCTATTGTCCTTGTGCTACAAAACATGGTCTTGATAGTATGCTTACTTACAATTTAGAGGATATTTTGCATATCCGAGCTGGAGATCTAACTCCTTTTGAAACGGAAGCTAACTTAAAAGATGTACACAGAAACCTTATTCAAAAAACACGTTATGAATATGAATTATTATGATTTTTAGCATTAATAAGTCCTCATTTTATCCAGTTTTTTGTTGACTATCTGGCTGCTATTAAAGTAAATTAAGAAATCAATCTTGCTATTTAAGATATAATACCATAGAGGAATAACTTATTCCTGATATATTTAGAAAATTCTAATTAAACCACATCTAAATAACCTACGAACTAAAATTATTTGCAATAATAACTAAACCTACGTAAAAAAAAAACTAGAGCTACAAAATAAAATAAAATTTACAAATAGAAGACTCCTTGCAAGTCCTCCACCGCTGGCAATGTGCCCAAAAGGCCCATTAAACTAATTCATCTAAATACATTCAATCACAGGTTGTAAAATTAGCCATTGATATTAAATTTTTAAGAATAAAATCTAGCATATTCAAATTAACTTTGCATATAACATTGACATAAAAAATCTAAAACTGGAGCGCGCTGCCCTCGGATTTGCGCCAATACATTCCGTAATTAAGATTGAAGTCCGACTTCAATACAATGGAGGGCCAACGTAAAACAAGTTTCCGAATAGCATCGTAACTCTTGCAATTAAGTCGAATTAAAAATATAAAGTCGAAAGAAACAGCAGTTGATTAAGCGCCATCTAGCGGGGACCCCATCAATAACAACTGTTTAATTAAACACTTTTATTCTCGCTTGAATAGCTGGGACGCTAGTCTCAGATTTTAATTTGCTTTTTTACTCTTTATTTTTAGGGTATCGTGGGTAAAGTTGCGAATGGAATGCAAGTCTGTATGTATAATCTCATTTCATCGAATAAGTATCTTATCTTTTTAATAATCATAATGTTTACCAAAATTATTATAAAATTATTATTTTTAAACCCTTCAGTTTATGAGCTACCCCTTCACCTTCCTAGGTTTTTTGATACAAGCAGGTATACGAGTATACCTTATAAACCTGTAAAGCCATATAGGGTGGTAGCCATGAATCATTAAAAGACTTGGAAATTAAAAATCTTGCATTTGTAACTGCACATGATCGTAATCTGCAGCGCATAATTTTGGAACTAAGCTAAGTACAGAACTCTGTTACTGATTCAGTCTTACACTTAGGTGATTTTAAAAGTCGAGTGAACCCACTGGTAAATGAGGGTTGGACAAAGGTTGTGCTGTATTTGTATTGCTAAACCAGTACATTTTGTTTGCAATGCTTGTTTGATTAAAATTAAAAATATACAACAATCGCTATGAGTTTTGTTTAAAATACTTACAATGGCATGCATGAATTCTAAAGGCTAAGTTAGGGTCATATCCAGTTAAGCTAACTAACTAACTAACTACCTATACAACAACCCAGGTTAGAAACAAAATCTTTTAATAATAAAATAGTACCAAAATTACGGTACAATAGCGATGAGCTCCTCACTCGTGAGTCACCTCATTTGAGGTCCTCATAGCGGCAAAATTCGAGGGAGGCCTCATTTTAATTTTACAATACCTCACACCTCATCCTCGTTTTACATACTAAGATATTTATCACGGTCGAAATAGAGCTCCTATTTGCCTGCACCCGCAATCTCCTCACTCATTCTACAACTCACCTCATTCACTCACTGAACGAACGAACAGAAATGAAACATAACTCGCTCACGAGTCGAGTCGTCGCCGTCGTGGAGACTCTCTCACTCACTCACTAAATAATATCTGTCACGATTGTCTTATCAAATGTGAGGTGTTGAGGCGATGAGGTAATGAGTCGCGAGCGCGAGTTGAGGTTCATTAACATTCACTCAATCGATATCCAGTCTTATTACCCAAAAATAGAGTTGCTTTTGGTTAAATGAGGTGAACACCTCAAAATGAGGTGTACCTCGCGAGGAGAACTCGAGGTTCATTACCATTCACTAATTTAATATCCATTCTTATTACCCTAACATAGAGTTGCTTTTGGTTAAATGAGTTGAACAACTCAAAATGAGATGATCCTCGCGAGGAGAATTCGAGATTTATTACTCAATCAATATCCAGTCTTATTACCCTAACATAGAGTTGCTTTTGGTTAAATGAGTTGAAAACCTCAAACGAGGTGTACCTCGCGAGTACCTCGCGAGGAGAATTGAGGTACTCCTTCATCCTCGTTTTGATATGACGAGTTACCCATCTATACGGTACAAGTCATCAACAGTGCAGTATCAAGCAGCATTTCATGGCTGTTGTCCATGGCTGGTGCCAACTGCCAGTGGTCATGCCATTACTTTACTAACTGTATGGTCACAAATTGCAAAATAAGAAAAACCAAAGACAATGTAGAGCGATCTATACAGTACAAATTATGTATTAATATGTTATTTAATTTCGAAAATTACGCAGTTTTATTTCTACTCGAGGATTGAAACAAATTTTCAAATCTAAACAAATTTTATAAACATTTATTAGAATAAATTAAATTTTTAGATGAGTAGTTTTAATGATCTTCCTTCCTTCCTTGAACTTCCTTTGTTAATACTTAAAATTACCTATCTCATATTATGTCTACATATAGATATGCGTATACCCATTCGCATTAAGTCTATCACTCTATAAAAATCAGCATTAAAATGATAAAATTAGAATACATTTGAATTTCCTAAATAAATTCTCCATTAACAAAATTAAAGGTCGTATACATTCAAGTTAATGACATCCAGTTATCAATAATTTGTTCCTGTCTAGATACGAGCTAAAACAAAAAGGTAATTTTATTTTAACTAAAAGTTAGGTACTTATCCCTAATAATAAAAGAGCTATAAACAACTTTATGAATTTGTAGCAGAGTTTAAAATAGGGCAAATAGTTACAAATTTTAGCATAGTACAATCAAATTAGTAGTTTATCTTAGGATAAAAGTTCGAATTTGGTTAGATAGTGTACTCGTAAGCGCTAGAGTGCCTTCATAACTGACTATTTCATTTTTAGTTTCATAAAAATCCGTCTTCTTTTTAGAGCTCCACGGAACAACAGAAGGACCCTGTCTTTTAAAAGACGTGGATCGGGCCGTAGACTTTATTAGTTATTAGAGACCTGGTCTGATGCAGGCCATCACAAGAATATATCTTGCGAGATCTCTTTCCGTAAGAGTCATCTATATGATACAATGTACAATAGCAATTGGCCGCGTGGTGCCGGCAGAGTAGAATTCGTACCACCCCATGTCTGCCCGTGGGTATCGTACGAGACGATTAAGGATTTCCGGGAGGTGGGCACCAGCGCCTCCCGTGTTGACAACATAGTCCAAAAATACAAACTGCGGTCACCAACCCGCCTGCCCAGTGTGATTATGGGCAAATACCCCCATGGCAGTCTTGTGGCGTGCCCTGGTGGAGGCCTACGTCCTGCAGTGGACTGCAATAAGCTGATGATGATGACAATAGCAACGTGTGGCTGATCTTTTGCATTTGGTGCGCTATGCCAATCGTGGAGATGGAAGAGTTTTAGCTAGTTCTAGCTACTCCACTATGAGAATACAGCCGTGTGTAACCAGTGGCGTAGCTACCTAGGAGCTACGCGGGGCAATGCACCGGGGCCCTCAAGCCCAGGGGGCCCTCGAATCTTAATCATGAAATTCTCGGGTAGAGCTTGAATTTTCAAAAATTAATAGTCAACTTACTTGACTTGTGCGATAAATACAAAAAATAATCTCGCGCTCGCTCCGCTCGCACATCTGTTATGCTACCAAGCAGTCTTTCACTTTTTAATAATTATGAGGCTCATAAACTCCAAAAATTCTTGGTAATGTCTACTCGATTGTAACCTATTTCATGTTTTAGCAATGGACAGAAATTCTCGGTAGAGCTTGAATTTTCAAGAAGGTAATAGACAAGTTACGTGGTAAATACGAGAAAAAAGTTCGTGCTTGCTACGCTCTTGCATCTATTATATATGTATCTCAATTATGGGGCTCGTAAACTTAAAAAAATCTTGGTAATGTCTAGTCACGTAAAGAGAAGATAGTCAATAAAAATTCCTCAAAATCTAATTAGTTAACATAGCCGTGGGCCCCATTTTTTTATTTGCCCCAGGACCCCTAGTTACTTAGTTAAAATTTTGTGTTTAAATCATTACCTAAGGCCTACTTAAACGAACTACACAATTTTTTTTTCATAAAAAAAGAAAAAAAGTCCGAAAATTTTGGAATTTTCCTGCGTAAATTTTCACTGATTTTCGCCTTAGAATCGTGGTCTCCATATCAATATTTGCCTGGCTGTCACAAACATCCTATATAACACTATATAAATCTACCTACTAGTTTAATTTTACCATGAAACTAGTTACTGATATGTGGTGCTGGGAGGTGTGCAATATTTCAGGGTAAATTGAATTAAAATTACTAATAAATTGCGTGCCAGCAAATTAGGGAAAGTAATTATCCTTTATAATTATCCAATAATTCATTATGTACACTGACCTGCATTGTACGGGTTAAAAAGATCAATGTTTTGTAAGCAAACAAGAGCTCATACTACACCCTTAACGCAATGTAGATAATTTTTTTTTTTTATGTTATCGATGGGTACCATTAGTTGGTTAGTTTTTACTCATATAATTATTTATTTTTTTTTCTTTTCTTATTATGAATATACAGGGTGTTTTTTCGTTTCCACCCTTAACAAAGGGTACGTACTCTATACATCAAATAAAGTAAGTTTATGCCAAAAAAAATGCTGGGAAATGATGTAAATTTTTTTGATTTTTTTTAAATTACTAGATCGGGCGAAATTTATAGTGTCCAGTGTTTATGCTAATTTTTTCATAGAGAGATTTTAATCATTTCTCGTGAAAAAAATTTGCTACACGCGTTAATGTGCATTTATGCAGAAAAACGCAGTCTATTTACTCAACTTTGGACCCTAATATTTTGGAAACCAGACACTTCCCGGGTATGCTTCCATGGAGAAAAATTATCGTGATGATGAGATTCCGTAGTTTTCTGGAACGTTGACGACCAAAAATCACCCTGCTTAAATAATTATGTAATGTTCAAATTGTAATTTCTGAATGAGCAGGAGAATATAGTGTTTCATACCTAGTAGTATAAGTAGGGGCGCTAGTGTGAGTACTTCACATGTAATCATTTTATAAATATTATGAGTTTCACGTATGCGGTGCAACGTGGTTGGTTGCACGTGCTATTTATGTGTTCGTTCACTGGTTGGAAGTAAATGGATAGGACTTAATTATTAGTATTTTGCCACTGTCGTTTCTCATAGTTACATCATTAGTGCTTAAAATCTCACTGCAAGGCTAGACTTATACGAGTATAAGCCTCTCGAAAAGTAAAGTGGGTAATTCGCCGCAAATTAAAAATTTAATTTGTTTTTTTTAATGATTTTTTATTTATTATGTAGTCCCATATTTCAAGGAGGTTTATTTACTATGCTTAGCATGACTTATGACAAGTAGCTAATTATAATGTTTATGTCGAGAACAAAACGACTAAAAAGTTACAGTTAGTGCGTTTGGGATAATACTGAGTTTTAATCATGCTTGCTGCACTTTTTTGCAATAGTCCCTTTATTGAGTATTAGTGGAAAATTTTACCACACATTTTCGTTTATATAAAAAACATACATACATATAATCACGCCTCTATCCCTTACGGGGTAGGCAGAGCACCAAGGGTCGATAGACTTTTTTTTTCACTCCCAGAGCAGCATAGAAGAATCAAAAACATATTTATTTTTTCATATTCTTCTAAAAAATATATTTTGCAAATTTTCCATCGACCCTTACGAGCACATTACTCGTTATTTATAGTTCCCAAAAAAAAATTACAATTTAGTAACTAAATAACAGTCATATCCACCGTAAGCATACCACAATTGGTAAAATTTCCAGGTAACTTGAACATTCCGACGTCGAGTAGCTTACTGAAAGTGGTTTCCCTCTGAATTTGCATACGCTGAAAACATTTAGAGGTTGGCATTGTTTATTCCTTTGCTATTAGACAAGCCATAATTTTGTGGAATTTTTACAGAATTGATTTTAAATTTTAAGTAAATTATCAAGACATTTTTGAACTTAATGCTTTGAAAAAGAAAATAATTTAAAAATCCTAATAAAAGAACATGTCTGGAAATAAATAATTAAAATAAAAGTATATATTCACACACTTTATAGGTACATTAACCTAGTCCCATACTAAGATTCAGTCAGTGAGTGTAAATTACTCGTACTAACTGTTTAGATACATCATTAATCAAAAGGTATATTATATAAAAAGTTTGTATTCGTTTAATTATAGTAAATTAGTGCAACGCCAATGTAGCTGGTCATATATCTGCTATTGACTCGTCGAGAACTGTATACCTACGACCACGCCCTCTCACAATTTATGGTAATAACTTGCACCTTATGTTGCTAGGAGAAGGTATAAACCGTGTTAAGATAATTAAACTTTCCTATAATAACCATCGGTTTATGATTTTCTAACAAATTTATTATATTTGTAATATAAATATGTTTTGTTACACTTGTAAAATAGATAGATCGGGCTATGAGAGTGAGGGAATAGAGAGTGCATCTGTGTTTGCGCACACATTTGTGCACTATAATATCTCCTGCGTACCTGGCCAATCTCCATAGAGATTGATCGCCTTGGCCGAAATACGGTCGGAGATCATCATCATCAAAATAGATGTAGAATGTTAACGCTTAATACTCAACTTCTTTCTATATTAAGTGGCTGATCATGCGTATTTGTTTCCTTTTTATATGGCAATGCCCTAATACAATATGCAAGTCAAAGTATATATAAACAGATGTGTAGTTTTATCCAGTCCAGTATGTACTTATAGTATTGCAAACATAAAATCAAGCTTTTGTCCCAGAGGAGTATCACGAACATCCGTCTGCTACGGTCCTGACACACCTCTTATGCTTCCTCTTCTTCATGCACGCCCCTGTGTTCCCATTCATTAGGGGTCGGCGTATGTATGATATAAATTCTTCAAAGCAGAAACTATCAATGCAATGGAAATAAAATCTAAGTTAACTTTAATGACCGGTCTATGTACGACCAACATTAGTGCACCAACAATAAAGAAACGGGAAATGAAATCTCACGATCATCTATTACGGATAACAGATCTACCAAATTAACAGTTTATGTGATTAATGCATACTTGCTCCAGTACGAGTAACATCTTAACATAAATGATGTATATGTGAACGCCCAATTACAAAGTCGGTAATTATAACATAGCTAAGGCTAATGTGATAATCTCTAAGTACAGATGATGAGTTCATCGAAACGAAAGTTCGGGCTTGTGTGATTATGATCTTTTTTGAAAAAGGATAAATATAGTACTTTTGCTACTGTAAACTAAAGTCTAAACGTTAACCTTTTATACCTATATTATGTCAATGTTTTAGATACAAATAGTTGAGCTTCTCTAACTCAATAACCATCATTGGTGTCTCGATTGCTAAAGTAAGTAGGTAACTTGTCCTGACTGAAAACAACTGAAGCTAAAACCTGATATTTTGATCGTGTCTTCCTATTGTGACTTATAGGTAGAAGAAGGGATCTTCCAAAATTCGGAAATAACGGGAATTCTAATTTTTATGCGGACGAAGTCATAGGAAGCCGCTAGTTATAAATAGAGTTATAGGTACTCAATTGCACGGTCATACGGGCACAAATGTACAACAAATCAAATGAGCTACAAGCGTCAATGTAGCTGTACCAAATCCCACTCATTTTACCGTAATCAAGAGCACATCTAATTGACTGCTCAAAACGCTGCATTCCTGAGCCATCAATTAGCTAGATTTGATCTCGTCAAGATCATCATGACATGTAGAATCATATGAAATCATTGTGACAGATACCGGGTCCAAACTTCCTGAGAACCAGTGGATTTGGACTTTCTATGTCCCTATCTCGTGAGATCTAAACGTCTTTGGTCAAGTCCGTACGAACATTGATTTTAATGATAACTCGGGTTAGGAACAATCGTAAAAACCCTACGATATGTTTAAAACCCTACCTGTTGCTTAATCCTGTTTTATATTAAACAAGAAACGGTTATTTATGGTGTGCCGATGTATTTCCCGAGCACTACAACATTGGTCTCTTCAAAGCTAGATTGAATAGACACTTTCTAGGCAAACATGTACCACCCTAGGCCGCATCTTGCTTAACATCAGGCAAGATGGTGGTCAAATGTTTGCCTAGCTAATTGTAAAAAAAATATATATATAATCTTATATAATTCAATAACTAGTACTTACATTTTCATTGCATAGAACTCAGGCCAGTCCCAACAGCATCCTGCAAATGCCTTGCTGATAGATATGATTCGCCTCTGTGGCGGTGTTTCGTGCGGAGGGTTATCAAGTAGCCCATGATCCTCCCTCAGCATGAAATAGCTGTCGCGGGGGCTTTCATAGATTTTAAACTAGCACCATTTTTAGTTTTATTTCATTTATTTTAACTGCATGCAATTTGAATTTTTAATTCTTATTTCAATTAATTTTTTAATGTTTTTATTTATTGGCACATGTACGGTCTCAATACCTACCGTACATTTCCCGACGTTAGCAGTTTTAGTTTTATATTAAAATATATGATAGTCGCATAATAGCAGCGTAGCAAGTACGTTATACATAAGAAACAAGTTTTGTGTAGAAAATAAAATCAATTAAATTCACAAGGATTTATAATTTATCATAGTATCAAGTATCGTGCGATAATAACAAGACGTCATACGACAGCACACATTATGGATCTCGGTCTGAAATAAACGATTTTTATTTATTTATTTTATTATATTTTACCGCGTGGTGCCGGCAGAGTAGAATTCGTACCACCCCGTGTCCACCCGTGGGTATTGTACGAGGCGATTGAGGGTTTCCATGAGGTGAGCAGCAGCGCCTCCCGTGTTGACAACATAGTCCAAAATACAAACTGCGGTCACCAACCGCCTGCCCAGCGTGGTGACTATGGGCAAATACCCCCCATGGCAGTCTTGTGTCGTGCCCTGGGGGAGGCCTACGTACAGCAGTGGACTGTAATAGGCTGATGATGATGATGATAAAAATCGTTAAGTTTAAAATAACATTTCAAGTGCTGTTTCATGGTTATGGATCTCAATCTGAAATAAACGATTTTTATTAATTTATTTTATTATCAGGTTTATTTTATAAAAATCATTAACTTTAAAATAACATTTCAAGTGTTGTTTCATAGCACTTTTACCTTACTTCTTCATAATAAATATTTGTTCTTTATTGTATGTGTAAAATAGCATAAAAAGCTTGATAAGGCACTGAAGAGTGTAGAGTAGATACTAACCATCCGCTGTTAATTTCAAGATAAAACAATAATTAAAAACCATTATTATAACGAATCTAACAATTATTACGTAAAATATTATGAAAGATAACATTCTGCGGCGCCTGTACAAAGGCTGGAACTGAAGATTTTATTAAACCTTACCTTTAGCCGTCACGTTTTATTATAATTCAGACCTTTATTTATATGAATGTTAAAGGCTGTTTTGATATTGAAACGTAAACCGTTGCGTTTTGATTGTTAGCACATGGTGTGGCCATTAAAATTCCCGATCGTTACTGTGCGTAATATAACAATGTAGCTGAGAAATTTCTTTTGTTTCTCTTAGCATACTAGTAAAGATATGAAATGAGTGTTAACCCTCCTTATGCCTACGATAAAAAAGTCTTATGCTAACATATTTCTTTTTCCTTTCATCACACACTAGCAACCCGCCCCGGCTTCGCACGGTTGCAGTGCTGATCCTAGACCTATACATTATAAACCTTCCTCGTGAATCACTCTATAAAAAACCGCATCAAAATCCGTTCCCTAGTTTGAAAGATCAAAGCATACATAGGGACAGACAGCGGCTAGCGACTTTATTTTATAATATGTAGTGATGATGAAATGCAGATCCAATCCGCCTAATGTAGACTAAACATAATTGTTCGTTTTCATACAAATTCTTATTTGGTAATCAACGAATTTACAGATTTATCGCGGTCTCGTTTATTGCAATACTCTTCTTACTGACATCATAAATGTGAAAATACCTCTGTCTCTCTGCCTGTCCGTCTGTCTGTCGCGCTTTCACGACAAAATTGATTTAAATGATATTTTGTACACGGGGAGTCTCTTTTTCTGCAGTCAACGTGGACAGAGTCATGGGCCATAGTTGAATATTTATAATGTTCCCATTTCCAAAAAAGTTTCCAAAAACAATTGGCTTACGTTCCTAAAAAGCACAATTCATTCCACCTAACCAAACAATTTCTATTAATCCGATCTCACGCACCGAGAAGGTTAAAGGGAATCCCGTGCAATCGCTATTAGTATACAAAGTAATTACGTTTGAATTATATCGCCTGAGCCGGGATGCGCAGGCGGCGGTAACAAGACAACATAATGATACGAAGCAGCTTTGTCTGTGTGTTTCGCCACCTGCCCAAACAGGGCCAGGGATGGGCTTTGTCGATATTTGAAGCCATGGTTTTAACATAGTTTCCTCTGAAGTACACTACCTACATACAGTACGTAGCGATACGCTATGGATGGATATCTTGATATCAGTCGGTTGTCTTTACAAGACGGTTTTGGTGCAATGGTAGAGGAATCATACCTATTTTAATACAATATTGTTATAATGTAAAAAACATGTCATGTTTTTTACATTTTAACAATATTTTGTTGTTTTCTGTAGTTAACGTAGTTTCGCTAGAAACAGCGTACTAACTACTTTATACTTAAATGCACTACATAAACAGCCAAACTTATTTATGGAAAATTGGTGTTATACATTTACTGTAATGTTTTGTGACTGTGTTCCACAAAAAATGTGCTAAAAATAACTTAACATTTTTTTGTGTCATAACTAACATCGTAAAGGAATCGAACAAATTCGAATACGCCTTCTACAAGACTGTCAATTAGCATTTAAATGAATGTAACAACATTAAGCAAAAACCTATCGACAATCGACAAAAAATCTCGATACATAAAAAAAAGTTCGACATCCTTATAATAGCACCTTGTTAGTGGCTGTTGTTCATTCGCGCGAAGCCACGAAGGCTCACAATTTGAGCTTCAAAGGTGTGATTTCTGAATCCCAAGGAAGTGTTAAGTAATTATTTGTAATCGGTTCACTCTTGACGATTAAAGTTGTAAAAAATGTGTGCTAAGTACCCTTTTGGATGGACAGAGTGAGGGTTTAACTAGCGCGGGTAAAATTTTGGAGGAAAAACATAGTATTTTGGTTAATAATCTACAATTATCAAACCAATATTTAGGTTGAAATTTGTGTTTAGTGTATAATAATTTTTGAGGTCTGTAAAAATCGAGTTTGTTAATACATATGTCATTACTTAATACACAGATACGAGTACATAACATACATAATAAATAATATAATATATTTTTTAAATGTACTTATGTGTCTTTGCATTTGGCAATTCGAAAAATGGCTAGTGTTATTTTTAATAGTTTAATGTGTGTTAATTTCAATTTCGTCGCAAACCTGACTGCATCAAGTGCTTAATTCCTTTATTGATTTATAATATACAAGCCGTCTTATTAATTTATAACATTAAGACTAAAAATGGTGCTAATAGGGGATAAAACAATATCTTAGTAAAGTATAGCACGTTACTGAATGAAACTCGGTGGTAAAAGCTAGTTACAAAAGTATTCAGCAAACTTGTGACCATAGTCGAGCAGAACCATCATTCATTGACTGTCTAAAGCCACTATCTCTCAAACCAGTCGCTTACCGACACATACAGCATGTATAGCCTTTCTTTGTAAAATTTATAGCTTTTTCATGAGCTTTATTTACTTTTATAGTGCCTGATGCCGTACAAGTCTCCCTATAAATTACTACTATAAGACGATGCTGGCTAGCTGTGAATAACATTTTCCTCTTATTATGTTTTCGGATATAAATTAGAAAGATTTATTTATCTAATAGTAAACAAGCTTCTCCCTATTTTGGTCCAATGGCGACATTACTTTGTACATTTTACCTTTAATTCGTTCCTGCCTAAATTTTTAGTATCCTTTATATTTAACTAGCTGACACGGCGAACTCTGTTCCGCCTTAGAGGCATTAAATAAGCATATTTTGGATTTTATTAAGTTAATTTTTTTATTATAAAATACAAATAAAAAAGGAGTTTAAAAATTCAACTGGATAGTTGGTAGCTTCTTTGCCACTGGTGGCTTCATCTTCATTTATTACAAAGTCAATACCTATATATTTGAATGAATGCATTGTTCCAATGATCTCATTCTGAATTTTGTAGTTTAGGTTTGGCCTTAATGTTTAATTTTGACCTCCACTTACATAAAACATTGTTTACTGAACTAAACTTAAAAAGAAAATTCGAGCCAAATGGGTCTAAATCTGGCTATATAGTATTAGGTATGGTCGCTGTATTTACTCATTGGATAAGGAGCTGAGAAAGAAAAGTTGGGCTCTAGGGTCAACTTCTAGTTCACATTTTGCGTAAATCTGTCAAAATAAAATTCAGTTTAACATTATATAGGTGGGTATATATATATATATATATCAGCTAAAGTTTTCGATAAGTTTATCTTTTTAATTAAGCTAAAAGTAACAACAGATTGGTTAACAGCCGGGACCTATTTGCGTCGGCGATGTCGCGGCGATTGTCCGAGATATAAATGTGATTGTTATCGAGTAAATAATGGTGTGTAACCCCGAAGATAAGGCACTGTTGCAAATTAAGTTAACCGGATAAAATTTTTAAGGGTTCTGGTACATAAAAATACCTATCAGTTCTTATAAATAAGTTGCCATGAAATTTCGTGGTGTTAATGGAAAAACATTGTTTTAAGATAAGAATTTATATTTGCCACCGTTAATTACATTCATTATTATAAACTAGTATAAGAATTTAGCATTTTGGTATGGCGATTCGATTCTGTATGATCGAAATCCACTCAATAAATAGAGAGTACTGAATAGTTATCAACGTTATTAATTTCCTTATGACAATTTATAAGGCTCATGGCATGGTCCATTTTTCAAAGTCGAATAGAAAAAAAAAACAACTGCAAAGCATGTTATCCCATTTCACTGATCTATTTAGTGCTAATAGCTAAAATCTATTTTGTGCAAGCACACCTTTATGGTATATCGTTAGAACTAGACCATAATTTATTTATTTATAGGGTCTAATAAATAGTAAATTCATCGATCAGCGGGCGAATAACGGGAACTTAGTGATTATCCCCAAAAAACTGGTGCGCATAATTGATAGGCCATATTGTGGTCGAAAGCTATTGTAGGATTTATTGTTTTACGGCATATTTTTACTATGAAACTCCTTAATTGGCCCCCATTTTACGCCCGCCGGACCTCTAATTTATAAAGGCAAGCGCAAGTACATATCAAGATTTTTTTAATACACACGAAGGTATTTCGTCCGACGCCATTGAAGTTAACAAGGTACGCATCATATAATTTGGATGAGAACTCAACATTGTTGCGCAGCTGGCCTGCGAACCGAACAGCGAGTAATAATTTCCACATTTAAAATAACAGTTTATAAGGATAATCTCAGGAGGTTGTATAAAGGTTTATTGGTACGGCGTTAGGCGGTATTAACAAGCCTCCCAAAGGTCGTAAGTTGAGATATGGGTGTAATTTGTGAATTAAGACCCAGGACTCGAGAGTAAATGTTTGCAACGGACCCTTTAATTAACTTTTATTTAATGCACCGCCGTTATTTGGACATCCAAAAATTCCGCCTGCTCCTTATTATTGCAGCTTACGGGTGTTCTGCAACTTAAATTAATTAATTAGACGTTATTTTATAACAAAATTTGTGATCTTAAAATGTATATAATTTTCTGTGTATGTGAATATGTATTTAATAATTAAATTTTATTATTTGATTACTTTATTTTCAATCGCCAGCGGTATAGCAATTCGCAAATTTCAGTCATCAAATTTATAACGTTGTTATCATTCAGTTAGGAAGGCTTTATAGCTTTTATAGCATTTTCCGAGTTGTGCTCATAAATAATGCGCGTATAAAGTAGCATGGCAAAAATAACAAAACAGTCGCTATTCATATTAAACAAGTCCTAACGGACGTATCATATGCTGAGATGGCGCCACTAGGCACACTATGTAAAATATGCAGGGCAAAAGTCAGTCACGAATCGTTATGTTCTTCTGATTCCTGAGGCTCTAGTACTTGAGACTGTTCATGCGCGATCGTAAAGGATCCTATTGAGTCGTGTGAAAGGCAGGTATACTTAATGCATTCGTTTTAGAAATACCAATGCAGATATTCATGCGGAGCGATAAGTAACGAAATGTAATTTAATTAATGGACTTCAGTACGTACAGGTAAACCACGAAAAATTTGCGCCGCTACGAGTTCTATCCTAATGTAAGTAGTAGTACCTAGGTACTTACTTCAACCAGAAATTGCATTGTCTTTTTAACAATTATATATAACATACATATAACAGTTTTTGTTATATAAACACGTAATCTAAAAATTTGCTTTAGAAATTCCCAATATACACATTCATACAAGAAAAAATGTTTTAAAAGTAAAACCATCATAAAACTGAAAAAATGAAAGCGACGCTAACAAAAATATTATAGTTCGACAAAAACAAAAACCTTGGGCAATATTCCGGACAGGTAGCGAACGAGACAGACGACTTCTGTGACTTATTTTGCTTTTCCTTTCAATAATAAATTGTTAACTTGTTATGACGAATGTAAATATTCCAAGTGCTTAATATTTTAACAAAAATGTTTAAAAGTGAAACCATCGTAAAATAATAAAACCGAAAGCGAAACCAGTTACGCATTGTCAAATCCTAATTGTAAAATCCTCGGACGACATTCCCCAATAATTCAATAGAGAATTCAAACAAAGCCTGCAATCGCAAGTGGATCATAAAGCTGGCGCTATAAACATTGTTTATAAAACAGTTCGGGTTACTGAGACGCAAACAAAAGTTTTCGCCGAAGCCGTGGCACCCTTTCGGCTTCCTTAAATTGTTATGGCGGTAATAAGCCCGGTGAACATGTGACTTTTATAGGCGGCAGTTCACTCAGTCTGGGGACAGCACATTTTGTCACCGACACAATTACAGGGTACGCAGTGGAACTCTCCGTACGGACTATGACGCCATTTTTATTATCTGAAGCGGATTGCTTGGTATTTTTCGCAGAATGTTTTTATGTCTAAAATATACAAGTAAGTCTGGACTACAACAATAAGCCATTTTGTTTTATGACTACTGAAGTTTACATGGTGTGAAATATTTTGGTAAAAAATTATTAATAAAGAAAATGGAAAAAATTCTTCACCCGAGTGGGAATCGAACCCACGCCCACTGCAAACCGTGCCAGCCGCTATAACCACTAAGCCACCGGGTCAATTACTTGGATGACGAACTTTACCATCTCTTTTCTAAATTACATATTGGCAACGTTATTCTTCATCCCGATAGCTATACACTAGCCAAATCTCGGCAAACAAAGCTGAATCCCTCAGCACAATGTTTAAAGATGAAACGATCAACCATATCCTAACGGATTATATTAATGGAGAAGTGTTTTTATAAATTTATCTTAGTCAAGATATTATATATTATAAAATTATTAATAAAGAAAATGGAAAAAATTCTTCACCCAAGTGGGAATCGAACCCACGACCACTGCAAACCGTGCCAGTTTATAATAGTTAAATCACTTCAATGAAAATGATTTTGTTAAAAACTTGTCAAAATATCAATCATTTAGTTTGATGTTGCTATGTTACTTGGTTCAGGTAAGTATAAGATTTGAGCAGCATTTTGTTGTAGGATCTGTGGAATAAGCGTTTGCTGTTGAAGTAATTATAAAGTACTAATAACAACTTTAAAATGCTCGTACTCATTTCTGTTTTCCTGCTCGTACTTACTAATTAGCCCAGAATTTGTTAACACAATGTCAAGTCGTATTATAAGCGGCTAGTGAACTAAGATACAATTGGAACGAACATCAATTTCTTTTAATAGGTATTCAAAAGTTCCAACACCATTAAAGTAATCATTTAAATTGTTTGATTTTCGCTTCCAGTACTCAAAATACTTAAGCGACAATTTTGTCCCATTAAATGCGAATTTTAAAAGTATTGTAATCAATTACAACATTCCCATTTCTAAATAAATCGTTGGTAAAATTTCATGTATAATTAATTATTTTTGATCTTCTGAGAGTAATAAAACGCCTTTAGATTATGATATGAAACGTTGAAAGCTAATTCAACCCGACATAAATGGGGACTGCTTAATTACAAGACTTCGTCAAGAAACGGAGTACTAAAGAGTATTTTACCTTTGTTTTATTCTCCAAAAGGCGGTAACTTCAAAGATTTTCGGTTTTATTGAGTTAGCTATAATAAATAGAAGATCTCTGGAGGCATCCGCTTCGCGACCGTGTCGTATTGTTAAAATAAATTCAACTCCAAAAACTGCAGAAGTTCCGGTCCCCGGTTGAATATAAATTGCTTATAAAAATTCTAGACTTGACCCTCCTCTGTCCTCATCTTTCGCTTATTTCATTAGGGAGCTCAAAGGAAAATATGACAATTTAGTTAAGCAAATTAAAAAGTTACCTGTCCCAAGATTAGCGTACTAACAAGTAAAATTCTTTATCCTCGGTCTCGGTATTAGGAAACTTATCACAAAATAAAGTTTATTGGAATTAACTGGGACTTAAATTGGCGAAATAAATTAAATATTGTACATTCGGTTTATTTCGAAATGGTTGGTGTATCAGGAACTGTTTGCGAAAGTAAAATTCGCAGAAGCTCGTTTAATAAATAGCGAATCTAATACAACATTTAATATGAATTGTTATTCCTAATATGAATTGTTATTAATATCCATGACCTCACAAATTCTGACATAAAGGTAAGTTAAATTAAGCTATGATGAAACAATTTCCTATTATTTAGTAAATCCTCGAAATTCCCTTATGGAATGTTTGTATTAACTGACCGTGTGACTATAAAGAGAATCACAATCTATGTACCTTAGATAGGCGTATACTGACATGGTTGGGGCTGGAGCAAGCGAAGCATAACCTACGCCGTTTTTATTTTATAACGAGGTTCGAAACACTACAAACTATTATTATTTCGTCACCGCGTCAGGCCCACATCACATACATCCGCCCTCCAGCCAGACGTTTCTTTCTTATAATCTGATATCGTTTGTTTAACTAAATCTCACACTGACAAGGTTCCAAAATACCATCATTAGAAATATATAAATAGTGGCGTTTAGTTTCAAAGCTATAGAGTTCGATTTACAATCCTAAAGTTGCATTTCCGTTAATAGGCTGATGACTCTACGAATGGAAGTACCATGTCAAAGTTAAATTGGGGTATAGGCAAATTGGGTTGTATTATAAATGGTCTGATAATGAATTCTTGACAATTTAATGTTCGATGTAGGTTATCAAAACTTTAACTTCGTTTTTCGTTAATAAAAATTTTCGGACGAATAAAGTTAAGGTTGGAGAAAATATTTTTAGGCACCTGTTAGTCAAACAATGTTTGTGTATTTAAGGAAGGATTCAGTTAATGTATTTTTAAGTAGATATCCTTGTCATGATTGATGAATTGTTTTGTCCGGAGTTTTGTTAGTCGGCAGATAGCTGACATGATTTTAAAATAGAAAGTGATTTAAATTTGTTTAACTAAAATTAAGATTGATGTTTATATTCCTTTGTTTTACATTTAATTGTTTAACTAAGGGATAAGAAAACGGTTTTGAATAATTTATTAACAGCCTACCTACCTATTTCTACCCATCCTGTACTTGTAAATAAATAAAAGTAGTACTATTTATTTGACTAGTAGTAAAAGTAGTAGTACTATTTATGATGTTGAGATATATTCGTAAATATCGTTGTCAAATAAATGAATATTGCTTTTGCCAAGCTTTTGAGTAGTTACCACAATTTTTCTACTTAATAAATTAATTATACCCAATTCTAGTGTTACGTAAAGCAGGTTGTTTTTATTTATTTACTATCGACTTAAACTTAGTCAGAACGTACCTACTATATAAGCTTCAGCATTTAGGTGATTTTTATATTAAAAAAAGTAAAATTTTATCAAAAAGGCTTTATCTCAATTCAATGAGATACCTTTCCTTAGCGGATACTGAAATCGGTTTGTTACGACAGGACCCAAGGGCAAATTAGATGGACCCAAGAGAAGGCACGAACGTATGCCATTCCTTTGCCCGCATGCAATTCAATTGGTTAAAGATAAACGAGACTTTCGCGACTTGCATTGGGTTGCTAGTTTACGCAAATTGCATAAGTTTAGGATTTATTTGCGTATCTAAAACCTTAATATAAATATACATCAATAAGTTTCTTATAGCAGAGTAAATAAAATTCTTTATTGTAGTGACATAAACTGGCTAAAAATATTGCCTTTAAATACTAAAATCTGCTTCTATTGAAGTTTCCTAATTCCAGTGGTAATTTAACAGATGACGCAAAATTGAAGTACCTAATAATGCTTTGACTTCTGTGAATTACAGCATAATTTATTAAACTCTACCCACTTACACATAAATCAGTCCAACTCCAACCCTTCTTCATCGAATCTCAATCGGAACGCGGCAGCATTTTACCCCGCTACTGACAACACCGATGCGCGGTGTTTAGTTAAAAGGCTATTTTGCATAATCGACGTTTCCACAGGTGTATTGGTGTCCCATTGGCAGTTGATTTAACTCCACTTTAGCTTAGCGAGTGACAAGACCCTTGGACTTATAAGGCAATATGCTGCGCGAAGCCATTTTTATTTATTGCCCTCCTCGACAAGCCGGTGTTTTACGTTTGCGCGAACCGCTCACGTTTACTTCGTTTTATTTTTACGCAGGCAACAGTGACCGCGTCGGTTATGTGTGAAAATATAAAATATTGCAGATTGTTGGATAAAATGTTCTGCATATTTATGGCAACTGGGTCGTTAGCTTTTTATTGGCATTTCACTATAAATATTGTTTTGGTTGTGGATAAAGATTTTTACAGACAACATGATGATTTAGTTAAATACCTACCTATGACATGCTGTAGCTGTGGGCTATATGGTAAGATAGATCAATACGTATCTTTATTTAATGACTCTAATAAATTAGTGTTCCTCACAGCTATTAACTCTTTTCTTTCCCTATAGACTAGATAAGTACGGCTTCCACATATTACCTAGGAATTGATAATTCCGTTAAGAAATTAATGTGTGAGCAGGAAGTTTCCAAACTATATTAACAATATACTGTCATGAATAATGATAGCTACTATCGAGTTCAACTTCTCACAATATACTGTAATAAAATTTGCATCTCCATGCTTCGAAAAACTGAAGTTGCTATGAAATGGTACACGTTACCCCGCATTTTACATTCATAAAGTGAACCTTAAGATGTGTTAATACAACGTAAAATTGACTGTTGCGTGGTTTGATAAAACTAGTGGTAGCTTTAAGTTGTTAAAGTGCACAGTTAGTACATGAGGTTGGTAACTATTATGAGTCTAGTTCTTCCATGGTATAGCAGTTTGCATAGTTGCAGTTAGTAGACTAGTTGGATAGAAAATAGTGTAATATCTGTTTTTTTGTTAGAAAAGAATATCATTAACATGAGGTTATAGTAATTTCAAATCCATTATATTTGTCAACATTTTTACCTAAAGCTTCAAATTCTGATTTCAATACAATCTGGTCATTCGATGTTTAATAATACTAGCTGTTGCCCACAACTTTATTCGCGTGGACCACAGATAGTACCCTACTGCGTACTTCCAACTATGTATGTAAAATTTTAAGATTATTTGCGCAAATAAAGCATGAAACAAACATAGATACGCATCCCTAAAAAGGTCGATAAAGAAACTTAAATCGATGTATCAAAATCAACAAACGCAGTTAGGTAAAAACACATTACTTCTGCTAAAAGTAAAGCAGCTTAATTAATGATCGCTTGTGAACATCTTTCTTAGCCTTATTTATCTAGACCACTAAAAACTTGCTAGTTATTCATGACTAGTCTTCTACTCGTGTACAACTTTATTTCAATTGCATTAAAACATAAATTAATTATGTACCAGTCAAAAGTTCGTTTATATTTCGAACAGATAATGGCTTGAAACATAGACCTAGAACTAATGCAACAGTAGTCGGTAATTCCGTCAAACTGTGTTAAGTACAACTTCAACCCTGTAAAGTATACTAAGAACCCTGAGTTAAGCCTCCCACGTCACCTGATCTTGTGTACCGATGTACTTATTCCGTGATTCCTTGCAGTTTCAAGAATGTATACTGGAAGTGTCATTTTATTCGGGACCTAAAAATCCCTCAGCGTTAGTACTTAAATTATACGCAAGTCTGTTGTTATAAATATTATTTTTAGAAGTAGTTTCTTAATTGTAGAACCAATAGCAAGCCTTTATTTTGCTCCTTTGTCAAATGACTTGATGAAGTGTTAGTACTATTGGAGTTTTAGCAAGAAACGGACAAAGCTATCTTTGATATTATTTCCATATAAATTAGGTAGTACATTAACTATATTACAAATCGTATAAATTCTTTTTGATATCGTTTCCATTGTCTATACATCTAGTTATTTCCATAAATCACAAGCATCTATATTCCGTGGCACGGACACCTGCACCTATCGTACTTTAACGAATCCCAATTAAATACATCGCGATACGAGCTACAGATCATTAGAGTAAACTGCTGCTTATTTATATTGAATATATTTATAAGTAAAGGCTCGCGGTACTCGTAATGTATCTCGTTTGGGTATTAGTCAATCTTTGGGTATACTACTGCCTTGTTTTAATGCTACGATCTTGATTATGATGTCTTATTCCTACTGGAATCCGCCCGCAATATCTTCTATCTATATTAAGTAATCTCATTTTTCTTTTCACTAAGAAATTTCGTTAATTATTGTGCTTTCTTTAACTCCCCAAAAATTATTATCTACATTCTAAATTTCAGCTTCTAGTAAAATAATCTTCATATACTCGTAACTGTATATGAAGATAAACTAGTCCTCTTTATATTTTATTGCCAGAAGAAGAAGGTCATTGGCTACATTGAAATATAACTTTGAGATCTTTTCTGCTGTCTTATACGTGACACTAGCTTACTTATCTTAGTAAATAACTAACATTAGGCGAATTACGAATCACAGCACAGGAGAGCTCAAAAAAATCGAGTTACTTTCAAAGGTTTATTAAGATTAACTTCAAAGATATAAAAATTACAATTAACTTAAGTAATGACTTCGACCGATGTTAGTACAGAGTGCCGTAGGTGTCTCCGGTTGCATCCTGGCTGTCGCCAATCGAGGTTACATATGTAGCTGACATTAGCAGTTTACCCAATTCTAGGGAAATGTAATGTGTTGGAGTAATGCGCGGTATCAGCGGTCTCCTTGATGGGTCGGAACATAACAGGCGTTATTAGCTTATAAAACTTATACCTCAAAACATAAAAGTAAAGTCACCCATATTTTCCATCAGATTTCCAACCAAAATCCAAACTCACTGAAACGCTTAATCATTCAGCTAATAGAGTAAAGGGCTCTGTTAATAAGGGTGGTTTCAAACTAGTGCACTTATAAGAAACTAGTGTTAATTAATTAAACGTTCGCTCGTTATTATCAACACCTGCTTCTGAAAGCTTAATAATGACGTTAGGCAGCAGCTGTGACGTGGCGGCAATACCGCTAGTTTCCTGCTAAATTAAAACTATATTAATGTATTGAGAATTTAATTAAATCATGACTATAATACGATTATTGCGATGTGTAATTGACACGTGGAAAGATTATTCTATAATAATCTTTCCACATTTGTGGTTACAATGAGAAACATTTTGGGTAATATTCTGAGTCTGTGAAAGATTCTAATACGGTAGTATTTAAATGCACATCAAATGAAATGATTTTTTTAGTCACAAATAATAGGAATACATATCAAAATTACTGATTGCACAGCAGAATACTCAAATGAGTATATTGCTAAACAAACTGCAATTTATATTTGTGGCATACCGCAATAATATAAAATGAAGCTTTTTTTTATTAATGCACAGCTATTTGCTAATGCACATTATACCTGTCAACTTTTTATTTTTTTAAAACAGCTTCTATTTTTATTTAACATACAGCAATTAACCTAATTTTATTTTACATAATTGTAATATGCACTAACTCTATTTGACGATTTTGATCGAATTATAAACCAATTGGTTAGTAGATAAGTAGTTCTACCTCCGATTTAAATAAAGCGACTAGGTTCTATGATGAAGTACCTAATTATAAAGGTAATTCAAATCGATCCATTTACACCATTGCACAACCGGGCTCTCGATTATAGTGCGATCACCTTCTTTGAACTTGAATTCTTCATCGAAAGCTCTGAACGATCGGTCGATTCTTTAATTAGCTCTTATCGAGATCGATCGAAGAGCAATCGATGCGTTGTAATCGAATGCTAATGTACGGCTTCTCGTTCGAAGTGCGAGCTTAAGGAGCTTTAATTTATTCTGATTAAGCAATGCGATTTTACTTGTAGTTTTTATTTTTCTTAATATCTGAGTAGGTATGTGTAGTGAATTTTTTACCTTTGTACGTAAATATTCATTATTGATGTAATATTCAAAACTTATATTACGTGTAAATTATTTGAAAACAGATAGGTATAAGCAAAAACAAGCAATTCGTTTAGTCTTTCATCCATAAAGCCACAGTAAAATAATAATTATTGTATCAACTTGATATTTGTTTAGTAAAAGACAGCGTCAACTTTATCCTATGGATAGACTATCTGACCATTAAATAAATCGGCACTATATCCAAACTACACCACCAGTTAGCTAAAATCCTTGGCTCAAAAGTTTTATTTACAATTTCGAGTTCTTTTGCTACAAATCTCTTCGGCTCCAAGCTTAATAGAATTAAAAAAAAACATGTTCCACTGTTTCCATCCGACTAACACCAAGTCTCATTACCGGTGGTCACAGATACAATCTGAAGGCTTGCTTGCCGCTTTTATATCGCGATATAAATCACAGGGCCTAAAACATTGTATGTATCAACCAGCTATGGACCATAAACTTGGCAGTGCAACGTCTACATTTCAATGAGATTTAATAGGTTAGTACAGACTTTTACGCTGTCGTCAATAGTTTAATTTAGATGTGTTCGATGTTCGGAAATTATATCATAGGTTTGAATATAGCGATTACCTACCTATGACGCTGACTTTAAAAATGAAAGAAAGATTATTATGGGGAAAATATTATTGACTGCTAAAAAAGGGTCCGTTAAATAATGACCTTATATTAAAACAATACAATATTCTTACCTCCATTGCTTTGAATAATGGAAAGTTAATAGCATTGTTACAAGAGAATAAACAGGAATATCACCTTAAAACAATGTCAACGTAAATATATCGTAAAACAAGTTACAACCACTTAAACGGTTACCTACCGATCGAATGCTCGACCATTAAAGTTGGCGATAAATAACGAACGGTTCGCATTATGCCTAGATTAAACGGATTCGTCAATATCGATAGAGATAATAACGAGATAAGTGCCCGATTTTATATTCGGGATATTATTTGTCAAAGACACCGACGACGCATGGTGCCACCCAAACTACTTGAATGCTAACATGCTTTAAAGGTAAGCGTTGACATATCCTCAATGGACGATCCACTGTCTGCATCGTTCATTTTTTATACAGTCTTCGTATTGGGAAAGGTATGGTTTAGTTAATTCCAAAACTGGGTCAAAATTTTTACGCGTCCGATCTTTAATCCGGATATACAGTCTTATCTAACTTCCCGCCATCTTTGTAATGCTAGATATTTCAAACTACATAAAAGATTTCACAGCATTTTTTTAAATGGACAGAATAATTTAAGAGAAATCTTAGAATGCTTCATATTGTAATAGAAAAATAAACAAATAAGAAAGTGATCAACTAGTGTAAGGTCTTAGAAGCTTCAGATAGGGAATCATGACACATGAACGCTTACTCTAATAATGATCACCGATTTCATTAATTACAAATATGGCCCCTAATCTTTATTACGTCAGAATGGTCGATGTGTGGGTTCCGGCGGTGATTTTTTTATCTTTAGGGTTTTATTTTCATGTCATTGAAAGGTTTATTGCATCTTGTTATCTGTATCTGAATCATAGTGGCTATTAATACGACTGTCATATTACAACGAGTGGCTCCCGGAACCAGTCTCACCGCTTCTGGTGTTGATGTTGATGCGATAACATATTTCGATGTTGAAAATATTTTAATTTCAATTTTTTTGGTGGTCCGAGATTGGGGTAGATTACCCCTTTAGTGCTGGTGTCGAATAACCTAGTTTATATTTAGAGAAATTTCTCAGAGGTTTACATTATCTACATTAATTTAAGTTTAACTACAAATTAATTATCTGTTTAGCTAACATTTCTTTTAATATTATCAGTTAAAAAAATTAAGTTATTTTGTCCCCTAAGTTAATCATCTTCAGCTAAGTAAGTAATATGGGCGATTCTGACCGTTTATAAAGATCCTTATAAAAATCTAACTTAAATATATCTTTATTGGGCACCAGCCATAATCTGAATATTGAAATTAATATGTTACTGCAAGAACAAGATTTTGCAAGTATAGGTATATTAAATCTGTACATACGTTATTCTCCTCATGAAGCCACATGCGCTACACGCCTTTCCGGTATAGAGTTTCTTTATAAAATAAAGCATGCATAGGACTTATTCCATAATATTATGTATAGATTTATACATACATATACATATTCACATGAAACATATTTTCCCGTTTACTTTTCAGTTTATTTTTATTTTTTGAAAATTTTGTAATGATTAAATTAGCATATACTTTTGCCAGACGAGAAATTGGTGTTTCGTTTGCACTCTTCTCTATCTATCTAATTTATCTATACGCTCAAGTAACATAACGAAAACCCTATACTAATGTTGATTGTTGTAACATAAAGTTATAGCTATATCAATAGATTGTTGTAACATAAAGTTATAGCCATATCAATAGATTGTTGTAACATAAAGTTATAGCTATATCAATAGATTGTTGTAACATAAAGTTATAGCTATATCAATAGATTGTTGTAACATAAAGTTATAGCCATATCAATAGATTGTTGTAACATAAAGTTATAGCTATATCAATAGATTGTTGTAACATAAAGTTATAGCTATATCAATAGATTGTTGTAACATAAAGTTATAGCTATATCAATAGATTGTTGTAACATAAAGTTATAGCTATATCAATAGATTGTTGTAAAATAAAGTTATAGCTATATCAATAGATTGTTGTAACATAATTTTATAGTTATATCAATAGATTGTTGTAACATAAAGTTATAGCTATATCAATAGATTGTTGTAACATAAAGTTATAGCTATATCAATAGCATTCTATTCTAAAATTAAGGGGCCACAATGGGAACACTACCTATATTCCACTCGGATATATATATTTTTTTCATTTCTTAAAAAAAACATATCTATCTGTATGTAAGAAAATTTTCTTATAACTTAAAACATGTCCACTCCCCAACAGTCTTGTTTTGATTTCTCACCATGATCTAATGTTCTAGCCTCAGTAAGAAATTCTGGAAATTTGTCATAAAAACCTTTATATTCTTCTTCTTAAGCGAGGTTGTAAACTCCATCAACTTGGCTTCGCTCAATCTGCGTAACTTCCTCCTTCAACGTATTATGAGTTATAGGTATATTACAGGTTATTAACTTCAAAACTTCGCTAATGTATCATGTGTGAATTCTATAATACACGGATATTCTCTACTCGAAGCGCATATTGATAAAGCTATCCTTGGATATTTAGAATAGTAACGATTACCAAAATTTAGTGCTTAGATGGTTTCAATAAAAAGTCAGCCAAGCAAATTAGCAGAATAAAAAAATATATTTTCTAATCTTAATCCTTGAGTTCAAGAATAAAAATAGAGACCAATAATATAAACTAATCTCATCAAAGTGATCAGGGTTAAATCAACAACACATTATTTCATCAAATCCTTCCTCACCATAAAACCTAACACCGCGCTCAATGACTATCATGCATGATGCCCACAACCCACAAATGAGCAGAAATAACCCAATAAACAGAATCATAGTATCCTCATTAAAAAGCCTGCTTCCAGGCTATTGAGACTTGTTTATTATCTGTACGTAATACGAGTATTAGACGAAAATTGTAATGAAGGCTAGGGAATCCCGCAAGACGGAATAACAAGCTCCCGAGGTTTAGACGTGGTACAAGTTATAAGATTACAGCAGTTGTAATAAAAAATTGTTTTATAAATGAAATTGTATTAGGCGTTACAATTCGGAATTTCAAACATTCAATATGGGTAATAGTACCGAATTATTATTATCGAATAATTTTAGGTAGTGCAAGTGCTTGTTTTCGCAGTTATAAGTTATCAGATCCGAGGGTCAGTGGAGGGTGTAGGGCCCGGTGGTGGGCAAACCCTTATTGAAAAAATAGTTTGACAGAGTTTGTAGAATTTCTAAGAAAAAAGGTGGCACCCAATTCCTATGTAAGGGTTTCACTTTGTCCGAAATCTGCTTTTGAAATCTATTCGTTTATTTTTTGATTGAAAATTAGGTAAAATCTTCTCATTAATTAATATCTGGAGGTATAATCATAAAATAACAAATTATGCATATGTACTTTAACTGTAAAACTAAAAACGAAAATATAACAATAAAATATTATAACGAAATTCAGCCATGAACTATTAGGTAATGCAATCTCTATACGATTTCTTTTTAATTGTAGTAGGTAAACCTATAAATTAACAGACTTTAGATTTGGCAATATAGAAACAGTTTGAATATAATAAAACTCTAGCAGCTCATTATTTGTGACACAAATTAAGAGGTTTTAGTTGATGTATGCCACAAACGTTAATATTCGTACGTGTGTATAACTCTGACTGTGAAGGAAGGACAAAGAGGAGATACTATCATCAAAGAACACTTGCGACTGCCAATGTGGCTTACGCAGCGCAATATGCACAAATTACTGGCTAGCTAGTAGTAATTGGTCTCACAGTGTAGTTTACCGCTTGCCGCCAGGGCAACGCAATGGCGACAATATTTACCCGACTGCGGCAAAAGGAGGGTTATGTTTTTGAGTGTATACATACATACACATATTTTTCTGGCATGCTCCAGAGCAGTGGCTCCCAAAGTGGTCCAGGTGGACCCCCAGGGGTCTATAGGAAACTCGATAGGGGTCTACGTTAGCGTGAAAAAATGGGGGTTCACAATTAATTTGTATGTGATGTGGGCCTGTAGGGGGTCCACCAGAACCAGTTAACTTTTGAAAGGGGTCTATGAGGAATAAAAGTTTGGGCACCCCTGCTCCAGAGCCTAAACAACTTATCGCATTTGAGATTGAGAGGTATCATTAGATTCTTCTTAGAAAATTCTTGTGAGTGACGCTGGGTGAAATTTTTTTACAGTCCGGTTTTTTTTCTTTAAGTAAATGAGGTTAACATTGTTAGACCATCTCCACTTAGTCCCTCGTCCATGGCTCTGACCTCAGCGTCTCATCAGCATGCGTTAACCCTCGGGAGCCTGGCTTTGTGGCTGGATCTGAGAATCATAATACTTGCCCCCAAACATAGTGTTAGAGATGCTGGTTATGTATTGTATTTTGGGTAAACCTTGGGACGCTTAGTTAATCAAACATATTCGGTATGCCGATAAATCCTCTCTAACTTGTTTTAAAATAAGAATAAATAATAGCTATTTTGAAAATAATGTAGTAATATTATGTAGAACAACTTCGTTTTTTTTTTGGAGAACAAAGAATAATCGATAGATGTTAAAATATTTTTCTACGTTCATTGTATATTGTAATTTTAAAAACTCAATATTGGATCGTTCGAGTTTGAAAAAGCTAAATGTAGGAGATACGTAAACGTCGATAGATTGTTACAAACATTTCCAGCTGACTGAATGAGGTTAAAAGCCAACAAGAAACGAATGTTTTGTGAATACGTCCATCACCTGTCTATTCGATCTGTTTTACTATTGCGTTTCAAGGAAATTGTTCTCGATACATTTTGATCATAAATTAGTATGGCATATCTCAAATAAGATATTCAAAAGAATACATCAGCTACATCTCCTTCCGTGCATATCGTAAGAGTCGACTGACAAATTCGGGTATTCTCTCGGATGATTAGCTTGCAACTAGTCACTGATAATTTACATCTGTCCCCACTAAACGTGCCAGAAGGATCTCATTTATGATCCCGCGGTTCCGGCTACCCTATTTCGCGAACACAGCCGTTTGTGTATATATCTATGTATTTTGCTATTCCTTGGCCAAATACCTGTTCGCAAATGGATACTTTACTTTGACGCACCATACAAAATATTGCAGTTAGTAAAGATAGTTTTGTAAACCCTGAAGGTGCGTTAGATCTTCGTTGTAATAAAGTCAATCTAAGCGAAAATTAACGATCTCACGTTCGTGAACTTAATAAATTATACAAGACACCTTATGTTTACATTTGCACGAGGCGTTTGTAGTAAAATGACCGTAAAACATCTTCAAACGCGACCTAATTGTAGGAAATCGGGTTACTGAATCAAGGATTTTTTTGTTATGAATTCATTTATGATGTTCATATCAATATTTTACCTGATATATATGTTGTAGTATGTAGAGCCATAAAAACTAGAGTTTTTCAAATCTAACTTATACCCAAACTTCATTAGTAACATCTGAGGATATTTATACTAAACTGTTGCCCGAGGCTTCGTCCGCGTGGACTACTCAGAATGTCTATGTACTTCTCCGTAGGTATTTCCATCTTTCTATATGTAAGTATACAAAATTTCATTTAGACTAAAAAAGCGTGAAAAAGTAAAAAACAGTCAGACTTAATTCGCATTTATATTATTAGTTGGTATATACCTATACTATATAGACTTTACAAATTTTCAGACTCAGCTTCGACATAAATAAATACAATAGAATTCTTAAACCTTTCTATACTATGATATTGAAATCAATCGTCGTACCCTATCACGTAGGGCCCATTACATTTCGACATAAGCGAACTCGGAGCTGGATATTTTCGAAGTTGCCGGATAAACATCGCGTCGTGAGCGAATGTGGCTGTTAACACGTAACAAGGTGTGGAGTATAAGCCCACCAGTCATGATCATGTCTTAGCGAGTTATTCGCCGACCACTGACCTCCCAGCTAAAGCTAAAAAGGCTTCAATCTCATCAGACAACTGCAGAATACCTATCTTAAAAGAAGCGATATAAAATTGAGATTCGTGAAACTTGTTGTATGAAATTAGGCGGTTTCGACTTAAAAAGTACGAGACGTCGGCAAACGATAATTTGTATGCCTCATTGTAGTATTATCTGTACGTGAGCTTCATATAACAAGTGTAAAGTAACGTATTCGAGTATAAATAAGGAAATAAGTGGTTATGATGCTCTCTTCAATGTCGGATATGGATGGATATGGATCGATATTGCTTGCAATTTGTGGTTGTGAAATTTTATTATTCGCAGGGTCGTCGGAAGTTGGGAATTTTATATGAATGTGTGGAAAGTTTTGTGGGAAGATATGGTTTAGAATTTATATTATGAAATGTATTGGTAGATTAAGGACGTTTCTTGCCCTATGATAACATGATGCACAATCGTTCCTAAGCTGATACATTATAATTATTACTTATAATTTATTACTTTGTAGTCATCAGAAACTTTAAGAGCTTCGAGATCGTGCAAAAAGAAGCAGTTAGCTTTGCACCTCATTCGGTCCAAGTCAAGAAAAATACATTTCGAAATAACTACAAAACTGATATTTTATAGTTTTTGTAATCTACGCACTGAGTCTGAGATCTCTCTTCCTTTTTCCTTATGTCATTCTTAAATATCCATTTCTCAGATTGACGTATCCAAGAAACGTGGGTAGACGGAGGAAGCGACAGATCCTACGATATCGGTGACAGTGCGAAAAGCAATCCCTGGGTTTTCTAGAAACGTAGTTTTTCGCAGTGCTCGTGCCCAACGTTATGTTAGATCATAGGGTTACCCACCTTTACTTATCAATAAGAATGACAGGAGTGCTGACCTAAAAATACCTCAACATACTTCATAAGTAAATAAGCCTAACATAACCTACAATGGTCAGTAATATACACTTAAAACCGCACTAGCTAATATGCAAAAGCATGCTCATACCAGAAGCGCATACCCGTCCGTTCCAAACGTTCAAGTCTGACGCAAACATGCATGTACTCGACAAAGCGTAGTCTAACGCTCGGCGTGCTCCTGCCTTTGTAGATACTCTGCTGTTAGAATATATTATTAGGAGCTGTAGCAATTAAACGCTGCTTCCATATGTGGCTGAAAAAATTATAACTGAATCTACAGTCCCCAACTAGCAGCCCGTACTTAGGTATTTGAAAGTAGATATTGGTAGTCTGTTCCTTTGTCTGTTCACTCTTCTTATCCAAGTTACAGGTTTTCTGTCTAAACTTTCATTGCTGGGTGTAGGTAGCCTTATTCCTATTGTTATCTATTATCTACGTCTCGTGCCTCTCGCATCCATTGCCTCATTGACTCTGTCTGTGAAAATTCATTTACGGATCAGAGTCCTATGAAAATAGAAACATTGTATGATTATCAAAGGTAAATAAATACAATGCGTTAGTTTAACTTGCAGATTTAATTTAGCAGTAAATTTTGGGGGATCCTTGAGTAAATATGAGTGATTTCCAAAACACCAAATATCAATTTAAAAAACTCAAGCGGTATCGATTCCTATTCGCATTGAACGCTACTAATGTAATCTAGAGCAGTTATGCAATGTGCCAATTAGTCTTGGGAGCTGTACTCGAAAATCGAGGTAAACTGACATTACGATTGGCGCTTCCACACGAGTAATTCATTTAAGTGTCTATTATTTGCACCACGCTTTGGAATTCATCGGGATCCATTAATGAGTGAAAAGGGTCAGTGGTTACTCATTTCGAGCAGATTGGATTCGCGTATCAATTGGTTTGGCTTTTCGTTGGTTCTTTGTAATTTGGGGGCTGTATAATAAAACATCCGTGAATATGTATGTAGCAATTGAATGCTGATAAAATTTTGCAAACCTTACCTATTTATTATACTTACGATATGTTACTTCAAAAGCCTTACTTGTAGAACATAAAACCTACCGTCACGTCGCGCCTAGTAAAACTAATGTGATTCTTATATCTAAGCCAATTTTAATTTTATTCTGCGTCTCTGTCTGTATAGATTCAACAGATACCTAAATTATTATATACCTTTAGTCTAGTATGCTAAATGTAAGTAGGTATACAGAACAAATCTCCGTAAAAACGTATGCAGATACACTTTTTTCATTTTCTTCATCATCATCTTATTGCAGTCCACTGCTGGACGTAGGCCTCCCCCAGGGCACGCCACAAGACTGCCATGGGGGGTATTTGCCCCCAGTATGATTTCCTTATTTCCACGCAAATATAAACTACAAACGTGAACCTAAATCATGTAATTCGGGAAAATAGTCTCTAATAGCGCATTTAAATTCGTGTGTTAATTAATTTTTGTCTGCGGCGTAATTAGAGGTTGCTCAACGGGCTCGGTAATGGCTTGGAAACTTTATAATTAATGGGATTTAGAGTTCACTTACAAATAGCCCTGTAATATTAAACGGGAAATTGTGTTTCTTCATGTCTGGATAAAGAATGATGATCCTTGAGCTCTAGGACTGATTGTCATGAATAGTATGAATTTTAAATATAAATAAGTATGCTATGAGTCTTACATTCATTCTGTATTAAACAAACAAGCCCTCACCAAATTATTGAATACCCCAGTAAAGGAAATCCTTATTGACTGTTCATTTATCGTGGAATTATTTACCGTAGCAACTGTTAAACTGTAAACCAGTAAGCATAAGGATAATTTTAGTCAATAAACAGCAAATAACGTTAAACCTTCGATAACAATAAGTACAGTAGGTAACATTTTAAGATGCACAATGAACGTATGAACACACGATACGTGTTAACTTGGAATATATTAGAGAAGGGTGACTGTACGATCATTAACTGATTGGCAATCTCGTCCAGTTAGCCTGATGTGGTTAATTGGACACACAAAGACCATTGCTGTCTATATTTTAGTTCAGTTTCGATATAAATGATAGATGAGAGGTATCTCTTTATATTCTCTGTATCTTCATATTCAGACAATTATAAATATTGAGGCATGGCTTATCCTGATGTTATAAAATTTTATTGATTATTATAATTTATTGAAAACTATTTACTGTGCAGCTTACTCCAGTAAACTCTGACCATAGCGGCTTTATCAATAAAACCTGTCGTCTTAAAAAATGATTATGAGGCTATATGCAACTTTACATTTTGGCATTAAGTAATACTGTCTCTACTCTATCATCTTGGTTGTAGTAGTTATCATGATGTTTATGTGGTGAAATGTTTTTTACTTATAGATAGGTATATAGAAAAACTTATAGAAGTTTATATTATAACCTATGTGAAAGATATAATTATGTGTTAAATGATGTGTGATATAAATAAATAAAAAAAGCGGGTGGGGCTGTGTCGGGGCACACGGCCGTTGGTTTTAACGTGAAACGTCTATGTTAGCGAATCGCTTTTAAAGTAAAAGATTGAAATGAAAACAAGATGGACGCTGTTTTAAGTATTTTAATAAAAAAAGAACAGGTCTATAGAAACATAAAATCTAGCAAATGTTTATATATTTATTGTCACTTTTGTTATTTTAAATAGCAGCCGCCCACGACTTCGTCCGCGTAGGGGGCGTTACCCGTGCGAAGCCGGGCAGGTTGTTGTATGACTGTGCCTTTCTTGGTAAATGGGCTATCTAACACTGAAAGAATTTTTCAAATCAGACCAGTAGTTCCTGAGATTAGCGCGTTCAAACAAACAAACAAACAAACTTTACTTTATAATATTAGTATAGATATAAATACTGTCCAAATTACACTTATTTTTGTATAAATCAATCGGTTCAAAAAACTTGACAAACACACGAAAGAATCACCAGCTATAAAGTCGGAGTCACGAGTTACATGAATAGAAACAAGCGTAGCGCCGGTTTCGCACAGTTACCAGTATCCCTCCCCCGCCGCCCCGCTTGACCCCGACACGAACTCAATGTCATAAAGCGAGCTGACTATATATGAAAATTACACCACATTTTTGTTTCTAAGACCAATGTTTTTTAATTATTAAGGTACGATGATATGACCTTTTGTACGGTCCAGTTTTTAAACCTGGTACCCGTATGTGTCGGCGCGATTTTAAACGTTTCACGTCAAAAAAAAATCTAACGTCTATCAATTATTATACTAGGATGTAGACACATACTCGTAAAGAGAACTAAAATAAAATTAAGTAAATTCCCTAGAAGGAAAGTACGTCAATAACCTTAGCCTGCTGCAGTAGCATGCCGTCCGCAACTCACGTATATCGCGCTTTTTGTGGCGCCTAAATGTCAAAATTCACGACAAAATGACGTTTCACACTTTAAGCTGACATTGAAACCTGCGTCGCGCTGTGCGCGATATATAACCCGCGGTTGCGAGCATGGTGCTTAAATTCACGCGGGGTCTTATCGCTAATTTTGACGTTTCGTGTGACTGTTGTATATCAATTCTATTACCGATTCAGTGTTGAACGTAATAAAGTTCATTTTACTTTCGTAATGGTAGCACCACTTCTACGAGTTGTTCAAAAGACGCGTCGCGCGCGGGTTTCGAATCTCTGTTATTGCCATGCTCGCATTTGGTGACTAGAAACAAGTGCGCGGTTGATAAAAAAAACGCGTCGCGTTTTTGCCATGCTACCGGTGCTGGAGTGCGTTTCACCGAAATAATTTGTGCCTTAAATGATGGCGCTAGTTGCTCTTTGTATAACTGCTTATCCGTGCAACTGCATACTAAAAATGTTAGTTCCGAAATCATACACTGCAGTTATACAAACGTACTCTACCCTGGGAATTTAGAAGAGCAGTGGAGTGTAGAGGCCGTCCACAAAGGAGTCGGGTTACATGGCTTGCGTAAGCAGGATCAGGTTGACTTTGGTAAATAGAGAATGTACTTATTTATTCTAGTAATGTAAATGTAAACCCTTATTATCCCTTTTGAATAAGGTATAAGTATTTCGGGAAAATTTAGTTTTTGATTACGATTTTTTTACACTTGTTAAAAACTTCTATCTTATATTATTATTGCGTTAAAAGAAAGTTAATTTAAAACCGTATAGAAAAGTAAACCAGGACCCTTCTTCTCACCTCAAAATCCTCATCTAGCCGTAGTGCATTCTGCTATATACTCGTAGGTAGGTAACGAACGTGGCTCTGGCGCCGATGAGTCGAAAACATTTCCCATCGGATCCGTTAGCGGTCACTATATTATTTTTTTTGGCAAATAGCGGTGGTAGGCTCACCACTTTCCTCGTGACACTTCAGAAATGTAGGTGTGTAATATGCGGCCTTCTGCCCAACCTTTTTCGGGTTAATGGATAATTATGTCTATGTATAAAATATTTATTATTATGCCACCTTCTGTTATAATTCCTTCATAGTCTACCAACTGCCAATACCAATCAGATCGATTCTGTTCTAATTTACTGCTCCATCTCTGATATTGTGCTAGAGCACCAGTTTGATTTGAACATAATCACATTAATTACGTAATCAAGTTTCCGATAACACAATTGGCTAATTAGCTAATAGCCTGTATTAATTACCTTGGGAAGGATTTAAATGGAGAAATGTAGGCAAGATTAAATATTACTTTCGGTATACCTGAGGCGTCATTTCTTAACGGTATACTCGTACCTACATGAACTATATAAGTACCTATAGATTTTCCCTTAAAGGTCACTGGGCAACTTACTATGAAAACTATACCCACGGCCTACAGAGACAAAATTGGTATGGATGTTTAGATAACGTCCCTAGTTTACGAATAATTGTCGCATCAATGTAATTGGGAATCTGCCCAAAAATTGAAAAAAATAATGTAGTGATACCGTATACGGTATGATAAGAATTTTCGACTATTTGCATTGAATTGAATGTGTGTCTTGATCACACGGTGGGAATTGAACTCGTCATGTTCGTCTGCTGGTTTAACAATAAAGTCTGTAGGGCATCTAAAAGATAAAAACTCACTGGGCAACTTACTATGAAAACTATATCCACGGCCTACATAAACAAAATTGGTATGGATGTTTAGATAAACGTCCCTAGTTTACGAATATATAGGTATGTCGCATCAATGTAGAGTATGGACATCTGCTCAAAAAAAAAATGTAACTGATATACGGTAATGTACTCTTACTATTACGATAGGTAATGTACTCTTATTTCGATAGGTAATTAACGATAGGAATAATCTATGCATTTTTAAATCAAACAAATGTGTGTTTAAATATTTTTTAACACATTTACAATTTCAATAGTTGTATTTCATAACCCCGCGGTTTTTTTTTTTAACAAACTATATAGGCTAGCCCTCAATAATTTACCAATAATTTGATTTTTGTAGCAAATATTTCGAAAACCGGGTCAGATTATGCCTAATGACCTTTATAAACTTACCTCACCTTATTCTTATACCCAATATTAATAATATAACCTACCTACAGAAAGTTTAGCACTCCCGACAGACAGATACCGAAAACACTTTTTGCCAATGCCAACAATAAAATAAAAGTTCCCTTGTGCAACTGAGCGTGTATCTCTAGCTTCACGTGGAGACTAGATTAATTTCCAAAATTAGGCCTTGCCCTATTAAGTGGAGTAGCTGTCCCAAATTAATAGCTCCGTCGTCTTCCTTGTTATAATAGTCACGACACTATCAAAGGGAATATAATTTGGTATTAATTGAGACTGGTAAGTAATGAGATATTTAATAATACATACAGGATGTTTTTTCGTTGCCACCCTTAATGAAGGGTACGTAGAATACGTATCTATACATCAAATAAAGTAAGTTTATGCCAAAAAAATGCTGGGAAACAATGTAAATTTTTTTTTTTTTTATTACTTAATTGGGCGAAATTTATAGTGTCCAGTGTTTATGTTAGTTTTTTCATAGATAGACATTAATAATTTCTCGTGAAAAAATCTTGCTACATGCGGCAATGTGCATTTATACAGAAAATCTATAAAACGCAGTCTATTTACTCAACTTTGGACCCTAATATTTTGGAAACCAGACACTTCCCAGGTATGCTTCCATGGAAAAAAATGATCGTGATGATGAGGAGATTCCGTAGTTTTCGGGAATGTTGACGACCAAAAATCATCCTGTATAGAAATCTATAATTATAGATTATTATTTCTATGTGTTGTATATTGTTTAGTGAAGCTATTCAATAACATATTCATTTATATAATACTAGCGGCCGCCCTCGACTTTGTCCGCGTGAGGGGGCATTGCACCGGTACGAAGCCGGGGCGGATTCCTAGTTACACATAGGAAAGGTCAGGTCAAGAGTACCTTAAACCGACGAGCGTGCATGAAGAATATCATGTAAGTAGCTGAAGCGAAAGAGGTGTGTCAGGATCATAGCAAATGGAGATCCGTGATCTCTGCCTACCCTTCAGTGAAAGAGGCGTGATTTTATGTATGTGAAAACCATCCTCTTGAATCACTTTATCTATTTAAAAAACCGGCCAAGTGCGAGTCGGACTCGCGCACCGAGAGTTCCGAACAAAACTATATTTTACAAAGCGACTCTGTTTTATGTGTCGTAAAAGTAATTTTCATTTCATTCTAACTGAAAATGCTAATCTAAGATTCCAAACTAAACTACAAAATACGAATATGCATCTTTCGTTGAGATACTCTATTTTTATATTTAAATAAAATACAGATTGTGACAAGCTCTTGGACAACAGCTTTAAAATATAAACCTCAAACGTAAAAGAAGATTTGCATTATCTTGTCTCTTCCGGGAAAATGAGAATTTAAATAAAAACACAGCTTATTTAAAATTTATTATGAGCATTTAACTTGTTAGTCATTTTGTCTGTATTAACATGTGAGTGGTTTTCTGGTTTATGCTACAACCCGTTAATTTTTAGACTTATTAAGTAGCAAGGTTCAATATTTGTCTTGATGCAGGGTTTCAAAGGAATACATTAGGTGCATCTCCTTCCGTGCCTGTCGTAAGAGTTTACTACGGATCGTTCTCCTAGGCGATGAGCTATACCTATAGTGTAGAATCTTATTCGCTATAAGTTAGGATAGATAATAAAAAGTACAGACTAAATGTATTTTTAATATTTACCGGTCGTATATTCTTCTATACGAGAGAAACGCATTTATTTCATTTAAGGTTCCCGTAAATTGCACAAGTTTTTAAATTAGATCGAATTATCTGAGAGATGCCCTGAAGTTGGATTCTTGGGCTGCAATAAATCTCTCGTAAGAACATTCAACTGCCTCACGAAATAGCTTCGACTTAATTTGTTAAGATGCCGATTTACATTCGAATACTTATTATATATTTGTTACCAGTTACCTAAATTAATTTTATTCTTTTTTGAATAAACACATTTAAAATAGAAAAATCTGATCTAATTTCAAAATAACATTTATCTAAAATATCCATAGTGAATGTTTGAACTTCCGAATTGTAACGCCTAATACAATGATAGAGGTAGGTAAAGAGACAAGAATAATCGTTTTATCCTTACTAATATTATAAATTCAAAAGTAATTCTATCTATCTTTGTGTCTGTCTGCCCGGCTTTACCACAATTGATTTAAATGGAATATGATACTAAAGTACTAGACCTGAGAAAGGACATTATGCTACTTTTTATCCCGAAAAAAAAATCCTCGGAAAATTTTGACATTCTGTTTTTTTTTGCAGCCCACGTGGACGTAGTCGCGGACATCGACTAGTACAAAATACGACAGCCAAGGCATTCTTACATACATTGAAGCATTATAAAAGAAAAAGAATGTCAATTGCAAGCGTAATAACGTAGAAAAAAACACTTAAAGAATCCCGCTAAAAGGATTCTTAGTATCATTTACATCCGAATTTAGCACAAAGTTTCGCCTCTAGCACAATGCAGAAACACGACTTCTTCACAAATTTCCCTTTCATATTCCACTTGTCCCTTTTAACACTAACTACGTCCAATTATCCATCGTGATGCTTCAATGAACGAAACTTAATCATGTCGATAAAAACAGAATGACACGCATAGTGATGGGAGCAGAAGATGAAGATTTATCGATGTTTTTGTACCCTATGAGTATGCATATTATTGCATTTTCTTGATGGCCGTCCTTGTATAAAATATGTCTGAGTATTACATTATCATACGAGTATTAAGTGATATCAAATTGTCTGTACATTGAAGATGTAAAACATATTTTTATTTTAATAATTCATAATACATTGATTTCTTCTATGCTGCTCTGGGAGTGAAAAAAATATATACAGCTGCTTCTCTTCCCGGGCATACTGTACAAGTGAGTCTCTACTGATTTGTCCCTCTGGACAAGAGGGTCTTGATGTTTTGTAGGCGATGTGCTTACCACTTGTCACTACTAACCGAACTTGTACATCTCAACTATACCCTCAAAATTGGTCAGAAGTGGAACCATGTGGTTCTAACGGCCCTTGGTGCTCTGCCTACCCCGTAAGGGATAAAGGCGTGATTTTATGTATGTATATATGCATAATACATTGATTAAAGCCCCAACCACATCGCTGCTTACTGTTTGGTAGCAACAACTAAAACTGTTAGTCTGTTTCGGCTAGCATTTGTTGATCTATATTTCAGCTGCTAGATAGTTTGTATGCCCAATAAGATCCGGTAACGCAGTCAGGTGTATACCGAGGTAGTCACGGTCAACAAGCCTGTGCTACCAATAAATATCGATAAACCTATGGCCACACAGCACTAAAACAACCCGCCCGCGGTCCTCTGGAGAAAATTACATAGTACATCGTTCACTCTTACAGTTTGCACCTCTCGCTCGTTTTGCAAATTTATATGAATCATTATAGGTTTGAATTATAGTACCAAGCGTCGTGTTCAAAGGCTATGTACACGCATGTGTTAAGGCATAAGGAGTTTGGATATTCCCCTAAGGTGAATGTGAAGGAGAAGCTGCGATTTTTTCTTACAGATTAGACAAGTAGTTGCACATTTATGTTGAGGGTAACAGAGAAGAAACACTGGTCTGTAGAAACATTTATCTCTCCTTTTTATATGGATCCTTTTTAATATAAATGGATATCTACAATACAATACCTAATAATTCATAGGTGTTAAATGATAAGTTAACTAAATACTACAGGTAACTTTCGAATTTATAATATAATCCTCTTCGTAGCTTCTCGTACCAAATCATCAATAACGTATGGAGGTGTTATCAAGTCTACTTGCCCGGCAAGTTACATACATCATGGGGAACAGTTCACATTTCGATACACCGTGTCGTGCTAGAGTAGTTATTTCAAAATTACTTTACTGTCGACTATGCAAAGTGCGGCCACACGAGTACTTGGTTTCGATTTCGGTATAAATTAACTGTATATTAATAAAACAAATTTGATTTAAGCTGAGTCATCACTTTAATATTTTCAATGCTTCTAAACTATTTGTTCTGCAAATATGGAACTAATAAGAACTACGTAAAGTACTTAAATACAAAGTTCCTTAAAAATAGCTATGACATTCTATGTAACTCAAAGTTGACACTGATGAGGGCTTAGTTCCCCTTGCCTTTCCTTGATACAAACTTAAACTAAAATGTAAATAATAATATTGCACCGAAATCTAAAATTAATTAAAGTAATGCCAAACCATTTTAAGTGGATTTTCTTTGAAATGCTCATTCTCCTATATGGAAACAAAGCTGAAACTGACTATTGGATGCGCATTGAGAAATCTATCGTCTCCAACAATTTCTCCTTATGATGATGCCGATGAATCCTCTAGATAATAATTATTTAGATGAGCATGATCTTGCAGAAGACGTTAATAAATCTATTGTTATACCTTCAAAAATTACCTACTATGATTACTCGATCAATGCAAAGAATCAGTCTATCCTTATAGTTTCGTTGCGATCAACCACAAGACGTCGATCTATTTCTATTTCAACAACAGTAGAGAAGACTAGAGTACCCAGAAAGTCCAATGATAAGTATTTTACAGGAATGTCTTGTTTATCTTGCTTTGGGAATGCTACTTCGAAAATGAGTAAAAACTGTTTTAGTGGAACGTCGTAAGTTAATTTTTTTTTAAATTAAATTGTACTAGGCGTTACAATTCGGAAGTTCAAACATTCACTATGGGTGCGCCCACCACCGGGCCCTACAACCTCCATTAACCCTCGATCATGCAAGATAATAAATACATCGCACTATTTCCGAAATCAAAAACTAGATTAATAATCTACATATGTTTCGCCAATAAGGGTCTGGTTTCTCGTGGCGATTGTACGTTAGTGCAAGTGCCTGTTTTCGCAGTTATGAGTTATAAGATCCGAGGGTCAGTGGAGGGTGTAGGGCCCTGATGGTGGGCGCACCCATAGTGTACATTTTTTTTAAATGAAATAACTTACTGTTGCCGGCGACTTCGTCCGCTTAGACTACAGAATGTAGCCTATGCTCTCCGTACTCCCAACTATATGTGTATAAAATTTCAAGAATATTGGTTGGGTAAATAAACCGTGAAGGGGTATCAATCAAACTTTGGCATTTATAATTTTATACCTTTTAGGTTGGTCATGAAATATAATTTAACTGCAATTTATTCAAATTAGTCGCAGAAGTCTACAACTAATTAATAAGGTATGGAATTATTTTCAGTTTACCCTTGGAAAACTGTGCAAATGATGAACAATGTTACATAGAACTACACCCTAAATACATTAAGAGAGGTTGTGCATCTCAGACTAAAATTAATAGAACATTTGTTTGCAAATGCCCCGTTTGCAACGATAAACCATCAAATGATTATTCTTACTACGAGTACAAGAAACTATCAGAATGGGCATTTGAGAACAGTCGATTAGAGAGATTTGCATTGAAAAGGAATCTTGTGTGTAAAGTTTGTCAGTCAAAGAGGCAAAACTATTTAAACGATACTTGTAAGCTGGGTAAAAAGTAAGTACATGTACCATTATACTCGTATTTATACCTTTTGTTTTACCTTAATCTTCTTTATTTATCTCGTTTGTTTTATACAATAACGAATATTCCATCAAGTGGTACATAATATTATAAATATAAGTTTTTTTACCTTGTATTTCAGCACAAGAGAAAGAAAATGCAAGCTTAATGAATTGTGCTACATTAACATTGATGATGAAAGCGGTCGTGTCATTAGGGGCTGTACCAGTGAGACATTGTATAATACGATGTATTTTTTTTGTAACACCTCAACTTGTAACAATGAAAGGTTTTTGTTAAGAAATGAAAACGGTGAATATTTTAAAATTGAATTATTGACTGCAGAAAATATGGAATTGCCGAAGAGCTCTCATTCCATGTACACGTATAGGACACAGTTTACTAGCAGTTTAATGGTACTAATAATAATATTGATTACATTATGAAATGTGCCTATAATAAAAAGTTTTGGTAAGTAGATTCCTATCTCTTTTCCGTTTTTAATATAACTTTTAGTGATCCATAGTTCATCTGATCTTCGCTTTCATATAGCGAGGGCTCTTTAGTCAACTCGCCCTACTCGGAACTCAGACCATGGGATCAGTCGACCTAACGAATTTTTGAATTAGTAAACTCGCCCTACTCTCTATATTTTCAATGTGGACATTCGCGACGAAAAGTTTTCAATTTCGTTATATATTTATTTTTAATGGTCGGCAATAATAACTATGAAGAAAAAACTAATAATTGACTTTACAATAAACCAACTATTGAGCGGTGAAATTACTATACCTAGGTCATTGTTTGGTAAAATTAACATTTTAATTTATTTTATGCAATTCAAAACTACAAAACACTTATGTTAATTTTGTATAATAATAATCGAATTATGTGGTTTTTTTTTTAAATATTTTTCCTTTAGGTTGTTGAATTTTTTATACTTTAAAATGCGTGATAATCAAAAGACTGTTTAATTTTTAAATATATTCATATCATGAAGCCCTTTGTTGTTTCATTTATACTTATCTTAACAGTTTTGAACACGTCTGTACACCGACTTGAAATAAACAATAGATTTTTTGCCCAAATAAAGAGTAGGGCCACTTAACTAAAGAAAAATATTAAAATAAATTCATTTGGTTAACTGATCCCATGGTCCGAGTTCCGGGTAGGGCGAGTTGACTAAAGAGCCTAGCGAGCCCTAGTGCTGGCTTTATAATCTCGAAAAGTATTTTTCTATGGTATTTTTTTTTCTTTTATACCTACTGCATAATGAAAGGCATAATGTCAGAAATGACAATATTGTCAATAACTTGCTTTAAGTCAAAGAATATACTAACTCTCTCTTTAAGTAAAAATATATTTATTTTACTTTTTTAGGTTAGGCGACTTAGGTGTTAAATGGGTAAATAAAAGTATAATTGTGACTTAAACTCAAAAGTTTATTTGCATAATAATGTATTCAATATACCTTTTGATATTGGTTGTAATAATTACTCAATGTTTGGAAAGCCATGCCTCTAAAATAAAAAAATCTATTCCATTATTGTATAGAATGAAGACAGAGGAATTAACCGATGACTTATTAGCTACAAAAAGTGATAGAGGTAATAATAATATAGTCTCATTTCTGGTAGAAAATGTAAGACAAGTTTTCAATAAAGTGGTGAATGAAGAAATTAAAGCCACAACACCTCTTGGACAACACCAGATTCAAAATGTAGCATTTAGCTTACTGCAAACTGAGAGAGAATTTGTAAATTCATTAAGAAAACGACATGACGATAATGACTTACAATATAATTATCCCAATCTTGAAAACCATACACTTGGCGACTCTCTACATTTTGATATGCTCGATTTTACGAAACGTCCCATAAAAGCCAAACAACTACAATGCTATACCTGCAACAGTATTACCACGAAAAATTGTTATGATGTTAATTTGTGAGTATTTATCTAAAATGATTTCACGTAGTAACGATAATCCAATTGTATTGTCTAATAGTCTTTGTATATAGCGTATCAAGTTTTATTTGTTTAGTCAAGTATGTATATTTTTCATATACACATAAAAAGTAATATTATACTGTATTAAAAAGTGAAAGCAATTAATTTATAATTATGTATAGGTATATATCACATTATTATGTTAAAACAACAGTTTGCTAAAACAGGTCCCAAAATCATTTTATTGCATCCTGGAATAGAAACATTTCAATATTAATCGCATTTTGTGTACCTACAGAAGTTCAAAATCGGATTGCGATGGATTTTGCACGACTACCCACAAACCTTCTGGTATTATAGAGCGCGGTTGCTATGATCCACGCGTGTTTGTGGGTACTTATGCATGCACCTGCAACCTATGCAACTGGTTGCCACATACATCTCTACCTAATTTCTTTGAAAGCAAAGAGGATTGGCTTGCTAATGCTATGGAAATGTCCATGAAGAAAATGTTCAAAATATCCTGTTATGAATGTGACACGGAAAAGTATATTACAAACAACAACCAGAATATACGCCAATCTGCATTAGATCTTATGAACGAAGAGAGGATTAAGAATTGTCAATTAAACAGAGAGTAAGTATTTTTATGTATTTATGTTTTAAAACGATGTTTGACAGTATTAGGGAATAGGTATAAATAAGGTCATTGGTACATCACACATCATTGGTCACATCGTATGTGTAATAATAGACTCAGCTGTGTTCCAGGAAATGGAATATCCAGAACTGCAGGATAACGAAGGAGATCCTACCGCCACGTATATCATAGCGGGATTAGATCTGAATAATTAATCAGCTTGTATACCGAGATTTGGCTAGTGTATAGCTATGAAAAAATAACGGTGCCAATAATGTAATTGTAAAATTGAGATATAGAGATGGTAAAATTCGTCATCCGAGTAATTGATCCGGTAGCTCAGTTGGTAAGAGCACTGGCACAGAATGCAGAGGTCGTGGGTAGGAGTCCCACTCGGGTAAAGAATTTTTTCCATTTCTTTATTAACTGTTTTATAATTAATCAGTGGCAAGTTGATAGCGTATAGCCTGAGAGTATGCCCCTTGAATACTTCAGTTGACTCTTACGACATGCACAGAATGAGATGCAGCTGATGTACTAATCGATATAATTTAACAATTTACAGAGGCATCGGCATGAAAACCACGATCTGTGAAGAAAATGAATTATGTGCCATTACTATAGAAAGAAATATGATCATAGATGAAAACTCAAACACTACTAAACCTATAGAAAAAGTACGCCGAGGATGCTTGCCTCGTCCATTCTTTAATTCATGGACTAGACTGTGCTCTACAGACTATTGTAATAACGACACTGCAATATATTTGGCTGATTTCTTTTGACCTACGATTTTTTTTTGTTTTTATACTTTATATATTTTCTTATTAAATTATTTTTAATTTATGGTATACTTATTTATTTTCGTTATTTTCCGATATTTATAATCATTGTAATACTAATTTCATTAAAAGTTTTAATTTGGAATCAAATACATGATTATTGTTGAATTTGGCCTTTACATCCTTCAAATAACATGCTAATAGATATTATTATAGGGCTAACCGGCCTAATAAAATAAAAATACCATCGATTGAGCCAATATTTGAAAATCGCTGACTCCTGGACCGTTTGGCAGAAAGCCAAAATGGAGGCTTTGGACACGTTCCAATAGAAATATTTAGTCACTTTTGAGTTGAACCTTGACCCTGACATCAATAAAGCCTATAAGTGCTATAAAATAAAAAGAAAATAGAATTTCTATTTTTAGGCTGGTTTAGATTGTCCGAGATATTATTATTCTATTTCTAAAAGTATTTTCTTATTTATTTAGGTATAACCTCAACTTTACCCTCAAAATTGGTCAGAAGTGGCACCATGTGGTTCTATCGGCCCTTGGTGCTCTGCCTACCCCGTAAGGGATAAAGGCGTGATTATATGTATGTATGTATTTTATATAGTTTATTTTATCCATATATGATTTGTGTAAATGATTTCGATTGCTTGCTTATACTCCTACTATAATTTTGTTTAGTTAGTTACCTGATTTATACTCATCCTTCACTGTATCTTTACGATATTAATTAAATCCAGTCCATATACCTATATATAGTAAAATTGGCTATTAATTAACAATGAATAAATTTTAAGGACCCATTAGTTACTAATATAGTTGTTATTCCTATAACCATTCATTAGCATTAGTGTAACAAAAACCAGATAGGTTGCCAAAAGGGTTGACATTAGCGTAACACTGCCGGAATGTTGTATAATGACCGCATATATCTTTTTAATGAACTTGCTTCTGCTATACGAAAACGAGCTTTCATGGTATTTCCCAAAATATATGGTCTTCTTGTAAATACTGGAACAAAATTAAAATGTAGAGTATAAGTGTTTTTTGTCGTTTTTATTGCTTTACTGTCTAGAAATATTAAACTGACCATGGCTGAATCTTCTGAAACCACGAATATATCTACTTATTTGCAAAATATACATTAAAGTAATTTTAGAACTTAATGTTACTTACGTAAACCAGCCGGGCTAGCACGACCACGATAAGTAGATATACGATAAAGGATTTCGTATCGTATCTATACCACCATAATTATCGATTTCGCGAACATGACCAATGGAACGATACGTTACGTTAAGATTTATCCCGTGTTATGATACGATAAGGCGCGAGATAAGTTAAACAAATGTTTCTAGAGTAAAAAATTTTTTTTTTCTTTTTTTTCAATTGTCGTTCATTCTTTTTTTTTCTTTTTTTCCTTTTTGACATCAGATGTCATGTTAACTGCTCTAACATGACCAGCGAAACACGATACGATAAACTTATTTATCGACTAGCTGTCAAAATACTATAGATATTAGCCGCCATGTTGAATGTTATCGATACCAATTACTAATCATTTAATTTTACCTTTGACCTACCTATGTAAACTAAAAACGAGTAAACTAAAACACTAAATTAAAAATATTAAGTTTGGAGCATATCACTGAAAACCTATCGAACCAAAGAATATAATAGGTATTTACGATTTCTCTAACCTATCTATGCTTATCGCGCACTACAATGTTCATCGATAACAATATCTTGAATTGATGTCAAAATTCGATATTTTTAACATCAAAATACAGTCATGTTCGGCGCTATCGATAGTAACCTATTGACATGCTCGCATTTTATCTATCATATCGTATCGTGCCGTGTAACGTTACCGGCATGGTTATGTTCGCTGTATCGATAAAATTCAACATGGCAGCTATATTTATCGTATTTTGACAGCTAGGTATCGATAACTTGACTTATCATATCGTGTATCGTTGGCCGTGCTATTATTACTACTACGTGCTACTATTATTCTTATTCTTTATTGTACACAAAGATATATTAATTATTATAATTATAAGTAGTTCTCGTAGTTTAGTAGTAAATGTCTTCATAAGCCTGCTGCAATCTTCGTCGATATAATGACTAGGTTGGTATTTAGTTGATAATAAGTATATAAATGTAATAGAAAAATTCAAACTTGTGTGCTATAGTGAAACTTGGGAGCTATTCGACTTCATACATTAATTACATCAGAATAAAATAAGCTATATCATTCACGTATCAAATTTAAGAACCTCGGTTGTTATAACATAATTGATGATCTATCCCAATTTGGTAACTCGCGTTATCAAACAATTGGATATGAAAAGCAACATAATCAACAACTCCAGCCAGGCGATCATTGCTTGCCCTTACTGGTTCTAATAACAGTGCTGTATCCGACAGATAAAATGGTAATGAAAGGTTGGGAACGCAGAAGGCACGCCATGTTGGAAATGCCCTGAGGGCTTAGTTTCTTTCAACGCCTACCAAACCGTATTTAAGTTTTGTAAATGTTGATTGTTGCCCCCTTAGTCCTGTTACTTGCAACACTGATAGAATGTAATGTTATTAAAACCCTTTAAGTACGTTTCGAATTATAAAGTAAAGTTCATTTATAAAGTAATCTCCATTTTTATTCTTTCAATAGAATTTGAATTATTTCAACAGAATTTGTTAGTTTTTATTTAAACACAATTTGGAGATCCTATATTTTTCTTTTCTTTTTCTTTCACACATAAGTACATGTTACCTAATCTAAGGTTACCTATCTATTTTATACCAGTATTTTCCAACGAAGGGTAGGTAATGAAACGGGCAAAGTCACGTACAATGCACACAAAAAGAGGCTTCACTAACGAGCACCCCTACAGGCCATCGATAACACACCGGCCGATTTAACTTTTACACTGAAAAATTAAACGATGTATCGTTCGTTACAAAACGAACCCTTTTTTGGATAATGCAAATTGCTTTGGGCTTTACGCCTAGTTTTTTCTGTATTTCTCTGTTAATAATAGATTATTTTGGGCAATGGTTGGTTTAAATTACAATTTCTTCAAGTCAATAAACATTAAAAACATAATAAAAGATAAACATGATACATCTTCTATCTATTGACTTTTTGGGTCTCATAGTTATAAAACTCAATAAGTTAACCATTAAACTAATGTCCAGAAATATTTCAACGTTTCCATGGAACAAGGTACAAGATTAAGGTATGAGGAAACGAATAACGATCAATATCGAACATAATTAAGGCAATATTTAACTAATCTTACAGTATTATCAAGGCAGTGTTCCGTTCGTGTCGACAGTAATGTATTACTGACATAAACTAGAAAGATTCAGTTAGATATCATTTCTTGAATAGTTGATTTCGACGAATGGATCAACATTGTGTGTTTTTAATTAACTCACCATATCAGATTCTTCAAAATCACTTCAAGACGTAGAAATAAGGTACGCAAACACACGGAGCGCATGATGGCTGTAACGTATAAAGAACAAATACGTTCATGGGTTTAGCATACATTTTGCAAAAGATTTTTTTGTTCATAAGTAATGGGCGCATGATTGCAGATTAACGAAGTTATTATTTCCTAGCAATAAATACTTGGAATTACATGTTGTTATATAAATGATTTTTTTTCCGAAATACCTGCAGCTATATTTTCATGTAAACGGAAATGCCGTAAGTGCCCGCACGGTGCAGAAGAAGGGTGGTAGAATGGTTGTACTAGTAAACGACTCCACATCAGTTATGGAATCCAATACTGTCACATGTCTATGAGATGTTATCCACGAGTATTCATGACCGAAACCCGAAAGAACATAAAAATATAAATGAATCTGGCAAAACCTCTGGTTGTCATACAGTCGGAAAAAGCTGCTTTTTACGACACATCACAGAAAATAACATGTGTCAATAAGTCTACGTCATGAAATGGAATGTTCCAGCACTATATTTTATGGTCCTCCATTTATTCTATCAACCATTGCATCAAAGTTTTATTGAGGTGCGTTTACTGTCGAAACTGCTGGATGGTTTATCCAGTTGTTCTGTGGTTATTTTACGAATATTGCTCTGGCTACTTTGATAGTAAAACCGGCAGCATTGCGACACACATTTTTCTGAACAGTGCAAAATCAACAAAATTTTCTTCAGATGAGGCATTCCCATGCCACGCCCATTTGTTAAGTTTCAATGCGTAAATATTACTGTAAGCTGTCAAAAAAGATAGGCGTTAATGGTCAATTATTTTGTTCACTCGATACCGACCATATGCCTAGGTATATTGCTGTTATCAGACATCGGCAGTTGGTTTTTTATTCAAGCGTCTTATATTAGGTATTTGTTCACACCTACCTCTTAATATTAAATATTTATACGTCGAGATTTGTAATTGGCATAGTATATATGGATATTCTTTAAGTTAATGATGCTATACTGCTGTAAATCTTCCCTAGCCACTAGAACGTCCCGTGGTACTTAAGTGTCAGAAACGTTTACGCCCGCTTACGTTCATGGTACAAAATGGCCACACGAAGTTTTACACTTTTGGCTGCCGATTTAAATGGTGTCTGTGCCGCTAAGTTCCTTACCGTCGTCCTAGATGGCACTCTCAAAGATTTTTCTAACAAGTTCAAGCTTAAGATCCTATACCTGGCAACAAAAAATATGAAAAAAAATATATTTTGACGACAGAGTGAGAAGAAGTTTTTTGAGCAAGTGTTGTGCTGCAAATATGCCGTGAGTTCTTTTGATTTATTGTGTATTTATAGGATTGTGGTACATGTAATTCTTCCTTATAATCTATACGTGAACTAAGAGTAAAAACAACATACTCTCCTACACTCCAAAGTAAATCACAAAAAAAATAAAACTTACAGAAAATCAGTCCAAAAATGCTACCTTCCCATGTTTGATCATTTTTTAGTTTGTGAAAATGTAGGTATGATGATACATATTATTACTCAAGTTTATTTGCTATATAATACCTTATTTAAAGTAATTTTTGGTTTTGAAATAGCTTTAGTACTTTTTATGTGATAAATAGTTTTAGCGAGAAGATCGCGCAGCGTGGAACGCCACGCTCGTGTATCGTCGGCTGGGACGTAAGTAGCTCGATACGCTGAGAGCGTTGGACGTTCTAGTGGCTAGGAGTAAATAAATAAATATTCAGCGTGTTATCTCAGAAGTGCCCAAAATAACTACATACCTATACATATTACCAAATATTTAGTAGAGATACTAAAAGGAGAGAATTTGTGCAAAAGTAACTGGGATGAAATATTTTAAAGCGGAACTACATTCTATTTTAAGCATTGAAACCACAAATTGCGACCTTGCAAGGTATTTATTTATGTTTTACCTGAATGCATCCCTCACGGTGAAAACCAAAAAATTGCGCATTGATAATAAATATGTAGAGCGTATTAATTTTAAATAAAACTCTTTGCTTATATAATAGAAAACAACGTATACTACTGGTTGACCAATGACCATATCTGAAGTTGATTGCCTGATATCAGAGCTTCAAGGTTAAGTTAGCTTTCGTGCTTATATACCTCTAAATACGTGAAATATTAGATACCAAAATGCCCGGTGACCCATTATTACTACATTATTATCCCACAAAACACCAGACCTGAGAGGTACCTATGTGCGTGTGTTAAAGTCATTGATATCCAACGCTTATCCCAAAACCAGATTAAACAATAAGTACAAAACACAACAATCATAACACACATTCGATTGTTTCCGATATCATAACCGTAAATTCAATGCGTGGAGAGGAAAGGCACCGACGTTTCCTCATGCATGCAGGCTATTTACACGCCAATTACTTGCACCAGCGCCGCTGCAGTAATCGATGGTGCATTGTCTGCTCGTTTCGTTCAACGGCAGCGGATACTTAAGGAGAGTGTACAAGAGTGCTGCTGCCTTGCTAACTTAGCATAACCTGTGCTATTAGGGAGCTATGTAGTTGCATGGGTTTATGTGACAAGCTTTAATTTTATCTATACTTTTGTCTAAGTATGTGTATTGAGTATATTTGAAACCTCCGGCTATGTTACACGTTATCATTATACATGCGACTATTTTTTAACATAGCGGTGACGGATGTTGCCATTATGAGTAAAAATAATACGATGAGAGGTCCCGTCATTTGTTCCTCAGCTCTTAGCTAGTCGGTCATCAATTAATTTACTAGTAGCCAAAAATGAACTGACAAGATCTTTTTCTAAGGTATTTACTGGATTATGTAATTTTCAAATTAACTGCCACTAAAATACTGGGTAGGTACTTGTATGCCTTATTGCTTTTGCGTAACATTCACCGTACGTGTAAAGGTGGTGCAACACTTGCGCTGAATCCTTTAGTGCCATCCGTGCGACGACAGGTGGCGTTACTAATGTGCCGGGCACAACACTTGTCTGCTCTGATACGATGTTTTGCAGTAATTCATACTGTGAATTGGGTGTTTGTTTACTGTGTATGGTAATGCAACTATAGAGTACTCGTATGCGTATGGACGCAGAATGAGTGAATATTTCCAGTAGCTGCGTTTAATCTTAACAATCTATTGCAATAGTTAAAATAACCCAAACTAGAAGTTTCATTAGCTATAGGTAAGTACCTTGCTCTACCTAGGTAGGTAGTTTAAAACTTCTGACATGACATTATTTCGGGCTATAATTCGATCGGAGGTAAGTTGCTAAAGTATATAAATATTTGTTCATATTAATAAAAATTACAAATACAAATGCATTATGAATACACGGGTTTTCAGATTATCTCGAAAATTAAACAGCAAAATCTAGACGGCCATTTTTTGACGCGGCGGCGAATTAAAAATCGCATGTTTCTATTCACGCTGGGTTCTGTTAAAATTCCATTTTGAGAATCTCTCAAATCTTCTAACGACATAGCGAGTCGTGTCTCAGAGAGGTGTCACATTATTATTTAGGGGTCCTGGATGTCATTTAAAATTAAAAAAAAACTCTATGAAAGGTGTGCATATTTCGTGAATATCATTAAGATACTAATAGATTCTCGGGAATAGTAACCTTACTTTTTTCTATTCCAAATCCTACTCTATCTTACTTTAATCCATTATAAATACTTATTAACGATTATGCAAAATAATGCCAATGTTTCCCATTTGGCACAAAATTATATTTCATATCATTCAACCCTATGAGTCATCACCTCGTTAGATACCTACTCCTAACTTTTTCTCCATACTCCTGACACTCGTATATCACAAAATCATTTTAAATAACGTGAATCACATGACTATCTGCATCTTGAACACCTAGATTATGCCTATGCTTGATGCAAGCCAAGCTGGATGACCTACAACGAGAGGCGAAGGAGCCTAGACTTTAAATCAACACTCGAAATTCGACGAGCTCCTTGCCGTTGCACATTAGCGCAGAGAATGTAGAAACGGTCCACAAATTTACTTACCTTGGTAGAGTAGTGTCGGAAACTGGAGGGGCCGAAGAGAACTTCACTCTGGGGATTGCCAAGGTAAGAGCGACCTTCACACAGCTGAGCCCTGTTTGGCAATCGCGGAAACTGACTAGGAAAATCAAACTCAAGACAATTCGGTCCAATGTAAAAACCGTATTTCTGTACGGGTGTTAAACGTAGAAGGTAACCGAGGACATCGTCGCATCTACTCCAGGTCGTAGTTAACCGCTGTCTTCGCCATATTCTCAGTATTTACTAGCCCAAGGAAATCTCGAATTTAGAGCTGTGCTTTTAAGAAGTCTTCAGAATTCTATTGGACTTTGGACGAAATGTTTCTATTATGTCTTTACCGATTCTCAGTAGAACTTGTATTTTGAAGTGAAACGCACCTTACCTAGTAATTGGCACATAACTTAGTGCCAAATCTGTAAAAAAGATACGCGCTCGCCTCGCTCGCGCTTTTATTCTATTCTTGTTAGGTAATTGTTTTTTATTATTTGGCTCGTAAACTCCACAAATTCTTGGTAATACGTTATACGCAAGTTAACGTTACAAGCAATAAAAGTTACATCTAATTTGGTTTGCCTGTATACGCCTCTGAATATTCCATCGGATCTTTTGTATGTGATATCTAGTTAAAAATGTTTCTAATATAATGATATCAAATATCAGAGCCTGATTGAATCTCGAATATAACCACCCTCTGACTCCAAGTCAGGTTCGCAATTTGTATTGAATTTATATTGTATTATTTTTATTGATGTTATTCGAATATCCTAATATTCGAATATTTAACTTTAGAAGTATTCATTTTATTCGAATAGTATAAGTAAACGAATATTGCAAACCCTAAACGTGATTGTAAATTTTCAACACAGATAAGATCTAACCAAGATTCTACAGAACCACGAATTGAACTAAGAACCGTCGAAGTCCGTTTTTCTTGTTACCTTAGCATATCTGTCGGCGATTCGTTAGATACCGTGTGCGGTGCAGATATTTCCCCACATCATCCCACTAGAATGCTGTTAAAGCTTTTTGTCGGACGCCGATGCCATGTTTAACAAACGATTTCGCTAAACTCTAAATTCAAATTCGAAATTCCTCCTAAATACATTCTCGCGCTGTATTCCCGAGGTTTTTGTGCGAATTCGAACGTTTTGGGGACGAATTTTTAAATGTCTACTTTTATTAGTTGGGTTTAAAATGGTTTATAATGAATTTTTATAATGAAAATTGTGCACGAATTCAAGTTTTAACATAAATATTACAAAGCATATTTGCTGCGTAAACTTAGTTAGATACGTCATGGTATTAACGTTTTTATCTTTGTTGCCTTGTCACTGCATACTGCCCGATATACAAGTATTTCAAGAAATTGTAAACATAAACAGGATTTACACTATAATTTACGGCTAAAGTGTTGTAGGTACATAATGTTTATTTTCTATTCGTGTGCCTACAAATGAGATTAACGAGTAATCTGCAAGCTTTAAATCACCGAGCGCTCGTAAAAAAACACCTGTCGCTGTCGAGAATTCGAATGAGACTTCACGATACAATAGTTTTCAGGTTTTATTTCAAGATTTGACATGATTACATACACAACAAGTCATACACAGCCCAAGTTCAGTAATTCCTTGCAACTTACTCTCATGACTTTGTAGGTTCCAGAGTTATGTAGTATGACGTCTAATATATAAGTTTAAACGGGGAAATAGCTATGTGAGACCTCTGCATGCCCTTTTGTATGTGTTTGATTGGCAAACTTAGCAATTATTTCATACATATGTACATACATGGACACGCATGGCTGTGTTCCAAAATATATAGCCAGAATTGCAGGATAACGAAGGAGATCTTACAAGAGGAAGGCATATATTATACACGCACACACATACTCGTACACCCTTACACGACACAACAATTTACTAACACACTAATTATTAAAAATGAAATTATATTAGGCGTTACAATTCGGAAGTTCAAACATTCACTTTGGGTGCGCCCACCACCGGGCCCTACACCCTCCACTGACCCTCGGATCTGATAACTCATAATTGCGACAACAGGCACTTGCACTAACTACAATCGCCACGAGAAACTAGACCCGAGCACCTAGCATGCAAGATAATACATTGCACTATTTCCGAAATCAAAAACTAGATTAATAATCTACATATGTTTCGCCAACAACCGTGGCATCCTCAGGATTATAGAAATTAGTAAACCACTAATTATCATGAAACTCTAAAACCCAACACATTACCTACACCTACCTATAATTTTAAGTACCTAATATAATTAATTAAGTAATCTAATAGTATTTATGCTCTCTCTTTATTATTATATAAAATTAAAATCATAAATGGCAGTATGTCATGATGATAGAATGCTAAACTCTGTATCTTTCTAAGTGCTGTGGATTTTTGTAAATAAAAAAAGATGTATGCCATGATGAGCATAATAATATTCTCTACTAAAAAATATCCTCTTAACGGGAGATATTAATTTGATTGAATTACATTCATGTTAATCTATAACATAGGTATATAGTCCCATACTAAGTTCCCTGAAGTCTTGTTACCCAGATTACAAGACCTAATTATGTTAAATATAATATTCTGGTTAGATAAGCAATTTCCTTATTTTTGCACAATTTTAGGTATACATTGAGTAAGCTTGTAATTTGTATGGTAAATTATCATTACTATCAGTTTATGGTCGTTACTATCAAAGTATTATGAAACGATTTGTTTATGCCATTTCTCGACTCCCTTGCAGGACGGTTGCCAAAACCCGTTAACACTTAACAGATACACTTCGTAAATACGATTTCGGCGTTTCTTATGCACCTATTAAAGTTCTGGAAGGATAAACAAATGAGTCTGTATTTCCACAGCTAAAATGGCTGATATTCTTCATATTTGGTACTCAGGAAAATAGCTAAAAAAATTAATACGTAACGTAAGTTTCTTGTAATCCCGTATTTGAAACAGATGGGTAATTCTCAAAAAGTTACTTTAGCAGGCTACCGTACATACACTTTTGAATACTCCTTGAGTATTTCCTTGAAATTATATTAACCTAACCTAGACGATTTTAGACGAGTGTTCCTTACTTATGTCATAGAGGAATAAAATGTCATAGAGTGCTAATGTCATACTAACTGTTTCGATGCACCAGACTTTTCGGTGCCTCACAATTCCAGTCCTTGACACTTAGATTCTATTAGTGTAATGTATAGTATTGTACTACATTAATTATGTATTGTAATATATAGTAATGCAATCTAAGTGTCAAGGACTGGAATTGTAAGGCACCGAAAAGTCTAATGGTGCATCGAAACTGTTAGTATGACATTAGCACTCTATGTCTACATCTTATTCCTCTATGCTTATGTTAATTAATATTCAGCATATTGACGGAATTGGTTTACTGCTCACTCGACTCAGAACGCTTACAAGTACTCTAATATTCCGTAGGGTCCATATCTATTACTAAATTTAGTAATGAAGGTCTTGTTATCCAAGGAATTCCATTTAACTTGCACTGTATTTCACATACATGAAATTCCCAAGTTTAACCCGCCCAAACTTAATATACCATGCATATTTAATGATATATAAACAATCCAGGGAATCTGAACTGTACTAAATATTGCTAGGGAATTAATTATTTTAATTTACCACACATGAACAATTTAGGCTGTATGGACCGGTTTATCATCCAACCACATTCGGTAGTCGGAACGTTATAAATTAAATACTTCGTGGGGCTTGTACAAGATGTTGGAAGCTAGCCCGACCTCAATATCATGGTGCAGCCACAGTATAGTTAACTGTTATCAGTATAGCAATATTCATTCACATAATATTATTAGAAGGGCACGGTAAATGTGAAACCCTTTTACAGTGCACTTATTATCTATGCTAAATCTATTCATTGTGGCGTTTCGGATTGATTAATATTGGAAGATATACTTCTATCTATTGCCTATATTTTAGAATCACGGATAAGCAGTAACTTACAAAGTACGGGCATCACTTAGTTATATATAAAAAGAGTTTGTACACCTGCCGACTAGATTACACACTCGGGAATGTTATGCTCTGTGGTAAAGCACCCAGAAATGCTGTTTTATCGAAATACTGCTTAGTATCCAGATTTTAAAATAGATTTGGGTAAAAAATAGCCCTTGCAACAAAACACTAACTTAAATCTTAGGCTACATTATAAATATTAGGAGTATGGCTTAAGTTAAGCTTATTACTTTAAATAAAATTGATCTAAGCCCTGATGAACTAAATACATCAAAACTATTTACAGATCTCATAAATTTAAGCGGAAGTGTGTAGTTTTCTAGATTCCGTGACTTGTATCCATAAAATCTATTCTGGCGTTCTCCTTTCCAGTGCTTTTCCACTGCTCTGATTGTAATGGATTAGTGCCTTAATCGCCTTTGTCCAGTGCCAGCCAGCAAAATAATGTGCCCAACCATGCCCTAGTTTCTACTTGACTGTAAATAGTTAGTAGGTATTGATTAATGTTTAATCTCTATCTTCCCAAGGGTCTAGCGACAATCGAGTTACTGCAAATTATTAGCAAATTACGTATTTCGAATTGAGGAATATGTATTGATTTCGACTAGGTACCTATAAAGGCATAATGGCCGCAGGCCGATGATTTGTATATAATGACTTCGATGACCATATCCTACTACCCTTAGATGTTATTAGCTACTTATGTGGCAATGATATTGACAACATGGTGCTCCAAATAACGACTCCAATGAACGAAGCTTTTCTCGGCAGCCATTACAATTTAGTGTTTGTTTAGTTTAAAACTTATGAGTTTAAACTAGTTTGTATTAAACTACTTCGGGAAGAACGTATCTCTAGCATACAGCCAACCATTTTCAGCACGTAAAAATAATATATTCTTATACTTAACGCTGAGTTACAGGTTGCTCCTCATAGCAGACTATAAACTTTTGTGTCAGAAGGTCTTAAGTAACAGCTTAAGCTTTTTGAACTTACAGGTATTTAATACCTATTTCTAGTAGTGTGCCTACTTACTTATTTTAATACAAACGTGGTTCTATTATTGAGCCTCGTTCAGAAATTTAAAACTTATCTACTACTTTCCCTAATTAATATCTTATTCTCAAACAAGTTACATTAAGACAATATAACATTTTAAAAATCATTTTTTCTACGAAATTCTAAAACTAAAAGAAAGGGTAGAAGCGGAAACAGAAGTCTTAAAAAGCGCTTTCCGAAGTGCTCATTACGTTTTGAAACGTCGTCGCTTGGTAGAGTCATAAAGACAATTTACTCTCTTTCCTCTCTTTCTATATTCTTATAATAATAAAGTGTTATTAATGTGTTCATGTATAGCTGAAAAATTATGGACTATTATTTAAATTTGCCAGATTTCTAGGAAAATGTATACTATCGTATGCGTATTAAGTATATATTAATACCTACTATGCCTAAAACTACTAAACCTGTCGATTTTCATATCACTTGGTGTTATTTGGTTTTAATTAAATATATAATAAAATTACAACTGTTTAGTACCATTTTATATACGTGGTTTAACCTCAAATTAGTGCTTCTTAAATGAGATTTAAAATAAACCTCATTTGCGTGTAGTCAAATTTCATATTCGTAGAACATAAGTCTTCCCCAAGTCTGCATATATATATATATATATATAGACGCGGCTGTGTTCCCGAATCGGGCAGCCAGAACTGCAGGATCATAAGGGAGATTCCATAGTCACGTTTAGCATAGCGGAGATAGATTCCGAGTAGGCAATCGGAAGTAAATAGTTACACATCGCACATGTTCATGAGACATTCAGCTAACGTCATCATTAGAGAGCGTCATATGAACTAATAAGAGCGTTACCATGTGTTGTGTGGAACCAAAGTGGTTTAGCGTTAGATCACTTTTGAAACTTAGGAAAATATTTGGCCAAGCACACTTTATGGCAGTTTTAAGTTGAGAGTTTTCTCAAGTGAAGTTTGCGGTCGTTCCGGCTCAAGTTTCGGATAACGTCGGGAGTGCACTGCGCGATACAATCTAACATACTAGGCATAAACAAAGTTATGTAAGTTACTATTCGCGAGTACCTATGCTTCTATAATAAATATTAATTTAATATAAGCTTTAATGCTCGTTAAACGTACCTAAAATATGTTTATATTACTTTAGTTTATAAGCATAAACTGTATGAAGTGAATTCGGATGCAGCATGACCTCTTTCTTTACCAGTTGACGTATTAAATCCCATGTAATAGAGGGTGAGTCTACCATAGCTTTTGAGGCAAAAATATCTACTTGATCTAGCAACCGGTAGCTAATCTTTTGGCAATTTTTTTCCAAGTCATTCTAAAATGTGTAAGGCATACCTATGTACATATAAAAATTTATCATTTTCGTATTTTAATCCAAATTACAATATTTTTTTACTAAGCTTAAAACATACCACTTTAAAAACGTTTACTCCTTTCAAAGCGAGCAGAAATGTAAGATTAAAATGTAATATATAAAGGCAAGCAAAAAGAAAATGTTTCAAAGAACACGCAATGAAACGCTATACTTTTTAATGAGAATTCTTCAAAATGACCTCGCTAATTTCGCCTGTAACGTAGGTTTATAACAAGGGATTTGCCTAGGGAAAAGAGGTTTTCCCGAGAAATAGGCACAGGGTAGTAAACTGGTGTTGTTAATTAAAAAAGTCCGCCTTGGTAGGGCCTGGGTATTACACCGGATTATTTACCTGATTAAAGGACTGTTGATCGTGAAAGTAAGTTAAAGCCGTGCTGGTGTTCATACGTTTATTTTATAAAAATATCCAAATACAATGCCTGCCTATACAAGAATCAAATATTTAGCTTTTCAGGTGATGATGTCAGCTATACTAATGGAATGAACAATTCCAAATAAACGATTCCAACACTTGTAAAATTAAAAAGGAAACTTTAAAAACTCTCTAAATATTAAATTGCATACCTACTTATCTATTTATTTAGTTATAAAATGTACTGTAATGAAACGTACTTATTAAAAGCTTCTCGACCATGAAAATTCTTACCATTTAAATAACTTGGAGAAAGTTAGACGGAAATGGAAGAACACCTCAAATGCACAGACGGACAGATACTGACGTGAAAGTGAGTTTTCCCTAAGTTAATTCGCATGAATATTTATCTTGTTCCTTTGGGAATGCTAACTTCGGAGCAGTTCTTGATCAAACTTTACTGTTAGGTAGGTACAGCAGAATGGAAGAATACTGTCTAAAGGCGGGTACAGACTGCTGTAACGTAACATGCAATGTAACACGCAATGAAAGAATTTTCCGTCCACATTGTCGTAATGTATCATGCAATGTAACAGAATTCCCATAGTGTGGACGCCTTGCGCGCACGAACCGTGCACACTACGCGCACGAACAGAGCATTTCAACTCGTGCGCGCCTCGATCCGCCATTTGTCGGTTTTTTCACCGAACACAAAGGGGCGCGCAGTGTGCACGGAGCGCCAGTGTGAACGGGTTGGAGTCATTCTTGTGAAATTTTGAAATTGTCCGGTTAATCTCATGTCGGCTATTAATTGTGCACCAGCTCTCTGACTGTACAACTCTGTATGCCACCATCGTTGAGGTCTTCGGCGTTTTTTTATCACATGATTGATGATAATCAATGAAGCACCGACAATATCGTAGCCAGTAATTGATCGTCACGATCCATTATCTTTGCGTGTCCTCAGCAGACAGAGCTATGTTCGCCGCGCGCATGCCGGAAAAGATGCGAATACGTACATGCTCAGTTCGTGCGCGCGCTGCGTCCACACTTAAGAAATGCTCCTTTCATGTTACATTGCATGTTACGTTACAGTAGTCTGTACCCGCCTTAAAGATAAGCAACAATCACTTATGATATTAAAACTAAGAATAGACAAAAGTTTAGTAGAACAGTGATCTAAGCAAAATAGTTAAAACAGCCATAGTCTTACCTGTCTGTAGTGTGAAATCAAATTGAGCGTGACCTTATGGCCTATGTGTCATTCTGAGGTATGTAAGCGGTATAAACTATTATATTTTAGCTAGTAGATATTGCGTATTCCTAAATTTTCTAATGTTCCGCGAAACTTACAAAACGTTTTCTATCCTACGAACCTTCTCGTGATAATAATTAACACAATAAAAAATGCGTGATGCGATTTCCTATAAAACACGAAAGTAACATTCACAATGTTTCTTTGCAGTAAAAAATATAGATGTATTATTGTTTTATGAATACGTCGCACCGCACCTTTGTGGGTTTTAATTAGTGGCTTACGATAGTGTGTGGTCCTGGCTGTATCTCTTGACGAGAGTTAAGGTAATGTACACACTGGCAACCGTATGTGAAACGTAACATTCGGATCATTCTGAAGTTCATTATACAGTGTTGAAATAGACAACAACTAACTTCTACTTAACTCAGTAATATTAAACACCAGTAGGATTACATTTTATTTTTTTCATCAACAGTTAGGTAGATATTAGTCACTCTTTATAGCTTCCAATTTTATCAAATGTTTATTTGATAGTGGGTATGTTATTATTAAATTTTGTACAATAAGCTTATTACTATAAAACGTAAAACTTGCAGTCTAAATATTTGACTCATTCCGCCAGTATCGTGTAGAGAGCTTTACGAGTAATTATTATCAGTAAAATATTCGTATTTCTCTGGACCAAAGTCGCCGATTAGTGGACATTGACAATGATTTAATGTTCAGATACCCTTAACATGGGCTTTATCGTTTAAAGTGACAATAAATGGTAGGATACAATATGTTTGAATCAGTTTGTCTCGTGATTGCATTGAGGTAATGAATAGTAATGATATCGTCTATCGCTTTCATAATTGTTTATCTTTATTACTGACATACATCTGTGTAGAACATTGAATATCCTTGTGTTAACATAAGTAGAAACTTTGTACGATCTACTGTCAGAAAAACTGAAACGTGCCAATAACCACTTGTTAGAATTGTCCATTGTAATTCCTATGCCTATTCTGCATTTTTGGTAATGATATGACATAGGGGAGGCCTATGTCCAACAGTGGACTTCTCAGGGCTTTAAATGATGATGACATAGAATTTTTTTTATTCTTGGTAAACATGTGGATACTTTCATTTTAGTGATGTAGTAATTTTATAATGCTACCCGCACTCTCATAGTTCGGCTGCGACGACCGCGGCCGGTCACTCGCAAATCGACCGCCGCGCCATATGCTTTGTTCTGTGGGGTAAGCACGAACCTTTTTACACGGCGTAACGCTAGCGACTCGCTAGCAAAGTCTATGTGATGACAGTTGGACGATAGCGTTACGGACTATCGAAAGGTTCGTGCTTACCCCTCTGAAGTGACTGTTTTTTACTAGGTACGTCGACACCAGAGTCCTGGAAGAAATCGTAGCCAGCACCGGATTGCGAAGGTGAGTGATATTAATAAAGCTAGCTTTTGTTCATCATCTTCGTTCATGCATTTTTTTAAAGTTAACTAATTTTATTACATATGTATTTATTTACTACAAGAAATATCTATAGCTAACTTAAAACTACTTAGGGCTATGGCATTTAATTTTATTGTCCACAATAAGAATGAGAATACCAAAACATATCCCTAATTGCATTTTTTTTTAGTATCTCCTCGTAAAGTGGATCTATAGATATTATTTTAGTTAAAACTAATCCAATAGTGTGACGGTGAATATTTTTTTACTGATCGTGCTTAATGCAATAAAAAAATAAACAAAATATTTCATGTTTATCAAATTGCATAAACAAATTAAAATTCTTGTAGGTAAAAGTGAAAGTTCTCTTTTGTTGTGCCAGTAGGTACAAATTTAATAAATTAATTTTGTGAGGAATTCGTTTGGAACTTGTCGAAATTAGTCTTGTTTCTTAAATAAGATCCACATGAGCCGACAATACTTGCAAACTGTCTTTATTTAACTTGTATTTAATATCAGCGACGTGTTTCAAAACTTTTTGGAAACGTTGGAGTTTCGAGTTTAGAATAATTTGAAATTGCGTTCGTTTGAATTCAAATTTTGTTGAATTTCATTCCTATGGGACGTGTCTGAGATACATTTGGGTTTTATGTTCGTACTTTATGATGCGTTGGTCTTGTAAATATTTATGTAATAAAGATTTATGAGAAGCAAAATTGCCTTTGCCAAAAACGTATCAAATAACAATTTGTTTGGATTTACTATGTACCTATATTAAATTAAATTAGCACATCATTTTGTTGAATACCTTGACAACATATACCTAAATGAGTGGGAAAGGTCCATTATGATATTATAATAGCTTACGGCCGATTTCGGCCACGGTGACTGCATTCAGCTCCGACGGTGTCGCTGATGTGCTCGCATATGGCTAAAATATCCCTTTTTGTTGACAAAAGTCCGCAGACGTTGCGGATGCGGACATGCGAGCACACCATCAACATAATTATAGGTTACATACATATTATTATTTGAATATGCTGTCATTTGTTTCTCTCCTATTTTTTCAATGTAGTTTCTTAGAATTAGTTTAATTGCACATGTTACCCTGTATTTGTTAACAATTTCTCAATCTTCTTTTATGTTGTATTATTTTATGTATGTGCATATAGGCCGCGTGGTGCCGGCAGAGTAGAATTCGTACCACCCCATGTCTGCTCGTAGGTATCGTACGAGGCGATTAAGAGTTTCCGGGAGGTGGGCAGCAGCGCCTCCCGTGTTGACAACATAGTCCAAAATACAAACTGCGGTCACCAACCCGCCTGCCCAGCGTGGTGACTATGGGCAAATACTCCCATGGCAGTTTTGTGGCGTGCCCTGGGGGAGGCCTACGTCCAGCAGTGGACTGCAATAGGCTGATGATGATATGCAATTAAGAATAAGAATATACACACGGCTAGGTCTCCGAAATGGAAACGGAACGGAATGAAGTCGCCAGAGCTGCAGGATCCTACAGCTACGTTTACGATAGTGGGGACTGATGTAAATGTACGTAAGTTACAAGCTGCTAGCTTATCGCCTGAGAGAGTGCCAGTGGGGTAAGCACGAACCTTTTTACGCGGCGTAACGCTAGCGACTCGCTAGCAAAATCTATGTTACTTGACAGTTGGACGATAGCGTTACGGACTATCGAGAGGTTCGTGCTTGCCCCTCTGAAGTCCTTAGTAGACTCTTACGACATGCACAAAAAGAGATGCAATTGATATATTCTAGTTAAGCAAATATGTATTTAAAAAATCAAATCAGCTCCTGCAGTATCTACCTATACTTCTATCTGCGAAGTGAGGGCAAGTCATTAGTGAATAATAAAGCTAATGCCGAAACTTAGCACTTTCAACACATGAAGAGCTCTGATTATTGTACCTTTGAGACGCTACGTGACTTACTTACCTCACAGCCTGCTTAATGTTATGTATCTTCCACTACAAGCTACATAGTTATTACGAAGTAGGTAAAATGTGCTAAGGTATTTAATTACAAGTCTAATTTATTATAAAAGTTTTATACTAAAAATACAATGTGAAGGATAAGCGTTCATTAAAGCAATCATAAAATGTAATCTTATTTACAACCCAAAAACAACGCAACGTAACACACGGTAACATTTAAACCTGTTACATATGTACTTAAACTGGAATTTTATTTTATCTTAGTTTAAAAAATCTGTTTTTAAATAGAAATTTCAGACTTAGAAAGTATTTTTATCGTAGTTTGCTAATTAGTTTTTTAGCCGCTCCTAGTCGATTATGTACCTACTTGTGTAAATTATCACAAAAACACGACATATATTTGCCACTGTCAACTTTGATTTGTATTTAGCGAACCGACACACAAATTTCAAAGAGAAATAGGAAAACACTTAGCCATATTTACTCGATCTAGGAAACGTGAAGTTCGGAGTGTTTGTTCTGCTACAAGTTGTAGAATTTGCTGTTTCGTAATCAACTTCGTTGTTTTAATGAGAAACGAATTTGTTTTAGATTCAGCATTCCGTCCATGTCGAATTCTATATGTTACATTAGGTAGAGTCGTTATGGGTAATGTTTTTTGATGGATTAGTCTTAGTTCCCTAAATTATTACATGTTTGATTTAAACCTTTTTCAGATTTGCTGTTATATTACGAACAGTCGTAAATAACTAGTCAAATTATTACAAATTTTCAATGAATAGGTACCTTCTGTAGGTTTTTTAAATAATGGACATTACTTTAAGCTTAATATATTTTCCATTTATTACTTCGTAGCTGGAACATAATTTTCCGATTAGTGAGAGCGGAAATATCTGTGTAATATTTAAAGGATCGGACCTGCCTGGGGCAAACCCCTTCATCAGCTCTCGCGATGTAATTCTAAAAAAAAATTCTTTCCGATTTCGCCGGCAAAAATCACATCTCATTTCCCGATCTGAAAGCTTCGATTTAAATTTTAAGAAATATTAAATTTGTTCTTCATTCCGTTTAAAGCTTCGGTGATTTTAATATAGTCACTTCAGAGTAGACCTCCTGGTTCTTTAGTAAATCTGTTTATCGTTTTGGTGTCAAAGAAATGCATCTGCCGTTTAGTGTCAACCATATGTTAAATCTGAGCAAATGACCCTTTGGCTATTTCTCATTATACTTATACTTCTAATTCGTTCTGAGTGCTGAGGGTGAATAAAGTGATGCTTTATAACACCAGTTTATTCACCAGCTCAATATGTCACAGTTTTTTTAAAAGCTCTTTTATTTGAAGATCGTTAAAGTTTTAAAGAAAACCTTAAAAGGGTAATTAGCAACAAAATCTCCAGGGCTACCAACTGTCACTGATCATTATCGAGTTTTATTGTCTTATTTTTTGTATATCTACCATATGGCAATATTCTTTGGTAATAAATATATGGTCCGTGTTTTAAACTGGCGGCTGTTATATTATTTATAAAATTAACAGCTTTAGTTTTCATGCTGGATCTTCAGATTTTAGTAAGAGGGCGTATTGTGTGATACTATATATGTGGTCATACACATAGTAACTAGCGTCATTATTCAAAGGAGCTATACTCTGAAACGCAATCTAGATCATAGTAGCTATTAACTCATGGATCCCTCAGTCAAATGGCGCAAGCAGTTTTGTGAGACGTTGTATCTACTCGTAAGTTTTTGTAATGAATAAAGAATAAATAAATAATTGAAATAAAATAAATGTTTTAAAATTAAAATCTCGTGTCGCCGTATTACTAAATTCTTCATAGGACTCCTCTGAAACAGCTTATATATTTAGTAGGTGCCTATGGGAATAGGTCGTAAAGTATTTACATCGCTAGGTGATTTCCTATAGGAGTCGCGGGCATCTACTGTTCATCTATGATTTTAAAATAAAATAGAAATACCTGTCACAGAATTGTTATAATGCATTTTTTTTTTCAATACAAAAATTTTTTGCAAGTAATTTTAATAGTCCATAGAATACTTGAAGTATGTAGGTACTTACAGAAAATCAAATGTTGAAATTAATAAGTTTAATGAACGTGCACTGAGTCATGTCAAAAATATCTAATAACATGCCAACCGTCGGCCAGAACATACGTAGGTACTCCAAGTAAACTCACAAACAACGCCACCTCTGATTAATAAAATTATTTTTATCAACCAAATTAGAGCTACAATTGTTTTAACAATTTGTCCCATCATGTCTTCGACTGTCTTTTGTCTTGTAATCAGTTGGCGGGCGGGACGGCGCGGCGACGTTTAATTTTTTTGGGACCACATGTTTTTGCGCCCGGTGTCTTAAATGACTGATGTGCATGTGTCAGCTATTTCATTCGTCAAAGATTAGGTATTAATATGACAAAAGTATACTCTTGCTTGAGACTTTCAGGACTCGGGAGTTAAGTTGATATATCTGGAGCAATGACATTATGTCATAAAATGACGACTAATAAAATCGTTAAGTAGGCATTTATTATCTTTTTATATCACATCGCAATAAATATATGTAATCTAACAACATATTTAAAATTATTATACTATTATAAATTTTATCCACCATCATGGCAATAAGATATACCTATTCCTAGGGTGTAATGAGAGGGGTAGGTATGTTAAGCGAAATGCTACGAAAATAGCTCCCTAAAGTCACAAATTTTATTATATTTACTCTATATTTGTAAGCAAATATATATGCGGGAAATATTTTACTTATAGAGATAATATAGAAAACTTATCGAAGTTTATATTATATCTATGTAGAAGATAAAACTATGTATTAAATAATGTTTGATATAAATAAATAAAAAACTTAGGTTACTCGGTTACACTCTGTAGATAGGGAATCAATTTAAGACCTTTCTGTGCCTACATCTTCTTTGTCTTTCGATGCCGACAAAGGGCGCGATATAGTGCGTGCGAAAATGTTTCACACATTACAGAACGTTGGCGGAGGCGTCTGTAGAAAAGAAATTATTCATCCTAATTAGGTATCGCCTGACAAGTGATTTTATTTTAAGAAAGTTTAATGTGTTCGAGATGTCAGTTCTTCTGGAAGCATTTTCTGAACAGATTTATTCGTAAATTATTATAATATAAGCCATTTTGTAACTGCTGAAAATCCAGTTTATGTATCATAGTCTTTAAAATACCCAGGTGTAATCCATTACGGCGAATTATATGTAGAGACGATGTATCTAGGATTTAATCTATATGATTCAAACAAGAGGCAAAACTGTAATGTAGAAAGCGTTCTACAATCTGTCTGACTTTGACAGATGCCCATCCAAGTAGCACAGACAGTACACAGGTGAATCGCTCAACAGCCCTTTAATAAGTAATGGTCCACACGTGAAACGCTTAACAGCTCTTTAATAAGTAATGGTTCACGCGTGAAACGCTTAACAACCCTTTAATGAGTAATGGTTCACATGTGAAACACTAAGCAGTCCTTTGATGAATATAGGTTCACAAGTGTATCACTAAACAGCCCTTTGATAAATAACGGTTCACATAGCTGTTTAACATCAACCACCATTTTATTGTGTTTAACCTGGAAATATAATAATTTACTTTACATTTTTTTTATATGTTTTGTGCATGAATTACGAACCTATTAAATTAGGTATTACTTATTATATCGTAACAGTCTCTTTTTATTTAATAGTTCTGTCCTAACTATTGAAAATTGTTCGGCCAAGATTTTAAAACACGTAGCTTATTTATATTATTTATTGCCATATTATTTAAAAACACAATATTTTCGTAGCGCACCAAAATTTTCTTAGATAATATACATACATAATGTCAGTAAACTTGCATTCCCAAACATTTTTCTGGCACTAATAAAGAAAACCGTTCCGTTTACTTAGGTACCAATAAATATATTATGAAACGACACCGCCATTAATATGGCGTTTACGTTTATGTTGTCACAAGTTACTACGGTCACTTTTCAACAATAAGTGAAATGAATATACAAAAATATTATTTTCTATAGTCACGCGTCACCAACAGGCCCATTGTGATACATTACTTAGGTATTCAGCTGAATAAAGAGTAACATATTCTCTCAACCAGTTGATATTCAGCTCTTACTGTTACTTATAACTCTCTTAAATTTCTGCTTCTGCCACCAACAGGCCCGTTGTGATACATTAGTTAGGTATTCAGCTGAATAAAGAGTAACATAGTCTCTTAACCCGTTGATATTCAGCTCTTACAACACCTGTTATACCTTATAACTCTCTTAAATTTCTGATTCTGCACTCTTAAGCAGCTTATGTGACATTAGAGCTGAATAATTTGTGCCCATTTAAGTGGTTTAAGGGCTGAATAAGCTCGGAATCAGCTTTTATGCAGCTTTCTTATACCACTCCAAGGGTAATTGTAGTCCAATATTCAGTTGCTATACAGACTCTTGTGCTACTTGGGCATATATCACCGATTTTTCACTGATATCAACAGTATGTCCTCATTATTACCGGTACACAAGAATAATAATGAAAAAGTTATAAAGTTTCCTACTTAGTTAAAATATACATGAAAATGCATAGCATCTTGCAAGAGAAACGTTCTCCTTAACTTGGTAGTGATGCACCAAAGAAAGTATGTCAGAAATGTACAGTCTGCCCTTATAAATGTATACTTTATAATTTATACTGTATGTATGTTTAAATTTTGTTGTAGCTGGGAACGTTGACATATATCTCTAATTAAGAACTAATTAATACTATGGAGTCTTAGCGCTAACGAGTTTCGTTGTTTCATCGTTTATGTTCTTAGGTACTGTTTTGTAATTACGAAAGCATTTTCTAATCAAATAGGTATTTCGTTTAAATATAGGTACATATTACATTCGTACATAGCACATGCACAAGGCTGTGTTTCCGAATGTGGTTGCCAGAATTGTGAATCCTCGAATGAAAACCTACAGCCACGTTTACAATGCAATGAAAATACCATGATCACAAAAACATGTTCAGAAAGAAAAATCTAATTCAATAGAATTCCTGCAAAGTTTTTTATTCTATCTCGTCGGAAAAATTTGTTTCTTCACTTAATAGAGTCCATATTATTATCAAGTATGCTAAAAAAACTCACCACGAAAAGGAAAAAATTACAAATCCCTTCTTAAGATTTTTTTGCACGTGTAGTTTAATAAGATTAATAGAAGCGAAAAATATTAAAACGAAAGTCGTTTATTTATTCATTTTAATTTTTCCATTAATCTCTAGATACACGTGGGTATATTTCCTTTTCAGCGTTACGTAACTTATGCATCAATACACATTTAGAAAAAGGATTTCTTTTAACAATAGATTCAACGAGAGTTAAAAGAGCTATCCATATAATCCCTTCTTCCGTCTATCGTATACATCAGATACCATTATGTTATAAATTTTACAAAACCTATACATCATTACCATCATCACGGCCTATTGCAATCCACTGTTGGATGTAGACCTCTCCTAGAGCTCGCAAAGTTTATGCAAAGTTACTCCCATATATTTTTGAGGTTTTGCCCACAGTCACTACGCTGGACAGGCGGGTTGGTGACAGCAGTGTAATTTTCATATGAGTTACTCTATGAAACGGACTCTACAAAATATTACATTATCCTACAAGATTAAAAAGTCAGTACTCTATAGATTTAAAAAAAGTAATTTTGAATCATCGCCCAGTTGTCTTTTGACGTTTAGCAACCTAACCACAAGTTAGTAAATCAACCTGCCAATATTGCAGCGACAGACACCTTCACAAACAAACATAATATATTTAGTTCTAATCCTAGTTGCCAAACGAAGCCAAATTAGGGGCATTCTGCTCGCCACTCGTGCAAATGGCTGCGAATGAAAATTATCATCCCGTTTCGATATTCGCAGATAATAGACATCGTTAGCAGCGATGGCCGTTTTGGGCGTTACTTTTTCAAGTCATTGAGTCAATCGTTTATCACCGGCCTGTTGTGTGAAGTTTACGGTAGTTGGGAATAGGTAAAGGGGTGGACTGGATGTTGGTGCTAAAAAAAATGTATCTAAACTGCCGTTTGCTAATTTAGGCTATTTTTATTTGTTTTATTAATGACTAGTGGACGCCCGCGACTCCGTCCGCGTGGACTGCAAAAAAAAACAAAATGTTGATATAAACCCGATTAAAATATTTATATGATATTTTTTCGAAATAAAAAGTAGCCTATGTTCTGTCTCAGGGTCTAAAGATTGTCTGTACCAAATTTCATCAAAATCGGTTGCGAGGTTTAAGCGGGAAAGCGTAACAGACAGACAGACAGACAGAGTTACTTTCGCATTTATAATATTAGTTGGGATTAGTCAATAGTTTTATAGACTGAATGGTATTTATTATGTCTCATATTTTCTATTTTTCTCCTCATTTGCATTAATGCTATATAATTATGAAGATGTATAAGTTTAGGTTACCAACCCGCCTGCCCAGCGTGGTGACTATGGGTAAAACCCCCCTGTGGCAGTAGCCTTGTGGCGTTGCCCTGGGGGAGGTCTACGTCCAGCAGTGGACTGCAATAGGCTGAAGAAGATAAGTTTAGGTATGGCGTTATCCTAACTCCATCAATCAAAGAATAGTAGTCAATTGAAAAATAACATATTACTTATTATTAGGTAGTTATTTACAGCTCTTCTATACCGACAATTAAACTACTGTATTATCAACGTTCGTAACACGATCTAAATTAGACTAAATCGTCGGTTGCATGCAACACTGCCGCAATCGGAATAATCCAACTTTACAGAAGAAAATAAAACGTGAAAAATATCGATATCTCACAAAATACTGGGGCTATAGTAATGTTTGATATGTCAAAAGAAAGAATATTTTTTATCCAAACTAGATATACATGTTATATACCTCTTTGTTTTGTTGGATTAAAAATATTGGGCAAAATTATAAAATAAAATAAATTGCCATAACGGCAGACGTAATGTTGTTACCGTAATTGCTTTATTGCGGTAGTCTTCACTGTAAAAAAAATTCAAAGTTCTTTACGCAATAATCGCTAACAGCTTTTAGTAACTCTGGGTCATTTACGATAGGGTATTGCTTTCTTATTTTTTACAACAAATATTTGTTACTGTATCTATATATGCCGGAGGTTTTTATGTGGATATTATTTCCTCGTAAATTAATCAAATTATACTGCATTATTGTAGTAATTTATAATGAAAGGTTATTAATTTTCAATATTCTTATCTATTATTATACGATGAGTGCAGAATATTATAAAAAAAAACATTATAAAATAAAAAATGAAAATTGATCATGTTTTTTTTTCTTAAAATACTAAAACAAGTATTCAAATACCTAATCTCTACCATTTTCAAAGAATGGGCAACTCGGCCAGTGGTCAAGAATATTATGGTCCAGTTGCCACCTAAGCCACAAAACTTTTGGTAATAAATCTAATGAGCCCGCAGGGCAGCTTTGTGGCGATACTGTTGGTGATTGACATCACCATGGATCTGAATTCAGATAGCCGCTTTATCATCTTTGGACCTCAACTGTTAGTAAGCCGGCTAAAAGAGGACTAGCGCAAGAGTAAAAACTTTCCTGGCGGTGATAGAGGTATAAAATGTCATAACGCACGGAAGTTTGACATAAAGAAGAATTAACTTTAACAGTTCTTGTTGATTTCGTCTTAAGGCGATCATAGCCATAAACATTTTTACGTTTCACGCGGTCATAGAACCCCGAAACGCCAACTTATGCTTGATAGACCGTAAAAAAACATTAAAAGTAACATATAAAAATGACAATAGACAAGTAAGTTGGAATTATAGGCGTCCGTTAGTCTCTTTCAATAGCCCATTTACCCAACACTATTTAACATTCTGCCCCATAGCTCATGACTTAAGTTTTCCATCGCAAGAACTTTTCTGCAATCCAATAATAGTATTTGCACATGGCGAGTACCATCGTCGAGTGTATCACATTTTGCTTCGCTGATAGTATGTCGACTGTTATACCATATTAATGTTTTCTTAAAAGAGTCTCCACATCTTGGCTACAGCGTTGTGCATGTCAAAGGACCGAAACTCTGTGATCTGTTCTCTGCAATAATAATAAACTGATCGAATAAAAATACACTAGCATACTTATTTGATTAAGTTCTGTGTCTCCTAGAGGACGGGCCGTTGGACTACATCTACATCGGCATCTTCAGTTTGCAACCACGCTACTCGGTCTTGAGCTGCAGTGCGGCTTCAATTCACTGCAGGTCTTCCTTGCTTTCCTCAGCCCTGAGATGACCGTTTGCTTAATGTGCTGGTCGATTAGAGTCTCATCGCATTGTTTCCATAGTTCTAAAATGGAGATTACCGAGAACACTAGCGAAGACCGCGGTTGATGCAACAGGAAACCGATGCAAGATGTCCTTTGTAACCTTCCATATTCCACATCCGTGCAGGAATATGGGACTAGATATCTTGCACTAGACTCTTTTAGTCAGTTTCCATGATCGCCATATAGATCGCAGCTCTGCGAACTTTGCAGTTCGAAGTTCGCTCTTTTCTTGGCAGTCCTCAATGCTCTTCGCTCTCTACTGTTTCTGATAATACCACCGAGATAGGCAAATTTGTGAACCCCTTCCAGGTTATTTTCCTCTACTATTCTGATGCCTGTACGAAGAATAAGCTCAAGATATGAGCTGGTCCATGCATCATTGATCGGGTCAGAAACTAGCGTGTTCGTGAAGAAAATGCGGTTGAATAGCCTCCGATCATTATTTATCTAGGATGATCTTGCAGAGAACTTTACACGGTATCGAATACAAAGTAATCCCCTCCAAATTCACTGAGGTATTTTCTTAGGCTTGGTGATGAGAAGGTCGCCTATTAACGCTACTCTTTAAGTACTCTTTAGAATTCGCAGCTGACGATATATCAGCATTTAGCATTTCCACCGTGATGAGGTCGACTCCTAGCGTTTTGCCGTTCAACAGTGAATAGTTTTTACCACTTCGTCTTCTAAGGCAACACGTGAATGTATAGGTTTTGCACTGTTGGGTGTCACTGTAACGGGATTCAACTGGTCCATTATTGCTGGAAAAATCAACTGGCCCATTCATCTTTCAAGGGCTTTCATTGTTCGAGCTTTCATCTTTCTTCAATGAAGTTTCAGATTCTCTGTTACAACCAGTCCTCACGTGTGTATGTTTTATGTCCAAGAACGTTAGAGTTGGCTGCTACATAGTTGACAGAAATGGTGGATATCATCCCCATAAATAAATCGAAGAAATAATTTCGGAGTTCCACTTTGAAATCGCTACCTATATGCAGGTCCCGATATTTGCGACTTACGGCCTAAACCACCCTTCTATTCTCTCTGTTTCTGTTGATCGCTGTCGATATGGCCACCATGGTTACGAATATCAAACAGCGATGAGGGCCACTTACCTCTGTCCCAGATGGGTAGGCAGAGATCACAGATCTCCACTTATTACGATCCCGACACACCTCTTTCGCTTCGTCTACTTGGTGGTAATGTGTTTTAATTAATCTTCGAAGAATAGACGAAAAAGAGCCTAGAGCTCACGAGATTCAAGTATTATTAAGAGCACATAACAATGTCATCATCATCATCATCATCATCATCATCAGCCTATTGCAGTCCACTACTGGATGTAGGCCTTCCCCAGGGCACGCCGCAAGACTGCCATGAGGGGTATTTTCCCATAGTCACCACGATGGGCAGGCGGGTTGGTGACCGCAGTTTATATTTTGGACTATGTTGTCAACACGGGAGGCGCTGCTACCTACCTCCCGGAAACCCTTAATCACCTCGTACGATACCTACGGGCAGAGATGCGGTGGTACGAATTCTACTGTGCCGGCCTTAACAATGTAATCAATATCAAATAATATCAGTACGTGAAAAAAGTAAAAACATATTGTTAGTTTTTTGTTTGAGATGAAGAGAACGGCAACAAGTCTTTAAAAAATTTAATAGAAATATCTTGTACAGGTAAAGGTTTATGCACGTTTTGCAAACTAAATACCTTTCCCCAAAAAAAAAGCCGCAATCGCTGTTACCTGAAGTAATCTCAGGAAAAGTTACAACATTTGACATTGCGTTAGTATTCCAAGAATAAAAATTTCATTAGTATGTCTCGAATAAAGTGGCAATATTTTAAACCTTTGTAAATACTCATCAGAAACTTATTTAAAAAAATTTGTAGGTGTATTAGAGGGCGCAGAATCCAAAAATGATATTACACGAAAACTGCCGCAATCGCGATTGCGGTAGTGTTCCATCCAGCCGACGAAATGTTGAAAGATGAAGTTTAGCTCTAACATCAACTCTACATATCTCCTGCTCTTGTTTAGGGCAGCTATTCGGACGTCAGCCTCATTAGTTAAGGTAAACGGGCCCTAAATTTGCCAAAGTCACTCGCCAAGTCGATTACTCAGAAAAGATTTTCGCTTTTTCCACTATCAATAAACAAGTGAGCATCGACAAGTACAATTTTCTGATACATTCAAAAGCAATAACTGAATTCAATTATTGACTTTAATAAATTTAAGTACAACAAGTTTAACAGCCTCCCTGATACGCAGAGTTCGGGCCAGTCCAAGCAGCATCCTAGAGACTGTTGCGGATAGGTATGACTCGCCAATGTGGCGGTGTTTCGTGCGAGGGGTGATCAGCTAGTCTGCGACTATTGTTCTCCTCTTGGACGGGAGACCTGCCGGGGCGTGTTGTGCCTGTCCGCAATAGTCTTCCTATATTGTAGCTGTGCATTATTATTTTCCTATTTAATTAAATTTTATTTTTATTATTACTAACACCAACATGATTGTATTTTCACTAACCCCAATATGGATCTTCGGTCTGAAATAAATAATTTTTATTTTTATTTTTTTATTTATTTATTTAAGTAATTTAAATGACACGTATTGTTTAAACCATGCCAGTAATTTAATGTTCCACAAAAATTGTATGAAATAAGCTGGCCTTTACACTCGACTTATTTCTTGTCCAACAAAAAACTAAAAATAGTTTCTTACTAAGAACAATTACATGTTATATCCATTTTAGAAATAATCTTGGGACAATCGACAAAACGATGTTACGTTACCTTTATCAACATTATATTTAGATGTACTCGTAAACATAGGTTAATATGAACTTATTTAATTAATCTACTTTGAAACGCTATACCAATTGAAGGGAAATTAATTACTTTAAAACCTTTGATCCAAAAATTTGTTACTTTACGAGATTTCCTCTACATTGAATGGGGCCCCTTAGAATTTCAGCTGTAAATATACATATAAGACTCTTAGTAACTTTGTTTGGCGAAGATCATAATTTGCTTCGTTGAAATGGGTAACTAAATTTGATGTCGAAGTAAGATCTTAGGGAAATTGGAATTTTGCATTGTTGAAACAAGGTTGACTTCATGTAGATACAGAGTAGGTACTATCATAGTGCTACATGCATAAGCTCGAATGTATAAAATAAATGGAAATTTTCATAAATACAAGAGACAAATATTCTTATTCGTTCCCAAAAAGTGGCTAACTCAACGAAAGTATATTAGTTCAAAAAAGTGCAGAAAAGCAAAAAAAGTCATCAGAGAACCATATTATAACTGTTTTAACGCAGCGAACTCCAGAAGCGGACCCAAGATTACAACCCCGCCCAGTGCCAAAAGTGTAACATTTCTGATACCCGATATACCACTGTTGCTTATTAAATTACGTCATAATTAGCCGCTCAAGCTAAAGGCGTGGTTCGTGCCATTAGGGGATCCCTAATTTGACGTTTTGGAAACGGCGAAAGTGTTAGATTTCATATATCTTAAAAAACCTTTTTTCCCCAGCCTGTCAAAAAGTCGAAAGATAGATGTAAATAGGTATTATAGGTATTATATGTGTAATTTCAAGGCTTTAGTTAAATGTTAATTCGTGCAAAGTTCTTTCAAGAAATCAAGTAGATTGTCGTGTTTATGTGTACTCGCAAAAACCAATTTGCACTACTACAAACGTCACACACAAATTATAAATCTCACAGTAGTTTAAAAATACAAACAAGTGTTAACTTAGTTACGCAATCGTACATTAAATAAAAAAATATTAATCTCGTTCCTCTGAAACAAAACTCAATTTACAGGCATTTGTCAAGTGGAAATTGTTTTAAATTCTGTACTTTCGGAGTCTGCAAAATATTATTTCAGTCTGACGTCACGTGCATCTGATTTCGGCCCTGGGCACATTAATCATTCGGCACTACGTGTTAGGGTACTTCCAACTGATTGTGACTAGACCAAGCTATGCCACGTTTCATATTTGGTATTGTACCTCGATATTTTGTATCTTATTCTTATTCTTTACAATACAACACATACAATTACATACAGACAGAAATTATGAAAGAAAATGTACAAAGGCGTGCTTATCTCTGAAAGAGATTTCTTCCAGCAAACCATCTGGGAAAGTGATAATTAAATAAAAAAGTTAGATATGCGTGTACACAGAATATATGTATAACAAATATCTCTTAAGCTTTACTTTAGCACATTATTAAAACCTAGTAGCTTATCTATCTAAGTACCTAATTATGCATCCAAATATTGAAATCTTTGATATAATTAAAATATCGAATTTCCTAATTGTTTTTTTGTAATAATTGAAATTCTTATCTTTTATAATAAAATATACTTCTGAGAATCTTACAAGAAATACGAAGTAAAAAGTACGTGAAAGTAAAAAAGAACATGATTAGTTTACTAAGCACCGTAACGCCAAATGATGTCTTACTCTTTTATACTCGTATGAGTAAACAAAAAAACTTAATTTCTAATAAACGTCATTTAATATTAAGGAGTTGGTTAGTTGATAAGTGAAGCCTCACTCCAGCTTAAAATAAACCATACCAGCGTGACATAGAAAAATCAATTTCAGTTTTGTATAGCGTCCTCTATATTTTATGACGTGTGACATACTACGAGTATGACGATGCATCTGATTCCGTCCCTGTGCGTCATCAATCACGCGCCGCATGGAGCAGCTTCAGGTGACTGGCAGAGGCATAAAGGAAAGGCAAAGAGGATGTGCGACGATAAATATATAGATATATTGTCTACCTCAGTAGCGCAATATGAATATTAACCGCAGGTCAATTTTCTACTTGCATCAAATGTCACCGTATCTCCCTATAAACTGGGGGACCCGAAAAGACAAGGCGGGTTAACAGATCGAAATAATCCGTGTTATTGTACTAAATTAGAAACTCGGTTCTAAACAGATAAAATACGAAACATGGATTTTTGATTTCGGTAGCGTGATCGTAATTTGACTTTAAGCAACCGGTTGTCATTTATCTGTCTGTCGGTTATTGGCAAACTCTTGCTCTTCCATCCTATCTCTAGCACAACAGCGACGCTATATTTCTAAGTACAAAGTTTCGCCACCTCTTCATAATCCTTCCTTCATGATGAGCGACGTTTCAGGATGCGCGGTATTCATTCTCACTTGCACTGGCATCTGTGATTTAGATGTGAATTCTGAACTAAGTTGTGGAAATAATTTAGATCAATTTGTAGATGTAGACTTTATTACCTACTTCGTCTGTTTGCACTTTATATAGGTAGTCCTTTCAAGAACATTGGTTAAGTAAATAAAGCGTGAATGGGTAACAAACAGTCTTTCGCTATTTTAAGAAGCTTTGTTTTTTATTCCAAGTTTATGAAGCTTCTTACTGCATAAACTTTGTTTATGTATTTATCTGTATGGACTGTAGTACCTGTACTTACTTACAATAAATATTAGCAATAGCTGTTTATTTTGTGTGGAATAGTAAATTTTAATTATGTATCTGTAAGCCGTAGGCGTGACCTAGTTTCTCCTGTTTGAAAGTAAGTTATATCGATTTGTACCTGTATTCATTAAGGTATCCACCTAAGTGGCTTCAGCCGTTCTAATGAAATAAATAAATTATAAAACTATAAAATGTTCCCCAAAAACAGATGTTGCCTCCAAGCCTGTATAAAACTGGTTGTTTGTGTCCTGCTGGTGACAGGAGCCAGTAGTGACCGGAAGTCAGCCCGCGCCGGATATAGAACGCCATGTTGCATAGCTACAGCGGTTGACATTTAGCAAAACTGTGATATTATTTATAATTTTCAGAGTCCATTTGTTAGTTTTAGCCACAAATACCTACTTACCTATACATTATCTATTTATGCAAGTGGCTAGGTTAGATCGAGAATATAGGTATGAGAAAAGACTTGATGAGAAGTATATTTGTAAGTCTATATTATTATCTGATAACTAATCAATCAGCTTTCAATCCATGCTATTTACGAAGTAGCGCCAATACCTAGCGCTAAATTTCTGTGAAACCGATATTCTTCAATAGCTTCAAAATATAAATTGCATATATTTTTTCATTACCATACATAATACATAATAATCTGACTTTAATACACTCAACATCATAAAACAAAGACAATTTTATAACAACGACCCGGAAACGGCGAATCGGTTTCGGTTTTCCGCATTTAAATGGGGCACTTCAAAATATTAATTCATTAATAAAATAGTGTGAGAGCACTTGCCTCGCGGCGGAATAATTTATGTGTAGTTTTCCGAAAATAAACACAGAGAGAGTCCGTGTCAGGCCATTGGGACCGGCGGATTGCGGACAGCCTGTCACCCCGGTGTGCCATGGGGGAACACGAACTACCTATAAAATTATCAGTAATTACTGGTAGTGCAGTGCATTGTATCATATTTCAGTTCATTTGTGTGGCAATTCGTTTAATTGAATTTGAGGTGGGATTTTGGGTCCAAGTTATTATTATACTTACTTAATAGTTTTTTTTGCATAATCACAGCAATTATTCACACATCTAATGTCAAACGCTGTTAAGAGAATCTACGAGATCTAAGAAAGTAACCAAATTTTTTTTTTTTATATTTAAGCACAATTTGATTGAAGATATGTAAGGAAATATCACTGGAAATATCAGAGAACAAGTATACGGTACACATAGAAAAGTGGTCTTCACACTTAGCTACATAATTAATTTGCATACGTTTCCTGATTTCGTATTTAAAAAAATCGTATTGCTATTAGCACAGATTTATATTAAGTAGGTATAGACTAGATTTACTTTTTTTCTTAACAGTGTGGCAATACAATAAATAGGAAGATGGACTACATTGTATATTAATTCTCGAGGATGTAACATTAAAGTATAATTGAAATATTACAGATAACTAAACTTCAAGTTACAAGAGACCTATGCCGAAATTCCTCCAGATTCTGCAGCAGTTGGTCTATGGTTTGATTCCATCCGGCGCAGCTCGATCCGGATGCCTAGCCGGATGGGCTGGGCAAACTTGATCTGAACTTGTTCCACGTAGGCTATTTTGAGTATTTATTTAGGTACTAACTGGATTTTGTTGTTATTTCACATAAACAATATTAAACTGTCATATATTTTATGTGGGAAGTTCATTATCATATTTAAAAAAAGAAACAATAATATAGTAAAACCCCTCACTTTTTGCCTTGTTAAAAATAATACAGATTTTATTAAAAGCTGAGCTTTTTGTAGTACATATTTTGGTATTTTTTGCGTTAGTGTCTGAGTGAGGTAGAAGAATCATATTTTTAGTCAACAATTTTAACCTAAAGACACAAACTTGAAACCCAAAAAAAAAAAACTGAAAAAGATAATAACCCTACGAAAGCCTTATACAAATAAACAAGTTTCAATTAAACCCATTTTTAGTCGCTTGAGAAAGTTTTACCTGGAGAGTAGAACTTTATTAAGGCCTCTATAAACCGCTTCACTTGAGTTATAATTAGTTTTGTAGGACAGATTGCAGAATATTAATACTTAGGAATTCAGGTAAAATATAAAACACCCGTTTGACTGTTACTTAACTAGGTATGTGTGGCATTGACTTTTAAGTATAACTTGTTTTATTTTTTTATGAAATTTTTTAAAACTTTATTCACTCGCTTGGTAAGATATAAAGATTAGGCGCCTCAACGATATTAAAATATCTAATATTAAAAACCTAACTCTACAAAATATCCAAAATATTTCGCCAGATATTTATAATTTTCTCCTTTTAAGATCTTTAATATAACTTGTTTTATTTTTTTATGAAATTTTTTAAAACTGGGTCGAATTAAAAAATTCACATTTATCTTTAGGCTCACAGTGGACCAATAAGATAAGAGGAAAATAAAGATTGGAGAGGCGCGGTTCTCAACGATGCAGAACCCTTAGCTAAATGAGAGATCTAATATTAAAAACCTAACTCTACAAAATATCCAAAATGAGAGATTTCGAGTTACCATTTTAAAAGAATTCTCTGTTAAGTTAGGTAACAATTAATAAATCACAGGAGCAAATTTATAATTATATACTTCCTAATCGGGTTGCGGAGAATGTTCTTCTGCCACAAGAAAATAAAACAAAAAATATAATTTATGTATAATGAAAACTTATATTATTATAAGGCTGAAGAGTTTGTTTGTTTGAATGCATCAGGAACTTTGCAGAGTTGGATAGCCCCGGGATCTTTAACCCGCCCTGCCCCCTAACGTAAAATTCTATTGCTTTTACGATAGGGGGCCGGCTTAAACTTGGAGTCGCGGGCGGCCGCATTGATATAAACTTAAGCACACAGTTTAAAAATACCCTTAGCAATAAAGAGTAAATTGATAAACTTTTTTCAATCGGATTAAAGTCCAATCCCCAGTCGTCGAGAAATTCCTATGAGAAATTAATAATTTTTCTGCAATCATCGAGAAAAATTCAATCCATAAAGCATGGAGATTTTTAAATGATAACCAAAAGTAAATGGTATTATTCTGGGACACAAGAAAGTATAAATAAGTTATATTTACAGTATTTTTCGGGTAACGGCCCCTAGGTTGACCCGCGGGTATAGTTCCACAAGAAAACATTTGCATCGCAGCTTTGGGACGTATTAAATTTTCGAAAAGCGACAAACTTTCCGAACAGAGATCAGAATAACACTTTTTAACTCCTCAACTTTATATTACAGCTACTTCCAAGTATAATTCGGATGCTGGTGGAATAATTTTATTTCTGCTTACACTGGTGGAATGTGAAATTAAAATGGAGCAGATTTTTCCAAAACTTATTCTATATCTATTCATTAGAATACATAAGCTGCATCTCCTTCCGTGCATGTCGTAAAAATCGACTAAGGAACTCGGGCATTCTCTCGGGCGATGTGCTAGCAATTTATCACTGATCAATTAATCTTAATCTGACCTTCCTACGCTTACCGAGGCTCTGGGATCTTCTTTATGATCCTGCAGTTTTGGCTACCCCATTTTGACAACTCAGCTGTGTGTATCATTGTGACCTATCTATATTCCTGGGGGTCTACTCTGAAATGCCGCTTTCGAATCTTCCGGTCCGAGTGAAGCCTAAACGCATCGACCCTACTACGAAATTACTTCGGATTCATTCATCTGAGTTCACAACTCATTCGGAACCATAGAGAATAATTCATATTGACTAATATTATAAGCTTTCTATTATCTAGCCTTATACCTGTCAAATAGAGTTATATCGGACCGAATTAAAAAACGGCGCGACTGATCCGATCGAAGGAAGTTCGTAGTAGGAAACAACTCGATATTCGGCCGATACTTCGTTTATCGTCACTTCAGAGTAGACCTCCTGGCCATTCTATTGCTAAGATTCATTTATATTGGCAATGTACTTACAACATCCATTTACTATATGTGAAACTACTAATGTATGACTGCTAATAAAAGTTTCAAACAAAGCAATATTATGTTGCATTTAGATCATCATCATCATCATCATCAGCCTATTGCAGTCCACAGCTGGACGAAGGCCTCCCCTAGGGCATGCCACAAGACTGCCATGGGAGGTATTTGCCCATAATCACCGCGCTGGGCAGGCGGGTTGGTGACCGCAGTTTGTATTTTGGACTATGTTGTCAACACGGGAGGCGCTGCTGCCCACCTCCCGGAAACCCTTAATCGCCTCATACGATACCCACGGGCAGACATGGGGTGGTACGAATTCTACTCTGCCGGCACCACGCGGCGGTTGCATTTAGATACAAACTGACAAATGAAAAAGTAAAGTCCGTAAATATTATTTGCAAGTTTGCCTTGGTTACTTAGATAACATTTGTTAGTTTTAATGATCCGTTCTACATACTATAATCATATATCAGAAATTCAAAAGAGTGTAACTGGCCAAAAAACTTACTGACAGCGATGCGAACAACGATTCGGCGTCTCTTTTTCTTCTCCCGAATAAATTCGGTTTGCTAAGTGAGCAAATACAATTATCTTCTGGCAGATGAAAACGTAGCTGTCACAAGAGATGCTCTTATTTAGTGACTCTCCATTTAAAGCGGAGTGTTTACTTAAATTTAAGATATCGTGCAAAGATGAAATCGAATCTGTTTCGAGAAAACTTAATTATGATACCATTTTAATTACGCGTCCCTCGAAGCCTATTGAGATTATGAAGGTTTCAAATAATTAAGGTGTAATTCAATATTACCATAGATTCTTAGTATTTTTCTTGACACTTGTATGTATGTCATACGAGTTGTGATAGATTTAATTGGCCTAGTACATAAAATAATATATTACGTAATCCTTTTGCGTTTAGGATATAGTACTGTTGAGACCCATCTCAACAAACAACGGACGAGGGGTGCGGGAGGCGGCGGCATCCGGAGGGCATCGGTGCCGGACTCGCAAGACGGACGCCACCGACGTCGGACGATATTATTTTCGTTTTTATTAATGTATATGTAAACGGCATTACAAGTAAACCAGCCTAAATACAGTCCGCTATTTCATTTAAGAGTACTATCGAAGGATCCTAACAAGTACAGCTAAACTCTTTTGTCTGTAACTAGTTGCAGACCCTAACAATTTAATGTACCCCCAATGTTATTTATATTCTATAGAGTTCTACTGTAAAATATTCAGCTATGATGGTATACCTACAATAATTAGTTAATTATTATGACGTGGGTGTGTAATAATTATCTGTCTAGGCAAAATAAATTAAAAATAATGATATCACAATAATAAAGCTGGCTTGTTATAGATATTGGATTATAATAATCCTATTACTCACAATAATAAAATAACATCACAAAAACTTTATTAAATATTATTACAATGCTAGAGTATTAGCTTACTAAAGCCGCAAAAGATTATATTTGATGTTTCAAGAAAATTCATGTATATTATAATTAAATACATGCTTTAATATTCGCTTAGAAGTCTAGAAAGTTTAATAAGTATCAAAATTATTATCAGAAATTAATTTGTCAAACTTAACACTTAAACTCTTATATTTCTTAAAGTTGAAAGTGTACACTTAAAATCATCAATCACTTACCACAATGACTTAAAGTTATTTGAATAGAAATATTTTTTTGCATAAAAAGAGATCGAAATTAAAATATTATGTCAAAATCTATTTTTTAAATAACTTACAGGGTTGTCTTGTTCACTATGGGTGTGGCCTCCACCGGGCCCTACACCCTCCACTGACCCTCGGATCTGATAACTCATAATTGCGACAACAGGCACTTGCACTAACTACAATCGCCATGAGAAACCAGACCCGAGCACCTTCGATACATTGCACTATTCCGAAATCAAAAACTAGATAAATAATCTACATATGTTTTTTACATTGTAATTGACCCGGTGGCTCAGTAGTTAGAGCACTGACACGCGGAATGCAGAGGTCGTGGGTTCGATTCCCACCCGGATGAGGAATTTTTTCCATTTCTTTATTAATAATTTTATAATATATAATATCCTGACTAAGATAAATTTATAAAAACACTTCTCCATTAATATAATCCGTTAATAGATGTAAAAACATTGTGCTGAGGGATTCAGCTTTGTTTGCCGAGACGGGATGAAAAATTTAGAAAAGAGATGGTAAAATTCGTCATCCGAGTAATTGACCCGGTGGCTCAGTGGTTAGAGCACTGACACGCGGAATGCAGAGGTCGTGGGTTCGATTCCCACCCGGGTGAGGAATTTTTTCCATTTCTTTATTAATAATTTTATAATACATATGTTTCGCCAACAACCGTTGTCTTGGTTTGACTTGATACTAGGTTTTTAAAAAAAAACATAATACTTTATGCAATGATATATATTAATAAAATTGAATGCTATATTAAAGTAAATAAATAAATCTTAAACCTGACATTTAAGATATAAGTATTATTGCTTTAGTTAGCTAACACTACCTATTTAAAAAACTATCCTAAAAAAGTCACTTGAAAATGATCAAGACTTTATAAATTAAGTCTAGTAAAGGAATCTAAAGAGTTATAAATATCATCTGCTTGTTGTAACGTTACAAATTTCTTTAATATGGCGTGTCCTCAAAATGAATTGTTCTACAGGAGGTAACGATTAGAAGGACTATTTGTTCCACCCTATCTCAGTGGGACACTGGCACTTTCTATTAAAATTATCATATCGGTAAACACAGTGCCCTGTTAGGATGATATGATATAATATTGGGAGTAGAAAGAATATGATTTTGAAATCAATCTGGACTTTAATATAATTTATAGGTATTAATTGAATTAAAAATTATGTGAAATTTCATTTGAAACTTTTGGAGTTGACATTTGGCATTCTTCTTGCTTTTTTATATTTATGGTGGCATCTTTTATTTACGCAATGGACGGAATGGTACAAATGTTATGTTATGATGCTTTTTTCTGTCTACATTGATTTACTAAGCAATACTGAAAGTGTATCTTAGGGTATTCGTTAGGAAAATCCATGGTCACCCCAAAATAGGAGCCATTATCTTACACCTGTACCGTTTGGGTGCCGTTGACGTGAAAAACTAAACCGAAAGGACAGGTGCGAAATCCTTACGCAGCGGGGGTCCCACCAACAAAGCTGTCGACTCAACCCATAACCTTAATTGATAGGAATCGTTAACCTTTAAACGCACGCCTCCTTCGTTTCCTCAACATAAATACTTTTCGATACTAATCTCGATTTTTTATCGACTGTTATTTTATACGTCGTCGGCTGGTTAGCGTTTTATTTTCGGGTGCCTTGATGCCGATAGATCGTTATTCCGTAATAAACAGTCCGTCTTTTGTCATCTGATATTTCGAGATTGTTAAGATAGTTTCGAGTCATGGCGCCGTCGATTTGGTTATAGGTTATAATGTCCGCTGTCACATTAAACGTGGGTTTGGGTGATATCAGTGCTCGCTCGAAGTCGATTAAAATAAAATTAGAAAAGTCGGTTACTTTCCATTTTGAAATTCGAGTAGTTATGCGCAATTGGTATTCACACCATCTAATTTATGGGTTTGGTGACTTGTATCAAATGCTCGTTAGGTGTCTACTTACATGATAAAACTCGTTTGTGTTTATTTCTCATCGCCTAATAATATTTACATTAGGTATCCTCAGTTTAAGTGCACTTTACGAAGATACTGGGATGAGTACCTACAGTATGATGAAGTTAAATTCAATCGTTCAAATAATTGGTAACTATATCAATGCTGAGCACACAGAAATAATACCAATAATAGTATATCTATAAAATTAACTTTATACAGGGTGTAACAAAAAGGGTATGTTAAGCGAAAAGCTATGTAAATAGCCCACTATATAGAACCTATCCACAAAATTTGAGATCCGAAATCACATGTTTATTTTTCCCGATAGTATGGAGAATTTTTAAATATCTCAGGAATTTTCATACAATCTTGAAAAATAAAAATGTGATTTCGAGTCTCAAATTTTGGAAATAGGTTCTCTATAGTGGGCTATTTATACAGCTTTTCGCTTAACATACCCTTTCTGTTACACCCTGTATAACTTAAATTAAAATAAATTACTACATGTCACCAGTAAATCCGGGGAACTAACATTAATAACAAAACTCCCGTATTAATGCATCTCTATAATACATCAATTTAATTTAAAACCTGTGTCTCCAAAATATTCAACCTACAATCAATATCTTTGCTGCGGGTTTATTATTGTAAAAACAAAATCCAATTTCAATTCAATGCTAAGTATAGTGCATAAACTTTCAGCTTCAATTCAAATTATATGATTTGTAATAGTGAAATACATATTATAGAATATTTAAGAAAATTGTATAGGGTGTGCTTGATTGAAATTAACACTGATATAGTCTAATAACTATCCTTTCTAGATACATGGTTTTCTGCAGATTAAGTTTATTTAGGTAAATTTAAGTTAATGTACGTACATAGTTTGAATTTATTATCATTAATTTAAATCCAAGATATAAAGTTTATTTCAATGTATAGTGCAGTCAACTTTTATACAATATCAACCAACAGGCTTACTCTGTACTTTTAATAATTATAGTATTATGAGTCATAATTGGATCGTTATTATTCGTTATCCCAATATATACATTGCATCTCACTGGCGTTGTCGCGCGCCGAGAATTTTGCCCCCGTGGGTTACCCCCAAGAGCCGCAACCCGGAGCGTAGATAGGTAGAACGACTTCCAGCTGAATCCGAAACAGTTCACAGAATAAGCCTGTCAGCTTGACTTAAATTGGTTGGGACCCCTATACATTATTTCGTACCGTGTGTGTCAACACTTATCAGAAATCTGCTAAAGGCTCATTTGTTAAAAAAAAATCTTTTGGGATAAAATTTTAAAAAGGCGGTATTCATTCAGAAATTTATCTTATTTTTACTTCATTACGATCTGTTTATCTATCTCTAAGACATTTACTGAAATACTCTATGATTTTTTTATAATAATTTTAGGTTAATTTCGATACAGTTTAATATACTCGTATTAAAGAATTTGATGAATGGAATGAGACAAAAGAGATATATTTACAACGTACAAAATGTAGAACTGTTGTCTCTACAGCCCTAATATTCAATGGGTAAAAATATTTTATCTGTGCCATGTTCTCCTCGATACCACCCAACTTACAAAATAAGAAGGATATGTAGTTTAATCCCATATAAACCGAGATCTAACAAAGGATGCATTTAGATACAGTATCGAAGTCATCTATGATACGCTATCTGCAATCCATATTTCTCTAGAAGGAGACTATTGCCCACCGACAAACCTTGGTATCTTACTCTATGTTGTTAGGGTTATTTTTGATTTGGCAAAGTTGACTATATCTACGTGGCCAAAACAAGGCATTAGGACTGCCGATTTTGCCTGATCATGCCAGAAGTATGTTGTACTCTACCTAGTAAGTATTGAAATATTCGAAAATTTAACTGGTCTTCAAAATGGTAGTTTAGGATTTCTAAGAATACCTAACATGCGACTTGTAGAAAATTATAAATAGGTAAGTATATCTGGGATCTCCTTTATTTCCTCTAGTAATACTTTATACTTCTTATACATTGTTAATTTTAGTTGTTATTATGTACAATAAATCACACCAAAAATTCGTTGATACCCGAAAAATCATAACCAAATTGCTTATCCGTTCCTACTCCGCCGTTCCAAATAAAAGAGTTAACATAACAATGATTTATCGCTAAACAATAATTATGAAACTATTTTAATCGTAATATAAATATCTAAAAATATTTCCAGGTTTATAAAAAGGTCGAATATGCAGTTCATTCTTTATTCAAATGTTAGAAAAAAGTTTAAAGCTTACCCTTGTTACTTAAGACGATTTACGAGTTAGGTTTCTTAAAAAAGTTTAATGCACCTGTTCAGTCCATTCGGCAGAGGTGACCGAGAAAAAAACTTAACCATGTCAAAAAATAGTAAGATACAGAAGGTACATTTGCAAAAATTGAGATTTTCCGATATATAATGAAGTATATAGAAAGTAACATATAAAAAATGACAGTCGACAAATAAGTTTGCGTATGCTTTCATGTCGAATAAATGAATAAATGATTTAAATTTCGAAGACTATTATTTGAATGTAAATTAGTACGACATTGAATAAAATTAAAAGATTTTTTTTTAAATACTTTACCCACGTGTATAACATCATATTATTATAAACATCATTTAACAGGAATAGTAGACAAATTTTTATTTTTCATTAAGTAGGTACGTGAATTTTCTAAGTATTACTTACTCTTTGACGTCAGTTCTTTATTTACCCTTCCAGTAGAGATTAGGAATCGAATTGTTCGCAGACGATTTTTATAGAGTTGTAAAAATATTTGTTTCCATCCAAATGGAATCATATTACTTTAAAAGGTTAAATTTAAAGTAAGGTAAAATGTCATTTTACTTTTGTCTTTTTCACTGTTTTTCATTCATTCAGCTATTCAAAGTAATTTCCAACTTAAGTGATTTTCAGAAGGTACTGCCCCCAAAATTGACAGTAATTCATCAATCATTTTAGATCTATCTCAATTTAGTTAATAAATTGCCTTAGAGAGGACTAAAAATATTAAAATAATTTGCTTTAGGTACATTTCGTAACTGGGATATATCTATCACTTTAGGTCATTAATTTTTAGGACTATAATTGATAATAAAAGTGATTACTAGGTAAATTTTAAAGATGATTACAAAATATAGAGCAAGTTACTATATTTTTGGTGTTGATATAGGCACACGGGTTGTTTATCTAATCTATCTGTACAGGATGGATAAAAGGCGTATGTTAAGGGAAAGGCTATAAAAATAGCCCACTAGAAAACCTATACAGATATGAATTCGAGTCTAATATAATGGGCTATATTTAAATCATTTTGCTTAACCCCTTTCGTAACACTCCGCATGCTAAAGTTCTGCAAAACTTATAAGGTGTGAATACATATTTTAAATGTACGCGCACCCTCATTATGATTCCTAAGAATGAAACAGATTATTTGCATATTATACTACTATTATCTTTAATTAACTTACCTAATACCAAAGTACATTGACCCAGGTCTTAATGTTAACCGCACAAAGAACACATATTTAAATCAGTTGTCGTAAACTACATAGGTAATATCACCCGATTCATTACACGTAATGACACGCTTCGTTACTCTAATACAATCGGCCATTTTGGTCGCGACCTCCTTGTTCAAATTGTTTTATTCCAATAGAAAGAATATGCCTTCAAATTATTCGGAGTGTTTTGGAGTCACGCTCGGTAAGGTACATGATGCAGTGCATATACGAGTATCATCACCATCATAATAATTTACGAAAGATGGTTCTTAATTGTTTTTTATTGTTTCCGGAAACAATAGTAACTATCTTGTAATTTGTGGCATTAGTCCCAAATTATTTACGTTATACATATTAACTTAGGTTCCTGTGTCTTCTAGAGGGACAGATGGACTCCGAAGATCCCAATACATTGCTCCACCTAGAGCTTTGCGTTTTATTTAGCTTCAGGTCTTACTTACGTTCTTTGCTTCTACGAAGGTCATCCACTGCCAGGTTTGCTTAGGGCCACCACGCCTACCCTTTCCTTATACCTTATGGATGTTTATCGTTGAAATGGTTCCTAAAACTACATAAACAACTATTATGTTGCTTTCAGACTGACTTGACCAGTTTTCAATTATGATCTCTCCGACCGTATTTCGGCCAAGGCGACCAATCTCTACGGTACCAATACTAGGTACGCATAGATATTATAGTGCACACGTGTGTGCGCAAACACAGATTATTCCGTTACTCTCATAGTCCGATGGGATGGAAAGCCGACACGACCGGAGAGAGATCAGGCGCAGGACCAACGGTTTTACGTGCTTTCCGAGGCACGCGCTTAATGACAATTTTGCAACATTAAAATGACTTAAAAACATTGGTACAGGCCCGTGACTGGGATCGAACTTGCGCCTCCCGCTTGGAAGGTACACGTCTTAACCACTGGGCTATCAATTATATCATTGCCCCATTTAACAACTGAATATAGATTAGGATGATTAAAGGATCCACCAGTATAAACAGTCAAGCAACATTCACTTTGTGAGCATTACGTCTAAACACAGCCCGCACATTGAGACAAGAGATGATCTCAATTGAATTGCCATTGAACTTGAAACAGCAAGTAAATGTCCAAACAATGCCAACATAAATGGAACCACCTGGTTCTGTCAAAATGTTAGAGCAGCAACAAGATGGGATAGCTCATTTTCCTCTGGTCGGATCAGTCGTGAGTCATGAGTGATTGTTTTCCTGAGTTTTTTTCTGTATACCACAGTCAAGTATGACGAGTCATATTAATCTTTACGAAATAATCAATTAAAGAGTGGGGAGAAATCTGGATTAGATGGTATCGCATCTCTGTCGGCACATACAATCGTGAGGTTCGTAACAAGATTGTTGTTGTACGTAACCGTTTTAATACTAGTGGACATATGAAAGACATTTCCGATGTAACTTTATACTCGTATTACTTTATTATCTGTATATACTCGTAATTATGCAAAATAAAAGCTAAAATACTCGTCGTATACTTACCTAATTTATAAATTATTAAGTATCTTTTAAATACCAGATGCATAGTTAATTTTGGCTGAATTTTCAACCAATCATCAGATCCTGACCTGGTGAATTCAAAATTTCCCGAATCCACGGGAAGGGGACAAACGGGAATTCATTTTTTTTTACCACCTCATATGAAGATTGGAGTGTTCATTAACTCTAAGAACGGATCCAACGGGAAAAAAAAAATTTTGGAAATCCGTCTATAATTGACAGAAATATCGGTGAACATACATAAAAAAAATATATACATACAGACGAATTGAGAACCTCATCCTTTTTTTGAAGTCGGTTAAAAATATAAATTTGTAAAAGAATTATATTTAGTTAAAATTGGTAGGTAAGGTAAGGGTTGGCATCAGGCAGGCAGCCGGCCGTAAATTTCACTTATTATTAGTTATCCTATTATTATCAACTAATTTATTTAAATAAATAAATTAGTAAAGTATTTATTTAAATTAATAAATTCTTTGATTATTTTAAAAAGTAAAAAAAATCAAATAGTATCAAGACTGAACCTTCGGAATATATCGGGGACCCATCGCGGTATGTTTTGGTATAGACTGGCCAGGCATTCGAAGTATTGTCAGTGGTATAATTGAAACAGCGGGGGCCGGAGACCACGAGGCTCGCAGGAAACATTGTTTTGTATGAAAAATTTCATCTAGTACACTTTAATTGCCCTCATATTCTTTAATTAGAAGTCCGTGTTGGCTATGATTAATGTAGTAACATAAAATAGAGTGTGTGATGATGACTTTAAAATATGCACCTATGGACGAGTTGGTTAAATTGGTTGTGTACAAAAAAGGTATGTTTTTGTACCGCTTAAGCTGTACATGGTATGATAAATGCTAGTAAAAAAAGTCGCACGCTGTTAATAAATAGTGTAATGAATAATTTAATGGGTGTATGAAAATGAAACGTTTTTGTTTTGTCACGATCATAAATGAATTGGAATATTTTAAGCTCGCATGCTGCAAAGGTGTTTTAAATATAATTTTATAAAAGTGAATAAATATGTACGAAATATTGAATATTCCATGATCGGGATCATTATTGTTATAAAGAAAATAATAACATTATTTACAAGACGTAAACAGCCCGACTGCGTAAAATTTCTACCCAATGTCACTCTCGCGATGAATTTGAGGGTAATTACCGCTCAAACTCAAATAATTTTACGTGATTCCTAATAGTTTTTCATTAGATAGAGCCTAAGAAGCATCTACATTTTTGGATGTTTTACATAGTCTGGTCTTAAATTGATAATATTTAGGATATTCCATACTGAGTGAACTAAATAACATCAAGATAAACCTTGGACCTTAAAGACATGAACTTGGCATTCAATTTTAAAAGTCAAATAATATTATTAAAATGTATGTTCTCATTTATTAAAAATGAAAAGGTGAAGGCAAAATATAGTACCTACTATGTTGTACGAATCTATAAAGAGGCTTACTTGTTCTTGATCATAATTGCATCCACCATAGATCGTTTGTTATTAAAATTAAATTTTTTTGCTTTTAAAAGGTGAATGTCAATATTATAGGTATAAAAACCACATAACAATATTATACAAACCACCGAAAATAATAAGAACATACTTTATTTAGGTCAAAACAGGGATTAATAATAATTTTCCAGTATCAAATTAAGGTCTTTCTATACCTATATAATAATTAAGGTCTTCTATGTTGCTCTGGGAGTGAAAAAATAACGTGTAATATAGCTGCTTCTCTTCCCGGGCATACTGTACAAGCCAGTAGAGGGACAAGAGGGTCTTGGTGTTTTGTAGGCGATGGGCTGACCACCTGTCACTACTAACCGAACTTGTACATCTCAACTATACCCTAAAAATTGGTCAGAAGTGGCACCATGTGGTTCTATCGGCCCTTAGTGCTTTGCCTACCCCGTAAGGGATAAAGGTGTGATTATATGTATATTATATGTATGTATCAAATTAAAAGTAAGATAAGAGTAATTAGAATAGATATGTAGTACCTACGAGTATAACAAAATAATAAAACTTTATAAGGATTTTTATAATATTATTTGTTATAAAATTATTAATAAAGAAATGGAAAAAAATCTTCACCCGAGTGGGAATCGAACCCACGACCACTGCATACCGTGCCAGCCGCTCTAACCACTGAGCTACCGGGTCAACCGGAATGTTATTTGTGTTAATATATATTTAGGTGATATATTAAGGCTCACTAAACAGAGAGGCTATCATGTGTGAAAAATTCTGGATAAACTTAAATCTAGATTTTAAGATTTGCTGTAAGTGGATCCGCGTATACTGCAGTATCCACAAAACAATCAGAAGTTTGACAACACTACGGAACTAATTCCAAGAGTTGTAACTATAGCAGGCAGGATTAAATGGTATGAAATGCCCTAAAATCAAATAAGGCCTGAATTCTACAATGAAGATAAGATAGGGTAGGAACTGTCTGTAAACATTTTGGTACTTTTTAGTATTAGGAAACGTTATACATATATTTTGCTATATTTGTATATATTTATTTCCTTGTTTACTTCCAACTTTCGCTATCCCAAGTTTGCTGAAAGTAATCTCTCTTAGGGATAAGCACATCTTTTAATGTAAACTGTTTTTATATATCAAATGTCTGTCATCAACAGCCTATTGCAGTCCACTGCTGGACGTAGGCCTCCCCCAGGGCACGCCACAAGACTGCCATGAGGGGTATTTGCCCATAGTCACCACGCTGGGCAGACGGGTTGGTGACCGCAGTTTGTATTTTGGACTATGTTGTCAACACAGGAGGCGCTGCTGCCCACCTCCCGGAAACCCTTAATCTGCCTCGTACGATACCCACGGGCAGACATGGGGTGGTACGAATTCTACTCTGCCGGCACCACGCGGCCAAATGTCTGTATACATATAGTTAATACTACAGTGCTTTCTATAAATGCGAAAGTTAGTTTGTCACCTCTTCAAGATTTAATTCTCAACTAGTGGACGCCCGCGACTCCGTCCGCGTGGACTACAGAAAAAATAAAATGTCGAAATTATCCGGGATTAAAACATTTTCCCGGGATAAAAAGTAGCCTATATGTCGAAATCGGTTCAGCCGTTTCTGAGATTAGCGTGCACAAATGCACAGACAAACTGACAAAAATTCCAAAAATCATTCTTTTGGGTACTATTGCGTTGGATAAAGGCGTCCTATAATATTTTTTCTCATATATCTTCCATGTACAGACAGCGACCCGTTACATTTTTATTATATGTATAGATAGATCAATCTTCAAATTTTGCATTTGTATTAGGAGTACGGTGAAGATATTCTATAGTCCACAAGGACAATATCACAGGCTGTGAAACGCTATTGTCTTCAGGAATAAACCATGTAGGTATATATAAATACATTATCGTATAAGCTAGCTATCATCAGGGCGTTGGTTGGTCAGGTTTATTTGTCTAACAGCTGTCTAGTCTAGAAACTTTGGCATCTTGTTTTCAGAAACAATGGCACCTAAACTGACACGTTGGATTTAACTACAATAAACGATTATACGCTTTTAATCACTGCATATAATTATATGATTAAACTATAAACGACCGCAGAATTATAACCCAATCATTTTGTTGTGAACTATACAGTTTTATGCGTGGGTCTAAAAGATAATTACGAGTAGGACGGTCATAAAATGTAATGATAGGTTATTTAATAGATTTATAATTAGAAATATCTATACTACGTTTCTGATATGCTTATATTTGCTTAGTATTCACAGAACACTACCGGTGCTACTAAAAAACTGCGGGCAAAGTTATACTATACACCTGTGAAACGCAAAATTAAACTGTATAATATTTGTAATATCTGCAAAAATCTAAATGTGTTAAGTACATACCAACAATGTTATTTTTCACATTAATAGCCATTTGGTATAAACTGGATAACAAAATTATGGAGTCTATTATATTTTATATGTATGATTTAATTCGGAATGAAATAATGTACAAACTTATTTCTTCGATCTATATAACAATTGACCAATCGAAACTGATATTTTGATTTACTTTAGGTAAATCCTCAATTATTTGCATACGATTACATATTAAATAAAATACTTATTAAATTAAACAAAATATACAATAATAATACGATTAAAATTATCAGCACAACTATCGGTAACCAGATTCCCAAGAAAATTGATTCCCAATCAGACGACACAAGAGTTTTCAAAAACAAGAATCACTGACAGGGTCTAATAAATACACTGAATAACTAGCTTAGATGTAAGTCTCGAGCACACCGGATGCGTATGCGTGCACGTAAGCGTAGACGTACACGTACCTCTGAGTTTAATGTATGGAACTGTCGCCGCTTGACGTCTATGCTTACGTCTACGCATACGCATCCGGTCTGCCGGTTCAACCGATCTTTTATTTATCTTTTTATTTAAGCCTCGAGCGCACCGGATGCGTATGCGTACACGTAAGCGTAGACGTATACGTACCTCTGAGTTGTAATGTATGGAACTGTATAGACACGGGCAGACCGGATGCGTATGCGTAGACGTAAGCATAGATGTCAAGCGGTGACAGTAAACTCAGAGGTGCGAGCCTTAATAAAGGTTGCTATGTAGATCGCAATTTCTCTAATTTCAAGACATTTTAGGATGCAGTGACTATATTCAGTTAGTGGGTAATGTTTGCATCACGGAGGAGACTAAACTTTAACTTATTCATTTTAAATGTGCAGCATAATGCCTCATAACATAACCATGCACACATATACACACACGGCTGTATTTCGAAAATGGAGTAATCAGAACTGCAAGATCATGAAAGAGATCTTATAGCTACATTTAGCATAGTGGAATCAAATATAGGTACAGAGATATAAACTAGGGGACGCCCGCGACTCCGTCCGCGTGGACTACAGAAAAACTAAATGTTCTAAATTATCCGGGATAAAAAGATTTTCCCGGGATAAAAAGTAGCCTATATGTTAAGTGGGACCTGTGACAATATATTCCATCGAAATCGGTTCGCCCGTTTCTTAGATTAGCGTGCACAAACGCACAGACAAACCGACAAACAGACAAAAATTCCAAAAATCATTATTTTGGGTGCTTATGCATTGATATGATAATATCTAACGTAATAATAATATTTTGTGGCATACTTGCGGAGACCTTAATTTAGCTGTATGTCACTATATTGTTGTTGCAATAGCCGGTGGTCTTCCTAATACCAAATAAATAAATAAAGGTCTCCTATAATTTTTTTTTTCATATATCTTCCATGTACAGACAGCAATCCGTTACATTTTTATTATATGTATAGAAGATGGTGATCAGTAACTTAACTTGCTGACTCTAGCCTGAGAGGACGCTAATGAGTTCCTTAGTCGACTCTCGATAATACTCAACTGAATTGTTTCAGCGAAGCTCCCCATCAAAAAGAATGAAGCCATGCACAAGATATAATATTTATGTTATACCTACATATAATTCTCATACATAGTTTAAACATGATATTTTTTATTGCCATTGGCAGGATACTGGCAAACGTTAGCCATATTTATTAATACTTATTTTATTATTATCCTATTAATACTACTATGTTATTAATATTTATTAATACTACGACTATCACAATGCAATATTTATTACAGAAACTCCTTTCACACCTTCGTCCATGTTTCGCATTAAGAAGTCCATTCTGATTGCTTTCTGATTAGTATAAAGGCTACTTGATGGCAATCACTGGATATACATCGGGATACAAGCAACTTTATTGTGGCAACTCTGGTCGGTTGTTTCGTTTGAAATTTTAATTAAGTAAGACTCCCTTGTTAGTATCGGCATCGCTTTATGGCCGGATCATTAGGAAATTATGTGGCTTTTTTTAACTTGTTAAGTGGACTGCTTTATTGCAGTTCATTTCTGGACTATTCTCTTATGTAATTAAAAGTTTTATTGATTTATAGATATCTAGTTAACTTATACCAGTTTCAGGATACAATTTTAAGTTTAATCTCCTGAGGAGCATGTACCTAACTACAAGTTTGCACGGTACAAAGTAATTATTTGTTACTGGTGTCCTTCTAAGAAATTACCCTTAACTATGTGTTATTACTACCGATGTCAGACGCCAGCTACCTTTTCCAATGTTAAATCTAATTAAACCGTGATTATAAGTTAATTTGTCATATTCCTGCGCAAATTTCTTTGTACCATGACAAATACACTAACAACAAGCAATTAAAAGCAGAACCACCATAAAATATCACACAGTTGTATAATTAAGAAGGACGCATACAAAAGGCGGTGACGGAGTGAACTCACAAAGGAAACTGTCTCGGAATAAAAATGTGGCACAAATAAAATAAAGAACAAAAACAGGCCGCAATAAAGCAATAAAAGACACAAAAACACAAAACAAAGTGATATGCAATAAATCAGCTGTTGTAGTTTTGTTAAGGTGAGGTTATTTACTAGTGAAAGAAGGGAGAAGTGAAAGAAAATTTTATACGCTACTAATACTTACACAATTAGAAAAAAGTTTAAATTAATTTATTGGTAAAAAAATATCCATACCTTATATTACAAATATGCTACTGAATCGATCGCTGATACTTTTATACCTATTTAAATATCATACAATTGACTGAAACCTGAAACTGTTAAAAATTGCGCATGAATAGTTTTCGAGAGTCTATGATCATTGATCACTGTCGTGGAGGGCGTTTATTATTTATTATTTTTTAAACTAACACTAATTTTGTTATGATTCTAATTTTATTTATTATTTAATGGCATATAATTTAATTTTTTAATTCAATTAAATTTTTAATGTTGTCATTTATTAGAACATAATTTTATTGTTATGGATCTCGGTCTGATATAAATGATTTTTATTTTTTATTTTAAATAATTTGGCCTCATTAATCGAATTAATGTCAATTCCGTTGTCGTTTAAAATTTAAAAGTTGCCATTATTCTCCATTTTTAACCGACTTCAAAAAAAGGAGGAGGTTCTCAATTCGTCTGTATGTATAATTTTTTTAGCATAATATTATTATGGTCCAGTAAGAAAAAAAATTCAAGCTACATTGATATAGTTAATAAATTTAATCGATGTGGATAAAGAAGAAACCTGCCCTCCCAATTGGAATTAAGATTCTAAGTTCACGGGAAGTTCCCTATTGGTTTTGATTCCCTTGCGAAACTCGAAAATTTGCGACATAAACGACTGTTTACAGCTCTTGATCCTATAAGGGTCCCGTTTTTACCTTTCGAGGTACGGAACCCTAAAAATCATTCAATTTTGTACAGTAGTTCAGAAGTTATAGATTTCGTCGACTCAATGACTCGGACTCATTTTAATTTATATAAGATTATGCCTATAATTATTAAATATTAACGTCCTATTCAGAACGGTAAGCAGATATCATGAACATACGTTCACAAGAACACAAAACCTAGCTCCACCAGATGTCTCCTTAACCCTGAGTTACATAAGGCCTGTTAAACGTTAATTTATTGTCCATCATGGCCAAGACTGTCTGGTATCCGTAAATTTCGGTGTAATACAAGTAGACGATACTAGATGAGGCCCGATAAGTAGTGTCCGGAAATAATTGGATGGTTTTATGAAGATACACTGAGGTTTGCCCGGGGTTTTCACATAATAAGGTTTTTACCATAATTTTCCTTGAGGGGATTGATGCTTCTTATATAGGAATTAAATTAAGTAATTCAATCATACTTTACGATACGCTAGAGATGGGTTTGTTAAAATTATATCTTATATTACTGGTCTAGAATCTTTACGGATTTACTATCTAAACGTAAAATTTTATATAACAGACAACCATAATAAAAGTAGAGTTGACAAAAACTAATAAAAGAACCAAACCAACTGTGAATGTTTTCTGTAATAAAACCACTTTTACTATTCCAACTTGTTTCCCATCAATGTCACAGTCCAAAAACTGTCTTGTTATTCGACGCTACAGTTATTTATGAAGACTTTTATTGTTTCGATTTAATGACGCGTAATTTGGTTCGAAATGTATCCGATTCAGTTGAATCCGATTTTATTTCCTCACCACCTGTTCAAACCGCAGGAAATAAACAGAGGAAAATTTTCCCTCCACACTTGCCATTGTCGAGATAACTCAAGCAATAATCTCGTTGTATTCAAATCCGCTCCTATTATGACAGATGTTACAAGATATTGCTTTATTGTAGCTACTCAACTTGAATAAGAATGCCTCTTCAGAATACCTCACACTTTCGCTTAACTAGCTAACTGTGAAATCTCATTCGCACAGCCTTTCCGCTGCACTTGCAAATAAGTACCCCAGTGATTATTCACACTCCCATCTCCCAGGGTCCAAATGGCACATCTCTGAACATCCATCAACGAAAAGCACACTTTAAAATACGGCGTTTAAAATGAAAATTTCTACGATACAATATTCGTATCGAGAATGCAGTTTATATATTCAACGTACAAACTCCTTTGACGTTCGGAAAGTTAAAAAATAACCAGAGTTAGCGGCTATAGGTGTGATGAAATGCTATTGCCGCGTTTATAAATATTTATTACCTAATTATCGAATAAGAATTTAGCCAGAGGCGCATCGTCAGGTAGACAGCACCATTTCCATTTTGAATTCTGAATTGCATTGAACTAATTTCTTGTTTTTTAAAACGTGTTAACTTGGTTATAAAGTTGTCTGTTACACATCCCTGTTACTTGTCACCTGTCTGTTCACACTGAAATGTTAATTTAGTGGAATTTAAACCCGGAAATTCAGTGTTGAGCTCATTTTGGTTGAAACCGAAAGAATTATTACTCTAAGCTCTAGGTTAACGGGATTTAGGCAGGGTAGATTTGGTGCAAATGATTGAACAAAATATTTTTAATAAATGCTTGTATTACTACAACTCTGGCGGCATAAATAAAATCTAATCAAAACTATAACTTTTAGCAAAACCCAATGTTACTGGCTCAAATTTTTACCTGAGGAAACGCTATAGGTAAATTATTTTTTGAACTTTGAACTTTTTGTATTTGTATTGTAAACAAAACCTTTGATATAATAATATTGGCAACAGGCCAAATCGGCAATAAGCAAGTAAAACTGTCATTATCTCTCGAGGAGGTTCATATAAAATAATAATGCATTACTGACCAGCCCAACATAATAGGTGCTAGAAAAGTCACAATTTTTATAGCCCATTTTACAACCATCATAATTTCTCCTACGCAGCGTCGATATCGTTGCCTATCTACAGGATCATGCAAACATATCATCTTCTACATTGTAGCTTTAAACCCGTTCGCTGTCGAATCTCGCGCTAAATTATCGAAATGTGACACTTTATCTCAAAAGAACACCAGTTTACACTTAAACAAGTGTCCGCGACACTATCGGATGGAAGTTATGCGTTTAGTCGCCATATTAAATAAGGTTTTATCTATACCTACGTGGTCCGAGTTGTGTTGGACGCGGCACGGTGGGAATATTGTAGATATTTTGGTATTTTTATATTTAATACATTTTTTTTTAATACAATTATTTTTTTATTTGCTTAATTTCACAACTATTAGATTAAGGTTTATGAAACATGAACAAATGTTTAAAAAAGGTTTAAGTAGTCACATACGAGTACAAATTATTAAGTAAATGAAATTGTATTAGGCGTTACAATTCGGAAGTTCAAACATTATTAATTTTTATACTATTATATTATTATACTATGTATATATTTATTTGAAATATAAATAATGGTGGGTAATTATTTATATATTTTTTTATACCTAGTAGAGGGTAGTTAATTCTGTGTAAGTAATGTGTTGGGTTTTAGAGGTTCATAGTAATTAGTGGTTTATTAATTTACTAATTTCTATAATCCTGAGGATGCCACGGTTGTTGGCGAAACATATGTAGATTGTTTATCTAGTTTTTGATTTCGGAATGGTGCAATGTATCGTCTTGCATGCTAGGTGCTCGGGTCTGGTTTCTCATGGCGATTGTAGTTAGTGCAAGTGCCTGTTGTCGCAATTATGAGTTATCAGATCCGAGGGTCAGTGGAGGGTGTAGGGCCCGGTGGTGGGCGCACCCATAGTAAATTATTAAGTATTATTATGAATTCAGTGAATCTAGATTTCCCTGAACTCGATGCCTTCTTAATACCTAGTTAGAAAAGCTTTCAATCCGAATATCTTATCAATTATCGGTAAGCAGAGAATCTAAGTTAGATACATACAATAAAAGAAATGAATTTTTCTACTCAATAAAAATTGGAAGATATAGGAACGGGTAAAGCAAAATGAAAAGACATGTCCATATTAAGACCCTCGGCAAAATAGTCTCAGATAAAAACATTTTATACTTTAAGATTACTGAATATATGTTGTTTTCCACAGCATGTTCCATAATTGAAAGCCCAAGGAAGCGCGATAAGTAACACTGACGAAATTGAAAAGGGAATTAATCAAGCCGACATTTTAGACTACTTATCTAAGCATTTGCAAGTTAATGGTGGTTTTATTCAAATTTGACGGTTTATTGTAATTTATTTGAAGGAAACTAGAGAAAACGTCCCACGCAAACGGTCAGGACGTTGCGCCTAAAGGCAGTTTCGAGAGAATCTCAGGATAAGTATACGTCCGTCAGACAGACTAAGCTCAATTAATCAACCGGACAGAATAAGCATTAGTTTTGATTTACCAGTCATTAGAACAACAAATATTTTTGTTTGTACACGCACATGGGAATGCATAATTAACGTCACGACTTCATATTTCTTCTAAGCATGTGGTTGAGTGAGATATGTAGCAATTTCACTATGTAGTAATTCTTATACCCATAAGAAATACTAGGTACATACGTTCATTGTTCATACTTAATAGTTGCCTAACTAATAACGCGTTGAAGAAAAACCTTATATTTTTTTATTTTTTGCCTATTTTACAGCGGTTGAATTTAATGTTTTTTTTTATTTTCATTAACTGAATAATCATTAACTGATTCAAATCTTACGTTCAAACGTAAGAAATTCCCGCTGTAAAATAGGTAATTCTGTTAACTACAACCTAAAAATGTAAAATCTTGGTATTCAAATTCTCAATCAAACTCGCTGCGGTTTTAAAAATGATCACTGAATACTAAGACAACAAGTCGATTGAAGTCAACAATAGTTGCATTGTTGACTCGTAAGCCCCCTGAACAGAAATAAATAAAATGTGAAACTCCACAATATCATTCGCCATTTGGTATTTTCAGCTAATAGGTGAAGATACCAAATGCTACAAGATATTAATATGTAATCGATAAATGTATAATTAAAGTCAATATATCTGCAATAATCTGCATCCTTATTTAATTTACCTTTACAACATGTTATAAAAACTTTATTCTGCGTGATAAAATCATAAAATTCCATAGTAAAAGTTTACTTTTATCACATAGTAGGTACAAGCTTGTTTGGCTGACTGTAGCAATGAGAAAAACTCATACTTAAGAGTTTTAAAAAAATGTAATCTATTAATCACATGATAGATAAATATTGGACTTAAGTTTTTGATCTGATGCTAAGTATACTATACTTATGTCAATTAAGTAGATAATAAAAATGTAATAATATCCCCATGAAACTAATTGACTTATTAAATTGCACGAAGCCTTAAAAGTATGGCTTACACTTTTAAAATCTTTTTTATCCGCATATCGAAACAGACTTTAGACGGAAATTTTGTCGTAGTCGGTATTAAGTCAGAATTTATTACGCTTCATAAAACGTAAACCAAAATTAATTATAATCATTTTAAAATGTGTCCGTTTTATCATAATTAAACAACTGTAAGGGTACATATACACTAGTCAACGTGCTTATTGTGGACGGATTGTTCTAATGATACATAAAAATATTTTCTGTGTACCTTTATGTCTGTCAATTAATCAGAATATACGAGTAATATTTTGTGTTATCACCATGCTAGGAACAAGTAAATATTGTACTGCCACATTTATTACAGGGTGTAACAAAAAGGGTATGTTAAGCGAAAGCCCACTATTATAGTGGGCTATTTACAATAGAGAACCTATCCACAAAATTTGAGACTAGAAATCACATGTATATTTTTCCATGTAGTATGGGGAATTCTTAAACATCTCAGGAATTTTCATACAATCTTGAAAAATAAACATGTGATTTCAAGTATCAAATTTTATGGATAGGTTCTTTATAATGGGCTTTTTATATAGCTTTTGGCTTAACATACCCTTTTTGTTACATCCAGTATAAATTGGTACCTATTAACTTTAAAACCAGTGCGTACAATAGAAGGGTGGGTAAGTATATATCTAATGTTTTTGGGATAGATAGGTAGGTATACTATGAATTTATACAATAAAGTCGATCTCTATACTCTATCATAGTCAATATCTACGATATTAATACACCTATCATAATGTGAGTTACGAAATTTGTAAGTACATACAAATATCAATTTCTCTATAACTTGCATTCTTTCCGCAATATTGCAAGAAAAATGTAGGACGTAGGTATACAAATAAACCTTCCTTTTGGATCACTCTATCTTATGATAAGGACCGCATGATTGCGTAGTTTGAAAGATCTAAACAAAAAAATAGATCGCGATATGTAACTTCGTCTCGTCCTAATATAGAGAGAACAAAGCTAATACTTATCAAAGTAAGTGCAGTCTGCTGTACCACATTTTGTTTTATAAACTCGCTGTGTTTGTATTGCATGCTGTCCATAAAGGTCCATTAAGGTTTTATTAAGAGTTAAGTCAATATTGATCAGTGTTTGTTGGCTAGACAGGTAACGATGCAATTAAATTTACCTCGTGATGGCTCGATCAATGTTTTAAATAAAGTGGATAGGATGCCCATGTGTTTATTATAGTTAATAACTTCACATAGTACAAGATACCTAATTAAGTGCATATTACGAATTTAGGCAAGTATTTAAGTACTGTTATCTATGAGATGCTAAAATCGACTCTCACCTGCTCTAATAACAAAATTAAAAAGTTTTTCATATAAATTGGTTTCTGCAATATTACGGTAAAGGTGGCCAAAATACGAACTAAAATTTCTAACAGCAGTTATGCCTGAGAAATAGTACAGGAATAGTCACAAAGCGTGCAAGTGGCGCCGCAATTTTCAGACACAATATATTTGACACACTGTATGTAGACTTCAGCGAATCTCCGTAACTCGGTCACTGTCCAATTTTGGTTACGAATCTCTCAAAAAAGCTTGGACTGTAGGTGAAACTTTAATCTGTTAGTATAATAAAGATTAATATATATTTTGTTATGGATAACGGCATCATCGCTTGCACCAACGGTTATTCATCTCTCTTTTTTATTTATTTTATATATTTTACATTTCGATATTTTACAGTAACCTATTACTGTATTTTAATGGAAATTACAAAGCATTTAAAATAAATAGGTAAATGAGTTCTAATATTTGCAATTCCGACAAAATGGTAAACAACGTCAAATGTACGGTTTAAATTCCTTTGTGCAACCAGAGGTTAAGCGCATTACATTTTCCAAATCAACATGTTTGTATAGTTAAATAGGTACAATGGATGAAGACCTCAATACGTCCAGTCAAGTCAAATCCTCAATGATCAACATTTGTAAGGTCAGACAATGCGTCCGCATTGCGGTTCCATACGGGCTCCTATTATTTCCGGGTGGTCTCAAGTCAAATAGTTATATGTCGAAATATATTCAATTTGTGATATATCGTTCAGTAAATAGACTCGTCAGTTTTGTACAAAACCACGGGGAGGTTTTAATTGCAAACATTAGTGATATTTTTTTTCCTTTGGTGTTCGTTACGCCAACTTAACGTTGTCACACGCGTTGAAGCTGGTGATTTTATCTGCATCTGCATGATTGTGATAATAAACAAAATTACAAACTTTTATCAAGTATTAGTCCGTCTCATTTTCGGAAATGAAAGCATCTAACCATTGGGATATCAATCTCATGATAAACATAAAATGAAAACACGCCGACCAAGAACTTACTTGCTGCTTAAATTATATTAAAAAATAGCTTAGACCAAAATGATTTAATATCATTTTTTTACCGACTTCAAAAAAGAGAGGTTATCAATTCGTCTGTATGTTTTTTTTTATGTGTGTTACCTCAGAACTCCGTCATTTATGAACCGATTTAATTTTTTTTATTCAGTTTCAGTAGTTATGTGGAAAAATAACCTACAAAGCTATAACTACCTATAAACCTAACATTTTCAGAGTTTTTATAAATCGTTCAAAAATTGTTAGCATACTCGTATTGCTGCTGGTGGGAAAAAAGGTTTTATATGAAACTCTCGTTTACCAAATTTCGCTCTCATCAAGAGCAGTACAATCAATGCTCGTATAAATGCAAATAGCTTAACTTTCTGTTCAAAAATTCAAAACTAAATTGCAGCTATAGGTGGCATTTCATTGAAATTTCGCTGATGAAAAATGCTGGAGGCCAATTTGAAAACAAAATATAAACACTTATGTTTGAGTAGGGCGGTTATGTACTTAACTGTACTTATTAGTAACAGATCTATTAAAACGATAACTCACTAAAGGTTAAAGTTAGTGGTACTTAAAAAATTTGTTATCTTTGGCCAAAAATAATATCATAGGTATTGCATGGGCATCCGCTCTATCACAGAAAGTATGATTCATATTGCGCTGCTGTTTGAAATGTTCCAGCATAGTGCTTGCATTTGATAATCAGTACAGACTACAAATTTTTATAAGCCTCATGGAATGACCTCCTCCGTACATCCAACACTTTATAATCTGTGGCTATCCCGCTGGCTTGTCCACAATCGAAATGATTCAAAGGCATCTCAGTCGATGGTATTGTTCCTTTGTTGCTGGCTCGTGGTCTGGACCTTTGTCCGAGTATCGTTTTATACGGTATGTAAGTCACGAATACCTTGTACTGTCTGAACGAATGTGGATGGCTCTTTTAGCTGCCTGCGAATGATTTTTGTCCTCTCTATTAGTCATTGTTATACCTAGTAATTCTCACCAGAAATAGTGCTGGTAGAGAATGCTACATGTCATTAAGTTCGCCAATGTACAAGCTGTTAAATGTGCAATAAAGATATTTTTTTTATTATATTGCTCTCCGTAGAGGTAAAATATGGGCACGGGCATAGCCAAGTGCTGATATATTAAATATAATTTATATATTTACTTATAAAGTAAAAATAATGTGAGATGAGTGATAACTTTTTACGTGATTGAGAGTATTATTAGTAATTAATCGTGGAATTCGTGGATGATGCAAAATGCTTTAAACCTCACACGTACTATTTTCCAGATGTTTAATTGTAACTGCACGAATATTTTATATGCAATACAAAATAAATCAGAATAGGTATGGTTTCCCTATTCATCTAGCTAAACTAATATAAATATAGCCCATTTTCTCTGTAACATTTTCAGTCCGAGCATCATTTCACAATAGAGACGAAATACTTGCGTAAGTGATTTGTAAAACTTACGCTGCTGTAGACCCTTTCAATCCCTCTAAGATCAACATCCCAAAACTTCTAACAAACTTCTTACATTACTGTTTCGGGAAATGTAGATTACCCACCTAAAGATATACACATAATATAAGTACGGTAATTCAATTAAAACAACTTATTTGTTTGTATGTAGGTAACTTATATTTTTCATGGAGTCTTATCATTCACTCTATATTTATCGTATTTTATTATTGAAATTTTTATATGATATTAACCCCTACGTTTATATTTTCTATGGAAAAAATAACTAGAATGCAACTCGTGATAGATGTAAGATATGCGATAAGCCGATACCATCTCGTTTTCAGCTTATATTAGGAATAGAATAACAGAATCCTCAAATGTTTCTCATATATTCCATACTTGAACAGAAAAAGGAACATTGTATTGTGCATTGCCATATTCAACGTGTCCCGCGTAGTCACTAGCGCTGGCGTGCTTCACCTGCCCTTAGTATCTTAATCTGATGCTGCGATAACCGCCTGCTTGCTTCCCAGCGGGGCTCCAGAGCCGCAAATATGGCCCCTGCTGTAGGGATTTAAGGTCCAAAAACGGCTGAAGATAAGCATTTGATAGATTCATCATAAAAGGATACATGACTGGATAACACGTTGGATGTTGTGAATCTGTATTTGAAAGTCTTTTGTTTTAAAAAACGAAAGTATGGAAAATAGCAACTGTTTTTTTATATATTGTTGATATACCTAGGATATATATAGGAATTTGGTAAGTTCACCGTTTTTTTAACCAACGATGAGTCCGAACCTTAGCAAAATTTTACAAAGAAAGATTATTTGTAGCTGTAAAATAATTAACAGATATGTCTAACCTAGTCATACGGCGAACCACATGCGAGCAGACTGGTCCGTTATCTACAGCTCTATCAAATATGTACCTACTCATTACTCTGAAGTCTCTACATTTCTTTCGTTGATTTAATTTTTTCCGACCTAGTTTCTAAAGAGTTTAATATTTCTCATCAATACTTTCCAATATAAAAAGTAATTACTTTCCGATCAAGTTTAACTTTCAACATTGAGTTTGAAATCCGTTTGATTTCCTATCGGGCGTCTTGTTTACTGAGGCCGGTTAAACTGAAAACTGTGAGTTTTATTTAAGGTGAAACAGGTCTCCCCCTGTGGTATCGGAATGATAGAATTGTAATAGTCTGCCCGTGGGTATTGTGAGAGGCGATTAAGGGTTGTGGTGTTAGGAAGTAGTGCCTATAGTGTTCATAACATAGTGCAAAAATCACACCGCGGTTATCAACCCTGCCCAGCATGGTGACTATGAGCAAAAACCCGCCCTATAGTATAGCAGTAGCCTTGTGGCATGCCCTAGGGGAGGTCTACGTCCAGCAGTGGACTGCAATAAGCTGATGTGTATGTATGTACCTACTTCTAGCAGTGCTACTTAATATTAAAGTTTTTAAGTTCATAGAATAATTTTACTAAATACTTACTTACCATAAAAAGTGCTCACAAGATTTTTTAAGAAAACCAAGAAAACTGGCCACTTTAATTTTATTTTATGGCCTTTGAACTATGTCTATTTCTCCAAATATAATATTGGCAGCTTTAGTAGTTTAACCTATTTCGCCTTAACAAAAACGCACAAATAAACGGATGCCTATTGAGACGAACCGATCGAGAAGCTTTAGCTGCAGTGCTCGAAACGCTAACAAAGTTTTGCTTAATGCTATTGAAAGGTATGTTGTCCAACGAGAAAACTGCACTTTTACGCAATGTTTTTTTTTATCAAAATAAACAAGAGTAAATATATAAAGCGATTCGAGCACGCAAAGACTTGCAATTATTTGGTAACATGGCTTATTACGTTTTACATTCTTCGTCTAAAATCTGAATCCCAATACTCGTGAAAACGTGGAGAAGAGATTTACTTTATTTCATAGTATAAGCGAATTTTTTAAATATAAATGTTAAAGATTAAACTCAGTTTAATGTACAGTTATACTTGGATTAAGATGACGCATTTTCATTGATCGGTCCGAAAAAGCTTTTAGATGTGGACGGTTTAAGTACAAGTAGACTGAATTTATGTAGGTTCCACGATATCATAAATAGGTTGCATTGCACATACCTTATAAAACAAGCGATCGTACAACTATGTGAAATTAAATATAGAAAGCAACTTTTTAATGCACCACCGCGGAGACCATTGTTAATTCCGAACGATGCAACTAACTGCAAATGGCACTTGAAAAGAAACTCTTTTCAAACTCTCGATTATGTTTCCAATAGTAGTTTTTAAATGAAGCTGAAAACATTCGTAATTTAATATACGTTATGTCAGCATATAGGGTTTGAAAATTTCTACGTGGAGGTTGATAGAACTGGTTATTCCCGCTCGTCACTTCCAACATAATTCACCTCCAGTGAAGAGTAGGAAGTTTTTTCCAAAAAAACATATCCAATGAAGAGCATTGGAAAAATATATTTTACCAGACGCTTCAAGGGAAGCTTTAAGATCAAAGGGCAGACCCGCCCGATGATTAAATGATATCCGACAAGCTCATGGACACGAGTGGATGAGGTTGTCCTAGGACAGAGGACAGTGGCGTAGTGAAACGGAGACCTTTACTCAGCAATGGATGCAGGTGGTTGTATAGTTAGATAGACTATATAGATATATATAGCTTTAGTATATGTTACAGACAGAGTAAAATAAGTGGTATTAAAAATTTCTTCGTTCGTTTTATACCTTTACACCATATGCTACCGGTCGAAAATATAAATGTAATCTCATATGGGTATAAGGCGAAGTTGAATATGCTATAAAATATTTTACGTCAAAAAATTCCAAAAAGTATTTTTGAGGGAACACGAAGCTTCGTATGAGGTGGCAATAAAATATTATACGGTTATTGAATGCATGTCATACAATGGCGGACAAAAAACGCGTGCCATTGTGTGGAAATGTACAAATATAAACACATAACGATAGGACCAAGATTCAGGGAAAAATAATAAATATGCTGCCAATAATTTAGTAGATTCACTTCGTGACAAGAATATTTAGATCCAATGATACAAGACCGACACACATTTATAAATAAATAGGTACTAAGAAATCTCTGCTTTTGGTACTAAAACTGCATCGAAATCGGTTCAGCCGTTTCTGAGATTAGCGTGCACTAATCTATTAATAAACTAATCGATTAACGCACAGACAAACAGACAAACCGACAAACAGACAAAAATTTTAAAAAATAATTGTTTTGGGTACTATTGCGTTGATAAAGGTCTTCTATAATATTTTTTCTCATTTATCTTCCATGTACAGACAGCGATCCGTTACATTTTTATTATATGTATAGATAGACTATACTTACATATATTCACATCAAAACACTTTATAGCATCTCTGCTGAAATGATAAAATATCTAGAATCGCAAAAGAATTTCCCAGAAAAGTAATAAAACAGTCAAAAGTGCGACACCAGAAATCGTGCTCAAAACGTTATTTCAAATTATATTGCGAAGACCTCTCTCCGTTTTAAAAAGGGTTATACTTCAAAATTATACAATTTCTTTATTAAAAACGGACTGAAATATAAATTGCTTATACTTGCAAAAAGAAAATAATTATTTCCAAATTTTAATTTGTTCCGACGGATTAATAAAAAGTTTAAGTTATTAATTTTTTTATAAGAAAGGGCAATAAAAAACTTTTACTCCCTTCTTTAGCACCTTCAGGAATATTTATTGACTACAATTTTGGTAAATTCGTCATCCGAGTAATTGACCCGGTGGCTCAGTGGTTAGAGTACTGACACGCGGAATGCAGAGGTCGTGGGTTCGATTCCCACCCGGGTGAGGAATTTTTCCATTTCTTTATTAATAATTTTATAATATATAATATCTTGACTACAATTTTGATTATCCGGGGCACCAAAAACAAATTCGTATTTCTTGTACCCATTAAAAGAAAGAAGTTTACATCTGTCCCCCCCCCACTATGCTAAACGTGGATGTGGGATCTCCTTCACCTGTGATACTGTAGTTCTGGCTACCCTCTTTCAAGTATGTATAAACGAGTATGTAGGTTTAATATTACTTTGGTGCAAACTGGGTTCAAACGTTCAAAGAACTATGTATTCTGTGAATTCCATTTAACCGAGATAGGCTTTATACGAGTACCATAATTGTAGTCTAAGGATGTTTCAGGCCCTAAAAAAATGAAGACTATGAGATTGCTAACTGATCAGATAAGTCGTTACAGATAGTGTTTTTAGAACTTAACTTTCATAAAACCTTCGTATTCGGAATGTAATGGTTACTAGGCATAAATTAAAAATGTTTGCAAGTGGTGTCATAAACCATATTTTCTAGTGGGTAAATATTAGTACTGTTTACTATGATGTTAACTACACACGGTTCTGTAAATTTCGAAACAACGATGATGGGTACATTGGGTTCGTATGATATTCCCTTTCTTGAATTTTTAGCTTGCTACTATCCTATTTTAATAATAAAAAATATCATTTACTATACTTAGAATTTTTATAGCCAAATGTGCTTCTGATAATTGAATGAGTGACAGACAGATAACGTACAGTCAAAATTACAGAGCGTAGGAAGCGTTTCCTGGAAGATGGAGGAGTATAGGGAATAGGGAAGTAAGCATTTCCCTTCCCGAAACTCCTTCATAATCTATTAAATGTTTGATACAAAATAAAGATGTCTGTTCATGTTCGGTTCATTTCCAGCAGGTACCCACTCAAGTTTACCTACCACAGACTAAACAAACAGTATAATGGTCATGAATATTTCCATCTGATTAAAATACCTAGCACGTGCCAGCCAGCCGCAAAATTTTACCAGTTTCTGAGCTAATAGACTGCTGTTAATGAAGAGTATTCGTCTTATTTAGTCCGCTTTGACATATTAAGCAAAGTATTAAGCAATGCAAAATATTCCGAAGCTATATTATAAAAAGTTAATTTCTACATTATAAATGTATATTACATAATGTCTTATCCTAATGCTTAGTCTGTGATTTGAAACCATTGTAAAGTAATTTCGCTAGAATATATTTAAACGTATCGTTATTTAGCTTTCACGTAAGGAATAAATTATTAAGCATTATCTTTAAAATTAAACACAAAATAAGATCTAGCAATATTCGCACTTTATAATAATCATAGTTTTGCTATAAAACACATATTGTCACAAACGTTTGTCTACTATAATATTAAGTAACATTGTTGAAGCAATATAACTCTAATGCAACACAAACTTCCAGATTGACGAAAAGCAACAAAATCTGTTACAAAACTGAGCGAAAACTTTCCACTACGTTATCAGAAAATACGAGATATGTATTTTGTTTGTTGACAGAAATTGTCGGTTGCCAAGAAATGCGGCAATATTCGCAGTAGGTAACTGAACAACTAGTCAACTCTCGGATATACCTACAGTGGCTTGATAGAAGTTAGGCTTCAGTTACGTATGTTCACATCGATCGCAATTGCTATGCTGATGTATATAAAAAATTGTTACATATGCAAAATAACTGGGTATGAGAGAGATTGCGATTCACATATTCACATGGCGTCTAATTATAAATTCCAGTAGAATGCATTAAATTGAAAGTTAATCAAGATTTATTAACAAATCTCAGTTTTAAGTTTTCATACTCATAGTTCCTTAACATAAATTATATTGTTTCATAAAATGGTAGTGGATTTATTGAAAAAAATCTAGCAATAAAAGATTAGAGGAACAATTTTCAGCTGCTTTCTCTAGACCTCTTTACTCAACTTACAAGCACCACTGAAACATTCACCCCAGAATACATAATTGACTTACATTAACATTACTATCAAAGTACGTAACAGAGCAGAATATTCGATGTTATTTATGTCGCTTGAGTTGCCTTATGAATGCTAATTTCTGTGAGAGATATCTCTCATTTGGTGGCATCAGTCAGCAACTGTCCAAGCCAACTAATAAAGTCATAGGATAATAGAGAGGGTAATAATATGCAAGAGCAAAATAACTTAGATATGATGTTGGGAGTTATTACAACACAACACAGAATATCAAAAGGGAATTGTTTTCGAATAGTTTTTTAAATGATTTGGAAGTGTATTATAAAATACTTAGGTTAATTTGCACACAGTGGTGGGTTATAACGATAAATTAGGTATGCCGATGATCATATGTAAATTAAGAAAAACAGTGATAGTAAAACGAGTAAGTATACAGGATGTTTTTTTGTGGCCACCTTTAACGAAGGGTACGTACTCTATACATGAAATAAAGTAAGTTTATGCCAAAAAAAAATGCTGGGAATTTTTTTTTTTTTTTTTAATTTTAATTCCTTGATCGTGCGAAATTTATAGTGTCTAGTGTTTATGTTAGTTTTTTTATAGACAGATATTAATTATTTTTCGTTAAAAAATTCTGCTACGTGCGTCTATGTGCATTTATGCAGAAAAACGCAGTCTATTTACTCAACTTTGGACCCTAATATTTTGGAAACCAGACACTTCCCAGGTATGCTTCCATGGAGAAAAATGATCGTGATGATGAGGAGATTCCGTAGTTTTCGGGAACGTTGACGACCAAAAATCACCCTGTATAGTATTTTTTTATTAGATTTCAAAATAGGATCACCACTTAAACTATTGAAGTTTGTGTATGGTGTAGTCTACTCTTCGGGCTCTACCATCCCCCAACATCGGCACCCTCACCGGACCACTTTCCGCATTGCAACCTCCCTCTGGTTAGGTGCACCATGCAACGTCCCCCATCGCTGCCGCTGCGGCGATGTCGTCGACCAACTGGGCCACCATGACCTCTCATGTATGAGAAGTGCTGGCCGCATACCCCGCCATACCAATTTAAATGAACCTGTTGGTCTGGTGCGCGACGATGGAAAGAGACCCGAAGGTATGACCCTCGTGCCTTGGAAGATGAGGCGCTCTCTGATATGGGACGCAACCTGCGTTGATGCCCTAGCAGCGTCCCATCTCCCAGGCATATCAGTCAAAAGTGGCTCTGCAGCCAATGCGGCGGAAAACCTCAAATGGCGCAAATACGCAAACCTCAGTGGTGACTACCAATTTGAGCCGTTTGTGGTTGAAACCATGGTGCCATGGGGTCCAGGAGCCCATATCCCCTTCAATGATATTTCAAAAAGATTGGTCGAGGCGTCCCATGACCAGAGGGCTGGTTAATTTTTCGGACAACGAATAAGCCTCGCTTTCTAGCGAGGCAATGCTGCCAGCCTTTTGGACACACTGCCAGCGGTGGAGGACTTGCAAGGAGTTTTCTATTTGTAAATTTTATTTTATTAGTTAAAAAGAATATTGTACAAAAATTAATAATTCTGAATAAATAACAACATCCATGACCCTGATTGCATAATTTGTAAATAATAATTTGGCAAACTTTCTTCATATCACAAAATCGTATCACATAGCAAAAATCAAACTACATATCGTCCATATTAAATTAAATAAACAAGGAGCCAGAGATATTTTTTATTAAATTCTTCAGAGGCCGTTTTATCTGGTCCTGATGCAAATGGCCGCTGCAGTGCAGCAGACAACAGATATTGCAGTGCCCCAGTATTTATCGTGCAGTCGGACCCCGTATTATTATCAGAATATTGTGTAAACTATGCACTGGATGATAATCCAGGACTTCTTTCTGTTATTATGAACATTCACACAATATTATGAGAATATTTTAGATGCAGTAAATAATGCACACGATGTTGGCGAAATAAATCAGAAGTGGGTTTATTAGTGAGTATATTATAACTGATCACTGGTCTTAACTTATGTAGTACAAGTATCCAAATGCACTGGGCGATTTATCAATAATATCCAAAATTTTACAGGATGTTCAAAATCTATTGGATAGTGATTTTAATCTTTTCCATACAAGTAATGTTAACAACCACATGCAAACTAATCTCAACACCATTGTAATTTGAGTACTGATTCTACAAAATGCGCAACACCTTTATCCAAACAAACTTATTACCACCTTTGCAAAAAACACAATAGCTCCTGATTTTCTGGCTAGTTGAACAAATAATCTATTTGGAGATGGCCGAGCATTGTCCATGAAAAAAAAGCAGATGTTGTCATCGAGACAAGAAACTGGACAAAGCAAGGACGGCCCATCTTTCACAAAGCAAACGTATTCAAGTTGTTCTCCGAATCACTGAATTTAGCTGTTAAAGTTCTATTAAGAATTGTCATTCCTTTACAATTTTCCAATGGTCACAATAATCCTTATAAGTTCAGCTTTATGTCTGTAGTCGTAGGGCTGTACGAGGTGTCTAAATAAATTTGCGATTTCGTAATTTGTCCTGAACATTGCGTTCAGAGCTCGAATAAGTCGTCAATAAATTAAATTTGTTTCCGCCATGTGATTTCTAAAGATGTCTCAATTTGTTTTCTGTTACGGCCATTTTTTAGGATTCTTAATATTTATGGTATTAATTTTAAATGACGCGTGTTATATTCGTTCGCAGAAAATAAAGTCACTTTTATGTCATTAATTTCGTTTGGTGTGCTTTGCAAGGTTGCAACTAAATTTTCAATGTTTATTTATGCGGAAAAAAGCTATTATGGAAGCGTGTTTAGGTAGATACCTTCTTGAGGTATCGCTTTCTGATGACTGAGCAAAAGAATATTTTTTGTGAAAATAAAAAATAATGGCTTTTTGTATTCTTTGCGTCTACGTTTCATTAGTTACTGCTTTCATTAGGTACTGGATTCAGCCAATTGTCCGATAGTTTGAGATTCGAATCCATTTTGAGATACTTTAGGCAACTTTTGGCATTAATAATATAAGTTTATTTCAGAAAAAAATTCCATATTCACATTAAGTAATAATAATAATAGGTATACAAATTAATATAAAAAAATTTGGTTAAGTACCTTTTTGGGCTTTGGATGACATTACCTGTTATACCAAACGTTATTAGGTTAGATTCTTTGCTTGATAATCTAGATTAACTTTGCTATAGTTTTACGAGTGTGTCATGGCATGTATGAGATATTCTTTTTTACAAAATTACAACTTGGCTAAGAGTAAGAGCAAAATTGCCCCAAACAATTTTCACTTTACCTAATACTTTATATTTCACACACGAAAATTCAAGCATCCTATCAAAGAATGTTACCACAAAATAAGAATATGCTATCCATAAGGCATTTACCATGAACAGGCAAACATACCAAAATCGAAAATAGCGAAAAAATATTAATGGTTAGTTAGCCTTTTCGACTTAAGCATTAATCCATACGTACTCCAAACTATAAGCTTATCATTAATCGTTGACTCTATTAAAGTATAAATTTAATAATACGATGGCAGTATGGTTTAGTTTCTATGTTAGCTTTGTTTGTATAAAAAAACGAGAGGTTCAGTTTTGGCCGCTAGAGGAGGCCTCTTTCATTGTCGTGTCATGGCCGTCTTGCCATGTAGTTTTCTCGTTTTGTAATCTATTTTAAACTAAATAAAGAAGTCTTACTTAATGCTATTTGTTATTTAAACTCTGAAGTCAACAGGTTATGGGCCCAGGTAACGCAGTATTTTAAGTAAAGAGCAGTTTAAAACGAAGAAAGAAAGAAACAAAAATATCACGAACAATGGAGGTTTCGAATTCAATGAAAATTGAAAAATTTTGTGGCAAAGACTTCAGGCAGTGGAAGTTTCAAATAAATTGTGCCCTAAAAGCAAAAGGCTTAGATATTAACGTGCCAAAACCAGTCCTGGGTGATATTACTCAGTGGTCAAAGAATGACGGAATGGCCATGTTTATATTAACTTCCTCAATGGATCTCAGTCAAATATCGCTAATAGAAAATTGCGAAACGGCTAAAGATATAATGATGAAATTGGAGTCTATATATGAAGCTAAGTCCGAGTTGAACAAAATGATTGTGCATGAGAAGTTCTATCAGTATAAAATGTCGCCGACTGATAGCATAGCGGCACATGTTGCTAAAGTAGAAAATCTGGCTAAACAATTAAAAGAAAGTGGTGAAGAAATTAGCAACACAGCCATTATTACTAAAATATTAAGTACTCTACCAAGTAAGTATCGCTCCTTGCGACAAGCGTGGCTATCATTGGACCCCAAGCTACAAACAATTCATAACCTAACAGCAAGGTTATTGGATGAAGAAGCAAGTTTGTACAATGAGGAAGAAGCAGAAACTGCATTACTTGCCACGAAGCAACAGAGATATAAATATCAAAATGTAAATAAATCAATGTCAAGCAATAATAATATGTCAAGTGACAAAAGACATCATCATCGATTTATATGTTATAATTGTGGCAAAAGAGGGCATTTCGCTAAAGACTGTCGAGTTCCGAAGAAGTCGGCGGGGAAATACAACGAGCAAAAGCCTCTTGCATTTAGTGTGGAGGAGTGTTTACAATCTGAATTAGATACAGATAAGTGGATTCTTGACAGCGGGGCATCTGTACATATGACATATAGACGGGATTTCTTTTGTAATCTACAAGAGTATAACAAGGATGATTGTCGAGAGAGAACCGTTAGACTGGGGAATAAAAGTGAACTTAACATACAAGGACTTGGCAATGTCATGTTCATACGATGTGTGGATGGAGTCTACGAGCAAGGTATATTTGAAAATGTTCTTTATGTACCAGATTTACATAGAAATTTACTTTCTGAAGGAATGATTACTAAAAAAGGTTATGCGATTGTAAAGAGAAATAGAGATGCCTTGATATTAAAAGATGACTTTGTTGTTATGACTGCAACATTAAAGGAAAATAATCTGTATGAAGTAGACATTAAAACTATTGTTCAAGTAAACTGCAATCTAGCACAAACAAGTTTGAAAGTCTGGCATGAGCGCCTGGGACATTTGAATATAAAAGAAGTCCAAAATATGAGCAAAAATGGAGCAATCCCAGTGACTTTGACAGATAACGAGAAGTTTACTTGTGAAGCATGTCATTATGGCAAGCAGAACCGTCTGCCATTCCATAAATCACACAGAGGACCATGTCAACCTGGTGATTTGACATACAGTGATGTTTGTGGACCTGTAGAACAGGAATCTGTATCTGGTGCAAGATATTTTATTTTATTTAAAGATGGAGCTACAAGTCACAGGTATTTATACATTATCAAGCATAAAAGTGATGCACTAGATTGTTTTAAAATGTACAATACAATAGCAAAGAACAAGTTTGGTCATGGTGTTCGCATATTCCATACAGATAACGGACGTGAGTACATAAACCATGAGTTTAAAGATTATTTAGATGGCGAAGGAATCGCTCATGAATGCACTGCTCCATATACGCCAGAACAAAATGGAAAAGTTGAACGAGAAATGCGAACGATTATGGAAAGTGCAAGGTCAATGCTGTATTCTCGCGATATGCCATTATATTTATGGGCTGAAGCAGTAAATTGTTCAGTTTATCTGCTGAACCGAAGTTCGTCAAGTCAAACAAAAGATATATCACCATATGAGTTGTGGAATGGAAATAAACCCTATCTTGGACATATTAGAGTTTTTGGTTCAGAATGCTATGTTCACATACCTGATGCAAGAAGGAAGAAATTAGACAAAAAGAGTGTAAAAATGATATTAGTAGGGTATGACAATGAGAATTACAGAATGTTTGATGTTGAGACTAGAAAAATAACGATAAGCAGGAATGTAAGCTTTAATGAGAATAATGTACCTGTAATAAGGAAGAATATTAATCCAATTTCTATTACGGATGATATGAATTGTGAGATACAGAATAACTCTCAACAGAATTTGCCTGAAGAGAATGAATCTAGAGATTCTCCAGATATACAGGAGCAGCAAAATACTTCAGATTCTAGTTTTGAGAGTACAAATAGTCAAAATGATCCGACTTATGAGCCATCTCAATTAATTTCCAGTGATGATGAAAGAAACATTACATTACGACCTAGAAGACATCTGATTGAAGAATTAAACTTTTGTGAATTTGATGTACCTGTTACATATCAGCAAGCTATGGAATGTAAAGATACTTGTAAATGGAAGGAAGCTATTAAGGAAGAATTACAGTCACTTGAAGAGAATGAAACTTGGGAACTGATAGATAGAAAATATGAGAAGACTGTAACTTCAAAGTGGGTGTTTTTGTATTAAAAGTAACCCAGATGGTAGCATACATAGGTACAAGGCTCGTCTATGTGCACGTGGATTCACACAAGTAAAAGACATTGATTACAAAGAGACCTTCTCCCCGGTAACCAGGTATGATTCTATTAGAGTTATATTGTCTATTGCAGCCCGGGAAAGGTATGAAATCAAGCAGTTTGATGTACAAACAGCATTTCTTTATGGTGAGTTGAGGGAAGATGTCTTTATGGAAGTGCCTGAAGGGGTTCAAGCTAAACAAGGGCAAATATGTAAGTTACGTAAATCTTTATATGGCTTAAAGCAGTCACCGCGTTGTTGGAATAGGAAGTTTTCTTCATTTTTGACTACCTATGGTTTTAAAGTATGTCCTTCAGATAACTGTATTTTTGTTGGATATTTTAATGAACATAATGTTATCTTGATATTGTATGTGGATGATGCTTTATTATTGTCAAAAGATAAAGATACATTAGAACATATTATAAATGATCTCATAAAGAGTTTTAAGCTAAGAATTTTAGATTTAAATATATTTGTTGGAATGCAGATAACTAAGAATAAGGAGTCAATTGTTATAAGCCAAAAATACTATATTGAACAAATAATAAACAAATTTAATATGTCGGAAGCTAGCCCTTGTACTACTCCTGTTGATAATAATGTATTTTAACGAAAAATGTAAATGATAGTGTAACAAACTTTCCATATAGGGAAGCAGTGGGAGCCCTTATGTTTTTATCATCTGTGTCTAGACCTGATATCTCTTATGCATTGAATATAGTTAGCAGATACTTAAACAATCCTAGTAAGGATCATGTAAATGCAGTTAAAAGGATATTTCGATATTTATTACAAACTAAGATAGATATTTCTATAACTTATAACTGTAATAGTGATCTAGTAGGTTATTCTGATTCTGATTTTGCCTCAGACATTGATTCTAGAAAATCAAATACTGGGTATATTTTTATGTTTAATGGAGGGCCTATTACCTGGACAAGTAGGAAGCAAAATACAGTGGCTTTGTCAACTACAGAGTCAGAATATATGGCCGCAAGTGAAGCTGCCAAAGAAATTTTATGGCTTAGGCAGTTATTAAAAGATATAGATGAACCTCAATTAGCAATAACCTTATGCATAGATAACCAGAGTGCTATCAAATTAATTCATAATCCTGTGTTTCACAAGCGAACAAAGCACATAGATGTAAGGTACAATTTTATTAGAGAAAAAGTTGAAGAGAATATAATAAATATTAAGTATGTACAGAGTATGTGTCAACTAGCAGATTTTTTAACAAAAGCCTTACCTCCTGGTAAATTTATTGATAATAGAGATAATGTATTGGTCCTAAATACGTAAGTAGGTAGGTTACCTTGAGAATGAGCTTTAAGTTGTGTCAAAGGCTAGATAAGTTCTCTTCTTTAGAATAACTTGGATAGGTATTCATTATAAATTTAAGTGGGAGTATTAAAGTATAAATTTAATAATACGATGGCAGTATGGTTTAGTTTCTATGTTAGCTTTGTTTGTATAAAAAAACGAGAGGTTCAGTTTTGGCCGCTAGAGGAGGCCTCTTTCATTGTCGTGTCATGGCCGTCTTGCCGTGTAGTTTTCTCGTTTTGTAATCTATTTTAAACTAAATAAAGAAGTCTTACTTAATGCTATTTGTTATTTAAACTCTGAAGTCAACAGACTCAAAATTCACACTCAACTACTGAAAACTATGTTCTCTTATGTCGCATAAAACAAACTACCTAGGTCTCCCATCGCTCTCCCGATGTTTCCAGTAAGAATATCCGTACGTTAGTCACAATCTAAAATAGTAGCTACGCCATAAAAAATATGCTTATAATCTTGAATATTGAAAAAATCCATTACCACAAATAGTACAATAGTACGATATCGCGGTTGGGCGTACCGGAGTGTTTACTCAGATCTTCGTACGACTCAAAGCAAATACTTTTATCACTGTTTACCCAGTGTTGGGTTGCGTCTACCGAATGATATTGAGGAGGCTTCCACGGGCTCTTATATTTTAAAGGACCATGATAGAACACCGGTTGCGGTAGTTCCGTAGGTTTTATTTTATTAACGTTTGTTTTATTCCTTCCTCCTTCAATTTCTTTTTGAACCATTTTGAAGAATATGCCTATAAGGACCTGTCTATTGTAGGCTGAAAGACAATGATATTAGAATATTTTTAATATTAATTGTACCTAGATGGTATCCTATTAATTACTGGTATCAAGTTGACTTGGCTATAGTCTTAATGTTTAATCTGAAGTTTATAAACCTATATGAAATTACAATTAAACTATCTATTTTCACAGCTTCCATGAAATTGAAGATGAAATGGAGGAACAACGACTATGCATAAAAAGGCACACCTTACCCTAGTCACTTACCAGAATATAAACACTCGTAGCTCTAGGGTACCCTGGTCCGTGGGTGGCATGACACTTACAAATTACTATGAACAGCTATAATTCTGGACAAAATACATGTCATAAGGAATCATCAGTTACATAGTCAGTATTATTTTAGTCACAAAATAAAAGTATCTGTGTGTATACGTATACCTACCTACGCTTGTTCGGAGCAACATTGACATAACTGCAAAAAATTACTTTCCTCCAAATTAGCGATACCAAAAGAAGGTTGTCCGGTATAAACCGTATAAAGTTTTTCTGTCTGTGTGAATATTCCTTGTAATATAATACACCTAATTGTCCAGAGCTATAGCTGTTTTCGGATTATAAGTAGCATGACACTAACAAATATACACAATGTCATAAAAAACATTGTCAATTGCACCACTGTCGAAAAAACTTAATAATATAGTCAAAGTCTATTATGGACAAGAAAGTTTGTAACTAGGTATATCTTATTTCTCGATTGTATTTTATATGTCACTTTATTTTGTACGTTATAGAAACGAATAAAGGTTTTAATAGCCTAATAGTCAAATCACTGCCTAAAAACAAAATGTCGAAATAATGTCATTCTCGATTTACCCATTTTACAATCTTTTCAGCTTCAGATATAGCAGCCTCACAGAGTCAAGAAACCGATTTGTTTTCCCCTTCAAAGTATTGAATTATCTGCTCGTACACTATGCCTGTCAAATTTCACGTACAATTTACTTTGAAAAGCTTTTGAGTCATGGCTAACGTTTTCGCTAAGCGATTCGTTGAGATTGCTGCTTGTTTTTTTACCAAATTGCTTATTCTTACCAGCGAGGTCACGGATCCTATAAAATTCATGACGTTATACCTAAATTTTCTACCGATTTTGCATCTATTACCGTGCAATTGGAGATATATTTTTATTTCATTTATATGGGGTTTTATCGGTTTTTAAGTAACGATTATTAACAATATATTAATGCGTTTATATAATATTACTTGTACAATATTGTCAAATATACAAAATATAAAAATACGGATACACATTAGATGTTTTTAAATATGCGATTTTAAACGCTTGATGTAGGAATGTAGTCTGAAGTAGGAGAATAGATAAGACACTGTAATTGAATTTATTTACAGAATATATAATATACTTGATTTTTAACTTACCTTATAATAAGAAATAGACAATTTTACCAGTGAACTGAAATATAATTATGAGAAATAGACAAAGAACGTCAGCCTACTCGTATTTGGAATAGCCTACTATCGAAAAAACAAAAGGCATTTTGCGGAAATGTGTGTCTTCACTTCCACGAGTATTGTGTTACTATTCAATCAACCCGTCTTTGTTCGATCAGCGGAGACGGAAAGAGGAATTGAGAAATAAACACAAATTACAGGAAAACCAACTGCAATATTTTCTGCGTCGACCGTGGCAGCACTATCTATTTCGAAAAGTGAAGCTTTGGCCAAAGTTTGGTGTTCTATTGTTGTTCCGTGTGAAAAGTGAGCTCGTGAAGCTATAGGCGGTGTATTTGCTTACATGGATCACATTCGGTCGTACATCATAGAGAGTATCGTTTACTGACAAATTAATGGTACCAGAGGGAAATTTGCGCGGGAAAATTCAGTTTTGTTGTACCTACCGTTATGACATTTTTAGTATTGTTTGGCGTTGTGTTATGGAATTTCTAATGCCTGAGGGACCAATTGGAATATAACACACTATTATTGATTTAGTGAAGTTCTTTTTTAGGGTACCAGGCTCTCCGTCTGTACGGACAGCCATCGAAGTCTCTTGGACATATTTAAACATACGACAATTATATAACAATAATACAAAGATAAATCGATTTGTTTCACCTTTTGATCAAGTGAGAATTCAACATCTCGTCATTGATGGTGAAATATTTATTTCTAACAATATTTTTTTTTTTTTTTTTTAATTCTTTTTTTTTTTTTTTTTAAAGGGGTTTTTACCCACGAGGGTATGTCAACCCCATTGTATCACCTTATTTTATAAACAGGATAAACATACTATTATTAACCTACTGATGCAGGACTGTGATTAGCTTGCATAACATAATAGCACAAGTAGAAATCGGCTCAGAGAGAATAGTTTGCATGATTCCTACATCGAACAAATTTATCTTAAACTCCCTCATCAATAATTCTCTCTCACTTTGGTTTTTGATACATTCAACCAACAAATGTTGCACATCCTCTATTTTATCATATGTATCACAATTAGGTGTATCCGATTTTTTCATGAGATATGCAAATTTATTTGATGGAATGTGTCCAGAACGGAGCCTCATTATCAATTTTACATATTTTCTACTTAATTTAACGTTATTGAACCAAGGAATACGAGGTGGTTGTGGTTGTATTGTCCTATACCATATACCTTTATCACGGGATCTTTCATTATAAAAATGTTTCCAATTGTGATAGTTATTTTTTTTGAATTTAGTGAGCACTTCCGAGAAATCGGGTTCATAGGTAATTACATTACCTTGTGATATGCCAGATTTAGCTAACCTATCAGCCACCTCGTTGCCACTCAAGCCTATATGTGCTGGAACCCATTGAAACCTCACAGAAATACCCTTATTCTGTAGCATGATAATTTCCTCTAAAATTCTATAGACTATCGGTACACCTCTATGACCAGAGGCGCACCGAGCCACGTGATCGATAGCACTTTTGCAATCTGAAAAAATAACTACATTAGGCCAATTATTACTGGAAATATAGGATAGAGCCTGTGACATTGCAATGAGTTCCGCAGACATAACTGAAACATCAGAACTAACACTAAAACAACCTCCAGAGCGCTCATGTGGATCAAAATAAGCTGCCCCTATACCGACCGTATTTTTTGAACCATCTGTATATATCTTATGGTATGCATAGTACTTAAGTAACACAGCAACTTACAATATTTACTTTATTATTTCCTCTTACCAATGTCCGCGTAACTCATACCTACCTAATTTGTTAATACAAACATTCCACCAGGAACGTAGTTGTAACTTAGTATTCATTATTCATAACACGGCCCTACTCATTAATTTTCTTAGATTATAAACACATCATTTTAAATTACGATCTGAACTCTATCGCATAATAATATGCCTGTTTGTGCCCATATTTTCACAGCGCGACACTTATAAATATTAAAAAAGATATTGTAGCTTTGGACACTATTTTGGTTCATACGCAGCTGGGCAATGACATATCCGTGGATTTACGACATTTCTCACCGCGACTCTGCCACTTCATACCAACAAATCATGCGCACGATTATAAATGAAAGCATAACTAAAACTCATTTTAACTGCGTAAAAATAAATTGATTCCCAATTTTACTGCATGTTAAAATAACCTTTACTTTTGATTGCCAGTTAGTTTTAAAGTTATGGGTAAAAGGTAGCGTTGGGCTTGGAGCGTATGGCACCCTACTGGGTTTATTGTAATGAATCAACGTTAATATCGATTGGATTAATTGAAAAATAAGGTTACAATATTAACCTGATACAATATTTGTCATATACAGTTTTACACATTCATAAAACCAAAACATATTTTAAGCAAGTTGACCATAGGCTGTTTTTCTTTTATGAATAATTTGTAACTAATTGCAAAAATAGAACATTTTCATCGTCTCTTCTTAGGGGGTAATCAACTCAGATCTTTAGCACATCTTTAAAAAATATTACAGTGTCGTTGCAAAACTGCGTCAATATATATTTATTGTAGATTTTTTTTACAATAATCTTTATTTTAATAATCTTTTATTATGAAATTCATTTTAATCTACGTACTAAAATTAGATGTATAAAATCTACACCTACGTACTAAAATTATGGCTATAAAATAAATATTGAAAATGTATCAAAATTAGGCAATGTTTAGGTTAAACATCGTTTTTTTGTGATAAAACTGTTAAAGTTTGATTTAAGTACATAGAAAATTTACCTGTATTTTCTTCTCATTAGAATCTAATCCCATATACTCATAGGTACCTCCAAACAAGAAAGCACCAAAGATTAAAATAATCTACAGAGCCGATCGCGAAGGAACCGGTAACGCAACATGCCGAATGCTATTTAATTAATTTGTACTAGTAATAGTGCCGATTCAGTGACCAGCTTTCAATCAGGCGAGGTGATTCAATTTGGTCTTATCAGATACCCAATGCTTGGTTCGGTACCTTTGGCGTCAAACACTCGATAGTAAAGAGAGGCGACAGTGTTGATTTAAAGCTCGAGCACACCGGATGCGTATGCGTACACGTAAGCGTAGACGTACATGCACCTTTGAGTTTTAATGTATGGAACTGTATAAGACAGGACACACCGCTTGACGTCTACGCTTACGTCTACGCATACGCATCCGGTCTGCCTCTGCCTATACAGTTTCATACATTACAACTCAGAGGTACGTGTACTACTACGCTTACGTGTACGCATACGCATCCGGTGTGCTCGAAGCTTTATCGAATTATACACACACATACCTACATATACCACACGGCTGTGTTCCCGTACTGGGGTAGCTAGAACTGCAGAATCGTAATGGAGATCCTACAGGCACGTTAAGCATGACGGGACAGAGATGTAAATTATCCGTGGCAAATTCTAGCTTGTCACATAAGAGAATGCCAGAGTTCCTTCCAGCTGATGTATTTTATCAAATTGTGTACGAGTAAATGTAGCCTGTAAGGCTTTTATTTGCACTATTTCTACTAACTATGACATGATGATTGACTTTTCTATAATAAAAACACCCATTAAATATAAAGGTAGTTAGGTAGGTTATTAACTAGAAATGTAGGTAATGTAGTGATTATGCTATGTAACATTAATTTTTGGGAACGAGTTATTCTTTAGTTAAACACTGGTTACATGGTTACCGGTTACGGTACTTGTTAAACGGTTTAAATGCCCACTTGTATATAAAATATAAATAAACACTGTCGTACACTGCACGCCAGTCTTTGTCTTTTATGGTCGCGACGATAATGTAATTTTCTTTATCTTATAAATTTCATAAAAGATCTAGTGGGTATACTATGTAATAGTTAACGATACGCTTCTGCAATAAACTCATCTATGTTAATACCATTAGAGGTTTTAAATACAGTCCATTAGAAGCGGCGATTGATTGGGCGGGTCGCAGGGAAGCCTTATCTGTACAGTATCTCCGCCTCAAAATATTATTAGACCGCTTGACGAGGATTGACGTGCCTGCGAAAAAAAAGAAAAAATATTTTTCACTCTAAGATTTTCCATTCACCGAATGAATGAAGTTGTTTTGATGAAATTGGCAACTGGGCTGTAAAGATACTGATAAGTACTTTTTTATTCAGCATGTGTTTTTGTGTTATGCAAGGATATTATTTTTTAACTGTATGTATAAAAATAAATGTTTCTATCATAGTGTATGAGTTTAATTTCGGTGTTTGTGTCGGTATTTTATTTACTTGGACAATGAGTATTAGCATATTATACTCTGAGACATGGTTCTAAGTTCCAACTATAGTATTGGTCTGACGTTTCATAAAGTATTTTGTAAGTAAAGTAAGTGGTGCAACTATGGTCCTACCTAATGCTTTTCTTATCTAAAGTAATTATTGAAACCTTATATATAAATCAAATAATTTGTTTCCTTCTTTCATATCATACAAATATCCAACTAAAGTTGACCAATTTTGCACCCGAACTGTACCAATTAATCTGTCCTTCTTCAGCATTAAGTGCTATTAAAAGTGACAAGTATTAGTGCAGACAAAATAATTGAACAAAACTCCTACGATATCCCGAACAATCTAAACAAATTAAAATCTCCAGCGACACTACCAGGAATCCAATCTGCAATGATTTGCACTCATTAAACGTTTTGTCTAGACAGATTCCTTTTGCATTGTGCATCGGCATGCAACTGTACTGTCGTTGTCCATATTGCAAGAGACAGAGAGCTTATAGGTAGATAGGTACCTATAAATATTGGGCCTTACTTCTTAAAAAAAAAATATTATTCAATGCTTAATTTGACAGATATTATTACCTTTTGTTGTCAAATGTCGTGCTTAACGGTTGCTTAACTTTACACGTGATTTATAATTAGTACCAATTATGTATAGAAATCTGTTTAAGTAAAGAAAGCTTTAGGTTTTAACCATAAAAATATTAGGTAAGGTACGATAGGATGGAATCTTTTATTTTATATTCTATGGATATCATAATTGATTTAAAAGCCTTAAAGTATTATTAATTTTGTATAAAATCTTATAAAACAAAATTATTGGAAACTGGATAAAATCAACTCTGCATTGTTTATTTTTCTGACCCATTTTCGTACAAAATTCTTTATTCCACACTTCCACAGCTTGGCACAACAAAAATTTAAAAAAAAAATCTTTTGAAATTGGTAACCAAATTCAAATACAAACTCGGACGTTCTATTACACGGAAAACGTTTTCCCTTTACAAGGGTTACAGTTGATGGATTATTAAACTGCTGAGCGCTAATAGATTTCGCTGTGGGGCGTTCGTTGACGATGTTATTAAATACATGAGATGCAGTTTTTCTAACGATCGTTTCTTATCGGCTGCAAGGTATTGATGCAATCCCCGGGGGCATTGAGTGCTAATGTCCGCCAATGACTTGCAATTGATACCGAAACACAAATGATGATATGACATTATAAAGCCGTATCATGCGACGGTCACAATCCCTTACGTCACGCACGTGTTAAATAATGATTATATTAATAATGATTATTGTTTTATGAATTTTTATATAGATACTATTATTATATGAAAATGTTTAGATAAAAGTATTCCATTATTTATAAAAGTATTTGATTTGACTTTTACCAGGAACGTGGCTGCAACAATAATCGCCCAATGTAGTTGTTAAATAACTTTAGAAATATATTATAATTGTTTTAGATTTTAATAGGAAAAGTACCATTCTTATACTATAATTATAAACATTGCATAATCCACTTTTCATATAAAAAGTATTCTATTTGACTTTACCGGCACGTGGCGCGAATTGTAATCGCCCCACGTGGTCACTTGTTTGTTGACTTGTATAAAAGAGTGGGGTATTACGGTGCTTAGTCAGTTGACTTTTGTCAGTCGAAGTGTGACACATCAAACGAACAAGGTAAGTCTTGTCCTTTTTCTAAGTTAGTAAATCAAAGGGGTACTTATGTCCGAATACATTTATTAAGATATAATTTGTTATCTCTCTAGCATATAACGATTAATTGAATATACTGTTTAATATAAATGTGTATATTAAGTACATATTGTATATTACATTTTTTCTATATTGTACATATATGAGTATTGGTTGTTTTAATTTTGGCTGTAAATACTCTTTTCCATAAGCTTGTGTAGTTAATTACATGTTCATTTAGTTGCTAAACATTGCTTCCTAGTATAACTTACTATAATAAAAACCACATTTAGATTTACCCAACATAATCTTTTATTTGTCCCTTTTTATTATGAGTTGCTAAAATATAGATATAAATAGATAAAATTTAATAATAAATAGTTTAAAATCTAACATCAGAAGTGGATGGAACTTATGTCTAATATTTATTTGTCTAAGTTTCAGAATGGATCCTGCTCTCCTGACAGACCTTTTGAAGGCCATACGAGATGCCGTCTCGTCGAGTCGTCGCCCGGATGAAGACGTAGCGCTACCATCATTTGACCCGACGACAAGCGACAGCGGCGCGGATGGATGGTGTAGAAACATAGAAGAACTATCGAAGGAATTTGGATGGAGCAGCAAGGCGACCGTTGCAAAAGCGGTAAGGCCTGAAGGCTCTGCACTAGTTTTGGTTTGAGTCATGGGAACCTTCAACTGAGGGTAGAACTTGGGAGAAAATGTCGTAACGATCTAACAGATCTTTCACCGGAAAAACGCAATCTGCCCGAAAAACTTTCTACTGCTGTATCTTATACGTCTGATTTAGCAGATTCTTATTGTGAATATGCTCGAGAAAAAATTCGATTGTATCGCAGTACAAAATAGCTTTTACCGAGTGCAGTAATAGAATTAGTGTGTGGCAGTATATTGATATTAATGTACGAATGGCATCATTTAATAGTAATGTCAAGACAACCTCTGAGCTAATATCGCTTTTCTCTAGCTATATAAAACCCAAAAAAAAAACGTCCTCTGACCAAAGTTATTCTAATAGTAACGGGTTAAGTACCAGTAGTGGTGCGAAACGGCCAAAATTTAACATTCATAGTCCCCAACTAGAAACCAGAGATAAAAAAAATGTTACTTATGTGGTAAATAGGTTCATCTGCGATCACAGTGCAGTAAAAATTGTGGTCAGGTAGTTGGTCAGTCAAATCAGGAACTAAAAAAGGCTAGTATCACCGATAATAAAATTAGCAACGAAATTATTACCTGTACATTTTGCAAGAAGGCTGGCCACTCTGAGTCAGTGTGGCTGGCATAAAGCTCGTTCAAGTTTAGAAAAATCATCGTCTCATTGTCGAGGCTAATTTTTTAGGCCAACGGAACTAAATTAACAAAAGTATCTATTTGTAATACTACTATCGAGTCACTTATTGATACCGAGCAAATTGTTGTATTATCAAGGAATCTATCGTGAAACGCTTACCGTGTAACGTTGAGCCGTATTTCATATGTCTTAATGGAATAGGTAATGGAAGTTTGAATGTGTTTGGAAAAATCACTGTCCCTGTTAGATTCGTGATGTCAATATATAATTGATATATTTGTAGTTAAAGATAAACATTTTAACTATGATCTTTTAATTGGCCGAAATGCTGTCGAATATCAAGATATAGAAATTATAACAGACAAGGAAGGGAGTAGAATTAGGCGGAAACTATTCGATAAAGCGGATTTATGTATTAATTATATGCAAAACAAAATCTCAATGTAACTTAACTGGAATACAATTTAGTGAATTGTTATCAAAAATAGATCATTTAGATGTATGTTTACAAAGTAAAATCATTGATATTTTCAAAACACATGAAAATGTTTTACATAAATCGGGTTCAGTCACTACCGGGGAATTAAAGTTAAGGTTAAAAAATAATGGAACGGTTCACTACAGGCCTTACCGTCTGGCACCTTCTGAGAGGGAAAAGGTTAGAGGAATAATTAATGAATTGTTAGAAAATAATATTGTCCGTGAGAGCGACTCGTCATTTGCGAGTCCTGTTATTTTAGTTAAGAAAAAGGATGGTAGTGATAGGCTCTGCATTGATTATAGATCATTAAATAAATTAATCGAAAAAGATACTTACCCTCTCCCTCTCATCGAGGACCAGATTGATAAGTTAGGAAAGGCCAAATATTTTATAGCTATAGACATGAAGAATGGGTTCCATCAGATCCCCGTTTCTGAAGATTCTATAAAATATACAGCATTTTCAACCCCTGATGGTCATTACGAATTTCTCAAGATGCCTTTTGGAATTTGTAATGGACCATCGGTCTTTCAACGGGCTATCACGAAAGCTGTAAAACATTTGGACTTTCTGCTTGTGTATATCGATGACATACTTATTCCCTGTACTGCTATAGAACAAGGCCTTGAATATTTAGAACAAACCATTTCAGCACTTAATAATTCGGGTTTTAAAATCAATATTAGAAAATGTAAATTTTTCGTGGAAAACATTGAGTATTTAGGTCGTCAAATTTCATGCGAAGGAATAAGACCCAGTGAAACGAAAGTTACGGCATTACTTAACTCACCCAAACCTCAATCTGTTAAGCAAGTGCGCCAGTTCATGGGCCTTGCATCTTATTTCAGGAAGTTTATTCCAAGTTTTGCTTCGCGAACCAGTTGTATCAGTAAATTAACAAAAAAAAAACCAGGTATGGGAATGGGGCGTAGACCAGGATGAGGCAAGAAATTATGTACTTAATCACTTAGTATCAAAGCCACTGTTGTCCGTTTTTGACCCTAAATTGGATACAGAGCTACATACGATGCCAGTGCAATAGGATATGGTGCAGTTTTAATTCAAAAAATTAACAACCAAAACTAAAGTCGTAGCTTATTATAGTAAAAAAACTGCACCCACTGAATCAAGATATAGTTCTTACGATTTAGAGACACTAGCCATTTTTAATGCATTAAAGCATTTCCGAGTTTACCTTTTGGGTATCAATTTCAAAATTATAACCGATTGTAATGCCATAAAATCGACAATGAACAAAAAAGACCTGTCGCCACGAGTAGCCCGCTGGTGGACGTATATGCAAGATTTTAATTTTGAAAATTGTTTATAAAAAGGGCACTTATATTAGTCACGTAGATTTTCTCAGCTTAATCCTGTAGAGTCAACTCTGTGTCTGGTACAGCTAACTTTATAATGATGGTAGTTCTTGGCTGGAGACAGCCCAGCAAAATGACCCCGAAACACAAGCCTTGATTGACAGGGTTGAGATTGGAGAAATAGATACAAACCGATATTTAATCCAAAACAATCTTTTACATTATAAAGCCGAAGTTAATGGGGAACCAAAATTGTACATTCCTAAGGGTACCCGAATTAGTATCTTACGATTGTATCATGACGAAAATTGGTCACGTCGGATTTGACAAAACTATTAATAAAATTCGCGAACACTTTGGGTTCCCCATATGACAGCTTTGTTCGAAAGTACTTGTCACATGTCGAGTTTGCATTGAACGAAAAGGTCATCATGGTCCTAAACAGGGATTACTTCATCCAATAGAAAATCTGCCCTACCTTTTCATACCATTCATCTAGACTGTACAGGACCATTCACACAATCTATTGAAGGTTATAGACATATCCTACTCTTAGTTGATGGGTTTACTAAATTTTGTTTGCTTAAACCATTAAAAACATTAAGTTCTAACGAATTGATACCAATTATCCGTGATACTATTACCTTATTATTCGGGTCACCGTCCTTAGGTCATTACCGACCGTGGAACAAATTTTAGTAGCAATCAGATCCGTGACCTTTTTACCGAATTACATGTCCAACATCACATGATTGCCACAGGTACACCTAGAAGTAATGGTCAGGTAGAGCGATATGTTTCACTGTTTCCAATATGCTTAGTACCATGTGTGGATGAAACGTCAGATTGGGCCGAACGTATTATGGAAAGTTCAACAAACGATTAACACGAACTATACAAAAATCTACTGGGTTTTCACCCTTGCGTTTGTTATTGGAGTTGAGGCAAATATACCATGTATACAGTCACGGTTAAATGATGTTGTAAATAATTCCGAAGAGCTTTCGATCAATGTAGATGCAGATAGGGAGTTAGCTCGACAAAGACTTCTACGAATTGCCAAAATTTAAGAAACGTTTTGATGCCACTAGACGTAATAATCTAACATTGCAGATCGGTGATTTAGTATACGTATCTCAAGACCATAGACGAAATGACAAATTGTATCCCAAATTCAAAGGTCCATATGAAATAACACCTTGCTTCCAAATGATCTGCTTTGCTCTAAGAGGACTAGGTAATCTAAGAAATATTGTCATTGCTAAGGAAAAATTGCGATATTGGCCTAGAAATGATTGATAAAATATTGATAGTCACAATAACCTAGTGTAAGTTAGATTAAAGTCTTATTTATATATTGTATTATTTATTTGTAATTGAGAAATTTGATAATTTGAAAACACAACTAAAGCCGCTGGTCGACCGTTTACTTGGTACTGATTTATCCCACCAGCACGGGTGGATGGGATCAGTGCGACTAGGTAACCGGGATAATAAAATAAAGCCGCTGGTCGACTGATTACTTGGTACTGCTCTATCCACCAGCAGCGGGTGGATGGGGGTTAGTACGTCTAGGTAATCGGGATATAAACGCAGTTTTGCTTGGTGCAAGCCCAACTCGTAAATAGCGGTTGAGGTTTGGCACGTCTAGGCAACAGAGAGAGAAAATGATCTGAATAGAAAAAGAGTTTAATGATTATGATTTAGAATTATGTTTTAAATTATCAGTATCGATGATTGAGATGTACTTTGAGAACAAAGTACGTGTCAGTATGGCCGTGTTAAATAATGATTATAATTAATAATGATTATATGTTTATGAATTTTATATATAGATACTATTATATATGAAAATGTTTAGATAAAAGTATTCCATTATTTATAAAAAGTATTTGATTTGACTTTTACCAGCACGTGGCTGCAAAACATAATCGCCCAACGTAGTTGTTAAATAACTTTAGAAATATATTTAATTGTTTAGATTTTAAATAGGAATAAGTACATTCTTATACTATATTATAAAAATTGCATAATCACTTTTCATATAAAAAGTATTCTATTTGACTTTACCGGCACGTGGCTGCGAATTGTAATCGCCCCACGTGGTCACTTGTTTGTTGACTTGTATAAAAGAGTGGGGTATTACGGTGCTTAGTTCAGTTGACTTTTGTCAGTCGAAGTGTGACCATCAAACGAACAAGGTAAGATCTTGTCCTTTTTCTAAAGTTAGTAAATCAAAGGGGTACTTATGTCCGAATACATTTATTAAAGATATAAAATTGAGTTATCTAGCATATAAAGATAATTGAATATACTGTGTAATATAAATTGTGTATAATTAAGGTACATATTGTATATTACAATTTTCTATATTGTACATATATGAGTATTGGTTGTTTTAATTTTGTCTGTAAATACTTCTTTTCCATAGCTTGTGTAGTTAATTACATGTTCATTTAGTTGCTAAACATTGCTTCCTAGTATAAGCTTACTATAATAAACAAACATGTAGATTTACTCAACTATAATCTTTTATTTTGTCCCTTTTTATTATGACTTGCAATTGATACCGAAACACAAATGATGATATGACATTATAAAGCCGTATCATGCGACGGTCACAATCCCTTACGTCACGCACGCAAGTTATCTATGGCTATGGGGATGGAATTTGACTATGATAGAAGGCAAATGTTTGGGTCATACTGCGTTGTGTTGACTACATTGACGTGAATCTTTATAACTATCGTATTGCCCTATGTTCTTTCTGATTTAAGTAGATGCTAGAGAAAAAAAAGGAACATTCTTATTAACTCATCGCCCACATATTGATATATTTAATATAAATGAAATTCTTTGGAACACTCTAAAGTTAGATTTCATACGTCATAATAAACGAAACACCAAAACTTCGACCGTTATTAACAAGGCATCTTAATTGTAAAGCTTTCGGGCTTTTTGGCTTACATTAAATACCATTCTGTGTATCTCACAGATCAATCCGCCCACGGCTGTCAAAAGAACAAAATAAATATGTTATTACTTATTACAAATGCGCATACTGGGCACAATCAGATAACTGCTAATCTCCATTACAATTTAAAAGTTTCGACTCGGCTACATTGCTACCAACCTAACCGCTTGGTGGTCGAAATTTAAACTAGGCATCTTAGTAAAATTCTCCAATGGCACAAGATTTACTAGCGCCAATACCAACGGAATATTAAAAGTTGGTGGCATTCTACGACAATATGGGTCGTGATATTCGAATTTTGAGGGTCCTACAGATTTTTTTGGTATGTCTATACTTAGCGGATATGATGACTCGGCTGTTTTTTTTTTAGAATGAGGGTAAGTGTTTAATATTTTATTGATAAGTGGTTGTTACATTTTTTGAAACAACTCTGATCTTAAAACGAAAATTGTAAAAAAAATATGTATTTATATACCGTTGCTTAGTACCCACGACACAAGACCTTTGGGATCTTAATGTGGGACTAGGTTAATGTGTTGTTTAGTGTGTGAATATTTATTATTATTATTTATTTAAATGCATTTTCTACTCGTAATTTCAAATTAAGGCTAACAAAAATGTAGTTAAGACCAGACGAAAAAAATATAGTGTCACCGATGATTACTCGTTGGCGCAGCAGTATATTCAGGATGCGGAGTCAAACATCGTAGTTGCTATGTAGAACTATTTATTTATCACTTATACAGTTAAAGCTGCTTCAGGCGATATAACATTCGGGGAAAGAAGCAGCAAGAAACCCGATTCGCCGTAAATAGATTATATCGTTGCAATGTTTTTAAATAGAACAGAGATCGAGCAGAGTAACGTCTTACAAACTCAACAGTCAAGAATAAAGTGACACCATTTAGTTCTACCCTGCTATTTATACAACCATCGCAACCTCCCAGAACAATATTGCAGGAGTCATAATAGCTACTTTTATAAAATATAGCCTTTAATCAATTGACTTTATATAATAATAATAATAATTAATATTATAAGGTACGCTATATATTCATATGTATGATATGGTGCTGACTGTAAACTGTAACACTCGGCCATCCTGCATAAGCCGTGTCCCACGGCGCTCACTCTTAGTGGGTTGGACGAGGATCTGTAAAATAAAATTCACGCAGATTTCAGCTGTTCCCAATAAGTATAATATCACACAAAAAAAGAACATTAAATCACATAGACAGTGTCACATAGACAGCGTCATATAGACAGCGTCACATAGACAGTGTCACATAGACAGCGTCACATAGACAGGGTCACATAGACAGCGTCACCTAGACAGGGTCACATAGACAGCGTCACATAGACAGCGTCACATAGACAGCGTCACATAGACAGCGTCACATAGACAGCGTCACATAGACAGCGTCACATAGACAGCGTCACATAGACAGCGAGCGTCACATAGACAGGGTCACATAGACAGCGTCACATAGACAACGTTATAATAATTATGGAAGCACACTGTCGTTATAATGGCAGACCTGACAGTAAACTGCATTATTCTTTATCTTCATCTTTTGCAAACGGGTAGGTATGCGATTCTTTCGTTTTGATTCGGGTACTTAAGTCTTATTTCATTTTTAACTGTGTGTACTAAAAGTATTTATTTATCTACTTATTTGTAGAGTCAATTATTATAATCATGCATTCTAAGTAGAGAAGTAGTAGCTGATCAATTATAGTGGGCGAACGAATCGCTTAAGTTTGGAGAGTTCACATAGTACATTTTTTTTTGGACAGAAGTTGGCTAACTATTTGGGGCTTATAAGTTCATTGTAATTAACTTTCTGAAGCTTGTAAAAGTACCTATGTATAATATTTAAGTTATTATCCTACACTGAAATTATTTTATTATTTTGTTTATTCTATTTCCCCTTATTTTTTTTTTAAATATCATCGGTAAGCGTAGCGTTGCACGCGCTCCAGCCAGATAGACTGATGACTTAAAGAATGGGGCTGGCAGTGATTTGATGACAAAATGGGAGATCAAGTAGTGTGACGTGCTCTGGTGGAGGCGTACATCCCGCAGTGGACTGCAATTGGCTGAAAACGATGACGATTCCCCCTTTTTGTACCTAACTAGAAGTATAATAATTGCAATAAATAGGTAGATAATTCATTCCTTTTTTTCTATGGATAATTCAGACACAACATCGTCATATAGATCATACGTCACAAAGACACTTAATATTATTATTTTCGGTACAAGCATAGAGGAGAATAGCTGGAACAAGGTCGAAAACTCTAAGGTGTTTCCATTTCTTAAGTAGGAGTAGATTCTTGTTTAGGAGACATAGATTGAATACATCACAATGTGGGTTATGTCACAGAGACTAAGTCACATATACAACATCAAGACAAGTTCTACAGGTTTCAGTTAAAGCTCAGTGATAGACTTTACTTAGTTCTAGGCACTATTCATATCATTGTGTAATATACTTTCCTCAAACATAGCCTTAAACCAGTAAGTTTTAACATTCCCCGTAATTTTTCCTAATTATTTTATAAATTTTACTAGCTTCACATTGAACTAATATTAGAAATCTAGAACTCAATTGAATAACCTTAATAAAAATTTTCTTACTAGCAGTATCTACGACTTGTTAACACCATGAACCGTAGGTACCTACTTCTCATATGGTACGTTATTATTCTAAGTGATCTACATTAATCGAACTGGTTTATTTTATTGAAACTGCATCAGACTTTTGCAGAGGCACATTAAATTTGCTAAATATTTTCACGATGTTTTATTTATATTTATTATGCTATTATGTTAGCATTATTATGTTAACTTCCTGTTGTATTATATCTATCATCGCAAAGTATTTCTATACTGTAATATGAATATTAATTAAACTACTAAGTTACAGTTCAGGTCTACACTGTTACATTTCATTGTAAAATTGGATTATTAAACCATATTACTAAACTGTATTTATTGCTAACCGTTGTGATTCAAACATATTCTTAAACTGCCTGGCTCATCTGGATTGTTAAACTGATTTTGTGAACTTGTATTCATAAACTTGTATTCAAAATTGGTCAGAAGTGGCACCATGTGGTTCTAACGGCCCTTGGTGCTCTGCCTACCCCGTAAGGGATAAAGGCGTGATTATATGTATGTTATATGTATGTATTCATAAACTTTCTATACATTGCTGGGTTTTATTAGTATTGCTAACCTGTCTATAGGTTGCTAGGTTGCTTTTCTAAACAGTATTCCTAATCTGTAAACTTTAAATGCATTGCATTGTTTAACAGCATTGCTAACTACTTTGTATTTCTAAGGAACATCGCTTAATTGTATTTCTGAACTGCACCACTAAGTTACAGTGCTAAACTTTATTTTATTTATTTTATATCTTTTTATTTTATATTTATTTTATTTAAATTTTGTATTTAAATTTATTTATTTATTTAAGTTTATTATAAATTTATTTATTTACTTAAATTTATTTTAAGTTAACCATTTAATGTTTTAAAGTTCATTTATTTAAATTTATTTATATGTTTAAATTTATTTATTTAAATTTATTTATTTAAATTTATTTTAAATAATTTATTTAAAGTTATTTATTTATTTAAATTTACTTATTAAAGTTTATTTATTAAAATTTATTTATTTAAATTTATTTATTTAAAATTTATTTAAATTCATTTATTTAAATTTATTTATTTATTTTAAATGATTTATTTATTGATTTATTCTTCAAACTCAATTGTTTAAACTGTACAGTTATCTGCATCTTATACTGTATAGTTAAGTTCACCTGCATCTCTAGACTGTTTTGTTAACTGTATCCTCAAACTATGTACTTAATTGCATCCTTAAACTGTATAGTTAACTGCATTTTCAAACTATGGTTAAAGCATCTCTAACTTGTATAGTTAACTGCAACTCTAAATTATAATTAATTGTATGTCTAAACTGTATAGTTAAGTGCATCTCTAAACGGTATAGTTACTTGCATCTCTAAACTGTATAGTTAACTGTGTAGTTAACTGTATCTCTAAACTATATAAATAACTGCAACTTTGAACTCTATAATTAACTGCAAGTCTAAACTGTGTAGATAACTGCATCTCTAAACTGTAAAGTTAACTGCAACTCCAAACTGTATAGTTACTACAACCCTAAATTGTATAGTTAACTTCAACTCTAAACTGTTTGGTTAACTGCATGTTTGGTTAACTGCAACTCTAAAATGTATAGTTAACTGCAACTCTAAAATGTATAGTTAACTGCAACTCTAAAATGTATAGTTAACTGCAACTCTAAAATGTATAGTTAACTGCAACTCTAAGCTGTATAGGTATAGTTAGCTGTAACTCTAAGCTGTACCTATATAGTTAACTGCAACTCTAAAATGTATAGTTAACTGCAACTCTGAAATGTATAGTTAACTGCAACTCTAAGCTGTATAGTTAGCTGTATAGTTAACTGCAACTCTAAACTGTATAGTTAACTGCTACTTTAAACCTAATCTGTATAATCAACTGCAACTTTAAACTGTATAGTCAGCTGCAACTCTAAACTGTATATTTAACTGAAACTCTAAACTGTATTGTTAGTATAACTCTTAACTGTATAGTTAACTAAAACTTTTACTATATTAGTTAACTGCACTTCTAATCGTAGTTAACCGCACCTCTAACTATAGTTAATTGTACTTCTAACTGTATCTCTATAGGTATATTGTTTAGTCAACTGCATTTCTAACCTAAAGAATGAACTGCATCTCTAGATAGTTTTACCAAACTTTATACCGTATTATAACCGCATTGCTCAATTGCATAGCTAACTACACTGCTATTTGCATTGTTAAACTGCACTCAAAAATTTAATAGGAAAACTGCATATCTAAACTAATAATTTCTAACCAACACTGTTGTGAACTTCAGAAACTCTAATGTTTTAACGCATTGTTAAAGTGCATTATGAAACTGCATCGTTAAATTGTATCCTAAAATTGCACTAGCAAACTGTATTACCAAGATGCATGGCATTATTACGAGTGTACTACCTAATTTATCTATATACCTACTATAGGAACTAGGGTATCGTATTGCTATGCCGCATTTACCTTCCATTTCCTATTTATCACGATTGCTAATAACGGCATACCCGCTAAATATATAAGGATCAAATAATTATATTGTAGTTGCAATGAATACTAAATAATACTTTCGTGTGTCAGTACACATACTCAATATCATATTGTTTCTCAAAAGTCTCTTATCACCTTCCCAAATACTAAGCATGGCGTAGCAAGAAGATGCCAACATTCAAGCCCAGAAACATAAAGCCCAGACAAAAGTCTCGCATTTATGCTACTACACCCCATGGTTTGAATCTATTGTAAGGTGAATATTATTCGTATCATATCTACACATAATATAATAAAACGGGTCGTAACTTATAATGATAACGGCATGGATACACGAAAGCCGTATCTTGAAAAACTGTCATAAACTATTAGATTAAAGTTGCAAAATTCACACAGCATATTAAACAAATTACATGTTTCGATCTTACCCAGAATAAGCAGCTCCTGATACGCCAGGTGCTCTTCTGTACGGCCCACAGATTACCCCCGTACGGCCCCAAGCGGTGGCGACGGTCTCCGGAAAAATAACCATGAACACCGATGCATGTTAGATCATGAAACAAGAGTATACATAATTTAGAACCAAATTATCTTAACGATAATTACCCTAGTGTGGGTAGATTTCAAAGTACCTATATTTTAAATAGCATGTAAGTAAATTACTACAAAACTCCACGTAATAAAAACATGTTTGCTGGTTTGCTGACAAAAATCTTCATTTTCCAACAGGACAAACCACCAATACAATCTACTTATGCATTTATAGTTTACATATTTTAGTATAACAATATTCCCGATTATGGACTGACATTATTGTTTAAATTTAACTAAATAAATCTTGCTAGTCAAACATACCTGCAGTGGTAATTAAAACTTAATAACGGAACATTATTTGAAATACTTAGGTACCCCCAATAAAGTCAAACGCATAATAGATACATTTTGTGCACCGAGATTTTTGTAAAAATTGATATGAATATTCTTTACGTACTGTTTGTGCAACTAACATAGTTTTTCTTTCTGGTAGGTACGACATTTGCGTACGGTAACCTATGCTAACCGTAAACTACACTAAAACAAAAATCACGTACCAACGGTACGGTATGAAGCAAGGATTTTGGTATAAGTATCCACATAAGCAGAGCTAACAAACAAATATATCTAACCTTCAAGTTGTGATGCGGAATCGGCTCCCACTGCAGATGGACATTAAAAGATCTTGACACTGGCGCTCTTAACAGCAACAGCAACAGCATGGAATTTAGGTAGTACAGCAGCATCATTGATTGGGTTCTAGTAATTACATTGTCTTCATTTTCTTGTTTCTCCAGTTTCTTGTTGTTTCATGTTGAATATATTCCAGTTGTCCATTTAAAAAAAAAATCTCCATCTTTTTGTGTACATTCTTCACCGATTTTGCCATGTTTCGCAAATATTTTCTTGCAGTCGTCACCCGTGGGCAGAGCGGGTTTATTTTCCGGCATCCCACTTCTGAAGTGTCACCGATGATTACTCGTTGGCGCAGCAGTATATTCAGGATGCGGAGTCAAACATCGTAGTTGCTATGTAGAACTATTTATTTATCACTTATACAGTTAAAGCTGCTTCAGGCGATATAACATTCGGGGAAAGAAGCAGCAAGAAACCCGATTCGCCGTAAATAGATTATATCGTTGCAATGTTTTTAAATAGAACAGAGATCGAGCAGAGTAACGTCTTACAAACTCAACAGTCAAGAATAAAGTGACACCATTTAGTTCTACCCTGCTATTTATACAACCATCGCAACCTCCCAGAACAATATTGCAGGAGTCATAATAGCTACTTTTATAAAATATAGCCTTTAATCAATTGACTTTATATAATAATAATAATAATTAATATTATAAGGTACGCTATATATTCATATGTATGATATGGTGCTGACTGTAAACTGTAACAATAAACATCTCCATTGTCGAAACCACGCTCGTCATAGCAGAAGCTATTAACTGCATATAAAAGCGATAAAAGTAATAAACTCTTTTTCGATTCATAAACGAAACAATGGCACAAACAATAAGTGAGAAAATTTGCATTCACTGCAAGCATTTTTCCACCATCTTCCGGCGGAGACGCAGCGGGTTCGCTTCATTAAACTCCAAATTACTAACACCCTCCATTCACAACAGAAGATGCTCGCCAAAATAACCATTACGTACTTTCTGTTCAGCACTAACCAAATCATCTAAAACCAACCCTCAGCTGCAGACTAACTACGACTCATTTTCCTTTGAGCAGATTTAGAAAACCATCTCTGGCAGGAAAATTCGTCAGATCATAACTCATGGAGCGGAAACTGATGGCACCTAGTGTATGTATCGAAGTATTTTGAACTTTAACTCGCTCTAGTTACATTTCAAATAGAAAAGCAAAGTTGCGGCATAATATTTTGCACACTTCAAGTAAAGAATGCACCCTCCGATGTAAATTATTTTCTTCCGCCTCTTTTAATTGTTTTGATTTTAAATTGTGAAATTAAAAATTCAAGAATGAAATGCATTTTTATGGCCGCGCAATAGGTGTATATTTAAAACATTCAACGAGAATATTTAAAGCATTTTCATAGAGTTTCAACTGGTGATTTTTCGATAGGATTTTATTGCAACCATTTCGGCAACACGGCTTCAGTAAATATGCAGATGTTGGACCGACATATTGTACAGACTAATTGCAATGTCCGATTCGTTGGAGCTTCACATATATCGTAAAGAGCTGGGTGCTTAATTTACACGTGTTTTACTGACATACCTACAGACTTACCTATTAGCCAAACTCATACATACGACTGTGCTATGTTCCAAAAAATGGTGTAGCCAGACTGCAGGATTGAAGATCAGGGGATTTTGCAGACACGTTTACCATAACTAAATTCTCATGAAGTGAAATCACAATCATAAAAATAAATCAAGTATAAACATAACGCTTTTTCCGTTTCGGTGGGAGTTCTGGGAAATCCCCAAAGAGGCCTCTGAGAAATCTTTCCAAGTATTACTTTCCAGTCATTCAGGACTAAAAAGAAGCTTAATTCTTTTCTTTTTTTGAAAAATATCGTATACTTGAAGCTACATACTAATAAAAACAGGCACTGATGTAAGTCTCTTCATTAATTAAAATTTTTTAACAAACTTTTCAAAATCAAATATTCAGTTATTTCGTTTGATAGCTTTAAAACTCCTGTCTATCTGGACTACAGTTAAAAGCTGTGAAAAAACAAACGGCATATTTTCACAAAATCCATGAGCGTAAAAAAATACAATGCATATTTCAAACCAAAACAGAGCTTAGCCTGTATACTGTGCATTTATCTCGTCACTTTGTTCCGAACGAATAAGCAAGCGAATACATAGGACAAAGGACTCATACTATGAACTAAAACTAAAAACCTAAACGTTCAAACCATGTTGCGTGTCGCCGAATGCTTGCCGGCGGTCTCTTTTGAAATTTCCCATCCAATTTTCACTTTTTTCAGTTTTGCTTTCAACGTAATACAATATTCATTGAAAGCGTGTCTGGGTATATTCGGAGAAGATAAAACGCGTTCCCACTGCGAAACGAGGAAGCGCAAATAGTATTATCCTGACACATTTTGACAAATTGAAGTGTGATAGAGGTGACTTTGTATTGTTTTGTTCAGTTTTATCCCTCCAACTGTATCCATGTGGAGCGGCGTTCGTTAGTGATTGTTCGTGTTTGATTTATATTCATTGCGTGGGCTGTGTGGCGAATCAATCCGTGTAGGCTGTCTAAGCTTCGATGGGTGTGACTGCAATTTTGCAACACCATCTTTAGCCGATAAGTATCTTGTTTATTGCCTCTTGTGGCTTGTAAGTGATAGATAAACCAGTCGGCTCAGCGCATGAGATCATTTCTTATCTGTAACATGCGTAAAGTACGTCAGACACATTTAATAACGTACGTCACTCTATGTCGTTAAGTAACTAATTTGATTTTAGTGAACAATTGCCTTCCGCTTGAGCTTTTGTGTGAAGTTCTCGTATAGTAAAAGCAAAAAATACAGGAAATGTGCGATATCGTAATGATTATATTCGTCATTAGCGCATGATATCAATTGAATTTTTCAGTAAAAAAAAACAAATAAATTTATCATAATTCAGATTTTTACCACTTTATGGATTGGTTTTTAATAGATGTTTCAACACTTCCACAGTACATATTAAAAATATCATATATGGCGTATTGCTTATTACTATTGATCGTACTTGCACACTAAGTAAGTACCTGGGTTTTTAGTAAAGTAAGTACATGATAGATAATGTTAAATTAAAAGCTGAACATAAATTTCAAATTGAGTTAACACGGCAATACAAAGTACACACACACGAACGCGTTTATTTAAGTACAGTCCGCCTAAATTAAAAGGGGGGACATTTAACTCCATAAATCAGACGGTATGGCCTTTAATTACTGAAAAATCACATTTACAAGCGTACAAAGCTGTGGACAGGTAATGCTCGTTAGCCCGGCATAGGGGAGACCGGGGAGCGTAGAGAAAGCACATAGAGGAGATGCGATTATCAAAGATCGGTTAAAAGCTGCATATTGTTAAACACTAGCTAACATTTGCCTTCTACTACTATATTGGAATCTACGAGTTTGCTTGTCACCAGCACGATAAAATGAATATAAAATAAATGAAAACTTTCCTGTGCTCATGTGGAGTTTCACTCTTTGCGTTCTTATCGTAAGAGTCGACTAAGGCACTGGCATTCTATCACGCAATGAGCTAGTAGCTCATCACTGAACTTTGACATCTAGCCGCGCAATAAAATAAATAAAAATAAAATAAAAATTATAATTGACAGACAAATGAGTACATAGTTTGTTAGTATTACAAGATCTTATGTCTATGTTAGTAAATTGCAATAGATATTATACATAGATCAATGCTATGCTAACCGTGGCTGTACAGTGTACAATCTTCCCAAGTTCTACCCAATTTTGGGAACATAGCCATATGTGATTCAAGTGATTGTGACCTCGAGTCTCATATTTTGTAGTTCTTTGTACGCTATTATCATGACATTATGCTTGGCATACCCAGGGTCCAATAGTTGGGCCTGAAGATGAACATGGAGAAGATGAAGATTATGTCGAACGTCCATGTACCATCCACTCCTGTACTGGTTGGGAGCTCGATGCTCGAAGTTGTTGACGAGTATGTTTACCTGGGACAGACAGTCAAACTAGGTACGTCCAACTTTGAGAAGGAGGTAAATCGGCGAATCCAACTCGGCTGGGCAGCGTTCGGGAAACTACGAATCTTATTTGTGTCCAAGATACATCCCATCCCAGTCCTTAAAGACGAAGGTATTCAACCAGTGCGTGCTGCCGGTGATGACCTACGGTGCCGGGACGTGGTCTCTAACTATGTTCCTCGTAAAGAAGCCCAGGATCGCACAGCGTGCGATGAAGAGAGCTATGCTTGGGATCTCTCTGCGTGATCGAATCAGAAATGGGGAGATCCGCAGACGATCACCGACATAGCTCAACGGTCCAGCAAGCTGAAGTGGCAATGGGCAGGGCACATAGCTCGAAGAACTGATGGCCGATAGAGTCGGAAAGTTCTAGAGTGGATACCACGTATCGGCAAGCGCAGCCTGGGAAGGCCACCCGCGAGGTGGACGGACGACTTGGCCAAGGGCGCGGGCGTCGGTTAGATGCAGGCTGCTTCCGACCGGTCGGAGTGGAGGTTGTTGGGGGAGGTCTATGTCCAACAGTGGACTTCTCAGGGCTGTAAATGATGATGATGATGACCCAGGGCACGCCACAAGGCTACTGCCATAGGGGGATTTTGCCCATAGTCACACGCTAGGCAGCCGGGTTGATTTTGTATATCACTACATATTATATAACCGTCCCTATGTATGCTTAGATCTTTCAAACTAGGAAACGGATTTTGATGCGGTTTTTCTTTAATAGACAGTGGTTCACGAGGAAGGTTTATAATGTATAACTAGGGATCCGCCCCGGCTTTGCACGGGACTCTCACGCGGGCGAAGCCGTGGGCGGCCGCTAGTACTTGTGTATAAACGTTGTTAAACCACCTCCTCTATGTCCCGCCTTCATGCCGGGACTGCTGGAGAGACCGCACAAATTGTACCCGGCCTTTGGCTTTTACACGCGTTTACTTTAAACTGTGGCTTTTTCTAAAAGCTACGTAATTCTTATAAGTGCACGTTGGATTCTGAGCTTCGTGTGTTTCGTTTTAAAATTATATCGCACATGTGTTGTATACATACATACATATAATCACGCCTTTATCCCTTACGGGATAGGCAGAGCACCAAGGGCCAATAGAACCTCATGGTGCCACTTCTGACCAATTGAGATGAGATGTGTTGTATGTAAAGGATAAATGCGACACGAGTAAAACCAGCCGCACTTGCGTAAAGTAGACAGGCTTTACATAATGAAGATTCCTATATGTTGTGTATTAAGTAAGTCACTAAAACCTCATTTACAAGATGCCATTTTATTGCCTTATTGCATATTATTTTATTGAAGCATCAAATAACTGGAATGTTTTCATTTTTAACCGATTTCAAAAAAAGGAGGAGGTTCTCAATTCGTCTGTATGTATAATATTTTTGACACAACGTTCAAGATTTAAATAATAGCATATCAATAGTTTACTTTTTTATGTATAAGAAAATGCTATCATATAAATAGGCCCAACTGAACCTTACAAACAATATTAATAGGTTTTAACGTCGCTATTAAACTATGTCTCATTGAATTTATGAATGATCTTATATTAAGAGTTTTCCTTATATACACTTCTCACGCAAGTATAAAGGGACAAGTGCGATAATATGCAAAACATTTATCAATAAAAATTCCACAGTTCAACTAACGGCTTTTACGGTGGTGAATATCGTGACATAGGACAGTTAAAATGGACGGTATTTTAAATAACGTGTTTATGGAATCAAATATTGTACTAGTTTATTGTAGCGGTGCACGTTTTAACGTTAAACGTAAATCATAGTATAGTTTTTTAGAGTTCCGCAACGAAATTGGAAAACGGAATAGTTACGAGCTCAGTTTGTATGCGTATGTGCACTACGCATTTTGTACACTACGGGTTTTTATTAAAAATTAATTTTTGACATAGACTAATCTGATATTTTAAATAGAGCGCCATATCTATTTGGACACGAAACCCCATGTCCACTAAGATCCATTGTAAAAATCCATTAATGGATCTTTTTAGACTTCCTCGATCTTAGAATATTTGCAAAATGTATTTTTTAGAACCAACGAGTGTATTAAAATCCATTATAAAAATAAAGTGGGTGACACACAACTTTAACTTCTCCGGCTGAATCGTTCAAACAACTTTTGTCTATATACATACAGGGTGTAAAAAGACAACGTTATTTTTTTAATACATCGTATTCTTTGTAAGGTTACGATATTTTTTTCTATAGAACCAACCCTGGGTAATGAATGACAAAAAAAAATTGAAAAAAAAAACATTTTATTGCAAGCAATGTATCTTTGAAAAAAATGTTTGTTAACCGATGTCAGATGCATTTACGTAAAAAATGCTGCATCGTCTATTTTTAACCGACTTCAAAAAGAGAGGTTATCAATTCGTCTGTATGTTTTTTTTTTTTTATTTTTTTTTTTTTTTATGTGTGTTACCTCAGAACTCCGTCATTTATGAACCGATTTCAATTTTTTTTTTATAGTTGGTCATGGTATACTTCCAGGTTGGTCCCATATTCACCATATCAGGATCTGATGATGGGATCTTGGAGAAATCGAGGGCAATCCTCGAATATTGTAGGCACATGTAGTCTGTTTTTATACTTTTTCTGAGCGTTTTGATCACCTACATATAAAACATAACATCTGATGATGGAATTTCTAAGGAATCTAGGGATATCCTCAAATATAAAAGGCACGAGTAGTCCGTTTTTAGATTTTTATAGAGAATTTTGGTCAGCTACACATAATATAAAGGAAACGAGGGTCTGATGATGGAGCCGCCGAAAAACAGATAGTGGAACTTTTTAGTAACAAAATCCCCCTATGGCAGGGGGAGGCCTACGTCCAATAATGGACTGCAATAGGCTTATGAAGATGAAGATAATTGTGTTAAGTCATTAAATTATATGTTGCGTTAAGCCGTGTCCGAAGTAAGATGGTTATAGAGGAAGAGGTAGACATGAGAATAACGGGATGACGGATAATAAGGATGAATGAAAAAAGAGTACCTACATATTGCACCGACCCCAAATGATTGGGAACAGGGCAGGAAGAAGGAGTGTAATTATATGTTGCTTAAATAAGTGTGTACATGGCTGTTGTGCTGCCAAATCTCTTATATTCCTCCGAGGCGTGGTGCATGTACCGTCGCCACATACGCACTCTGGATCGATTCCACCTCAAGTGTCTCCGATCCATCATGAGAATCAGATGGTCCAAACGAGTGCGTAATACCGAAGTATTGCGAAGAGCCAATGTAAGTGCCATTGAGGCCTACTTAATGCGTCGGCAGCTTCGGTGGTGCGGTCATTTGTCTCGTATGGCGGAGGAGAGATTGGTCGGAGGTCATCATTATCATCATAATCATCATATTGTCAGACGTAAAATTTCGAAGCCTAGTCCTTTTTCTCTTTTGTCATGTGGCCTATTTTATATAAAAATTATATAAATCTGACAATATTATGCCTCCTAAACTTACATAGCCGTACACGGCTTAACGCAATATATACTCGTATTTGCCCTTTAGTTAAATTTTACTTTAGTAAGCTCGAGTTTTGGGAGGAAGTCGGTTTTTCGTTTTAAAAAAATTATACATCATCAAATATCTTGTGTTATTTTCTTCCAAAGGAAAAAAATATTTTGCGAAACATATATGTATACTTACCTAGCATTACTTTGCACACAAGGATTTATTGAATATTTTATTTTAAAAACGCACACAATTTATTTAAATCTATTATACAGAACTCAGATTCATTATGTTCAAGTTAGTACCACACTTAATTCATAATTATAATTTTATTTATTATATTTTATCAATACCATGTTTCTGCTTATATTTCGACGGCTCCATAGGTGAAGACAAATTGAATAGATAAATTATATTGGTTCTACAACATACGAATCGAATTAAATTGTAAAATAACTGGTTTTGATATAGAATGATGTATCATTATGGGAAACTACTTTCATGTAACATCAATTTAGTATGGTTTTTTTCAGTACCTATATTCATTAATTTTTATATACTGAACAACACACTAATATTCTTAAGGTCTTGTGGAGTTGTGAGTGTATCTTGGGTATAAGGCAATAGGAAACAAACATTGATATTCATAAAATAATGTTTCCACCCACTGAGTTTTGAACGCAGAGCCGATGGCGCCACAAGCAGTCACTACCAACCAATCAGTAGTATATTTTATTTCTTCTTCTTCTTCAACCAGTCCACTGCTGGACGTAGGCCTCCCCCAGGGCACGCCACAAGACTATTACCACAGGGGGGTTTTTCCCATAGTCACCATTTTGGGCAGGCGGGTTGGTGACCGCAGTGTGATTTTCAGACTATGTTGTTAGTACGGGAGGCGCTTCCCACCTCCCGGAAACCCTTAATCGCCTCGTACAATACCCACGGGCAGGCAGGGGTGGTACAAATTCTACTCTGCTGGTACCACGCGGCACAATTTTTTATTTGCTTATGCATAATTTAAATCTGCTCAGAATCTTTTGTGGGAAAGAACAACAACGATCAAAACATTGATATTTTCGTTTATGACATTACTAAAGAATACCATAGGATTATTAAAACTTCATATTTACTCGTATAAGTGGTGGTTGTGCTAAAACTCGGGATGTGTCTTTTACCAGTAGTGTGACAGTAATAAGCACTAAGATAAGAAACAACATCGCGTCGGCAAATCCTCTATACGTGTCCACATTTTAATCTTATTTTCTGCATTGTTATTATCTCCAGTTAGATATTTCATCGATAAAATTAAGTTATGGGACTGAGATAAGAAATGATATTCAAATTAAATACCTTTGACATTTCGAGATTACGAACATCACAGATACACTGCTGAGTAGTGGATGTGAAGGCCGAGAGAAAGAATATTGAGGATCTGATGACTTGCATCAACTGTTAATGCGATTCCTTTGAAGTTACTGACATTATAAACCTTATTGTACTAACAAAAGCTGCAACAACGTTTTCACTTAACTAAGCTAGAAAGAAGTTATTCTAATTTAGTACGTACCTACTAAGTATATATTATTATAGGATAATGATTTCGGAAAATTAGCCTATGTTAAATATTAACAATAATAACTTCTGTTAAAAGCTTTAAAACAACAATAAATTATGTATGCCCATAGATTAAACCATATTTAAAAAAAAATTGTATACTTACTAGACGAACGCTATCAGGAATGGATGTAAAATAATGTAAAATTGATCTATTATATACCTATACGAGGATGTATTATAAAACGAAATTACAATACTTGAAAAGGTGCCTATTATTTGTAAATAGTTTGCTGGAAGAAATCTCTTGGAGAGATAAGCACGCCATTGTAAATTTTTCCTGTGTTTTAATACTACTTTTAATTATATATATCTTTATGTTGGTGTACAATAAAAAATAAAAATAATAGTTTTTGTTATATTTATACTTAATTCTTTGTCTTCTTCTTCAGCCTAACTGGAGTCCACTGCTGGACGTAGGCCTCCCCCAGGGCACGCCATAAGGCTACTGCCACAGGGAAGGGGGTGGTTGCCCATAGTCGCCACGTTGGGCAGCGCAGTGTACTTTTCAACTATGTTATCAGCACGGGAGGCGCTGCTGCCCACCTCCCAGAAACCCTTAATCGCCTCGTACGATACCCACGGGCAGGCGGAGTTGGTACAAACTCTACTCTGCCGGCACCACGTGTCAAATTCTTTGTATTTGACATTAATTACCGTCCGCATGTACTTACTCCTTATGTCCTTACATCCTTAATGTAATGAAAGGTGTTAAAAGTCATACTTATACCAGCGTGATTTCTTGGGCGCCATTATAACATGCGCTGCATATGCTGTATAGAAATGTCCATACAATTCTCGCCAGCTAACACATGAGTTATCACAGCAATGCACTTACGATCTCTCTGTCTCCGTCGTCCACGCTATCTTTATCCAATTTGTTACCCTTATCAAGAATTAAATGCGTTTTAAGGCCGTCGTACGCCAGTTTTTATTTCTTATTAATAACGACCCAAGAGTGTTCGTCCCTTAGAAATGCGGACAGGTGATAGGTTTTTATGAGTCCCATTTATCGAATATCCATTTTGTTAATCAATGAATATTAGACCTCAAACGAATCACTATCTTGTACTAATGAATCAGTTGTTATGTCTTTAAGAGGAAGGACTTTCTAATTTGTAGCTTAGATTTAAAATGTGTTTATTTTGAAATATATAAGTAGGTGCAATACGAAGATTTCCCTTTTCCCCACTAGGCCAATTATTGTTTTTATATGAAACTAAATTAGCTCATATTAATTTTAAACTTGTTCCATCTTATAGGCGCAATGTACAAAATATAATAGAGCTGATACCTCACTAACATAGAAGCATCCGTCTCTACTCTATTAGTGCATTACGTAGAAACATATTCTAAGTTAGTCACTTCGTCGTTTGTTTGACTAATAATTATTTTCTCCAAAGAAAAATAGAGAGCATATAAGAAACAAAATAAAGTAATTCCCTTTGTTTTAATCAAGCCAAACTGTAGGAAACTTGAAACAAACATCGTAAAAATAGTCCGCGAGATGAAAGCCACGTGAAGATACGCGCAAATGTTGGCTGACTGGGGTCCAGTTGTGCTAATGGATAGTAGAGATGGGCCGAATGTGGTTGTTCCGTACTGGAACAGGTTTTAATTTTAATTTAGAATAAGGTAACACAATCTGGAAATATACGTTCCGAATAGTTTAAAATTCTTTTACTGGATTCATGACGAACTGCGCGACCTATAGCTCGATTTCATACAACAAGCTATCTGTTGCCAACCAACCGCTTGTCGCAAAAGCAATAGAACAATCTCAAAAACGAACCGAATGTTAATCTGCCCATTTCTTGCGCAAATTATTTCAGGCTAGTGGCCGCGACACTCACGATATATTATCGCTTTCCATATATTATTTTTACATATTTAAGAACATAACTGTGTTTGAAACCTCAACAATATCCGGTACCTATTGCAATTGTATATTTATCTAATGACCATTTATATACATTGTACAATAACGAAGTATTATCGCTCATCACTATCCCTTATTATTGATATCAGGGTGGCCCTGCCTGCGACGTCATAGGTCCCGGATTCGAATCCCGGTAGACAATCAAATCAAACATTGATATGATGAATATCGATGTTGGTTTCTGAGTCATGGATGTTTCTATATTTATCTATGTATTTATACATACCGTTGCTTAGTCCCACGACATAAGACCTTAGGGATCTTAATGTGGGACTAGGTTAATGTATTGTGAAGTGTGTGAATATTTATTTATTTATTACATATATATAATCATGCCTTTATCCCTTACGGGGTAGGCAGAGCACCAAGGGCCGATAGAACCACATGGTGTCACTTCTGACCAATTTTGAGGGTATAGTTGTCCCTCTACTGACTTATACAGTATGCCCGGGAAGAGAAGCAGCTGTAGTATTATACGGTTTTTTTTTGCTGCTTCCAGAGCAGCATAAAAGTTATTATAACAACGACACAAATATTTCTGAGATAATAATTTTTGAAGTTTTTACTAAATAGTGATTTAAGTAGGTAACCATAAAGACTTTGAAAACGTTAGCAAATATTAGCAAAACCGGCATCTCGTTCAAACTGTCTGCAAAAGTACTGATATGAGAATGGAAACGCACAACTTTTATTACCAGTTGACGTACTCATATATTATGAAATATATTAATATTGTTCTGTGAATGTGATGTTCGCAATGTATAAATTTTATTGTTTTATTTGCACAACAAACATTTTGTCGCCGTCCCGCACCGTTCAGAGATTTTGTAATGAATAGTTCACAAATAAAATATAACTGTACTAGTGGACGCCCGCGACTCCGTCCGTGTGGCCTGCAGAAAAAATAAAATGTCTAAGTTATCCGGGATACAAATATTTTCTCGGGATAGTGAATTGGAACCTATGTGTTATTCTGATACTAGTGGACGCCCGCGACTTCGTCCACATGGACTGCTGAAAAAACACAATGTCAAAATTATCCGGGATAAAAATATTTTCCCGGGATAAAAAGTAGCCTATGTGTTAATCCAGGGTGTCAGCTAACTCCATATCAAATTTTATTAAAATCGCTCTAGCCGTTTTACGTGAAAGAGTAACAAACATCCATCCATCCATACTTACAAACTTTCGTGTTTATAATACTTACTATTAGGATTAGGTTAGGATGTAACTAATGTAAGTGTGTATGTGTATTGTATAGTTTCATCAAAATCCATTCAGTAGTTTTTGCGTGGAAGAGCAACAAACATCCTCAAAAACTTTTGCGTTTATAATATTAATACGATTTATTTGCTATATTTTATTTACTACATTATATTCATAACTACTAAAAAGGACGCTATCTTCTGTTATCACGACACCTACCTATTGATTTATTCATTTTTATCATTTTTGCGTAGAACCACACCAACAAAGCCATATAATATACTCGCACGCTAAAAACTTTAATAATAAAAAGTCGTAAAATCAGATAGCAAGCCATTTGGCTCCTTGTCACAGATTACTCGGCGCCATAAACGAAACAAAATTAAACATAAACTCATGGTGCCAAAACTTGGTAAACATTGTTATAGGTAATGCCTTATGGTTGTATGCTTAACTTGTTTTATAGTCTGTGTTGACTTTCATGTATGTACTGATAAGATTAGCTTGCAGTGCAAATAGGTATTATTTTTCATTCATATATTTGATAGCTTACCGACTAATCCTCTACGCTACTGGTACGAACTCTTTTCGACTTTGTTAATTCTTTATGCCTTTGCCTAGACATGGGTCAAACTTAGCTTATAATAAAATATTCCAAAAAAGGAGTGGGCCAAGAAGCCGCTGGCAACATAGTTATACCACCTAGACGGGAAAGATATAATACGAAGATATGCACAAAAAGGCACTTCATATATGCATTAACTGTAAATAATACAAATAATTTTAATCGCACACGTCAACACGATACCACGTATTATAGTAATAAAAACTTACTAACAAAATTAACAAACGCACATTTCTGTAAATGGTTCATAAAGATAAGCAAAAGTACCAACATACACTGCGCTACATCATATAAAGCCTCATAGTATGGGCAATATTGAACCCCAACATAAGGCAATACGTTTCACCCGAGCAACATATACAGGACGTTATAAAATGTATAAAGACGACTTCTGTCATAAACTGTTACATTTTACAGCCTTTATGGCAAAACGCGACTCAAATATTCACCCTTGTCACTAAAATATAATAATAAATATGTAAATAAGCAGGTGAAATATTAAAATGAGCTTTTTTCCGGCCCTACGGTTAAGTGGTGCAGGTAATAAAGAAAATTTTGTTAATTTTCTTAATGGATACTAGAAAAACGTGGACTGGCATAATGTACATGTAGGTGGATACACAAAAATTGTCATTCATGATTCGATAAGCTCTCTTGTTTCTAAATCTGGCACGAAATTCGATTATTTTTCACTTGTACTATTTTATTGGGCACTATGTTATTTTTCTTGGTAAAAAGGGACCGAAGTCTGTAGGTAGGTACATTGTCATCTCTCCGAGGAGTTACAGTAGACCACTGATTGATAAAATCTTTTTGTGAATATTTACTGATAATTTACATTTGTTTCTGCTTTGTAAAACGTGGCTATGGAACCTCCTTTATTATCCTACAGTTCTATTTTGGGGACATAGGCATATGTACCTATGTAATGATATAAAACATAGAACTAACTTCAATCATTTCCAAGATGTCTCTTTATCCATCATTAATTTGATAGCTCAGCTCAATATTTTATCTACAAATTATAAAACAACAGAGAACAAACAGCTGACAATCTGTCATTTCCTAAGATCACCTAGCACAATCATTACCTACGTCCAAACGAAGTCACTTTACACCTTAATGGATTCGGGTTTTCCGTCAAAAGACAGTTTCCGCACCACTTAGCATCACTTCCGCTGAAATCGATATTTTTTATCACCTAAAATCGAGTGAGGTGTCACTCAAAGATATTCGATACTGTATTTATATCGATGATTTGGGGAGCTTGAAGCCTTAAGAATATCAACTATTGTGTTACGTGATGGAGTAGGTATATAAATGTACGTTATGTAAGGTAGGTTATAGAACCTTATTTAGAACATTGTAAATAATGTAGGGTTCGAAAATTCTCATAGTGAGAAAAAGTATAATAAAAATATGATCCACTTGACTTTTGACTTCAATGCCTTGAAAAAGAATGAACTACCTTCCCAAAAGCCCTGGGGGCCAATTCTCGAAAATTCTCGAGTTGGAACGAAGCCGAAACGGAATCGTTGTAGACGCTCAGAACAAAGCAATAATTACTTTACGGTGACGTAATTAGACACATTTCAGCACGAGACAGATATTTGTTTTTATTCTGTCATACCGATGCGTGCTAAAATATACCTTATTACTCAAGCGGTAAGTACATATTGTTTCGCACCGCGTTTCGTTAACGGTTCGTTAGTGGTTGCGTATCGGCTCAAAAATTTTAAAGATTTTCCCCCTAGGACACTACATTATTTCTATACGGAAACTGTATGAATCGAAGCCTATTTGAATTTTCTTTCATAACAACATTTGAAACACAACACCGGATTTACCTACCTATTAAAACCGTTACTTCGTGTGCTATGAAAAAATAACATTATGTTTTAGAAGCTGCTATTTAATTATCTGCTAATTAAGTAATTCTATTCGACTATCTCATTGTTTTATAAACAATTATATGTCACTAGCTTTATGGGCGTTTCCATTTCTCTATACATCCACACGCACACATAAATATAAAACCCATACATCGTAAATCCATATGCATAAAGTTATTAGGTGGAGTCCACACAACCACACCTCTATTTATTCTTTTACATAATTTATTCAAAAGCGTAGCTATATTATGCGATGGGAAGTACGATATGAACTAATTTGAATTTAATATGATCCGTCCCATTTTTTTTAAAGGAAGCATAAAAAAGTTTATGTGAGACAAGTTTGTCCATTTATTCGGTGGTTTTATGTTGAAAGTCTACTAAATTAGCTTACACAAAACAGACGTTTCCTCTTTGTCAAATTAAATTTGTTTTTATGTACTTCACGATGTTCTACATTTTTACCGGCTTCTTCAATGAATATGTGGTGTAGTTCATAGAGAGCATTACCTAGTTTGTAGTCTATAAGGCCTCATAAGTAAGCATTGTGCTACGCATTCGTTTCTGAAAAATTATGCTCTACCTTGTTTTCGATCACAATACGTTGGGGTTCAAGAATGAACTTTGTTAAAATTGTTTTGCTCAGGAAAATAAATTTTAATTTGGCAGTCGATTGCTATCTGATCAAGATGTTTTAAGGTTGGTATATTTGGTCTTCAAAGTAACTTTCACACGAAAATTGGTCTGTGTTCACATAACCTCTCATAAATAATGCACTAACCTGATAAATAAGCCGAACGAAAAAATAAATACGAAAGTTCAAGTAAAGCATGTTTAAAATTAAACATGCCATCATTTGATATACGCGGTCCTTTATCCAGAGTTAGGTGTACAATTATTTTTATAACTAAAAAATATTTTTAATATATACCTATATATTATATTTTTGGAGCTTATAAAGATCATGTTTTTAAAGGATTTCAATGTATGCTTTACAACTTTTTTTAGTTATTTATTCACCCATGTAGTAGGTACATGGTCATAACAACTGATCGAGCCAATTGTATTTATTTATGTTGCATTAACTGCTTGTGCCATTAAATTCTTGAATTTAGATGTAGGCACTATTTATGCTGATATCGCATTTTATGTCTAATGCAATGCGCATTAGCACAGCATTTTATTTACATTGACAACTTAATAATGATTTCCCTGTTTATGTGACATTTATGTTCTAAGTACATATAATAATATCACACAGTAGGAAAATTACCAAAATAAAACAGATGACAATACGTTACCGCCCACTCGTAGCGGAATCAGACGAAGGTTTACGCACATTATGTAAATATTATAATTTATTTGTTCTAATGTGCATAAATCCTAATTAAAAGTATCGCCTAACAGGTTTAGGAGCTGTGAATCCAATAAGAAGTGATTAATTCTTTATGTCTACTATAAAACGCGTCTTATTGGGTTCTAGTTTCTAATCAGATCTTGACAATATGTTGGTAATTCGTCACTTTCCGCAATTAACGAATTAATGTAGGATGTTGTAATATCTTGTGTTAGCTAAAGCTTTGTGACTCCGTCTGCTTCATAAGTTAATAATTCTCCAGCAAAACAACTTATATAGGAAAATACCTACCTATGAAGGAAAATATATTTTCCCAAGTTAGTAAGGAACCTAAATGGTAGGATCGTACTGCCTACTAGATTTCTACTAAAGGACCCATAAACCCCTAAATTTGTTTAAATTTTATTGTTTCTAAATGGCTATGAGATTTTTCTTTAGTAAAATCATTATTTTTTAAGTATTGCATGTTAGAGATCTATTTTTATAGAAATAAATGGTAACAGAAAGCAACTTTCTTCGCCTATATCGTATAAACACGGATCGCATTCTAATAAGCATGGTATGTATGATCGATTTCACATGGATCGTGGCTCATTACGATGCTCAGGCCATCATTATCTACATTTTCACACCAACCATAGAGATATCGATACTAGCACAAGACTAAAAAGTTCAAATTTAAGTGGAGATTGGTTACGAGTATACTCTGGCGACGATATATTTGCTGTGAAAAAAATGTTTACATTGCTTTATGTACGATTACACCTTTCCGGCTATCTCAACTGGTACCTGGATTTCTTTTAATTTCTAATTATTGCTGGAATTATTACCAAAAATTTTAACTCCTAATATTACCAACTTCGAATTTGCATATGAACTTAATGTACATAATATTAAAGGAAATTATAAAAATAAACTACTAACAGGAATTAACTATTTCTGCTCCGCACGCTATGTAGGTACAGCATAGAATGATAACGTCTTTATTTTTAGCTGACTGCGCAGAAGGAGGGTTATATTTTACGAGTACATATATGTTTTTCTTCGGCATGCTTTAGCTAGATCCTAAATGGCTTGTCGTATTTGACCTCTATCAAAGAGGTATCATTAGATTCGTCTTAGTCGAAAGAATGAGACTAGGTCAAATTTTTTACAAAGTCGGCCTTTTTTGTTTAAGTAATGCTTAATTTTGCACGCATATCTCAGGCATGCTTTAGAATCATTGTAAAAGTACATAGACGAATAATTTATGTTTATTATAACCGAAACACCGTCACAATTGTGAGTATCGTTTGTTTCTCCATAGGCAGCTTGTTAAATAATATTTTGACAAGCCTCGGACCGTGGGTGTCTTTTCGTGTGTAAGCCTACACACACGGCCTCGTGGATTTAATTCTTTTGTTCTATTCCAGTTGGTTTGGTGAATGAGTTAGATGTATTTGTATGCAAAATGTTTCGGATTTATTCCACAGTAACAATGTTAACTTAAGTCATTTGGTTACATTATTCAAAAGTTGATGTGTTAAGTTGCAACCGGTTCTTTGAACGAGATGTCACAGATGCATACAAAAACAATGTTCTTTTCTTAACGGGTTTGACTAAATACATTACTACACGAACGAACCTATTACCTATAATTCTCAACTATGCAAGTAACCATTCACACGATAATTGTCAGCTGCAATAAAGGCTAAAGGAGAATCAAATCATAAACTAGGCAGGTTGTAAATCAGCCAAAGAAATAGTAGATTTACTACCCTCATATAACTACAGCATCAATATTTAAATTAAATTGACTAGATTGCTTTTTTTCTAGGATTCAATTCAATACGGAGTGCCTGCATAAAAAGCTGGTAGAGGCGAAATGAGTCACCAGTGATTTCAAATGAAATAAGGTTGTGATGCTTGCAAGACTTCGATTACATTTGAAATTTTAGCCTCCTCACGTTAAGCCTATAGGTGCAGAGTCGAAAATCGTACGCAAATAGTTCTCTGTTGTGAGCAACTAAGATGGTTTCTTCGATGAGGGTCTAGTGACCTTTTTTCTTAGTGATCAGTATCAGACTCACTCATCGATGGCGCGTCGCGACAATACCATTCGATACTCTACATATCGATATGCTAATGTACCGAGCGATGCATTCCATACCTTTGTGTACATATGTTGATGAGGTGGGCGAAACCCTATTGATATACATCCGAAGTATTGTTAATATTATAGGCTGAACCCGTTTTAAAAGGCAATTTATTCCATCTCGATGGGACATCAGATAGTGTATGGTCATACGTTTTTTATTATCTGTATTTTGAGTTTGATACTTGTTATCTATCGGAATAGTAATCGATACGTTACCTAGTTGAATATTTTAGATATGATCATGATGAATTATTTTGGAAAAGAATGGGAGGTTTTTTATAGAGTTTTTGGATAAGTAGCACATAGATGACATCTCAGGCATGAATTTGAAATATTCATTTTAATATTCAGATCAATAAGTAAACGTAAAATATATATGAATCTAAAAATAATGTAGAAAATAGTCGAGGTAACATTACATATGATATGCACAAAACAGTACATAGTAAGAGGTTCTTGATTCAACTTTTGGCAAATATATTTTTTGTCAGAAAAGATCAACAATTTCCGTATTTCTTATTGGATACCGATATATAGCGTATACAGAAAAGAAGAAAAATAATTACTAGCTCAATAGAGAATATTAAGAATATATCGCATACGCATCATTCAAAGCCCTATATAAAATCACTAAAATATCCCGTTAATTAACACAACCACAAAACAAGTTCTAAACAAAACGACATCCGAGGAACATCGCAACAACTTCATAAAACCGACCGATAAATTTTCATCAAAAGATCATTAGTTAACATTGTAGCATTCATCCTAACTGGGCTATTAAAGAAACCCTTTGGCCCTCCCAGCGCTGGCAACACTGGCAACCACAATAATCCAGTCAGCCCATAAAATTGCTATTTACCCAAATGAAACGAGAAACGTAATTGATATAAATGGTTGTTTCTAGTTAAATCTAATTGGGGCACGGGCAAGTGCATCAACCCGTTAGTGATGTAACTTTCAAAGTTAGATGGCTTACCTATTGTTATGATTCACCAAGGCTACAATACAGTAACGGTAAGTATAAAAACATGTGATAAATTTCATATAGCATAGCCCCATAGTGATAAATTTAGTGTATATTAGGACAGCGCAGGAAAAATATAACCATCAGAAACCTACTTAATTATGACATATAAATTGTAGTTAAAATTTACCAATTTTAATATTTCATAAATGTTAGATTGTTAGCAACTAAGAGGAATATATCTACTACTATATGCTGTGATTTCCAACTACATGAAAATAAAATTTCCCGTTAGTGATTTTACATCGAATTTTATAGTATCAAGGTTTTTGATAGATAGTAATATGTACGGTAGCTACGAGTATGATGAATTTGACACTTGTTCTATGATCGATCCATATGATAGTTGTAGGTACTTACTAGCTCAAGTAGCATTACCTGCGAAACACTATAATGATATATACTATAATAAACAATGATAAACCGATTTATCGACATTTGCCTGTCAAAATACGATAAATATTACCGCCATGTTGAATTTTGTATAGGAACGATACGATATCGTACGATATGATATATATATCCACAATGCGTGGTCATGCTAGGGGGCAGATGTTTTAAGCCTGTTTCTATGCAGGCTCGATTTTATAAAATTTTCTTAGTTATACTATCCCATAAATTAAATAATACCAGCTAAATAAAGCGGCATTGAACAATTACTCTTTATTAAGTCAAGTAACTTGTCTCTATTTAATGAAACCGTTATAGTATTTATGCAATTATAAAGGGTAATTTATTTAGGACCGTACCGGGCACGAGCCATGCCACCTACGCGAAATGGATTTGAAAAGTTTGGAAAATTTAATACTGAAAGGACTCAAGGAACCTTTTTGTCGACAATATAATGACAATATTTATTACCTATATATTGCTATTATTGGATTATTTTTAATTGTGCATGTGCTAATGCACGGCGTTACTAGACTAGAATATATCAGCAGCATCTTCTGTGCATGTCGTAAGAGTCTAATAAGGAACTCTGGGGCGTACCCTCATATGATGAGCCATTTATCACACTACTAGCCACTTGTCAGTGATCATATATTATCATCATATTCTTAACCTTGATGTACTATTTTTGAATTATGCTGCTGCGCACCTCCTGGAAACCCTTAACTCTGCCAGCACAGCTACAACACGGGTAAATAGACTACCTTTACTTGCTAATGCATATTTATCATTTTCATCTATTCTGATCGGATCCGGTATAGAATAATAGAAGTCATCCTCAGCACGGTAATGTACAAACTAAATGACTAAAACTGCCGATATAAGTTGAAACGTATAGGGATCCTGCTGCGCTAATCGCACTTTGAAATAAATTTAGTGGCTCTCCTGCAAGTTTTGTCGCATTAAATGACAATAAAATACATATAAAGGCAACGGTATTCTAATAAAATTCTATTTGAAGATTAGTGAGCCTCATTTACTCTGCATTTTATGAGATAAACTTTTGGTTGCTGTACCTACACAGGTATTTTTCTAAAGTATTGTATTGTGGTCGATTCTGACCGTCACGTTCTGCCTATCCCTTACTGTCTCAGCCATCTATACTAAAAATGGAGCGGGACCGACATAACAAATTTTAAGAGTAGGTATGTTTAAGCTCTATAATGTGAGCATGTATATAATAAAGCTAAAAATTCGTAGAAATGTTTAAGGAACGTGAATGGAATTTGTAGTAGCTTAAAAGTATACGTAAAGACTTAATCGTTTCTGGAATATCTTTATACCACCCGCATTGTACATTGTACTTGTATATTCAAATAAATGCATATGTATGAATGGACATAATAATTCAAATATTTAGGGGCCTGAATACATTTAATAGTTAGAGTTTTAACCCTTATCTGCTAAAACTACAATTGATTACTCAAAACACATATCCGGACAATCTGTGAACTTTCCAACTCAATTATAGTAATGCGCAGATAAATATGTAGAGTTGAACGGACAAAACAGGGACCCTACTCATAAAGGTCGTTGTGTATAAGAGGAAGGACAAATTTATGTGGTCCGGACAAAAACCAACTATGTCCGATGTTAGATACTTGTGAGCATGGAGTTTGACGTCGGGGCGAATACGGCTTATTTATTAGGAAAGTTTGTGCGAGGGCAACACTAAATCAACAGCATGTCCAGCATGAACGAACTATGAATAGAGGCGGTAGATATGGGTCATTAGAAAAATTTCAGTTGACTGTAGTTTTGCATGATAGTATTCATTGGAATTTGGGAATCTGTGTTAAGAGTAGTTTCGAAGCGTTTTAATGAACGAGCCGTCACACGGTATTACCTTCATATACAAGATGTTACAAAAGTGATAAGTATATTAAGCAAAATGCTATAAAAATAGCGAACTATTAAGAACCTTGTATAAAAGTGCCTTCGGATATAAAAGCATCATAAATCTTCTGTTATAATGACGCAAGTAATATAAGCACGTCCAAGAAGATTGGGATCCAAGAAGCAAGTCCTTGTATCAAAAAGACACTCTATACGAATAAAACCTTGCATTATTTATAATTGCTATGATTTTACGAGCACTAACGGAATATTGATCTGACATTTACTGTGATTAGATACTACTATGTTTGTTTATTTATATGGCATGACAACATGGCAGTCCAGGCCTAAAAGCTAACACAGTACTTACTAATAAACAGATCTAGAGACACAAAGTATAATTACCGATTATTTTAATAGTCACGTACCATTTAACCGTATTTGATTTACCATTCCGAAATTAATAAAATTAATTCCACAAAATATAGTAGTTAAACAATTTAAGATGCAAAATTTCATGTTATTAAACTTCGAAACAAGCCTTATATCTCTAAAACATATTACTGAGTTTAAAACTTAAATCAATTTCTAAATGCATACGAAACAAGTTAGAACGAAGTGACGTGTTTCTAAATCCACTTTCGCAGTGCCGAAGGTGTCGTCTGCGTAAGGGTGGCAACACATGATTATTCTATCTTTTTTTACCTATGACAACTACGAGTATAGCTTGGTTTTCAAATTATCAATCATATTAATCCCCAGCTCAGCGGATTTCCATTTTTAATATACATTTAGTTGTCGGAATATACCATAAACTTTATATTGCCAAGTTATTTGCTTATTTGTTTATACTCACAGGGGTACAGAAACATGTAAAAAAGGGCTACGTTAAGCTAAACGCAATAAAAATAGCACACTATAGCGAACCTATCCACAAAATTTGTGCCTCAAAATCACATATTTTTTTCATGCCCCTTTTGTTACACCATGTATAAACCAATATTAACAAAGGTAGAAACACCACACACACACACGGCAGGGTGCAGTTTTGATTTTTTCTTTTTCAGAAAACTTAACTAAACCTTCAGCCCCTGACAGGTAAACAGATTGCTTGACGAGATAGTTCAGATATAGGTAATTAATTTTTTGAACATTGTGCCCACCTGGATTCTAACCCAAGAAAGAGTTCTTATGGCAGCCCCACACAATCGACCAACTTTCCAACTGTTCGTCCAATCTTCCACGTGTGGAGAGGTAGCTCATGTACGTTGGGTCGTGTTGGGTCGCATAACGTGTATATAAAAAGAGCTATGTTCCTATGGTTCAGAGGTGTTAGAATAAGAAACCAAGTATGAGAGTTGGCATTAATAATAACAAATAACTTGTTAACTTATACCTTTTACCTACACGTTTTATCAGATCATAAAATGATATGTGACATATGAACTAGGCCTTACATTTAAAGCCGCGAGCGTTTTCGCAAATCTTGAACGTCCAAACTTTGTATCGCAGAGTTCTGGCGCTTCTTTATTCAGTTAGTTAGGTTCACATATGCCGCGAGGTGTCGCTAGTGCGCAAGAAGGTAATTTAACTGGAGTACACATATATGGCCGCGTGGTGCCGGCAGAGTAGAATTCGTACCACCCCATGTCTGCCCGTGGGTATCGTACGAGGCGATTAAGGGTTCCCGGGAGGTGGGCAGCAGCGTCTCCCGTGTTGACAACATAGTCCAAAATACAAACTGCGGTCACCAACCCGTCTACCCAGCGTGGTGACTATGGGCAAATACCCCTCATGGCAGTCTTGTGGTGTGCCCTGGGGGAGGCCTACATCCAGCAGTGGACTGCAATAGGCTGATGATGATGACACATATATACTGCAAAATATTCATGGAGCATATTGCTATTCGCGACGTTTAGGGTTAGACGACTCTGTGTAACTAACGACCAAAAACGAGATAAAAATCGCAAGAGCTAAATCAAATCTTCAATTTGTTTTCATATATTATGATATTGTTTTCAATTAATTTCCAAATTTGTTTCATCTTCAGTATTGCTAAAATCGAGATAGTTGGTCCATAGTTAGTTAGTTAGGTATCTTACCTATATATTGAGCTATATCGGTTTAAGTACTTACACAAAGGTAACTAACTCCGATGATGTTGCGATAGTTTGCTTCAAGTAGTTATTTGGTATGTGTCCTCCAGTTTTACATACAAGATCTTTGTTTTTAGGTGTCGCTAGTGCTAGCTTTTACGCGTTTTATGGGATGAGAGGCTGAAAACTTTGAAGACTAAATAACGTTTATTTATGCAAGAATGTTGGTATTTTATATTGAAGCACTTTGTTCTAGCGGGAGTAATAAAAAGCTGCTGGCTAATGTCGCTTGTTTAGCGCGCATAGCGATATTGCTTTACTATTTCGGTTATTTTAATTATTTTTTACACTACAATATGCGTTATATAATAAACTATATGTGTGGAACATCAAGTCATGTAGTGTGGCTATAAGCTCTTAAGCAATGTCGTTTCTAATTAGGAAGCGAGATGGTGCTATACACTGTTTACAGCGGCGTCCCGCTTCCACAATGTAAACAATACTGGGTGCTTAGACAATGTAACATCGTTTGGCATCGACTTTACAACACTACCACCAATACCGGTTAGACATTGGGTACGTTACTTGATGAATGCGCGAAAGTGAAGGCTTTCTATTGGATCAACCGTGTCGGTAAAGAAACTCTATCGATTCGATCATGAAATTTTACTAGGTATGTCTAAATTTTATGACTTTAATTTTCACATAGGCAATAACAAAATAACTACAAGTAAAATAATAAAGCGACCGTACGCTTAACATTACACAATAACGTATCATTTTCGTCGCATTTTATACGCCCGTCGCCTACAAACCTCCACCTGTCACTTCTAACCGAAGTTGTACATCTCAACTATACCCTCAAAATTGGTCAGAAGTGGCACCATGTGGTTCTATCGGCCCTTGGTGCTCTGCCTACCCCGTAAGGGATAAAGTGATTATATGTATGTATGTATGTTTTTTACGCTCCTGTAATAAACAGTATTTCAGTTCATTTGTATTAAAACGCATATTTCGAAGATTACCACTGAGCCACTGATCCTGCCGATTCTCACGGCTCCTACCGTTAGCACGCTCCTCAAACAGACGTGGTTTATCTATCTGTTCACACAAATGCCGCAATGAACTCGGCGCTGTTATTAATCGTGCTTTGTGGTATTTATATGAAGTTTGATGGAGTGGCTTATTGTTTAATTGCGTCTAAAGTACGTGTTCTGTGGGTTAGCTCTACCTATATACAGGATGTAACAAAAGGAGTCTATTAAGAAAAAAGCTATGTAAATAGCCCACTAAAATTTCAGACTCGAAATCACATGTTTATTTCTCCAGATAGTTTGGAGATTTCCTAAGCAACTTTGGAATGTTCATGCAATCCTAAAAAATAAACATGTGATTTCGAGTCTCAAATTTTGAAAATAGGTTCTGTATAGTGGGCTCTTTACATAGTTTTTTGCCTAACATACCCTTTCTGTTACACCCTGTAGTTAAGGTAGGCCAGAGTTATCAGATATATGTAAATAGACACATTTATACGTATATATACGTTTTTTTATCATAATTTTACAGAACGTGATAATAATAATACGATAAACTGTATTATAAGAAGATTTAGCGGTAACTTTCAGAACACAAATAATTGATTCGATGGCCCGTCGCGTCGTCAAGGAAGTCTCAGTTCTATTAAAGTTTCCTAAAAGGAAATGAAAGGAAATCAGAGTTGCCTTCGGAGCCGCCTTTATCGTAAAATATGTAAGTTATAGGAATATTTCGTTGAAATCTTCGATACGCTTTACCGGAATCGACTTCGTGAACTTTAGTTTAGTTTTTCTTCGACTACTTATTGTAATATTCTTTGTGACTCGGTTTTATTAAAATTCCTCTTCCATTGTACTTCATCATGTAAGAGTCCATTATCTTAATAACAGTGGTCTATTTACATAAGAATAAATTAGATAAAAGACTATCTTAAATTTAGAATACGATGATTTTTGTCAAACGCATTTCATTCTCAAATTATAGAAGCTTTACGTAAAGCTGTCTAAATTTCTTCCTTTCACCAAATTTCCAATATCTGTTCAATAAAATGGCATAATGTAACACACCAACTGTTCAATAACAGACGTAATTCAACTCACACGTCACCACTTACACCCGATCTGCGTCGCAAATCCAAACAGACGTGTGATAATACCTCCATTTCGGAAAAAATAACATTTAATAATACCTCTAATCTCGAGAGGGGCGACCATTATTCTGTCACATACATACGACACGCGTTGTGCACATTTTAACAGAATAATATCTAACAAGCTCTCCGTTGTAACAATAATATTGGATATTGGGATGTTAGCGGAACGCATTGAAAGTGCATTGACATAAATTGTTGGGCACGTCAACTCGGATAAGTTTCCAATAGCAGTCCATTGTCAGGGTTGCAGGTTTTGTTCGGATTTGTATATTTTACGTTGACATGTTCTAACCCTTCGTTTTCAAAAACTTGTGCCTAATATGCTAATACTTGAATGATTTAATTTTAAGGCCGGTCCATATCATGGAGAAATAGTTAAGTAACGGTAATGAAATTTGAAGCACCTTTTCACTGATCTGATCATTTACATATGTCATCGTTATGGTCAACGTGGCCGATCTCCTTTATGATCCTGCAGTTGTGGCTACCCTATTTCGGTAACACAGACGTGTATCTACATAATATTGGTAAATTAATATGAAAATAAAATAAATAAAAAATCACACACTTCACAACACAACACGTATAAATAAATACATAGATAAGTTTAGAAACATCCATGACTCGGAAGTCTGACTCGATATTCATCATATCAATGTTTGCACCTACCGGGATTCGAACCCAGGACCTATGGCGTCGCAGGCAGGGTCACTACCAACTAAACCAGTCGGCCGTCGGCACATCATACTGCTACGAATAATATAACAGTAAAATAACTTAAATTGAACGACCCACCCTTCTTGTCACTATTTTTAGACTTGGGAACAGATTACTGCCTTCGTGTTCTTATTTAGACATGCCCTCCGGGCCAACAAAATGGCGAAGTGTTATATCAAGCTGGCACTTCTTGTTCAATTTCGGGGCGTCTCATAATCATATCCCTTCACGACATGTTTGTTTTCATGGTGCGTGGGTCTGTAACATTATTTTTAGATTTATATCTTCACGTTGTATATATTATATATGTATGTACGTATTGCTGAAAAATACAGGAAACTTTATTTTTATATGTACTTCTTTTTCAGCTTATGTGAAAGTTTAGTTTGGTATTTATTTCCTTGAAATAAGATGATTATGTAGCTTATTTACTACAAGTACTTAATTGGCTAAAAACAATAGGGATGTTTACTATGGTTGAATTTTAATGACATTTTATGCTTATCAGAATAAATCATCAAAATCATACCTATCTGTATTACAATAATGTGTTAATAATATGTAAATTACAATTTGATTAACTATACAAATGGAGGTAGTAATAACCCTTCAAAGTTAAGTGGACAAGTCCATTTTTCAAATGTGAAATTAATTGAAAATTAGAATAACACATGTCCACCTGCATCATTTACAACAACTTTTGCTTTGTGACCATATTTATAACCGCAACATTTAAAATAGCCGCAGAACAAAAGTTCTTTTACGCGCACACAAGTTACTGAAAGAGTGACGTCATAATTGTAGTAGCCGTGTGTATGGAGCGTTTTTTAGCAAGTCTAAAATTGTGATTTTGAAATCGTTATATCCCGGAAAGTTTTCACGCTAGCGAAGGTTTTCTTTCGCAAATGTTTCTTTTATTTTATGATCTTTCGATATAAATACAAATAAAAAAATCGTAAACGACCCTATTGTGACCTATAATAGTAAAAATATGTAAAATCGATTTCCGTTTAACTTATATTATTTTAAAATAAAAACAAACGCATAAAATAACTAATGCTATCTACGTACAAACCAAATCAAATAATTACTCATGTAAGAAGTACGTCACAAAAGTACAATCTTCAAGCAATATCTTCCTATCTATTTACAGCCGCCGTGGCATCATCACGCATCGTGATTTTGGGAAGCTCTTCATTTCGCGACCCCTTGGCAGTTTTGAGCGTGTGTTTGATGGATCACGTGTTATGTTGAAGGTGCTGCTTTTCACACATTATGCGGTGGTACAGGTGTAAGATACCAGCGGGTAAAATACTAGACTCTTATTTGGTAGCGGCTTAAATTAAAACTTTGTTAATGTTAGATTCACTTCGAAAAGGGTGCGGTCTTCGGAGGCAGTGGATGTCATTGGGCAAGGCCTATGTTCAGCAGTGAACTTCGCATGATTATTATGCTGATGGAAGGTCAGATTATTTATATAGTTAAGTATTTTTTCGTGGCTGTGGAATGTCTTCTGTAATCCTGCATTTCTGACTACCCGATTTAGGATACACAGCCGAGTGTATATAATCGTGTTTTTTGTGACTATCAAATAATGTTTCATTTCTGAGATTAATTCCTCTTAAACTTAGATAATAACTTAGGTAGGTATATCATGTAAAGAACCACGTGAAGTATTTACTTTAGGTATGTACATCACTTAGTTATATGATATACTTTGTCGCCTTCCGCCACTCACTTAAACCAATTTACTCGTAAATATCGCATTTCTTTTCAGCTCAGAACTCAATTCATCATATCGACTACGAAGGTAGGCGTTTGCAAAAAACTTTTCAATATAAAATCGGATACGATCATGTGTTGCCTTCCCTTGAGATGAAATATATTAATTTTAGCCAACTTCATTGAAATTAATACATTTTTCCTTCAAAATATAGACTATTTTTATCTTATTTTCTCAGTAGGTACCGGTGTTTTGAGGTAAACTACCTATATACTGCAAGGTTTGGTTATTTTCGGGTGAAACTGCTCTTTGTAAATTATTTATACTATTTTAATTTATAATACTTACTAAACAATACAAAAATAATATTTTGTCATTCCACGAAATTATCATTCATTTTGAATTAAACTTATTGAATTCATTCCTTATTTTAAATTCTTTCACAGCTAAATTAAAACTACTATACACAGAGTGATTAAATTAAATATCTCCATCCAGTCAATATAATTAACGCATCAAATTAAAACAAAAAAATAGTTGAGAAATTATGAAAAACTTATTTTTTCGCCCAACGCCATGTCACCCCCAGGCGACGTCTTTCAAATTAGCCGGGGGTCCGAGAGGCTTTTCAAATATCAATTATGTCGTCGGGGCGGTCTCTCAGACCGTGATTAATTAATTAGGGCCTCAGCTGCAATTATGTCCTTTATACCTTCAGCCGAACCGCGTAACGGGAAGAGGCGAGGCCAATGAGAGATACCTTCAGCGAACTGCTGCCGTTTACTAAACAATATAAGTTTTTGAGGACGTTTAACATCGTTTTAGTAAGATTTGTTATCATTATTTAGGAAAAATTATATAACTCTTAATATAACTAGTGATATTTCTAAACGAATACCTATTACGATGTCAGAAAGATACAATACGATGAAGTTTACGTTAAATTTAACTTGACAAACGACACTTAAAGTCGATTCCTTTTAAGTTAACAACGAAAAATTACTGCTAATTGCTCATGTCATGAGCGTTATTTACAATTATGCTTATGGATAGTAAGAAATAGTAAACATTCCATTGTATAAAGTTCATTTTATTACGACTGTAAGTTATTTTCGTAAAACTAATGGTTTAGTAAAATTAACGATGATGAAATTGACTAGCGCTAAGCGCAGGGGACTATTCTAAAAGAAATAGTCCAACGTCCGTTTTCTTAGTGAAGTCCCTAGAGCATTTTTTATAAAACAAATAATGTTATATCTTTGACGTGCCATTTAATAATTTAGACTTACTGATATTATTAAACAAAAATAAAACTAGATGGTATTAAGTATATACTATTTATAAAAAACGCAAAAGTACAGTAATCAGTAATGTTAATATTTTAATATATATATTTTAAAAAATGTGCGATTTCTGCTGTTGCAAATTGGATGCTTAATATTTTATTTTTGTAACTAGTAGGTACCTACATAGATTCATCTGTATCATTCTGCGTGCCTGAACTATTTTGTTGCGTGCCAGGGGTGGCACGTGTGCCATTGGTTCGCCATCCCTGCCCTAGAGCATACTCTGTCCTAAATCATATTGTTATTTAACTAGCGCACGCCCGCTAATTCTTAGGCATGAAACATATCTTTACGCTACTTTATTTATTTAAATTTATTTAGCTCCTTATTTGATATTAATGCGAAAGTAACTCTGTCTGTCTGTCGCGCTTTCATAAAAAACTATGGAACCGGTTGAAAATATATTTTGGCTAGTCTAGTCTGAAAAAATACAGTCTACTTTTCATCCTGGAAATATATTTTTTCCCGGAATATTTCCACATTTTTTTCTCTGCAGCCCACGCAGGCGGAGCCGCAAACATCCACGAATACGAGTAGCATATTTATTATTCGATACGCTGTGTGTATGATTGCCGATTTTTATTGAAATCCCTTTGTACTTTTTCGTGAAGGAGTAACAAACATCTTTTCTATCAAAGAAATAAAATCGCGTCAAAAATGTGAACTACAAAATATTGTGTTGTAATATTTATGTAGCACTAAAGTACACCCTGTATAGTTTATGTAATAATGAGCACTCTTACTTACTACTATAATACCAGCTATAAAGGAGCAGAACAAACAAAGAATGGTCGTATCTGTTCTCTCATTTAATTGGTCCCCAGGTTTCAAAGATTTATGGTAAGTGCTCGTTGATATAAAGTTTTATATTTATTTATATCCTGCCATAGCAATAACCTACTTCCTGATACTGAATATAAATTAAATTGATCAAACTAATTGGAATGATCATTCTCAGTAAAGAATTTTCGTTATCTGTGCTTGAGTATTTATTTTATTACCTACCGTGGTTATGAGCTGTCTAGCGTGTAAAACTAGGATTAGTTGACGTCCGTCATTTACAGTCAATTTCAAAAACCGCTCTCGAGAGATTTTTTGCATATTTCAGATTACATGTTATATTGTTTTCGTACAAAATTTCAAATTAAGAATTTAAAAAATCTGTTAAACATTAAAAATTCTTTATGATATGTCTTGAAATTGGCCACTGAACTGTTTAAATGTCGTAAGAATCGACTAAGGATCTCGGGCATTCTCTCAGGCGATAAGCTGGCAACTTGCCACTGATCATTAACATCCTGTCTCCGCTATGCTCATCGTGGTTGTTTGATCTCCTTTATGACCCTGTAGTTCTGTCTACCTTCACCATTTACGAAATACAGCCATGTGTTTTATGTAGGTATGTATGTACGTCAGTGTTGGCTTTCATAATAATTTTAGTCTGTGTCCGGACAGCCTCTATTTGTCCAGACGATTCTTGATTTATTAATTAGTACGTTCGGGAACCCTTTGTGGTTTCGACGGCGGCGGGTTAATTGATACTTTTGCTTGATTTTGATATATAGGCAGCCATTATTATTAATTTAATAGGGTTGATCTGCAAACATGACGATTCGAGTTGTAAAATTTATTTGAATTTACTTACCTATATATTATTAGTTAAATTTATCTATGTTCCACAAGTAAAACATAATATAGATACAGAGAATAATAGGTAAAGAAATTTGATGTTAAAGTCAAATATTGTAATGTGATCATAAGCGTATCTAAATATTTAGAAGGCACCGAAGTCTGTTTATTAACATAATGTAACATAAACTTATGAGTTCGAAACCCATTATTTAATTATTTGTAGGTAAGCTATAGAAAAATATTCTCTTCCCGGGCATACTGTACAAGTCAGTAGAGGGATAAGAGGGTCTTGGTGTTTTGTAGGCGATGGGCTGACCACCTGTCACTACTAACCGAACTTGAACATCGCAACTATACTCTCAAAATTGGTCAGAAGTGGCACCATGTGGTTCTATCGACCCTTGGTGCTCTGCCTACCCCGTAAGGGATAAAGGCGTGATTATATGTATGTATGTATGTAAGCTATAGAAGTGTATACTTTAAAACAGTCCAATATTCAAATCGAGTTTAGTAGTCATCAGATAGCCTCTCCTATTACTATTGTCTATCTCGCTACTAATTATACATGGGCACAGTCTACCCCTATTATGAAATTCAGAATTATAGCCGGTCTCAATTTAAGTATATTTGGGATCACGGTCGACTGTATCCAGTTTTGTGGACCGTTCGACTGACATATCTATTTAAAATCTATATCCTGGCACATAACGAATATAGGCACCTATATTAGGCATACCTATAGTTCTGCCAAAAACCAATCTGCAATTAAACTGGATTAACAAATTATATATGAAACAATGTAATTATATTTCATTATATCTAGTAACTGCGCTCTATGAGTATGAAATTTAATTGTAGTATGTCTACTTGCAGAGCTAGACCTATTCCTATCCCTCGGTTATCTTACTAATACGATTATTATAATCGCGAAATTTTTTAAGTATGGATGGATGGATGTTTGTTACTCTTTCACGTAAAAACTGCTGGAGCGATTTTAATGAAATTTGGTATGAAGTTAGCTGACACCCTGGATTAACACATAGGCTTCTTTTTATCCCGGGAAAATATTTTTATACCGGATAATTTCGACATTTTGTTTTTTCTGCAGTCCAAGCGGACGAAGTCACGGGCGTCCACTAGTTATATCTATAAAATATAATAGCTTTAAAACATAATGTAAGGTATGTGTCTATATAAACATGAGGTATATAGATATTTATACATATATAGGTATACCTACCCATGGCTGTATTCCTAAAATGGGGTTCCCAAAACTGCAGGACCATGAACGAGATCCTGCAGCCACGTTTAACATATTGGGGTAGGTGAGGCTCTTCGCCTGACATAGACAGATATAGCATTTGTCAAATATGTCAATAAGTAGCTACATAATATATCGCACCACTTTACTGCGGCATTTGTAATGGATTAGCCATTTGTCTGATTACTAACATCAATAAATAAACTATATCATTGATTCATCAAACTTGGGGTCGAACCGCTCTCGGCACACTAATTACACCGGGCAAATAGTAAACAGACGGTGCATGTATAAATACTGGTGTATAGGGGCTCTTTTATACGGACAAATGAATGATCAAAAACACAAATGTAAATAAAAAGGATTTTTTTAGCTTAGGTTACATTAGTACTAAGGTTTGCCTATGACTTTATCCGCGTAAAGTTTAAAATTCCCGTTAGTTAGCCAGTGGGAATTTCATCGTAATTGGTAGAGTCGTTTTTCTGATTTCGTGATGTCACTAACTCAACCTTTCGCTTTTATACTATAGATAAAATTTGGTACTGATAATATTCAATTTACCAAAGGCTCATCATCAGCCTATTGCAGTCCACTGCTGGACGTAGGCCTCCCCCAGGGCACGCCACAAGACTGCCATGGGGGGTATTTGCCCATAGTCACCACGCTGGGCAGGCGGGTTGGTGACCGCAGTTTGTATTTTGGACTATGTTGTCAAACTTAATCGCTTCGTACGATACCCACGGGCAGACATGGGGTGGTACGAATTCTACTCTGCCGGCACCACGCGGACAATAATTCGATTATATAAGCTCGCACAATACGAGTATCATCAAAAGATACAAGGTAATTTGTTCACTGTAGAGTGCGTCGGCGGCATTTAATTATGAAAACACGGAATACTACCTTAAGGGCGATAACTCATTAGAACACCGATACTAACGCTAGTTTTCCAGTCCCTAGTTATTTCTGTTCTCTGGGGGTTTGGTGTGATTCCTTACTGAGTAACAGGTATTTTTGAATTTTCCTTTTTTTCTATAAGCTCACTAATATCATTATGTATAATAAATCTATCTCACACACAAAAATATCGCATCTAATCAGATTTTACCTGAACGATTAGTGTGCCTGGACGTCGATATTTTTAATTATGTAGGTGCCTTTTTTCTTATCTTCTATATCTATCTATCTATATATGTAATAAAAATGTAACGGATCGCTGTCTGTACATGAAAGATAAATGATAAAAAATATTATAGAAGACCTTTATCAACGCAATAGTACCCAAAACAATGATTTTTGGATTTTTTGTCTATTTGTCGGTTTGTTTGTTGGTTTGTCTGTGCGTTTGTGCACGCTAATCTCAGAAACGGCTGAACCGATTTCAATGCAGTTTTCAAGAATATATTGTGATAGGTCCCACTTAACACATAGGCTACTTTTTATCCCGTAAAAATGTTTTTATCCCGGATAATTTCGACATTTTGTTTTTTCTGTAGTCCACGCGGACGGAGTCGCGGGCGTCCACTAGTTTTTTAATACAATTTTATGCCTACATCCATTTTGAAATAATTAATGTCCTCTATGACTAAGGTAAGCTCACAAGCTCATGGTAAGGCCACCTTTGTACTTTTATTATAACCCAAGATACTTGACTACGATTCTATGGTATCTTAGTGAGGTGTACCCAAAGACGGAATTAAAGTTCAAAGGAAGGAGCCCGTGTTAGGCAATAAATGCAAACTGACAAAATGTTAACTCGCCATGAATTATGAGCTATACTCCTGCATCAAAGATTATGTTGTAGAAGAAATGACAAAAACAATTTATACCAAAACAGTTATGTAGTGCATTAATTTACACGTGCTTTAATGAGATTTCATCCAGTAAACTACTTGGTTATAATTCTTGGTATTAAGTTTTCCCGTACATTGTATCTAAAATAAACTTTAGTCTTTAATAGGCCACTACAACAAAATTGACTTAAAATTAACTTCATTGATTGATTATTTCATAACTTGTTGTGGTTGTTACAGTCAATGCAAGTGAGTTATTTTAAAAGGATATAGGTATAGTACCTGTAACAACATTATGATATTTTCTTATTTTCTCAAACTTAAAATCAATGCGTAAACTATAAAGTTAGGTACCTACTCTCATTGTCAGAATAAAGTATCGACATTGCAGTAACTATTCTTTGAGCCCACCCCGGGGGAAATTAAAGTGTCTTGCTGCAACTTTAAGACGCACAGGTACGCGTCGCCGCACCGGCGAACGGAATACAAAATTCAATTTACCTACAGTCTTCAAAATATGCAATTTTCCAACAATTGATTCTAAATTAAACGGCGAGTCCGGTTATGGTTAATGGTGAAATAATAATAATGGTCCTGTGGTGATGCGCAGCTTTACTAGAATACATCAGCTGCATCTCTTTTCATGTAAGTCTTAAGAGTCGACTATACAGGATGATTTTTGGTCTAACGTTCCCGAAAACTACGGAATCTCCTCATCATCACGATCATTTTTCTCCATGGAAGCATACCTGGGAAATGTCTGGTTTCCAAAATATTAGGGTCCAAACTTGAGTAAATCGACTGCGTTTTTCTGCATAAATGCACATTGACGCGTGTATCAAGATTTTTCAAAAACTAGCATAAACACTGAGCACTAAAAATTTCGCCCGATCTAGTAATAAAAAAAAATACATCGTTTCCCAGCATTTTTTTGGCATAAACTTACTTTATCTGATGTATAGAGTACGTACCCTTCGTTAAGGGTAACAACGAAAAAACACCCTGTATATTATTTTTACATAGCTTTTGTATCTTCATTTCTCCTTTCCTATGTATACCTAAATACAGTTTACATAGGCTTCAATACGCAATGGCTGTCATAGCCTATCAAGCTGAAACCGTGTCACTCACAAATTACTCGAGTGGAAATTTCAGTATTCCGAGAAGCTTACTGTATATAGATTATGCGTATATCATAACCATAAACTATAGGTAACATGGAGGTATCACTGTGATACCTCTGGTGAAAATGTCTTTCACTGGTGCTAGTTACTAAGCCATAAATGCCCCAATTAGGTATGGGCAATAACGTTATTTTTAAAACGCGTTAGCCAAAAGGTCGATGAGTGCAGCTGTCCGTAGCACATGCTACGAACTACGGGCTTACTACTACGATAGGAGCGTTTGAACTGTGCTTGCTTAGAATAATGATTCGCTCCGCTTCGCTCGAAGACTTCTATCATTAATCTAAGTGTGTTTGCTCATATTATTATATAGTGCACCGTAGCTCTTCGAGGTCTTCTATTAAAATATTATGTAGTGTATTATTGGATAAATGAGTTAATAATTTAACGAACATTAAAAATCTACTAATCAAGAATATTCTACTTCAAATGACCTCAAAATAAATTTACTTTGCTGAATCGTAGAAGTTACCCTATTTTTCCTGCACTTTATTTTGTGAAGTAACTTACACCCTGTATTAACATCATTCAAAACAGTCTTCATGAGCATTAGGTGATTGATCTCAAAGAGCCTTTTAATCACCTCTATAAGTATAGGTTTAAGAAAATACGTAAATCAAATAGTCTTAATATAAAGCTTTGTGTTGCCAATCAAATGGAAACAAAAAGTAATATGTTTTCGTAATATAGGTATTTTCGTATCTAGAAATATATTTAAAATATCTTAACATCCATTCGTTATTTTTATTTTAAAGTTTTTAAGAAGTTGCAAAGTAATGTTTTGATTATTTAATGAGTTATAAAAGTTCACACATGTTTGTTTTTATTACTTGAGCTAAAAGCGTTTATTAATTCTATAGTATAAGTTTTCCTTTAGAAAGATAAATATAGAAGTTCTATTCTAGTAAAATTATATAATTTTAATTCGGATTAAAAGAGAAAAGTTTGCATCTTGTGGTACCCGACCACGAAAGCTCAAATTAAATTATTATCGGGGTCACAAACTACTGCCATCTAAATTTCATGAAATAAATGTCCCAAAAAATAAAAGAAATTAAAACCTACTTGGAAGCATTCCAAAATGTCGGCTGCGCAGTTAACGTTGTAAATAATGGACTATCTTCAAGTGAATTAATATTATTTATTGTGCTTGTAACTCTGGTAATGTCTTGTTTGTTATAACTACATACTTGTATTTGCCGAATATTTTAAGATAAATAGGTTTAACATACAATTGGTATGGAACGCTAATACATCGGAAATGGATTTCATTAACGTCTAACCAAATATAAGTGTACTTGTCTATCTTAACTGTCACTTACACTCTGTATAATAAAGCAGCACCATAATAAATTTCATTAAAAAAACACTTTCATATTATCAGCAAAGTGAAGAAACAAAAAACATCGAAGTAATCTAGCGAAAAAATGTATTGCGTCTCACTCGTCTCTGGTGCGAACAATTATTTCCCCTGAGTCGCGGTACGTATATGCTGAGTCAGGATAGTGACATGTGCTATTTGTCGACATGCCCTCTGAAACAAGAAAAAGTAATGAAGAAAACTTTCAGTTACATAGCCTGGTTTAGGAATTAAAAAAGTAAAAGACAATGGAGCTTTTACGCTTTTCTTTTTGAGAAAAAATATAAGTAGGCATTATTAATTATATAAAATGGCTATCTATGCGCTCCAGGGTATCCAGGGCTAACACACCAGAGTTAAAGACGGAATAGGGCAGGATCATGGAGGAAGAAACGTGTGGTCGTAGTTCTATGGCCGCCAGTGCGTACTTCACTACACACTGGTTCTACCTAGTTCTACCGTTTTGACGATCACCCTCGTAACGGCAGCACATCATGAAGAAAAGTTATACTACCTCCTCTTTGTACCTCCTTCACTAGTTGTACATATATTATAGGTATATATAACACGGCTGTGTTCACAAAATTGAGTAGTCAAAAACGGGTACAGGATCAAGAGATCCTAGTGCTACGATTATAACTAGCTAATTATCACTATAATATATATAGCATAACGCAGCATATTTGCTGGCGAAGATAATGATATAAACAAAATATATTGTTATATAGGATCCAAATCTGTATCTATTTCTAACATAATACGTCAATTATCCTCACTGAAGTATTGATCTCAAGAGACTAGAAGATATTTCAGTAGTGCCATTATTTAAGGCGTGGTCAGAGAGCGTATTTAACACGCGATATGGTGTGGCGTTTTACGCTATAACGTCGCGTTTTTCAGTATGACAAGATTGTCAAAAACCAATGCAACGAGTAGTAATAACGCTGTGGCAGAGCGAAGCTACTCCTGTGGTCTATGTGACCGGTATAGTCTGGTTTCGTACTACAACGTGACACTTTAACGCGGTTTAAGGCTAAAGCGTTAACACGCCCCACCGCGCATTAAATATGCCCCTTGTTTGACCAGGGGGACGATTCCACAAAAATTTCAAGTCAAAACTCAGCTACTAATGAACCGCTATCGAAACGCGGTTCGAAGCAATATATCTAATATAATTACTACTTGAGCATTAGAACTCAGCGGACGCGAACATGACAGTATAAAACAAATATCCTAATATTGTCCGTCACCGTACCGTGCAGCGGTTACGTTTCGCATTCGCAGCTCGAGACATTAAGGGAATTGGCGGGCTGCCATTTATACCCCAGTCTGTATCTGTCCATATTCATTTGGACAAAACAACTGCCCTCATTACCTAATGCCCAGATCTGGAATGACCCAGTCGCAATCTATAACTAGAAATAGAAGAACAATTAAACCCTCCTGTCCGTTGCCCGAAGCGAAACGAACGGTCTAACTATTGGCCATTAGCGATAATTTGACATCATGAGGAATATTTAATACTAAATTGTAACACTACTTTAGCTTACTACACAATATGACCAGTATATTAATTACGTCATATAATTATGACCCGGTAGCTCAATAGTTAGAGCACTAGCACGGATGCAGAGGTCGTGGGTTCGATTCCCTCTTGGATGAAGAATTTTTTTCAATTTCTTTATTAATAATTTTATAGTATATTAATTCTAAACATTTATTTAACTACCTAGAACTTAAATAAAGGAATTAACTTAATGATAACATTGTTTTCTAATGTTATTTCAATCATAATCAAAACGAAGCTCATATATAAAACAAATCAATTCATATTATACAAACAAAATAATAAAATTTTACCTCTTTAAATATTAATATAGAAAATATATCGATAATATTTAGCTGGCATCTCAATAAATTAAGTAAAGCAAGGACAGTATGCACCTATATAGCTGTTAAAAGTTTAAATACCAATACAAAAGTATCAGATTTGCCATCAAATTCAGAAGAGCTGCTAAAATTGCTGTTGCTCCCTATCTGATGGGTATCCCAAAACATTCCTGATCTAGATCTAATCTGTGTACGCGTCGATTTTCATTACGTAGTGGCCGCTTTTGCAGGCCCCTACACCGACTCCAATTTATATTTAAATCCTACTTTTCTGATCGAAAAAGTTTTAGCGTCTGTTTTTTACGGTTCGGTAGCAAAAAAGACACATAGTTTTTCTATTGCCATCTGCCTGTCGCGTTCGATCGACTGTCTGTCTGTCTGTCTGTTTTATCATGGATACTAAGCAACGGCATATTAATACACATATATTATTAAATATAGAAACACGAACTCGGATACAAATATAATGGTATTAATGGTTTCAATGTACCCTTTGTTTATCTGTACCAGAATTCCCAGGAAGGATCCCGTAGGTTATCAGGGTCACTAGCAACCAAATTCTAAAATGTAGCTCATGTATTATTTGTTTGCTACAACTCTACATGTACTTGGCAAAATGCAGAGAAACTTAAATAATTATTGCCATTTAAATAGAAAGGCGTTAAAAATATATAATATAAAAAATGCCAGTAAGTTATCAATAATTTTTACGCGCCATTTAAACTAGACAAGTGAAATATTATTTAAGTAAACAATAAAAATATCAACAAAGTCAAACTTCAAGTCAAACGTCAAGTCTTCTCAAAGCAATTTTAAAAAATTGGCTCATTTCCAATTCACTTTGTAGCTCCGCTGCTTGGAGATCATAGATAAATAAAGAGTACACAACCTAGTGATTGTCAGAGCCAGCTGACACATCTTAAAGGGAATGAAGCTGCTTTTGGTAAAAAAAAAATCATACAAGGGTAATTTCATAAAAATACGAAAGTCCTGTCAAAAAATTCAATTTACGTTTTTCAATTTCAATCATTGAAATGTTGCCGCCAAAGATGTTACAATACTAGTCCGGTACCCATAAATAGACAGTGCACGGCCGACAAAAACTCTCGCTCAAAAACAGAGCCCAAGTCAATTATTCTTCCATTTAATTTCAACATGCGAATGTGAAAAGAAAAAGGATGTTTCGGCATGCAGAAATTGATCAAATGAATTTGAACAATGGTATTTATAGGTATTTCAATATAAATATTTTTTTATTGCCAGCCTTCTAGTTTGACTACCATTTCCCTGGTACCAAACTCTATATTCAAATTAAAGAGAAACATGCCGAATATGCACAACATCCCGTCTGCAACATTACTTTGATTCAGTTACATTTTGGCGAATAGTTTTCTATAAAAGTTTCACCCTTGGGCCTAGGGCAAACTTGCTAAAAGTTATTACTCAGGTAAATATACTTCCAGAAAAATCCCTCGTATGCCAGTTACAAAACTTGACCGCTTATAAATTTTGTGGAAAACTGTTTTCTTTTCTTACGAGGAAAGGCGGCGAAGTTATTTTTGTTATTCGTAGTAAAATTATTTTTAATTCATACGGGATTTTTTTGTTCTTGTGTGCTTTGGCTTACATGAGTCACGTAGGTATATTCAACTTACATTCGAACGTGAATATTTTACGTTAAAATTTGTCAGTTTCTCTACTCCAGTGGACAGACAGCATTATTACTGTGCCCGACGCAATAGTGGCCATTTATAAAAATTCAATAAATTTTACAGCCTACGTTGTTTGAATTATTTTGTGATGGTACGTAAATTTCTAAAAAAAAGTGCCCTACTAGTCCAATTGAAGTGTGTGTGGGTAAGAACGACTACAAAATGTCGCAGTACAATAATTCCACAAGCCATAAAAACGTGGGAGGAAAAACGCGGCTAAATGGGAACGACTTAGAATTTACAGTTAATACGTGCCCCAATACGGAACGATGTGATAAAACGGACCGCATTTTGGCTTTACCGCCGAATATACTGTAAAATATTGCAGGTTTTAAAAGTATTTTTCATATACAGGCTGTTTTTTCGTTGCCACCCTTAACGAAGGGTACGTACTCTATACATCAAATAAAGTAAGTTTATGCCAAAAAAATTCCGAGAAACGATGTAAATTTTTTAAAATATTCTTTTTAATTACTTTATCGGGCGAAATATATAGTGTCCAGTGTTTATGCAAGTTTTTTCATACACAGATATTAATTATTTCTCGTGAAAAAATCTTGCTACACGCGTTAATGTCGAGCACACCGGATGCGTGTGAGTGCACGTAAGCGTAGACGTATACGTACCTCTGAGTTGTAATGTATGGAACTGTATAGGCACGGGCAGACCGGATGCGTATGCGTAGACGTAAGCATAGACGTCAAGCGGTGACAGTTCTATACATTAAACTGAGAGGTACGTGTACGTCTACGCTTACGTGCACGCATACGCATCCGGTGTGCTCGAGCCTTTAATGGAGAAATGCTCACATGATTCTAAAGCAAAAACCACTGAAAATTTTTACAGAAAATTCTGAAATCTTCCGACTTTTAGTGTACTTTTGGTACGTTTGATTTATGGATTCGGAGTGTCTACCAAATAATTAATTTTCCCTGCCGTTTCGGGGCTTCACTTAAAACACATAGGCTGCGTTTCGTTCCATGCATGTCGTAGGTAATCAGTAGGCTCATTCGTAATCCTGTAGTTCAGGCCATCTCATTTTGTAAACCAGCCGTATGTACAGGATGATTTTTGGTCGTCAACGTTCCCGAAAACTACGGAATCTCCTCATCATCACGATCATTTTTCTCCATGGAAGCATACCTGGGAAGTGTCTGGTTTCCAAAATATTAGGGTCCAAAGTTGAGTAAATAGACTGCGTTTTTCTGCATAAAGGCACATAGACGCGCGTAGCAGGATTTTTTCACGAAAAATAATTAATACCTGTCTATAAAAAAACTAACATAAACACTAGACACTATAAATTTCGCACGATCAAGGAATAAAAAAAAATAAAAAAAATTTCCCAGCATTTTTTTTGGCATAAACTTACTTTATTTCATGTATAGAATACGTACCCTTCGTTAAAGGTGGCCACAAAAAAACATCCTGTATAGCTGAAAACTTGTAGGTAAATGTTTTTTTAGCGTGATATATATCAAAAATTAATCACATCTTTTTATTAAATTTGGTGTATTCTTCTATGCTGCTGGGAGTGGAAAAAAACGTATAATACTACAGGTGCTTCTCTTCCCGGGCATACTGTACAAGTCAGTAGAGAGACAAGAGATCCTTGGTGTTTTGAAAGCGATGAGCTGACCACTTGTCACTACTAACCGAACTTGTACATCTCAACTATACCTTCAAAATTGGTTAGAAGTGGCACCATGTGGTTCTATCGGCCCTTGGTGCTCTGGCTACCCCGTAAGGAATAAAGGCGTGATTATAAATGTATGTATGTATGTATGATTTATTAAACTTACATTAATCCTAAAGCACTTTGAAGCTAATTTCAGAAATAAGTGACTGCTCTAACCGTACATACTCGTAGCATAAGCCAATCCATTAATAATTGCACGCTATGTAACAGAAGTGAGCCCGATAGGGGGCAGCCAAGCGTATGGATCCGGCCGTGCATTAGGAATATTGCAGATATTTTGTACCAAATTTTTTATTTAAAAAAAATGGGAATTTGAAAAGCGGTAGGTTTATGTCTTACCTACTATATGGGCCTTAGTATACCAAAGTAGGTGTCTTTTGCAAATTTCTTCTACTAGTCCTTTTTTACCTACCTAATATGATTGAATAAAATTTAATAATGGATCCCATACATACTACCAACGCAAATCGTAAATACAAAGTCATCTCATCATCATCATCATCATCATCAGCCTATTGCAGTCCACTGCTGGACGTAGACCTCCCCCAGGGCGCGCCCTATATAAAGTCATCTAGTAGTACTTAATTAATTTATTAAAATGGTTTCTTTATTTAAATTGCCCAATTTGTTCAGAAATTGAATCAATTCACTCAATACTACCTAACCAATTCAATATACGAAAATATAAAATTCATTTGTTACCCCGACACAAAAGTTTGAATAAAACGCTATGCAAACATAGCAAGCCAACAATTAGTTTTAATTGCATTCTGAATAAAAAAACAAAAAGGTTTATTCGCATCATAAACAAATCTGCGTTTCCTAACTTAATCATAATACACTCCCCGCAGGCCAGCGAATGTGAAAATTCTTATTTGCTTCGAAAAACTTTAATTTAAACTTTGTTACAGCAGGCATTCCTAGGCAGTATCCGTGCGAGAAAACTCCACTTCCTTATAAGCTTATTTTCTTTACGAAAGCGCAGACGAACCATTAATTTGACGACTAGTTTGGTCTGGACCTATTCCTTGGTTTATAACAAACCCTAGGGCAAGTATTGTGTGAAGAAATGCAGCATACACGACATTTCATTAATACATAATTGTATGCGTATAAATTAAAAAATATACATGTATAAACAATATATTATATAGCGTAAGAGAAATTTGTACCCAGTGGTTTATCTCTCATAGAGATTTTTTCAAACAGACACATAAAAAGTAAGATTTTTCTTGAAATACACTTTGTACTATTGTTTATTTATCTATACCTATTAACATTATTTCATTAAGTTTTATTTCCATTTACTTTTGTTTCAGGTCTGGACGGAAGTTTCTGGCATCTCCACCCCTTAAAATGCGCTAGTAAGCATTTAATTTTTATTCTAATTGAACGCCCGCGGCTTTGTCCGTGTAGATTAGAAAAAAAATATTGTATTAAGATATAACATACACCATATTTTAAGTTAGAACTTCCAGTATACAAAGGTGAAAACCGCATTTGATTTGATAAAATTAAATTAACATACAAACAGATAAATTTAACAGTTACAGGTTTATTATATTTATATAATAGGGTGGTGAATCCTTGGAACAAACTGCCAGAAGAAGTGGTTTCGGCACCAAGTGTCAATAATTTTAAAAACAAACTGGACAAACACATTAAAGAACATAGAAAAACCTAACAAGGGAACATTCAGATACAGGCAAAATCAGTTGCCTCAACTGCCTGCCTGTTTACATATATAATAATAATAATAATATTTTATGAATAGGCATTTTTTGTATTCTATAGGTACATATATTTTCTAGATATTTACTGAAAAAGCTTACCCAATCGGCCGTTGGTAAATAATGGTTACGATAGTAAGTGGCACGTTTGCGCTAATGCTTAGAGAGACTCGAAAATTTTCTTTAGATTAGTTTCTCTTGTTGAGGAAAATAGAAAGGTATAAGGAATAATAAGTTCGCGTCTCCTCTTAAATTGGAACTCATTTCTTTTGTGCGATGCATTTATTTTTTGTGTTCCGGCTAACCACAGAGAAAATAGAGTTTGATTCCTTATATTCTTTGTCTACTAAAATGTCTGTCTTTGTTTCTCGGGTTTCTTGTTATAGGAGTTTTAACGAGATGCTTCTTTTTGAATACATTTTAATAACACTGGCTTTTTAGTTATATTTATAACATTTGTTTAGTTTGGGTTTTGAGAAAACACACAATATATATCTTATAAATAACTGTCGACCACTAGACATTACAGGCGAAATAGCTTTTCCTATTGATTTCATTATAAACCTACATGTGTTAAGGAAAATCGATTTGATATGACTCATGTCAATTCAAAACAATGCAATCTTTTAATTTACCTATATAATTAACATTTGTCTTCAAAATCCGCAACAAACCCAGTACAAAGCCCAGCTATTTGTAAATATTTGCATGCTAAAGGGCAATCCGGAGAAACAACGTCTGGTTACCCGAGACGTCTGTCTGGTTTATCAAAATAATCCCCATTTTATAATAAATAAATCTGTCTTTATATAATTTCATCGTTGGATGAACCCAAATAGTTTTGATCACTGCTACTTTTATTAACTTTTTTGGCGTCTAAATTGTAAATTCTTCAATATGGTCCTGGCTGGATGGATCGAGCTCTAACTTGTGGTGATTTTGCAGTAAAAGGTTAACGAAGCACTTGACGTTTAATATCAATCTAAATGATGATACGATGATGATACCATGCTACGATCTTCAAGGATATATTATAGATACTATTACGTATGTATATCACTCTATTCCCAAGCTCTAGATATATTTTTTAATTTAAATCCTTCTCTCTGACCTTAATTTTCTTTCTCATCTTTTGCTTGAAGGTAATTTTAAAATATTACCGCGTCTGGCTCATTCTGAAAGAAAACATTTCAATCTTTGTAGTTTATTCGCAATCTTACAAGAAGCGGGCACCGGCATCTTATGATATATCTCTAAGCAAAATTCCAAATTAGACAGACTTAAAATTATTACTTTAAATGTAAACTTCGAGCGAATAATGTAATTAGTTGTTGAGCAAAAGGTAGCGCGTTTCAGGATTAAGTTGGAAACATGGAGAAGATTCAATGATGAAATTACGTATGATGACGCTCCCTTGATGTAGCCTGCCGTATACACGTTATTTCAATTAGCAACTTATTTATCTGTGCGCGTTATGTTGCTCTGTAATTACTTGTATCGGCGCCTCATTTCATATATCATTCTCATTGTATATTTTATGTAAATTATTTACGTCTGGAAAAATTAGTCTTGATATATTATTCAATCAGCACAATATGATCCTCTTTATTTATTGTTTTAGGAAGATATGCAAGTCTAAAAAGCTCATTGAAATTTCTTGGAAGTTAGCCTATTAAATTTAGGCAGCCATAGTTATTAATATTCAAATATCCCATTTTGAAAACGAAAATATGAGGATAATTTACCCAAAAATAAATCGAGGCCCGAAGCTACACAAAGCAATTCAAATCAAAACCGCCAAGCGCTTGTTCCTCTGAAAAATTTAATTTTGTTGTACTTTTTGCTTGGTTTCTTTGTTTTTATTCGTAAATTTTCAGATTCGCAGTTTTCAATATGGCGCTAACTCAATTTGAGGTTTGCCCACATTTTCGCGGTTCATTGGATATAAAAAGGAAATAACGCTTTAAAAGGGATTGAGGAGCCCTTTTAGCGTTTTTGTCCAATTCCGACAAGATGGCCGCGAGTTCTACAAACATACGTTGAAAATTAGGTAGTTACCGTTTACTTTTAAATTATTTATGTGTTTAGTTTAAGTGCAAAATATAATACGAAATAAGTATTAGGTAGGTCAATTTCGCGACAAAATATATATTACTCGCTCTCTTTTGCTTTCAAACTTTCTAAAAGAGATGTTTTAGGAACAAATTACTTCTCTCAATACGAAATTAACTCTAGTCAGTTTTGGTTTTTCTTTAGAGTGCAGTCTAGTGCAATAGTACTTCCATAGATTTTACAGGGTGTAACAAAGGGGGGGCTATGAAAATAGCCTACATAAAGAACTTATCCACAAAATATGAAACTCTTGAAAATCACAAGTTTATTTTTCAAGATTGTATAGACATTCCCTTATTAGTAGATTAGGAATTTCTGAAAAAATAAAGATTCTCCACTTTTATGGAAACAGATTCTCTAAAATTGGCTATACTCATAGCTTTTGCGCTTAACAGGCCCCTTTTATTATACCCTAGATGAAATCACTATTCACTTTGTAAGTACCTGGCGGTTCCTTGATATGTGTGGTTATTTTCAACGCTGATAAATATATGCAAGTCACAGAAAGAACATTTTTAACCCAGACCGTAATAAATGAAGTGTAAATAGTAGGTACAAATCAATTGGAAAGGGATACGTACGAGTTTCGCAAAGTCATGGCGGTTGCCGCTAAAACCCAAATGATAGTCCAACATTGCTGGCTTAATCTTTATCGCTTTTAGACTATACATGGTGTAAGTGACAGCCGGGCGAATACTAAAAATGCTGATAACTGATAAGTTCCTACCATTAAATATTTTATGCCAGAAACACCATACTGTTAATATTTTTAGTATAGTAATTATTCTGACAACCATAATACGAATGTTGTGTTAGAGTTGATAGTTTATGATACATTTTTTTCAAGTTTTTTGGTTTAGCCATAACTAATATGTAAATTTTGATTCATATCTATATTTAACTATTTACCTGGAGGAGGCCTACGTCCAGCAGTGGACTGCACAATAGCTTGAAGAAGAAGAAGTACCTAACTAATAATATCTTGTACCTAAAGTACACTACTTTTCCTAATCAGGCCCAAACTATATGTACTTACCTTCCCATATTTTTTTGGGCATTATCTGTTGATTCACATTATGATCCTTAATATAAATTAAACCTATATATAGGTAGTATATTTTTAGATTTGCAAAAGATAACATCAGAAACGTTTGGATCCCAGGAAGAGATGATATATTATATTTTCTAGGTATTTTTACTACAAAAATACCGCATTCCGGGAAAGTTACGAATTTCAGATTTTCCTGGGGCATATTCATATTTTAATTACCAATGAATACGAAACTTACGCTTTTATATATTCTCTTTACCAATATTTACAATAAAAATATTCAAACGAAGCGCGCCCAGTCCGCGTGCGAATCAAGTTACGAAAATATTGTAGCAAAATTTTATTTAACGCAAGTAATTTAAGGTAATAAAAACTTTCATTTCAGACAACCATAAAAGGATTTATATCAACATTAACTATTATATTTACATTGATTGATTCTGAAAGTTTTTTTAAATAAGAGAAAATTACCTATCTACCTCGCAGTTTAGGTATTAAAAGGAATTATAGGAAGGATTAGGAACTATAGAATTGTAAAGTAAAGATGTGAATTTAAACATTTGCGAATGTCTTAATACGGATTTGTTGTAATACATGTAATCCAATATTGAACAATCATAATGAACATTTAATCATGGTGCCAAAGAAAAGAACCCACAAAATAAATAAAACCCCAAAATGGCCACGATGAAACAAATTCCTTTTCTGTAAAGGTTATGGCAAATACTTATGCGACAAACACGTCACAACGCTGTTGTGTTTATCTGGGATCGTAAACTGTAACAAAGGCAAATAGGAAACAGAATCGCCACGAAGACAATACCAGTAGGTGCGATTTTGCAAATGACCTGCTCAATATTCTGAAGGCAAACGCTTGCTCGTAACAACAGAACAAATTCCAAGACGGAGTATCGACAGCCCGGCCCTTAATGTAATTATCATAATGGCGGCCAATAAAAGAGGGCTTCGAATTCGTGACACAGCTTTAAAAAGTACTATCAAAGGTGCCCGGGGCGGAAAATGTCGCATCTTATTTAGCACCCCCCTCAAAGAGCGCACACTACCCTCGCCTAATCACATTACATACCATGAAAGAGCCCAAGATAAAAAAGGACGGAGAAAGATTTGCATGAAACGTCAAAGTTGATTATCGACAGCTTTTAAATATGTAGATTTAAATAAATCATTACGGACATTTCAAAATCTCTAGAGACTCAATTTGTCTGTTGAAGAAAATTTAATTTGGACATATTTTAGGAAAACACTCCGGATTCGGGAAGACATTTCAAATCAGATACCCTGTTTGATGTGCCACCCCAGCGTAATATTACACAATACGGGCAATTCTATTCGCATCTATGCAACTTAGTCTATCAGGCGTGAAGTCTTTTATATTTGCAGTCACGTGTCGACCACCGTCCAGGAAACCAACTGCCGTGAATGTGTTTGAGCGAATCTAATGCACTCAAAATCATGCGACAGAAACGAACGTCGCATGATCTCAGCGGAGGGTGCGATGCGAAACAATAGAGTGGAACGAAACGAAATTGGAGATACCGTATTATTTGCGGAAAAATCAATGGCGAAAGCTTCCGATATAACCATTGACAGGCACAGGAAGGAGGATCATTATTATTACTGTCCGCAGCGTTGAATAGGAGCGTGCCAACTGATTTCCGTGTATACGTTTCCTCTTTTTCGGCGATGTCTTTATGAAAGCAGTTATTTAGCTGTCAGCTTGTCACCCCCTTTTAATTTGTTTTATACGTGGTATAAAATTATGGCCGCTATTTCGGCAATTGCACCAAAATGTCCGGTTGTCGCCATGTCACTGACAGAACTAGGTCTCGTAGTTCCTATTTAACCTGTTTTAAATAAAATAAAGGTAAATGGAATTGGGAGAATACTCAGGAAAAGTTTTTAGTTATTACTTGTTAATAAAATATGTAAGCCGATTCATAACTACTGAAAATGTCAGAATAACATTTAAATTAGCTTGTAAACTTATTTGGCGATATTATTATAATAATACCTAATTAATAATAACTCCAAATCTGAAAGTTTTAAAATTATTAAGTACATTATTATTTATAACCTTATTATTTTTATCATTTCTCAAGTATGTTATAACCTGGGTCTCAACTGAGTATTTATATTGTTAAATCAGAAATAAATCAAAATACAGAAGACGTTCCAGACAACTTTGTTAAATGGATGATGAAATCGACTTTGACAAAACTACAAAGGAAAACAAAGATCGAGCCCCTTTTCATATTATTGAAGTGACACAACTAAACGGATCCCTATGGGGGAAATCTTGTTTTATTTGGCACGTTACTTACCTCTATAGTTTTGACAGGTAGAGTGCTTTTCGGTAATTTTAAGTTTTTCTGCTTTTCTTTAAAAATTCAAAAGGCTGAGAAAAACGCCAAACTTTTTTATATAAAATTTTATACGTATTATAAAAACTTATGTAACACTTTCCGTATTCATATTTTTTGGAAAACATTATGTATGACTTTGGAATATACACATCCATTACATAACACAATTAAATCAATATTACAAATGACACAAACAAACACAATACTTACGAATATGTTACCCTCGATGTCAAATACAGACGGTTCTGGAATAGTCGATACTGCAAAATGCATGAACATAAAGTCTGAGAAAAACGCCAAACTTTTTTATATAAAATTTTATACGTATTATAAAAACTTATGTAACACTTTCCGTATTCATATTTTTTGGAAAACATTATGTATGACTTTGGAATATACACATCCATTACATAACACAATTAAATCAATATTACAAATGACACAAACAAACACAATACTTACGAATATGTTACCCTCGATGTCAAATACAGACGGTTCTGGAATAGTCGATACTGCAAAATGCATGAACATAATCACTGTAGGTGCCTATCTAAATAGATGCTGCGGTCAATATATTGAATTATGGATGCCAATGACAATCAATTCCTATTGACAATAGATACGAGTATATATCGACAGTAAAAAGGCAAGAACGCTAAAACATCACCTTTTTATAGATGCAATCGACGTAGTCTTTTTCTATGAGCTGATTAGTCTCTTTTTAGCGTGCTTTAGCGTTTTATCTTTGCACTGTCATTATATAATATAGTCACGCCCATAATCGCCAAAATGTGTGGTGAGCAGAGGTGTGTACACATTCACTTTTCAGCTTTTTTAAACCCCTATTATTAAGCATGCCCTCTGTAAAAAAATATGTTGAACTCCGAAAAATAAAGGTTACTTTGAGTAAGTTCCAGAACTAAGATGATCCGCTATTTTCTTTTTCGTTTATATCTTTATCAGAATTTTCCTCATCAAACAAGTAGAATAACTTACCGTTACGCATCTAACGTCGACAAATTAATTAAGCTTATTGTGAACACCCACGTTGATTTGTCAGTTATACTTTAACTTCTTTCAATATAATTATTGATATACTTACATCTGCCTAAAGTCTCGTGAATCCCACTCTAAGAAATATCAGATTAAAAGCAATCGCTATTACTATCGAAGCTCGGAATACGAACTTTCGGCAAACATGTCCCCTCGCCCCCTACTGAATGTTTGATAACGACTGCAGATAGGTTTGAGTGCACCCGCATTTACTAATCTCGGTTAATTTCGGCCATTACTGTACCATAGATTAATGTTTTGATCACTCTTTTGTTATTTAAAAGTTTATTTAGTATATTACTTTGTTATCTATGTGTATGCAGCGTTGTGTATTGTCCGTTTGAATTTGCAAGGATTGCGTTTTATTTGTTATCACTTGCATCAATAATATAAGGGACCAGAATTGTACTCCGTTATATTTGATACTGAATTGAATATATTATAATATATGATTGCGTATCAGTAAAATCAAACCGAACCAAGTCTACTTGATATTAAAAGATCTAATAATAGTAAAATTATATTTACACTTATACTTATATGTAGGTATACATAGTGTCGAATTTGAAAATTTTATTATATGATGAGACTTAGTTGATTGATTTCAGATAGAAATTATAGCAATCAAATAAAATACAAAAGTTGTGTTAGATAACAAGAAATTTCATGTGATATTAACCGTATAACGAGCTAATTGTCCTGAAACAAATATTGCTTTTATCGCAGCATCACCAATCTGGTGAACACCCTCGCCCCTCGTTTTACAGTCACATTACGAGAGAAATATATGCAATTTATTACATTTACCAATTTACATACATTCTGTGAAGGACATGTTTCCCAAGTTAAACGTCGTTACTGTGCTAAAAGGATGTAAGGAGGGGTCTGAGAGGGGAAGGCAAATTGTGTTACTGGCACGTTTAGGTTGGTTGATTCCAAGTATTTTTTTAAGATTATGTGCGAGCACGCAGAACTTCTAGCCTAGAATTGACATCGAAAGTCTAAAATTAATAACTAAAGTTGCAACACAACTATATTTTATCCAGCAGGAAAGAGAACTGAGGTTTACATTACACATATCCTAATCTTCAAATTAAGTCTTGTTTGTCCATTAGCTAATCAAATAGAATATTTTTTTCTAAACGAAAAACTGACTTCCTCCCAAAACTCGAGCTTACTAAAGTAAAAATTTTAAAGGGAAAATATATATTGCGTTAAGCCGTGTACGACGTTTAGAAGACATAATATTGCCAGATTTATATGTCAGCAAATGATTAAATAAGCCACATGACAAAAGAGAGAAATGACTAGGCTTCGAAACTTTACGTCTGACAATATATAAGCAACAAATAATTACACTCCTTCTTCCCGCCCTGTTCCCAATCATTTGGGGTCGGTGTAATATGTAGGTACTCTTCTTTCATTCATCCTTATTATCTGTCATCTCGTTATTCTCATGTCTACCTCTTCCTCTATAACCATCTTACTTCGGACACGGCTTAACGCAACATATAATTACACGACTTAACACAATTATCTTCATCTTCATAAGCCTATTGCAGTCCACTACTGGACGTAGGCTTCCCTCTGCCATAGGGGGATTTTGTTACTAAAAAGTTCCACTATCTGTTTTTCGGCGGCTCCATCATCAGACCCTCGTTTCCTTTATATTATGTGTAGCTGACCAAAATTCTCTATAAAAATCTAAAAACGGACTACTCGTGCCTATTATATTTGAGGATATCCCTAGATTCCTTAGAGATTCCATCATCAGATGTTATTTTTATATGTAGGTGACCAGTAAAAGTGTAAAAACAGACTACATGTGCCTACAATATTCGAGGATTGCCCTCGATTTCTCCAAGATCCCATCATCAGATTCTGAAATCCTAAATAAAAAAAATTTAATCGGTTCATGAATGACGGAGTACTGAGGTAACACACATAAAAAAAAACCACAGACGAATTGATAACCTCTCTTTTTGAAGTCGGTTAAAAATATGCTCGCTTCAAATAGTTCAGTTTAAGACGAACGAAAAATATTACGATAATAATTTCAACACATGAGAAAATTGGATATATTCATAAAGTCTAAACTACAAGAAAGGTACACCCAAAAAGAAATAATTTTATTCGTCTTTTCACTCCCTGAAAGTTGATTAGTATGCTGAAGGATACTCAATTAGTGAATATAATTAGCATAGTAATTAAAGACCTTGTAAGGAGCTAAGAACAATTACGTTTTGTTGGGCCTTCCAATGAAATTAGTTCAAAACCTTGGGACAGGCTCGTCCTCGTGCCGTAATGACTGTAATGATATTACGAGGTATTCGGATACTGTATTGTGTTGCTATGCTTTTGTATGCGGTGTGGTCGGTCTTAGGTCTTACTAATAAGATCCGCCATTTTATGCTGATCTTACTCTAACTTTAAACTCAAGCTTATTACTTTACACAATTACTAACGCAATTATTACTTTACATCTCGGAGTATTATTCCGTCTTTACTCCACGTTTATTAATATTTATGGTTGGAAGATACCTACAGTAGATACAAACATACCTATAGTAGATTTCGTCACTTTTTCTTTGTGCCATTGTAGGTACATTTAATTTCTCCAGTGTACTGAGATTGTTATTTTTTTATTTATATATTTGTGTACAATAAAAAAATAGATTTAATGATTATAATCTCTTGTATAGTGCCAATATATTGGTTCTATGACTCCGTTTCTAAAAAAAGAGAATACGAACGTAGAACCCTATTTGATACGTAGCGTAACGTAGTTACGTTCACGTTATTGCAATTCATTTATATCTTAGAAGAGGAAATTCCTGTATGTTTCCAGCATATAAAATTTGATTACTTAACTCCATCCTCTCCCCAAGTTAAAATATTCCTCTATTAGTTGGATTATTTCACAAATGTACACACCGTGTTTGCATTAGCCCGACAAGCGGCCAGCGCTGCAGCGGCGGCGGGCGCGTGCCTTTGAAATTGAATTTTATGTTTTGTTAAGTAGTTTTTTTATTTATCTATCGACCAATCGCATTACTGGAAATCGAAATATATCTTATATTTTAAATTCCAAAATTGAATTTTGTATGAAATTAATTGAAGGTTAAGTGCCAGTTTAACTAGGTACTTAGTAAGACGTGCCAAATAACCTATCCTTAGACGAATCATTGAACCTATCTGGCACTTTTTTGGAAAGTAATTGTGTGGGTTATCTGTTAAAATAAGTGAACTTATCAGCAAGTGCTAAATCTGAGATGTGCAAAAAATCTCTCAAGATCAGTTAGCAGGGGTCTTAAATACAGGTATAAAGGTATAGTTATTGCAATATTAAACGCAATAAGCTCGCCTTTGCATTTGAAAATTTGTTGTACCATAAAGAATCTATCTAACTAGATTACCTACCTACGACTGTCTTTTCTTGGTTCTAAAAAAGTTATTCCAGTTAGCCTTGAAAGCGCCAAACCAATATTATAACATTGTAATTCTGAGTACCATATAAGGCCGGGGTCACTCCGAGAGGGTTTCCAGATCAGTCGTGCCTGTTGCCACCGTATCGGTACCTTACTCGCCCGATGCGATGTTTAACTACATCTTGATAAACTTTGCCTGGTATAAATGCTGGTTCTGTTATACCCGTAGAAATATTAATGCAATAAACATGAAAATAACTCTGTCCTTCCGTATATTAATTTAGCCTTAAACTTTGGTTGGTCTTGTTTAATTTGATGGCTTTGTAATATTAACCACCACTTTGCCTAATTGCAATAAAAAAATTATCTACATATACGTAGCTTTGCTTTTTAAAATGCAAACAGAAAGTCATTTAAAAATTTACCCGTAGATTAAAGTTTTGGTGCAAGGAGAGCCTGTTAGTGATCTGTGCATTGGTATAAAATTAAAGTGCTACTAAAGAATAAATAATATTGCAAAATAAATAAAGGTAGACTAGAAAGGAAAGGAGGCAGACAGAAACGGATGTTGGAAAATCTATCCTCTATATAATCTTTAATAGTAGACATATTACTTGATTGTAAATAAAGATAAAATGGAATGTAAACACAAATAATACGTGCAATGATCCAAAAAGTAAACCATGTCACACAAAATTTTGAAAACAGCTTACGCCATTTCATAGGAATTATAATATACTGGGAAATATATAGTACATAATATACTTTATATTATTAATTCCGGAAAAAGCAGAGAAAAATCAGAAAACAGTGTCTGGCATAAAATAGAACGTAGTGCGTTCAAAGGTTTCTAGATATTCAAATAATAGCTCTATCGTCCTACTTACAGAGGTTAACCTACCTAGAAACGTTCTTACAATAAATGATTATAAATCAATGGCATAATCGACTTAAAAGTTGTGAATCTTTCCTCTTAATCCTTTCTAGTAGTACATAGTAATATCCATAGAAAGATGACATATGGAAATCGTCCCAAAAATCATGGCTGCACTACAAGGAAGTACAAAGAAGATACTATAAACTAGCAACTGGTCACTGACCATTTGTTAATGGCTGTTGCTCTCCCTGCTATGGTAAACGTAGCTGGGGGATCTCCTTTATAATCCTGCAGTTCTAGCTACACCATTTCCGAAACACAAAACAGTCGTGTATATACCTATATGTATATGTATGTATTCCCATTTCGTGCAGAAAAAATAATAAAACAGTTTATTTCAATAAAATGTACATAAAAATTCAAATGGCAAAGGGAAATAATTCCTGGCGATCCTACTTCATGCTAAATTTATTAAGGGTCACACTCACGCCCCACATCCCTGTAAGTAACTGTTACGAAAAACGGAACGTTTAGATTCCGCCAGTGGAATCTGTCGCCATACATCACATGAACATAACTCGTCGTCCCCTATAAAAACTGAACTTTCCTCTATCCCTTCCAAGTACACTGGACGTCTGTTTCTTATTTCCCCAGGAATTGGAGCTGATTGTTTTTATTGCCCTCCTAAAGGGGCAACTTTCAACTTTGAATCTGAAACACGTGTAGGAAATTTCACTAGAACTATTGGTATTGGATACGTTAAAGTGAAAGTTTTTCTTAGTAGAGTGGATGCCTACGTTTATTATTTTAATATAGAGTGCGAGCACCGCATTATATTTGAATACTTCGTTTTGCTGAAATGGAAATATTTTCTATGATACGGAATCTAAATTAAGAGGTAGTGTCATTGTTAGGGCTTATCGTTTCCTTGGTCAGCTTTTCCTCCTTTTTCGTTTTCTTGCCTATGGTAAGGTCAAATCCAAATCCAGGTCATATGAAGAGTATTATTTAAATTATTAAAATATTCGATTTATTCTCCAAGTGGATCGTTACAGTGCAGATTTGGAATGATCAAAGACTCGATAGATTTATTACAAATTAAACGCGAGATGGCGATACCGTCGCAGTCCACGATTTCTCCTAATAGCAAACTACAATAATTTAGTGTTTTTGTCTTTTTTATAGAAGGATAAATAAGCTATTTTTATTATATGCTAGCTGTATATAGCAGCTAATCGATTCGCGTGAATTACCTGCAGGACAGTCATAATTTTCGATGAGAAGTAAGTTACGATTAATCTTTCCTATCCTCGAATAATCTATCTCTGACCGTACTTCAATTTTAACAATACGAGTATCCCCTATTAATATGAGTTTAGTTTGATGTTACTCATAATTAAAAGGGGTTTATTATTCTCATGGAGTAAAAAGAACTGTGGATTAGGCGGGTTAAAATGAGAAATATTTATGGAGGAGGTACTACTCCTCTTTTCAACGGATTCTTCCGATCCGCTATCTCACTTACCTACTGATATCACTATAGGTCTTTATGCGTATTGAATTAATTAACAAGCTATAGATCTTCAATAGATGAAACAACATAATTTCAGACATCCAATAATTTACCTACTCCAAGTAGGTATTCCTCAAACTTCACAAATTATAATCCTTACAATTTATCTCTTTATAGAGCCGTTTAGCGTCTCTATCGGGCCGAAATGAATTTATTACTCCAGATAGCGCCCTACCCGAGAAGGGATCATAACCATGATAAATTACAAGACAATCTATCGGAAAATCGGAACAATTTGCAAAAAGTAACATTCCATCACTCAAGCAGGGTCAGGGCCCTAAAATATTGATGAAACTTGACGCCGTTCTCTGACAGCGATTGTAATATAAATCCCTACGTATCCCGTATAATCTCGACCACAATTCGTCGCGCACACCCCTCTCATCTCCCCTTGAATCAGAGCATTCGTCGCATCACAGCTCAACAATAAAAAGAGGAATATTTATTCGTTATTTGTTGTCGGTTTGCATTAAAATAAAGCGGGCTATCTAGGACGGGGCACCCTCCCTGTTTTATCTAAGATCAGGATTGCATAAAATTCTCATCTCTCTTCAGAATGTGACATCGGGACAGACTAGATACGCATCTCATTTCGTCGCTTATTGTGACTAGTCAGTGATATTAGAAATGCCCATGTGAGTGCCAAAAGTTTGTTGACCGATACTTTTAGATACCATTGGACGCCCGCCCGTGACTCCGTCTACGCTATTAACATATCTGTGGTCTACGTGGCCTGCAACATTCAATTTCATCCAGTAGTTTTTGCGTGATGCGCGAATAAGCATACTACCGATAAACTCATACACACTTTAGGTTGGATTAGGTTTGTTTAGATTAGGTTACATTTGTTGAGTTGTATTGTAAAAATTAGTTCGTCGTCTGACGAAAGAAAGACTTGTAATTTTTTGCTAAGTCCCCTCCTGGTTGTAAATACTCACTGATATCACTAGCACACACTAGGTTTGTAACGTACGAGTAGTTTACCCATTAGATCGTGCTACACTGATATACATTCGACGTTAACGCGCTCTTGTATTGTACAATTTTTACCATCGCATTGCTTTAGCTAGATGTAAGTAATACGGAGGCTGATTTGTTGTGAGGAAAGATATATAGGTAGTATGAACAACAGAGGCAGATCACTAGTTTTGTAACATAATATTCACATATGTGATAATACCCACTGTTGTAGTACGGGAGCGTATTAATTGGCCTATTGCCTGAAGTAATAGCCCGTTGCCAGGTAACTGGAACCATTAGGGTGTAGTATGCACTGGATGCAGTATGTAACTTGGGTATATTAATTACTAGCGACTCAGTAACTTGCGTTATATAAACTCAGGCCAGCGCATGCCTATTATACCGTCGTCGGAAGGTAGACTTTCTATCAAAACATAAGATTACTGGAATAAAAAATAATGCATGATCAAACCATCATCAAAATGATGCTTCAAGACCATGGTCAAAACCATAAAATTATAGCATAACAGAAATATTTCCAAATCCCCAAAACCTTAATCAACTCATACCGCGGGATGAATTTATGGTACCGAAGAAGTATGTGGCATTGTACTTGTGGTTTGGTCAAGTTTATTTTTAAAATTGTTCACACTTGCTGCCAAGTTGACTTCCTCCGTTTATCTTGTTCTATTTCTCAGGAAACCTCCACTTACCCTGAAGCTATAGAAAGCTTTAGTGAAAGAATCTGAAATCTGGTTTGGTATTTTTAGATGCTCATCTTAACTAGACATTAAGAGAAATAATATATTTCTAGCTCTAGCAACTAGCAAGCTAACTTGAACAAGCCAGAACTGGATATAACATAGATAGTCTTTAGGTAACTATAGAGTAGGATGATAATGATAATAATTATAACTAAATATTAGATGGGTATTAGCGATGAGTTGTGTCAGAGTGTAATTTATTTGTGTCTATTTCTGTATATTGTTGTGTGCATGAATTGTAGGTATTCGCTCTGTTTCCATTAGTGGAGACCTGTTATTGGCCCACTGGTTCTATTTCTTGTACATTACTATTTTGTATCGCTGTTGGTCTTCTGAAAATTGTAAAATTAAATTAAATTAAAGGCTAATGGTCAATTGCTATACTTACTTGAGATAAATCTGCAGGTTATTTGATTTCAAATTTCAATATATATTCCAAATGTCAATATTTTAAAAAATCTTACATTTTAAGCTTAAGGTAAGTACAATAAATTTTATCAATCGAAGTTATAGGAATTTATTGGAACATCAAATAAGCGTTACCATAAAAAGTCGAAGCGTGCTCCTTTTATTGTAAGAGCACGTGTGTAGTCTTAATTCCGTAAAGTGCATACAATAATAGTGCACTGCACTATTCTAATGGTTACGAGTAGGAAGTAGTGTTGATGTGGTTTTCATTTGACTCTGTTTACCTTGTAACGTAAATTTTCATAGATAAAAAATTAAATGTTAAACTCAGATCCTGTAGGCTTCCTTCGTCTATTTCTTAACTTATTTGGTTACATACTTTTAACGTTTATAGTAGTTAGGTTTAGGAACTTGGGCGGAGACTGTTATTTTTAGTGCAGCAATGGCTCTATGGATATCATTGAGATTATAAAACATAGATAGCTTATTGAGATAAGTAAATAATTCTCATTAGTTTCATTTGATAGTAATTTTAGTCCTACTAATACTATTAATTCCACTAGTTCCATTCCAAAGTCGAATGGACTACTATCCAATGGAACTGAAGAGAAAATTATGTCCTTACCCAAAGTTCTTATTTCATTACTTTCACTTAGAATTTTATTTATACACGTAATTATTACTTGATAAAGAAATATGTACAAAACTACTCCGTTAAATCTAAAACTTCCACCATTTCCTCTACCTACACCATCATCTCACGGAAATTACTTTGTACCCTGAGGCGATGTCACATCCAGTCCTGAACACTCGCAGGCTACAGGGGAGCTATAATTATCAATTAAAGTTACGCAGTGCATTAAAGTAGTGTCGCCACGTCACGCCTCAGGTTAGCACGTGTCGCTTAATGTGTAACACCCCTAACTGAGAAAGCTTTGCTTTTAGATGGAATAAAAAGTCAGAAATAAAAAACGCTATACAGGAAATTTTGTTTTTTGTCCACCTTACAGAATATATAACACAAAAAACACCCGACTGCGTAAAAATTTTCACCCAGTGTCACTCTCACGATTTAGAGCGTATCAAAGAAATATACATATATACCTACATATAAATATACTCTCGGAAAACATAAGCCTCCTCCTGGCGCAGTCAGATAAAAACTCTTGTCTACTAAACTATGCAAACGTGACGTTGACGTTTAGAGGAAAGAAATAGTACTCGTATAAATTGGGTGACTTATAATAATAACAAATATTGAGTCATTCCTTATCGTCATGTAATATGAACATATACACACAGTTATGTTCCCGAAATGGGATAGAGCTGCCGCATCACAATGAAAATCCCACAGCCACGTTTAGCGCAGCAGGGACAGATGAAACTGTGAAATCTGTGTAAAATAAAGTATTTACAATTATCTATATATTTATGTACCGTTGCTTAGTACCTGCAATACAAGAGGATTAGGTATCTTAGTGTGGGACTAGGTATTGTAAGTGTTGTATGCCATATTTCTTTTGTGTGCAATAAGGAATAAGAATAGGTGTTGTTAATGTTTATCTTTTTTTGAATTATGTCTATTATTTTATATTCATAAAGCGTAGTCATTAGTCCTTATTCCTTTCCACTATTTAATTTGGCACTTCGTACAATTATACGTACACCATAAGAGTAGGTATAGTAGCATTCTGTAGAGAGGGGTCTAAAACTTACTTGGGGTGAGTTTCATTAACTTTTCCGATGAATACATGCATTTGCCTCCAATTTAAGCCATTGGTTGACAACATTTTGCCAATTTTATTTATAAGTAAAACGTTTTATCATAGCAATAACTTTTGATTGACAAACATTAATTTAATATCAAAGATTTAAGAGCAAATTTTTTCAGCAGTAAAACTTAAATTTAAATTTTATAGAACTCATGTGTAATTTTTTGATAAATATACTGAAAACGTAATAAAACGATTCAGACTCGTGTCAGAAACCTCGTGAGGTAGAATAACGTCAATATCATCTGAAGTCTAACTAATTACTTTCTCTATTTTAATATCGTGCAATCTTTTTGAGTAATTACATGATATTTGTAGAAGTCTGTTTAATCTAGAAATATTAATGGTTTTCCAAAACATTTTATATAAACGTTGAGTTAGATACGCAGTATCTTAATGTGCATTTTATAGCTATAAAATATTGGAAAAACTTGGAACGAACAAACTGTATATTTTTGTATTGGCTTATTTATTGTAAGATTAAATAACATTAACTTTTGTATCGTAAACAGTCTGGAAAACTGACGAAAACAAGAGCTTTTCTTGCTTATCTTTCATAAACAAACAAAAGGTTGACAATATCTGAATTAGGAGACAATTTCTAAATCGCAACAAGTCGGTACCGTTTATGTTACGGACTCATAATTGCATTAACTACGCGATGCATGTGGCGTAGGACAGTACTGTACAGGATGTTACAAAACTTAAAGCTTTGCGAATCATACATAGGTACATATTTACATAGGTATATATATATATATATATAGGCTATGTTTCTGATGGGGTAACCAAAACTGCGGGATTATAAAGGAGATTCCACAGCCACGTTTAGCAAAGCGGGGACAGATGTAAGTGATCAGTGACAAGTTGCTAGCTTATCGCCTGAGAGAATGCCCGAGTTCCTTAGTTGACTCTTACGACTTATAATATGAAATCGTCCCACATCAGCAAGAGCTTTGCAAATCAATTTGTTGCTTCTCCTTTGAAATACAACATTAATCTAAAATAGATATTACACACAAAGACGAATACTTATATGAAGACTATAGCGCCCACACACGTCTTCATTTCATCTGCGTAAACTGCGTAAATTCGCATTATTTTCATCATTTTGGACAAAGCATTTTATATATACCTTTAAATCGGTTTCCAGTTTTTTTTTAAGACGTAAACAGATATAATAAGTACATACTTTACTATACTTAGTCACTAAGAAATGTAAAAATTTACAAAAACTTAAGTTGATATTTTATTTTTTTATATTTACGAATGTAGTCTAAAACTACCTTTTAAAACATGCAATTTTTCAAACCGTATATAATATACCTAGACTTTGATAATGAATCGTCCTGTGAATATATTTTAAGGGTAGGTTCACCCTACCCGGCTGGTCGAGACAAATTGTCGCACCCCATGTTCGCATTATTGCCGATATTTAATTGTTTGCGTAATTTATTTCGCAAAGTACCTACAGTTCATTGCCAGATTGTGAGCGGTAATGAAATTGCTAAATACTGAGAAGCAAACAGAATGCTATTATTACTTTGGTGCCTAATCATAAGCACACTAAAAGAAAAAGAAAAAGATGCTGTCGATAGATATTATTATGTTGTAGTATATCATTTGTAGTACACTATAAGTATAATACATACTTTATTTTAACATGAGACTATGTAAGCGAAGAATTTAATTTAAGACTCTAGACAGCTCGTCTTCAATATCCATTTATTCATTTAGCCTGAATCATTTCATTTTCAAAAGAGAAAATTACGCATTACTGTTTACTAGACATTGATCAAAATATAATGCAATTACTTTTAGATAAATGTGAATATGACAATAAGATAATAATAAACTACTCTTACTTCCCGCGACTCCGTCCGAAACTAGCATATTTGTGTGCTTAGTTCCATGTGTGTTCCAGAAATAATACTGACTTACAAGTACCTCTTCAAATCTCTATGTAAATATGGCAAATCCCAGTGTCAGTCAATCTCAATTGTAAACTAAGATGACGAACCTTAATACAGTTAACTGATTGGTTAACTGTGTACATGTGCATTGGATACAAGTGGGTAGTCGACCATGACTAAACGTCAAATGCAAAGTGACGTCACAAACATGGCCGCCGACAGTTGCACATTCAGATTGTTAGTCACGCTCCGCGATGACATTCTTTATTTGCACTGTGTTTAATTGGATTAATGTTCAAAATGTCTAACGGTTTCATTTCGTCACATATTTATAATATTGACACCCCTTTTTGTAATTATTTTTATAATTCAAGCAAATTCTGTCTTTGTGATTGTACCCATTGCTTTGTTTAATTGCAAATCTTAAATACATGAATAATAGCTAATTAACCACCTATAAAGTGTTACACCATGCTAATCATCCGTTTACATCTATGTTACTGTATGTTACCCTTAAATAGTTTAATGGAACCCATAATAATATATTCTTTTATCTTTACAGCACAACGGCAGGTGGACCAAGACAATGTCGGAATGGTAGCCACCAAGGGGCACCCTGTAGACCGAGGGGCACACCACCCACCTATGGTCAGATTTCATGTGGAGAACTACGGGGCATCAGTAGCTTCGATTAACCTCGGAGTGAGGACAATGACATAGTGAAGAAAATGTCTTTATTCAGCGGTGGGTGCTAGAGGCTGTATGTATAGAGTGAGATATAACTCAAAGAACTTCCAAAGTAAGTAACCCTTCCCTAATATTCACCTCGTAAATTCTTGCGTAGGATTTCTAATAATAGAATTGCCTTCCATTCCTATCGATTCGTCCATTACGCTATATAATCATTCCGTGCTGCTTATCTTAATAAGTTTTTCTAGATATAGGCCGTTATCCGAATAAATGAATGAAAATAAACGATTAACTGTGTTAATTCCATTAAGGAATGATAAGTTTATCAAATGTTTGGCTAATATATTGATAATTTAATTAAAAGTTCATTTCGTCTTATAATATGCTGATTGTAATTTATTTAAAAACTATACTCGTATCTTCCATCAATAGAGTATGCGTCAAATTTAAATTAATTAGAGGAATTCGAAATGAAATATTTAGCAATCTTTTTTAAGGGGCATTTTCTAAAATAGTCTTTTATAGCGAAATTAATCTAAAGTCAGGCATATTTTCAAATATTTCTCAAAACGGACCTAGAATTATCTATTTATAAATGCTCGAATATTATGAACTAGTGACCTCGACATAATTTGTCTCTTACAAAGAGCTGTAAGCCTTACTTTGTTAAACTTTATAGGGACTTCATTTGATTCCAAGTTAAAGTAACTATCGACGCTGACAAGATCGGGAGTTGTAAAATTGACGATCTCTCGTTTTTCCCTCGATCTCAAGCCAAAGAGCAAGTTTCGGGAACTGCTTCGAATGGTAACCTATCAAAGGGTATAAAATAAAGTTTTCATGATATTGAAATCCTATAATAGTTTTATGATAATGTAAATCTTTCGTGTAATAAAAACTTTAACTGCCCATTTCTGGAGCCGTGTGTTTCAGGATTCATTTTGATTATCAGATAAAATCATTTTCACTCAATCAATCACTTTACATTCCTGGTTATAATATCTAAAAGACCTACTTAGTTGTTGATGTAGGAACTATACTCTTTTGTCGTTCCCGTAGGTACTTGTAGGTACATAAAATGTATTCACATTTAATTGGTCTAATCGCAGGGATAAGATGCACAAAAATATACTTATAAAGGCATATCATCTTTGCGGCATTTTTCCTCTCCTAGATACATACGTAATATCCAAGCAAAGCCATTATCAACTTGTAAATCCTTACGGGTGTCTATATGTAAACAATATTAGGTAGAATATAATTTCAAACCTCACAATAACGGTGATTGATCAATAAAACGTTCACTAGACCATCGTAATTTGCCAAACGAACGAGTTTTCCACAAAGAGGCTTCTATTCGACCCGAAAATATAGCTGAAAGGCTGAATTTAATTAATTTAATCTCGCCTCTAGTGCTCATGTAATACGGAGCACATTTGCAGCACATTATTTTAATGTTACCCTCATGGCATTGCTCTGTCTTGCTACCCTCTAACAGTTTTAATTCGCAAAAGTGCCCTATTCTGTTCGATACAAAAAATATCGAATGGAAAGTTAATGTAACGATTCTGTGTATCATTGCACTAAGTATTAAAGTTATTTTATTACATTAGTTAAATTATGTGTGCAATTTTGTGGCAAGGGTCCGAACTTAACTAAAACTGTTTAGGTTGAATGGTTTGTCTTGTCTCGATGTTTTCTGACTTCTCATTATGGGTCCACTTTAATACGCTAGCAACTTGCTTATTCGAGTTTATACATTTTACATCGTTACAAATAAACTAATAAAATCGTCAAGTTGTTTTATCGCTGACAATATAATAACAGTTTCTTTTGTTAAAATATTAAAGGAGATACATCCCTGATTTGGAAACAAATACCAAATTTATGGCTGCCCACCTCTATTCAAAATCTGGACCTTTCACTCTGTAGGCAGAAACACACAACACCGTGCGTTAAAAATATACAAAGTTACATTGCGTAGTTAACCATATATAAATGAAATCACTTTACAAAGAAAAAAATTCAACTAATGTTGCCTCTGACGCTATACCCTCCGATGATCCTCAAATCAGATAAATCATGATCGCGATCGGAAGAAACTACCTATAATAGTCATAACGAGAAAACAGGATCGGAGAATCTATACGTAATATATATAGGTACATACAACGGATATGAACACAAAGCTGGAACTCTGAAACGAAAAAATCGTCATTGTCGATGAAAAGTTTAGTGTACCTAATCCGCGAAATGTTCTACTGGCGAAGAAAGTTTCAGTAAACATCGTGGCACACGCTGTCATATAACGTTTTATGACTGCGTGTGCCACGACGGTTGACGTATAGTATAGTCTACTCTCTTCGAGCATAAAAAGTGCGTCCCCATTTACACCGTCTATTAGCATAGATATTAGCACTCCGTAACAAAATTTGCGAACATAAATTGATCAATACGCACCCCAACAAAACGGCATACTCTAATAATTTCATTATATTAATCAAACACCAGAATTCCACTGGAATCGTCCCTCGTAGTCAAATTGCTCCTCCACGCACAACGGAACGTCGACAACAAAGGGACACTGCATTTTTCACTGCCGCCCGTCCCAAAATAGATGTGAAACCGACTACGGCTGTACAATTGCTATGTAGACTTTGACGAGAATACATTACATAGACTAGACTATGTTTACTAAAGAAGACTACGAGAAAGAAAGAAAATGCCCTCATTTGTCATATAGGAAAAAATTGCTAAGAATATTGTATGAATTAAAAACGACAATTTATGCTCGAAACATTGTCATCGTTGCACCTTATTATGTGGTAGGTATATTACTTGCTCCAGCCCCCTTAGCATGACCATGCATCGTGGATATCGTATCGTACGTTGTCGTATCGTCTCTACAAAATTCAACATGGCGGCTATATTTATCGTATTTTGACAGGCTAAATGTCGATAAATCAGGTTATCATATCGTGTTTCGCAGGTCATGCTACTTGTGCAAAACCACTGATACGTACGACTCCTTTGATAGTCGCACTATTACTACTAGATGACATTAATTAGGCAAAGCAAGAGTGAGAGAATATTTTAACTTGCCCGTCTATCTAAATAATTTTCGTCGCAGTGTATACGTTTATTTAGTGTTCTTTTTATGCGACCCTAGTAGCTCCACAAGAAATGGGATGTTTTATGAAATTGTTTTTCCGGGACATTTAACCTACCTAATTATGTACTCGCTTGAACAGAGGACCAATTATCCTGGACATTTCTGTAGGCCTGTGACAAAGTGGTACGGTGAGAGGTGGACTACGTATTACCCCGAGCTTATAAGACAACTTGGACAAGTGGAAGTAATCTATGAGTTGTGCACAATTGTCAAGGGCTAATTTGTATCTTGTGTTTATGTCTTAGAGCTCCTCTGTGTGGTACTAATCCCGTGAAATGGATGAGACGTTTTGCGCAGTTGTAATTTCTTTTGAGAATTTTCCATATTGGCGCCCAACGTGGGACTCCCTGAACAGTAATTTTATATATATATATATATCTTTTATCTCAAAGCTATATCCATAAACTAAAGCTATATACGTACATATATATATATAACAAATACTATAGATTTACTTCTATTTCTCTGCTAACCCAAAAATAACTGGACAAGTCTGGATTTATTTATTTTATTTTATTTATTTCCCAAAATCCACAGCACTTTGACATATATGAGTACACAAAGACTTGACTTACTGCCATAATGGATTTGCATTATATAGTTATATAATTTTTCTAAGTCCACATGGTGCCGCGGGTGACAGCTATTATGATATATTTATCTTTACTATATTTCTCTTCACTACCAGTCTTTATACAAGACAAACCCTTAAATGCGTAATAGCACCTGTCATGTTAACATTACTGTCGTCTAGGCAATGTCTATTGCAATCATTACCATCACTTGAATAAATTGCCTTTATATCTAAGTCATACTTGTGATGGGCCATGCAGTCACGTATGTCCCTTTACTGGGGGAAATGAAATAATTTGTCTTAGAGGGGTGCATTTCATATTTATACAGGGTAGATGAGGGTGAACGAACTCAGGGATGAGGTTATACACACTGAAATGTGACTGCACAAATAAATTTGCAATGTATACACGACATTTTGCGCTACCACGTTAGATGTACAATTATATAAAAGCCGTATATCGTATGATGTGCGATACAATTTAATTTTGTGTACTCAAGGAATGTTTTAGTAAAAATGTTTACTCAAAGAATGCCCGCTTTTTAGGTTGGTACATGTTTGATTAGAACAAAAAAGAGAGCCGTTGTAACTTCAAACCAAATGCAATGAAATTATTGGCTATTTATAGAGATCAGCCCTATAATTATATAAAGAATCTGAACTATTTCATACATTAATTATAATCGTGTTATGTTATTTAAAAACAATTCCCAAGGTCTACGAAAATTCCTATATAGCGAACAAATTATTTCCTCGGCGAAATTATGTGAGAAAATCGCTGAGATTCAAAAAGAAAATGAGGACGTTTTCAGCTAAGACTTACAAATGAAACGTGTCCGTAATTTATGGTCCAATCTTACAGTGACATAAAATAAGACACACGTAAAAATTGCCAATTCCTCATAATAATGTCGGCTAAGGATCGCGAAGTATTATTTTTATGAAATATTTCATTAGAGGGCTGGAAATTGGTATTTTTATTAGGAAATAATATAATTTGAATTAATGTTGAGTGTAACAAGGCTGTTGGAGTAGAGACCATAAATGGAGTTAAGATTGACCCTGAAAAAACCTATAGTCTAGTATTGTATGGTCTGGAATGTCCTACAAAGACAGAGTAGACGTTCAAGTTTGTAGTGAAAAGGAGAACTAAATAAAGCACCGAATCTTTTTCGTTTCGAATGTAGGTGCTATGTGTGTCTAATGTACCTAGTATGTATACAATTTTGTAGGTCAAACTTTCTATTCATTTTTATATTCCTTTTTTATAATACCTAATGAACTAACAAAAGCTAAAAAAAACTGACCTGGATTAACTCTAACCTCAAAATATCTCTATCTTCTCAAGATAATAAAGTTACATAGCTTTAGGCACCCTTCAAAATTTTCTTAGCCATTAACCAACATGATATTGTTAACTGTCCGTTTGCATGCACGGACGGTCTCGATAAATCCTCATATCGATAGGACAGGACCAGAAACCCCTATCACAAATAATCGTTCCTAATTCTATTGGGATATAATTTTAATTATTAGAATTTACTCTGCTTCATCAACTTCTGAACTTCAAACTTGAATTTTTTCGTATTTTAATAACATCATGATAACCTTGATCTTACGAAATAGTCTTAAAATTAAAAGATAATCGCAGTAATGTATGGAACTGTATAGGCACGGGCAGGCCGGATGCGTATGCGTAGACGTAAGCATAGACGTCAAGCGACAGTTCCATACGTTAAACTCAGAGGTACGTGCACGTCTACGCTTACGTGCACACACACGCTACGGTCTACTCGAGCCTTCAAGCGGTGACAGTTATATACAATAAACTCAGAGGTACGTGTACGTCTACGCTTACGTGCACGCATACGCATCCGGTGTGCTCGAGCCTTTAATGTATGGAACTGTCACCGCTTGACGTCTATGCTAACGTCTACGCATATGCATCCGGTCTGCCCGTGCCTATACAGTTCCATTCATTACAACTCAGAGGTACGCGTACGTCTACGCTTACGTGCACGCACACGCATCCGGTCTGCTCGAGCCTTAAATCTTCATATCGATAGGACCAGAAACCCCTATCACAAATAATCGTACCTATTGGGATATAATTTTATTTATTAAAATTTACTCTGCTTCATCAACTTCTGGACTTCAAACTTGAATTTGTTCTTTCGTATTTTAATAACATCATATATCCTTGATCTTACAAAATAGTCTCAAAATTAAAAGATAATCGCAGTCAGAAAATCGCAGTCAAAATTAAAGCTTCTTACCTTTCTCAGTTAATTCAAATAAAAACATTTCAGCTTTAGGAAATAAGCATAGGTAATGCATGTTGATTAATATCAACGATGTTCTATACCACTACCAGACATTTCTAGTAGAAGTAATCTGCTTCTTCTCTTATTCATGTTAGTATTTAAACATTAAAAACGAGTCCTTTTGTGTTAAACGAATAAGTTTCTCAGTGAAGCAAACATTAGCCTGTAGTTCAGTACTTGCTCAGATAGAAGGTAAGTACAACAAGCATTTGTTTTTCCATTTGAAATTCACCTGCAAAAGTAGTTGAACAACAGAGATTCGAGTGTTTTATCCCGGCAACCTCCTTCGGGATAGAAAATAAAGCGATTCCAACAAATCCCCGCCAGATTGAATCCGGCCCAACTTTTCTACTAGTATGTCAAAAAACTTATAATTCTGCTTACCGCTTCGGCTATTGATTTCCCTCGTTATTTATTGTTGGCGATAAAATAATATTAATCTCGCGGGTATTACAGATGGATTTTATTCTCCTACCCGCAAGTCGGAACTTGGAAAATAACCCTAGATTACGTCCGCGTATGGATAATATGGACACGGTCAATCTACTGATGAAAGCGTAACTCTTGTTTTATTACCGACATAGCCATTAAGAATACTTTTGCGATACGATCGAGATCTGTTTCTGACTTTTATGTTGCGAATGATTACACGCGTCTTTACTTCGTTTAGCTTCGTGTATGATTAAAGATGCCTCATAAAAACCCGAGACTCGGATTTCGGGACTCGATTACTCTTTTTTTGTGAAGACGTAAAGTTATATTGCTGAATGTGCGACAAGGTTTCCCCCTTATTATTCAAATCTTTATAGCTAGGAATGTAGACAGTATGAGTGGTTTCGGCTTTTGTTTGAAAAGAACCTAATTTTAGATTTTGCGTGGAGAAAATCATCCTTTGTATTTTCTTAACTTATATCTATCTACCTATATATCTTATATTATATACATATAATAAAATTGCAACAGATCGATGTTTGTACACGCTAATCTCAGAAACGGCTGAACCGATTTCGATGCAGTTTTCAGGAATATATTGTGACGGGTCCTACTTAACATATAGACTTTTTATCCCGGAAAAATATTTTTATCGCGGTTAATTTCGACATTTTGTTTTTTCTACAGTCCACGCGGACGGAATCGCTGGCGTCCACTTGTGTAAAATGTTAAATCCTACTTTATTTTCTTAGTGTCTAGCGTATCCACACAACTATCTCAGAATCTTATCAACGAAGTAGTAATCAGCTGTGGAAGTTTCTGTGCGTAAGAGGGATTATTTTTTCGATAACTTGGCTTAGGGTAGAGAGCAATAAATAGAGGAACAGAGATAGAGGGTGGAGCCGGACCCCGCACGGTTAATCTGGGAATTTGTTATGGTTTTAACAGAAAAATATAAGAAACTCCCAAGGGAACAATGTACTATTTTTCAAATTGGCTGACTTAGAATGCGTAAGTGGAATAGGTTGTAGAATTACTTTTGCGTTTTATTTAAGGGTCGCATTGCAATTTCATTTGTTATTATACGTTCTAAATTAATAGGTGCTGTCGTGTAGAATTCTTTTCGTAGGCAAGCAGAATAAATAGAGCTTTTGTATTCTTAAAGTAATTGCTTTTAGAATCTCTTTCAGACGAGCCCTTTAGAGTTGGTATGTAAAACATTTAGCTATTTGCATAAACCTCTTTCTTTATGCTATAACGTCTGAAATTACTTTTAGGTTTAAAAAACTCTATACTTATGTTGCTCGCATACATATTTAGAATTTGATATGAAATGGTAAATGGGAACCTTGAGAGACGTCGAACACTTTATCCGAATTTGTTTAAAGTCAAGTAGGTACTAAAGATAACTAAATGTTAACTATGATGGTTAGAGTATTGGATAGTTAGTTGGCACTGACGTGATCCAATTAGCTTTGATCAAATTTTCAAAAACTGTGTTCGGGGTGGCTACTTTTTTTTAATAATAATATCTCATAGGACCTACGTAGATTGATGTCGTGCTGGTATGTAGCTAAACAGTTTAAAAGTAACGTGTGCTATGCCCCCCTCGGCTGTGGCTTAGAAAAACGCAATATCGCATGAGTTTGGAGGGAGGTACGAGTAAGTATGCCCAGTGGATTTACAACATTAAATTGCCTCGAGCAGGGCTGTCAACTTGCTAAAAGTTTTAGTTGCTTGCGTGTCAAACGACGGAAGTTTATAGCGTGTATATTTTGTGGGTTCGATAATAGTTTAGCTGACCAAAATCTTAAAATCATACGACCACTATTTATAAGAATTATGTTATGTATATTTGCATGTTTGCATGTATATTTCTTTGGCACGCTCTAGAGCTCTGCTAAACGGATTAGGTTCGTCCGTGAGAGTGACACTAGGTCAAAATATTACGCGGTGTTTTTCTTGAAGATAAATAATTATACGTGTACTTGTCCTCCAAACCTAAAATAGGTACATAATATTAATCTACCTTTTGTTGGTTTCAAATACACTAAGATACCTACGTATGTGTTGTTATATAACTATGTAAAGGTATAAATTTACTGAAATATATACATACATTCAAATATAAATAGACAAATAAACGTTATAAACTTTATGTTGCAACCCATCATTTTAATTTGATCTTTGTCAACCCTACAGAGGACGTTGGCCAGCTAGGAGAGCCTTTGTTCAGTAAACGTTCGCCGAGTGGACTTAGGTTGTAGTCGTACAAGATCTACTTACATGGGTACCATTTACCACATACTTAGGTTTAGACATATTTTACATAGGAATTACTTTGTTTGTGTGAACTTTGCTCTTTCTTTTACCTAATATAGCTACCTACCTAACATATTTTAGGTTTTGGTTGTGCAAATTATATACTTAGGTACTCACTTTTCACCGATAAGCCTAAAGTTCCACGTCTCATCTGAAGTGCCTACCGCCGCTTTTCGGGTACAAAAAGTCTTCTATTTAAGCTATAAAGGATTAAAATAATGCTTTTTTGTTGAGTTGTTCAAAAGGTCAGTAATTTTCAAAACACGTTTCTATCTGTTTGAAAATTTAAAATTATTTCACATTAAATTCTGATGGATTTTTCCTTGGGTTCTGAGAAATATTGTAATGACCGAATAAATATATCGTTCCTAAATAGGCATGTAGGTACTTCCAATATAAAATAATATCTAATAAAAATCTGGACAAATATGACTATACTTTTTCTAAAATTTTATGAAGGAAAATATATGTTTTCTTATTCAGTGGACGACCGTCAGCGACTTTGTTTACATGAACTGTATAAGCTACAGTAAGTAATTGCCGATTTTCAAAATCCGTTCAATATCTTTTGCTTGAAGTGCCTAATTCAAATTCAAACATCTCTAACAAACTTTTACATTTAAAATGTTAATAGGAAGTAAGACAGATCATGGGTTTTTTCAGCTGTAGCAAACTCTTTCGAGAGTTCCCTAGAGATAGATGCAATAAAATGCACCCTCGGTGATATAAATCATTGATTTTCTATTACTCCATGGAGTATGCGTTTTATAAGAAATGCTGTTACTCCCTATTGTTGTTAGTAATGTCTAATAAAAATAATTTATATGAAGACCGAAATGCGGACCCTACTTTCAGAACTTAAGATCCTGTGATATGTCGGTCTACACTGCTTATAGCGATATATATATATATAGCTTATAACCTGCGCCTTAGGCACAGGCTCGACCCAAGTCACATACCACTGAATTTATTTCATGTAAGATTTTCACGCTGTAAAATTGTCATTTAGCTCGTAATTATCAATCAATAATCAGCGTCAGTCCTGCGCCTGATCTTTCTCCGGTAGTATCTCATAGCATCGGACTATGAGAATGCGGGAATCAAAATGATGCCGAAATCTATTGTGTATACCTACCTATGTAATCCCAAAATCCCGGATTTAGTAATAAGGCCCGTTCCTGTATTAGGTACATATCTAGCAAAAGCAGTGGGATAGCAAAAATGGTACAATATTCTCAGATTGTTTATCAAATCGTATTACTTAAAAGCAATCTCTATGGAATGTCACTGCAAATATTGTACAATTTTCGCTGTCGCGTTGCTACTGCTTTGCTTTTGCAAGATGTATAATCAGCCTACGGGGTCGATTTCCCTAGTTATAACGTCCCTATAACAAAATCCATTACGGAGCATTTGCTTGAATATCCAGCAAGCAATATACCTGTTTCCGTGTAAAATCAAACTTTCGTCTCCTTTATCGAGTCAGCAAAATACGCGTGTAAGATCCCTAAGGACTCAAAATTTGCTTTCGGATTGTTTACGAACTTTCCTGCTACATCATATACATAAAGGAAGCGTAAAAAGGAGATACGAATGCCTGATGTTGACCTGCGGTGGCTAATGTAGCTTGCGCAGCGCAGTATAAACCAATCCCTAGCTTTTATTACCTTCCCTCCCTGAATAATAATAAAACACTTTATTGTACTAATAATTATTGCACATGGGCGAACTAAATACCTAAGTGTACTCTCCAGTCGGAAGTTTTTGGCCTGTACCGTCCCATCAGACTATAACACTAAGGGAATATAGAACGCATTCGCGCTTGCGCACACATTATATCCTTCGTAGTTGGACAGTAGCCTAGTGGCGTGACCTGGGGGAGGCCTTAGTCCAGCAGGGAACTGCTAATAGGCTGAAGAATTTGGACAGTCTCCGCTGAGATTATTATTACCCTTCTCTCGTATTTTCCATAAAAAACAATATTATGCCAGCTCTTCATTACTATTCCTTCTTGGTCATGTCTATTCCACCACCCTATTGTTTGTGCCAGGATTACAACTGTTTACTCTTGATTTTATTTACACAACTTCAATAATTAAATCATCTAAATTGCAATTTGGGAGCCAAACAATTTGCTAATTAATGATTGTGTATTTTCCAACAGTACATGTAACTTATACGTTGGTGTAATTGAAGATACCTATATCCAATGTAAGTAAGTATATTATGAAATGTAGGGTCTATTCTTTTTATTCGGCATATTAGTGACATCACTAAATTCTGAGTGCAACCAAAATAATTAAAGTAACTCGAAAAGACTGGTCGAGGCGTCCCACGACCGAAGGGCTGGCCAGTATTTTGGACAAAGAATTAGCCTCGCCATCCAGCGGGGCAATGCGGCCAGCCTTTTAGCCACGTTGCCAGCGGTAGAGGAGTTGCAGGCAATTTTCTATTTGTAAATATGTTTTAGGTGTAAGTTTTTTTTTCTGTATTTACCCAATTACCTATTTCATTAAATAAATGTCAGATTCTGCTTTCATTAAAGTAACTTATAATAGTGGATAGGCACTTTCTAGGCAAACATGTACCACCATCGGGCACGATGGCGGATAAATGTTTGTCTAGGCATTTTTTTTTTAAATACCTACATACAAATATTTCTATATCAATCTTCGACATTGCTACTGCATGGAAATAAAATCACTAACTGCTAAAGCGTTTTTCTAACTCATAAATTCTGTATGTATGTATGTAATTCGGAATGTAATGTAATGTAAAATGTAATAATTATATACTAAAACTCCTTGTACATTTTCGTTACACAACTATTGTTTCTCAAAGGATCTAAGTAACTTCATTGCCGTCAAAATATTTACACCACTAAGAACACTGGAGTGCCCGAAGCTTTGTGCAACTTACTCAAGATATGTTCCTAATTTGCCTTTCAAATACTTTGGAACACAGAAGTATTCGGGAAATTTTGAATTCAGAAGTATTCTGACAAATTTCTTTCATTAATTTTAAAAAATAATTCAAATTCAATATTTATGACACCAACAATACCACTTGACATTCTAAAAATAATTAAATCATTAAAAAATAAGACTAGTGTAGGATATGACGATATTGCGACCAAAGTCATAAAATCCGTAGCAAAGAGTGTGTGCTTTCCTCTAAATCACATAATTAATCTCTGTATAGAATATGGAACTTTTCCTACAGCTCTAAAAACATCGATTATAAAGCCCTTATTTAAGAAGGACGATAAAGAAATGATAAAAAATTACCGACCTATAGCTCTCATACCAATATTTTCTAAGATTTTTGAAAAAGTTATTTACAACTGCCTCTATAACTATCTGGAAGCTAAAAAAATTTTGGTTGATGAACAAAAGGGATTCAGGAAGAAAAAAACCATTAACATGGCCATATATGACTTGCTACATAAGGTAATACAGAGTGTCGATAGTAGAAATCCCGTGTGTGCTGTATATATGGATATGACTAAAGCGTTCGACTATGTCAATCACGATATTCTCCATTACAAATTAGAACGCTATGGAATACGCGGCAATGTGCTGCAATTAATAAAATCTTATCTACATGATAGAATTCAATTTACTGAAATTAGTAAAATTGATATTCAATCAAGATGCGAAAAAAAGTATGTATCAACGTGTCGTAAAATAAACCGTGGTGTGCCACAGGGTAGTGTTTTGGGACCATTGTTATTTTTGGTTTATATAAATGATTTACCGACACATATACATCACCCAATGGTGCTATTTGCCGATGATAGCACGGTTATTATTAAACAAAATAATTTAAATAAGGATCAATATATTTACGAAATAAACAATACCTTAAAGCAAATTATAGAATGGCTAAAAATAAATCAATTGCAAATAAACCTGGATAAAACAAAGATAATGCACTTTAATCAAAATAAACTTAAATTATGTAATATTAATATAAATTATGACGATAAAAAAATTGACGAAATAGACCACACAAAATTCTTAGGATTAGTAATTGACAAGCAATTAAACTGGAAAGTTCATGCAGAACTGATATGTAAAAAATTGAATAGTTTCTCATACGCCCTTTATAAAATGTCACGAGTTACAAATCGCGAAGCTTTACTTGTCGCATACCACGGTTATGTGGCATCAATATTAAGATACGGTTTAATATTTTGGGGAAATTCGATGTTAAAAGATAAAATTCTTAAAGCCCAAAAAAAATGCATACGTGCAATTTGTAATTTAAATACACAACAAAGCTGCAAACCGTACTTTAAATCTTTAAATATACTCACATTGCCGTCACTGTACATTCTGGAGGTTTGTATTTTCGTTCGACAGAATCCAAATCTGTTTCAGAGAGCTGGCCAATCACATAACCGAGCCCTCCGCTTCAGAGATCGGTTGTGTATGGTTGCGGCACAGACCGCCCTCAAGCGGAAAAGTCTATTTTGTATCGCACCCAACTTATATAATAAATTGCCTAAGGTCATAAGAGAGAGTGACCAAGAATTTTTTAAACGTAGGGTTGAAGCATTTTTAATAGGAAAATGTTATTATACGATTCATGAATATTTAAACGACATTCTTTGACACCGTATAATATGTAACAATTATCCATTTATCTTGATGTGACTATTGTGATATTTTTATCTAATTCTCAAATTTTTTTTATTATGTAGGTATTTAAATAATTGACATTTTTGCATGCAATTTTAATAATTATATTATGAATTTTAATTTTAATTGGACATTCTCAAAAAATTTGTATGCCAAATAGGCGGATCACAGAAGAGCTAATGTATCTATTTAACAACTGTAATAACCTGTGCATCACAAATAAACTATTTGATTTGATTTGATTTGATTTGATTTGGGAAAGCCGCTTTGACTGTGAAAATACGCAAAGAGGCTAGTGTTACGTGCAAACTATCTCGGTAAGAAGTAAGTTTCCGTTCTGAAATTCCGTCCGCGTAATCGCCGAAACACACTTCCCGAGGGACCCGTCCGCATTACCCTCCGTATCTCCGACATTCTTACAGTTTAATGTATGCAAACGCATTTTGTTTCAAAGCCTAGCTCCCTCTTGGACGGAATCACTCGAACACCCTCAGGCGCTTACCTCGGAACTTCCCCCACGTGTGTCACAACATGCTCTTTGATCTACAACACAAATGCGAATATAATGTCGCAACCAGTTAGGACTGTTCCTTTTCTTTATCTAACTCTAGGACTTTTTCTTTTTTCCCATCTTCGCGCACAACATTTTCGCATTTCTGATGGGCGTTATGCTGTAAAACAAAATAACATTGTTCTGTCTTTATCTATTCAGAATATTCGCTATTGAATATATTCGTCTGTGAAATGTAATACAGATTGAGACGATACATTTTGAAATTCCCTTTGTTGTTATTGTTACACGGTTTACAATACTTCTATTATTATGATTTCCATTTTTGGCATCAGAATTACAGCTGACGAAATAATTCATAAAGAAATATTAATTTCAATGTGTCAGCATTTTAACGAGGTTCAATATATCATGAGGCATTAAAGTCAAGTTAAGTCCTCCAAGTTGAAGTCATCAATCCGTCTAAAACTAAAAATAGTATCATCTCGAATGGTGAGAGATATTCGTCGACAAAGTAAGTATCAACAAAGCTCCATGTGGCACCTCTAAATAGAATTTGACGCCAACATGGCGCTGTCACACGTGGCGGGCCCAAAAACAGATCGTTTCCTTTAAAAAAGTTAATTTGGGGTTTTTTGTCACGAGCTAAATTACAAAAAGTGTCATTTTTTACTTAGTATGTGGATGTGGGGAGGCATGTGTCCTGCGATAATGAGAAGTTAGTAAGGAACGCTAGAAATGTGACTCTCGACTTCCAAGTGAGGGTGTCGGTTCTATACGCTGGTATTACTTTACACCTCCGGTTCATAACCATGGAAAAACTTCTCAGTCGGTATATACGAAGTTACAAAAAAGCCGTTCAAAAGAGGCGAGAAATGTTGTCTGTATTTTTCAGCCTTCTATAATACGTGCTGAAGTAGCTTTGTACTCTGTAATATGTATTTCAAAATATCCACAGAATAACTAGCTTATAGCGCTCGCTATCATATACTTGTACGTAACTGGCTTGAAAATTAGATGAACGTTGGATAATAACTTTTTTTATCTAATTACTTTCTCACATACGCGCCAAATAAATATCACGCCAACGTGATAATTACTAATGCCACCCCTCACGAATTTTTTGCACCCCTGGCATTAAAATTCTATAAAGCAGCTCAGTTTAGATAGGGAGAATATATATGTGGAAAAATCGTTAATACTAAGATATATTAAATTCTTAAATACACAATTATAATTAAATTCTTGTCAGTTTTATGAGCATAGCAGATATTGTGTACTAGATATTATATCTACCTACGTAGGTACCTTTTAATATACTTCTTCTTCTTCAGCCTATTGCAGACCACTGCTGGACGTAGGCCTCCCCCAGGGCACGCCACAAGGCTACTACCACAGGGGGGTTTGCCCATAGTCACCACGCTGGGCAGGCGGGTTGGTGACCGCAGTGTGATTTTCGGACTATGTTGTCAGTACGGGAGGCGCACCGTGGTGGGCAGCACCACCTCCCGGAAACCCTTAATAGCCTCGTACGATACCCACGGGCAGGCAGGGGTGGTACAAACTCTACTCTGCCGGCACCACGCGGCATTAATATACTCCTTAAGTACCCTATAATTGAATTATGTTTGTCCAAATAATTTAATAAACTTTATTTCAGGAAGGACATCCGCACCATTAAGAACGGTTCAAAGGAAGATGCATAATTAATAAAAACTCTAAGCTGCTTATCGAAATTAGTTTGTTCCTCCAGTTCTAAATTAATGGTTATGGCTGCATGGATGGCGTGCTCACAGAAATAATGACTTTTATTTACTCAAAACAACAATAAATCTCTCAACAAAATTATAATTAGCAAATACTAGCTTAATTTTTAATAAGGCAACAATTTCTTCTTCTTGTAGTGGCACTCCATTACTGGAGGTCTGCCGTCCGCTTACTAAATGTACACTTGTCCCTGACCATTCGGAACAGCTCCTCCACATTATCTTTTCGTCCACTCACGAATGTTTCGCAACAATTTAATCTCATACTGGGAATTTTTAAAAATATTGGCTTATATCAAGTTATAAGTAGAAACAAAAGTGCTGAATATGATCGACAGACATGTTATGTTCCTACCCATCATAATCATCGTCATTGGACCTAAAATAATAACTGTGCAAAATAGTTTCATGCAAGTAACACCTAATAAATTCTTCAAGTTTCTAGACCAATATCAATTCACTTTTTCAACACAACTTGATAGAGCCTATTCGAAGAAAATGTCTCACAAACAATGGCAGTAGCTTACTTCTGACACACCAATTCATCTTCACTCCTTGATGGATGACTCCTCCACTCCACTAATAAATGTAAACAAAATAACCATTTTTTGCCCCAAAAACGTTATTAATGAATCGCCGTCGTTGATAGCTTTAATTGTTTCGGATGCCTCGACCTGCGATGGAGCAATGATAAGTTTCTGAGAAGCGTTTTTTGGTACCAAATGTCACATTACTAACATAGGTGATCTTATTCACCATCTTGCTCAATTCATCTTTACACGACCTTTTTAGTTAAGGACATTTTGGACGTTAGCGTAGAGTTTAAATTCGTTTGTATGTGAAGTGATAGTTTGTCTTGTGGTCGAGGGACTTTTTTTTAATCAACAAAACTCAGTCACTGTAAACGGGAGAACATCTCAGGAATTCGTCGTAATAGACATTTTTTTAATAATTAATGGTAATGTGTGAAACGGTGGCGTGATTTCGGTGAATTTTGTTGTACCTATTCAGCTAATAGGATTATTTACGCGACGGAAGTATTGTTAAAATTCCTTTGGATGGCTCAGTCGGCTTTTAGATTTGCAAACTAAGTACCTATTTGGAGTAAATATCAAGTTTCGTTGTAGTATAGTTATCATAATAACGCTTTATTATTAAGCGTTATGAATGACATCGATTTATCATAATAACGCTTTACAAAAAGTGCATTGTGCACTGTGCACCTCACGTAAATTAGCTGTAAAACTTTTTTTATTATGTACCAAACTAGGTACCTATCTATACCGGTAGGTACAATAGGTAAGTTACTATAAGTTACACTAATGCAATTACTCTTAGTACATAAATGTATCATGAGTTGAAGACTAGTGTCTCCCGACTGCGTTTGATACTTCAAATGGTTATGTTTTACGAGTGTATGTACCAATATTTCCAAATAAATCCCTCCAGAGCCTGAACCGGTTGTCATATTTTTGCTTTAGAGGTATCATTAGATTCGTGTAAAGTCGTGAGAGACACTGGGTCAAATTTTTAACACAGTAGGTAGCTATAGTATTTTTCTTTGAATAAATAAGGTAATTGAATATTTGATCCAAAATATTTATTTCTATTTCCACTCCATGAATCAGATATTAAGTCAGAAATAACAGCTATAGCGCATTCCAACCACCGCTATTCCATGACGACCGGAAAGTCACTAATGACCTGACTCATACAACATCGTCGCATACAGCCTCTGACCAACCGGCACTAATTGACCAAAATGCCTACATAAGGGCTGTCATCATACAGTAATGAATACACTGACCAATTTCAAACTTTTATCGATACATTTCTAGGGAACTCAGTATTTTTGTGATACTCATGCGGAAAGAATGGATGAGTAAACGGGAAACGGTATGATATCTGCTTATTTGTTCTTAGACTATTTTAATAACACGATACTTTGTTTATTGTTAAACCAGGCTAAATTCGTTTAAATCTTATTTTTAAAAGTTTTTAAAATTTCTATGAATGATGGATTAATCATCCGTCATTGCACAAATAAATAAAGATTCCATCTACTCGTATCATATTATGATAAGGTTATAATAATTCTGTTTTTCGATGTTAAATTCGTCATCACAGTTAATTGACCCGATAGCTCAGTTGGTTAGAGCAAAAGCACGGTTTGCGAGAGGTCGTGAGTTCAAATCTCACTCGGGTGGTTTTTTTTTTCATTTTCTTAATAATATTTATAATTATGTTTGTAGATGTTTTTACTACTTACAAACTTAAATTTTTCCTTATGAGGTAGGTAAGTATCACTATGGCAATCTCACTCTAATAGTAGAGACAGCTTCACTACATATTATAAAACAAAGTCGCTTGCCGCTGTCTGTCCGTTCCTAGTATACTTAGATCTTTCAAACTAGGTAACGGATTTTGATGCGGTTTTTTTTATAGATAGAGTGATTCACGAGGAAGGTTTATATGTATAGTGTCAGCATTGCACCCGTGCCAAGCCGGGGCGGGTCGCTAGTTTCCTATAAAAAAGAGTTCAAACTTCATTCCAAAACATTTCGTAATACCTTCGTTGTGTAGTAATAAATATACGAATGCTCAAAAAACAAGTATTGCATACCTAAGAAAACTTATTCCTGTAAAATTTTACGCAACAATACAATTTGAACTCAAAGCCCATAAGGATAAAACCCAGATTAAAATGTTTTTGTTTACAGAGTAAAATTTACATATCATAAATGTAATATTTAGCTCTCAACTTGCTAATTAGAAGTTGTCTTGTGTAGGGTCAGCATAAACAAGGGTCTTTTCTAAATATTTTGGATAATTAACTTATCAAGATAAATTTTAGTTATAAACTAGTGGACGCCCGCGACTCCGTCCGCGTGGACTACAGAAAAAACAAAATGTCGAAATTATCCGGGATAAAAACATTTCCCCGGGATTCAAAGTAGCCTATATATTAAGTGGGACCTGTCACAATATATTCGTAAAATCTGCATCGAAATCGGTTCAGCCGTTTCTGAGATTAGCGTGCACAAACACACAGACAAACCGACAAACAGACAAAAATTTTAGAAATCATTGTTTTGGGTACTATTGCGTTGATAAAGGTCTCCTATAATATTTTTTCTCATATATCTTCATATACAGACAGCGACCCGTTACATATTATATGTATAGATAAATAAACGATGGAACAATACCACCATAAGACTAATTAATTATTGTTTAACGATTGCTAGACATTTTATTATAGGTATGATTTTTTTTTTCATTAGCTAGGCAAACATTTGACCGCCATCGTGCCTAATGTACATGGTACATTAATGGTACATGTTAGCTTAGAAAGTGCCTATACTCGTACATAGAAATTACCTATATATATTAGTCTATATACGAGTATATTAGTAAAAAAAACGATCTCAAACCTAAGGTAACCTGCGTCATAGAAATGTACATTTACTCCAATTCACTCTCACTCTATCTTATCTAGGTAGGTAGTTTGTGAGAATATGAAGATGTTTAGTAGATGATGGTGAATGATAATTTTTTTCATCAGTAGGTATACATACTGGTGAAACCAGGTTTATAAAGGAAAATACATACATACATATAATCACGCCTTTATCCCTTACGGGGTAGGCAGAGCACCACGGGCCGATAGAACCACATGGTGCCACTTCCGACCAATTTTGAGGGTATAGTTGAGATGTACGTACGAGTTATAAAGTTTAATAAAATAAATAAATAAAACTTAAAGGTAAATAGTTCACGCGGGCCAAGTTGCCAGTATATTATATACTTACAACGGGACATTTATGGACAAAACACCCTTCACATGCAATTAATCCTGCACCTCAAAGTTTCTTGCAGCTTTTTTTGCACACTGTACTTTATCAAGGTAAGGAAGCTTCTTTCCCTGGGAGAGTCCGCGTCCCGCTTTTAATTAGTTAGAAGCAGTTATTATTGTTACGGTAATAGTACCTAGCCGTAAAAATTACTCGCCTTATCACTTGGCTCAAAATGTTGGCTCGTTTTATTTCTCAAGTTTGGGGAAAACGGCCTGAATGGCAGTTCACTGGGAACTGTTCCATTCTACTGTAATGAGATGAGCTTCTTAAATTAAGTATCCACTCGTATATTATGTTCGTGGTGGTAAGTATTTTGGTGGACTTTTTTGTGTAATTTTACACGTTCTTTCTTGAGCAGGGTGACAACATTTTTATAATGAGATGTGGTCAGACATCTTGTTGATTGAGGTGTCTGCAAGGTGGAAATCCTTTAAGTATCTAGAAAGTTGTAAATGAATACTAAAACAACTTATGGTTCACAAAATCTCAATACTCCAAAAGATCAAGGGTTCTAATACTTCCAACTGACGACTAGGGGCTTACATGATACCTACAGGCAAAAAGATATGGTGTCTACATAAACGTTAACCTGCAAAAATATTATCTAGCTAGCCGACAGTCCGCTAATCAATAGTAGGTAGGTACTTACGTATTTATAAAATTACCTACCTATGTACATTAGGTCAGTACTAATATGTTATACCTATAAGTATGTACTCTGGCCTGTCAACAGTATGCTGGGAGACCGAAAGTCGATTACCAAGATAATACTTCTTTGGAATCAATAGTTTAGCCTCGGAGGAAACTATAAGAGGAAATGTGGTATCAATGATGCACTTCGACCTTCAATACTACAAAGTTGTAATATGCCGTAAATAGCCTTTTCTGCGCCATGTGCGAGCTTCTATAACTGCGCTCTATTATTCTTGCCTGGTCTGGCCAAGTGGCCATCCTTATACCCCCCAGAGTCTACGCCCTGTGCCTGGGCAGCGGTGGCACCGCCCTATTTACGGCACCGTATGAAATGAACTACTATGAACTAATGGCTACCTGACTTGTGTCTGCCCTGCCGCCCGTCATCTCTACAAATCTGTTTTAACTTCAAGCACGAACATCAAACAGATGCAGCTGACGTATTCTAGTGAAGCCCCACATCAGCACAGGACCTAAGATAATACATACATATAATCTGACCAATTCTGACCAATTTTGAGGGTATAGTTGAGATGTACAAGTTCCTAAGATAATATACTTAAATTTATAGGTTTAATAGTACCTAACGTTCGTAAGATAACCGACAACGTAACCAACTCAGCTATGAGAACCCGTTCTAATAGTCTAACCTCAAGAGGCATCCTCAGCATAATCCTTAGAGTAACTATTAATTAATCAAGAGTACATTCTAGTGGCGTCACGTACCGATGAGGTTCTAAGTTCTGAGCCTTTTGTGGCGGTTCGTAATGTTGTTTACATTGTCTTTAATTAAATAGGGACCTAGCAATTAGCCCCTTAGAGGATAGCGTCATAGTAGGTATAAGAATAAATAGTAGATCTCTTTTTTCAAGGACTGTTACAATACCTTAATGCAAAATACCAGACGATGATGTGCCTGGTAATAGCAAAAAGTCCAGAATTCTTAGAGGCATTTCATACTTGATTGAGGGTCAATACTCACAATAAACATGTCACGCGATAAAACACGCCGAAAATGTATACATGGATCATATAAAATGTATGTGATTTATATTGACTAACACGCGTGTTATCGCGTGACGTGTCAAATATGTCTTGACCCTTTGTGCAAAGTAATTTCGCTCAAATTCATCGGTAGGTACTAAAAATCGTTAATTTTCAAATAAGGACACCTAATTTAGCAATGCTCATTCAAACAAAAAAAAATGGCAAAATCGAAACTAACACAACGTATTAACGTTAATAGGCAACGATATTCTAGTATCCTCTGTTTACTATGAAAGATGAACAAAGACTCCCTCTAAGTGCCCTTGCTATTAGAAGCTTGTTGCATAAAGTTCCGTATGTAATTTGATCATATGGAGTTTAATCCACAAGGCTGTGTATCGGAAATACCTATGAGAATACCTACTGAGAGAACATTAACATGTGGGTAGGTTTATTAATAATTACCCACTAATGTGGCTGTCCGTAATTATCGGGAAATAGACAAATCAGTGTCACTCTACGGAGATAGATTGTATAACTATCTAGATCTAATGAAATGAGGTACCTAGATCTGTTGACCTTCCTTTGTGTTTTATGTTCGATGCTCATATACCTAATTTTGGCTATTAGGTAGGTACTCAAATCACCAAGGCACCTATCGAGTGACTCACCAAGCATATCTCCCAGAGAAAAAAATACGAGTCAAAATACGAACTATTCTAATAAACTCTAGGCGCTGAACTCAACCGCCTGTCTGTGCTCTGTGGTTAGGTACGTGACTTTGTACTAAATATGGCGCAGTGCCGGATTAAGCCTGCGCGGGGCCTTTAGCTAATTCTTTAAAGGGGCCCTTGGTTTTCTTTACGTTCTCATGTTTAGGGATATTAAATAAAACAAAACTGTTAGGTAAAAATTTACAAGCCCCATAACTCGCGCTCGGCCGGCATTAGGCATTATCAAGAATTTATAGAGTTTAGGAGTCCCTATATTGAAAACGGAGAGCATGTTTTTTTTTCATATATTTAGCACGTAACTATAGTAGTCGCAATATCTCGCTGCACGCGGAATCATAGTAATAACATTCTATTGCCCCGCGTGCAGCGACATTGCGACTATTTTAGTTACCTATTTACTTCCTAAAAATTGAAGTTCTACCAATCACGTCTTTTGGACAACTCGTGGAAGTGGTGTTACCATTTCAAAGTAAAATAAACTTTATTACTTTTAACACTAAATCGGTTATTGAATTTATATACCAGTCACATGTAACGTCAAATTTTGCGATAAGACTCCACGTGAATTTAAACGGAATGCTCGCAACTGCGAGTTACGAGTATATACCGCGCGCTGTGCGTTGCGATTTCCAAAATCAGCTTGAAGTGTGATACGTCATTTTGTAGCGAATTTTGACATTTAGGCGCCATAAAATGCGCGACATACGTGAGTCACGGACGCCATGCTACTGGTGCTGTATATGCCTTTCATCCCATCCCATATTATTAAATGCTACAGATACTTATAACTATTAACCCTCGTGTAGTAGAGTAAAGATACGAGTACCTTTAATTTAGCAGAGATGCAAGCAGTGCTAAGCTAGGTATCTGCTAGGTATATCTTTGTTTTTCCTAGCGGAACGATTTTTAGTCGGACGTGTACAGCACACTATAGTCTGCTTCGTCTATCTTAGTGCTTAGGAACTATTGATGTCTTTGGTTGAGAGGTGAGATGGGGGGGATTAGGGTAGGTGATGCGCTCTCGCCATCTATCCAGGTGATTTGAACTAAATTTTTTTTTTTACTTTTAATAGTTGTCAGAAAATCCCTCATTAAATTATCCGAACGCCTACCTATAAAACTACAAAAGCGTGTTTTTTGTTAATTACTGTCAGATAGGCAATGGAGCGTGGACCCCCCAAGATTTAATAAGATTTAATCATTAAGAGTAGCATTTGCTACTCTTGCTATATGGCTAATCCGGCACTGATATGGCGCTACTCTTAAAAGATTTCTTAGCTTGAAAGTTTTCACTACAAATTATATGTATTTGGCTGTACGTTTGCTATTCTTTCGACTTGTTATAATAAAAAAACCCCCGACCCAAAAAAAAGTACGATTCGGCGGGAAAAGCTGGAAAGTGCGGGTGTAATTTTCTTGAGAAAATCAAAAATTGTTTGTAAATGGATTGCATGTGTCCGTAAAGTGATGTTTTCTGGTAGATAAGTTATATTTTGATTACTTGTGATGTGAATCTAGTGCGTGTGCATGGTTTTATATGCAGGTAAGCTAAGTAAAACTTTAGTCGGAATACGATCTCTTCATGGGCTCATGTAAGTTGTTTCTGCAATTGTTTTTGATCTTTCCTAATTTTACATCCATTCTTGAGGATTTTCCCGACGTTTCCATTCATCATCATCATTATCAATTTATCATCCATCATAAATTCAGAAATTATACCAAAGACAATGGCTGTATGGGCTTAGTTCCCCTTGCCTTTCCTTCGGGATAAACAAAACAAAAAAAATTAAATTGTCAACAACAAAATATCGGGACGGTGTGTGTTGGGAAAAGAATTTAAGTAAAATATTTAACATGTGAGTGATGAGTTGTACCGAAAATGAAAGTGGACCTTTTGTCGTATTCTTCCTACCAGCAGTCGTTGGCTGCCTGACTATACTCTTGGCTAGGCGTTGGGCTCATTCCCAAGTTATCAACACCTCCTCGACGGCCGTCTCCAGACGGCGAAAGATCATAAAAGATCCATTAATAAAGCGACCTTTGCCGCCAATTGCTTGCAAAATGATCCCACCGGGGTCTAAAAAAACTTCGGGACCCAATAAAAAGGTAATTTTAATTGATGATCCAAATGAAAAATACACATACCCGAAGCGCAAAAATACTAGCTGATTACCCGTTACTTTGCCTGCATAAACTGCAGGGTCTAATGTTATTGAGCTTTTAAATTTATATAAAGTCATTAACAAACATTATTGTTTTCAGAATCCCATCGTTGATGAAGATTCCAATGGAAAGAGAAATGGCCGAGCACCTCGACCATCAATATCAGCACCATCCGTGAACTTAACTGATGTAAAACCCACTGATGGTGTGGTACATCCCAAGCATATCCCATTTCCATACATTCCACAAGATGGAGAACTACTGTTTGAATTTATGACATTTGTGTTTACGGTAGTTGCCACTGGTCTGCAATTCTTTAATCTGTACAGAACAGGGTGGTGGTTGCCACACTCACAGGCTACTCAAGCAATGGTATGTTTCAAATATTACTACTGTAGTTCCAATGGACGTTTGAGGTGTTTGTTTGAAATGTATCTCAGCGGGTAGATACATAATGTTCACTTTTTTAATCAAATTGGCATTTCTACGCCAACAATGTGGTCAATTCTGATCACCACAATATCATAAACTAAAAATTTGTACCTGTCTCATTCTGTGTCAGCCATTCACATTAAGAATGGAGAAGGACAGACATATCTAATTTTAATGTTAGTATTATGAATGACAGAATAAACCACAATATACATAAAACTTTACCATTCTCTATTATTTACAAATCCATTTATTAAAGCTGAATATTGTTAATGAATGTTTCAGAATTTCTACTTGATAGATCCTCATCTAGTAGCTTTCATAGTGACTATACTATCACGAAGAATACTCTTAAGCATCAGTCTTGCATTGCTGAGATATATTCTTGCAGAAAAAGTAATGCCACATGCTGTACTGGCATCAAGGTAAGCCTATAATATTAAAAAATAATTAATAAATGACTAATATTATACTGATAGCAGTCAGCCCTTTGAGCTTGTTGTCAGAGGTTAACCTAATGTTTTATTTAAAATATTGTATCCTTTTTTACATGTAGCTTTGTTCTAGTTTTATTTAAATGTCCTAGTTATCCCGGTATCTAATTAATACTGGCTGAAACAAAGGCAGTTATTGTAAGTCATATAACAGTGACATGTATTTTCTATGAACTATTATTTTTACGACACTTCTTTTTATTTTGTGCTGTAAAGGCTAGAATCGAACTTTACATTAGATTAGAATCTGGTCTCAAATCACATAGAATATTATTTTTTTACATAATGATCATCTATATCTATTCTATACACATCATAGAATTCACTATGGGTGCGCCCACCACCGGGCCCTACATCCTCCACTGACCCTCGGATCTGATAACTCATAATTGCGACAACAGGCACTTGCACTAACTACAATCGCCATGAGAAACCAGACCCGAGCACCTAGCATGCAAGACGATACATTGCACCATTCCGAAATCAAAAACTAGATAAATAATCTACATATGTTTCGCCAACAACCGTGGCATCCTCAGGATTATAGAAATTAATAAATTAGTAAACCACTAATTATTTTAAACCTCTAAAACCCAACACATTACTTACACAGAATTAACTACCCTCTACTAAGTATTAAAAATATATAAATAATTACCCACCATTATTTATATCTACACTAATATTATAAAGAGGAAAACTTTGTTTGTTTGGTTGTAATGAATAGGCTCAAAAACTACTGGACCGATTTCAAAAATTCTTTCACCGTTAGAATCCTTATTGGACCTGGATGAACATAGGCTATAAGAATTTCCCGATATTCCCACGGGAAGGCGACCAACGGGAATTCTATATTTTTTACGAAAACCGCTATACATATGAAGCTGAAATCGGGCATATATGTTCATTGGGGACAGCGAGGGAGGACTAAAAACGGATTTCCCGAAATTCCCACGGGAAGGGGACAAACGGGAATTCATAGTTTTTACGAAAACCGCTATACATATGAAGCTGAAATCGGGCATATATGTTCATTGGGGACAGCGAGGGAGGACTAAAAACGGATTTCCCGAAATTCCCACGGGAAGGGGACAAACGGGAATTCATAGTTTTTACGAAAACCGCTATACATATGAAGCTGAAATTGGGCATATATGTTCATTAGGGACTGCGAGGAAACACTAGAACGGATTTCCCGAAATTCCCACGGGAAGGGGACCAACGGGAATTATTTATTTTTTACGAAAACGGTTAAACATGTGAATCTGAAGTTGAGCATATATGTTTATTTGGGACCCCGAGGAAGCACTGGGAACGGATTTCCCGAAATTCCCACGGGAAGGGGACAAACGTGAATTAATTTTTTACGACAACCGCGATAACATATAGGCTACTTTTTACACTTAACATATAGGCTACTTTTTATTTTTTCTGTAGTCCACGCGGACGGAGTCGCGGGCGTCCACTAGTTTCAAATAAATATATACTATTTGTGCACACAAACCAAATAGTATTGGGTGAATTAATTAAATTTAAATGAAAAAATTCAAAAATTCACCAAAATATTGATAAATTAGTAAAGAAAAACAAGGATGTATGCAACAACATTATCATTATTATAACAATTAATGTTTGAACTTCCGAATTGTAACGCCTAATACAATTTCATTCATCATAGAATTGTAATGAATCAATGTTTGTGCCTGCTTATCTCAGAAACGGCTGAATCGATTTCGATGCAGTTTTCAGGAATATATTGTGACAGGTCCCACTTAACATATAGGCTACTTTTTATCCTGGGAAAATGTTTATCCCGTATAATTTTGACATTTTGTTTTTTCTGCAGTCCACGCGGACGGAGTTGCGCGCGTCCACTAGTTCTAGTGTTCATATATATAGTGTATATACCACTAGTGTACATATACTTTAATTAAATCTTGTAGATAACACTGATCACACAATTTGTATGTGTGGTGATTTATATTTCTAACTAAATTAATTATTTATTCCAGAATGTTTATCCTTGGTGTAGTGCTGGGAGCCCTGGCCTGGTGCTCCTATTTTATATTCATAAAACATCCAATAGTCAAGATATTTTACTTGTGTTATCCGTAAGTATAGATATTTTTTAAATAAAATATATAAAATTATAATAAAAATATATAAATTTTTACAATGTATTTCTTTAGTTAATACATCTTGTTTAATCCATTTTAAGCCATCTTTGCTATAAAGACCTAATACAAATTAATAATGTTATAAACTAGGTTAGACAGAATGTAAAAATTAAATTTAGACTAAATCATGCCCGGAAAGAGTTATGAGTTGAACTTTTATACATTGTGCCTATTGTCATTTGTAATCTGTGTTTGTAATTCTAGAAGACAATTTCTATAACATTTTGTGTATAACTTACTTTATCAGTTTCTCTTGCTTACTCTTGATTCTTAAATATGCTGCATGAAACATTTAGGGCAACATTACATAGTTATTCCAAAAAACCTTTCTCATCCTTCCAGAGTACTGGTCTACTTCCTGCTATTTGGATTGCAATCAGCACCATTCCTGGAGCTGAGCAACTCGGAGACTCCCCCCCTCCACTGCTGCTCCAGTGACCCTCATCAGATCAGATCCGAGGTGGAGATGTTGCGGCAGGACTTCAACTTGAGAGTGAAGAAGATATTGTTCAACTCTGTTATAGGAGCTTACTATTCGAGTTTTATACCATGCTGTTTTGCACAGGTGAATATTAAATTTAGGGACACTCTTTTAGGTATGTTACTATTTGATAAGTGTGGTTGCTTATAAATATAGTTTGCTTCATTTTTGTATTAATCTTTACCTATAAAATACCCAAAACTGACGGAATCTTCGCACAGCCTAAAGTACTGATCCCAAAGACCTAAAACGTGGAGGGTGTGCTCTTTGTATGTTCTTTGAAAGGATTTTAGCAATTCCCCTGTTATTTATGATTCCAAATTAAATATTATACTTAACCCATTTTCTAGCATCCATTTTTATACTTACAAAGTGTTATAAATATCATTAAGAAAATTTAAAAAAAAATCACCCGAATAAGTTTTGAACTCACGACCTCTTCGGAAACCGTGCTTTTGCTCTAAACAAAGTGTTTACTGATAAAATATTGATAGGAATTTATCACTACATTGGGAATGTAAACTTTTAACTCATTGGGTTAAAATTAATTACACCCTTATCAGTGACCTATTCATATCTGGTCACTTTAATAGTCACCAATTCCATCCCTTTGTTAAGCTTGTGTTGTGTATAGTTTTAAAAAATCTATTAGAATACAAGCACAGATTTTTATGTTTTACCTACATATACCTACCTACATAGCGGTGTTCCTAAAGGGTATTGTGGGGCCAGATGTAAAAGTTCAGTGACAAGTTATTGCCTAAGAACGCCTCTGAATTCTTTGATTGACTTTTACGACATTTACGACAAATTATGTATGTAATAAAGCTCCGCATCAGACCAAAAATATACATTAAAAAATCCAAAAACCCGACGGCTTAAAAAAGAACCAAATAATGTACATAATAAAAAAACTGAAAAGAAAAAAAACAAGCACTTAGATGTCCGGTGGTCTAGAATTCTATAATATTATTGTGGAATGAATACTATCGAAGAACATAAAATATTTTCTAATGATCGTAACATAACAACTGAACAGTCGGGATCCATTATCCGACAGCCAAGCTAATATGTCACTGGATCCTTATTTGGTTACATTATTTGGTTCTTTTTTAAGCAGTCGGGTTTTTGGATTTTTTAAATTATGTTTTTTTATTTTATACTTTTTTGTTATGAGTACCTAGCTACTAATAGGTACGCTTCAAGAAACATGCTCAACACGCTCAGCAGCAAGAAGTTTTCATCTTGCTGCTGTCTAAAAACTTAGTTGGTCGAATCGAAAAATGTTGAGAGAAACTTAATAATGATTTTTAAATACCTATTCAACGATACCCCACTCGATATAGTTTGTCGATTTTTTTTTTTTTTTATTATTCCAATCTTGCGATCGATCAATTCGACCATTAGCAGATGTGTTGTGTGATTTGAGTGTCAGTTAAGGTTTGTTCTCCCACTGGAGATTCTACCTCATATTCATCATATCCAGTTAGCGAGATCCCATATGTACTGGCGCTTAAGCCTCTGTAATGATATTGGTTCACTTAGAGCTGTGGCTAAGCTGTTAGTATGAGCATCAATTCGCTGTTTATATAGCGTTACTCTGTGCTCTATTTCCTCTCTGACAGTTCTAATCCTTAAATACTCATGCATTTCCGAGTTTTTAATGAACCACGGAGCATTGGATATTGTTTTAAGCGCTTTATTTTGGAACCTTTGCAGAATTTCCACATTAGAGTTCTTCGCGGAGCCCCATAGTTCAATTCCATAAGCCCAGACAGGTCTTAATACGGCTTTGTATATTAATACTTTGTTCTCTAAGGATACATCTGAGGTTCGACCTATAAGCCAGTTCAGTTTCTTGAGTAGTATATTTAGTGCATCTCGCTTTTTCTCTATGTGAAATCTCCATGTTTGTCTCCTATCAAGGTATATTCCAAGATATTTCACTGTATCTCGGTGGGGAAGAGTTTTTGTGCCCAGTTTCACTGGTGGGCAATTATTTGCTCTCAAGGTAAATGTTGTATGTGTTGATTTGCTGGCACTTGCCTGTATGTGCCATTTTGACATCCACTGGTCTATCTTGTTGAGGTGAACTTGCAAACCCAGAGAGGCTGATTCCAGACTTTTGCTGCTGAATAGGACTGCTGTGTCATCAGCAAAAGTTGCAGACAGTACATCCTGTGTTGTTGGTATGTCAGCTGTGTAAATCAAGTACAAGGTTGGACCCAATACGGAACCCTGGGGTACCCCAGCTTGAATTTTATAGAATTCTGAGCAAGAATCATTTACTTTTACATGGAAAATTCTATCTTCTAGGTATGACTTGATAAGTACATAGATGTTATGTGGGAGTTGGCTTTTCATTTTATATAATAGGCCGTGGTGCCAGACCTTATCAAATGCCTGTTGTATATCCAGGAATACTGCTGAGCAATATTCCTTTTGTTCTAGTGTCTCTTTAATTTTGCGTACCACTCTATGTACTTGTTCGATGGTGGAGTGTCCTGGTCTAAATCCGAATTGATGTGGTGGAATTATATTGCCGCTCTTAAGTGCAGAGTTCAATCGGTGTGCAAAAATTTTCTCAAACAGCTTGGACATAACAGGCAGGAGACTAATGGGCCTGTATGATGAAACAAGATGAGGAGGTTTTCCCGGTTTCGGTATCATTATGATTTCAGAGACCTTCCATAACCTTGGGAAATATCCTGTCCTAAGGATCCCATTGAAGAGTTGCGTTATATAAACCACTGCTTTTCTAGAAAGCTGTCTTAGGACTTCTGCTGTTATTAGGCAGTACCCTGGAGCTTTGTTTAGGTCAAGTCTTTTAATTACTCCCCAAATTTCAGCAGGTGTGCAACACTGCATTGGTAGGCTCAATTGCAAGTCAGTTTTAAGGTAGTCTTGTATTTCTTGTTCGGTAGATACATCGTCGCTACTATTAGGAGTAAATAGCTCAGCTAGAAAGGAAGCAAAAACTTCTGCACGTTCATTATCTGTTCTCGCCCATTTATTGTTTGCCAGTTTTATCGGATACTGTGCTGCTTCTGGTGCTGCCTTACTGGTTTTCACCATATTCCAGAGAGAGTGCTCATTTTTAGCATTCGCGTCTAGGTTCTCTAACTTGTTCTTTGAGGTCTCATTTTCGATATCCTTTAAGTATTTCCTCAAGTCTGTTGCAGCCTTGTTAAGAGCACTTTTATCGGCTGAATGACGGCTTGTATGCCATACTCTTCTAAGTCTTCTCTTCTCTAGAACCTTTTCTCGAATGTCCCTGGGTATTTCTTTTGTGTGATCTTTAGCAGTGGCGATTGGTGTACATTTCCAAGCTGCAGTTTGTAGAAGCCTAGTTAAATAAATTGCAGATTCGTCTATGTCTCTGTCTGTTTTTAGTGGTATTTTTAAATTTAAGTTTGAATCAATGTAGTCTCTAAACATCTCCCAGTCAGTTCTATTGTTGCATAGCTTCTCTTTAGTGGGTCTCTCTATCAATGTAGTACTCAACGTAGCGATTACAGGTGTATGATCAGAACTACCATCCAAACTGCTTTCAACTTTGAGATAAAGGTTGGAAAATCCTTTGTATACAAAGAAGTCAAGCAAGTCAGGTAGTTTGTACCGGTGTGTAGGCCAATACGACGGTTTTCCCGTACTCAATACGTGAAGCTTATTTTTGTCAATGCTTTTCTTTAACTCGCGGCCTCTGGGAAGTGTCAGTCGGGAACCCCAGTACATGTGTTTAGCATTCCAGTCTCCGCCACAGATAAATCTCTGACCAAGTGTCTTAAAGTAGTCTGTGAAGCTGTCTTCCTTTAGATTATATTTCGGAGGACAATACAGGGCAGACAGTATCATTGTGTTGTGTTTGTCGTGCACCAATACCGAGGTAGCTTGGATTTGGTTTGTTTTGTATTCTAAGAGTGGATTGTGTTTAATATGTTTTTTAATAATTACTGCTGACCCTGCATGAGCAGTTCCGTCTGGATGGCTTGTGGTGTATGTGCAGTAATTCTTAATAGCGAATATGTGGTTCGTTGTCAGATGAGCCTCAGATACCAGCAGTACATCAATATTGTTGTGTTTGAGAAATACTTCAACCTCATTTTTATGTTTAGTTAGTCCGTTAGTGTTCCAGGTTGCAACCCTCAAAGTGCCCATTTTTATTTTACGAGTTTGTTAATTAATGTTGTCAATAAATTCATGATAGTTGACATTTGGTCTATCAATTTGTCTAGCTTTTGAGCTTGTTGTGTGAGTAGAATGTCTAATGTAGGTTGACTTTTGGTCTTTTGTGCATATGTTGGTATATGGTTATCTTCCAGATTTGGAAGATTAACCTCTTTGGGTTGTTTGTGAATCTTGTCTGTATCTGAGTACTGTTTTTGATAGTCTCTTGTAAATTCTTTTGGTGTAGATTTGTTTCCCATTTTTCTGTTTAGCATTTCTCTGTACACTGTGCATCCTTTGTAGTTCGCTGGATGTGCACCATCACACAAAGCACACTTAGCAGGTGTGTTCCTATCTTTCTTTGGGCAGTCAGATGTTTTGTGTGGTTGTGCGCACTTTACGCAACGATGAGGCCTCATACAATAATTTTTTGAGTGCCCATACTGTTGGCAGCGTTGGCATTGTGGGATTGTTTTTCTCTTTCTGGGTTCTTCAATCACAACTGTCTGATGGTAAATATATTTTATTTCTTTGACTGCACTATTCCTTGGGCTAGGTTCCAAATTGACAAAAAAGGTAGATGTCGGTTTTTTCTCTGGTCCATATTTTACATTTATAATTTCACTATGAATCTTGTTTCCAGTTTTTTCTATTTCTTCTACAATAGCACTATGTGGAGTTGTATGGTGCAAGTTCTTTATTACTAATCTGAAGCATCTTTGGTCTTTTATATTAAAAGTATGCCCAATAAGACCATTTTCTCGTACTAAAGTAATATTTTTTTTGTAAGATTCAACGTCAGCGCTGATTATTCTAAGTTGGTTCCTATTGACAACCTTGAATACAAATTCCTCCTTTGCAGCAACCGTATTAATGAGTACTGTTAGTTTGTTAACATCCTCAATTCCATAAAGAATTATCGGTGGTGGCTTAGTTGGACGTACATTTCTTATACCTTCATCATCTTCCGTAAGGTCTATGGGTAGCCCACTAAATTTATTTGATGTTTTGATAGTCTCAGGAGAAGGTGAACGAGATGGTTTTAATCTCTTATTGCTTCTTGCATTTGGTACTCTTTGCCATTCTGGTGGCTGTCGAGTGACAGCATCAACATCTGGCGACTGGCTCTGTTGTGAAGCCGAGAAGACTGGGATTGTAAAATCTCGTTTGCTACCCGTAGATGAACTTCTGGTTCTATGTATAAACATGCTGGGGTGGAAGGTCTGCTGTAAAAGTTTTTTATGAGGAACCTTATCTTGACCAGTAGTTTTTTCAGATGAATCTGCCTGGGTGCCCACAGTTTCATGCTGCTCTTCATGTTTCTGCAAAATTTTGCCCCCCCCCCAGAATACGATGGGGGCATGTGCCTGAGGATGTCTCAGGGAGGGATTCTCCAGCTAGGCTGGTACCCTCCTGGGGTAAATTCTCTTTAAATCTTGCTTCCATTTTGTTAGCTCCTTACACTCCAGTCATTTTAGGGAGTATTTAGTTCCCTAGGCTCGCTGTAGCCTCTTCTGGTCGGTTGCCTGTCCAGGTGTGTGGATATACCGCCATTGCTCGGTCGCCAGAGCCTCGTCTGTTATCTAGCAGGGAGCACCACGGAAACCAGTTGGCTGCCGTCACCTTTCGGCACGTGCAGGTGAGGTTGACAATTGGATCGGTTTGGATGTTGTGAACCGTTACTCCCTTACTCCCCTAGTTTCTCGATTAGATTTTTTTTCATGTTCACAAAATGGCGTCCAGTAGTCGCTTTTTCACTAATGTCATGTCTTTAGTGACACTCCCCGGACTAAGAGGAATCGATTGACGTATGAATCATAAAAATCGGTCGAGGCGTTTGGTCTGTGTAGTGCTTCAAAGGAACATACAAACATAGTTACATACATACATAGGCTGTTAAACACAATACCACTCCTTTGCGTCGCGCAGTCGGGTAAATAGTGGACCTGCTTATTTACATATTTATTATTATTATACTAGTGGACGCCCGCGACTTCATCCGCGTGGACTGCAGAAAAACAAAATGTCGAAATTATCCGGAATAAAAATTGGACAATTCCTATTCTTTATTGTACACATACAATTATATACAGACAGAAATATTTACAAAATGGTGGAAATTCCTATAACTAACTTAAAAAGTACTTAGGGCTAGCGTGTATATGGTAGATCGGTCGACCAGTTCCGATTTCACAGGTTGGTCAACTGATCTCCGTTATCAGGTAGCGTTGCCCAAAATGCTGGCTGCGATGCCGCGCTGGATTGCTATACTTATTCTTTGGCCTAATTAGCAGCCAGCATTTTGGTCACGTGTAGACTCCAACAGCCGGCCGGCCAGGGAAATATTTTCCCGGGATAGAAAGTAGCCTATGTGTTAATCTAGGGTGTCAGCTAACTCCATACCAAATTTTATTAAAATCGCTCCAGTCGTTTTTACGTAAAAGAGTAACAAACATCATCCATCCATCCATACTTACAAACTTTCGCGTTTATATAGTAGGATATACAAGGCATAACAAAATCCTTTTTTAAAGATCTTATGTGAAATATTTAATGTGTTGTTAAGTGTGTGAATATTTATTATCAGGTAATTTTTAATATTTATGTATTTCCAGTCATACCTATACTACGACGTGTACGGAGCGTCACAACAAGTCGCTCTAGTGTGGGGCTGTTTGTTCCTGCGATACGCGTCACAGTTACTGTGTGCGGCGCACTGTGACGTGCCGCATCGCGCCGCCAAACACCTCGGGGCGTGGCAGAGACAGAGCAAGCATATAGGTAATGTGTGAGAGAGAGATAGCTGCAGATTGTAATATGTTTGGAATAATATGCGTCACAGTTACTGTGTGCGGCGCACTGTGACGTGCCGCATCCCGCCGACAAACACCTCGGAGCGTGGCAGAGACAGAGCAAGCATATAGATACGAGCGAGATAGCTGTAGACTGAATGTCTTGTGTATGTGTCACAGTCACTTTGACAGCACAAAGGTAAAAGTGAGGCAGAGAATGTGTGGATAAGAGAGCTGCAGATTGTAGTATGTTTTGGAATATTCAGGATCTGTACTTGTTCCCGTTTGATAGATGGTGCTAGTTACTATTTATATAACACGTGACTATTTTACATTATCTGTGTTGCCGCGTACAAAAATAAAGCGCTTAAAAATGTTAGTCCGCAATGAAGCATAGAAGTTGTTCTACATAACGGAGTCTAGTTCCACAATCACGCCTAGGAGTTATTTTAGAAATGTACTCCGGTTCCTCAATCAGACATAGGAGTCTAGATCTTCTAAAGACGATGATGAAACAGACGTGTGCGGCGAGGCGGTCCCATGATCAGATAGATCAGGTGATTACTTACGAGTATCTAATCCTTCCTCGTTTCTCCGCAGACGACGGTGGCGTACCTACTTCTACTACTACTTAAGACTATATTACCTACATTCCTCAAAAGACCAGTTAAATGACGCAATCCTATGGTCGTGTTCGCTTAAAATGATGATTATCTAACCCTTTCTCGCGTATCGTTCTCATAAAACGGCCTACACACGGCCCTGAAATCATTGGCGATATCGGGGTGGGGATAAGTGGTGGGGAGGACCCTTGATCGTACCATAAATCGCTTTGTGGATAGGCAAATCGTACCGAATTTTAAATCGCTTCGGGTGAGTTCACGATTTAGGGACGATTATCCCCACCACCACTCCGCAATGCAATCCGCCGAATTCCTAGGATTACGGAATTAGATTGTTTACGCCAATCGACAGAACTGTCAACGTCCACAGATAGGTTATTGAAACGGGCGAACTGCGAACAGAGGGCAATCTCTAATCTGTGATCTTTCCTCTCACGGATAGACTGCGTTCACGGATTGGAATTGCAATCCGTAGATGGTTTATTGGGACGGGCCAACCTTAAAATGGATTGAATCTTCAATCTTTGATAGCCAAAAATGGATCAGGATTGGTTATTGGGACCGGGCGTAAGTCGATTACTGAACCATTCGATCATCTAAACCTGCTCGCATCTACCCCCCGCAGACGCGGCCCCATGATCAGGCTCTCGGGCGGTTATCTAACCCTTCCTTTCCCGCCACAGAGGCGTGCGGCGAGGCGGTGGCGTGGTCAGGCTCGCGACTGTGGGGCCTCGGGGCGCGCGTGGCGGCACACGGAGCGGTGCACGTCGCCGCCGCGCCCAGTGTCGCCGCCGCGCCCAACGACCGGCACCACCGCCGCTTCCATGTGAGTACACCTCCCTACACGATACAGTCGATATTCTGATTGGTTCGGCGGGAAAAGCTGGAAAGGTGCAGGTGTAATTTTCTTTTTAAAATCAAAAATTATTTGTGAATGGCTTGCATGTGTCCGTAAAGCGGTGTTTTCTGGTAGATAAGTTTTATTTTGATTATTACTTGTGATGTGAATCTAGTGCGTGTGCATGGTTTTATACGCAGGTAAGCTGAGTAAAACTATAGCCGGAATACGATCTCTTCATGGGCTCATGTAAGTTGTTTCTGTAATTATTTTTCATTTTGACTAATTTTACACTAGCTCTTGAGGATTTTCCCGACGTTTCCATTCATCATCATCATTATCATCCATCATAAATTCAGAAATCATTTACTAGAGACAATGGCTGTATGGGCTTAGTTCCCTTTGCCTTTCCTTCGGGATAAACTATTAAAAAATATATATTCTGATTTTTATTTATGGAGACTAAAATGACATTTAAAGTGTTACCACGTTTCCTAAGATAGCGGTCATATTGCGGCTGTGATCAGTGTCAAGTTGCTAGCTCATTGCCTTAGAGGACGCCCCTGAATTCCTTAGTCGACTTATACGACATGCATGAAAGATATTTTCTAGTATTTACTAAAGTAAATAAAATGGTAAGTAAAGTTTCTAAATCGTAATCTGTCTGTTTTTTCCAGGCGGTGTTTATAAACCCATCGACGTTGCTCTGCCTACTACTGTGCCTGCAGCTGTCCCTCATCATTGTACAACTATGTTTGTTATTCAGTTCCATACCCTGGAACAACTTCGTGGCGGTAGTACTACTAATATTCATAAACTACTACACGCTGTTCAAAATGGCACGCGACTACTTAGTCGCATGGAAAGTGTATAAGGCGGAGACGATGATACAAGACAAGAACGGTGTAATACCGGTGAATTAGGTTGTACTAAGTTTAACGGGATGTGTGAAGCATCTCTACAATTGGGTGTATCAGAAACAGAACAACTTTAAAAGATAGATGGAGCCACGTGATCTAATAGCCCATAATGCTGTGGTCACACTCCTTACCTTTGCCGTTAGTTTCATTTAAAAAAATCTATAGGCAGTGAAGTGATTATTAAAGGTAGACACACGGTCATATATATATTTTTTTTGCTGTGATCTTTAAACGTAATACTGTTTAAGACTAATTTTTATTTATTAGATATTTCAATGTTATGTAATTATTATAAGTCTTATAACATATATATATATATATTATATAAGGAATATAAGGCATACCTTTGCTTGTATCAAATTATGACAATAGACTATAGCCCAGTAATAGAATAGGTGCATTTAAGCTTCTATTTGTCGTGCCATATTTTCAACACTAAATCTTGTAATAATTGGCAATAACGGTAGTGTGGCCACAGCATAAGTATGACCATTGACTATAAATTGTCTATAAGACTAACCGCTATGTTCGTTTTGCTTGCGTTGCTCCACATTTCCATCGCAGAAACTCTTTCTATCTTTTTTCTTGGTCTGAGCCTAAACAGTCATTTTATGTGATTTTATTTTAAGTTTCTCCTACGCTACCCACGCACAAAATTTTCTTATTTTACCGTCCCGCCAAATGCTCACTAATTATTTGTAAGTATTCGAAATAATGTACTGTCGTTTTATATCATAGATAGATAAATTGAACAATTATTTTTGTAACTTGTACCTATTAATAAAATAGCTAAAATATAAGCCAGTACTAATTATTTAAGTCTTAAAAGTATGCTTAGCATTACAAAGGTATTGTTTTAATTAATTTTCTTATAGGAAGCTGGTGGGACTTTAAATCTTGATCTGAAAAATTAAAATTCCTTGTGTGTGAATTGTACTTAAATGTTCAAAACTTGATTTAACTGTTGGACAATATGATTGTACTACCATTGCTAGCCAATTAGCCAATAGCTGTTGGGCCAATGACACTTAAATTGTTATATTGTAAGCATATTATACCGATTCACATAATACCAACCAAGTAATAAATTACACGCAGATAGTATCCAGAACTGATTTAAATCTTAACATGACATAGTACATTCTCTTTGTATAATTATAAATGTGAACTTGTGAACAGAATAAGAAAACCTATTGCGATATTGTCTAACGACGTACGTGTGACTTTCTAATTACAGTTTACAACAGAATAAGTAACTAGTACTAGTGTCATTGCTCTCTTTGCATCATGGGGATTATGCGCAAAAATGTCAAAAAGTCGTGACTGACAAATCGATTGTTCTTGTTTGCTCTGAAAATGTCATTAAGTAAATTGTCATCTTACATAATGTTTTGTTAAAAATACGTCATGTTCAATAAACAAAAATACCTATTATACAGTACAATCCCAACCACTGGAACTGAGATAAAAGTATGAATGTATTTATAAGACTGACATCTTTTGTTTCCGTGTATGCTTCAGAATGTTATCATAGCAATTAAACATCAGTTAAGGAGAATGTCTGAACAATTATAATATCATTTACTGCTGATAAATTGTTTTATTTCTCTTATTTACCAAAAACCAATTTGAAACACTGTCAAATTAATAGCCGAACCAAAACCGTTCCGTCTGAAACATAAATAAAAAGACAAGAGGGTCTTGGTGTTTTGTAGGCGATGGGCTGACCACCTGTCACTACTAACCGAACTTGTACGTCTCAACTATACCTCAAAATTGGTCAGAAGTGGCACCATGTGGTTCTATCGCCCCTTGGTGCTCTGCGTACCCCTTAAGGGATAAAGGCGTGATTATATGTATGTATAAATAGAAAGGCTGAAAGGTTTAAACGTTGTTATAGTAGATATAAAATTCTGTGTTTGTTATATAGCGCGCTTGCCCTTGACGTGCAACAGGACGTTGAAAAGTGGTTAAGGCCCCCATACTTTTAAATTAAGCTAATATTAGTACTAGTATGTCTGTCCCTCTCCATTCTTAATGTAAGTAGAAAGGGACAAGTATAACAATTTTTTTTGTTGTTTATGATTAAGTGGCTCTGGCTTTAACAAACTAATTCATTCACAAAAAGTACAAGAATAGCAGAAGACCAAGAAGTGTGTGCGCAAATATTAAGGGGAGTTTCAGTCCTCAGGGAGCAAAGTATTGCAAGAGATATCGCGTTGTCGGTGGTATTGATCGGGAAATTTTACATGCACTCATAAAGTACCAGGGTAACAAAGTAATAAGAAGAGATTAAAAGTACTAGAATTGCAGGAGGTTGCACGAGGTGTCAGTTAGTAGCCACTTGTGCGAGCAGTATCGATCGGAGAGTTTTATAAGCAACGACTAAGTACCAGGATAATAAGGCAACAAGAGATTGCAATGGCGTACGCAAAAATCAAAAAGTGTGGTAAAGAATAGCTCGAAAAGTACTAGGATTGCAAGAGATCAGTTAGTAGCCGCGTGTGCGGGTAGTACCGATAGGGGAATTTTATAAGCAGCGACCATACCAGGAACATGAGGCAACAAGCGATTACAATCACAAAGATTCAATCGCGTTCACAGAAATCGAGAATTTTAGCAAAGATCAGCTCGAAAAGTCCTAGGTGTACTAGAATAGCAGAGGGTTAAAGAGGTGTTAGTAGCGCGAGCTTAAGGGGCGTGGCCATGAGTACGTAACTGATAAAACTAGTGCGGTCTCACTCACGCACAGGTCGCTTCTCTCTCCCACAGTAATTAATAGGTACTTATCTTTATTATGCCCTCAATTATTTGATTACACACATACTTCATCATTTACAGCCCTGAGAAGTCCACTGTTGGACATAGGCCTCCCCCAACAACCTCCACTCCGACCGGTCGGAAGCTGCCTGCATCCAACCGACGCCCGCGACCTTGGCCAAGTCGTCCATCCACCTCGCGGGTGGCCTTCCCATGCTGCGCTTGCCGATACGTGGTATCCACTCTAGAACTTTCCGACTCCATCGGCCATCAGTTCTTCGAGCTATGTGCCCTGCCCATTGTCACTTCAGCTTGCTGGACCACACACACACACACACATACTTATATAACCTTAAAAGTGTATCTTAAGCCTTAGTTAGCCTTAAATTGGTGATTTACATTATAACTAGAGATGCGCCGAATACTGGTTTTACCGAATAACCAAATACCGAATAGTATTCGGTTTAATCTTTACCGAACCGAAGAATAATTCGGTTTACCATTTGATTGTTTTGACGCGCAAACAAGTTCGTGTCGTTGCTGGCTAAATGGTGAGCGTGTCGTACCTCACCGCCCACCACCCGTGCACACCGCGCTTTCTGTTAGGGATGACAATTCTTTCCAAAAAATATCGATTTTTAAATCGATTCGAATCGTGACCTGATGAATCGATACACAAAAAAATCGAGGTTTAAAGATCGATTTCCAAAAAAAAATCATATAAATAAACCATATTACGCCGACCGACCCCATAAGTAATAGGATAAGGGCAGGATGATGATGATTTTTCATCATAAGCACTTTCACCACTTCATAAAATGGGGCAATTTTCTATCGACTGGCCACCTTGCATTTTGGATGTACCATAATTTATGTCCCTTTCATCGGCTACGCTCGCTATCTTTCTATACCATACTTGTTTTATGGATGATTACGTTGTAAATAAAAACAAAAACGGCTTTTATTGCAAAAACGTTGCTAGTAAATGGGATGGAATGGGATTTTGTTGACTTACAATCTTTACTAATATATTATGTTATCTTTCAAATTTAATACATAAATAATATAATAAATGCGAAAGTTACTCTGTATGTCTGTCTGGCTTTCACGCCAAAACTACTGAACAGATTGAAATGAAATTTGGTACTACCTGTGTACTCTAGAACCTGAGAAAATATAACTAGGGCTAGCTTCGCACGGATGTAATACCTTTCACGCGGACGAAGTTGTGGGCGGCCGTTAGTAGAACATAAATGTCACATAAGAAGTTTTGTCCTTAGCGCTATACCGTACGTGTAGGCAAAAATATGAAAATACTCGAACCGAATATATTCGGCGCAAAACCGAATGATTCGGCCGAATATAAATAGTGAAAAAGTTGCCGAATACGCCGAATACCGAATATAGTTAGAATATTCGTCGCATCTCTAATTATAACATTTTAAGGAATATATGTATGTATTTCTATTTTGGACTTAACTATACTGGGGCTTACGGATAACCCCAAATAAAACAAAGCTATTAATAATATTTTATGTATTATCATATTTCATACTTACTATCTACAAGTTTAGTACATGATTAACTTAGAAGTAAATAACAAAGTCCCCTTAATAACAAATCAAATATTCTTGGTGTGAATTTCCCTATTTCTTTATAATTACTACTTTGTATAAATCCATGAAGGAGTTTTCTTACTGTCATTGATTTGTACTTGGACTGCCTTCATTTTGTCTCTCACTAGGTCACAGGCTTTCAATAACTCCTTATCTTTTGTCACTAAAGCATTTTGTCGCACATTATGTCTAAATTCAACTAATGTATCTATTAGAGAGCTTGATACATCATCATGAGAGGACTCATTTAATACTAGACCAAATCTCATCAGCATATGTGTTATATACTCGGCTATAAGGACAACAGGGACTGGATAAAAATCTGATGACTCCTGCTTTATTATCTTATTTGTATCACTTATCAGAGTCAACATGTTATTTATACAAGTGGATGTGTCAAAGTCTGATCTCAGGGCTTTTAAATTGGCTGTTTCAGTCTTTAATAAGTAATCCAATATCTTCTGTTTATAATCTCCACTTTCAATTGAATTATTGTCATTGACATAAACATAAGCATCCTTCAAGAAAAACTTAAACTTGTTCAGAACATTGTCAGCGGTTTTCATCACTTCATCTGTGTACTCAATTGGATAGCTGTATTTGGACATAAGACAGGCCATCCTGAACACATCAGCACTGTATGAATTTAACAACTCAGGAATTGATATGGTATTTTTCAGTGACTTTGACATTTTTACATCCCCTTTTACATGCAGGTGCCCAACATGTAGCCAATAATTTGCCCATTGTTTTATATTATGAAAAGCACATGATTGTGCCTCCTCATTTTCATGGTGAGGGAACTGAAGGTCAATACCACCTGCATGGAAGTCTAGCTGACATCCAAAAACTTTGCTAACCATTGCTGAGCATTCAATATGCCACCCAGGTCTTCCCTTCCCCCAGAACACCTCCCAAAATGGCTCACCAGGTTTATGACCTTTCCATAATGCAAAATCCATTTTATTTCTTTTATCTGAATTTGACGGCTCACCTAAATTCTGCATCTTCTGTAACTTGCCATACTCTGGGTATTTACTAGTATCAAAATATACAGATCCATCTTTAGTTACATAAGCTTTTTCAGAATCGATCAGTTTCTTTACAAAGTTTTCAATTGATGTTATGTGATCTGAGACCCTTGTGATTATCAATGGTTTCTCAATGTTTAATCTAGCCATTTGGAGCCAAAATTCATGTTCATACTGTTTGGCAATGGTATTGACATCAGAACCTGTTTCCTTTGCTTTATTTATAATCTTATCATCAATATCAGTGATACCCATAGCAGTTACTAATTTAATATTGAAAAATGTCTTTAATATTCTCTGTACTATATCTAATTTAACATAGCAACTAGCATGCCCTATATGCGGCGAATCGTACACTGTCGGCCCACATGAATACCATGTAGCTATATGCGGATCACTGAGAATAACTGGTACCTTTTGTTCAGCGACACAATTGTAAACAAATATTCCAGTTGGGTTTCCATTGGGCATCAGCCACTTAGTTTCCTTGTACGGTTTTAACTTGCATACATGGGATAAATTTCTCACGAATATTGGGTATAGTTTTCGCATGTTTCTGCGGCAATATTAAATATGTAAACATTAACAAGTGAGTGCTTAATACGAAATACATATATCACACCGCATTAAACTAATTTAAACGAAATATAAAGCAATAAAAACTAAATTATTTGAATAAAAACAATTTTTTGCTCGACTCGTTGATATTGACAGTTTGACAGACGGAAACCACAGACTACTTAGATGGAAACAGCTGATTATTTTGTTTCGTTTGTTGCCACAAAGAAATATAATGTAAAAGAATTAAACCCAAAGGCATCCATGTTAGTAGTTTAGTAATTTCTAATTTAATAAGCTAATTGCTTTACCCGGCGATGTAGAGAACAATAGGTGAAAAACCTATGGGTATATTTTGTACTCATTTGATATTTATCCAGCAAACGTGATTTAACAATCGGATCAAGGGTCAATACGCATGACTGTTTTCATTTTCATTCCTCCATTACCTTACCTAATTAAAGTAGATAAAACGATTTTTCCCCTTGCCTTTCCTTCGGGATAAACTATTTTTTTTTAAGTAGATAAAACGTCAACGTCAGTTGAACGTCAACAACGGTCACCTGAGGTGATGATTTTCATTTCACAAATATTTTCGAAAAAATCTAATTTAATTCTTAAATAAGTATCTGTATTTAAGCTACCAGTATTTGTTAATTCTTGCAACTAAAATGGTTTCGTATGCCCCTGATGAATACGGTCTAGCTGACACCACTCCATGTGCCGGTATTAGAGCCGATTTGAAAATGTGTTTACTGCAAAGTGATTGCTGCAAAAAGGTTGGTCTCTTAGTCCGATATCGTAGATTTTAACCACACCACAACCACAGAACACTATATACTCACCACTTGGTGGGACAAAAAATATTCTAAGAATCTATCTACTTGTATTGTACCAATATGTAAAGAACCACATCTTAATAGGATGTTACTACTAGCACATCTGACGGTTGGCGAACATAGCAGAGACATAAGCCAATCAAAATTTATTTTATTTTAGTAGAATTCCAATTTTTTTGATACAACCTTATAATTTTCCAGGATAAGAGAACACCAAGGGAATGTTTACAAAAAGGGCCAGTTCCAGATGATTGTGTACAATTGAGGCAAAGTTTTTTTGAATGTAAAAGATCATTGGTAAGTCTAATTACCAAATGTTTTATGATTTTTCTAAAGAAAGTATTAGCGATAGTAAAAAATATTGTGATAAAAGGTTGCCTAAAATCTTAATATTGAAAACATTGGCAAAATTTTACAACATACAAAATTATGGTATTGATTCAATTTTGAGATGTGACCTCTCTCATATTAAACACACGTATAAATGGCTTCTTAACCAATAAATGAAAGCTGTAATGAATTGAATATAAGATACATAAAACTAGTGAGTTTTAAAATAAATTAAATCAATTTCTTTCTTTATTTCAGTTAGACAACCGGAGAAGATTTCGTGGGCATAAAGGGTATTAATGCATGTGTTACTTTTTATTATTAAGATAGAATAGATATTTTTTTATTTGTTAAGTAAATTGTTACCTAGTTACTAGTTGATTTTAATAAATAAGTCATAAGTAATTTATAACCTGTTATTTAATTCCAGGAATGAGGTGTCTTAATGAGTACTAATTAAATGCTTATTTTTTCCAAAAATAATTTATTAAAATGTTCTAGGCTTTCGAATTTAAGCTAATAACAACTAGCATTTTATAAGCTACATATTTCTTGTTTTTACAAGCACATTCATAGGGCCATACACATTCAAGTATTTATTAATTGAGCTGACAAACTTTAGATGTTACATACTTAGTATCAGCTATTACTAGCATTTTTCCATTCTAAAACGTAAAAGTTTCATTTAATTACACTACAAAAGCTTCACATACAAACAAATATGAAACAAGATTTATAAAAAAAAAACTTTCACCTTCATATTTCTGTAGTTAAAGTTATACTTATTTGGAAATAATACATGGCTATAGATGCGTTGACCTCAATGTCGGCGCAGCGTGCCTTATCGATGGAGTTTGCAATAATCCCAGAAACCCGAAAGTCCAGCGCATCCCTGGGATTTTGTACGATCTTATTCATCCATAGGAAATTTCGACTTATTGAAAGTCCCAGTATTAGGTTTACAGGTAACTCAGGTTGCCGGACTTTTTGAGATTTGTGCATGCTAAGAAGACGCTTAAAAGAAAAGCAACAGGATAAGTCTATTAGGTACGTGTCATTATGATTAACTAACCGATCTAAACTACTTCCAATAGTTTATTCACTTTGTACTGCGTCACGCAGCCTGCGTACCTGCCTAAATCATTGCTCAAAAATCTTGCAAAGTTAGGCAGACATCACCCGGGAGTTCGTTTTACTTCTCTACATATAAATAAGGATTAAAAACAAAATGCGAGGGCTACCTATTTATTGCTTTATTAATTTATCTCAAAATTGACTAAGATTAGCACCACAGCAAAATAAATTTAAATTGGTTTAAAACCAATTAACTTGTCCAATATAATCACTTTTTGCGAAAACTTGTTACTTGCATTCGTTTGATATATTTATAATCATTGAGTAGAAATAAGGAAATGAAGTACCTACACATTCATTCTACATGGTGTAACAAAAGGTTGGCCCAGTGGATAGTTGCGTAGTGAAAAGGAGGCCTTTATTCAGCAGTGGATGAACGAGACTGTATAGATTTTAAATCAACAAACTTTCATGTTTAGGAATTTCTCCAGAATACCTGAAAAAATAAACGGAAGTGATTACTAGTTTCAAATAGAGTAGATAGCCCTTTGGCTACACCATGTATTACATTTCTTAATGTTTTAATTACTATTTATGCAGGTAGGTACTTATATATAAATAAGTAATAAACACTGATATACTATGGCCGGCCTTACCCATTACCTTTCTACAAGCACTATCAATTTCAATGTAGCGTTCCTACTCAGATAGGTAGGTAGTAATTATTAGAATACTTATAAATATTGTCATCATTAGATTCAACGTGTTGTCAAAACCACTGATGTTAAAACATTTTAAGACTGTTGATTCCAATTCCAACTGTTGATGAAAAGTTGTACTATGAGTACTTAGATGAAAACAAAATAGCTATTTTGTTTTCATCTAAGTATGAGTAGGTATATTTATTTTTAATACTTACATCTCCTAAATAACGTACTTTGTTGTTTTGGTTTATAGGTCAGTAGAAGTTTTATGTATTTGTACAGTAGATAATGACCATCCCTTCCTGCATTTTTGGTACGTGTGCTTAGGGCACAATTATTTATAATAAGTATTTTGTAGGTAGTTTAGGTATATTAATTTGTGCAGATGATTAATAGATTTAGATTAGAAGTAGGCAAGTATTGATATGTTCTAGATATGCGGATATCGGATTGGAGTAAAATATTTGTTTTATGAATATATTTCATAACTAATCTTGGAAGACCTTACAACGAGGAATTTCTTTAGATTTGTACTAGGTACTGCAATTGGCTCAAAAAGTGACTACTCGGCATCTACTTCTCTACAAACTCTACATCTATATTTTTTTGCTTTTGCACGAATATTTTCATATTACCTTAATTTTTGTGGATTTTCATACAGCTTGATAATATTTGGAATACCTAATTTAAAGGTGACTTGAGGATGATGATTATAAATGACCTTATAATAAGTAGGCCTCAAATTCATTCTAGATCATTCTAAATCTGCAGTGGGATTTCATACAGTTTTTTGCGTATGATTTTACCTATGTATAAGTGCTTTTAAAGTTTTATTATATCGCAGTGTTCAAATAAAAGCATAAAATTTATTATTTCGAAGAGATAAAATTTCCTAATCATGAAATAGTAAGTAATTATTTATTTAGTTAATATAAATTTTCTTTTCATAATTAATAACTAGACTAGATTTAATAAGAGAACACGTTTCGGTTCTAGGAAACTTTAAATTATTAAGCGGTAAAGTACCTAAATGTTAATTTAAATACTTTGGTCCATTTTAGTCACAACTTGTGCTATCTTTGACATATTTAAGACCCCAATTTGGCTCTAGAACAACTGCAGAGCGGCTTAGTCAATGTAACATCATTTGGCATCGACATTCGTTGTCGCATCACTCCCACGAATAGTGGTTTGAATTAGAGTTGCCACGAATAGTGATTTGGCCGAATACCGAATATTCTGCCACGCTGTCGGCCGAAGCGCCGAATATTCGGCCACCGAATATTCGGCACAAAGTAGTACATGCTTGTCAAGCGCGTAAAGAATAATACGAGAAGTCGCGACCTGTCTCCCTCGTGCGCGGGCGGGTGTTAGAATTTAGTATAATAACATTAGAATGTTTGTTTATCACAATTGAATTTTGAATATTCGGCACGTTTTGCCAGATCAATATAAATAATAAATTAAATATAACATTACGATTTTGTATAAAAGTTCGTTCGTTAGTGCTTTTTCAATTGTTTGTTCATCAAAAAATGACACCATTTAATAAAAATCGCCCATGTGGGAATATTATGAGATTTGTAGTTAAAATAATAGACTGGCCAACTTCTATAAGCTCTGAAACTAAGTTGTTATGATGTATCTAGTAGTACCTACCGATGACGATTCTTCTCCACTACGAAAGAAAAGAAACTTGAATAAAAATGATAACACATTTTAAATACACGACAGTTTCTGGAACTGCTTTGAGGACGTCGCTACGCATAATATGCGAAATAATAATGATGAGGAGAACGTGGATAAGAATACTGTGGCAAATGATATGGATTTTTATTTGAAAATAATTCGCCTAGATCGGAAAGCTGATCCTTACAAGTGGTGGTCAGCAAACGAAAAACAATACCCAAACCTCTCGAAATTTGCTAAAGTTTATCTTTCTTCTCCCGGGAGTAGCGTGTATAGTGAGAGGTTGTTTTCTGAAGCTGGTATAATTTACGACGAAAACCGTAATCGTTTGCTAGCATCAAATGCTGAAAAGCTTGTTTTTATCCATCACAACTACCCACTGATTAATTTTACTTATTAAAGTATTGTAATTTGGTAATAAACACAAATCTTGAGAAATATGATGGGTCTTTTTGTCCATGGTTTGGTATTCGGTATTCGGCCGAATACCGAATATCAAAAAAGTGGCCGAATACCGAATAGTAGCCGAATATTCGTGGCATCTCTAGTTTGAATTTTATCACGCGATTTGACGTACGCGCGTAAATAAATGATTCGTCGAGAAATAATTGTTACTTTGTTCAAAGCCTCACACTATACCTATACATACACATTGGCGAAACAAAAAGCTTATTAACTATGCCTCACTCCTTACTCTTCGTCTTAACTTCAAATGATTATCATAAGATTATCTTTGTATTATCATTTATCAGACACGTTTTTTTACAAAAAATTAAGACGTCCTGTATGCTTGTGGATAGAAGTAATTTAGGATTAGGTATTAATCTGGTGCAAGGGAGGGCTTAAACTCTTAACACAATAAACTAAATGTTTCAATCTTACAATATGTGACAAATTCTGTCACACATTTTTGGTACCGTATTTCATCCTGTATCATAAAAACGGGGTCACACAATGTGTATACGAATCATCTTTTAAAATGACATTACTAGTGTTACCATCATTATCCAACGTCAGCACAACCTAACACCATCACATAGTCTATAAAACGACACAGTCGAGGCCTATGCGGCCCTTTCTCCTCTACTAGAAAGTCTGAATTGGCCTGTAAAGGCCAGTGTAACCGCACAACCTGGCCCTCAAAGCCGTAACTAACATAGAAGCACCAGAGAGGTCTTCCAACAAATTGGCACATTCACAAACGAGGAGGTACATCTTGTCCCCGTGGGATGCTACGGATTTGTGCAGGGCGATTTTCCTCATGCCCACCGAGTGGGGTAGGTGACGGTACAGCATCCGCGCCCCCGTCCAGTACAGCCAGTTCCTTTCGAATCTCTCGCCGTCATCTCCTTCGAAGACCTGAAGCAAAATGATTCTCGTTAGAATTGTCTTTGGGTGAAAACAATGTGGTGTAGAACATAATATGTTCCCTATGAACACATGGCTGTGTTCCCGAAATGGAGTGACTTCTGGCCACATCATGCAGGGTCATAAAGTAGAGCGCACAGCCACATAGCATAGCGGGGACAGATGTAAATGATCAGTGACAGGCAAGTTGCTATACCTATGTAATAACATTTAATATTAAATAATTTAATAAACTAAATAAATAGGTAGTAAGTGCCTGAGAAAATGTCCGGGTTACTTAGTCGACTTTTACGAAATGCATATCCTTACATATGCAGATGTTGTAGGTATTTTAGTGAAGCCCCTTATCAACGCAGGACTGGTTAATTAATAAAAGGTACAAACCTTATAAACACTAATGATGAACCCAGTTGCAGGAGTAAGCGACTTTTTCGGGCCACCAGCTAAATCGGTGAATGGAGGTCTGCATATCATTGCAACTTCACTGTATAAGTCTAACGTATGTGCAGCAGTATATCTAGTTGATTTTGGATCAAACTTGGTCAAGGAAGCACTTCTCATATTATTGTAGAAAAGTAAAGGATCTGTTTGAGTTGTGTTTATCACATAGTATGATATGAATGGGAATTCTGCATTTTTCTCCATATTCGCTAGCAGCATGCCTCCAACCGCTGTGTTTGCTTGAGCTACATCGCTCAATAGCTCTCCAGCAGCAGTCTTCTGTTTTATTAGAGGTCTCGTCAGAGGAGACTCTAAGATAGGCTCTATTGGTTCTAAGGGACTCATTAAATGAGCTAATATGCACAGTTTAGGGTCTGCTATTTCTAGAATACTGAGAGGGTTTTGGTTCTTTTTTAGCGATCCTTTTTCTGGGGTTGGAGGCGGTACTGGAAGCTGGAAAGAAATAAAACGTACAATTAGTTTATTAATTACCTTTTTAACTTACACTACAGCTTTATTAAGTAAAGGTGATAACCAATTATTATCATTAAATACCTATTCAGAGCCACTTCACATGTGATTGAAGCCTATTTTTGACCATAGAATATTGTCGGATTTGACTGTCTACTTTGAGTAATAAATGTTAACCTACTGGAACACCATCAGGAAGAAACCGATCAAGGGCATGCGCCGGAATCACGAAGCAGTCCTTCTCCAAGGTTGCCAAAGACACCGGCTCTGTTCGCGACCTCCGATCTGCAGTTACGGTGGTCGTGGTGGGCCGGTCCCAGCGTAAGAGCGACACCGATGGCTCCCTCGTGACCAGTGGCTGGGGTGGCTCCGTCTCTGGACCTGTACCACCACCGAGGACTGGACCGCATCGTTCTGAAATCGGGAAAGAAATGAGGTATTAGAACTAGTTATTAATTAACTACTTATTGTCTAACAATGCCATCGATATAGGATAAAGACATTACGTATATAGACTCAGCTGTCGTCCCGAAATGGAATAGCCAGAACTACAGGATTCATACCTAAAGGAGATATCACATCATTTTTACGTAGCAGGCATACATCGCTCATCGCCTGAGGCAGCGCCCGTAACTTCCTTGGTCGACTCTTACGACATGCACGGAAAGAGATGCAGCTGATGTATTCTAGTAAATCCTGGCATCAGCACAGATATCGTGGATAGGATATTATTTGATTAGGATTTTTTTGGCTGTCGTTTACCATGGAACGTGTCGTTAATTATAACATTGACATTGGCGTCAAGTATCAAAACTATTTTATGTATCGCCTATAAAGTCCGGTTCATGGTGAACAAGCGAGTAAATATTAATAAAACCGAAATAGATTGCTAGTAGAGCCAAAATATAAAAGCTGGTTATAACCAGATTTAGTAGTTTTACATATACATATAGACACGGCCGTGTTCCCGAAACGGGGTAGCCAGAACTGCAGGATCATAAGGGAGATCCCGTAGCCACGTTTAGCATAGCGAGGATAGATGTTAATGATCAGTATTGATCAGTGACTGTGTATTTATATATCGTTGCTTAGTACCCACGACACAAGAGCTTAGGGATCTTAGTGTGGGACTAGGTTAACGTGTTGTGTAGTGTGTGAATATAAAAAATATGTATAAAAAGTGACAAGTTGCTAGCTTATCGCCTGGGAGAATGCCCGAATTCCTTAGTCAAATCTTACGACGAGATGCAATTAATAGTAGTAGTTATAGGTATATGCAATATAGAATTGGAGGTAGCTAGAATTTAGGGTTGTTTTTAATGGCTATACTTAGTTCATGTAAATACATTGATACTTGTTTTCCTAGTCATCGATCTTCTTCAGCTCATGAATATTAATTTGGCGGATTACTGGACCGTACACTTCGCATAAGCATGAATAGCTCGTCATGGTGTCTGTCTGTCACGTCATTTATTTATAGCGTTGAACAACATCTGCCGCGTTATTAATGAGATCGTTCGATGTACAAAACTGTCAGAAATTCTTAACTAAAACAGTTCATTAACAAGTTGACGCTTAATACTTTTTTATAATTTAAAAACATATAACATCCCATAGAAATCAAGTTCATTAAGAATTTAAGAAGGGCAACAAACACAAACAACAATCAAAACAAACATTTTTAATAAGTCATTAGCATATTTACCCGACGCGTTTGTGCGACAAATATCATACCTGAACCATCGTTGAATTGATTGCTCGACCGCGGCGCCGAAAAGAACAGATGTGTCCTGTAATGGTGTTCTTCCATGCAAGAATATCTCTCCCGATCTCGACGTTTTGCATTCCTTCCAGCGCCCAACGCCCCGCGCGCCTTGCCGCCTCCCCCACCACTGCTGACCATCGACTTCTCCCCACTGAAGTTCTTCCGAAACATCAGATTCATCTTGGAAGATTGCCACACACAACTCTGTTGCACTCGCACAAGAAGATACTTCTATACACTTGTCTCTATCTACTGTTATGTCTAACCAAGTAATTAGCCGGTGTAGCACGCCAAGAAATTAAGTCCAGCTAAATTCAAGGCTTATCTGTCTCTATCTGGCTACAGTCATTATATGCACTTTGTTTGTAATGCTATCCCGTACAGCTGTTATTATTCAGGGTTAGCGGATTAGGAACGGTAGTTAAGGTAAATTCTTAACAGTTGCAAGGTGATCGTCTAGACTAAATTTAGGTACATCAAAAGTATAATATCTGGAACTTCGTGTAACGAGATTTAGAATCTAGATTACTGGCGACGTCGCGTTAAAATTTACAGTCTTACTGCATTCCTTCTAGAGGATTTTGAAGTTAACGGTTTTGAAATAAACGTACAAGATAGAATATAGATAATAGTTACTAATACTTACTTTGTACCGTTATCGCTTTTAGCTGTTTGTTTCGATCGCATTTTATAAATTTTGTATTTATAATAAGTTAATCGATTAAGTATTAAATGGTTTCGTAGACTTCTTTATTTAACAACTAGGCCAATAACACTTGTTGATTACCTACATTGATTTTATCAAATATTCAAGTCATTATCGATTTTGTCATTGACATTCAAATTATGTTTTGCATTTGTCAATATCGTAAGCATGCATACCTACCTCTAAATACTAACTTGTGTACCTATTCACGAAGAAGCTCTATGTGTCCATTTGTAAAGAACTACATTCTAGAATTAGTTAAGTGGTAACGACTTTGTTTAAAATTTGTTGTCACTCTGAAATGTCTACGATATAGCTACTTATATGTATACCTGACTCAAAGAAGTCTTGAACACATCAGTACGAGTAGCATTACCTAGATACAGATCGACCCCCTCTGTATTGAAGAAAAAAAAACTAAACTTCTAGCAGCAAAGTTTACATAAACCTAGCTGTTAAATTTCAAACCTAATTTATTTATTTATTATTCTTTAAATATTCTAGAACTTAAAATTAGGTACAACGTCCCACAAAACTGCTTGCGCCGTTTGACCGTGGGATCCGTATGGCATATTGTAAGAAAGGTAAAGAGAACGTTACAAGTCATGTCGTTGCAAAATCCTCACGGATACTTGGTAAGCTCTCTTTCAGGCAAATTCGACAGCTTTTAGCCCGGCTTCATATATCGAGCTCGAAATATCAAGTTACTTTTTTTTCTGTTTGTTTTACGAGCAAGTTAGGGTTTCGTGTCGAATGGGGTAGGTTTATAGACCAATTTGCGGCAGTAGCACATCTAAAGGTTATATATGTGTATTATCTGCCTTATTCATTTGACGGTGCTTTGGGTTTAACAGGGATTTGGGTTTATTATCTTTTTGCTAATAGTTATTATGGGTATCATGCCCAGATTATACGATTACGACCTATTTTTGCTACAGAAGTTTGTAGAAAACCTGTATTCGGATAGTTTTATGGTGTATTCTGTTCCTTCGATATCTTATTAAGATATATAGGTATTATAGGTATTAGCTACTACATAACAGCTTCTCCTGTAACGAATTCTTCTCCTAATTCCCTATTTAATAGCCTACTTAAGGCTATTTGGCAGAAAATCTGTAAAAAGCCCACTTTAACTTGAGTAATTGTTATTTAAGAGGTCATTTTGAGTGTGGGCTTCGAGAAACCAATAAAGATAAGTGTGTAGTACCTACCTATTCGTCGTTCAAGAAATGGCGGAACGATGTTGAAGGTTTTTACGTTTAAGGTGGCTTGACTAGACAAAGAGTACAAGAGTTTAAAATAGAATAAAATAGAACATAGAACATACTGTACAAACGATAATTAAACCGTAATATTATTTAACTAGGTATTCATAAGTTTTTTATCCGCTGAGAATGCGAATGGTTTCTTTCGAAAGTCAATTTCGATATATAGGGTGAGTAGGTACCCTAGATAGTTATCTAATTCAATCTAATACGTAAAAATAAATTTTACCTTAACATAAGAATAGAATTGCCGAACTCTACATTATGTAGCAATAAGCTACGAGTAGGCGACTAATTAAGTTTGCTATAGTGAAGTAAATGACTTGGTAGTAATTCGGTACGCGACAACTGGAACATCTTGCTTTAACAAAGTAAATTACAGACCGACGACGTGGTCGCAAAACTGGTCATTTATATTCGGTTGTGGAATCAGAAAGGTTCATTATTATCTAGATTTAATATTATAGAATTCTTAAAAAGTATCATAGATATGGATAGAAAAACATCTGTAGATGAGGTGTGCCTACCTCAACAAAATTGCCGGTGGTCCATAGTCATTATATTAATCACTGTTTTTTGAATATTTTCACAAGAACATTTACGAAAGTAGCGCATAGAAGTCACAGGAAATAGATACACAATAATAATATGCGGTATACCACTTATTTATATGTATGTGGTATCCACTATGAGGGATGGAAGGAAAAGGCGTACCTTTTACGCTGACCCAAATAATTACAGAACAGGCCAAGGGCAAGATGATGGATGTATGCGCTTTATATGTATTTTTAATACCGCTCAAAATCAGCAATAACGGCTCAGCCTTTACAACTGGGTCGCAGAGTATCTAACACTGGTATTTATAATCATATTTTCCTTATTGAGGTAACTCTCAATCGAGTATGTTCTTAAATCCACATAGTTCTTTTCTTTACACATATTTTAGTTACTCCAAAACGAAATCGGTCACCAAAGCGATAATGTAAAACTGCCACGTAGCAGAACGAGTGTGCAATGTTGAAACATTGATGTGCAATTTCTACAATGTGATCCGTCCGGTATTAAGAGATTTTGAAGTATTTACTTGTAACATAATGGAAATAAAATAGCTCGTGATGGTTTTTTTTGGGATAAAATTTTCATTATAACTTAACGCATCTTGAATAAAACTGGTGTAGTACCCACCTACAAAAAAATAATGTAAGTACAAGATAAAAATATTGAAATCTATACATAATCCCTATGTACTAATATTATTAGTTTCGACCCCAGTCACGGTCCTGTACCATTGAATTTGATTCATGTACAGATTTTTCAAAAAAATGAATATGAAGCCGGCCGTAAAAACAAATGACAAACAACCTTCGGCAATGTGAGTTTCGAAAGAAACCATATTGCGCCGACACCATAAATAATGGATTAAGGGCAGGAAGATAATGATTAAGGTTATTAGTTTGTTTGTTACCTTTTCACGTTTTATTTAGTCAACCTCCATTATCTTCTTACATTCATATATAGGGTTAATTTTAAAACATCAATAACCTCGCAAGACTAGGTTGCTACCATCATAAACAACAACATTTGTTCTACGAGTTTTGATAATTTGTCACATTTTACTTTCATACAAAAATAAATATCAATTTAATATTACCTCTGAATGTTCTTAAGTCTGTACATAATACTGAGGCGCGGGCGATTGCGGACGTCAACCTTTTCGTATACCTACGAATGGAACATAGACTTACAAATGTCACGACAGTACAATAAAGGCTTGGAAAATCATTTATAATTAATGTATTGAGTTATGATAAAACTCGTAGAACAAATGTTATTGTTTATGATTTTAGCTATCTAGTCCTGCTAGGTTATTGATATTTTAAAATTAACCCTGTATATAGTTGGGAGCATGGAGATAAATTATGTTGTATACGCAGAAAAAGTCACGGGCAACAGCTGGTTTATTATATTTTTTATAACTTTTATTTTATTTTACTCTGTGCGGGATATCTAATCCTGTTTAAAAAAAGGGCTTTACTTAGATAATGTGGGTAATAGTTTGTTTAGCAAAAAGAAAACGCTACATAGCAATTCTGCGAGATTTGTACGAATCAAGACAACCCATGTCAGATGGCCGGACTTTGTCTATATTTACGTGACAGAAAATTCGAAAGGTAACCGTATTTGCAGGCACGTGCGCAAATTACCTACCCTGTATCACACTGCCTTGACAGGTGTTCGGGGGTACGACCGTGAAAATACTTCATTATTGTAGGCAGAGACTACTACATACATAATTTAGTTTTATTCATAGTTGTATATTAAGATAAACTGACTGTTTGTTTTCCGAATAAAATAAAATAAAAAAAAAACAAAATAAAATACATATGTACACACACGCCATATATTCCCGAAAATGGGGTAGCCAGTACTGCAGGAAGGAGGAACCGCGACCCAAGGAGGTCCTACTCGTATAGCCACGTTTCGCATACCGAGGTTGAGCATGTTAAGAATCAGTAACAAGTTGCTAGGTAATCGCCTGAGAGAAGGCCTCTAAATTCCTTAGTCGACACTTACGATGAGTAAGAAAATAATATACATTAGGATATAATTCTACATGTCGGCAGCATTTCCAGTACCTATGGTTATTCCTATGTTATTCCATCCAGAGACTTTGGAAACATTTACAATATCTCTCGATCGAACCTAATCAACTAATATTAATGTCAAAACGATGTTACATTGATAACTTGTATTACCTAAGTTGCTCTATATGATTTTTAAAGCCATTTTAGTTACTCGTAGGTACCTAAAATTCATCAACTAAAGCTGACTACCTAGGTACAAGTAAACTGCATCACCGCGTCTAAAAGGTTACGTTATAAAATTAAAATATTGGATGCGAATTTATTCTCTATTGTAGTACAAACTACTTAATTTACAAAAGCGTGGTTGGTAATATATCAGATTTTCATATGGATAACTTAATTACAAAATTAAGTAGATGGTTTACCTCTGACATCATTGGATATTGGTAGAGACCTACATATTGTCACTTAAATAAAATGTGTCTGAGAACTTTCAGATATAGGGCCTAAAATTGCACCTAGAGTCTAAAATTATTTTATAATAAGTATTCCAAGCCATAAAAAAGTTAAAATCTCATACATTCAACGATCCTATATCCTTAATATATACCTACCTAGGTGGTAAGAATACATTGATTAGTGTTTTTTGTCTTAAAATGAGGTCAACTTTAATCAGAAAATCGACGTGAAGGTTAGATATTTCTAATTGATGCTGTCTTTCACTAAAAATTTATCAGATAGAGACAATATCCACTTTATCATTCAGATAGGTTATATGAAAATTGGAAAATCGGCCCTAAATAAGTAAGAAAAGAAAAGTGAGTAAAAACTAGGAACTTAATCTGTATCATAAATCTTAACCCCTAATTAATATTCGTCAACTCACGCCTAAATCTAATCATAATGTGGTTGGAATCAAAACTGCTGAAAAGCATGCGATACGCACAACATTAGGGTTAGGCCAAACTAGGGTAGTTTTGTGAGTTGCGAGTTTCACCGACTAGTTCCTTTCAATGATTGATCGCGCAAGCTGTGTGTGTGACTAATCCCAAATTTCAATACTCGATATCACAAAGAATCACGAATTTTTTTTATGCAAAATATCTATCAAGATCGGTTATTGAAATTGGCTGTACCTAAGTTATATATGAACTGCATACCTACATAGAATATCTATTAGCTTCATAAAGCTCGGGAGGTACCTATTCTATGAAATGGGCTGCAAGTCGCGTATTCTCCACCACATAATCTGGAAGCTAAACGACTCCCGCGACATATCTCACAAAATTAAGCATGTTTGGCATCACCCTATTCATTAAAGTGAAGACAATTCGAACTATCCAAAGTTGACTCATAATACCTTGTTACAGTTTACAGTCAGCACCACATCATACATATGAATATATAGCGTACCTTATAATATTAATTATTATTATTATATAAAGTCAATTGATTAAAGGCTATATTTTATAAAAGTAGCTATTATAACTCCTGCAATATTGTTCTGGGAGGTTGCGATGGTTGTATAAATAGCAGGGTAGAAACTAAATGGTGTCACTTTATTCTTGACTGTTGAGTTTGTAAGACGTTACTCTGCTCGATCTCTGTTCTATCTAAAAACATTGCAACGATATAATCTATTTACGGCGAATCGGGTTTCTTGCTGCTTCTTTCCCCGAATGTTATATCGCCTGAAGCAGCTTTAACTGTATAAGTGATAAATAAATAGTTCTACATAGCAACTGCGATGTTTGACTCCGCATCCTGAATATACTGCTGCGCCAACGAGTAATCATCGTTCACAATTCAGAAGTGGGATGCCGGAAAATAAACCCGCCCTGCCCACGGGTGACGACTGCAAGAAAAGATTTGCGAAACATGGCAAAATCGGTGAAGAATGTACACAAAAGGATGGAGATTTTTTTTTTATGGACAACTGGAATATATTCAACATGAAACAACAAGAAACTGGAGAAACAAGAAGATGAAGACAATGTAATTACTAGAACCCAATCAATGATGCTGCTGTACTACCTAAATTCCATGCTGTTGCTGTTACTGTTAAGAGCGCCAGTGTCAAGATCTTTTAATGTCCATCTGCAGTGGGAGCCGATTCCGCATCACAACTTAAAGGTTAGATATATTTGTTTGTTAGCTCTGCTTATGTGGATACTTATACCAAAATCCTTGCTTCATACCGTACCGTTGGTACGTGATTTTTGTTTTAGTGTAGTTTACGGTTAGCGTAGGTTACCGTACGTAAATGTCGTACCTACCAGAAAGAAAAACTATGTTAGTTGCACAAACAGTACGTAAAGAATATTCGTATCAATTTTTACAAAAATCTTTTTACAAAATGTATCTATTATGCGTTTGACTTTATTGGGGTACCTAAGTATTTCAAATAATGTTCCGTTATTAAGTTTTAATTACCACTGCAGGTATGTTTGACTAGCAAGATTTATTTAGTTAAATTTAAACAATAATGTCAGTCCATAATCGGGAATATTGTTATACTAAAATATGTAAACTATAAATGCATAAGTAGATTGTATTGGTGGTTTGTCCTGTTGGAAAATGAAGATTTTTGTCAGCAAACATGTTTTTATTACGTGGAGTTTTGTAGTAATTTACTTACATGCTATTTAAAATATAGGTACTTTGAAATCTACCCACACTAGGGTAATTATCGTTAAGATAATTTGGTTCTAAATTATGTTCTCTTGTTTCATGATCTAATATGCATCGATGTTCATGGTTATTTTTCCGGAGACCGTCGCCACCGCTTGGGGCCGTACGGGGGTAATCTGTGGGCCGTACAGAAGAGCACCTGGCTATTGTGGCGTATCAGGAGCTGCTTATTCTGGGTAAGATCGAAACATGTAATTTGTTTAATATGCTGTGTGAATTTTGCAACTTTAATCTAATAGTTTATGACAGTTTTTCAAGATACGGCTTTCGTGTATCCATGTCGTTATCATAATAAGTTACGACCCGTTTTATTATATTATGTGTAGATATGATACGAATAATATTCACCTTACAATAGATTCAAACCATGGGGTGTAGTAGCATAAATGCGAGACTTTTGTCTGGGCTTTATGTTTCTGGGCTTGATTGTTGGCATCTTCTTGCTACGCCATGCTTAGTATTTGGGAAGGTGATAAGAGACTTTTGAGAAACAATATGATATTGAGTATGTGTACTGACACACGAAAGTATTATTTAGTATTCATTGCAACTACAATATAATTATTTGATCCTTATATATTTAGCGGGTATGCCGTTATTAGCAATCGTGATAAATAGGAAATGGAAGGTAAATGCGGCATAGCAATACGATACCCTAGTTTCTATAGTAGGTATATAGATAAATTAGGTAGTACACTCGTAATAATGCCATGCATCTTGGTAATACAGTTTGCTAGTGCAATTTTAGGATACAATTTAACGATGCAATTTCATAATGCACTCTAACAATGCGTTAAAACATTAGAGTTTCTGAAGTTCACAACAGTGTTGGTTAGAAATTATTAGTTTAGATATGCAGTTTTCCTATTAAATTTTTGAGTGCAGTTTAACAATGCAAATAGCAGTGTAGTTAGCTATGCAATTGAGCAATGCGGTTATAATACGGTATAAAGTTTGGTAAAACTATCTAGAGATGCAGTTCACTTTTTAGGTTAGAAATGCAGTTGACTAAACAATATACCTATAGAGATACAGTTAGAAGTACAATTAACTATAGTTAGAGGTGCGGTTAACTACGATTAGAAGTGCAGTTAACTAATATAGTAAAAGTTTTAGTTAACTATACAGTTAAGAGTTATACAAACAATACAGTTTAGAATTTCAGTTAAATATACAGTTTAGAGTTGCAGCTGACTATACAGTTTAAAGTTGCAGTTGAGTATACAGATTAGGTTTAAAGTAGCAGTTAACTATACAGTTTAGAGTTGCAGTTAACTATACAGCTTAGAGTTACAGCTAACTATACAGCTTAGAGTTGCAGTTAACTATACATTTTAGAGTTGCAGTTAACTATACATTTTAGAGTTGCAGTTAACTATATAGGTACAGCTAACTATACCTATACAGCTTAGAGTTGCAGTTAACTATACATTTTAGAGTTGCAGTTAACTATACATTTTAGAGTTGCAGTTAACTATACATTTTAGAGTTGCAGTTAACTATACATTTTAGAGTTGCAGTTAACCAAACAGTTTAGAGATGCAGTTAACCAAACAGTTTAGAGTTGAAGTTAACTATACAATTCAGGGTTGTAGTTACTATACAGTTTGGAGTTGCAGTTAACTTTACAGTTTAGAGATGCAGTTATCTACACAGTTTAGACTTGCAGTTAATTATAGAGTTCAAAGTTGCAGTTATTTATATAGTTTAGAGATACAGTTAACTACACAGTTAACTATACAGTTTAGAGATGCAATTAAGTACATAGTTTGAGGATACAGTTAACAATACAGTCTAGAGATGCAGGTGAACTTAACTATACAGTATAAGATGCAGATAACTGTACAGTTTAAACAATTGAGTTTGAAGAATAAATCAATAAATAAATAAATTAAAAATAAATTTAAATAAATAAATCATTTAAAATAAATTTAAATAAATAAATAAATTTAAATAAATGAATTTAAATAAATGAATTTAAATAAATAAATTTAAATAAATAAATTTAAATAAATAAATTTAAATAAATAAATTTAAATAAATATATTTAAATAAATATATTTAAATAAATATATTTAAATAAATATTTAAATAAATATATTTAAATAAATAAATTTTAATAAATAAATAACTTAAAATAAATTATTGAAAATAAATTTAAATAAATAAATTTAAACATATAAATAAATGAACTTTAAAATATTAAATGGTTAAATTAAAATAAATTTAAGTAAATAAATAAATTTATAATAAACTTAAATAAATAAATAAATTTAAATACAAAATTTAAATAAAATAAATATAAAATAAAAAGATATAAAATAAATAAAATAAAGTTTAGCACTGTAACTTAGTGGTGCAGTTCAGAAATACAATTAAGCGATGTCCCTTAGAAATACAAAGTAGTTAGCAATGCTGTTAAACAATGCAATGCATTTAAAGTTTACAGATTAGGAATACTGTTTAGAAAAGCAACCTAGCAACCTATAGACAGGTTAACAATACTAATAAAACCCAGCAATGTATAGAAAGTTTATGAATACATACATATAACATACATATAATCACGCCTTTATCCCTTACGGGGTAGGCAGAGCACCAAGGGCCGTTAGAACCACATGGTGCCACTTCTGACCAATTTTGAATACAAGTTTATGAATACAAGTTCACAAAATCAGTTTAACAATCCAGATGAGCCAGGCAGTTTAAGAATATGTTTGAATCACAACGGTTAGCAATAAATACAGTTTAGTAATATGGTTTAATAATCCAATTTTACAATGAAATGTAACAGTGTAGACCTGAACTGTAACTTAGTAGTTAAATTAATATTCATATTACAGTATAGAAATACTTTGCGATGATAGATATAATACAACAGGAAGTTAACATAATAATGCTAACATAATAGCATAATAAATATAAATAAAACATCGTGAAAATATTTAGCAAATTTAATGTCCCTCTGCAAAAGTCTGGTGCAGTTTCAATAAGTTCGACTAATGTAGATCACTTAGAATAATAACGTACCATATGAGAAGTAGGTACCTACGGTTCATGGTGTTAACAAGTCGTAGATACTGCTAGTAAGAAATTTTTTATTAAGGTTATTCAATTGAGTTCTAGATTTCTAATATTACTTCAATGTGAAGCTAGTAAAATTTATAAAATAATTAGGAAAAATTACGGGGAATGTTAAAACTTACTGGTTTAAGGCTATGTTTGAGGAAAGTATATTACACAATGATATGAATAGTGCCTAGAACTAAGTAAAGTCTATCACTGAGCTTTAACTGAAACCTGTAGAACTTGTCTTGATGTTGTATATGTGACTTAGTCTCTGTGACATAACCCACATTGTGATGTATTCAATCTATGTCTCCTAAACAAGAATCTACTCCTACTTAAGAAATGGAAACACCTTAGAGTTTTCGACCTTGTTCCAGCTATTCTCCTCTATGCTTGTACCGAAAATAATAATATTAAGTGTCTTTGTGACGTATGATCTATATGACGATGTTGTGTCTGAATTATCCATAGAAAAAAGGAATAAATTATCTACCTATTTATTGCAATTATTATACTTCTAGTTAGGTACAAAAAGGGGGAATCGTCATCGTTTTCAGCCAATTGCAGTCCACTGCGGGATGTACGCCTCCACCAGAGCACGTCACACTACTTGATCTCCCATTTTGTCGTCAAATCACTGCCAGCTCCATTCTTTAAGTCATCAGTCTATCTGGCTGGATATACCGATGATATTTTAAAAAAATAAGGGGAAATAGAATAAACAAAACAATAAAATAATTTCAGTGTAGGATAATAACTTAAATATTATACATACTCGTAGGTACTTTTACAAGCTTCAGAAAGTTAATTACAATGAACTTATAAGCCCCAAATAGTTAGCCAACTTCTGTCCAAAAAAAATGTACTATGTGAACCCTCCAAACTTAAGCGATTCGTTCGCCCACTATAATTGATCAGCTACTACTTCTCTACTTGGAATGCATGATTATAATAATTGACTCTACAAATAAGTAGATAAATAAATACTTATAGTACACACAGTTAAAAATGAAATAAGACTTAAGTACCCGAATCAAAACGAAAGAATCGCATACCTACCCGTTTGCAAAAGATGAAGACAAAGAATAATGCAGTTTACTGTCAGGTCTGCCATTATAACGACAGTGTGCTTCCATAATTATTATAACGTTGTCTATGTGACGCTGTCTATGTGACCCTGTCTATGTGACGCTCGCTGTCTATGTGACGCTGTCTATGTGACGCTGTCTATGTGACGCTGTCTATGTGACGCTGTCTATGTGACCCTGTCTAGGTGACGCTGTCTATGTGACCCTGTCTATGTGACGCTGTCTATGTGACACTGTCTATGTGACGCTGTCTATATGACGCTGTCTATGTGACACTATCCATATGACGCTGTCTATGTGACACTGTCCATATGACGCTGTCTATGTGACACTGTCTATGTGATTTAATGTTCTTTTTTTGTGTGATATTATACTTATTGGGAACAGCTGAAATCTGCGTGAATTTTATTTTACAGATCCTCGTCCAACCCACTAAGAGTGAGCGCCGTGGGACACGGCTTATGCAGGATGGCCGAGTGTTACAGTTTACAGTCAGCACCACATCATACATATGAATATATAGCGTACCTTATAATATTAATTATTATTATTATATAAAGTCAATTGATTAAAGGCTATATTTTATAAAAGTAGCTATTATAACTCCTGCAATATTGTTCTGGGAGGTTGCGATGGTTGTATAAATAGCAGGGTAGAAACTAAATGGTGTCACTTTATTCTTGACTGTTGAGTTTGTAAGACGTTACTCTGCTCGATCTCTGTTCTATCTAAAAACATTGCAACGATATAATCTATTTACGGCGAATCGGGTTTCTTGCTGCTTCTTTCCCCGAATGTTATATCGCCTGAAGCAGCTTTAACTGTATAAGTGATAAATAAATAGTTCTACATAGCAACTGCGATGTTTGACTCCGCATCCTGAATATACTGCTGCGCCAACGAGTAATCATCGTTCACAACCTATATATTTGATTTTAGTTTATGAAAACGAGGACAGCTTTATAATCTAAATCCGTCGTTCATTGTATTATTTTTAACAACAAAAGACAGAACTATACTTTATTTTTGCTTACAAACAGCAGGTGGCTTTGACATTGTATGTGGCCAAGGCAAAGCATATTTATATGCGTTTTTCAAGTTGATGTCGCAAAAAGGATATCTCTAGTGACATTTACTGATGTTTCACAAGCGAATCAAAACTGAAACCCACAGATGGCTGGATACCTTTTAGCTTAGTTTTTGAATTCCTTTAGTAATATATAAACAGTTGACTTATGTTCCTGTGGGGACATATACTCGTATATGTATACTTGGACGAAATAAGAAACGCATTAATTTTCCATCACAGTTTCCCAATAGACTGGAGAAACTGACAGCATGCCAAAGTTAATTTTAATCGACGCCGAGCCGACACCAATTCACATATCATTAGGACTTAACCAGATTAACTTTGTTAGAAGGTTTGCGTCCATATGGGAGATCAGATATAGGTTTATAGAGTCATCAGTATACTGAAAACACGATATATTAGTACTGTTTTGTCTATTCTGGACGCATGCCAGCTACATGCTACAGATTCCCGAATATATTTCGCCATTCCCTTGCAATGGCAATTAAACTTTGAATGTCTCGTGGATTGACAATATAATATTCTGGCTTACCATATGCTTGTTGTTTCCATTACAGCACTGATTATAGAAGCATCTCTTCCACCATGGAATCGTTTGGGTTCAAGTCATACGTGGGAAAATATGCACAATTTAATTTGTGTTTTTGGAGATTTGAATACTTGATGTGGTAGTCATTTAAGTCCAAGACCAACCCAGGGCATAGCAACTGCAACTTCTATAGCAGAAGAGAGGTTAGCAAGATTTATATATGAATCTATATATCAACATATATTTGAGACTGTGGCGAAGAAGCCCAAAACATGGAGTTTATAGTGGAGCGATCTTCCATCAAATATTTGATCGAAGGGAGCGATGCTAAGTTCATTCTTACATGGTTTATAAAGGACAGACGACCTTGCTCTAAAAGCTACCTAATGTTGATTTATGTATTCGCCTATTTGAGAGCCCGCCATACTATAACATAAATGAATAACAGTAGGTTTTTTTTTTATTATTCTGATTTATTTTATAAGCCATACATCATATGATTAAGTCGGCTTAAAATAACAGTAGGTTGTTAATGAAGGATTTTGATGCCGTCTTTCTCTAAAACTGATCTGAACATTTAAAATATTTGCTTTTAATCTTAAAAAAAAAATGCGTATGTTCAGACTAACCCAGTACATCATTACAACGTATAATTAACCGTTTTCCGGGGTGGGGTCAGCATTTAAAACACTGGCCATGATATTTTAACAGCCTCGCCTGAGTAGACTCTATTAATTACACAAAATCAGACATAAGTATAAACACTTTTCATATCATAAAACTAGTGACACGACTTCCACGTCAGTTTAGTATACGGATGAAAGGATTTTGTTTGATCTTTACTAGATCCTTTTAATGTTTTCAACTGTTTTATTATTTCTTATGATAGCAGTCAAAGTTAATATCATAAAAAAAATCTATAGTGCACAACGAGGTTCAAAAAAAAAACAAAAGTTCGATCGAAGAATACTTAATATAAAAGCTTCCTCGGTATTGTATTGACTACGGCAAAAATTACTACGAACCATAGCATAGAAAATGCTACGGAGTTTGATTCGACTTTAACTTCTTGAGTGCAATGCAATGTTTTGAAATAAGTATTACCTACAAGCAATGTATTATATCCTTCTTTGACAAAGAGAAGTAAATTGAAGTAATTTTAGTGAAACAAAAGGCAATTCAATTCAACTCACAGTCACACAGATTTATACGTTGCCACTATATTTTACGTATTATAAATAACATTAATTATTATCAAACCCGCAATCGTCAGATTATTATGTAAATTGTAGGTAAGGCAATATCAAAAAGTTTTCGTATAGTCATTGACAAAGTGCTGAAAAGACCGCTGTAACCATAGATAATTATTGAAATAGAGGACACAATCATGTCGACGTGATAAATTGTATCATGATTTTTGGTCTATCATATTTATTTATAACATTATATAATAGAGACAATTTGATAACGTTCACCGGGAATCTCGAATAGTTCTAAGTTTTGACTGAATATTTGTAGTTCAATTTTTCAATGCGATTGCCGAAACACACTCTACCATGAATGGTATTTTAACTTTAAAACTAACTACGTCTCACCCATTTTATATCTTTATATTAGTTATCGTTTGTACGACACAGGCATTGTCACTACTAAAGAACAGACTGCTGCTTTTAGGACACCCAAAATAGTTACATTTGCCTGATTTTACTTCCTCTGAGTTTATCTATGTCTGTGTATGTAACCTTAGCTGGTGCGAAGTCCTTGGGTCGTAAAAGGTGAGCTACCTACTCGGAATAGTAGTCGAGGACAGATGTATGATATTTTACTAACAAAATAACTATCTACTTCGTAGGTATATGTAAGTATATGGTACATTGAAATTACTTTATAATTTAAGTTACATCCTTTTATTGTTACCATATATGTATATTTTGTGTATAGAAAGAATCTATATAATTAATGTATTACAAGTACAATCGTAAATAGGTAGGTACATATAATTTTTAAAAAAAATTTTTGATCCGACAAAGATATACTTTTTCAGGTTTAAATTGATTTTAAAATTAAATTTATATGGACACATTGTGTTAGTTGCCAAAATAGATACAGACGAGGAAAAAATATATACCAACAGCGGTGATAACGAACAAATGCCAAACTATCAGTGAAAATGTTCGTAATAACATCTCCTATCTCTTTGATCAAACAACACTTTCCCTGAAACATCGGTGAAGTTATTTATTGTTGTGGAAATCAATCTTGTTCCCAATCGGGTGATTTTGACATGGAGCAAACACATAAAGGAGTTGTTAAATAAGTTAACACCTCCCTTTATAGTAACCCGTCTGCGCCTGTAGGGGTATTATGTTTTTCAAGTGTACGCGTGTAAGCGTTCCTTGGCACGCTCTAAACTTCTAAAATTGTCACTTAGACCCGAGAAGGGTCGGCGTCAGGCAAGAAGCTGGCTGTAAAACAATGTCAAAGTTTTAAAAGAAACCATATCAACCACATACCTAAATAATGGGATGAGGGCAGGAAGATGCTCTAAACGGCTTGTAGCATTTCAGCTTGGAGGTAGCATTAGATTCGTCATGATTTCTAGTTGAAATTGGCCATTAGTAATGAGAATGATAGTACATCAAAATTAGGACGCAGTCGGGTTTTCGGGTGTCACATTAGCATCAACGACATTGATTTTTTCATCTCCCTTTACATCTGCTTTATGTTTCGGACTCAAATCGCTTGCCACTTCCTGGCATTTCGTATACAAAAGATATTACAAAGGTCACGATATTATTTCACCACGCAGTAGGTAGGTATATTCTAAATTATATAGTATCTAGGTATAAATAGGTCACCATGAGGCACCCCATAGTGATTTGTGATAAAACATAACATATTAGCATAACACATGATGCAGGGGTTCCCAAACTTTTTCTTATAGACCGCTTTCTAGTTTACTGGTTTTGGACCCCCTTACTACACCGCTAGGAATATTTGTGTCACGCCAATAACCCCCAGTATTTCCACCTAATTTGGGAACCACTGCTCTTATAGACATTAAGCATAGACATTACGGGAGCTAATTTATTATATTATTTATATCTTTTTACCCGTCGCAACACGTTGCTATGTTCCTTTAAAATACGCTTCGGCCGTTTGATATCCACCAGTGTCATAAAGACAAATTCATTGACATAGTAGTGGGGATTAATGATTTTTAGGTTTCTCTCTAATTTCCAAAAGTGGATAAAATGCATACGTAACATGACACGAACTTGTTTTAAATACCAAAAGAGCATAGCATTTGTCATAAGTTACCTTCCTAACAAACCGAGCTTTTGCAGGGGTTCCCATGGTGTCGTAACATTTTTCTTATTCCTAGATATATTTTGTGCCATTAAACCATTAATTTTCATAAACAAGTTTACAAGAGTTTGCAGGAACAATGCCTCCTTCAGGAGTGGTGCCATGACCCCCTATAGTGCGTTGCTTGCGACTTTCCCAGGATACTATTGACTTTCCTAGTTTAAATACATACCAGTGTACCGGCACTACCTGATCTGCTCCCCAATCAGCATCAGCAAAACCTGCATTTCCATGTTACCTTTTTAGGGAGTCCTGTTATTTGTACCGCAGTACTCTTTTAAGCCTTCCAGTGACCCATAACAGTTATAAACTTTTTCACGCTGTATAACGTGGAACAAAGATAAATACCTATAATCATATTCCATTGTGAGCCGTCTTCTTTCTGTAACTTAAGTCCAATCATAGGAGTCTTACTTGGTTTACAGTCTGACATTCCAAATTTGTCTAATATCTTCCTGATATAACTAGACTGATCTAGGGTGAACTTTCCATAACTGGTAATTTTCCCTAAAATATGGTAGCAGGACCTAAATCCTTTATTTCGAACCACCTAAGTTGATTCATGACGTCCTTTTTCTGAGAACTTTGGGAACCACTGCATTGATATGATGAATATCTGGTGGATAGACATCCTAAGCACTAGACATTACGGGAGCTTTTGTTAAATATAATAACTACTTTAGTTAATAGTTTTGAATTAATATGTTTTTATCTTTTTACCCATATTGACTGCAAGAGCACACTCTTACGCACTGGTGCGAAGGATTTCTGTGATACCCCTTTGTGTGCACTTAAGTTCCCCAAGAATACCCCTATGTATGTATGTATGTATGTTCCTTTAAAGCACTACACAGACCAAACGCCTCGGCCGATTTTTATGATTCATACGTCAATCAATTCCTCTTATTTCGGCGAGTGTCATTAAAGACATGATGTTAGTGAAAATCTAATATAGCGACTACTGGACGCCATTTTGTGAAAATGAAAAAAAAAAGTTGACAAACTATATCGAGTGGGGTATCGTTGAATAGGTATTTAAAAATCATTTTTAGGTTTCTCTCAACATTTTCGACTAACCGTTTAGGATCTATATCGATTGAAAGTTCCGTAACAACCATTCTCACATATAAGTTTTTAGACAGCAGCAAGACGAAAACTTTTTGCTGCCGAGCATGTTGAGCATGTTTCTTGAAGCGTACCTATTAGTAGCTAGGTACTCATAACAAAATAATATAAAATAAAAAACCATAATTTAAAAAATCCAAAAACCCGACTGCTTAAAAAACTGAAAAGAAAAAAAAACAAGCACTTAGATGTCCGGTGGTCTAGAATTCTATAATATTATTATGGAATGAATACTATATTGAAGAACATAAAATATTTTCTAATGATCGTAACATAATAACTGAACAGCCAGGATCCATTGAAATATTAGCTTGGCTGTCGGATAATGGATCCCGACTGTTCAGTTATGTTACGATCATTAGAAAATATTTTATGTTCTTCAATAGTATTCATTCCATAATAATATAGAATTCTAGACCACCGGACATCTAAGTGCTTGTTTTTTTTTCTTTTCAGTTTTTTAAGCAGTCGGGTTTTTGGATTTTTTAAATTATGTTTTTTTATATTCATATCAACCATCGATAGAGTTAGTAGTAATCACTGATTTTCGCGTAGTATTAACTACGAATATCACTAGAACGCTATCTGTCGAAAGTCACGTGATTTCTAATAAAATGGAACCATGAGTAGTAAATTAAATAGCTATTTATTTTCCTATGTTACCTAGTTGGGCACAATTTGCGGCGGCGCGGCGGCCACGTATAGACCATATAAAGCACTAAAATTATAAAATTTTCCTCATTTACAGCTTTTTAATACGCTATGGGTACCTTACCTGGATATGCCTTATATGTATGGATTACCTCTTTATATTATGGATTTTATAAGTGTTTAGTTAGAGTTTAGTAAGTATTTTATAAAAATCTAAAATAATTTTTACCAGAACACTACGAGTATTAGATCCTCAACATAAAAACGACGCACTAAAAGTGATTCTAAATCAAATTTACGGCACATTATATTTTTACAGTTACGACTCTACTAACCCCTAAATGGCGGGAATCTGAGATAAAATAGAATGATAGTAGGTAATAATTTTCTAACATAAAATCTATCCGTATGGTGCATATTATGTTTAGCCAGTTTATTGAAATGGTAAATTTTGAGTACTCAATAAAATATATATTATAATTATAAAATTTACGTTGAAAACGTTGGGACAAAAAAAAATAAAATTGCATGATGATTAATTGATAATATTATAGATATCAATGATGGCTGTACCTATAGATACTTTATAAATCGTACCTAAATAAAACAACTGACTGAGCGAAATAAAATCGGCTGCTATAAATTGTAAGAATGTGTTTGACGTAAACAGACACAAGAATATAGTTCTACTTTAGTATCAACAATTTAGACAGCTTGTCGTCAATTATTCCCCTTATTTCTCCCTGGAAATATAAGCACGTTAGTTATCTTCGTCTGCAATATGAAATTCAAAAGAGATGGCATGAACGTTCAGTCAAACATCGCTCGGCTAGTTCGCATGATGACAGAAATGGTTGGATTGGAGCCAAAAGTGAGATGGATAGAAAAAGTAGGTAGTGAAAAATTATACATGCTAATAGACATTCCGAATCTTGAAGCTGTGTGACTATAGGAGTAATTGTTCGAATACTGAGCGCTTAATTGCCCAAGTCCATATCATATCCAGTCAGGTACTCTGTTCGATTTGTTTTAATTTATAAACTAGAAGAATGTATAATACATATAATGTACAATATTTTGTTTGTAATGCGTGGGTAATATGCTTCGATTCGTTCATACACTCCTTTTTTGCGATCATTCGAGTTTATTTTCGCATAGATACCTTTCAGGCAATAAAATTGAAGATTACTCTAATAACAATTTTATTTATTTATTTATTGTTATTTATTTATTGTTTTTCTACTTATTGTCTCGAGAGGAAAAGACGATTTACATAACAGTTTTCAGATTAGGTACATTTAACCTCCAATAAACTATGACAAATGGCTTAATTTAGAATTTATAATAGATTTTAATTTATTTTGTGTAATAAATCAAAGCATTCATCAAATGTAGGCCGGATTTCCATACTCAAATCATTAATATTTTGTATTCTGTTTTATTTATCATGCTAACCTGTCAGGAAAGTTGATAAATAACTTTATCTTTATTTTTGACCTTGTTTGCGAATAATTAATTAAGCTTTATTTAATATTCATAATAGAAAGATATTTAAATTTAACTACCACAATCCGTGAAAATTGTGCCTGTAAATGTTCTAATTACATCTGGGGGTGTCATGTTTTTCTACAATTTAATTGCAATGTTTTAATAATACATACAATCATAGCGCAAAAAATACATTACAATCATAGCGTAGGAGACTAAAATACGCAGATATAATTGTTTCTTGTGGAACAAGAAACTGTGTTTCTTGTGGTGGGGATCTCATCCATTCACTCAGAAGATTCTCTATAATGCCATTATTCGCAGCCACTTGGACTATGGCACATTCCTGTTGATCCCTTGTAACAAAGCTCCTCTCCAATCCATTGATAGAATCCAATCCAAATGCTTAAAAATTATCCTTGGTGCCATGAAATCGTCGCAAATGAGTTGTACCCGTTTCTTGGTGATAATATTTATTTTAAAAGTACTTATTTACAATTCAAACCTTCATCAGTATAGGTACCTATAAGCGAAAATAGGTCAAAATAATCTATGACTTTAGAGTATGCAGGTACTTGTACTATCATCAATGTCGGTCACTAACATGGACCTACATTAAGCTGCGAGGACAAGCTAAAAAGGTAAACAAGGTAAATAATGGGCATAGAGTGCTATATAGCCTTTCCTAGACATTACATTGGTATTATTATTTAATTTTGTTTTTTTCAGTCTTTGTTTTTTTAAGAAAATTGCATTTTGAAAATTGTTTTGTATTGTCGTATCCATCGTATCTAATTTTAATAATGGTCGACACAGTTTTTAACTATTAACCTTAAAATATGTCCACATATAGAGCCACTCCATTAGTCTAACACAATTTGAGCTATATGATACGTAAATATTTCTACCAACAAGGTCGTTCATTATCACACAGGTCACGGACGGGAAAAGTCCGAATGCCACGCATCGTTTTAACTAACTTTTAGTCAGTAGATAACGTAAAGTTTGGACTAGTGTAATCTGTAATATTATTCGTGTACGTACAATCTAATAATGTTGTTATATCGTTTTGTGCCCTTAGTCTAGCGCACGCAGAGTTATGTAAAAGGTATATTTATAGCTATTTTTCTTGATTTGAATGAATTATTTTTTAGATTTTGTAAGTACTTTTCTTCGAGACCTAGCACACCTACATATAAAAGTACTCGTAGGTACTATTATAAAAATGAGTATCTAACCTATCACAGGTTAATAAACATAATAATAAAAAATACATCAAAACCGTATGTCTATTAATTTCCTTGTCCTTCAAACCGTACTTACATAATAAGTATAATGTATAAGTATGAAAAATATAGAAAGTGCGAAACGACTTTGTTTTGCTACAAGATGTCTGAGCCCTATAATAAAAGAGACGCCACAATTGTCCTTCACGGTGTTTCCCTAACTGCTTCATAGCTGACCATAAAAATGATGGTCCAATTATGTGAAAAATATTCAAATGAATATTGACCATTACTACAGAATACGAGTACGAATACCTGTAACTCTAAGAATAAGAACTCCGCGCAACTCACACATAGATTTTGTACAATGTTACGAGTAATAAGAAAATGTAAATTACCTACTAGTAATCTATTAGTCTTACTTTGCTTATGTTTTCGGCACTTTTAATGGCTGAGAGAAATGTCTTGAAGAGATAAGTAGGTACGACATTGTACATTTTTCCTGTATACTGAGATTGTAACACTTTTTGTTCATGTATGTCTGTAGGTACAATAAAGAATAAGAATATTTAAACTACATAGATATCAATCACTGTTGCTTATCCTTCCGTCATTTCTAATTGAAGCCGTTTAGATATTTCCGAGTTATTTGCGGTCCTAAGGAGATATAACAATATGTCCGGTAGTTTATGTACAAGTACAACCTGCGTGTAAGCCCTAGATATTGTCATAAGAAGTGGTCGGGCACTTTTAATAAATAAAAGTTAGATATCTACTTTTTATTTCATCTTATGTTCCTACATAGAATAAGAATTTTTGGCAGGCCAGGAATTTTCCTTGTAATGACACAGCGCAGTCCGCAAGTAATTGCATTCTTATGAGACTTCCTCCGAAAGTAAAATATGAAAGGATATAAATATAGAGATATAATATGCAAGTATACCTTTTTAAAACCCACAATAGTTAAGTCAAGCACATGTTAATTTGTGATAAGTGGTTGTATAATTTAAGGACATACTTCTGCCCAACCTCTTTGGAAGTGTGTGTGTATATTACTACAACTATACAGAGTGTAACAAAAGGGGTATATTAAGAAATGCTATGAAAATCCACTTCAGATGGGTAGACTGATTATTTAAAAAAATCCAGTCTATACCTATAGTTTGGAAAGAGCAATGGTAGGTAAATCTTTTTATACGAGTAACCCTATTTCCGTAGCTTATACTCGTATTGTATTTATTTTGACCTACTTACGTTACTGTACCAATTCAACTATACGTTTAGTGGGAACTGTGGCAAATTACCTACATTACTATTTTTTGCCTAATCCAGCGTAAGATAAATATGTAGATATTTCCATGGATTACATACAGATATGATTGGACAGGCCTATAAAATCGAATTCATTTATTTTGAATTTTAATGGACCTTACATAAATCAACGCTAGTAGTTAGTAATTTATGCAAATAAATAGAGGTATTCGAAGCAGAAATCGCTCTTAAAATATTCATTCTAAAACGAAATTCGACGAACAACTGCCAGTTTTCTCTCTTTTCTTTTGAACGGCCTAAAAATTATATTTCCTCTGAAACTTGTGACAAGAATCATTTAGTAAGGTCGAGATAGTTTTTTTCCATATATATTTTTTTAAAAAAAAACCTTCTTGACATTGATTTGTAGTCATATATAACGTGAAGTAGGTAGATTGTTCCTTTACCAGACTCATCATATGTTACATCTTCAGATATGTCCAAAAAATTTGATAAAAGTCGAAAGAATAATTTTATATTTGCACTATACTCAAATTTTAATTATGTACTATAGAATACTTTTTACTTTTAGTAGGTACTACATAGGTAGGTTCCTATACCTACGCAACCAATATTTGTGTTTAAAATCGAGTAGGCGTAGCTAAACTTTTTCGGACCAATTGGCCCGTTGTTACAGAATCTATCTAGTCGTGCTAATGTTAAATCCAAGAATAAACGCCACTTGGCGGCATTTACTGCAAAATAAATCGTCGCACTCCAAGAATAACCTCAAATACTGATTATGTCGTCTGCAGGAGCTAAAAAATTTTTTGTATATGTATTATTTACAACTTCCTTTTCGCGTGACTTCGTTTATAGGAGTACTATTCTTAACTCACATCACATCTGCCTGTGACAGTCTATCCCTGGACGTAGGCCTTCCTCGAGGCACGCCACAAGGCTACAACCATACGGGGTTTTGCTCATAGTCACCAGGCTGGGCGGGTTGGTGACCGCAGTGTGATCTTCGGACTATGTTGCCAACACGGGAGGCGCTGCTGTCGTATCCAACTCCCGGAAATCCTTAATCTCCTCTTTATAGGTACCCACGGGCAGACATAAGGTGCTATTCCAGTTTCTTAGCTACTCAGTAGCCTATGTGGTACCTACTGCAAATACCAGTGTGTACGCTAGACATGTTTGCAGTATATCCTAATCTTACTACATACCTACTTACATAGATATACATTTAATGCTTTTCTCATTTTCGCCGTAACTCCTTATACAGGGTGTAACAAAAGGGTTATGTTAAGCGAAAAGCTGTGTAAATACCCCACTGTAGAGAACCTATTTCCAAAATTTCAGACTCAAATTTACGTTTTTATTTTTTCAGATAGTATGAAGAATTCTGAAAAAACTCAGGAATGTCCATACAATTTTGAAAAATAAAAATGTGATTTCAAGTCTCAAATTTTGGAAATTGGATCTCTATAGTGGGCTATTTACATAGCTTTTCGCTTAACATACCCTTTCTGTTACACCCTGTATACGTATACCTATACGTGTCGACTAATGCAAGTAAGAATTCCCGACAGCAAATGCTAATTTGATAATGTATCAGTAATAGAGAGATAACGAAATTAAAATATGTATTGGCGGCTGTAGATGTTAGTCTGGTATAATTATTATGCACATTTTTTAAAAACTTTTTTTTAAACTTTCGATGTTTTAAACTACGAAATTTTGAACTTGTATTATTATGACAACATTTTTCTGTGTATTTATAGGCTGTAGGGCTATATTAATAGCATTTTTCTTCATACCCTTCTGTTACATCCTGTATAAAATAGAAAGGTACGACAATAGAAAAGATAAAAGTTAAACGTACTTATCTATATTTTTTACATACTTGTACTTTTTATAACTACTTACCTACTTGTTTTATGTTTACTTTCAAGACGTGCGTAAATACTCGTAATATAGTAACTATAGTTAAATAACTATAGTTAAATACAATTAAAAAGGTATCGATTAAACTTGCTTTAAACGTGGCTGCCCTTTAAAATGTATACTGTCGATGTACATTATCATCATATTATAAAACTGAAGAGTTTGTTTGTTTGTTTGTTTGAACGCGCTAATCTCAGGAACTACTGGTCTGATTTGAAAAATTCTTTCAGTGTTAGATAGCCCATTTACCAAGGAAGGCTACAGTCTATACAACAACCTGCCCGGCTTCGCACGGGTACAACGCCCCCTCACGCGGACGAAGTCGTGGGCGGCTGCTAGTATCATTATATTTGTAGATATGAGTAAAGAAATATCTCCTACAACATAGTAGGTGTCTCAAAGATATCTATACATCTATACCTATACATATAATAAAAATGTAACGGATCGCTGTCTGTACGTGGAAGATATATAAGAAAAAATATTATAGAATATCTTTATCAACGCAATAGTACCCAAAATAATGATTTTTGGAATTTTTGTCTGTTTGTCGGTTTGTCTATTTGTCTGTGCGTTTGTTATCAACGCAATAGTACCCAAAAGTATGATTTTTGGAATTTTTGTCTGTTTGTGCGTTTGTTCAAGCTAATCTCAGAAACGGCTGAACCGATTTCGATGCAGTTTTCAGGAATATATTGTGACAGGTCCCACTTAACATATAGGCTACTTTTGTTAAAATGTTTTTATCACGGATAATTTTGACATTTTGTTTTTTCTGTAGACCACGCGGACGGAATCGCGGGCGTCCACTAGTATTAATCATTAATTTAAAATATTAATAAAATACTTATTGGTTCATGCTTCTTACTTGATCAGCTTGCAAATCTGCTAGGATCTTACCATTAGATTTTTCACACAATTAACTAATTCACATGACATAGATACCTACACTGAAACTTTGAAACCACTATAAATTACAATTTAATACTAAACGCACTAAGTACAGTAAAATTATTCAGTTGTCGTCAAGTGTATTGTGGGGTCAGCAAAACTTTTAACGCGCGTTTAACGCAACGCGTTATACTACGTAAAAACCTATTTTCAAAATTAGAATTCACATGCGTCACTGTCAATTTGTTTTCTGTGGCCAGTGTTTATTGCATTCGATCTCTTTCGTCGGAATATTTTTTTTAGCGTAAGCCGCGATCGTGTTGACGGGCCGCGTCCGCTTTGCCGACTGAACTGCTTGATTGTTCGTTGGGCGAATCTTGCTTGGTGGTCACTTTACTATAGATGATTTCAATTTTGATTATACAGCGTAACAATGGGGTCAGGGTTACGGTAAATCAGTGATGTAAATGAAGGGAAAACTAATTAGTATATGTCCTGAAAATAGGGTTTGATAAGCGTATTTTTTTTTTCAGGACGACCCACGTCCTAGTTATCAAAACTTCGGTAAAAGTGTGGCACTGTGAGAAATTTTGTTTTGACAGCCACAAAATTTATAGATGTGCTAAAAGTTCTGTGATCTATATTTTTAAAAGTAAACACGTATTTTCCGGGCTATTTTTAACGGTCACATATTTTATATGAAAATGAAGCACAAAGTACACGAGCTTATTTCGTAAGTTTACCCGTAAAAATTATATTTATGGAAAGCACAATAATTTCAATAAACAAACTAGGTACTTTGTTAGCCACTCCAACTAAAACTTTAACCGTGTGTTGTATTTGTCATGGAACTAATATGTTTTCTATTTTATGAGCTTATTTCACGGTTGGAACACTAAAATACATTGTAGGACCTAATATTACCTCTTTGCAGTAGAGTAACACGCGTATACCTTAAGGAAGTGGCGATAAAGTTTAAAATTGCAACGTTAAAAGTTTTATCTAAAATGGCATGGGCTTGGGTACCTATAGTTCCAGAGAAAATTGTAAAAAACCTCAAAAATAATCTTCTGTTATTGATTTTTATAGTCATTTATTAATAAAATAAACTACCTACTCGTAAAACTCTAACATAACATTGTTAATGTCTTGGCTCCGCCTTGGGCATATAAGACACTATGTTATTTAGTGCCTACAAGTAAGGTCAAAAAGGAAATAAAATTGTCTTAGGTAGAGTCCAGAGAGGCAGGCTGGTTCCTATATCGAAAAAAGGAAGAAAGTAGAGCGAGAGAAGTAGAGCAGGACTTTTCCCCGAATGAGGCGAGAAAAGAAAAAATACTAAATACTACTACAGAAGAAAATTCGCAATTTCATCGCGAGGATTCTATCGATAGAGCCATGAAAAGCTATAAATATAGATAAAACCTATCACGTCGAAAATCTCTCTAAAATTTCATATCCTTACAAGCTTACGAAGAATTTATTAAGCACTCATTATTATGTTTTAATGAAAAATATGTATTTGATACAGTTTCCATGATCATGTGGGATTTTTATAGATAGGTAGGTAGGTACTTATACAGAAAAATAGAGAGTGTGTGACACTGACGGTGTTATTACAAAAAGGTGTTTAAAATTAGCCACTATTTATAAATGACATTTTACAGCAAAATGTATAGAATATATGTTAAATTTAAGCAATGTTTAGATTAAGCAATGTTTAAATTCTCTTGTAATAATACGGTGATGGTTTTCCAAAATATTAAAACCCCGAACGAAAAGACAAGCAAATTGTTTTAAATGCAAGTGACATCTCTATCAAATCTGTAAAACTTGTAACGCTGCCTTCTTTTACCACCACCCTACCGAAATGTACCCCAACGGCTGTAAGTTTTTTAAGCGCCATCTATCGGCCGATGTAGACAACCGCCTGAAAATTTCTACTGTGATTCGGTACTCAATATTTAGATGGCGGTGTTGTTATCGTTATTTATTTTGTACAATACTACTCGGTGGGTAATGGAAATTCAACCGCAGAATATATTCCCAGACCGCAACAGATAAATGTAATACATAGATATTTATATACTTATTACAACAAATGTCGTGTGAACTTTATAAACTCTAATAAAAATTTTGGATAAACCAAACATTTGAAGACCTACTTCTATCATACTAACTTACTTAGTACTTACACTACCATGCTATGATACATGTAGTACCTACGTACGTATCTACAGTTAGGTATGTAAAAAACTATAACGGTATAATCTCGCCTGTCTTACGAACCTTTTTATTTAACACCCGAAGATCCTTTAATATCATTGCTAAAATGTCAATTATGATGAATTATTGAAAAGGGTAAGTACTCGTAGGCAAGTTTATTCGAACTGGAAATTGTAAGGTCAAATTAAACTTGGTTTGGCTTGTCCTTAAACTGATTAAGTTAGTAGGTAAAAACCGTAACAAAATACATACATAATATTGATAACAGACAAATAACAAATTTCCAAGCACTCGATAACACAATCTGCATACAGGGTGTAACAGAAGGATTATGTTAAGCGAAATACAGCCCACTACAGAGAACCTATTCTCAAAATTTGAGACTGGAAATCACTTTTTTTTTCAAGATAGTATGAACACATGAACAATAAACATGTGATTTCGAGTCACAAATTTTGTGGTTCCTTTTGGTGGACTATTAATTAACATAGCTTTACGCTTAACATACCTACCCTTCTGTTACAGCCTGTATATGTGCTTGTACATTGGTCTAATCTCTGAACTTCGGTCAAAATTGGACCAAACTGCGGTCACAAATATAACAAATTCAACTATATAAATTCACATTCTTTCTATTCTTTATTTAAATGAAAATTGAAGAGTGCGTCTATGAGTTTAGTTTGTTTTTTATACTAAGATGGAGCTCGGGCTTGTAGAAAATGAAGCTGAAGTGTCCAATTTACGAAATTATTTGAAAATTCGCAGTGTGCAGCCAAATGTGAATTATGGTATGGACTGGTATTTAGGAAAATCGCTGGTGCAAGACCACTCATCGTAAATCACTCGTTATTTATCTTGGTCCACTGTAGATTCAGTGCGTCGCAAAACATCAAAAGCAATCGTACAACACTACAAAAGCAATTTAATCTTAAAATAACCTAATTGATTTAATGAAAAAACCCGACAGCGTTAAAATTTTCATACTGTGTCACTCGCACCGCACGACAAAGACGGATCTAATAATACCTCAAGCTCAAATGCGACAAACGATTTAAACTTTAGAGCATACAGTAGAGCATGCCAAAGAAATATATCATAACATGCAAACGTACATAAACCTCCTTACCTCTTTCTGGCGCAGTCGGGTAATTTACCTTATTTACCTGTACTTTATCAACAATTTACTTTGCTCCATCGCAATCGAGTACGCTACGAACAGTCAATGCAACATTGATTCTTGTTTCTATCATGAACGTCTAAACCAGGAATACTTTTTATCATCGTTCCATATGACACATGACTATTTACGAATCTTACTGTGTGGTATGTTAAATTAAAGATCTCTTTATTACACTGTCTCTTTTTCAGATGAATGCATCACCTTTTTAAGAGGGCAAGCCGCTCAGCTAGGACTGCCGGTGGAAGTGGTCGAACTGATCCCTAAAAAGCCGATACTAATCATGACTTGGACGGGCACAAGACCTGAACTGCCAAGCATACTCCTCAACTCGCATATGGACGTTGTTCCCGTATTCGAGGTAAGTGCAAAAGGTGCTAAAACTCCTTGCGAAATAGTATTTCCAACAAACCGAAGTATTTTATGCGAATATACAACGAATTTTACTACACGCGACATGTCTTTCAGAAAAGCTGGGCTCATCCTCCATTCGCAGCCGATTTGGAAGACGGGGTAATCTTCGCTCGTGGCATTCAGGATATGAAATCTGTGGGAATACAATACATTGAAGCTATAAGGAGGCTGAAGAAAGACGTCGTCAGCTTCAAGAGGACTATTCATTTGACTTTTATCCCTGGTTTGAATTTGTTTTGTTTTTTCCTAGACGTATTTTTACATATTTTTTATTGTGAAGTACATTCTGTTTTTCTGAATTTTGCAGTGCTTTTCTGCGAAGCAAGTTTGTTGACATTTGAGTAAGTATCTGAATTAGCTATGGTATAACCTAAGGGTATAATATTTTTTTCAGATGAAGAACTAGGTGGTGAAACAGGCATGAGCACTTTTATAAAAAGTGATCAGTACAAGAAGTTGAATATTGGTTTCGCATTAGATGAGGGCGTGGCCAGTCCTAATGCAGACTTCTTGATTTTTAATGCGGAGAGAAGCATATGGCGTAAGTACAACTCTATACTACTTTATCGATATATTATCTTTATAATGCTTTTTATATTTTTGTCACCTAATTGCACTCTTGGACTGGTTCGTTAAAACCCGCCTTAACTGTAGCCATGTTACGCATTTTTAACAGATGTCAACGTTATCTGTGCTGGAAAATCAGGACATGGATCGATGTTGCTAGCTGACAATCCCGGTGAAAAGGTAAATGAAGATGTTTTTCTTATATTTAAAATGTACGTTTTATTTATTTGTGGTTTTTCTACCTGGCCGATCTTATCGATCAAATCAGAAATCCTTTTCGACTCCAAATCACAGTTAAAAATAAAGTCAGCTAGACTGTAGGTAATGAAATAACTATTGACAGTTATAGTTAACCATAAAGTTATCTTTATTAATTGAGTTTTGACAATTTTATTATTATTATATCGCGCCATAAAATTCTGTTCATTATTTCCTTTGTATTAGTAGTTTTAATTACAACCCATACCAACGTACCTTTCCTGTGAAACTAACCAACCCTTTTTATTTGACATATTTTATTGCAGTTAAGATATATTATTGACAAATTTATGGACCTCCGAAAGGAGTCAAAGAAAAAATTAGAAGACGACCCTAAACTGACCATCGGTGATGTCACCAGTGTCAATTTGACCATTGTGCAGGTAACTATGACCCTGATATTGGACTGCGGTGTGTCATCTTCTACGTAATTTAACATTTCTATTAGCTATCATACTGCACTCGAATCGATAATAATATTATCCATTACTTTTTTCAATTATTATGTGCGTAAATATGTCGTAATATGTAATGTTCCATAATAGAGAAAAACTATGCGATATATCAGAGTCGGTGCAATGGGAACGGTAGTCAATCTCTTTTGAAGTATGTAAGCACTATCATTTATTTAGTTTTTAATTATTATTATATAATTTTATTGTTATGTGTTTCATTCCAGGGAGGAATATTAAACAATGTGATTCCAGATAAATTTACTGCCAAATTTGATCTTAGACTCGCTTTGTCGGTTGATCATGTCGCATTCGAGAATATGGTAAAGTATGATCTCTACTAAGTATAAAAACAATGTCGCACTACATATTGAATGTACGTAATTTACATATTACTATGAATAAACCATACATTAATTAGAAAAGTTTACGCCGATAAAGTCACGGGCAACCAACGAGTAGGTATTCTTTAAGACTAAACTTCGACATAGACCTTACAATATGATGGTACTAAGCTAAACGAATGCATGCCTAAATTGAAAGAACATATTACAACGGAACTCGGGTACCTTTTAATTCCAAATAGCAATGTCCGAGACATTTGTTTAAAGTAAACAAATTGTGGAGGTGGGCAGCAGCGCCTCCCATATAGACAACATAGTCCGAAATACAAACTGCGGTCACCAACCCGCCTGCCCAGCGTGGTGACTATGGGCAAATACCCCCCATGGTAGTCTTGTGGCGTGCCCTGGGGGAGGCCTACGTCCAGCAGTGGACTGCAATAGGCTGATGATGATGATGAAACAAATTGTATAAATGTCTGGATTCTATTGTCACACAACTACAAATGTCTGTATATATTTGTCTGAACCGTCTTAATTTATTATTTGGTAGATACGAGTATTAGACGCGCTATTCAGGGTAGGTAACTGGAAATAGGTATCATTCCTCTTTATAGATGATAGTGCACCTCATTTGATATACTGTGTTTATGGTGTAGGAGAAATAACTTATCCAAAAATTCACGGAGTTTACCGTTACAATTTTAACAGAGGATTTACAAGAAAATAAAAGAGTTATGTGTTAGTATACGAGTTGATATCATAATAATATAAATATTATCTTTGCACATGGCGGGGACCATCACCGGGTGTATTATATTGTGCGCTCGGTGATGGTATCCGCCATGTGTATCCCACACCATATTAAAGTTCTCTTAAAAGGGCCTCTACATCTTGGCTACGGCCCGATGCACGCCTCTCAAAGGACCGGGACTCTATAGTCCCGTGAATTTCGAAAGAGATACAAAATATAAATACTATTATAGATCAAACAATGGTGCACTGAAGCTGGGAACAACGTGACGTATGAGTTTGAGCAGAAAAATCCGTATACTCCACCAACTAAACTGGATGATACCAATCCTTATTGGGTAGCGTTTAAAAAGGCTGCCGATGAACTGTAAGCATGTTATTTATTTATATTAATTTAATCTTAACTTAAACAGTAGAGTATTATGTTTATAGGTAGTATTCATTCTATGAAGGTTTATGAACCGTATCATGGACTATGAAAGCGTCAACTTAATCCGTTTTACACTTTACACTTCCACAGATACCTTCGTGACAACCTGCTTGTCTTGTTACATCTATATATCCATCTATATACTTCTGCCCAGGTACTGGTTACCGACTAAAGTTTTTTTTTTTCAGAAAAATCAGCATTGTTCCTCGCACGTTCCCTGGCGGAACTGACAGCCGTTTCATCCGCGAGGTTGGCACCCCTGCCATAGGCTTCTCACCTATGAACCACACGCCACCAGAGCTGCACCAACATAACGAGAGCCTCAAAGTGGAGACATTCCTAAACGGCATCCGTATTTACGAGAAAATTATACCTTCTTTAGCTAATGTATAAAAAACTGCAAAACTGCAATACGAATTCGTAAAATTCCTGATCCAATGTTTCTTATAGGCCTTATAGTCTCACACCGAGAAGATTGATTGTATTTATGTTTGTATCTACATCCATACAATAAATATCTATTCACTCGGGTGAATTTTTTTCTTTCATTTCTTAATATTATTTTTCCACCATAACGAAGGGTACGTACTCTATAGGTATACATCAAATAAAGTAAGTTTATGCCAAAAAAATGCTGGGAAAAAAAATGTGTTTTTTTTTTAATTAGTTGATCGGGCCAAATTTATAGTGTCCAGTGTTTATACTAGTTTTTCATAGACAGCTATTAATTATTTCTCGTGAAAAAATCTTGTTACACGCGTCAATGTGCATTTATGCAGAAAAACGCAGTCTATTTACACAACTTTGGACCCTAATATATTGGAAACCAGACACTTCCCAGGTATGCTTCCATGGAGAAAAATGATCGTGATGATGAAGAGATCCTGTAGTTTTCGGGAACGTTGACGACCAAAAATCACCCTGTATGTATAGGTATTTTATTTTTGAGTAAGTACAAAGTTATCTAGCTGTTATTCGTACGCGTATTACATAAGTAAAATTTATTTGTATTACTTTGTTTTCTGGTAGGTTGGTAAAAATAAAACTAAAGATGATTTGTATTCTATTTCATTGATCATGGTACTGTTTGTCACTATTCTATGACTGTATACCACTCTTACTGAATTTTTAGGCAATGAGCGACAATCACGTGGAATAGAATCCAATATCAGCTAAGTTTACGACTAAATAGGTAATCTTAGACAAGATAAATAAATAAATATAAATAAATAAATATTCACACACTTCACAACACATTAACTTAGTCCCACCTTAAGATCCCTAAGGTCTTGTCTCGTGGGTACTAAGCAACGGTATATTAATACATAGATAAGTATAGAAACATTCATGACTCGGAAACAAACATCAATATTCAACATATCAATATTTGCACCTACCGGGATTCGAACCCAGGACCTATGGCGCAGCAAGCAGGGCCACTACCAACTACACCAATCGGCCGTCAAAGGTGAACTATTTCTTTAACTATGTCCACAACACACATAGGGAGCATTATTAAATTAATGTGCAGTTATAACGAACATCCGAACTGGCGTTGGGCCAATGTAATACACTCAAGTGAGCTTAATATTGCATCACTTATGTAGGTACACCTAATTAAAGCAACGCTCTATTTTGCAGACGTATCTTTTAGTTGACGTGTTAATAAATACTTAATAAGTAGATACTAAAAGTAACGAAAATAAACCCCGGAATCTCACCATTCTGTTGACTATTAAAATAATAGCGATCACAGGCGACTATAGTCACTATGACAAACCATATCCGACCATCTACTAGTATTCAATACAAAGGTAGACATAGCTACTCCGAAACCTCTAATATGTTAAACGACACAGATCAGATCAGAATTAGTACCTGCCTATGTTATTGATCTAAAACATGATAGGTATTAGAGCACATTATTTTATTCTGCCTTGCGCGCGAAGAATTTTATCTTGAATTCGGTTGACCTATCCCAATAACACAGTAGTACTTAGATAACTAACAGTCACGTGGTCGATTCTGGTCACACTTAAATATGTATAAACTTTAAATTTGTTAAATATGTCTTTCCCTCTCCATTCTTAATGTAAACGGCTGAGACAAATGATGATGATGAATGATTCTATCTACTGTATGGAGTTGGTCAAACAATGACTTCTACAATATACGTTACAGATTGAAAGGAACCGCAGGAATCCCAAAGCATGGGTATGCATGAACATGCCATTTTTTATATCTCCTCTTTACTCGTTTTAGGGACAGCTATTTGCTCATGCAGTATTTGTGTTTCGAAAACCGTAATATTTTACGTGTGACGTGACAGCTGCCAATTATTTCCATTTTTATATTTCAATAATCTTTTGATTTTGGTTTCCGATTTCTTTAATATTTATCACATAAATGAAGACGGTGTATCTTTCGTTGAAAATCAAAAGTTCTGACTTAATTTCCAGATGTCCTCTGGTTAATATTTATATTATCTTCATTTAACCATTTGCGAAGTTTATTATTTACATAACATTCAAATAATGTATATCCCAAAATAATTTCAAAAATTGGTTTGTATACCAATTAATAAATTCCAGATGGAAATTTTTGCCACTCTTCATAGAGTCAGGATGGCCGAGCGGTCTAAGGCGCTGCGTTCAGGTCGCAGTCCACTTCTGTGGGCGTGGGTTCGAATCCCACTTCTGACATTATATTTTTGCCCAAATATTTCATATTGCACCATTTCTTAACAACGTTGTTATGACGTATGATGTATAATAGACAAGAGAAAAACAAGTGAAGTCCCGTAAACTTACTTTTAAAGTAAATAAATCTATAGCTACGAGAAAATGGAGCTATCGAAAGCGCTTTGATTAACTTTAGTTAACGTACATTGTAATATCTACCTGCACAAATTTATGAGAAATGTATGTAAATTTTATGTGTTAAGCTTGATTACATACTTGCTTAAATTATTATGCAGATGTATAATAAGTTTTTATCTCAAGACGTCGATTTCTTAAACATGATACACATCAAGGTATAACATGTACTTTAAAAAGAGTAGCAAGTACATAACATAATTAAAAACTTTAGTGTTCCAGATCCCGTGTGAATTTCTGGAATCTTTTCTTAGTGTTTCCCTACACTCACTGATATACAATACATGGTACTTTACTTAATTACTTTACTCTATGTTTATAACATGTCCACCAATTTCGATATAGTGCTCATGCCCAGTGGGCAATCGCGCTATTGTTGAACGTATTTACCAAAAACAAAGTAAACCTACCCAACATTATGTTAATGCACATTTCGTATAGCGTAAATTTTAACGCCGCTTAAGGGCAAAATAATAGAGACGTTGAAAGTGTCTTAAATGGTGTCAAATGAACAGCCTGCGCGATTGCCCTCAAGCTAATCTATAGAAGCCACAGCTGTGAAATCTGCAATGTCATAAGCTTATATGTATACTAGTGGACGCCCGCGACTCCGTCCGCGTGGACTACAGAAAAAATAAAAAGTAGCCTATATGTTAAGTGTAAAAAGTAGCCTATATGTTATCGCGGTTGTCGTAAAAAATTAATTCACGTTTGTCCCCTTCCCGTGGGAATTTCGGGAAATCCGTTCCCAGTGCTTCCTCGGGGTCCCAAATAAACATATATGCTCAACTTCAGATTCACATGTTTAACCGTTTTCGTAAAAAATAAATAATTCCCGTTGGTCTCCTTCCCGTGGGAATTTCGGGAAATCCGTTCTAGTGTTTCCTCGCAGTCCCTAATGAACATATATGCCCAATTTCAGCTTCATATGTATAGCGGTTTTCGTAAAAACTATGAATTCCCGTTTGTCCCCTTCCCGTGGGAATTTCGGGAAATCCGTTTTTAGTCCTCCCTCGCTGTCCCCAATGAACATATATGCCCGATTTCAGCTTCATATGTATAGCGGTTTTCGTAAAAACTATGAATTCCCGTTTGTCCCCTTCCCGTGGGAATTTCGGGTAATCCGTTTTTAGTCCTCCCTCGCTGTCCCCAATGAACATATATGCCCGATTTCAGCTTCATATGTATAGCGGTTTTCGTAAAAAATATAGAATTCCCGTTGGTCGCCTTCCCTGGGAATATGAAATTCTTATAGCCTATGTTCATCCAGGTCCAATAAGGATTCTAACGGTGAAAGAATTTTTGAAATCGGTCCAGTAGTTTTTGAGCCTATTCATTACAACCAAACAAACAAAGTTTTCCTCTTTATAATATTAGTGTAGATTATCTTATACCTTCTACGAGCAGTAGTTTCCGATGTTATTTATTGGTCAGTCAGAAGATTTTTTTTCAAAGAGTTCATAATGGTTACAGGGCCGTAGCTAGGAGGGGGCATCGTGGGTCAATGCCCTACCTTAAAAATACCAAAAACTAAGATAAATTCTTTGACTATGCTATCTCGGCGTCGCTTTATTTTGCTTGGGTGTACGAAACAATAGACAAAACTATATAGATAATCGACGCTGCGCCTGAAACACCTGCCAATAATAATAGCAAGGAAAAAACAAAACCCTATCCACTAGCATGCGCTTTGCGACATGGAATGTCTGAACGATATGAGGACAGGCTTTCCGTGCACCAGTCGCAGCTTAGATTAGACAAGAGCTGCGTAAAACGGCCATCATCGACGCAGGGCTTCACAGGCTCGACATAGCTGTTTCTACTTTCCGGGAGACCAGCGAGGACGAGGGTTCGATACGGGAAGCGAACTACACCTTCTTCTGGAAGGTGCTGCTGTTCGCTGTGCTGCTGATATTCGCGAGCACGGAGTAGGATTCGCAATCGTGGGTGTCTCGAAGCGCATAATGATCCTACGACTTAACACCTCAAGTGGGTTCGTCACTATAGTTTCGGCGTACGCTCCAACGCTTCTTTCGTAAGCCGTAGCCAAGGAGCAGTTTTATGACCAGCTGGATGTGGTTGTAAGTGCAGTGCAGCCGGGCGACCGACTGTTTCTCTCAGAACGCCTCTTCCTGGCCTGATTGCTTAGGTGACCACGGCGTGGGTAAGCAAAACGACAACGGACAACTATAGGTGTCGTTGGAGTTTTGCTCTAAATACCAGCTGTGCGTTTTCGATACGTATTTCAAAGGTAAGTTTATGAGTAGTTTCTTGGATGGACCCTCGTTCGAAACATCGGCACCAGCTTGACCTCGTTTTAACTCGGAGGAAGGACTTAAAAGAAACTCTCATTTCACAGCTCTGGTTCAACAACAGCAACTGGTTCCTTGAAAATCAAAAGCATCTGCGACCGTTTATAGGTGCTATAGGTCAGTGATAGGTATGTAGGTATTAGTGATTGATTTTGGATCCCGTGCTTCGAGAGCAGATGAATTATGATTTTTTTTACTTCCGCCCTACCTATGATCAATGCTTTTATATATATATAGTTTAAGTTGCATGGAATTGTAATGTGTAGTGTGTGAGAAATAAATAAATAAATAAGTAAATGCTGCCCTACCTCAAATTCGACTCTAGCTACAGCCCTGAATGGTTATGCTTGTTATATTCTTTATTTAGGCTTTAAAACCGGAAATACCGCTTTATTGCTTAATGTTTTATTCAATCCACTTTCGACATAAACCTAACGGCGGAGTAATAAAAATGCAGTAAATTCAGTGCAGTTCGCAATTTAACTTAAACCTGTTGCTCTGCACTAGACTCTTACTCTGTTTATCTTAATTTAGTACCGCTGTAAAAGATTTCGTTGTTTAAATAGCAATGTCTTAATTTAATTAAGGTTTAGAAATTTCATCCCATTTTATATACCTACCTACATAATGGACATTTAAATTATATCTATACACGGCTGTGTTCCCAATGGTGAAGCCAGTTTTTCTGGTCACAAGCATTTTATTCTAAATAGCTCAGAAGAAATAGAAGAAACTGGTTTTCTTCAGATTGATTGCCACACTGTGGTAGACAGAGTAGAAAATAGTGCTACGGGATAGAAAGTTAATATTTACTACTAAAACTTCTCATACTCATAAATATCAAACTTTAGTAGAATAAATATTAAACTGCAATTTAAAGTTTTAACGATGCTCATCTTACTTTTTACCCATTGGCGCCCAACTAGGGACCAAGTCAAAGTTTACGAATTGATGTAAATGGGCAATCATTAGCTTTAATGAGCTTATATATTGAAACTGTAAAGACATTCATGACCATTCCGACTTGGTGGTACCTGGTACGATAAATTCATTAAAATGGTATTAACCTTCAAAATGTCTGAATGCTTTATTACAATCATAATAACTAGCAAAGGCATTATTATTCACAATATAAAAAGACATTAAGAAATTTGTAGATCTGTAAAAAAAATATTTTTAGCAATTTAGCCAACTGGAAAGATAGGCATAGAATGGAAGTCCAATTAAGCCGGAGTCATAAAAATGAGATTGTTTTAGCGGTCATTAAAGATTATAGGTAGTAAAAGATTGGCAATGAAAGGAATTAAAAATATATATATTGATTACTTTTTTCGTCTGCTCTTTTTATATTCCTACCAACATCAACAGTTTTCAAGTGCGCTGAAAACTTTATGTGAGTCTCGTTCTTTATTATACCGACGCAAATAATTGATAGACTACGAGTATAATCACCCCAAAAAACAAATGAATTGAACGAAGTTATAAATCGATTAGGACATGACTCTACATAAAATCCATTTGCTCGTGTTTATCATAGATTATTTTGGCTGAAATGTATTTTTGTAACCTTTATTCCTCTTTAGATCATATTCATGTGCTTTATAAACTTAAATGATTCAAATTAACAAATAATTTGGTCAGGTGACCGGCAAATCTAATCAGCAGTAACGCAAAGGACGATTTGGAGATTTAAATATGGAAAAATTCCCTGAGCCACGTAGATCTGTATTTATAATAAAACCCGAATATCAGTTTTCATGCCCTTTCATGAAACACGCAATAAATAACAACTGTAACATGAGCAGGTAGGTTAAGCTGGATATGAGGAGAATTGTAAATGGACATGAAAGGATAAAACATTTTTGTATATGTGTATGTAAGAGGGCTAGATAAACATTATCCTAGTTTTAAATTAGGAATTCTGGGAAGTTATATCTTTCTCGATTAGTAGAAGAAGGGGGTGTAATAATTTACCTAACCTCTTTGTGAATAATATACCTATCTATGTATTTTTAAAATAAAATCACAGTCTATCGTATAACCCACGTTGATCGAGCGCGAGGAACAACTAGTTTCCCCATAATTATTTCACCAAAATCATTGAATATCTCACCAAAAAGGTCTCTAATAGGAAGGTTTACTCATTAGTTATTTAGAAGAGACTTCTACATGCTGAGATTGATAGAGGGCTTGTTTCAGTTACGATACGAGACGCGGCAGTTCACTTCACCTTATAACTTATGTAGAGGTGTGACAAACTTTTGAATTTTGTCTTTTCTTTTACATACCCTCCACCGACGAATATTCTTTACATCACTACAAATATTATAAATGCGCTATTGTCTGTTACTCTGTACTGACGATTTCTGGATCTTGATTTCTGGTATACCACAGCAGAAAGTTAGGTCTATCTACTTCCACCGACGGATATTCTTTAGTTTCTTGTAAAATTATTAATAAAGAAATGGAAAAAATTCCTCACGGGTGGGAATCGAACAACCTCTGCATTCCGTGCCAGCGCTCTTGCCACTACCGGGTAAATGAATTTACCATCTCGAAATCACATATTGCTATTTTTCATCTGTACATACTCTGTACTGACGATTTCAAGATATTATATATTATAAAATTATTAATAAAGAAATGGAAAAAATTCCTCACCCGGGTGGGAATCGAACCCACGACCTCTGCATTGGAGCGCTCTTACCACTGATTACTCGGATGACGAATTTTACCATCTCTTTTTGTGGAAACGCTATTTTTCATCCCGATAGCTATACATAAGCCAAATCTCGGCAAACAAAGCATCCCTCAGCACAATGTTTTAATGATGAAAGATCAACCATATCCTAAGATTATATTTGGAGAAGGTTTTTATCACATTCCTCACCCGGGTGGAATACCTCTGCAACCCCAAAAATTACGGATGAGAATTTTACCATCTCTTTTTTTACATTATTGGAAAGCTATTTTTCACTAGCTTACATAAGCCAAATCTCGGCAAACAAACTGAATCCCTCAGCACAATGTTTTAATGAAACGATCAACCATATCCTCGGATTATATTATGGAGAAGTGTTTTTATCTACCGTAGATATTAATATTATAAAATTATTAATAAAGAAAGGATGGGAATCGAACCCAGACCTCTGCATTCCGTGCCAGCGACTGAGCCACCGGGTCAATTACTCGGAACGAATTTTACCATCTCTTTTTGAAATTACATTGTTCATTAGCTTATAAGCCAAATAGCTGAATAGACAATGTTTTAATGATGAAACGACAACATATCCTAACGGATTATATTATGGAGAAGTTTTTAAGAAGATTGCATGGTGGGAATGAAGAAATCTGATTCCGTGCCAGGCTTTAAATGAGCCGATAAGTTTCTTGGTTAGGAAGCACCTACTGTTAATGCTCTAGATATTATAATACTTATTCCTTCCCTTAGGTACCTTTTCGCGTGAATAGATTAAACATTTATATGAATTGCACTTGCACTATAGGCTTTTTGGAGCAATTTTCATATACAAAATTTAGAGACGGATATAATGATATTGTCTTGTCATATGTTTGTTTACAGTTTTAAACTTTGTTAATCGACTGATAAAAGTTACTGTAAGTACTTTACAAGTGTAAGTGTTTGCTCAGTTTGAATATTTTTTTGTCCACCCCGTCTTATATTTGAGAAAAACAAGCCAGATCGGAATTTTTACGACTACAATGTAACCGATATTACTTTTCTATAAAAATACAGCCCGAATAACTCGCTTCGAGCGATATCAAACGTTACATACATAAAACAGACAAAGTATGGCTCATGGACGATATTCTATTTTGTTTAAGAAAGAAATACACGCGAAATCTACTTACACGTAGGTACGAATTCTTTTTTATGATCCCTTGTAGAATTTGAATTTTTACAATTTCCTTTTCAATATCACAAAATCTGCAAGTTACTAATGAAATATGTTTTTAATGTTTGAGAAAGAAGTACCCCAGGCAGCAATTGTGTAAGTCGCGCTACTTTGAATTTTATTTACTCTAATGTAGTACATTTTATTTATAGGTAATGCGTTGGTACAGATGTTATATATCCCAAGAAGCTCAGGGATGAGAACTAGCCATTTACGTAGATTATAGGTAGGTACTTAAAACACCCCTATTATAGTGACAATGGATTCCCCGTTGCTTGATTTATTATAACCTAGACAGGATGTAACAGAAGTAGAGACTGCAAACCGGGCCCGGTAGGTACGAAAACTGCGGCACGGAAGCCCCAACTTGTAGAAAATTGAATGGCCGGGCCCGGTGGATGTCTAAAAGGGCACCTTTTTTTGCAATGTATGTAGAGATAGCATTTCGCTATAGACATAGCGAAATGCTATGTCTATAGCCTCCACCGAGAACCGGTCCACGTGATCCTCAAAATGTAATGTATATCTTCAAATATTTGTTTATTCAGATAATACCATTTTGTAGGCAATTCATGTCAATTTAAATATCCCCATTATCATTCCTTCACCTACGAACCTTTTTAGAGATTTTTGAAATCATAAGCTCAATAAAAATTTGTGCTTTTAGTTATCTATACATATAATAAAAATGTAACGGATCGCTGTCTGTACATGGAAGATATATAAGAAAAAATATTATAGAATACCTTTATTAACGCAATAGTACCCACAACAATGATTTTTTGAATTTTTGTCTGTTTGTCTGTGCGTTTGTGCACGCTAATCTCAGAAACGGATGAACCGACTTCGATGCAGTTTTCAGGAATATATTGTGACAGGTCCCACTTACTCGTAACATATAGGCTTTTTATCCCGGGAAAATGTTTTTAATAATTATATTGATATGATAATTTCGAAATGTTGTATTTTTTCTGTAGTCCACGCGGACGGAGTCGCGGGCATCCACTAGTTTTAAATAAATCTACAACAGAAAAAGAACCTTGTACATCAGTACCTAAGCTGCGAGAAAATGTTAAAGATGGTAAACAATAACTTATGCATAACTTAGGTAAGCAAGACAAAGTTTAAGGTATAAAACAATATTTGGGAACCACAGGTTTAGTGTACCTACGTAGAGCTAACATATTCCGCCGGTTCCGTTGATGTGACGTGCCGCTAGATTTATTCCACTCAAGGGCTGATTTACCTACGCGACAGTCTAATTGTTTCTTTGCAAATAGTTTGTGAAAAACTTTGTTTTGCTTGTTTTTATCGCCAAGGCTAAGTGAATGCATACATATCTACACTAATTATATTATTTGTGTAGTAAAGTAGGTAATCTTGTATGAAATGAAGTAGGATTATATTTGTATGAAAACTCCATTTTGACCAGCTTGGTGAGTAAAGGCGTGATACTTTAAGAGCTTTGGTCAGTGGACGTCTGACTTTGACGTCTGAATTTCTTTAATAATATACGAATTTGTTATTAACTGTGGTATTTTTCTAAGTAATATGGAACTCTGAATAAAGATTTGAGAACGATCGATGGCTGATAGGAGAGATGTAGAAACTACATTGTTTCTCCGACACTTAATAGGAACGGGGCAAAAGTGTGTCCAATGTCCATAGGTACGAGTAGGTACTTCAATGAAAATAATGACAATTTTGTATTCTACATCATAACTATTACCAATATACTATCATCAGAAATTGATATATGAGGGGTTCGATAACTGCCGAGCCATGTAGAATTGAGCCAATTGACAAAAAACATGAAAAGTAGGTACCTAACTTCAAAATCAGCGCCGCTCTCTCCGCAAGCTCACCTACACGTTTGTTAAGCTCTCGTGGAGCTTCCGACTTTCATTTGTAGATGAAAAAACTTGTTTCAGTCATGGATATAGAAATTCAAGGTGGGCTTCATTGATATTTCATACACTTACTAATAAATCTAATGTCCAATATCATTGTATCTAGTTTTAAGATCTTGTAATTGAATTTGTAATCAAGTAATAAATAAATTAGTATATTCCTATAATATGTGCGACGACTAATGTACGACGAAGATCACGTTATGTGTCACTCTGTCCTTTTGTTTATTACTATTTTGATATAAAATATTACCTACTTAATTTATACAAAACTTGATGACTAAGAAACTCGGGCATTCTCTTAGGGTATAACTGATAAACTAGCAATTTGTCACTGATGATTTAGGTACATCTATCCCCGCTACGCTGAACAAGGCCGTGGTATCGTGTGTGTGTACCTCCTTTAGTCCTCCAGGAAACACGGCATGTTTATATTATTAACTATGCACCTGATACTTAATAAACGTTTATAGGTATATTAGATACTTGTACGTTTAATAATAATAGAATTAACATTTCTGCGATGACAAAATCTATAAAACTAACTAAAAATATATAAACTTAATCTCTTGTGTGTGTATTGCCCTAAATAATACGGTATCTTGTTGGTGATATCTGTATTTTCTGTATATCTGTGGTGACAACATGGTTCCAGCGCTCACTGTCGGAAAAATAAAAGTGGAAATTGTAGTCATTGGTTTTAGGTGGATTGCAGTCATAAAGTTTGCAATGCGGGTGTTTTTAAGGATAAAATCCAGCTTTTAAACTTGATTGTCGTTTGTGTTCTTAGGAGCTATAATGGATAATCTCAAAGGATGGTCGAGAAAAAATAAATATAGACCCTGGATAGTGCTACATATTATTTCATTCCAATTTTAGATTATGTATGAAATCAAATTATGAAGATTAAATATATAATTTGCAAAGATCTGTAATCGGTAGTGCAGTTGGCCATAGACACACATAAATTGACGAGCATTACGTAACAATAGAGTAATGAGTACATGCATAAAGAATGGCCTTAAATGTGGTCCGGCGGCGAGCGGTGCAGGTGGAAACCAGGCCATTACTAATCCCGTGGGGACTGTTGTCGAATTTACCGCAGCCCGTAACTATAATAAAATCATCTTATTATGTAGAGTGTACAAGTTAAGTAATTGATATTGTATAATTACTTTAATTAAACGAATAAAATCTTGATTATGTTGAAGCGTTGGCGGGTTAATTTGCACACAAGATTTAATAATACCTACGCCAAAATTTTAAATTATGTCTATTAGAAATGCGATTTGCTACTAATATACGGATATAATGAAATCTAGTAAGTATATCGCATTTAGTAAAAGTACTATAGTTTCTTGCTTGCAGATATTGGAATTGTTTTGTAGATAGGAAAATATGGTACATAAAACAAACTCAATCTTATTAAGATATTATTCAACTCGCAGATGAAATGGAAAATACAGTTAAATTAGCAATTACCCAATATGGAAATGGGCTAATGGGTTGCTCCTATATGGGCGAAGAATGTGGTTAAACAGCATGTGGGGATCTCTCTAATCGGCTTTTGAGATTACCGTGAGCAGATTTGGGGTAGGTTTTAGTTGAAAATACTAGCACTCAACTATCTGCAGATGTACTAAACACTGTTAATTCACTTAGTACCCTGCACGAATTTGATAACATGCAAACGAAAGGACATGACAACGATAACAATGCTGCATAATAGTATTTCGTGAAAAGTATATCACGCAAAGCTGAGGTACCTACATATGCAAATTGAAGCAAAAAGGTTATATTATGCAAACAAATTGTATTTCGTTCATTTTGTGATTTAAAATGACAAGATTGTGTTGTAATGATCCATAGTCAAAGGTTGGAATGCACAATTTTTTATTTGCAGGAGCAGTCTTTTATTTAACATACATACATATAATCACGCCTATATCCCTTACGGGGTAGGCAGAGCACCAAGGGCCGATAGGACCACATGGTGCCACTTCTGACCAATTTTGAGGGTATAGTTGAGTCGTATAAGTTCGGTTAGTAGTGACAGGTGGTCAGCCCATCGCCTACAAAACACCAAAACCCTCTTGTCCCTCTACTGACTTGTACAGTATGCCCGGGAAGAGAAGCAGCTGTAGTATTATACTTTTTTTTTTCACTCCCAGATCAGCATAGAAGTAATTTTTATTTAAGTTGGTTTAAAATATAGCTAGATTATCGAGATTTTCCTAAGGGAAAGGCGCAATAGGCGCGTCTTCAGTTTTTCTAATTCAAAATTTGAAGATTTAAATTTAGAAAAAAAAATTGTACATAGGTAAGCATTTTGGTGCCGTTCGTTTAGAATTATTAACAAGTATAAACTACTTTATTAGACTAGAAATAATAATGTGGAGAGGAGGATGCTTATGCTAATACGAGTATTACATACTTTACTTCACGTAGCAGAAATTCAGCGTAGAGTATTGTAAAGAAACTTTTAAAAACGACTATAAACTAGGTATATAGAACGGAATATAGGCAAAAAGAAAGCTAAAACTCAACAGTTGTTGAGTATTTTAATAAAGAAACGTTAATACAAATTGAAAAGTAAACAGCAAACAATAAACCGAAGTTTGCTCAAAGTAGGTATACACGAACGTTTACTGATGCCATTCCCTTCCGTGAAAAATGGCAGTGAGATTTTAGGAATAACATTTTTTTTTCACTATCTAGCAAGTATAAATATATATCGGATACTTCAGAGTAAAGCTGTTCTATTTCCACTTCCATCCAAGTCCGTTTATTAATATTTGGGAAATTGTTTTACAGTTAAATACCTAAATAAAGCTCAACCAATCCTTCACAAAGAGAACGACATTATTATCCAGCTGGTATTTATACAAAGTGTAATGACAATAAATAACTCGTAGCTATTGTGTCAGGTCGGAAGTAAATGCGCATTGCGGAGTCTTCGGCTTAACAATTCATGACATGGATATTATGTTATATCCGGATCTTATACGCAAAGTTTTCGTATTTTAGAGGCTCTAAAGCCCCTTCTTGAGAATCAGATTTTGTGATTTGGATGTTTAGGTGTCCTTAAGAAACGGCGCTAAACATTAGCACACAATACTTGATACTGAAATTCCCAGGCATTCTATTCCATATGCGAACGACTCGTATTGTTCCTGTTCATAAGCAGCGATAATGGCCTTCTACTGATGCCAATTTATAATTCACTGCTAGTTAATAGAGCTAGTTAAAATGCAGTTGTAATTTCAATGCAATCTAAAGAGAAATGAAAAGAACACTTACAACGAACACTTTTTTCTACAGGATTTTTTAAAGCATAATGCTTATAAGTTCCGCAGAATTCCCGACTTGGCATTGTGCACCTTTTTGTTTCCGTTCGAATATTTTTCGCACTTCAAGCGGAATTAAATGCACTTCGTGTAATGAAAATCGGTTATAGTATTTCGTATTCCGAAATGTTTCTCTCTGTTACTACTACTAAGCTACTTTACCGTGATCAAGTAGTGGCTGGGTGTAGTAGGTACCATCAGTAGTCTGTGGTAGTGGTTTGAACAATATTAACTTTAAGCCCTGCTGGATTACCCTGAACTCATGAAGCGAAATTATTTCTATTATGGCAACAAGATTTCATTCTACACTCCGAAATAATCCTGCTTTAAGAGCCCATCTCTCAAATATAAAATCAAAAAATATAATTAAACTACTTATATGATTTTGCGGATCAATCCGCAAAAGAATTAGGATTCAGACAACATTAAACCAACAACCAAATCTGCGGATGTGGCCGGTCACTTAAGCCACTGAAATTATAGGGAAAGGGTAGCAGGACGATAACACGTTTCATTCATATGCATTACTAACGTGTGTACGTAATTAATTGAGAACAAAATAGATCACGCAGCGAGCCAACGACGGCATATCGTACTAAATTTAACGATGTACTCGATGTTGTTTCCCAACTAAAATTGAGACCATATTATAACAACAGACTTTATGGGAAAAGTACTAAAAGAACACTTTCATGCATTTTTCAGAAACTAATTCGCAGGTGGCCGTCACTTAGCAAAACAGCATTCTCTTATTAGGCTGACATTATTAGTCACTTGTTCACAAACCCAGTATCAACTGGTTAGTATCAACCTATTTTCTGACAGCCATACCCATATTAAATCGCTTGTTTCCTCTTTAATTATGTTTCTTTTTTCTGGAGGTACAGAAGACGTTAAAAAGCGTATCAATATCTCGGAATATCTAAGTGACAATTTCCAAACATGTTTGATCTCGTCTGTTTGTGCGTCTATTCTGCTACCCTTCTCGTGGGATATGCCATTACCATCCTCCTAAGAACCAAAGTAAAGAACTAACTCGGATTTCGTACTGATATTTTTCAATAGTCATTGAAAGTCATTTTGTCAGGGATTACTGTCTACTACTAAGTAGGTACTAACCTACAGTTAAAATTAGAAAAGTAGACTTACTAGTATGCTTTTGGTTGATATGCGGAGCTCAGTGTGTATAAAAATCTGCTATCAAACAACTGTCGCCGTCATTTAGACATTTTTACAACTCCACTAAGATCGCTTTGACATCTTTTCATAACAGCCCATGCTGTTTTAATTTGGTTTTTATTTAATCTACCTACATCAACATGGTTACAAAAATAAATATTCACACAAAGTTTGCCTGCCAATGTTTCCGGGTAAGAAGTTTTTCAAAGTTCCACATTATTTTCTAACTTATTTACTCATAATCGAATCTACAGGTAGATTAAATTATAATTGAAAAGTGCAAAGTATCCTTACAGCACAAAGGCTTGACACAATCACTGCACTGCAAAAAAAAACAAAAGAAAATCCAAATTCAAAAGTATTATACCAACCTAACCACACAACTGACCTGTCGGCGACTTCCTCGGCGTATCGTAATCGGTCCTCGCGAGCTGGAGGGCGGTCTCAGTGCCAACCTCCTCCGACCTGGGGCACGGGATGTACGCGTACTGTTTCTTTGTCGGCGCCGGGGTTGGCGCGACGCGATGTTTGCCGCGCTCGGCCATGCGGCGTCTGCCGCGGGCACTGCAGCTCGCGCGTCGTCGATATGGGCCACGATCAAGTTCAGCGGGATCATTGTTTCTCAACTTTGTTGGACTATGTTGTTGATTCTATGTACGTAGTTCGTACCCTATATGTTTTATGGCAGTATATGGCCTCTTGCCCATCTTTTATTGTATTTTGTCTTAAATATTTTGGTAATATTTAGAGTCGGCAAATGTGATTACTTACTCATACTTCCGTGAAAATACGTAACTTTTTTGTTGTTGTTTAAACTGATTTACCTATCCTCGAGGTATTAAGTCTTATTTATATTCATATGACAAAACTCTATTATTTAAATTTCAGATGAATGTCCTACCTACACCAAAATCCTAAACCTCCAATCAGAATGCCAGTTTCAAACTTAGTTCTGCGGACACGTAAAACGTAAACCTATCAGACTGCATATTCCCGGTCAAGGTCGGCGATGATTCGTCTCCCACGGCAGACAGGCCGCGGCGTGCGCGCGCATTCAGTCCGTGCCGGCCGGTGAGAGCCGCACTGCCACAGGAGGAGCATCCAGTGGAACCACTTCACAGGAAACTCTCTCTGCACCTTTAGCAGTAGCTGCTAACGTAAACTGTACTTCATCATTGTCAGCCCTGGGAAGTCCACTGCTGAACATAGGGCTCCCCCAACAAAGTCTTGCTACACTCCTACCGGTTTTCGACCGGTTGTAACCCGCCACGCTGATCCAATGCGGGTTGGCGGGTGGCCAGAGCCTCATTCGTTTCTCTGCAGGGTGCACCGCGGGCAGGTGAGGATGGCTTGGGTCCCGTGAGATCTAATATAGGACCCCATACACTCCTAACAGTACTTAGTAACATTTACTGCCACATAGGAGGGAAATCAAGTGAAACTACTTCACAGTAATCTCTGTGAAATTCTATTTAAAGTAAACTGTACCTAGTAACTGTTTATTGTCCCACTGTGGTTGAAGGCTTTCTCTATCATCATAATCCTGCCCTTATCCCATTTGGGGTCGGCGTTATATGGTTTCTTTCGAATCTCTAATAATAAGAAGTATTTTCAATTCGAAGTACATAAAGCCTAACCAATACTAAATAACTTCAGTAGTAATAGATACTGTATTTAGCACTTCTATCTTAAAAGCACAGATTTTTTTTAAACTATAATACTTCTACAGAAAATACAAAAGTATCCTTGGTTTGCCCCTCTGGTCATATTTCAAATATTAAGCTGTGGCAATCCCGCGGAACGGTCGATAGCACGTGCTGGTTCCCGTGGGACTCCTGCACTAATGCGGGAACTGGCCTACTGCAACTTATTAGCCACTAGCTGTTGCCCGCGACTTCGTTCGTGTGAACTACAGAAAGCCTATGTCCTTCTACGTGCTCCCAACTAAAAGTACGAGTATGCCAAACTTTGTTAGTTACTTAGGCATATTAACCTAAATAAAATAGAAATAGAGCATTTTCACGAATTGTACTCCTACTTTAATATTAACATATTGCTAAGATTAGTATATTTAAAAAAAAAATTCAATTGATATTTTCTTACTTCCGTTAGTTTTGAGAAATTTTATTCATATTACATTAGCAGGCTACCCAACAAACGGTTTCTTTGATATTGCATTAAAATAAAACTAGATCAAGAACCGAGTAAACAAAGCTGGGGCTCTGAATAATTCATATATCTGCAGGAATCGGCTTGCGCTGGAATGCTGACTTTTACAAAACACGAGTACCTACCTTGTGAAAAAAAATTACAGAGCTATCTGATTTGTATTATTTCCTCTCCTTTTATGCATAAAATTACGAAGAAGGTGCTTGTTTGTAACGTTAGATCATTATATTTCTGTCCATTATATAAAGTTTAAAATTAAAAACATGAGTAGGTACATATAGTAATAAGAGAAGCTAGCCGAATTTAAGTCCATTATTCTGTACAAATTATGTAGAGTTTTGTATGGCTATCTAGGTTAATCTCATTGCAAGGATATTTTGTTGAAATTTCAGTAGGAAAGATCAGCAAGCAGCAGGGTTGTTTTTGCATTTCTATAGCATTTATGGATGTGTAAGTAAGAAGCCTCAAAAGATTGTTTGTGTGAATTAATATCGACATTACGTGAATTTCCCAAAGATTGGTTGATATAAGAGAAAACTCCTATTTTACGTTTAATGGTGAATGGGGACATTTTATTTCTTAAAAGTTAAGCCTCCCCACTTTTATACCAAATCAAACTATCAAATACCCATGATGTGATTTAATATTAATATGAAAAACATGACATTGTTAGTTAACCCATGATCCACAAATAAACACATTTGATTTGATTTGATTTAATCTACCCCCGTTTCAGACATTGATGAAAGAAATATCATTATAAAAGAATACATACATTCGCTTGTTAACAGTTAAGAATATTTATTGATGACAATATTAGTGACGTTAAACGCAGAAAAATGACTTGAATGATCCGGCATCGCTTGGTTTTCTAGCAGTGATGCATGTCTAAAAAGGTCTTCTTGTCCTTAAAAATCGGGCCCCAAGATCCATAATCTTTCTTCTGTTCCTGCTGTTTTGATTTCTGGGAGAAAGAAGCTTGAGATGTTGATGCCTGAGCTGATTTTGCGCTGAAATTAAAAAAGAACGATTAGATAATTGGGCATATTTAAGTAAGTACCTACATATAGCAAGCTAACTTTTTGACAGACTTTCTTTAGTGGCGTTGGATAGCATATAAAATAAGTAGATACTATCAATGTGTTACTGGAAAGCTCATAAGCAAAGAACAAAAGATAAATGTGACACGAAAATGTAGAGTGCTCCACTACTGGATGCAAGCCTTATCCAGGGCACGCCACAAGGCAGGAGTTATATTTTTTATATTATTTTCTGTATCCATTTTAAAAAGTTATTTACCCCATTCCATCTAGACATTATAGTCAAACTATATTTTCCTGCTTACCTCAAGCCATTGGGAGCAGAGACATCAAACTGTTTGCACGCATAGTTAGCTTTGCTGGCAGTTTTGCATTCGTCGCCGCGGGCCATTGTTGCTGTCGCCTTTTCACTCTGACTTATTTGATGCCGGTGTGGTAGAAGCGAGATGGATGATGATGGAGGAGAGATGTGGTAGAGAAGCTACGGCACGTGCTGAAGGTGGGTTAGGACGGCGTGTTCTAGGCGGTTTCCAGTGTTAGCACGGCGGCTGCCTTTTCTAGTACACAAGTTTTTGGCTAGCCTGAAATGGAGAAAGTTAATTATGAGTTGTGAGAATTAAGGGTCAGTGGAGGGGTCTAAATAGACGAGCAGCAGATGCAAACTTTAAGTTATTTGAGCGACATCATGGCACAGAAGATTCAGATTACCTATTCCTGTCCGAATACCATGAAAAGTACATTTACATCCGTGTATTTCCTTTTGTATTTCCGTTTTTTCCGGTATCCGTTGGAATATCGTTAAATTATTCTGATTCTTTATTGCACACAAATTAAAAATATACACATGAATTACATAGGTACAGGAGAAATGTACAATGGCGTATATAATTTTTTTCTTAGTGCTTCCTCACACTCCTATGTGTGTGCCACACATGGCTAATTCAGCTTTGTACGTTTAGTAGTTGATATACCAGTTATTATGATTTTTGTTTATATACCTAGTCAGTCAGGTATATTTCCATAGCGTAGGTATTAATAATAATGGTCTAGATCAGGTTTTAAGTTGGTATATTAATGGTATAAAACTGTTTATTCGTTGTGTCTAGTAAGTTATTGACGCGATACAAACGAAGATGGTAGGTACCTACATACATAGCTGTTATATGTAAAATAATGACCTAAACCCACAAGACAATATAACAATATAAATTACTAGCTGTTGCCCGCGACTTCCTCCACATAGGCCACAGAATATAGCCTAACAGCCAATTTCTTTAACTGATTTTGAGAGATTTTTTGCATTCAATTTTATTGTTTTCGTACAAAATTTCAAATTAAGAATTAGAAAAATCTGGGATTCTTTTGATCTTTCGTATTGGAATTGGCCGTAAGTCCTTCTCCTACCTACCTATCTATAAGTAAGTATGCAAAATTGTGAGAAGATTGGTTGGTTGAATAAATGAAGCGTGGAGAGGTAAGAAACATACAAACTTACTTTCGCATTTACTTATATGTAAGTATAAGTATCATTAGTTGAGATTGGTATTTGAATTAAAATTAGGAAAATTTTCTTTCGGAACTACTGGTAATATCTACTCGTACTTTACTTACATTTAACAACATTATTTTTGAAGACAAACTTAACTTGAAACGATTATAATTAGCTAAGTAGAATTACGGACTAAATTTTACATTTTCTGGTGAATCATTCAACCAGCCTACATTTCTACATATCTCTAAACAATAGGTATCTTGCATCGGATTTCGAATAATCATCATGTAAATTCATGAGCAGGTGGCTAAACAGGTAAGTCAGGCTGATGCAACAACGGATGCTATGGTATCATCATCCAGTCATCGCTTATGTAAAATTAATTCAAACCGGCGAATAAATAACTTTTTTTGGGGAATTACCCCGACAACTCTATTTAAATACTAAATAATAATTTTAAGGCAAAATTATTTATGATATAGTCGCTTGAAAAGGACCGAAAAAAGACTTTTCAACAACTAGTTTACATCCCAGTCACGGGCCTGTACCAATGAATTTATTTAATCTACAGATTTTAATGTTGTAAAATTGTCACTTAGCTCGTGCCTCGGAAAGCACGTAAAACCGTTGGTCCTGCGCCTGATCTCTCTCCGGTCGTGTCGGCTTTCCATCCCATCGGACTATGAGAGTAACGTAATAGAGAGTGCATCTGTGTTTGCGCACACACCTGTGCACTTTAATATCTCCTGCGTACCTGGCCAATCTCCGTAGAGATTGGTCGCCTTGGCCGAAATACAGTCGGAGATCATCATCATCACATATCTTTAGAACCTTCAACATTTAACCAAGAGCCGGCGCAAATAAAGGTTCATTGACTTGAAAACTCGTATACAGTACCCATGCACACACCGCGTGCTACTACTTTGTTTAGAAATCTGCTTTACATTTCTGTAGTAAACAACTAACCGGTTTTTCTTATATTGTATAATTGTCGAATAAAATTGATTATTTAGGTAAGTAAGTCAAGATATACTTGACAACATGTACCTATATATATCATCATAAATATACATATCTCTATATTCAATGCGAAATAATGTTGTAAAACTCCAAACACATTGAGTATTTCACTAAATGTGCCACTTGAGAACGTTTGAATGTTTAAAGGTGAGTATATACTAGAGCATTTACTTGTAACAGAAAAACGAGCCGCTCTATGATGTGTTATAATGTATCACCCTTCACGAACCAGATGTGGAGCACGCTCGCCGTTTTGTTACAACAATAATTGTAGAAACCAACGAGCATATTGGTGTACCTAACATTTCGTCGATCTTTGCCCGAGCGCGGGCGATTCAATATTCAATACATTTCAAGGTATAATTAAAGCAAAAGGTACAACGAAATGTTACAGGTAAATGCACACTCGCTGTGAGCATTACGCCGAGCATTCGCAGGAACGTTACATTACATAGAAATGATTTGGAAACTGAGCTTTTACCTGTATTGTACCAATCGTAAGAACGTTACATTACACAGAAATGCTCGAGAAAATGTTCTAGTCTATACTGACCTTAAGATGCTCCCTCACCGAAAGCATTCGCGTGTAATGTAATGTTACAGATTTGAACAATACATCAGGAGAACCTAGCATTACATTGCGCGCCTTGTAATGATTTAATGTGTAATACATATTTTGATACAACTTGTAACATCAATGCGCTCCACTTCACCCCGCCTGCTCAAAGTCGAATCTAAAATGTTACATTACACGCGAATGCTCGTCAGTCAGGGAGGTGGTATTTTAATGTAATGCTCAAAGTCGAATCTATAATGTTACATTACACGCGATTGCCCTCGGTGAGGGAGCGCCTTTACGTGTAACAATTAAAATTTAAGGTAGGCATTTGCTGTTTTGATGAAAAACATGGCTGGGCATAAAAGCTCATGTCCATCTGTATGTCACCTAACATTTTCATTTAGTTTGACATGAGGTTGGTCAGCTATACATAGTCGAGTAATTTTTTATGGTGTGTTCATTTGCATCGTCCATAACTAAATAGTTAATACGATAAATAGAATGAAAATTAAATGCTAAAAGTAATTGTCACTAAAAATATTGTTTCGTATATCGAAATCCAATAAGTAGGAAAGAAACATAATTTCTATGTATTCATTTAATAAGTTTAATTATATTAAGTCACATATAGAATAATTAAATCTGATAGGTTGATAATTAAGAAAGACAAGCCCTAGCTATCCTTGAATTGTCCAAGATTTCTTCCATTATCTTATGTTAGATCAAGTCTGTACAGATTTTGTTTTCATTCAGGCAAGTTAGAGCTACATATATACTTATTTTCCAATTATGGTGTATCCAAATCATTTAAGTTGAAAAATACTTTCGTTTTGAACTAATATTTCGATAATATTTCGAGGTAAGAATGTCTGCTTGCTGTAAATAAGTAATTTAATTATGTGCTATTCTAACCTGGGTAAAAATTTGTCAGTGATGGCAAATTTTCTCTGCGATCTTGTCATTGACACATAAGTTATATTGTAAAAGAAATTCAAAAATTACACTCCAATAAATGAACTCAGCCAATTGGGTAAACGAACAGAAATGAACTAAGACCCGTTTCTTGAGACATGTTCTTTTATATATGCATAAAATGAAATACCGGTTTCGTTACACGTACCTACCTATACCTTATATTAACTTGATAATAAATATAAGTAGATACGAGTATACAACTAAATTGTTTAACAAATGGATAATTTTATTTTGTCATTTTCCTTAAAGGAATTGTTCCTACTATGACAACCAGTTAGGAAACGGTACCTTATTAATATTATTAAGTTTATTAAGTTTGTGAGTATGGATGGATGGATGTTGTAACTCTTTCACGTAAAAACGGTTGGAGCGATTTTAATAAAATTTGGTATGGAGTTAACTGACACTGGATTAACACATAGGCTACTTTTTATACCGGGAAAATATTTTTATCCCGGATAATTTCGACATTTTGTTTTTTCTATAGTCCACGCGAACGTAGTCGCGGGCGTTCAATAGTAATCTATACAATATCGCCTTTAGAAAAAAAACGTGATATTATATGTAAAGCCACTTAGGTACTTGGTGTTATTCTTGTAAAAACATGAAAATATTGATTAAGTATTGACATGAAAATTAATCATGAACTCACATCATTCTTATTTCATGCGGCGTTATAACCCTATTGTGGGATGTGACCTCCGCTCATCCTCCTCTTCTCATAATGTGACCTTCTTCCATTTCCCTCAGTCAATGTTTTCCTACCTAACCGGGATTGGCCTGGCATTCCCGCCTCTGCAACTCCTGTAAGCCAGGGTCAACAAAGGCGACCATCTTTTGTGGAGTAGGTATACTTAAAGATGGTTTGTTGTAATCCATTCGTAGTATTCTTACCAAGTATCCGCTCACCTTACTAGTAGCTTCTATGACTTGTAAAAAAATTTAATAACCCCCGACGCAAAAAATTTCATACGTTTACGGTCAAATGTGTATGTGTCTGTCTGTGGCATCGTAGCCAACGGATAATCCATTTTAATGCGGTTTTTTTTGTTTGAAAGGTATATAGCGAGAGGTTATGCTCCGACATAGAAATCGGTTGGCAAGGTCAAAGTCCCGAGTTTGCTTGCAAGATATGTGGGATCTGACATGCTTTACCCTGGTTGCCTTTTAGTACCCATACGTAGTTTGGGTGTTAAAAGTTTCTTTTTGCTTTTGACGAGGACCTGATAGCTGGAAATCTGGAACCTCTAGTCTGATGATAGGGCTCGAAGGTAGGAGACGTAACCCTGGTCTACCTTTTAGTCAACCCATGAGTTTGGGCTCGTACTTTTTTTGTCTTGACTGGTTCTCTGCCTCATGTTTCTAATTGACGAGGACCTGTTCATTCCTATGTCAATGTTATAGTTGATCAAAGTGGTTTCTTAATCGCTTCTACAATTCTCCCAGAGCCATGATAAACAGCTTCCTTTGGTAATCGCATATAGCGACCCCATTTTACCCGACGAAAACTAAAAGAAAATGTATCCATAATGAAAAGTTAAGGAGCTCCTTCAAAAAGCATGAAATAAAAAAATTTGCTTTTTACAAAATTTAAAAAACCCCCGACCCAAAAAAAAGATCATTATGAAAGGTAAGTACTGCTAAACCCTAAAAACAAAAAATAACTTTTAACATGCTACGTAATATCTTACATTTTCCTATGAAATTTCTTTGATTATTCGCGCCGGGGGACCGCTTTTTACAAAACATTGACCTAAATCAAACGATTCTCTACCTAAAGCCAACATGTCCTTGTATAAAAAAAATCACCTATCTAAACAAAATTATATTTATAATCTTGATTATATTTTAAAGTTTATTCAGAATTTGTACGTACCTAAGTTGATAGTATAAATCTCAGGACTTCTTAATTATGCTTCTAAAACTTCTAAGCTAATAAATTAGAAGCGGTCCCCCGACGCGACAAAATATCAAAAATTTCATATTATACCATTTGTCAGTTCAAATACTGATTAGCGGTTCATGCCTCCCGGGAATAAAGGTCGCAAAAAGTCCCGAGAGATTCCCTGACATCTTTAGTTGGCTTTAGTGTTAAAAGTTATTTTTTGCTTTTTATAGGTCGTTTAGCATTTTAAACCTTTTGTCATAATGAACTACAAGCTTTTATTTAAAATCATTGCCTATATAGAAATTACTTGCCCTCAATCGCCGATTTGAAATTTGGTGTTCGTTTGGATGACACTGCATGATTAACGACGCCAAAGCGGCGGCACCCTTTGACCTCGCTGCAAGACGTCACTCTTAATCAATATGGCGGCTTGTGAAACGTTTTTACACGCAATTGCGTTGAAATTTTAACTCATTAGACTGTTCAAAATTACTGGCAAAGTTTACGTAGTGAGTGTAGGAACTTACCAGGTGAAAACTAAAAAGTTAAAATCAAATTTAGGTAAAAAAACCTTTTTAAAAACACTTTTATTTAAATTGACACTAAAACTTTATTAATATTATAACGTTTATCAAATTATAACACTAAATATGATCTTAAAATCGCGACATACTTAAGTACCGTATTTACTTTTCTAGTTTTATTTTTTAATCAAACTGAGTGGCATGATGACATGATGTCGTGAACATACCACCTCGGGGCACGATACTGTTGTATATTACTCTCTTACTACTTCTACACGAAGCTCTGGAAGGGTCGACGGATATTTCTTATATGCGTGGGAACAAGTTTATGGGAAAATCTGAAAATCAACCACAAATGGATGCTGCCTAATAAACATTAAAAGTAAGAATTAAATCGCGACAAGCTTTGTATAACATATATTGTGTCAAATGTGTTAAATTTTAAATGACGTTAATAAATTAACAGGTAATTAGCTGTAATAAGATTAATTTTTCTTTTTGCATTTGAAATAAAAGCTTGTTTTTCAAAAAAGGTTTTTTTACCTAATTAATTTGATACTTTTATTTGTGGTTCATTCCTATGTCAATGTTTAGTTGTTCAGTTATTGGATAACCTTGAATAATATGAGAAAACTAAAATGAAAATATCGACAAAGTTAAGCTTCGAAAATTAATAAAAGAATTCTCGAGAGAGGTAAGTACTTACACCTACTTTAACTTCATGCTTAATATATCTTACATTTTCCTTAATATTTTCTCTAAGCTGATTAATTTACAAAACATTGACCTTTTCTCTAGACTAGAGCCAAATGTCCTTGAAATCTTGATTATATTTTGTTTATTCTTTCTACGTACCTAAGTTGATAGTATAAATCTCACACAATTATGTGAAAAAGCTTTGGAAGTAGACAAACATACCATTATTATACAAGGCGTTTGTGACAGCCAGGCAAATACTGATACTTCGACTTCAGACCATGATTTTCTTTTCGCAGGAAAATTCCAAAATCTTCCGACACTTTTTTAGGAAAAAAGTAGTGTGGTTAGTTTGAGTAGGCCTTAGAAAATGACTTAAAAACAAAATTTTAACCAATGAATGATTTTCAAACAAAAGATTAAAAAACAGCAATGTATCACACAATAACTAATAAGCCCATTTAATTAGTCACAAGATCGCCCGATACAATTAGCGCGGAGAGCAATCAAATCAAATACATTTCCTGCGAGTAATAACACTGTCGTATAACTCAACACAATGGTACTTGTTCAGCATTTCAGTATTTGCCTGGTTGTCACCCACACCCTGTATAACAAAAAACGAGACGAATATCTTCCGCTCTTCTAAACCGCGGATTCTTGTCCAAGAGTTGAGAAATATTATAATTTTTTGTAAAAATAACCATCCTAAGAATAGGGTGAACTCATTAATGAGACATTATGGTCCGTAAGTATAGGTGCATGAAATAAATAAATTATCAATTTGACTGACTTAAAGTTGCTTCAAAAGTGTGCGTGGTCATGGACTGTGATCATGGATTTCAGATTGGGTTAGTTAAACATAATTATGTAATTGGAATATTTAAGCAACTTAAGGTGATTATAAACAGGAAAAATCCGATTCACCTTGTTCATGTCCAAAGTCACGTTAGCAGAAATTCATTTTGTAAACACGAAGGTTTAGACAAAAATAATAATAATGTCAACTAAAACGCGGAAAGAAAATAAAAACTAATCAAACATATCTGCTGGCGATTAGGGTAGTTACTAGTTACTTTTAAGCTATGTTAGTGTGACCTTTTGTCCTAAACTTTGTTAAACCAAATAGAATTTACCGGGGACAATGTTTTTTCTTTCACTGTTTCATCAAAATCACAATGTCATAAATTCAGTTTTCAATTGACCTACATATTGTGTGTCTGTTACTTACCTACTTACAACCTGTGTAGTACTAATAATACTCTGTAAATACACCATTTGCTACAGGTAAAAGAAAACCCTAAAGCAGCTGGAAAACAACCACGAATAAAATTAAGAAAAATCAAAAGACAATTAATGCATATCAACATGCATCACAATGTCTAATTATTCCAATATAATGTACCCGCGTTCTGCATAAATTTTCACGACATGCTTCATCTAGAGACACTTACTACACAATGTGATACCTACTGATTTAATCGTTGTCTGTCTAGCTAGATTCCTAGATAGATTACTGCTACTATCGAAACGTACCAAATTGACTCAATTCTAGTATACTCGTATTCATATAACCGCAGCAATATATGTTCATCTGGGTGAGGCCGTAAATATTATGCACTCATTAGCGAAACTAAAAAGAAATGGTCCATATATATGAAGCTGTTATATATAAAAAATAACTATACAGGTAAATCATATAATTTTAAAATTACGTGTTATCTAGGACTTCTGTTATTCTTTAACTTATACAATATATTCACAAAGTAAATATATGTTCTAAAATCAGAAGATTACAATGAAATTATTTCGGACAGGTCTTCAAATTTAGGCAAAAATTCGCTGTCTTTTTGGTTCAGTCGAACACTTTGATTACAGTTATTACATATAATACCTGAAACCTAGGCAAAGCTAAAACCTGGCTTCAATGTTTTGAAATGTGTGTTGTTTATTAATTATTACTATTCAAACTTTTGGGTCGACATTTTCGCTTCTGTGTTACTATTTTATATGTTACCATAATTTTGCATAAATATATTTTAAACAGCCTTTAGTAGTATTTTGAAACGATGTTCGCAACACTGAGTATCCAAGCCAAAAAAGATTTTTTTTTTAACTGTTAGGTATTTTGTGGTCTAGGGATATTTCAAAGGTGCGCACGTGTTTTTCGGCAGAATTTTTTTTTGTGAATTTCGGCAATTACAAAGGTAAATACCAGGGTTTTGGTTGCAAATTGTATGTAGTACTAAGAAACATTATATTATAAAAATATATCAATGTGTCTTGGCTTGTAACTCGGTTTGGTTTTGGATTTTCGTCTACTTATAACTTTCAAAATCACGCTTCTATGTTACTTTAATATAACTTATATATTACTGGTAACGTTTATTTTATGTTACGTAACGTTGAAGCGTTCTTAAGGTAAGTGCATATCGCCGTTTTTCAATTTTAACCATAGTAGGTACGAGTACCTAGTAATTATTTGAAACCAATACAGCACCCGTCCCAGTACCTACGTTTCTGTACTTGTACCCATTAAACGATATGAATATTGTCGCAGATGCCATTGACAGCAGCTGAAAAGCAGAAAAAGTATGGAGAAAAATTAAAAAAGGAAAATCCTGAAAAATATGAAGAAATACAAAGGAAAGCGAAAGAAAGATAGATCTGCAAGATACTATGAAAAAAATAAGAGTACTTATACTGAAGCAGACAAACAAAAGTTACGACAAAAATGGAAAGAGTATCGAAAAAAAAACTAAATATATACAATAAGCATCAAACAATAAACCTTTTACGTCAAAAGATTTCTACTGTAATTGTTTGAACTGCTGTGATTAACAAATTATTTGTAGGTAATAATTACTTCTAAATATAGGTAAATTATTTTGTTTCTCATGTCGATTTACCCAATTATAAATAACATACAATATTTTGGTAGTAAAAAAACACATTGTGAAACTACCTTTACTTTTTATTGTGTTACTTTTGCGTTGCCATAACACAGAAGTGTCTATGTTACTCTATGTTACAAAGTGGCAAAATTTACGACCTCACCCATCTACTATTTTAATATTTGCAGTAGCCTTGTGGCGTGCCCTGGGGGAGGCCTACGTCCAGCAGTGGACTGCAATATGCTAAATAAGAAGAAGAATTTCAATATTTGGTTTTATTATGACTCATCATCATTATTTACAGCCCTGGGAAGTCCACTGTTGGACATAGGCCTCCCCCAACAACCTCCACTCCGACCGGTCGGAAGTAGCCTGCATCCAACCGACGCCCGCAACAAAAAATGCTTTTAATAAAAATTCCCATGCATGATTTTGGAACTCAATCTAATCGATAAGTTAGAAAATTAAGAAACAGTCTCAGTTACGGACCGATTTCAGCAAAAATCTAGTAGGTAGCTAAAACCAACTCTACTTAGGTACTTATGTTAACTATTTTCCTTAAAGCTTATTAAAATATTACAAACTAACACGTTCTTCGAGTATGCAAAATAATACGAATAGAAAATGAAGTAGATCCTTATGTAATCAATATTTTATTTTATTCTATGTAAGGTTTTATAACAATGTTATCATTTCGTCTTTTCCTTCTATTACAGAGCCATTCAATAAATAGAACAGAAGATGCTGAGAAAAATCCTGAAAATAAAGAAATACATTATTGAAATTCGCAACATCTATCTAATTAGCTAAATCAAATCTATGTGTGTTCAACCAGAATTTTTCTTAGACATCAACTAAATAACTATTTCTAGTAGTAGAGCATACAACTAAATAACTGTATCCGAAATGAAATCTATCGTAGTACTGATGTAAGTTTACATGTAGGTACTTACTACTTACAAATGCGAGCTGAATAGCAAGTTACCCTGAATATGGAATAACGTTGAAATTGCACGAACTGCAAAATGTCGTGAACAGTACGATTCTTTACTTACATTTAGCAATGACCAAGATTAACGACGGGAAGGATAGATCGATGATGAATGACGCACTGTTGACAAAATCTGAAGCTGCATGTGCTAGTCGAGATTGAATGCTCTCCGAGTTCCTAGTACTCGACCTCTTACGATCATGACGGCGAAAGCTGGATGGAATATACCTAGCTGATTTTTAATAATTTGATAACGGTAATGCAAAATATTATAGCTATAGGTACTGAGAATAGCCGATGCTCATTATATTGTGAAAAGAAAAGAAAGATTATTATTATTATTAGAGCGAAAGCAGGCAGTTGAGGCAACTGATTTTGCCTGTATCTGAATGTTCTCTTCTTAGGTTTTTCGATGTTCTTTAATGTGTTTGTCTAGTTTGTTTTTGAAATCATTGACACATGGTGCCGAAACCACTTTTTCTGGTAGTTTGTTCCAAGGGTTCACCACCCTGTTGGTAATAATTTTTTTGCGGTAAAGATCTTTAGAACTGGGCTCAGATTATTTGAACATTCTCTTACAATCATCATCATCATCTATTGCAGTCCAATGCTGGACGTAGGCGTCCCCCAGGGCACGCCACAAGACTGCCATGGGGGTATTTGCCCGTAGTCACCACGCTGAGCAGGCGGGTTGGTGACCGCAGTTTGTATTTTGGTCTAGGTTGTCAACAGGAGAGGCGCTGCACCACGCCATCAGGCATTAAATTCTCTTATAATAGAACCTAAATATACATACAATTATTTTAGGGTAGATTTTCCCAATATTCCGATAATCTATCTGAAAGATAAAGTTGATGGTATCTCTTACCGAGAAACAATACGAAAAAAGATCCCTGCATGTCACTGAGGTTCACGGTATGGTTATTCACTTCCTGCGCGATGGAGGAAGTCTTCCAACACCGGTCTCGCTTGGGCAGATATGCATTCAGCCATTTTGTAATCAGTCCTGCCTTGTGCATTCTATTTATCCTGTAAAAGGGAATAAATAGATAAGAGAATGTTGGGTGTAAGAATAGGAGTCAGCAGAGTAGAATGGCACCACCCCATGTTTTACCGTGGCAAAAAGGCCCTATGACAGTAGCCTTGTGGCATACCCTGGCCCTGGGGTAGATGGGTAGGTCAAAATGAATATATAGGTACAATAACGTTGGGTGTAAGAATAGGTGTCGGCAGAGTAGAATAGCACTATTCCATGTTTTCCCGTGGGTATCCAGCCCAGCATGGTGACTATGGGCAAAAAGCCCCTATGACAGTGTGGAGTGCCCAGGGTTAGATTGGTAGACCAATGTCCAGCAGTGGATTGCTATAGGCCGATGTGTACAACGTTAAATCAGACTAAATATAGAGATAAAATATAGAAAAGGAAAAAATTCTTCACCCGAGTGAGATTTGAACTCACGACCACTCGCAAACCGTGCTTTCGCTCTAATATAGAGAGCCAGTAGATACTAATTTTTATTTAAGCTTTTTCCCCAGTATTTATTGTAAGTACGAGTAGTCGGCTAAATCGCGAACGGAGAAGTAGGTTAGGTATAATCAGAAACTACGCAGGTGTGTGCTACGTAACGCGTTGCTCGTGCTACGAAACGTACTACGGTGAAAGCGTATCTACACACTGTGCTATTGTGATATGCAATACATAGCTGGAGTTTTTTATATAATCTTAAAATATCACTGTACATGAAAATATGATCAGAACAATACCCCTTGAGTACAACAATTAAATTATTAAATTTAAAAAAGCACTCACTCTTTATTGATGACAGGCAAGTAGGGGCTTCCCACGGGTACAATCATGGCCACCTGCTCATTTAAAAATTCTTCAGAACCTGAGAAAAATGCTTATATTTAAGCCCTTTCCTACTCTAAATAATCAACATATATATATATATATATATACAGTCCAAAATTTAAGTTTATAACTTTTTTTTTGTGAATGAGTAGTTTCGGTTGCTAACTACTTGCAAGTAATAGCATCCTCGCTAATGATGACGTCAGTCTTAATTTCTATAATGTATGACAAAACAACGATGCGTTGACATTTGTCAACTGGTACCTCCATCCATAAACGTAATAAGCCTCCATCCACATAAAAATATACATAGTTACGTCATCATTTCAGCCAAAGGTGATTTTTTTTTCACGATTTAGGAGTTGATTCAATAGTAAAAGTTTTTTTTTTACCAACCTAATTAGTCTCAAATTACTAATCTTGAAAACACCTTATATCTTATAAGTATAGTTACGTACTGAGCGCAAAATCACACGTATCCGTTTTGAGATGGTCTGCCCGCATCAGGTAGGCAAGAGTGAGCTTCCAGTCTATCATCACATGCCTCTGCGACCTTACTTTTTCCAAGACACTGGCAACTGAAAGAATATTTATTATAGTGGACGCCCGCGACTCCGACTGCGTGGACTACAGAAAAAAAACAAAATGTCGAAAATATCCGGGAAAAAAAACATTTTCCGGGATAAAAAGTAGCCTATATGTTAAGTAGGACTTCCTGAAAACTGCATCGAAATCGGTTTAGCCGTTTCTGAGATTAGCGTGCACAAACGCACAGACAAACCGACAAACTTATAAACAGACAAAAATTCCAAAAAATAATTCCATTGGGTACTATTGCGTTGATAAAGGTCTCCTATAATATTTTTTCTCATATATCTTCCATATACAGACAGCGATCCGTTACATTTTTATTATACTTTTTCGTTGCCGCCCTTAACGAAGGGTACGTACTCTATACATCAGATAAAGAAGGTTTATGCCAAAAAAATGCTGGGAAACGATGTATTTTTTTTTTATTACTTAATCGGGCGAAATTTTTAGTGCTCAGTGTTTATGCTAGTTTTTTCATAGTCAGATATTAATTGTTTCTCGTGAAAAATCTTGCTACACGCGTCAATGTGCATTTATGCAGAAAAACGCAGTCTATTTACTCAACTTTGGACCCTAATATTTTGGAAACCAGACACTTCCCAGGTATGCTTCCATGGAGAAAAATGATCATGATGATGAGATTCCGTAGTTTTCGGGAACGTTGACGACCAAAAATCACTCTGTATGTATAGACTACCTTTGTTTCGTAGACACAGTGTAAAGAAAATCGAAATTCTCTTCGAATTGAAATGGAAATTCTTTATATATCGGCACGTTAAAACGGTTGCTCCGTATGATTGGACCAAAAACAAGAAACCTTGCAGCATGCTTCTGGCTTTTCTTCTTTACCTCGAAATTAATTTGTTTAAAGCTAAAAGCGCCCCGTTATGTGTATGCTTTAGAGTTAAATATTCAGCTATGGCATGTTCTTTGTTCAGCCATCAGCCGCAGAAATCTAGTAAACATACTGAAATATCAGTCACATACGTGACATGTTCTTTCTCCAGTAGTGTCGGCTTTCCGTCTCATCGGCTATGAGAGTGAGGAAATAGGGAGTGCACCTGTGTTCGCGTATTGTACACTACGAGTATAACATGTCCTGCGCTGAGTTTTGCCAATGTTGCGCCGTGACCGAAATACAATCTAGTTACCTTCATTTTTATTGTTTTTCGTAGATATTTCGGCTCCTTTTAACAGATGTTGGTATTTTCGCTCATCTGAATTCTGGAACAATATCCAGGACATAATTAATTATATAATTATTGTAATAATTATTTATCAATCATATAACTAATACTTGTTCATTTTAAAGAAAAAACTCCACAAAATAATCTACTAGTAGGTATCAGGTACCTGGGTATCATAAAATAACACTTCATCGTTCTCGTTGTGAGATGATTATTTATGAGAGAGTTTGTAAGAGTTTACCTTCAGCTCATATTCAAGGTAAGATCCCTTTTTAAGAGACCAGGTGTAAAGAGCACTGTTTTCCAGCAGTTCTGCCACTGTGGTCACCGGTACCTCCTGCTTAGGAAATGTGAGGAAAGCCACCAAGTTGCCGGAGTAAGTGGTGACCACCACAAGAACAACCAGCCACCAGGTGCCGACCACTAGCCGTCCGCTGTCGGCTCTTGGTAGGTACATACCACCTAAAAGTAATAGAAATGTATGCAAATAAAGCTAGCTTTTATAATGAAACCATAATAGGAGAAGAAGAAGAAAAGATACATACTTTTCTATTTATACATACATACATATAGTCACGCCCAATATCCCCCAAAGAGGTTAAGCAGAAGTGTGTAATTACACACCCACTTTTCACCAGTTAGCCTATTAAGTCCCACATGGTAAGGTGTGAGCCTACCTCCGCTTTTCGGATAGCGACCGGTAACGAATTCAATAGGAAGTGTAGGCATGAGGTAGGCACCTACCTTATTGTCAAATAGGCACCTATTATACCTTATTGTCAAATTATGTCAAACTATGTACTTATTATATCTCTCATCTACATCCCTCTTGTGGACTCGCGCCGAGAGTTCGAGTCACAAATATTGATTATAGTTCTCGTATCATATTATAGGATTAAGAATGAGACGAGAGTTAGGAAAACTTAAAAGTTCTAGTTAGCATGGCACGAAAAAAGTCTTCTATATTACTAACTAACCTTGCTGCAGCAAAGCTCCGTAAATATACCATAGACAATTGTGAATGGTAGCCAATCCACCTTGGCGCTTGATCTCCATCGCTTCATAGTAAGGACTCAACCGATGTATTGCATACAGCGTTGGTCCCATCAAAATCACGGCTAGCCCTAAGCACAACCATGTCTGGAAAGATATAGAACCTATGAAGAACGTAAATACTTAGCTCAGTCATTCATTATCTAAGGACCATCTTGTGCGATCAGTAGTTAAATAAATTTTCTATTAGATATAATACGTTAAACACACAGGTTAAACACCATGGTTTGACTAATGTATCTGTACGAAATGTAGATAAGTAAGCTTAACTACTGACTGGCCTTCTACAAAAGTAGGTACGAGGAATAAATAGATAAACCTAAACCTTATTTTTCTAGTTTACTGGCCTATTTTGCATAAGTAAACATTAGTTAACACAGTTAATACCATCGTGAGCATTAGGTACAGTCATGAGCAATAAAATGTATTCACAAATGTACTTGTGCTCTTACATTAAGATTCAAAGTCCAACATTAATTTAGTATACATCTTATTATTCATGACTGTACATACGAATAGAAACTTAGATACATACATATAATCACGCCTTTATCCCTTACGGGGTAGGCAGAGCACCAAGGACCAATAGGACCACATGGTGCCACTTCTGACCAATTTTGAGGGTATAGTTGAAATGTACAAGTTCGGTTAGTAGTGACAGGTGGTCAGCCCAACGCCTACAAAACACCAAGACCCTCTTGTCCCTCTACTGACTTGTACAGTATGCCCGGGAAGAGAAGCAGCTGTAGTATTATAGAAACTTACACCAGTGGTAAAAGGTAGCAAGAACAGCAAAGCCCTGCTAAGCTCCCGCGGTCGTGCTACCAGAAACGCGTAAGGTTGAGTGCTTACTGGTATCGTGTAATTTATACCTGAAACCAAGTTACGGTACATAAGTCAATGTCTAATATAAAGTGAATAGGTAAATTTTCGATCGCAACGCAATGTATTGTACATCTATAATAACATTTATAGAAAGCTACGTTTTGTAAGAGTGTATCTGAACTAAACTTTGATAAACTAAATAGTAAAGAAATGTTAATATCACCTGCATTCGATTCTGAAATGACAGTAAAAGAAGCAGCTCCTATTGCAGCTTGGCCTCTTGCTACAGCTTGTAAAGCTAGATTAGCACTTTTACTCATTATCTGAAATATTTTCAAAATTCTCTAATTTTTAAACTTAATAACCTCATCCTATAAAAGTTAACTATACTCACGTCAGCTGAAGTGTCATTAGAAATAACTTGTTTTACGTTTTCTGCTAACATCATTTTCACCCTAAAATTATACGTTTCATATAAGTCAAACAATACAAACAAAAGACCTTACGAAAGCAACAAATTCTACATTACTAGTTTGTTACGTACATTCATTAATATAAATAACGGAATGTATTGGAATTATCTTTGCATTTGAATATAAATTACTTGCTCAGATTATCTTAAAATACTTGTATACAGGGTATGTATGACAGCCAGGCAAATACTAAGATACTGAAGAAGTACTATTGTTTTGAGTTATACGATAGTGTTATTTCTCGCAGGAAATTATTTATGATTTGATTATACGCAATATTTGCTTTCCGCGCCAATTGTATCTTGACTCATTAAATGGGCTTATTGGTTATTGTGTAACACATTGCTGTTTTTTGGATCACTCTTGTGACTCTCCTTTAGGGTTGATCAGTTCATTTAACTTTTTGTAGAGCAACTTTTTTTTTCAAATCATCCATAGGTTAAAATTTTGTTTAACTACCCGTAATATAACGTAATCTATTAACGATGGTTACCAATTTTTAATAGAGTCAAGGTTTATCTATTTTACTTCACTGTCGACAAATTTATCTTATGAGTCCTATATCAATACATAGGCACCCTGAATATGGTTAGCGGGCCAATTGCTTTAAAATGAGCAAAAAGACTGCATGCCACAAATACAAAACCTCAATGGTTTATGTGGCATCGGTTCCATTGTTACGTCCACTTATCTCACCTATGTAATAGAGATAATGATCTGTTGTCAAGGAAAGCTAGAAGTTAAATTTTCACAAATTAATTTTTAAAATTTTAGTAATTATGCTCGATTAAGGCCTAAGCACTTAAACGAACCATCACTAAGTCACCATTTTTTCGTTCAATGGATAATACGAAAGGTCTCCCAAATTTTTGTAGAAATTTTCGAATATTTCCGTCTAAAAAGAAATTCCCAGGTAAAGCGGGCACTGCCCGCTTTGCCTTTTTGGACATCTCAAAGAATCATTTGGTCTGTGAAGTCACTATATATATAAAACAGCATTGCAAACGCTTGAGACCACATGCCATAGTTTGGCTAGCAGGTATACGCGATGAATGACCCAAAGCGGGGATTACAGTCCTGTTTATAACGCGCTCTCTTTAATTGATGAATTATTGAGGGCCCTCTTTAGGCACGGTGCCCGCTTTAGTACTAGTACCCAAACGAAATTACTTACGTAAAATTTTTGGTCTTAGCCAACTGATCTATGATATCAAATATTAATCCTTTGCTACTGATTATTGAACCTGATTCATTTACTTGCAATATGGTCCAAGGAGGGTTCTGGAAAAGATTGAACATGTACCTTACCTACTTAATTTGTAACTTTGTAACGTATGCAATAGCATACCGTTAATGCAATAAACGTAAATCAACTTGGTATGTAATCTACCAGATTTGGTTAAAATGACAAGTTAAAGTTAATTATACTTACGTGATAGGTAACAATTGGCAGTTCTTTTCCTCTGAAACCATGTTCTACATGAGGGAATAGAACATCATCAGCTCTAGCCCCATCTACTGGTCGCCAGTAACCAACCTAAAAATAATAGTGGACTTCAAGAATACCACTCTTTCTACCGCTTTCTAACTCATTAGTACCCGCATGTTTACCTATGTTTGATTATAATATGTTACTATCAACATCGATCCGATCCATGATAACAAACAACTTACTTGTAACAGATTGACGTTTTCAATAGCACGTTCAGCAGTGACATTAGTATCCTGGGTGGGATCCTGGTACTCCCGATATGTGGCACCCCAGGTATCCGCAGCCAGCGCTCGCCATGTACTGCAGTTACCGCATTGACTCTTTGCTGCTATGTGTTGCTGGTAGTTTGGGATGAAGGTTGAGTAAATAGTAAATCTCTTTTGCCTGATTGCACCAGAAGGAGGGTTATATTTTTATAGTGTATGTATGTACCTAAGTTTGTATGTATACAGGATGATTTTTAGTCGTCAACGTTCCCGAAAACTATGGAATCTCCTCATTATCACGATAATTTTTCTCCATGGAAGCATACCTGGGAAGTGTCTGGTTTCCCAAATATTAGGGTCCAAGTTTGAGTAAATATACTGCGTTTTTCTGCATAAATGCATATTGACGCGTGTAGCACGATTTTTTCACGAGAAATAATTAATATCTGTCTATGAAAAAACTAGCATAAACACTGGACACTATAGATATAGTTTTCGCCCGATCAAGTATTTACAAAAAAAACTAAAAAATTTACATCTTTTCCCAGGATTTTTTTTGGCATAAACTTACTTTATTTGATGTATAGAGTACGTACCCTTCGGTGGCAAGTAAAATACACCCTGATTTCTATGGTACGCTTAGCTAGAGCCTAAACGGCTTGTCGCATTTGAGTTTGAGAGGTATCATTGGATTCGTCTTAGTAACACTGGGTAGGTACATATATTTTTTTAGATAGTGGAGTTTTTAACAGTCAAAAAGTCTTAGATTAATGATTGGTCTTCGCTCCGAGCGGAGCGAATCATTATTCTAAGCAAAAAGTATTTCAAATACCATGGACTCGTTGTTATTGTGGTACCTGCATATGTTTTAATAACATATCTCTCCTCTGTAACTTGGTAGGTCTGATAGCTTCCCACTCTTCGTCCGATACTTGGGCAGCTACATCAAACTCATCTTGCACAGCCGCGTCGAGGGCCGACACGAATGCATTCATCATTTCTTCACAGTAGCACATAAGACCATTCTATTCGAGGGGATTACCAAAAAGAAATGAACACTTTGATTAATTGATTAAAACGAAACTTTATATATTTATAGTGTGTCATTATAAGGCCTTCCTGTGATGATGAGGATCTACACTAGAATTCATCAGCTGCGTCTCCTTCCGTGCATATCGTAAGAAACGACTATAGATAAGGAAGGAACTCGGTCCCCTGATTTACTAATTTGCAATAGCAAAGCCGAAGCAGCGTGATAGTGAAAATTGTGTAATATTCGCGTTGAAATGACAAAATTCCTTTGAAATTCATTTTACGTAATAAGAATTTGACAAGCAATAAACGAATTTTGTACAATTTTAGCTATAGCTTTGCTTTTGCTAGATAGGTAATGAGGGACCGGCATACTCAGCGATAAGCTACCAACTTGTATCTAATCATTTCATTTACATCAGTTCTTGCTATGTTACTTGCCTGCTACGATATGCTGCTAGGATCTCTTTTATGATTCTGCAGTTCATAAATTTGAAATTTACCTTGCACTCTGGTGAAACATCAGTAACATTATAGATATAAGCTACATTTTCTCCCTCATAAAGAACGTTGATTAAGTTAGAAAGATTTCCATTGCGCATGTTGGTGTCAGATATCAGATATAGCCACTGCGCCTGAGGATGGGACATAAGGAGCTTTCTCGCTGTCTCAGCCATCGTGGACATCACATCAGAGGTTACTATTGCCACAAAATTTTCGCCTGGAATAAGACCCATCACTTTAAATCTAAGTATTTACACAATAGATATATGAAATGGTACTGTCAATCACTCAACGCATTTATGTTTTTTCCTATCTCAGCTGAGCATGGTCCCTTCTTAACCAACTTCTCCAGTAGCAGCTAAGATAAAGTAGTTCTACGCCATAGCTTTACCCCGTTTTTTTTAAAGATAGAAATCTTTAGAGAACCCTGAAGGGTCCATGAGAGTTTTTAGGCTATGTCTAGTTGATAATAAATAATACTCAGATGAAGGTTGAATCGGGAATGGATTTATTTGTAAAAGAGCCCGCGGTTCCGGCTTCGCCGGATATTCACTTTTCACTGTAGTTTAAATCGACACAACCTAAGTATCGCGCACCTCAACATAGCCCACCCCCACCATAGCCATATATGAAATGGTGCACTGTAACAATCGGAACATTTCATCACGCATTTATGTTTTTGGTCCGGTATCTCAGCTGTTAGCATGGTCGCCTTCTTAACCAACTTCTCGCACGTAGCAAAAGTCTGATAAAGATAAAAGTAGTTCTACGCCATAGCTATACCCCGTGTATTTATTTATATAAGATAGAAAGTCTTATCACGAGCAAAGGGTCCATGATAGAGTTCTTAACTATGTGTCACGGTTGTGACAACTCACTCACCAACATGTTTCACAGGTAATTTGGAAAGGACTCTACGCATCTCCTTTCTCCTCAAATATTCATTGATCTCGTGCTTCATCTTAAAAACAGACACAGACACTGATGAACTGCCAACGTCTATCTGAGCTGTTAGTGATTGGACAACACGCGATATCATGTCGCGACCTGATAAATATGAAATAATAAGATTGAATCAGTGAGAAAGGTAATTCAATTTCCCGGTAGGACTGGAAGAAATCTCTCTTAGAGATACAATACAATAACTTTTATTTGCACAAAATATGGGTGTTACATTGAAGACATTATAAATTTTATGAAAAATTGATCCGACATATTTTACCAAAGGTCTGGCATGCAAATCTTTAAACATGTATCAATTAATCTTCAATCATATAGAAATGAAATATAACAAAACTATCAAAATAAGTCTATCCTATCAGTGTAACATTTAAAGACTCTTAATGAATTATTCTTTTCCCATCGTAATCAGAAAGCTTACAGACTAAACGCCAATGTCCATTAAGTGTACGAACTAGCATGTACACATCTTTTCCGGTGCATTTTCTTTTCAAATACTGAAATTATTTCTTAACATACTTATGTTTGAGTATAATAAAGATTAAAGACTCTCAGATAATGCTCAATTATCTTGTGGCAGAAATCTTTTCCCATCGTGGACTTTATCAGAAAGCTAAGTTATTGCAGTCAACAGTTAGTAGGTACCAAAACAAAATAAAAAATACATACTTAATGTGTCATCATGTAATATTACAGCAGATTTCCATTTGAAAGCATTCGTGGTCCTCAAATCGAAGAGCAACTGAGGCAACTCCTGACCTGGATCAGCGTAGGTTACAGTTATAGCAGACTTAGATGGAAGCCGAGGGCAGTCTACCTCTGTTAAGGCAAAAAGCAACATTTCCTCTTCTTCTGTTCGAGAAAACAGAGACCAGGTGTCTTCACACGATGCTATGCTGAAAACTGCTATAAAACCTGTCGGCAATTGATGGATCTTTTGATTACTGAAGACCAAAAGGTTGAGTTATGCTGTCATGCTATCAATTGATCTACAATTTGTTCTAACGCAAAAGAAATAAGCCAACGCAGTATTCTAATTCTACGATGATCTACGTACGACGTCTGTGACTGTGCCAGTCAATATCATCGGTGACAATGCACGAAATTGCGGGTACCTATCGGCTAAATCTGTGTCTACTTTTTTCGGCTAATCTCTAAAATGTCTGGACTGATTTTATCAAGACTATCGCTGGCAGATGATAGCTGATGTAATTAGTAGTAACTTAGGCTAATTTTTATTCCCAAAATTCTAACAGAACGAGAAATAACGGCTTTTTTAAAAGTTTAAGTAAATTAATATACCTATCTATTCTACCATAGTTAACCATGTTGCCTTATTGACCTACCTTTCTTTAAACTAATAGTGCTCCATGAATAGTAGTGGACAACCACTCCGCCATGCTTCAGCTCTACTCGTGCTAACTCTTTGATGTAATCTTTCAGCTCATCCAAGATTGTTTGGTATTGCTCCCCAAGGTATTGTCTGTCTAACACTACAGCTAGAGATTAGAACATAAAATTATATTTACTCTTCTACTTTGATATCCTCTGAACTACTTTCGAGGTAACCATGAACTATTTAAGCAGAATTTTAGTTTTTTTTTATTGAGATTTTGTTTATTCTAATATGACGGGTGTAGGTATTTTATAAGTTATTAATATTGTAACCTGAAGTAGAAGGGTAGTCTCGTTTCCATATTGGAAATAATCTTAATAAAATTTAAGAGAATGGTTATGCGTCTGATGGGTCATTTTGAAAGTCATCTTACAGGACAGACTCTTTTATGTCAATTAAATATAGGCTTTTTAATTAATTAAATATCTTACCTAGAGAGGCATTCGCTGTAATCAATGAAGGAAAATCCTCTGCCTTCACTCGACAAATCAAACAAATAATCGAATATATCCATAGGAGCATCTTTCACGACCAACTCCCGAACCGATCCCGTCTCATTTGAGCCACTCATAATTCGTATGAATCCGTCGTTATTTATAATTAGAAAAGTTATTATTTAGGAGTTAATCAAGGAACACAGGTGTGATCTTAACATTTGATGAGGCATGGTCGGCAGTGAGATTGTAACTGGGTTTCGAGAATTTATCGAGTAATGTGTTGCTGCCCAATGTTGATACAGGGCGTTGTTTTTGGTGATATATTGTCAGCTACAGGCCTTTATGGATTTGAACATTAACCATTTGCATTCAATCCCATTGTCACTGATTTATTTACATTTGCTCTGCTAATTTTGGCTGGGGGATCTCCTGTATGATCCTGGAGTTCTGGCTACCCCATTTCGGGAATACAGCCATGTCTTTAAATATCTCACTTTAAATATCTTTAAGTAACTATCCACCTGTTCTGACGGTCTCCTCCGTTATTATTTTATATGAACTAGCACCTCTAGTGGTCAAAGATTGAATTCACCTACATTTTAATGTAAAAAAATAGGAATGGAGGTCGAAAGCCATAGAAAAAAGCCTATTTATCCGTAAACACCCCTAGTTTATAATATTTTGTAACATCCTGATTTTCTTATTGAATTCGAAAAGGTCGCGCGTTAAAAATGCATGATAATTACTTGAAGTTGCTAGCTACTTGTGATAGATATTATGTACCACAGTAATAGGTACGTAAATATACCTTTAGGTACCTGTCTACCAACCTATATTTTTGAGTTTAGTACTAAGAAATACGTGAGTACATCATACGGGAATAGAAAAAAATATATGCTATATTTTTCCGTTTGTGTGTGAAAAGTGGTGGCTCTGGCAGACTTCACATCATTCTTCATCATTTTCCTGCCCTACTCGGCTCCCATTATTTACGGGATCGGCGCAATATGGATTCTTTTGAAACTCATATTACCAAGGACTTGGTATTTGTTTTATGGCCGGCTGCCTGCTTGACGCCAACCCTAATTTTTAGGGATGAAAAAAGTATGCAAAAACTTAATGTAAGAATAAAAGTTTAATTAAAAAAACCCCCGTCCCAAAAAAAGTACGCAATCATTATGACAAAAGGTTTAAAATGCTAAACCCTATAAAAAGCAAAAAATAACTTTTAACACTACGTACCAGTGTTACCCCCAGGAACTAAAGCATGTCAGACTATCTAAAAAAAAACTCGTAGGTAAATACAAATTAATGTACAGCCTTGGTAATAAATGAATCGGAGGCATAAAAACCGCTAAGTTTTGAACTGCAAATTTAATTATCTTAGGGCCTGCTGTTGACCGTACGTATGTCAAATAAAATTAGTAATTTTGATTGCAAATTTTCAAGTCTCGATTCGGGGGAAAGCGCTCTTTATTTTAAAGCCTAAGTGATGTGGTAGAAGCACATTTTATTACTTGTGATGTGAAGTCCTCAATCCCATTGTTTTATACGCAAATATAATTGTAATAGCGGATTACATCTCTTCTGGGCGCATTAATTCTGAATACCTACTTACACTTCCTAAGGAACATCATATATCAGTATCATTCATAAATATAATTTTGTTTGAACAGATAGGTGATTTTTTATACGAATGATTAGGCTGTATGGGCTTAGTTCCCCTTGAATCTTTCCTTCGGGATTTATTTGGTCCCAACACATCCGCACACACAGAGAGAAGTCAGAGACATCGACCGAAACAACACGTCAAAGCCTATTGCAGTCCACTGCTAGACGTACCCCGTACGCCACAAGGCTACTTTTTGCGTCGGGTTGGTTCCAAAAAGAGATGCCATCAAATTCGATTAATCCGAGTAATTGACCTCGGTAGCTCGATGATAGTTGGTGAGAGCTGACTGCACGGACTATGCGAGTGGTCGTGCGTGGGTTCGCTAGAATCCCACTCGAGGCCTGAAACTAAAAACTGAGAGATCATTTCTTCCAAAAAACAGATTTACAGTTAAAACTGTATTTTTAGTACATGGTAAAATCCGTAAATTAAGCATGTAACTATCTACTCGGGACTGTGCCATATGTCGGAGGCCCGTGACTGGGTTATCTTGGAACCAATGCTGTTGACCGACGTAGAAAATTAAACGCATCGGGGGACCGCTCTTTACCTAACGTTGAAGCAGCTAAGAATCCCGATCCCAGGGATTTGGTATACTAATTGTATACATAATTCTTATGATCCCCCGACCGATCGTACGGTCAACAGCAGGCCAAGATGCAGTTCAAAATTAGCGGTATCCGACATAAAGGTGGCAGAAATCCCCGACATGTTCAGTTGGTACTTACGTAGTGTTAAAAGTTATTTTTTGCAGCATTTTAAAGTCATAATGATTGCGTATGGGTCTTAATTTTTATTTCATTGCATTCTTTCATTTATTTCTTTTATAAAAAGTTTAATATGGGGTCGCATATGCATCTCGATCCTCATGACAAAAGATTGCAGAGATAAGAAACATGATTACAACTTTGGTCATTCCAGATTTTCAGCGGTTTATCGTTTCATTCCGGCACCAGAGTTTCATCCGCCACTCTTCCAGCATCAGTCCTCCAATTTGAAACAAGTAAAGAGAACCATTGTTAACAATCCCAGGGTCCCAAACATGCTTTACTAAAAGGCAATCAGGGTTACTAATTCTAAGAGCCCTAACTACATAACTACATTGTTCCAGAAAAAAAAGGAGATTAGTGTTTCAAATGACAGCATATTCAAGCATAATGGACAGCCTGTAGTGATTCTATCAGCTTTACTTATGATACCTTTAAACCGATGTTCTTCAAAATAGTAAGAACTATCTTCTATATCTTCTTCTATACATATAATAAAAAAAACCGCATTAAAATCGGATCATCCGTTTGGGAGCTACGATGCCACAGACAGACACATACACATTTACACACACACAGAGAGAGACAAGTCAAACAACACCCCGTCGTTTTTGCGTCAAGTTCGGCTGGGATAAAAAATGTGAAACGGTCACTGTACATAAATATAAAAAGATGTGTAGGGTAGTTTCACATTTATATTTTTTAGGCCCGCTTCACGGGTTTGAATCACTTGGCTTCCCGCTCTGCTTGAGGTTAGATCTATTAAACTGTACTGTAAGTTTATTATTAATATACTTTTATTTTGAATTTCATTTTATTTTTCTGAGTATCTCTAACACAACGTAATAGAACCCAAAACAATGATTTTTTGAATTTTTGTCAGTTTGTCTGTTTGTTTGTGCGTTTGTGCACGCTAATCTCAGAAACGGCTGAACCGATTTCGATGCAGTTTTCAGGAATATAATGTGACAGGTCCCACTTAACATATAGGCTACTTTTTATCCCGGGAAAAAGTTTTTATCCCTGATAATTTCGACATTTTGGTTTTTCTGTAGTCCACGCGGACGGAGTCGCAGGCGTCCACTAGTTTCATAATAAAATTATAGAATTCTAGACCACCGGACATCTAAGTGCTTGTTTTTTATTTTCATATTTTTTATTATAGGTATGTATGTACATAGTTTGGTTTATTTTTTACGCAGTCGGGTTTTTGGATTTTTTTAATTATGTTTTTTTTATTTTTATTTTATACTTTTTTTAGTTATGAGTACAGCTACTAAGCAAGAAGTTTTCGTCTTTTCATCGTAAATTTCTGCTGTGTAAAAGTCATATATGAGATATACATAAAGTCATATGTGAGAATGGTTGTTAACTTTAAATTGATATAGATCCTAAACAAAATGTTAAGAGAAAACTAAAAATGATTTTTAAATACCTATTCAGCGATACCCCACTTGACATAGTTTGTTGTGGGTTGATGACTTTAATTTTTTTTCTTTTTCACAATATGGCGTTCAATTGTCGCCATATTGGATTTTCACTAACGTCATGTCATGACTTTAGTAACACTCGCCGGACTAAGAAGAATTCATTGACGTGTGAATCATAAAAATTGGCCCAGTCGTTTTGTCTGTAAGTATAGTGCTTCAAAGCAACATACATTCATAGGCTGTTAAACACATTACCACTCCTTTGCGTCGCGCAGTCGGGTAAAAATAGGCTTCGAACCACGGTGGTACAAAACCGTCTATCAACGGTCTTTCTCTTCTGACTAAATTTGACCCTGCCGACAACACTCGTCAGTCGTCATCAAAGAATATTATACTTACTCTGTCGTCATTCTCTGGCCACCGTATTCAGAGGGGTAAGCACAGACCTCTCGATAGTCCGTAACGCTAGCGTCAAACTGTCAATTCCCATAGATTTTGCTTGCGAGTCGCTAGCGTTACGCCGCATAAAAAGGTTCGTGCTTACCCCACAGTACATGCCTACGGTGATCAAGGTAATAAGTAGTTGTTTTAAATTCCTACCCCAATCGTACTCGAATGATTTTAACAAGTGTGATTTTCTAAGTGGTCTGTGAATGTAGTCCAAGGACATCAATGCCCAGACAATTACCTGAACCTATGGAAATGCCAAGGCCTTTCCAGTAAGCCAGTAGGGCAGCTTTATTAAATCAGTTTCAATTAACTAGACCTTTTTCAAATTAGGCACATCAGTGATATTTTATTTTACGACGCGGGAGAAAAGGACGCCTATAATGGCGTGCTTGAAATTGATCTTAGTGACTTTATTTTCCTTCACGTAGATTCTTAATTAAAACTCACAAAATAGTGCCATTTCAAACAAAAGGATAGCCTTATTACGCTACCTTACATTCTGAACTCGCGCCTAGCCGTTGGCGCTAAATAGTCGGTCTATTCTACTTTGATCACCCAGGTCATTGGCGACTCGTTAGTGTCCAATGATCACCTATATAATATAATCACCTGGGTGATCTGAGGCCATAGGAGATACCAAATCCCTGTCTGAGGCGACTCAAATAAAAAAAAGTATTTTGGTATCCTATAACTCACGTCACTGCCTATAATGATATAATCACCTTCGAATAAATACAATAGTTGATGTGATATATAGGTACCTAAAGATGTCTCGATGAAATGATATTCCTTTGCTTTTCCGGTGGGAATAAAACTGGAATGTGCGGGTGTAATTTTTTTGTGAAAATCGAAATTTATTAATTGTAAATGGCTTGCATGTGTCCGTAAAGTGATGTTTTCTGATAGATAAGTTATATTTTCTTTACTTGGTATGTGCGTGTGCATAGTTCTGTAGGTACCTATGCAGGTAAGCTGAGTAAAACTTTAGTCGGAATACGATCTCCTCATGGGCTCATGTAAGTTGTTTCTGCAATTTATTTTGATGTTAATTAATTTTACACTCGTTTTTGAGGATTTTCCTGACGTTTCCATTCATCATCATTATCATACATCATAAAATTCAAAATTCATTTTACTAAATGACAATGGCTGTATGGGCTTAGTTCCCTTTGCCTTTCCTTCGGGATATCACAATATGTCACTGTCAACAGATTCGGCGGGAAAAGCTGGAAGGGTGCAGGTGTAATTTTCTTGTTAAAATCAAAATTTATTTGTAAATGGCTTGCATGTGTCCGTAAAGTGATGTTTTCTGGTAGATAAGTTATATTTTGATTACTTGTGATGTGAATCTAGTGCGTGTGCATGGTTTTATACGCAGGTAAGCCGAGTAAAACTTTAGCCGGATTACGATCTCTTCATGGGCGCATGTAAGTTGTTTCTGCAATAATTTTTCATTTTGACTAACTTTACACTTGTTCTTGAGGATTTTCCCGACGTTTCCATTCATCATCATCATTACCATCCATCATAAATTCAGAATACATTTTACTTAACAATGATTAGGCTTATGGGCTTAGTTCCCCTTGCCTTTCCTTCGGGATAAATTAAAAAAAAATAAAAAAATTGATTGTCACATCACCGATTCGGCGGGAAAAGCTGGAAGGGTGCAGGTGTAATTTTCTTGTGAAAATAAAAATTATTTGTAAATGGTTTGCATGTGTCGCGTAAAGTGATGTTTTCTGGTAGATGAGTTATATTTTGATTACTTGTGATGTGAATCTAGTGCGTGTGCATGGTTTTATACGCAGGTAAGCTGAGTAAAACTTTAGCCGGAATACGATCTCTTCATGGGCCCATGTAAGTTGTTTCTGCAATTATTTTTCATTTTGACTAAGTTTACACTTGTTCTTGAGGATTTTCCCGACGTTTCTATTCATCACCATTATCATCCATCATAAATTCAGAAATCATTTACTAAAGACAATGGCTGTATGGGCTTAGTTCCCCTTGCCTTTCCTTCGGGATCACTCAAAAAAAAAAAAAATTGTCCCATCACATCACGCTTTGTTTACAAATTTTGCAATTTGTGTTTTTTAGAACTTTTTCTTCTCGTTTTTTAAAACATGGACCACAAGTACAAAAAATGTTTTATAACAGTGGGTACCACACGTTTCGATTTGTTATGTGAAACCGTATTAACGTTACCGACACTAAAATCATTGAAAAGCATAGGTTGCGAGGAGATCGTTTTTCAAATCGGAAACAGTGATACAGAACCGGGTAAATATATGAAGGAAAACATACAATTAACTTTATACAGATTCAAAGATTCTATACGAGACGACATACTTAACGCAGACTTTGTTATAAGCCACGCTGGTGCTGGAAGTTGTTTAGAAACCTTGGAAGCAAAAAGACCCCTTTTAGTAGTTGTTAATGAAGATCTCATGGACAACCACCAATTAGAACTTGCTGAGCAGTTACAGATTGATGGACACTTATTTTATTGCACTTGTGACACTTTAGAAAGTACTTTGCGAATGGTAGACTTTAGCCTGCTGGTTCCATTCCCCAAGCCAGATGCATCAATGTTTGTGAAATATTTAGATGACATGTTTAAAGTTAAGCCGCATGTAGATTAAGTAAAGATTTCATTTTAAGATATATTTTTATTACTACATGTCTATGAGTTAATGTTATTTTATTTGTCTAACTAAGGGCAGATTTTTCTAATGGTCAAGATAGGTCTATTTGAAAAATACACAACTTTTACAGAAAGACAGCATCAAATTTACTTATCAGTTAGAACTACTTGCCTATTGAAAAATCTAGTATTACATTTTGTTTTTGATTTTTTTAGAATAAAATTATGAATCTAATTTAACACATTTCACTGCCTGCAGATTTTCTAAGAGTGCGGACATCGGGTAAATGCCTAGTACCACAACGTAATAAGCGTCAACAGCACCTCTGGAAACCCTAAGACGCAAATATGTAGTCTCTGGCACTGAATGTGTTAAAAATGTCCAAGAATACTTTTCTGACTCACAATTTCATGAATGGGTGAAGTTGCTATTGATATGCATAGGTAATTCAATTACTTTTTATTAAAGAAAAGTTTTTAATGTTGTATTCAAGATGTACAAAATAAAAGTGTGAAGTATCATAGGGAATACTTTCCTATAATACTACAGGACAGAAACAAATGCTGTATGTAATTATTAAATAAACTTTATTACAAAAATTCTGCTTATTGGTCACTGTAAAATGTAATAGGAAATCAAACAATAAAACTATGAAATTCAACATCTTAGATAATAGTGTACAATTAAAAGAGCACAATAATTAAATTAATTTTTATTAAATTAATATGTTCAGTTACACTAGTTTCTTTGCTTCAAAGAAGCTCTTGAGGTGTCGCATTTGCCAGTAACCAATGCTAACAAGCACACCTGTTTGCAATAAACTCCACCATAACACTCTTTGATTGGTACTCTCTGATGTCTGCCTGAATCGCTCCTCACGATGCTAAAACAAAGAAATAAATATTCTTAACCCATATGCATTCACATGTAATAGGAGACATTATCAAGGCAATCCAGTAAAAACTCAAATTAAATTAGGAACAGTTTCAACATTAAATATTTAATTGTATCAGGTGTCACTATTCGTAAGTGGAAAGTTTCAACATTGGAGCAATGGGACAGATACTCATATTTACAAAGGAAAATGTTGTGGTGAAACTGAAATTATTGACATTTTGGATTTATTACCCTTTGATAACTCTGCTCCTTGGTAATTTGATGAACCTGATCCAAAAGTTGTCTGATCCTTAACTGCAACTCTGTAAGTTTGTCCTTTTGGGCCACATTTGCATAATCAACTGCATGTTCTCCTACTTGAATATCAAGATGTACCTGAAACAAGTATGCTTGTCTAATTTTCTTTTTCTTAGTTTATAGGGTTATTGACTATTTTTTATAATAATAAAACACTTTATTGTACAAAAAATTTTTGCACACCCATGGGGGAACTTGATGCTATAAAGCCTTTTCTACATTTTTTTCTAGTTTTATATTTATTATAGTGGACGCCCGCGACTCCGTCCGCGTGGACTGCAGAAAAAATAAAATGTTGATATTATCCTGGATAAAAACATTTTCCCGGGATAAAAAGTAGCCTATATGTTAAGTGGGACCTGTCATAACATATTCCTGAAAACTGCATCAAAATCGGTTCAGCCGTTTCTGAGATTAGCATGCACAAACATCGATCCATTACAATTTTATTACATACTAGCGGACGCCCGCGACTCCGTCCGCGTGGACTGCAGAAAAGACAGAAGAATTCAGAAGGTGCCATCTGTTGCAGACTTATGGAACGTACGATTAATAACAACAACCAACGTTGATGATCAGTTTTTTATTAATTATTAGTTATTAAGACCATTAATTTAAATAATAACTATCCTATCATCTAAGTTGGACCAAATTACATATATATGCCAATTTTCATGAATATCAGTTGACTCGTTTTTGAGTTTATTCGGAACATACACAGTGACACGGATTTTTTATATATTAAGATATGTATAGATAATGCATGCTTATAGATGATGTAGGTACTTTCATAGTTTTGAACTACAAATTGTTACATTATGACCATTGGTCAGAGTAGGTATATTGAATTAAGGTCATTGACATCAAATGTATATGTTCATATGGATACGCCTCTGAGTTTCCGGATTATTGTGATAAAAATAAAATAAAAATACAGAAATTTCGAAATTATTACATGAAACTAGTTAAAAATGTATCAATACTCTCAACGCTATGCTGCTAGTTTTTGGAAACTCTGGTACATTCCGGAAAAAATGCATGTCCATGTTATGATATCATGATGCAAGTATGTAAAATCAATATACCTACTCCGACCACTGATTATGACCTTACCATATTATTCTAGAATGAAACCAAAGAGTTTGTATAATACAAATTGTGTTTACACAAGTGTCCAAATTAGGTCCTTGGTTTGATTACCGATTTTATCTAACAAAACCATGAAACCACAATTTAATATCATTGTTATTATAACTTACTCTTAGCTGTGATCCACTGAACCATGAGGTGCTATTGGAATACATGCAAATGACATGCTCTCCCGGCGTAGATGACGTAAAGGAGATCATTCCTTCCGAGGAATACACTCGAGACAACAGCACCTTGTCATTTGGATCGCGTACTTCCACATGCATACCAATTCCGGGAGAAGACGGTATGAATCCACCGGTACGAGGGTCATATAGATCCACCTTATAATTTACTGGAAATAAACGATTAATAAAATATGTATTTCATTTCAACGTTATGTTTACGCAATTTATGTATAAATAATCAATTTATTCGTAAAAAAAAGTAGAAATAAGGATTACCGATTACAGTTGTATCATCAGGAATTTCCTCAATAAAGCATTTTCTTTCACCTTCGGCTATGTGAAAATATAATGCTGATGTTATGTCAATTAGTAGAAATAACGCAATCAACGACGAAAACTTGAATAATCCCATTTTTCCAGCTCAATTTATCGGAAAATCAGAAAACGAAAAGCTTTGAAAATTAATGACAACAGATGTGACAGGCCACACGTCATCCAAATATTTTTTTTACAGAAAGACGAAGGTAAGCATGCTACTCAGTAGCCACGGTTCGGCACTTCGGCCTCTCATTTCCTATTTATTTAGCCTAGTACATATTAATTTGATTTATTTATTTATATTAATTTCTTTTCAGAGTTTACTTGCTACTCTGTGTGTACCGGACACATAGGCCTCCTCCAACTTTTTCCTACTATCTCTATTGGGAGATTCTAGTCCACAAGGGTCCTGCACAGTTTGATATGTCGTCCACCCATCGTCATTTTGGGCGACCTCTCTTCCTCCTTGCACCTTCACCTCGTAGCCACCAGTCTATGAGTGCGTCAAAGATGAGTGATCTGTTCCATTTGCCCTTTTTGAATCTCAATATGTGTCCTGTCCATGACCACTTTAATTTTTTAATCTTACTGGGTGCATCTTCAACCTTGGTGATTTTTCTGATCTTTTTCTATCGATTAAGGATATTCTCATTTCCTGTAGTAAAACTTTATTTAAACATATTTAAAGTATAATAAAATATAGGATAAATGGATACCTAGTAATTATAAATGTACTAAAATATTTTTGCCGGCGACGTCTCCTTTTATCTTCATTATTTATCATCACAAATTCAGAAATAATGGATGTATACACATAGTTTCCTTTTTTTTTTTTTTTTAATCTTTATTTTATAGAGGCTTTTATTTATTACTTTCAGCCTCATCGTAGCCTAAACTAAATAGACTAGGCTACGATGAGGCTGAAAAAAATTATCATATTTTTATTTTATTTAAAAGAAAATGTTAGAATCAATGGTATCATACAGCCAACACGCAGCTCGAAAGAACGTGGATATCACGATGACGTCCACAGACTAAGTAGAGATGATGACGTCCTCAGTTTAGTTCTGTTGACTGACATTTCATAAAAAAAAGAATTAGACGTAGTGAGACGAGAAGTTCTTCAAATTATTTTAAGTTATTAAAAGCTTTATCTGTCGTAAATACCTGTGGAATGGATCCATTTATTATTGCTGCTGTTATAAGTGCCATAGTGATTTTAATTTTGTCAATAACAGTCCTCCGAGCATCGAAAGTTAAACCTCAAGGTAGTTTATTTTAGTTACTTGTAAATTATACAATTATTCTATCTAAATCGTAATTTTATTAGTAACCAACATAAACTTCGTTATAATTCCGTAGCTGGAGCTAGACCTAGAGCCGTACAACGCGATGGGGGCCCTGGAAGAGTACAGGCAGTCCGCAATCAAAGAGCACGAATGAGAGCAAATGGTAATGAATAAGAACATATGTATTAGACTCCCATAGCTAAGTATGTTGCAACTTCTTAATTTTTAAGATTGTTTTCAGCCTGCTGTAGTCATAACTGTGGTAACCCTCTACCTATGGTCACTAAAAATAATAAATGTAAACTTTTTAGCTGCTAGAAACCAAGCTGCGCTAGAAGAGGAACCTGAAGGTCTTGAAGAAGCAGATGAGGATGTACCGACAGAAACTGCACAGAAAATTGATTTCGAAGATAGGATGGGAGCCAAGGTATATCCAGTTCAGATTAATTTGATCTGTTGAAACAACGTTAAAAAAAAATTAAAAGATTTTTACTATCAATTTTATTTCAGAAACGAGCAAAATTGGAAGCAAAGTTAGAAAAAAAGAAAGCTCGTGAGGCTGAGGAACACATGAGAGAGATCAGAAAGAAAAAGGATGAAGAACTAAAAGAGGAAAGAAACAAAGAAGAAGAAAAGGAAGAGGTTTGCCAACTAATATGCCACTTATTTGCTTGATGAATTTTACAACAATCTCATAAGAATCTGATGGGCACAATAAAAATTGTTATTCGGAATCTGGTTCATTCAGGACAGCATAAGCTTAAAAACCTTAAACATCACGTATCATCACATTATATTGCAGGAACTAGAGAGATTGCGTGAAGAGGCAGAGAAAAAAGCTGAAGAAGAACGCAAACGCAAAGAACAAGCTGAATATGAGGCTTTAAAAGCTGCCTTTACTGTTGAAGGAGAAGGCTATGATGAGAATGAGATTTCATTAAGGATTGGAACAAAACTTCGTCATTGTAGCTTATAGACGTTTATCTTCTGCGCCATCTATTGACTTTGTCGAAAAGTATCGATCTGTTAGAATCATTAATTGTGGTATAAAAAAAATATTGTTATTTATTATTAATTTGATACTTAAAATCTATATACATATAATAAAAATGTAACGGATTGCAGTCTGTACATGGAAGATATATGAGAAAAAATATTATAGGAGACATTTATCAACGCAATAGAACCCAAAACAATGATTTTTTGAATTTTTGTCTGTTGGTTAGTCTGTGCGTTTGTGCACGGTAATCTCAGAAACGGCTGAACCGATTTCGATGCAGTTTTCAGGAATATATTGTGACAGATCCCACTTAACATATAGGCTACTTATTATCCAGGGAAAATGTTTTTATCCTGGTTAATATCGACATTTTGTTTTTTCTGTAGTCCACGCGGACGGAGTCGCGGGCGTCCACTAGTTGATTAATAAAATGGATGAATCATCTTTATCACAAAGGTAATTTAATTGAATTCTAAAACCATACAATTTGTTTCAGGCGCAAAAAGTTGTATTACTGGAAGATTTGGCTTCTCGTTTTAAATTAAAAACTCAAGCTGCAATAGACAGGATAACAGACTTACAAACATCAGGGGAACTAACAGGAGTTATTGATGACAGAGGAAAATTCATTTATATTTCACTAAAGGAACTGGAGGATGTTGCTAAATTTATCAAGCAAAGAGGTAGAGTGTCAATCACAGAATTAGCAGAATGTAGCAATGATCTTATTAATTTGAACACTGTTACAGTTCCATAGGATTATTGAATAACTTGTGTATGTACAAAATATAAGAATAATTTAATTGATAAATTACCTACCTACTTTATAATACTTCTGTTGTATCATTTTGTTAATAAAACATGGTTGTTTTTGAAACTTTTATTACTCTTATTAAAAAAAAGATATATAAACATCATTAATTATTTATTTCATGCCCAAACATATCTTTTCCTTTCTCCATTAGCAACAGGGAAGAATCTTTGATTCTATCCAACACTTCCATAAGTTTATTTTTAGTGAATACTTTATACAGACACCTATTTTCAGCAGCTATCAAGTTACATAGTTTTATGGCTTCTTTGTGATTCTCAACATCATTAGTACTTTGCAATATTTTTAATATCAGCACTACTACTTCTGGAATACAGAGGCGTCTTAATGTTTCCAGCTGTTTGATCCTCTCCTCTTTCTCTTCTTCATCAAAGTTAATTGATGTTACACTGTCATTTTCATCTTGAAGCCATCCCCCAGGGAACAATAACACATTGTACAACAAACTTTTTGTATGCTTTGCTTGATGTGAGACAGCATTCAACCAGCGAGCTTTCTGTTGTTCAACTTGTGCTGATCTTTGTTCATGATGAACTTTATCAGAAAATGAAGAGTCTGGTGGTAGAGCTTCAACATCTTTAGGCTGCCCACTGATGAAGTGTCTATACCATGTAGCAAAACCTTCAAGAGCTTCCAAGTAGGACTTCAAACATAAGTGTTCTCTCAGTTCTGATGATTGAGATGTAACCTTTTTCATAAAGTCTGGGAACATCTGATTAACACTAACAGCACAGGCCAAAGCTGCATCAGTGTTTCCAATGAAAATAAAGGTCCTAATCATTGCATTACTTAACCACAATCCTTCCTGCAATTGGTTTGGAATAAGTGATAACCACTCAATAGAAGATATCACTTTGGTTATTAATGTTTTATCCTTTTCAACAGCAGTGGTCTTAGTTATTGTCATATCAATGTTACCATATCCTTGCTGTATCTCAGTTATGGCCTTTTTGATAGCCAGCCTTGCAGATGCAGCTACATCTATGCCAACATTTCCTCCTGCTTTTACAACACCTTCTCTAAATTCACTTTTATGTATTTGGTCCATTAGTTCAGCATACAAAGTAATTTGTTTTTGTATAGGCACAGTTGAAGTATAGTATGCAATCAGTTCAGGGCAATTCACAGACATATCAACTAGATCTATAAGTTGTGTCACATATTTTTCAAGTATTTGATCACCAATATCATGTAGAGGATCTTTACCCATTTGTCTTAGTACCAAAATTAAATGAGCAAGGAATCGAATAAATTTCTCATCAGCATTATCTAGCCATTGGAAGGCATCATGCATTATATCTCTAATGTGCCCGAGCATCAGATGCCTTTGACATGTTTGATAATTGGATTCCTTTTTATGTTCCATCATGGACTTGATAGTGCTGAATATTTGTTCAAGGGATAGTTCCTCCACTTTCAATTCAGATTGCAACACTTCCAACACATCTAATGGTGTAGTATTTGCATCAACTGTTGCATGATGCTCATGAAGAAATTTGTCAACTCTAGTTTCTATCTGTGTTCTTAGATGAGCCCACAACAAGTCTTCCCAGTTACCCTGACATGCAGGTAGACTGCTCTGTAAACTGCCACATAAAACACCTACAGTTGCTCTGTAATGGATATTCTCAGATACATTATGTGCAATTCCAAGTGCACACCATTTCCACAAGTCTCGAGATGGGTTTCCTGATATATCTAGGTGGGAGTTTTCATCTTCTCTTGGCAAATAATGTAGCAGCATCCAGCCTTGCAGGACAGCTCCACGCCAAGCCTGCCCTGCACTAATACATAATGATACTGCCTCCTTGAATTTTCCACAGCGTACTTCAGTGAAAATCCTTTTGCACAAATCATTATCATCTTTTTGATCATCCGAGTGTATCATCTTCTTTTGACGGTTTTGTGCATCTGGATCCATACAGGTAACCATGGATCTATTTTTATCCTTATTAAATAAACTTGAACCAACCAGCAGGTGATGCAGTGTGTTTCCCCAGTGAACATTATTGCCAATTACAGGAGCTGAGGTTTTAGTTGTCTCTTCTTGATAGGCAGCTGTTGCTTCAAGCCAATCGACCAGAAGTTGCAAGAGCCGCAACTCTGAATCACTTTGAAATAGAGCACTAACCAGTGTCTGCTGTGACAATGTTGGTTCTATCAATGAACTGTCAGTTTCTGGATGTTCAGATATTGAGTCTGAGTACAAACAGTAAAGTAATTTCCATGTATTGGCCTCTTCCGCTAGCCAATAGTTATGGACATTATATCTATTCCATGGCTCCACTAACTCAATAGCGTCACAGCAGACTTGAGATAACCTAGCTAAAGTATCAAGTACATCACTAGGTCTGCTACTTTGTAGGATTTCGAAAAACGCTTCACTTAGTCCTTCCCCGGCGTTTCCAGTAGTTATGACCATTGAAGACTCGTTCAACACTTGTCTTAAGCTGGTATCATTAAGGTTCTTAAAAATAGATGTTTCATTTAAAATTGGAGATATATTTAATGTGTCTTCTCTCTGCAATAAACTTTTATGCCTTCTAGCTAGAGGAGTACGTTGCGTGGAATTGAACAGAAGATTTCTATCAATACTCATTTTTATAAAGTTTAGGAGTTAATAATCCAAAATAGCAAAAAACAACACCCGCGGCCGCACTTTTTTTTGCTTTTTTTTATGTTTACTTTATCCCGAAGGAAAGGCAAGATGACCTGAGCCCATACAGCCATTGTCTTTAGTAAATGATTTCTGAATTTATGATGGATGATATTAATGACGATGAATGGAAACGTCGGGAAAATCCTCAAGAATGGGTGTAAAATTAGTAAAGATCAAAAAGAATTGCAGAAACAACTTACATGAACCCATGAAGAGATCGTATTCCGACTAAAGTTTTACTTAGCGTACCTGCACATAAATCCATGCACACGCACTAGGTATATTCACATCACAACAGTTGTGCAGATACTTTATAAATTCGGTATGTATGCACTCAAGATTTAAATATTCTCATGGAACCAAGGAACGATCAAACCAAACACCCAAGGAACCCAAAATCGTGCACCTTGTTGATTTTTATACGCATCCTGATTTTAGCACGAATAGTTTATCTCTATCGTTCTAATATGTGCATCTTGTTCTCACCGACTTTATTTTGAATTTATGTAGTCTGCTTTATTTATTTACTTCTTACTTCGTAAGTTCTTTCTTTGATTTATCTCCATATTCTATTCTATCTTCTTGATAATCAATCACCTAGGCTGGTAAGCTTTTGGTAAGATTAATATAATTTATTTATTTTAGTTATGTATATACGTACATATTAAACTATTATATGGTTTCTTTTTTCTTTGGGTAAACGCTTGTATTATTGACTTCCTTACTTTATAATTGCATATTTTCAACACAACTCACTACAAAAAGTTGTTGGCAAGAGCAAATTAGTTTAGTTCCACAATACTTAAATAATATAGGTAAGATATAAATATATATACTTACATAAATAATCTAATGTTTTACAATATTTTTATAATATATTTGGTTAGTTCAATATTTGGTAACTACCTGGCTAGTTGAGTTATGCTTATGTCCTAATAAAATCTTTTGAGTTATTTTATAACTTGTACCTACTCTAGGATCGAGGATTAAAGTGGACATAAAAGTGTAAAAAGATCCATCAATGGATTTTTACAATGGATCTTAATGGACCTATGGAAAATTATATTAGTGAAATCATAACATATAGGTACAGTAATATTCAACTGTATTACATATAATTATGTACAGTAATATATATATCAAACTTACATTCGAGTTCATACCTACCTAATGTAATAATTAATTTGCTCTAACTACTATCTACTTGCCTATACACGGGAAAATAAATTAATTTATACAATTTGTTTACATTTACACATTATTTAACTGTAAAAATAATATTTTTGCAAGTTCCTACTTAATGTGTTTGTTGAAATCACTGGCTAACAAGTTGGTACCATTTGAATAGAATAGGCTTTACCCATCTTCTATAAATAAATTGCAACATTAGTATTAGAAATTTATTAATTTGTACGAACTTATTCTTCCTTAGCCAAACGGTATTTTTTTACTACAAAATAAATAAATATTTTCATGTCAGTTACATACAATGAAGATTTATTTTGAATAACTTAAACTTTACTTAACTTAAAACTTAAATGAACAATTTGAGATTTATGACTTATTAGACTGCTACCACTGTAGCTCAGGTTTCCAGTGAAGATTGAGAGTCCAGTGCAGTAAGAAACAGAAGCAGTTGTATGAAGTGATACAGATAAACTGCATGGCACCCATACTGAGTGCTATTTTTGGCTGATGAGTACAAATATGCGAGCTAGTGGTCTAAGATTCATTTAACTTTGTGATACTACCAGAAGCTTGATAGTAGGTACTTCTTGATTTATACATGTACCATACTGTAACATACTATTTTTAATATTACAGGGAATATGAAGATGCAAATACAGGCCAACCCGACTTTATTGTGTAAACATGCCAGGAAAATACAAAAGGTAAATGTTTGAAAATATGTAAAAAATATAAAATAGGTATGTAGGTACATAATAATATGTATACCTACTCATATATATTTTCATGATTAATAAGTCCATGTTAAAATTAAATCTATCCAATCTTGGATATATTGAATTGTAATGCTTTTTGACCGAATGATCCATTGCATTTTTAAGGAACTATAAGGCCGCGTCCCCATTAGGCAAACAGTGAGCGGCTGACTTTTCGCGGACTGACTCCGAGTGGCGTATCTGTCGCTAAAACTGCGCCGCTGATCGCCCGCATTATTCGGAATGAGTAGGCAAGCGAAACATCGCATACTGCGTACATTACGCGCTGTAATATTACGTTACATTTAAAATAGTGGCCCGCCCTTGCTTCGCTTCGGTACATATCATGTTTTTTTGTGGCCACCTTTAACGAAGGGTGCGTACTCTATACATAAAATAAAGTAAGTTTATGCCAAAAAAAATGCTGGGAATTTTTTTTTTTTTTGAATTTTTTTTTTTAATTACTTGATCTGGCGAAATTTATAGTGTCTAGTGTTTATGCTAGTTTATTTATAGACAGATATTAATTATTTCTCGTGAAAAAATCTTGCTACGTGCGTCTATGTGCATTTATGCAGAAAAACGCAGTCTATTTACTCAACTTTGGACCCTAATATTTTGGAAACCACACACTTCCCAGGTATGCTTCCATGGAGAAAAATGATCGTGATGATGAGGAGATTCCGTAGTTTTCGGGAACGTTGACGACCAAAAATCACCCTGTATAGCTACAACGGTACAACTTCGGTATATAGTTACAGCGGTTTTCGTAAAAATTTGGAACTCCCGTTGGTCCCCTTCCCGTGGGAATTTCGGAAAATCCGTTCTTAGAGCTTCCTTGTAGCCCTAATCCGATTTCAGCTTCGTATAAATAGCGGTTTTTGTAAAAATTTGAAATTCCCCGTTTGTCCCCTTCCCGTGGGAATTTCGGGAAATCCGTTTTTAGTCCTTCCTCGTCGTCCCTAATAAACATATACTATGCCCGATTTCAGCTTCATATGTATAGCGGTTCTCGTAAAAATTATGAATTCCCGTTTGTCCCCTTCCCGAGGGAATTTCGGGAAATCCGTTTTTAGTCCTTCCTCGTTGTCCCCAATGAACATATATGCCCGATTTCAGCTTCATATGTATAGCGGTTTTCGTAAAAAATATTAAATTCCCGTTGGTCGCCTTCCCGTGGGAATATCGGGAAATTCTTATAACCTATGACACTCAGCAATAATGTGGCTCTCTATTGGTGAAAGAATTTTTAAAATCGGTTCAGTAGATCCCGAGATTACCCCTTACAATTTAACAAATATACAAACACACAAACTTTACCTCTTTATAATATTAGTATAGAGTATAGATGTATAGGGAGGCAAACTGGAAGCAATAGAAATCTGGAAGCATACTGTCAGCCGCTCACTCTGCCCAGGGATTTGGTATCTCCTTTCTATGACTGCCTAATGGGGACGCGGCCTAATGATAATCATGATGATGATAATGTAGGAAACTTATTTTTACTTTTTACATATTCATTAGCGCCAAGACAGATTTCTTATGTAATTAGATCACAGAGTGGGTAATAATGGTAACAAAGTTAATAAAATTCGTAACAAGTCGCAAATAATATGATGTAAACACAAACTTGGATGTAAACCAAATGTAAACTAAACCGATCGTATCTATGTAACTACAAGGCCATTTAGTTCCTGCTCTTTCTAACATTATAAACATACAAGTGAAAGAAAGAAACAGCAAACCCGTATGCTGCCAGTGTTTCCAATGAAATAATTAAAAATGGTTTAGTAAGATCAGAACATTATACTACAAAGTTTACTGAGACATGCGGAGTTATTAGGATTGAACTTACAATTTTTTTATACCAGTTTATGAACTTCAGTTATTTTTTCTACCATAAATGGCAATAAAACAGTTCTAATCGTCATCTTCAGACTTTAATACTTTGCAAAAAATACCACCCTCGATTAGGAGTAACGTTGTTCTGCAATGTGGCAGCACTGTAGAACGCGAGCTGTGCACGCTACGCACGCGAAGTGAGAATTTTCAGTTTTTAACTCACTAATTCCGCCATTAAAACCAATAATAACTGGGTAGTTTGGGTTAAAAATTTGTGTTGTTGTGAGGTTTGTGATTTGAAGTATATGGAAGACTTCAAGAGCGTATAATTTTTCGTTACTCTTTGAGTACAAAGGCGGCAAACGTGTTGCAAAAGTGTCTATTTCCTGTGTCATATCAATACAGAAACAAGCAACTGCGACGGCTAGCGTACTCTTTTCATTATCACGTGGGTTGAATTTCGAATATTATGGACATCGAATAAGAATCAGTAAAATTTTCATGCTCCCCCAAGCTGATGAAACATTGTGTCACTTCTAGAAGTTCCAACCGGCATGTAATATTTCTATTATTTTTACAGAACCGCGCCGAAAGCCTTGCAATCTGCCCCCATCGGCATATTGCAAAGAACCTGCGGGCGATTAAGTTTTGGGACATGATCGCTGTGCAAAGTGCCTCAGTTCAGTGCAGTGTTTGTGTTAGTGTGGTGCATGTGTAAATAGACGAGTGTTACATAAGGGCACAATGGTGGAAACCGAGAGCCCGCCCTGACGACGCGGTGGCGGCGTACATGACATGGCCCCGGCGCTGCCGGCGTGCAGTCCGCAGCCGCGCAGACGGGCGTTTGCGTCCGTCCTCAACCTCGCCGCCCCCATGGAGGACGACATGGGCCTCCAGCAACAGCCTAGCCTGGTCAAAGACTCACAGGAAATGGAACAAATCTTATCAGATCTTGGTGGTGCTGATTTAGCTCAAACAGATATCCTTCAAGCTATCAAAACCTTAGAAACTGGAGGAGACAACCTTTCCACTGGTGATCCTGATGTAATCTTTCCATTATCAGGTTTTGATTTGGCAGAAACAGCCGACTCTGAAGGTGATGCAGCAGAGGATAAAATCAAAATGACTCAAGTGAGATTAGAGAAAAGATGCAAATTTTTAGAGAGAAGGCTACGAATACTGCAGGCCCGGGCTATGGGGAAGAGGATATCAGAGGAAGTATCACAGATATTCGAAAAAGCCAACCGTGCTGCACGTAAAGATGGTAGTGGAAGACCAATGGGCTTGAAAACTTTACTTAAAAAATTGGAAACAACAGCAACATTACAAGCAAGTGCTGCCTCTAGGCCAGTAGTGGGTCCTAAATACTATAATGCTGGTTCATCAAGGGGGGATGCATCACGATCTGCAACTATAGGAATACCTTCTGGCACACTAACAGGCCTGGAGGATACTGCTGGTGCTCTTCGATCGCATCTCTCAGTTGTGAAGCATGAGTTGGACTCTGATGCTACTGAATCATCATCAGGGGCTGAAAGCAATGATGAAGCAGTAACATACAGCAACCCACATCAAGAGCATATGGCTATGTAAGTAACATAATTTGATTTAGCCTTATCTTATCAAACTAAACTCTTCCTCATTCCTACTGGTCGTTGACCCCAAGCTATCCTTATTAATAAGTGTTATTCACTTTACAGTTACATAATGTTTATTGTTTTGTCTATATTATTTTTATTTTAATGTAGGAATGTTACACAATATTGCATCATTGCAAGTGCTACAATAATGATTTTTCTATGTGCCTAGTTTATAAATCTAATGGTTTACTAGTGGTCTGCTGTGCTGTGCATAGATAATTGAACAAATAATCAAAAGTTTTGTTTATTTGATGGGATATCTTCAACTCTAGAACCTACCAGTCTTATTATTCTGTCATTAGTGGTGTTCTATGGGTGTGCATATTGTGAAGGTTATAATAGTTATTACTGGACTGATTAATGAAATTCTTATTTTCTAACTAGGACTAACTACTTGCATCGTGAATACTCAGGTTAATTTAGCGTATTCAGTAGTACATACATATGTATATACAGTTGTGTCCCTAGATGTGGAGCAGCCACAACTGCATAATCATAAAAGAAATCCCACAGCCACTTGGGATGGGGGACAGATGTTAATAATCAGTGACAAGTTGCTAGCTTATCACCTGAGAGAATGAACATGTATGGAAGGAGATGCAGCTAATGTGTTCTAGTGAAGTTCCCATCAGCACATGACATCCAGTAGTGTAGTGAATGTAATTATATAACAAAGAGGGTGTTATTACAAAACATTTAGGAAAGGTTATTGTAATGTGGGTAGTGCCTATTTTAAATCAAAACTGTGTTTTTTTACATAGCTGTATAGTATATGTACTAGATAGATACCAATGGTATCTACTGGTGCCAGGAAATGATGTGCTAGAAAGTGTACTTTTTGATTGATGAATTTTTAAACTTGCAATTACTAACTTACATTAATAAACTTTTATTTTCGTAACCTCATACAATGACTGTGAGGGTGAGTGAGGATTCTCTCTCCTTTACTTGATATGGAGAGAGCAAGCCAGTACAGTCAGTCCCAACTAGGGCTCTTATAAAGATCTCATTCTCAGTGTCATGCACAAAGGATGTCAAGGGATCCAATTACTTAACCTAACCACAGGGTCAGAGTATTGTATTTCTTGTATTGCAATTGATATTTTTTAGCTTTACATTTCTATTACCATAAAGATACAATTAATTTAGAAAAGCTGCTATGCACAAAGGTATTTCAGGTGATGCCGAGGCTCCTTGATTGATATTATATTTTTCTTCTAAGGCTCCTTGATTGATATTATATTTTTCTTCTAAGCTAATGTGGCTGCGGGATCTTCTTTACGATCATGCAGTTTTGGCTACCCTATTTCGGGAACACAGACATACATATAATGAATTTATTGCCAATTAGAAAACGCAGCAAAATAGCTTTAAATATAAAATGGTAGGAATATAGGTATATGTGTAGGGGTGTATGGAGTCCCATAAGATCTCACGGGACCCAAGCGGGTTACGGTCTAAACCCCAATTGAGTATTGGAGATAAGTGATACCACGGTGTATACTGTTAGAAACACTTCTATTTAGTAACAATAGTAACTACACCATAAAAAACACAGTAATAGTAATACAAAATATTTACAGCCTCCACTGACAATATTATTCTCTAAGACAGTGAACCGTCACTCATTCTCTTCAAACATCCTTCAAGATTTATACCAGCCAGTCTGTTCACAATTGTCCATACCCCCATAAGTAGGAGTACAGCAAGGCCCCAAGTGCCCGGCGGGTCCGGGGGCAATACTGGCGTGTCCGACAGGCGCCAGTCAATTGCCGGAGCCCGGGGTGCTAAGAATCCCCATGTATTAATAAACATTATCACAAATATTGCACCTTTATGGTTATTTTAACAATGTTACAGTGAGCGGCGCGCACTGTGGTCGTACCAGAGGACCCGTGCATCTATCGCTTCCCGATGGGGCTGGTTGCAGGCCCAAGTCCAGGAATTGGAGTACAAGATCCGACAACATACTGAATTACACAAAAGGGTATGTCTTTTTTGTAAATTTTTAGCCAGGTCATGTCTTAGAACATACAGTACAACATTACTTTATTATGTTGTGTTAAAAATGGCATATAACTAATACAGTCAATATCAACACGATGTCGTAAGTCGGACGAGCGAGACGTCTGCATTTTTTATACGACTGACGGGCGATCGAAACGGGCTTGCTCAGGGGTTAGACTAGATTTAGTTAGACTGATCTAGCGAGATGAAGATTTCCTATTGGAGAGTAGTGGACGCCCGCGACTCCGTCCGTATGGACTGCAGGAAAAAATTATCGCCTTTCTCCATTATATCTCAGTAAGAGCTTTGAATATCTCTTCTAGAGATAGGCCTCTCTGATCCAATATGGCATCACTGCTACAAACTCCCCGATTTAATTCTGGGGCTTTTGGGTATTCTTTCTCGGTTCAGGCGGTCAAGCTCTGGAATGAATTACCCCATACGGTTAGAGATTGTCCCACTGTTGGCACATTTAGGAAAAAGCTGAAGGATCACTACCTGTCCATTATTTGACTATGCTGTCATTTGTTTCTCTCCTTTTTTTATAATTTAGTCTCGTAGAATTAGTTTCATTGCACATGTTACCCTGTGTTTGTTAATAATTAATCTTTACTTACTTGGCTTGCTGGAAGAGATTTCTTGTAGAGATAAGCTTGCCATTGTACATGCATCTCTTCTTTTATCTTGTAAGTTGTATTTTTTTGTGTATGTGCAATAAAGAATAATTGCACATACACAAAAAAATACAACTTACTTTAAATTGTCCGGGATAAAAACATTTTCCCGGAATAAAAAGTATGTTAAAAGTAGTATGTTAAGTGGGACCTGTCACAATATATTCCTAAAAACTGCATCGAAATCGGTTCAGCCGTTTCTGAGATTAGCATGCACAAACATCAATCCGTTACAATAATATATACTAGCAGCCGCCCACGATTCGTCCGCCTGAGGGGGCGTTGTACCCGTGCGAAGCCGGGCAGGTTGTTGTATAGATTAGCCTTCTTGGTATGGGCTATCTAACACTGAAAGAATTTTTCAAATCAGACCAGTAGTTCCTGAGATTAGCGCGTTACAATTTTATTATATGTATAATTTTATTATAGATAGAAGAAGATAAAGTTTTTTTTATGCGAACTTAGCTGCCGCTCGTAAACGTTACACTGTCAAAATCCCCAATTTGACGTAATACAAGTAGACTTGATGCACAAGGATATTCGATAAAAATACGCCGTTTGCACGTGGGTATCGTAAGAGGTGAATAAGGGTTTCCGGTAGGTGGGCAGCAGCGCCTTCCGTGTTGACAACATGTATGAAAATCACACTGCGATGACCAACACGCCTGCTCAGCGTAATGACTATGGGCACAAACCCCCCTATGGTAGTAACCACTGGCGGCTCGTCCTAAGGAGCGCTCGTGCAGCGCTAGCGACCGCGCTCCAATGAAATGTAATTTGGTACGATTCCTAGTATTCAATGAGTGCGAAAGAGACATACCGACATAGGCCGGCGCGTGAAACAGAAGATTTCGTATGAAAAATTAGCCTTATTTTCTGGAGCGCCGCTCACATTAATTACGTAGTGTACATATGCGGCCACTAGATGTCGCTTAGTCCGAGTTAGAGCGCAATATGGTTGCCTTTAATGTGTTTCATTAGGTTCTCTGAATTTTAATGAGAGTGAGGGTTTTGCTCATAATGAAAAAATGTGAATTCCAATCTAAAAATACCAGGAGCCGCCTCTGGTAGTAACCTAGTGGTGTGCCCTGGGGGAAGCCCACGCCCAGCAGGGGACTGCAACAGGCTGATCTATGTGTGAGATGCACTAAATATGATTGAATTTTTGGCACAATGTACATTGTGTTTCTGATGTCTTAGTTTTAACAACTAATTCTTCTCTATGGGTGCGCCCACCACCACCCACCCCTAGTGCGCACCCATAGTGAAAGTTTCAACTTCCGAATTGTAACGCCTAATACAATTTCATTTATTAACTAATTTTTCTATTTTTACAGATTCGTGATAACAAAGGTGCAGTGGAGTTTGAAGGGGAGCCCGTGGGCTATGAGGGTTCTCTCCCGGGATCTTCGCAGACACCTGACCAAGACCCGTCTACAGAGACGTGTGCCAGAGTGCGGCCGCTCAAAAGACAACTGTTCAAAAAACGCAAGCTACTGCAAATGCACAACTTGCATATTGCTTCTATTAAAGCTTCTAAACCATCGGATGTCAAGTAAGTCTTACTATACTATTTCTTTGTAATTACGGTTTTCTATACATGAAAGTAATTATAATTCTATTCTATTCATATTTAACCTTAAGGTGTATTTAGGTGTCTACAATATTTAGGTTAAGTAGTTTTATTAAAAATGCAGTTGCCCTGTTTGGGCAAGCCAATGATAAGACAATGGCAGATATGTAGGACATGTAACAGAACACCTTACACTTGAATTCTTAAAGCCCACTATCAAACATTTAATAGTACCAGTACAGACAACACTCGCAGGTAGGCCAAGGATTAGATGGCGTAATCTGAAGAGGTACCTTATGTAATGGCAGGAGACAACTAAAGATCGCAAGATGTGGTCTAAAAGTAGGGAGCAGTGAGAAACACTACAGCCTACTAACCTACTAAAAATCATCATTTTCCTGCCCTTATTCCATTATTTACGTGGTTGGCGAAATATGGTTTCTGTTGAAGTTCATATTGGCAAGGATTTGGCATTTGTTTTGCGGACGACTTCCTTCCTAACGTCAACCCTTCTCGGGTATCGTCATCAGCCTATTGCAGTTCACTGCTGGACGTAGGCCTCCCCCAGAGCATGCCACACGGCTTGATCTCCGTTTTTGCCATCCAGTCACTACCAGCCGCCTCTTCTTCGCCAGTCATCGGTCCATCTGGCCGGAGGGCTTCCAACGCTATGCTTGCCGTAGCGCGATCTCCATTCGAGAACCCGCCTACCTTCTCGGGTATAGCTAAGTGAAAATTTTAGTATAATAAAATCCGTACATGAAACAAATTCAGTGGTACAGACACGTGACTGAAATAACCTACGTCTTCTGACTGTGCACATCTTAACCATTGGGCTATAACTACAGGCTACTAAAAAAACACTTATGTTATTGCAGATGCAGCTGCATTCACCCGATAGACACTTGCCCGGTGTGCACGGGCCGGCCCGAGGCGAATCAGCCGCTGCCGATCTTCTCCACGATCGCGCCGCAGCAGAGAATTGCGTTGGCCGACCCAGGGTACCACCCTGTACTGAGTACACCCAAAGGTAAGCATATTAATTAAACATGTTTTACTTGCCAAGTTATTTATATGAGTACATATGAATTACAAAACATTTGTTTTTATTTACTAATTGGTACAGTGATGATAACATATTAAAATAATACAATTGATAAGATTTTTTAAAGGTCATCTGATCATCTTGTAAGTGGTCTGCCTTTTTTTCTTATTTAATACATACATGAGACAAAATTATGACCATTTACTAAAGGACTTTTGATCTGTTGGCCTATTTTACTAGGGTTGCCAGATCGAAATACCAAAAAGCCGGACAGGCCAGCCCGTTTGGCCAGACATTTGGGTAAAAAAGCCGGACACCCTACATTATTTAGTATTTTGTGTCTCAGTATTAAAATTATTGTTGCTGAATACGAAAACTGACAACGTAACGTGCTCTAACAATCGAAGAATGATAACTATTGACAGACCGATAGAGTATTTGTTGGTGCGACTGCTGACATTTGATTCAGAAAGACTGCCGGCCACCCTGGGCACTTGCTTGTCTGCGAAATGTAAAAAGAGCTAATCGAATTTCCTGCGACTACTTCTTACATGGGTGGGACTTATTTATATATACCAAGATTTTGTGGAGTTTACGAGCCCCACAATTGAGAAGTGAAAATCAGTTTAAGTATAGGTAGAATAAATGCGCGAGCGAAGGGAGCGCGAAATTTTTTCTCATATTTAGCACGTAAGTTGCCTATTATATCATGAAAATTTAAACTACCGAAAATTTGTTACCGTTTTGTCATGAGCCCCGTGATCACCTGGATCCGTGCTTGGCGAAAAGCCTAAAAAAAGCCGGACAGGCCGGACATGGTTAATTTTGGCCGGACACACATTCAAAAATCCTGACTCTGTCCGGCTTTATCTGGACGCCTGGCAACCCTACATGGGACTAGCTTAATAAACACTTATATAATCATGAAATAATAAAATTAATAGATATAACTGCATCTACCTCAACTTAATAAAAACATTTGTAAGAACTACCAGCACCACAGATTCGTTTTGGTGTTAGCATCATGTGTTCAGATGATTCCTGACATTGTGCACCATAAACAATGCCAGACAGTTACATAATCACTACCTACTATTTCTTCACAAGAACAGTTATTTATTACCAGTGGACGCCCGCGACACCGTCCGCGTGGACTACAGAAAAAACAATATGTCGAAATTATCCGGGATAAAAACATTTTCCCGGGATAAAAAGTAGCCTATATGTTAAATGGGACTTGTCACAACATATTCCTGAAAAATGAATCGAAATCGGTTCAGCCGTTTGTGAGATTGGCGTGCACAAACGCACAGACAAAAATTCCAAAAATCATTCTTTTGGGTACTATTGCGTTGATAAAGGTCTCCTATATTTTTTCTCATATATCTTCCATGTACAGACAGCGATCCGATACATTTTTATTATATGTATGTATAGATTGACTGCAAAATGCAAAACATGTACAGAGGATGATATCGCACTACCATTTCCAGATATCACAGCGTCCATGCACCTGTCGACCATCGCCGCGAGTCCGTGGTTCCGTCCGCGCGTGCACAAATCTATGCGGGGCGCGCATTCGTCCACATTATCCAGGCAGATGCCTCTGCAGGCGCCCAAGGCCAAGAAACATCCTACAAGTAAGTGTTTGCGGTCTTATTAGCCAAGAAACATCCGACAATTTAGTTTGTCTTTGTTGTTTTATTGTTAAAATCTGTCAGTTTAGTCCCCGCTATGAACTATTAGTCAGATTCTAGTTTCTCACGATCCAGTGGGAATTTCTGGAAATCCTTTCTTATCAGATGCCTATGTTATACAAAGAACACATCCTCCAAGTTTCTGGTCTTTTTACAAACAGTGGTTTAGGCTCTGCGTTTATTTGTTAGTCAATTATTTAGGACAAAGCTTTATGTAAGAAGGTCTAAATAGCAGCAAGCCATAACCTAGCCAAGTCCGTCTAGTATATTAGTTTATTTCTACCTAAGAGTAAAATTTCATCTACCACATTTAATTTAGTGCTAATGTTTTACAATGGAAAAGATAACTTATTTGCTGTAATGAGAAAACACTTAAATCCTCATAATTTCAGGATTGAAACGAGGTAGACCACCATTGTCAAGAAAAGTTAAGGAAAGGGAAAAGGAGGAAGAAAGTTGTTCTTCAACTGGCTTTGAGAGGTATTTGTTATATTATTATCTGTTTGGTAATAAACGTGACACTTGAATTTTATAAATTAGATAAGATTCATTTTAATACTTGCCCGTCCGCGTGGACTGCAGAAAAAACAAAATGTCGAAATTATCCAGAATAAAAATATTTTCCAGAGATGAAAAGTAGCCTATGTGTTCCAGGGTGTCGGCTAACTTCATACTAAATTTTATTCAAATCGCTTCAGCCGCTTAGACGTGAAGAAGTAACAAACTTTCGCCTTTATAATATTAGTGTGATATTGACAGCAATTTCATCACCCTTATAGCAGGTCCCGCGGTCGCCCGAGCACCGAGTCGCGCCGCCGGCAATCGTATGACATCGACAATATCGTATCCCGCAGAGCGTAGCCGCCAACACCCGGCCGCAGATACTTACCTACAAGGAGATCATCACGCCCAAGTGAGTTTATATGATCTCTCATATGACTTGATCTTCACCAGAATCTCAGTTCATAGATTCTGATCTATTTGTCTCTCGCTACTGGAGAATGAGTGAAAAGAGCCTTTCGGTGCGTTAGGTCCTTTTACCTGAATGTCTACTCTGTTCGTTAGGTCTATTTCCCTGAACGTCCACTTCCCTGAACGTCAACTTCCCTGAACGTCAATTCCTTGAACGTCAACTACCCGAAAGTCTAATATCTTGAATGTCCACTTCACTGAAGGTCCACTTTACTCGAATGTCTACTACCCTGATTGTCCACTTCACTGAAGGTCTGCTTTACCATGATTTTAAGGAACATAAGGAAAAAAACGTTTTGGAGGGAAAGGTGATTTTAATAAAAAGGTTAGGACAATGGCATTGGGGAAATTTTAAATAGAATGGCTCCGAATGTAATAATTGGATTATAATTATATGGATGAAATATTGTACGAAGATAACATAATAATGCGGAACCATCTTATTTTTTTTTTCAGATTAATTTTAAGACATGAACTAAGTATGTATGTACTTTTTTTGTTTAGTAAACAAAAATGCAATATTTTTTAAATAATTTGTTATTAATTATAAAGCCATTTATTACACATGCATATATCATTCCATAAAAACCTACCATCTCGCAAAGCCACCTTTCGCGCTATGCCTCGGATACTTAGTAGTGCCCTTACGCGATACGGCCCTTTCTATAAATATATAATGGACCCAAGCGAAAGCGCTTAAATCGTCCTAATCGAACTAAAAGAAAAAAGACATTTGGGTAAGTGGACACTCAGGTAAGTGTACATTCGGATAAGTGGACATTCGGGTAAGTAGACATTCAGGTAAGTGGACGTTCGGGTGAGTGGACAATCAGGTAAGTAGACATTCGGCGAATGGACGTTAAGGGAAATAGACCTAATGAACAGAGTAGACATTCGGGTAATAGGACCAAACGCACCGAAAGGGGAAAAAGGTGTTGTATTGTAAGTGTCATCTATAGGTTTTCAAAACGTTTATGTTTAGGGGAGCTTACCACACCTGTTCTATACAGGGTGTAAAAAGACAACAATGTTTTTTAATACCTCATATTCTTTGTACCATCATTTTCTTCTATGGAACCAACCCCGGGGAACGATAAAAAAATATTTAAAATACTGTCATTTTATTGTTATTTGTTAGTTATTAATATTAACGTAACTTTGGACCTCAATATCTTGGAAACCCGTGGTTTCCCAGGGGTGCTTCCATAGAAAAAAATGATCGTGTTGTTACAAAGAATATGAGATATTAAAAGAACAAAGTTGTCTTTTTACACCCAGTATAGAATAGATTATTAAAGGTCATTGTATATTTTCAGATGGCGAGTATTAGATATGCCAGAAATGTCTTTGAATAATGGTGTTCGGAAGCATGATATGATAACCGACGAAAGTGAGGTAAGTCTGTGAAATTAACCAACCAGCTGTTTTATGTTCTCATTGTAGTGTAACACACGCGCAACACATGCACTAACGTACGCACACACACACACAAACAATCAATCGCATACGCACGCACGCACTAACTCACACATTCACACACTCGCACAGATATACGCACACGCAAAGGGGTCTAATAACACCCGCCGGTTTTTTGTGGCGCGGTAAAGAAATGTAATATTATTTCTCAGGACGAGGACATCTCGGACGTGGCGGTGCAGTCGCGGCACCGACGTGCCGAGCACCGCGAGCGCAGCCGGTACGTGCGCCCGCGCAGCCGCCGCCAGCCCGAGCCGGGCGAGCTGCCGCCGCCCGCGCCACCGCCGCCGCCGCTGATACCGCCGCTCGTCACAGAGGTACCTCCCCTCACTAGCTACCTGCAGCCGCCGCCAGCCCGAGCCGGGCGAGCTGCCGCCGCCCGCGCCACCGCCGCCGCCGCTGATACCGCCGCTCGTCACAGAGGTACCTCCCCTCACTAGCTACCTGCAGCCGCCGCCAGCCCGAGCCGGGCGAGCTGCCGCCGCCGCGCCGCCCCGCCGCCGCCGCCGCCGCTGATACCGCCGCTCGTCACGGAGGTACCTCCCCTCACTAGCTACCTGCAGCCGCCGCCAGCCCGAGCCGAGCGAGCTGCCGCCGCCCGCGCCGCCCGCGCCGCCGCCGCCGCCGCTGATACCGCCGCTCGTCACAGAGGTACCTCCCCTCACTAGCTACCTGCAGCCGCCGCCAGCCCGAGCCGGGCGAGCTGCCGCCGCCGCCGCCGCCGCCGCCGCTGATACCGCCGCTCGTCACGGAGGTACCTCCCCTCACTAGCTACCTGCAGCCGCCGCCAGCCCGAAGCCGAGCGAGCTGCCGCCGCCCGCGCCGCCGCCGCCGCCGCCGCCGCCGCTGATACCGCCGCTCGTCACGGAGGTACCTCCCCTCACTAGCTACCTGCAGCCGCCGCCAGCCCGAGCCGGGCGAGCTGCCGCCGCCCGCGCCGCCCGCGCCGCCGCCGCCGCCGCTGATACCGCCGCTCGTCACGGAGGTACCTCCCCCCTCACTAGCTACCTGCAGCCGCCGCCAGCCCGAGCCGGGCGAGCTGCCGCCGCCCGCGCCACCGCCGCCGCCGCTGATCCCGCCGCTCGTCACGGAGGTACCTCCCCTCACTAGCTACCTGCAGCCGCCGCCAGCCCGAGCCGCCGCCGCCGCCGCCGCTGATCCCGCCGCTCGTCACGGAGGTACCTCCCCTCACTAGCTACCTGCAGCCGCCGCCGCCCGCGCCGCCGCCGCCGCCGCTGATACCGCCGCTCGTCACGGAGGTACCTCCCCTCACTAGCTACCTGCAGCCGCCGCCCAGCCCGAGCCGCCGCCGCCGCCGCCGCTGATACCGCCGCTCGTCACGGAGGTACCTCCCCTCACTAGCTACCTGCAGCCGCCGCCAGCCCGAGCCGCCGCCGCCGCCGCCGATCCCCAAAACTTTAGTACGAAAACAAAAGCAGTGGGATGCGGGAAGCGGATTGCTATTTCTTATTGGCTCGTTTGAACACGGACACGTCACGTACACATTCACGTAATTTCTGTGTAATGTGCTTTAATTTTTGTTATCTCAATTTTCAGTCAGTAAGACCGTACACACCGCGGCAGTTCCCACTCAGAGAGGACACATACATGTCAATGCTGTCGTCTATGCCAGACGGCTACCGGCAAACCAGTCCGGAAACATCGCGCAACGATTACAATGATGACGATGACTCCAGCACGATATCGTCTCCGATGTCACCCACAATCTTCGACGGTGACGATCCAGACGACGCCGAATGGGACCCACGGACTGAAAAAAGTGAACGCAGAAAAAGTGCTTTCAGATAAAGTGTGTGCAAAGTGATTTCTGGTAAAGGTGTACATGAACAGGACAGGATCTTTTGTGGCATGATTGTGTTTAGTGCTGTCTCTTTAATTAAAAATAAGGAGATGTCATTTTTATGGTGATTATATTTACTTATGCTCACTTGTACCAAGTGCCTAAACTTAGGAAATTTGTTGTCTATGCAGTGTTGTTATTTTTTTTTTACATAAACTAAAAGAGACAAGGTGTTTGCTAAATTTAGAGAACAATGCCCTATATTTAGGCAGATGCTGTGAGTGAGCCTTTGTATTGATCATGTTTAGTGAAGCATTCTTTAAGTCACTTATAGTGTACTAAAAGTGTGTGTTAGTGATGAACATTGTTTGCTAATGCAGGATATGAAGATCTCTCCGTACTTTTTATTATTCATTGTGTAAAGGATGCTTATTCAGATGTTTATATAAGTCATTTAGTTTATTAAGTTAGTACTTGTATGATATGTTTGAAAAACCTTGAGGCAGTACCAGTTTTAATGATTTTTAGTTACAGATTTATGTTGATTCAGATGGGTTGGGGCAAGTTTCACAGTAAAATATTTATTATTTTATCTATGACAATAATCATTATTTGTCATCATAAATTGTATTTTGGTTTCATCACTAAATTACATTACATTACTAAAATAAATAACCCACTTTGTAATGATAATTTTCTAGTTATTGATGCAAAACAGAAAGATTTCACATTTCTGATTTGTGTGGGCCTTAGGCAACTTTGTGATTGTTTGATTTTCACATTACAGGCACATAACTATACCCCGTTTTTTTAAAGATACAAATATTATTTTTGAAGAAGCATTGTTTGTAAGCTCATACGGTAAGATATGAGTGAAGTTTGACATTTTTCCATATTGATGTATCCTACTAAAAAAGTTCAGTTTTGTGTTTGCGAAATCAGCTTGTTTAGGTTTTTTATAGTGCAAACTTTATATGAGTAGGTACTATTGAATTGAGTAGAAAAAACTGTGCCTAATAAAAAACCTGATTTCGTTCTTTCGAATTCTTTCTATTTCTAATTAAAATGAGGTACATATTATTACTGGTAATCAAGTAAAGCTAGATCCAATTTTGCAGCTTGGGTTAAATGATAACATGTTCAAGGGCATCTTTTATTTATCAAAATTTGTATTTTATAAATAATAATAAATATTCCAAATTTGTGTTTAGATTTTCTTCATGTAGTAGGGTACTATAGAGAAGCAATTTTTTGCCAAATAATTTGCATAATTTGGTATGAGTGTTAATAAATGATGCATATTTTGCCTAGACATTAATTATTTTCATATATCCAGTGATAATAGACTTTTCGAAGTAAGTTAAACAGGATAAACTATACATTGTATTATAAGAGCTAAAACAGTATATGTAAAAGACTTTGGCCTATGTATCACTTAAATAAAACAGCTTAGTCAAAAAGCATGTCAAAAACCATTTAGTATTAAAAGTTTAACTTATAAATGTTTTTTTTTTGTTTTAAAATTTTGTTTGAATTAATTTATATTCAAAACTTTCTTATAATTTGTCATGATTAGGAATCTAAAACCTTTAAATACTAATTAAATAAATACATTGACAAATGAACAATTTATGGTAAACAGTGTTAAATGTTTTAAATAGCTACATCACTGATATAGCACTTGGTGTTTGTAATAATAATGTTGATTGTATACTACTAAGATTTATAATAAGTGACACAGTTGGTGCTCAGAAGTATCTTTTATTTAATGCATTTTCAAAATTAACCTATCTATCTAAATTTCATATGTACCAATGTATTTTTCTGTATTTGTTTTCCAAATGTGTCACATTTTGGAGGAGGAAGTCATTTTGTAAGTGCAGGCATCATAGTAAACTCCTACAGTGATTTTTATGGCAAAATATTTTTCATTGAACTTGTACATCTCAACTATACCCTCAAAATTGGTCAGAAGTGGCACCATGTGGTTCTATCAGCCCTTGGTGCTCTGCCTACCCCGTAAGGGATAAAGGCGTGATTATATGTATGTATGTATATTTTCATTCACGTATGTACGCGTATGCGGCACCATGTCTGAGCCATTGGATGTAGGGGTACTACCATGCCCACAGATTCCAGTTGGACACGACATCTGGCTGTTACTGGCTCAGATAAGGTAGGGGCACCATACACTGGTTACTAGGTTAATCAATCTAAATCTGACTAAAATAATATGTGTTAAAGTGGTGCCAGCTCTTATAAAATGGCTAAAGCTAAATTAATAATTATTGTAGTGTTAATAGTATGTACTTGTTTTTTTATTAATAGGTTTGAGTATTTTTGTAAGTTTTGTAATTGACCATTAATATTATGTATGAATTGTTGATGTTTGATTGTGCTAACTATAAATTAAATGTCATATTTTGGAGTATGAACAGAAGGTTTATTACTAAGATTTCTACTTATAGAATTTCAAAGGAAATGTAATCAGTAAATTACCAGCTTTTACTGTAACTTACCTATTGATATATAAGCCTCACATTCCTTTGCAATTTGAACTTAATATTCATGTTACAGTTTTCTGCTTGTGACCTAATGGCACCTGAAATTTTATCATACATATTAGTTTATCTTATAAAATGTATGTTGGATTATGTTAAGTAATAAAATTAATATTGTAAAGTATTACTGGATTGGTCCAGTTTTTGTTTAGATTGTAACCTGCCCATCTGCCGCTTAGCGACATGTAAATAAATCTTGGGCACTGAAAGTAACTAATAGACTGTCTAAGTTTATTTGAATCTCTATAAGAGGGTACCTAGATATAATTACATTACATCCTCTAGAAACACATTGAATGAGAATATTTTGCCGCAGCACAATAGTCACATTAACTTGAATTTCATTTTATATTTTTCCTGTGACATTAACTTATAAACAGTACTTCTGATCATATGAGGTTCATAAAATTTATTTTTTTATGGGTGAGCTTTAAAAAATAAGAAAAACAATTTTGGGGTGGATTTTTGATTGCCTGCCAGACACAATTAATGCATTTCTAGTGTGTACAAATGAACGTGTGTATAAATGCATTGTATTGTAAAATATGAATGTACAATTGAATGAAGTGTACTGTTTCCATTTTCCAGAGAAGCCAAAGTCTTCTTGTTGTTAATAATTTTAAGCGTAGTTTAGGTCTATTAAGTTGACGACTTGTCAAGTTAAGAAGTGCTTGAGAGATACAGAAAGTCTTGTATAGTTTAAAAACGAAAGTAAAAGGAAAGAAATACATTTTGTTTCATTTATATTTTTATGGAATTTAAGGCTCAATTTACACCGCTGCGGAATGGAACGGAAGCGACTTTTTGCAACGAAATCGTATTAGCATAATGAACTTTATATTAGCGCAATTTCCAATCCGACACGTCAAATACACAAGAATGCGCTCCGCGGAAGACGCGCGCCGGAATGGAATTCGAACAGCGATCCCTAAGGTCTTGTGTTGGGTACTGCGGTATATAAAACATGGATAAGTATAGAAATCGTATATAGCATAATGAACTTTATATCATCAGCGTCAATTTCCAAATTCCGACACGTCAAATCACCGGAGAATTCTCAAGAATGCGCAAGGATTCCGCGGAAGACGCGCGCCAAATTTTGTGGCTCGTATTTAATTCGTGTTGATTGATATAAAGTTCATTATGCTCTATACAATTACATAGCAAAAAGTCGCTTCCGTTCCATTCCGCGGTGTAAATTGAGCCTAAAAGTACATCGGAAATTACAGTAATGATGTTTATGGTTCCATGTGTCCCAAAAAATACTTGGAGGTTGAATAACTGTATTAGTTCACGCAGAGTAATCCTGTTAGTTTTTATTTGGGACATAAGAAGCATAAAAACCATTGTAGTTTAGACATGGATGTTATGTATATGTTATACAAAGGTGTTCTGCAGTGGTGTAAATTGCTCCCAATATGTCATCTTAACGCCATAAGCGATAATATACCGCCGCCATTCTGTCTGTAGATATGTATTATCTATGCCGCCATTCGTAGCATAATCAACGTCGAGAGCACTTGTTTGCCGCTTCAAGATACAGTAAAATCACAAAACTTACAACGGCCGTGCCGCCGCCATACCTACACGATGAAAGTTTACCTACTGGTTGTTTGTTAAAACTATCGAACGGAAACCTGTCTAATTGTTCTACATAGTTCACACCACGGAGGAAGTCCTAGACGTCCGCTAGTAGAATATTTATTTAACACAACATAAATAATTAAAAACGTTTTTAAATTCCAAATTATTTATTCGACATGAAAGCATTAACAACTTGTTTGTCGATTGTCTTTTTATGTTACTTTCTATGTTCGCACCCCAAAATGAAACCGCTACCAAACAAAAAAGGAGGTGAATTTAAACAACCCAAAAAAATAAATCGCAAAGCTTTTGCTTTGGCAACGGTCAAAGGTGCGATTTGTTACGGTCTGTCAGGCATAAATTCGGGGCTTAATAGCCACCAACGTGGAGTGAATTTAAACAACCCAAAAAACCAACAACAACACCGCATGATTCTACTATTACTGTTACACTATTTCAGTGAAGTGTCATTTCTTGGAAGAAGAAATAGCAAGAAAGCTCCCAGCGACACAGTCAAAACTAAGTAACATATTAACAAAAGAATCTTACATTGGATTAGATATCAGATAATCATAGTAACACTTAACTCACTTAGTGTGTATAAATTCAATTATCATAACACAATTAAATTCATATAAAATTGAGGTGTATGTATTGAATGGGGGGCTATGTGTTAAAAGTACTAGGGCCCCTAGTAAACATACATAGACTAGGGGGTATGAGGGTATCAATGACGTTTTAATAAGTGCGCGAGAATCTCAACCTACCCACTGTGCGTGTATCCTTCATCGATACCTGCGCAAGCGCCTAATCAAACCTCTTGCTGCCTTCTGCAATCGTACATACTTTGTGTGCCGTTTCTTGAATGTTAACGAACCTAACTTAGAACATGTCTTGCTACCTTCTGCAATCCTGGTACTAAGTGTACAGTTTCTGACTAAAAAACGAACCTAACTTAGATAACAAACATCTCTGGCTGCCTTCTGCAACTTAACAGGGTATGAGTGCCATTTCTTGAATGTTAACAAACCCAACTTAGATAACATTATAAATATAGCTACTTTTTTCGATACTATTTTATAGATATACCGAGGATATTCTACCTGTGCAGAGACGGACTGATAAAGCCCGTCAGAGGCCCGGGGCGGCAAAGTAAAATGGGGCCCAGCTTTAAAAAAAAGTAGTTTTACAAGCTTTTTTTTTTGTTAAAATCTGGTTTTTTTTGTACATAAGTTGCCATTTACTTATGGAAACAGGCTCTATTAAGAATTTGTGACTTCTTGAGACTACGTTTTATTCCTCTATGGTCTAGGTGGCACATTTTTAGTCGTGTTTAGGATTTGATCAAGGGAACGCGAAGGCATTGCCCCCCCCCCCCGAGACTGTTAGTCCGCCACTGTACCTGTGCTAGTCTAGATCAAGTCTAGTCTAGACAATACTGCTATGCATCTCAAATTAGAAAAAACCTAGTGTAGGAAAATTAAATGAAACAGTATATTTTCAGATGTAGGTAGTACATATCATTATATTCAGGCCTTGGCAGTATTTTTCACAACTCCAATTCATACAAACATTTATAACACCCCTATTATAGTTGGCTGTAAAGTCACGTGTAATAAGATGTAGGTAGGTATACATTGTTGTTGGACTTTGAAGTACCTATGTACTTGTAAACTACAATAAAAGATCAAATCAAAATATTGTATGTATGTTAATACATAGGTACAATATTTTTGTGAACATTTCATTGAAAAAATCGTTTGAAACTGCGATTTTACTATAATATGCACTATTATTGACCGCGCGGCGTAAGCTCAGCTTTTGTGAGGTTATCTAGGCCGGCGCACACTTGTTTACACTCACCCATCAATGTACTCTCACACTATATCTATTACTAGATTGCATTTTACCGTATGGTTCCTCCGATGGATGATGGCGCTATTTACTATATGTGTATGACCACATTTTCTGTTTCACTGCATAAAAAAATTTTAGTTCCGACATCAGGCATAGAAATTATTCTATGAAACGGACTATAGTTTACTAGTACCTACACCCACACAATGCAAAGATGAGCTTACAGCGCGCGCACTATACCCATTTACCTACAGCATAATATGTTAAACTGATGCGTTCTAAATTATGATTATTACATAAAATTAATCAGCTTCAGTGGTTCCCAAAGTGGTCCAGGTGGACCCCCAGGGGTCCACAGGAGACTCGATGGAGGTCCACGTTGGCGTGAAAAATGGGGGTTTACAATTAATTAGTAGGTATGTGATGTGGACCCCCCACCAGAACCAGTTAACTTTTGAAGGGGGTCTATAAGAAAAAAAAGTGTGGGAACTCCTGAGCTTAATAAAGGATTTAAAAAGTCTAAATATCTTCGATATTTTAGGACATTAAGTACAAATTAAGCATTGTTTCTCTTAGCGCCAATTTTTCCAAACGTCAGATAGCCTATCTGAAAAACAAAGTTGATGCTGTCTCTATTATGATCAAGTTTTAGAGAAAGACAGTATCAACTTTATCCCTCTGATAGGCTATCTGACGTTTGAAAAAATCAGCCCTAAAATACAAATAGGGCTTACTTACTAAAAAGGAATATTGTAAAAATCACACAACCTGTTTCTTATCATAATAAAATGGCACCGATATACAATATTTAATAATTAAATCAATAGGAATTGTTATGTGTTTGTTCTATTTTATTAACTTAAAATTAGGTGGGATATATTTTGTCTACCACCAAAATACGAGTACTCTACTGTCATATTATATCCAGCAATGAAGGAATCCTCAATGACTTCTGCTTTATGTTTACCACTTAAAAGATACTGATTTTTTTTACATCTACTTAGAAAATTATCACTATTTAAATACATATACATTTTTTTAACAAACTCATAGGCCTAATAATCTATACATACATACCTATAATAAAAATGTTACGAATCGCTGTCTGTACATGGAAGATATATGAGAAAAAATATTATAGGAGACCTTTATTAACGCAATAATACCCAAAATAATATTTTTTGGATTTTTGTCTGTTTATTGGTTTGTCTGTGCGTTTGTGAACGTTAATCTCAAAAACGGCTGCACCAATTTCGATGCAGTTTTCAGCAATAATTGACAGGTCCCACTTAACATATAGGCTACTTTTTATCGCGATAATTTCGGCATTTTGTTTTTTTCTGTAGTCCACGCGGACGGAGTCGCGGCCGTAAACTAGTAAGTAAATAATTAAGTTAAGTTTGGAACTCCAAACCTTGTCTCAGTACTCTTAACAATATATTTATGTACAATACAACCACAAAATATTTAAAAATAATACTGCATACATTTCTACAAACTATGTACACCTAAATGGAGATCTACACAGCCATTTTATACCTACGTAATAAATGCATAATAGGAATGTTGTATTTCTACAAGTATTATGGCCACTACATTTATAAGCCCTTAAGTAACATGCTATGTATCAGTGAGTCTACTTGAAGGTGTTTCCAGTTTCCACTGAAATTGTTCGCAATTTTAGTATGTTGACCACCAAATGATTTAGCTGGGCGGTGGAGACTCTTACAGAAACTTACGTCTCCAACACAAAAGTTGTTACCTTTTCGTCGGCGGAGACTCGCCTTGAGGCAGACGCACAGGAGTTAAAACACATAAGAAATCAGCATGCGACACAGAATAACAATGTTAGAACATTACCTAATACTACTACATGAAGCAGTAAAAGCCATTTATAATAGACATTGTTTAGCCTAATATTATTTCATAGTTTGTTAAACATTACTACCAACTGATTATATTGATACATATAATAAAATTGTAACGAATCTATGTTTGTGCGCGCTAATCTCAGAAACGGCTTAACCGATTTCGATGCAGTTTTCAGAATCATATGTTGTGACAGGTCCCACTTAACATATAGGCTACTTTTTTACCCCGGGAAAATGTCTTAATCCCGGATAATTTCGACATTGTTTTTTCTGCAGTCTGCGCAGACGGAGTCGCGGGCGTCCACTAGTTTTAATTAAATGTGAATAATGGTGGGTCCCGGGTGAGTGATGTTAACATTACATATATGTACCATGTTATTATAAAAGAACTTAAGCATTGTTTGAAACAGTCATTTTTAAACAGTTTAAAACTTTACAAGGAGTTTTATAGTAACACTGATCACTCAATGGAAACTATTGAGGGTTCGCCCACAACCGGGCCCTACACCCTCCGCTGACCCTCGGATCTGCCGACTCATAAAATAAATATTTAACACTGAGTGTTTATAGATAAATTTCCATATTAGGTTTGTGATGATGTTTCTATGTATAATATCTTACTTAATGTAGCAACAGAGAGGATTATTTTAACTGTATAAGAAGCACACTTAGTTAATGTTTCTAGAAAGGTCCTGTATACGCCGAGCATTGCATTCTTTGCAGTACAGGTGGCCATCCAAGGGATAGCAGCCTCTTCCTTCTTGTCTGGAACAAAGTGATGCACCACAATCCTCACAAGCGTAGCATGCAATGTGGAAGCTCTTGTCAAGAGCCACAATACGTACTGTCTCTTCTGTACCTCCTTGAGGGACAATTGGCTCTCTGCATAGAGCACATCTAGGTGCATATCTGTGAATAGGTAAGATTGTAAGTAATACACAAACAGAAGAAACCTTTTCCCATGAGGCTAACTGATGAAAAGTGGGTGTTGTCGTGTAGCACAGTTATGAAGAGTTGTAGCCTACCTAATAAATACCTACCTAACGAAATGAAAAGAAAATATGAGTTACACGAATTTATTTACAACACAAAATTAGCACAATATAGAAGAGAGATCACTATGAATAATGCGTGAAGGTGAGTGAGGGTGAGTAGAGCGTGGATGAAGGAATGTGGAGTGTAAAAGTGTAGGAAGTCGGTGAGCAGAGTCCTCTTGAGGGTCCTGGGTCGACGGCGTTCCAGGAGTCACGCCCCGGGTGTAGTAATTGCAGGCTGGAGTTGAAGGTACTGGATCCGACGGACAGGTCACTGTTGTAGATGCAGGTGTAGAAGTTGCAGATAGGAGTTGCAGGTACCAGACCTGACGAACGGGTCACAGTTGTAGATGCAGGTGCAGACGTTGTAGGTACTGGATCGGACAGAAGAATCTTCTCGGTCGCGGATTACTGAACGCGACGCGGGCGCGGATGGTTCGCGCTGTATACTCGTAGGTCCGTGGACGCGGAGCGCGGTTACTGAACGCGACGCGGGCGCGGTTTGTTCGCGCTGTAGAAGTCCGGCGAAGTGCAGCAAGGGTCCCGGGGCAGGCGGCCCCGGGACAAGGCCTTATAATTCCGTTCTTCACTCTGGCTGAGTAGCCGACGGAATGCTTGACTTTTTCCCGTTTGTATGGCTTATATACGAATTTTTGTCTCCATTTTCAAATTCTTGAATTCGAAATGAAATTCTTTTTCTTCATGAAGTTTTGTAAAGATTTGAGTGTACGAAAAGAGTAATATAATGAAAAAGTGACATGACAAGAGCTTGCCAAAGGATGACTTTTCGTTTCAAAATAAACCAATTTCTGTGTTTTGGCTTGAATTTGTTGAATAATTTGTGATTTAAATATAAAATCAAAAGGGAAACTGTATAATATTATGTATCTGAAAAGCGCATCCTCGAGGAATGATCAAGTGATGAGATAAAGTTAAATGAAATATGTTCTGATAAACTAAAAAGTCCTCGGATTGAGCTCCTAGGGCTTCTATAAGGTCCTCAAGGTTAGTAAATCCTACATTTCCCCCACAACCCCGGAAAATTTTCGACTCAGAGAAAATTTTGTAGAAGGTTCGAAAGAGTCTAGGGAACATTACCTTGCAAAAACATTCATCATCAAATAATCGGCAATCATTCGTCTAATATTCAATCATCTTCATTCAGGTAAGGGTGGAGTTCACGGTCAATGACTACCACTCTAAAGGTATGCTCCAATATGACCTGAGGCTTGTTTAAGGAGTAGTCGACCGCTCCATGATGAAAAAAGAATTTGACCTAAGGCTTATTTAAAGAGTAGTCAGCCGCTCTGAAGTTGAAGAAGAAGAAGAAGAATTTGACCTAAGGCTTATTTAACGAGTAGTCTACCGCTCGATAACGCAATGGGTACTCCCGTGGTAATGGTTGCTAGCCATATTTGAATCGACCAAGCAAGACAGGTCGATCGCATAAGCGACCGCCGAAGTATCCAAAGGTTTAGTCTAGTAGTAGGGGTTTAGAGTCCCTAAGTGAAGATAGATAAGTCAAAATAGAACAATTAGTAGGTACCCTGGTGGTAATGGTTGCTAACCATCTTTGAACGAGCCCAGCAAGACGAGCCGACCGCATAGCATAGCAGCATAGCGACCACTAAAGACCTAGTAATAGTGAAGATATGACCAAAAAATTAAGCATCAAAATAATTTAGAGATAAAAAAGAGAGAGCATCAAGCTCCTAGAGTATTATGTAGAGGGAAATCTTGAGCTTCTCTGTAGGATATTCTAGAGTGAGCTTTAGCATTCGGGTTACCTAGATGGGACAGAATAAAGAATGGTGATGAAGAGACGAATATGATTATGTAGTCAAGACAAAAAATACAATTCAGTCAAGCAAGGTTTAGAAAATGTAGGCAGCTCCGTGCCAAACTGTGTCACCGGCATGAAGTTGAAAAAGATAAGTGTGGCTAACACGAGTAGATGATAAGACGAGAAATTGTAAAAGTAAAGATTAAAATCTAAAAAATTTCTTTCATTGTAGTTATAGAGTTGAATAAAATTTCAGAATCTAAAAGTTGCACAAAACCTAGCAATAAAAAATAAAGTTTGAAAAGGTAAAGGTAGCAAAAACTCTAGCAAAATTAGTAGTAGAGGGTATTGTAGTATAGGTATAGTAGCAAAAGATTTATTCCGTTCAAGCTGCCGAGAACTAGCCTAAAGAAGTCCAGAAAACCTATACCTAAAGAAGTCCAGCAAACCTAATACCTAAAGAAGTCCAGCAAACCTAATACCTAAAGAAGTCCAGAAAACCTATACCTAAAGAGTTAATCAAAGAGACCTAGACACTAGAAAAAGTGTTATTTTAGAATTTAGAGAAATAACGTTGAGATAGTTTAGAAGATAGAGTCGGGCGCCAAACTGTCGTGTAGCACAGTTATGAAGAGTTGTAGCCTACCTAATAAATACCTACCTAACGAAATGAAAAGAAAATATGAGTTACACGAATTTATTTACAACACAAAATTAGCACAATATAGAAGAGAGATCACTATGAATAATGCGTGAAGGTGAGTGAGGGTGAGTAGAGCGTGGATGAAGGAATGTGGAGTGTAAAAGTGTAGGAAGTCGGTGAGCAGAGTCCTCTTGAGGGTCCTGGGTCGACGGCGTTCCAGGAGTCACGCCCCGGGTGTAGTAATTGCAGGCTGGAGTTGAAGGTACTGGATCCGACGGACAGGTCACTGTTGTAGATGCAGGTGTAGAAGTTGCAGATAGGAGTTGCAGGTACCAGACCTGACGAACGGGTCACAGTTGTAGATGCAGGTGCAGACGTTGTAGGTACTGGATCGGACAGAAGAATCTTCTCGGTCGCGGATTACTGAACGCGACGCGGGCGCGGATGGTTCGCGCTGTATACTCGTAGGTCCGTGGACGCGGAGCGCGGTTACTGAACGCGACGCGGGCGCGGTTTGTTCGCGCTGTAGAAGTCCGGCGAAGTGCAGCAAGGGTCCCGGGGCAGGCGGCCCCGGGACAAGGCCTTATAATTCCGTTCTTCACTCTGGCTGAGTAGCCGACGGAATGCTTGACTTTTTCCCGTTTGTATGGCTTATATACGAATTTTTGTCTCCATTTTCAAATTCTTGAATTCGAAATGAAATTCTTTTTCTTCATGAAGTTTTGTAAAGATTTGAGTGTACGAAAAGAGTAATATAATGAAAAAGTGACATGACAAGAGCTTGCCAAAGGATGACTTTTCGTTTCAAAATAAACCAATTTCTGTGTTTTGGCTTGAATTTGTTGAATAATTTGTGATTTAAATATAAAATCAAAAGGGAAACTGTATAATATTATGTATCTGAAAAGCGCATCCTCGAGGAATGATCAAGTGATGAGATAAAGTTAAATGAAATATGTTCTGATAAACTAAAAAGTCCTCGGATTGAGCTCCTAGGGCTTCTATAAGGTCCTCAAGGTTAGTAAATCCTACAGTGTGTAATTTGCATACTTCTGTCCAACCTCTCTGTCAACTGCAATATGTTAAATTTATTTAAAGGTGTAAAACAATTTACCTTTTGTGAAAATCCTCAATGCAGTGAATGCGGTTTACAGCATCAACTGTAAATGGAATACCGTCCAGGCTCTTTTGGCACACAACACATGTGAAGCAGCGAGGGTGGTAAGGCTTGCCCGTAGCCCTGAGGATGCGGTCCAGGATGGGATTTCCACAGACACAACACTTCTCCAAAGTGTCCAAATAATCCCTCTCACACAAGGCTCGACCTTGCACTGCATAGAATGGTCTACCCTGAAATATACAAATAAATTATGTAGTAGAATCTTTAATAGCTACACTGTTTCTTGCTTCTTTAGACACATACATTCATTGGTAGAGAAATAAATTTTCTAAAGGTCACAGCTCATTAGAGCCACCCAGCACCACCTCGCTTTGTGAGGTTAGTATTTTTTATATGGAATTGTATGGGCTTGCATTCACTACATCAACTCCGTAGCATCACTGGATCGCCTAGGTCGGTCGCCCACCACGCGCGGATGGCGCGGTGGACCTCAAGACGTTTATTGGTAATACAGTGGTGTCCACTTGTCGACAACGAGTGGACGCCGTGCTAAGTGGGTGCCGAGTGGCTCTAATAAGTTGTTTTAGTAAAGAGAAAAGCTAATCTACACCTTTTAAACCAATAGGTCAAAGTAAAGTCATGGTAGTAATATGTAGTTTAATGTATGGGACAGATAGCATTACAGATAGATAACACAGAAAATAATATGCTATGCATAACTAAATCAATAATTCTCCAAAATTAGTAAGGAAGTAGGTGGATTGTCCATGATTACTACCTGCAAATTGATTCCACACTGCTGGCAACAGAAACATTTGATGTGGTAGATTCTCTCCATAGCAGTGCATCCTGTGGTCTCCCCCATGATCTTCTCCCCACAACAATAACAGTTGCCGCAGTACAGTTCATCTTCTGGCTCCGACACAGGCTCACTAGTAGTTGTTCCTACATAGCCTCCATATAGAGATGTTCCTGAAAGCTGGCTGCAGGGTCTAGGGTTTATTGGCTCATATAATGACTCATACGTAGAGGAAGTCTGTGATCCCCCGTAAGTGGAGAAATCTTGAGCAATTACAGACGCCGAAGAAGGAGGATATGCCGAGCCTGGTCGACGCAATTCGCTATAGTTCGATTGGGCGCCCAAATCACTGCTTCTCGATATTACAGATCTTGTATCTCTCTCGTAAATACCTTCTGCCATGTGCCGTTGCATAGGTACGTTTGAGTAAACATGATTCGTTCCGCCTGGTGGAAGTAAATTGCTATACAGAAGAACATCACCACTTCGAACCTTAGCTGTGTTCCTTACAATACAACTCTTAACTGGGACTAAATTGGAATACGTTGAACTTGCCCGACTGCCATATTCAAGCCTGGATGAATAAGAAGGTTCACATGCTGATTTAACCATACAACTTTGGGGTATTTGAGGCACAGGAGCCTTGTTTTTTTTGGGTGGGATTGAAGGTTTTATTTTAGCGGAATTAATGTCATCTTGCAACTTAGCATCCAGTTCATTGGCATATATTCGTAAATCTGCTAATTGTTTATCTAGTGTATTCATTTTTCTGCACTTATATTCGCAAATAGTTTAATTATTTCAGGAAAAAATACAAAAAAGCAAGCACATCCCCACCCAAAATTCAAATTGACAATTAGATTTTTTTGCTTTGCCGACGACACAAGACACATACGTTGTGTTTATACAGCCATTATACTCATTTTTTAAAATAACATACTATAAGTATGCATACTATATACGTACATAACATATTATTATGTTCATTTACCTGTTTGTTGGTACTCACTTGATCGCATAACTTTGTTATGTCGCAACCATATAATATCGCAACACTTCCCTGATTTAATAATAATTAACGACCTCTAGTCATCCAGGATGGACGCAGGATGGAGACCCATCCTGTATGACTTACAGTACATTCTACAGACTAGAATTAAATTCGCAAATCGTGGATCACAAACATTTTTACAGAAATAATTTCCTCTAGCGACTAGTTGTTGGCCATAAAACGCAATAATATAACATTTTTTGTTATAATCGGTTTAAGCCATCTTTTGTGTGTTTTTTTTTTCATTTAGCGGAGCAATAGGTATATTGAATTTAATGAAATGCGCAAGAAGGATCTGCAAATCGAATTATGCGATGCATAGATTCTAGGAAAGCATTCAAGCAGGCAGGCATTCAGCAGCAATGTCACACATCCGGGATCGTCCTTCTATGCATTATCACGCAAAAATTTTTCATCAATGCATGTGTCGCCGCCACTCATAATTGGGGTTATGTCTAAAAATATAATCAATTTCAATTTTTATTATTAATGGCACCCATTATTGCGTCGGGCAAAAAAAATATAATCAATGCTTCGCTTTAAATGAATAATATGAAGGCGTGACAAGAGGTAGTACACACACACGTACTACTAAGTACTAAGAATGTTTTACCAGGTTAAATATGAATACAAGTTAATATATCATGTAGTGACTCATACCTTAATTTCAGCTATGATTATCCAGCACATCAGTGTCCAGTCTTGTTGTCGCAACACGTATCCTTTCACCATGTCGTGACGCGCTATTTATTATTAGGCCATAGCGCGATTGCCTTCTCCAATAATATTAACTATATTAGCCTTGCCATTACGATGTCACTATTGTAATGTGATAACATCCTTTATCTGCTTCGCATTATAAATTAGGATAACATACCTGGATTCTCCTTATATAGTTTGCAGCTGTATTGATCTGTATTTGCCCCTGGTTGTGATATGGTAGCTGGATGGCAGTGGCAACGCCAACCAGCTCTGGTATATTGTATTTCACCACCTGGAGTAAGTAAAGTAACATGGCATGAGTATATATAGTTCTCCACAGGGTCACAGGCATCTCTGTTGGATCCCGTGTCCAACCTTGCACGTGGTGATGTCAGCATCTTCATCTTCAGCAGACCTAGTAGGGAAATAATACCTTCTCACAAATACAATTAATAATGTTTACATACGTGTGAATTAAGTTTGGCCTATTCCCCCGGATCCGGGTAAAATCCCCAAGTGAGTTTCTTTGCACGTGTTATGATATTCTTGCTTTATACACCTATAAAACAATTATTATATACACAAACAAATGAATGCCAACTGTGTCCTGTGGAAAACCATTAATACTCAACTTATAAACTGGTCGACGAATAATTCACTTGGAGGACGCTCTCGAGATGCTCGCAAATGAAATACCGCCATTTTCAATCAACTTACTTTCTTTATTTCCTAGCGGAAATAATATGTAGTTCCGGTAATAGAGTTTGGAGTATACACCAGAGACTAGATAGAATGTCTTTAGGCGATTGCATTCTATACATTCGTTCACACTCACTTAAGAACTCGCGCTTGCCGCGACACTCCCGGCCGGCGACACGTCGGAGAGAAGAAGGACGGTGTTAATGTTTTGAGTCCATTCCTTGATTTTCTGTATGGCTTTTACGGCGGCCGACCGTCTAACTCTCTTATCAAGTTCCTCATGAGGTTCACTTACGTTAGGAAGTGTAGCAGATTCTGGTGATGAGATTACTTCCTCTTTATGGGGTTCTTGTTGATCCATAATAAGATCATTGCTGTCATCTCCTCTAAGGATTATTCTTCCTTCCGATTCTGGTATGTGATCCGGTATCGGTACAAATGTTCTGTATTCATCATTCTTGGTGTTTTCAGTACTTTCACTATTGTTCGCTGGTACTTCTCGTCGGGTGTCTTTGTCACTAAAGGTATTCACGTCGGACCGTAAAGTATCATCAATCTCTAGTGGATAGAGATGAGCAATGGAACGTACATACTCATTCTTACCAACTTGCACTCTTGCTGCTCTATATTGCCCATCAGTACTCTCGATCAATGCTATGATCTTTCCTGATTTCCAATCATTCCGGTCTTTAGATTCACCTTTAATCTGTACCACTTGACCAGGTTGTGGGTTTGATTTTGATGTAATTCGAGGTTCACGAGGCAAATGACCATACCGTTCACGGAGGCTTAATAAATAACGGTTTGAAAACATTTCTTTAAATTCTTCTAAAATCTTAAGAGCTCTTTTCCAACTTTGAACTAACACTGTCTTTGTTATAGATGTACTCGGAATTTCGATGTTCCTCTCTGTTCCTTCTAAAGCAATTACTCTTCCTACAGTCAGGAAGTCAGATGGTTTCAGTATGTAGTCCAATTCAGAATCAACACTAGTAAGAGGTTTTGAATTGACTACAGCCTCTATTTCTTTCATAACTGTCGTTAACTGATTATCTGTTTATGTTTATCTAGAGTTTTGTTCATACAATTTTTTACTATTCCAATAAGTCTTTCATAAAATCCACCTGTCCATGGTGAGAGTGGATTTATAAATCTCCACTTTATTTTTCGATCTATGCAATATTGGTTCGAAATTATGTCTATCATCAGCTTAAAATTCTGTGTATTATCTGAAGTTATTAATACTGGTACACCTCTTGTGGAAATCATTCTTCTCAAGGCTAACAATCCTTCTTCCGCAGTTAGGTCTTGCACTACTTCTAGGTGCACAGCTCTTACGACTAAGCACGTGAATAGACATATCCACCTCTTATTATTTCCTTTATTGATCAGAATAGGACCTAGATAGTCTACTCCCACGTATGAAAATGGTGCTGTGTAATTAACTCTCTCTTTTTAACTTATAACTAATATAATTTATAACTTCAGTTTCAGATTCGTCTTCACGTCTGACCGATTGTTCTCGGAATGTAATTTCTGGTATGTTCTCATCTATTTCCATTAGATTTACAGAATCCGAAGGACCCTCCGCCAGCACCGGTTGTGCTTCTTCACAAATTTTAATATTATGAGGCCATTTATCTTCTTCTAGTTTAAGAAATTCTGGTCCTTTGAACCAAAGGGATTTCTTCTCCTTCCACACATCAGGGCGTGTTGCTAAATCAGCTGGATTTATCCTTGTATTTACGTAACGTATATCCATCTGTTTGTTTTCTTTAATGACATTTATTCTTCTTTCAACAAACGGTGGCAAAAGTTTGTTAGAATTAATCCAACTTAATACTATTTGACTGTCCGTCCATAGAAATTGCTTATTTATAGGTAATTCTATTATACTTTTTACATGTGCCATTAACTTGCTTCCTAAATAACATCCTAATAGTTCGAGTCGGGGTATACGCAACTTTTCCTTCTCCTCTTTAGGTACAACTTTTGATTTAGCTATTATAAATGTTGTACTCCTCTTGTTTTTATTCTCAGCCTTTAAATAGACTACCGCGCCATAGGCTTGTTTAGAAGCTTCGCTGAAGCTGTGTAGTTCATACGTCGTCCTATTTTTGTTTGTTCTCTCACCAATTCCTGTGAAACGTGGTACTTGTACTTCTCTAAGTTCTTTCAAATTTGTCGCTAACACTTCCCATCTTTTCTGTATCTCCTCTGGAACGTTGGTATCCCATTTTATCTTTCTGCTCCATAATTCTTGTAATAGTAATTTTATAGGTAAAATTAAAGGTGCGCAAAATCCGCAGGGATCATATATTGATGCTATTGTACTTAATATTTTCCTCTTGCTTTGCTGCTCCTTAATAAATTTGTCGTCGAAGATTTCACTCTTAATGTTTAGTTTTAATGTGTCACTCTCCGTATTCCATAGTAATCCGAGAATTTTAGTTTCTGTCTGGTGCTTAGCCCTATGTTCTAAAGGTACAGTTTTTATGAAGACTTTATCATTTGATATCCAGTCTCTCATATTCATAGAAATTGTGTTAAATATTCTCTGTGTATCCTCGTACAACTGTATAGCATCCTTTGTAGAATCTGTTCCCGTGACGAAGTTGTCTACATAACATTTATCAACAGTACTAGATACTAATTCCGGAGCGGTTTGTGACACTTGGTACTTTAAGGTAGCAGTTAATATGAAGGGGCTGGCTATTGTGCCAAAAGGTACCCGACAGAATCGCATATGTATAATATTATCCATTGAAATAGGTTTATCAGCATCCTTTATCCAAAGAAATCTTATTACATCTCTATCTTCCTTTTGAAGCTCTATTTGTAGGAATGCTTTTCTACATCGGTTGTAATACCTACTCGATGTGTTCTAAACTGTATAAACAAAGCTACTAAATCTCCAATCATAGAAGGCCCTCGATACTCGTACATGTTCTCATTGAGGGATTTACCTTCTTTTAGTTTGCCTGATACGTCGTATACGATTCGTCCTTTCTTCCCTTGCTAACTGGTACATGTACTCACATCCGAGCTCTCATAATGCGAGAGCGAATATAATGTGTATGGAATGACTAAATACTACTACTAACATAGATTAAGAAATTTACTAACAAAATATGTGTTGAATTACATTACATGAAATAAATAACTATTACTAGTACTATTAACTTTACTCTATGATACCCTTAACTGTTCTGATATTCTTTGAAGTTTTCATCTTGAAGTCGCTCTAATAAACAATTCAACCTGCCACATGCCAATCCGAAATTTGTTGGTAGATCTGGAGAGAATTTAATCCATGGCCATTTAATCATATATCTTCCATTTTCATATTTTATAGTTTCATTAACGTTTTTGACTCATAGTTGTCATTGTGGTAGCTTCACTTCTTGCTCCAAATTTCATTGGACATAAGGCTCTATTATGTCTGTTTGAATGACAATACCAACAAGTTACCTTTGATCTGCAATTCATTGCAAAATGGCCTTCAGAGAGACACTTAAAGCAACCCTTCACCAATTGTAATTTCCTATCTTGTACAGTTTTGAACTTTTCACATTGATCGGAGTAGTGGTCTTTCTTGCAGAACGAACAGGATACTCTCTTCCGTTTGGTTTCGGTTGGTCTTTCTTTTCTTTCTTTACCCTTTTCCTCTATCTGTTTATAACTGTGTTTCCTACTATCTTGCCTACTCTTTCGAAAGTATGATGATGGCGAATGTTTCTTATAGTTTTTCATTCTAGCATTCTCTCCCTTTGGAAATTCTCTTCTTATGGCTTTGTTCCTCTCTATGGCTTTGTTATAGTGTTTTCTGTTGGGTATATGGTCACTCCCTTGATTCGTTCTAAACGTTGCATGAAAGGTTTCTACTCTATCATTCTCATTTCTGTTACCACTTCTCTCTAATTTTAGATGGTCCGCCTCCTCTCTTGCTGATATTATAATTTCTAAATGTTTTCTCATTTCTTCTACTGATTCTTCTTTCATTTTCATTTTCATCTCGTATATAATGTCTTCAGGGAATTTCTCTGATATCAGTTGTCTTAAATGATTATGGTTGATATCCTCTCCCAATGAATGTAACACCCTAAGACTCCTTTCTACTTCGTTCAGAACTATACGGCACTCTGTAACAGGTCCTTCTGAGTTTTTTATTTTTCTCAGTGCAGTATAGTGAGCATCTACAATCCGTGTTGTCTTACCATAACGCTCTTGTAAGATACCTACAGCTATCTCATAATTTCTACTAGTTGTCTCTAGTCCATCTATGATATTTCTAGGTTCGTCTTTTAGCGTGGACTTCAAGTATAGTAGCTTATCTACATCTGCGATGGGACGTTCATGTATATTAGATTTGAAAATGTCCCAGTATTCGGTCCATTTTAATATATCTCCAGTGAATTCCGGCAATGTTAAAGTTGGTAATTTAGCGCTGTACGTTCTTTCTTCTTGAGTACTTTGTGAGGCATTTCCTCTTGTATCTCTCACTCCCTCTATCTTACATTTCAGTTCTGTTAAGATCTCTTCTGAGTTGAGTTGTATTTCGGTAATTTCTGATACACGGTCTGCTTCCGGATGACTCACAAGTCTGAAGTACTCATTGATCTCGGACGAGGCTCTCTTTATAATCACATCCAGTTTCGACGCACATATTTGCGCATCTTGTACATTCTCTCTCTCTAGCCTTTCCTCAGATAAGGTTTTAGCCTGCGAGCTTAATGTTTGCATTTTCTTCATTATCAGAGTTAGACGGCAGCACAGCGCTTCTTCTAAATTAGAGTCCTCCATCATGTCTCTGGAAATGTACATTGGTATATTATAGTACATGATATACTCATTGTAGTACTATTACTATCCTCTACTTCTTCTATGGGACTGATCCTCAGTCTTCTCTATCGCTTTGAGACTTATTCATCTATATTTCCAACTTAACCTTAATTTTCTTATCTAGACTTATATGATGCACATATAAAGCAGTATAATCTGTTTTACCATATCTATTGCAAGTTGTTTGTATAACACAATACTTATATGAATAAAAACTCCTCACAATGTATTTATCAGAAAAGAAATGTATGGAATGTCAACAAAGTATCTTTAATATCAGGTATCTATCTTAAACTTTTCAACGTCTATATTCTTCCTCAAAGTATCTTTCTACATAGAAAGCCTTGTTAGCATAAGCTATATTAGTACTGATGTATATACCCCCTTTTGTGGGATTAGATAGTAAGTATTAACAATGCTTAGTACACATTCTACTTATTCTCACTCTTTATTGTATACACACATAAAAATACTTGTTTGTACTAAGATAATTTATCTTTCTATGAATGTTAATGCTAAATTTAGGCTTGTGTTTGTTAGTAAAATATCTCAAAAATATTATTATCCTAAATATTGGACATTCGGTATACGATTATTGACATACACCTCCTGGATACCAAGCTAGGTCTGTCCTGCCTACACTCGGCAGACACTCAGCATGATCTCTCTCTGAAGTGTTTCTAACTATTGCCACAATACGTCTCTAAACGTGTAACTGACGTACAAATTACGGCTGCTAATACGCTACCTCTCATTGACGTACAACTGGCTGATGTTACGCTACGTCCCACTGACGTATATCTGACTATATTATGCTACGTTCTACTGACGTATAACTGACTGTATTGCGTTACTTTCTATTGACGTATAATTGACTGTATTGCGATACGCTCTACTGACGTATAACTGACTGTATTGCGCTACGTTCTACTGACGTATAACTGGCTGTATTGCGATACGTTCTACTGACGTATAACTGACTGTATTATGATACGTTCTACTGACGTATAACTGACTGTACCGACAGTTCCCACAGCTGTCGGCGCTCCTGCAGCGCTCGCGGTATCTCACCGTCGCCTCCAACCTGGACGGCGGTGAGTCCCCACAGTTGTCGGCGCATTTCCAGCGCTCTCGATACCTCACCGTCGCCTCCAACCTGGACGGCGGTGAGTCCCCACAGCTGTCGGCGCTCTTCCAACGCTCTCGATACCTCACCGTCGCCTCCAACCTGGACGGCGGTGAGTCCCCACAGCTGTCGGCGCTATTCCAGCGCTCTGGATACCTCACCGTCGCCTCCAACCTGGACGGCGGTGAGTCCCCACAGCTATCGGCGCTCTTACAGCGCTCGCGATACCTCACCGTCGCCTCCACTTGGACGGCGGTGAGTCTCCACAGCTGTCGGCGCTCTTACAGCGCTCGCTGTACCTCACCGTCGCCTCCAACCTGGACGGCTATGAGTCCCCACAGCTGTCGGCGCTCTTACAGCGCTCGTTGTACCTCACCGTCGCCTCCAACCTGGACGGCGATGAGTCTTCACAGCTGTCGGCGCTCTTACAGCGCTCGCTGTACCTCACCGTCGCCTCCAACCTGGACGGCGATGAGTCCCCACAGCTGTCAGCGCTCTTACAGCGCTCGCTGTACCTCACCGTCGCCTCCAACCTGGACGGCGATGAGTCTTCACAGCTGTCGGCGCTCTTACAGCGCTCGCGGTACCTCACCGTCGCCTCCAACCTGTACGGCGGTGAGTCCCCACAGCTATCGGCGCTATTCCAGCGCTCGCGATACCTCACCGTCGCCTCCAACTTGGACGGCGGTGAGTCTTCACAGCTGTCGGCGCTCTTACAGCGCTCGCGGTACCTCACCGTCGCCTCCAACCTGCACGGCGGTGAGTCCCCACAGCTATCGGCGCTCTTCCAGAGCTCGCGATACCTCACCGTCGCCTCCAACTTGGACGGCGGTGAGTCTTCACAGCTGTCGGCGCTCTTACAGCGCTCGTGGTACCTCACCGTCGCCTCCAACCTGCACGGCGGTGAGTCCCCACAGCTATCGGCGCTTCTGTAGCGCTCGCGGCATCTCACCGTCGCCTCCAACCTGGACGGCGGTGAGTCCCCACAGCTGTCTGCGTTCTTACAGCGAACTCAACTCATCGCCGTCTCCATCCTGAACGGCGGTGAGTCCCTTCCTGCAGTGCATAACTAGTTGGTGCCAACTTAAACCGCCTCTATTGCGCTACTGCCGTTACATTCTCTTTTTCGACAAATGCTGAACGACGATCTCTATCTGATCCTTTAAACTTCAATTCGCATAAAGCTATTCCATCTCAAAGTTAAATAATATACACTTCAATTGTTAGACTTGCTAATCTTTATTAAATATTATATTCAGTCAGTACACTAGCGCCATCTCTTGACAATCTATATCAACTCCGTCTTGAAACCAAATTAATTCAAACCTAAAGGTTATACCAATTTATGCTACTCTAGCGCCACCTCTTGTTAATCTAGATAAGTCTCTTCTTGGAACTAAATTTATTCGAACCCAAAGGTTGTACCAATTTGTGTGACACTAGCGCTACCTTTTGACAATCTATATCAGTTCCGTCTTGAAACCAAATTAATTTGAACCCAAAGGTAATATATCTCTATGTAAGTTTGAATTATGTTTCAAGTTACAAATCCACTAGGTAGCATTAATTCTAAATATAAGGTATGCATTATCTTTACCTCATTTCTATTGATAAATAGAAAGAATCTGAAGGAACTAAATTAAGTTTTTTGTTATGTACAGTTCTGTATATTATTATCATAAATAGTCTCTAGAGTTTACTATTTAATTCTGTAGTACATATCCCATAAAGTTTGTATTATAAAAACATAAAGAAACTGACTTTGTAAGCACTGGTGAATGCAAAGAAAATTTAGCCTATTAGCCGCTTACATCAATATTGGAAATGGTCAAATGTCACTCATATCTTACAAGTATGGTTGGTTCAATGTTTACAAACAATAAACTGAAATTTCTAACCTCACATAAAAAATAACGGGGTATGGTGACTATTAATGAATACCAACTTCATTCTCCTAATCAGTTTTTACTCACTACAGCCACATAATATTACTATACTAGGAGTATCACGTAACATATCTTAGTTACTATAAACCAAAAGTTTTGTACTCACAACATAAGATGTTTATATATATATGTTCCGACAACGAATCATCCACCTTATTAGCTTTCCACAATTATTCCACTTTCAGGTTACTTTTACTATAATATCGGTTATACGCCCAGTCGTCACGTAAAACTGGAATTATAAAAGGAAAGGATTATTATCCTTTACAACTTCACTTATGTATCAATTTTCTTATATTCTCACTACATTGTTATTTCCCTTGACTTACAATCTTTCGATATATAACAATCTGATGTTCTCTTATATTCCACTATGTTTTTAATCTTAATCTTTGTAATGTTTACAACCAAACACCGCTAAAAGAAAGAAAAAACATAATACGCCATGTTTTCCCCGGGCGAAAGCGAAAATCCGCTCGCCCGGCGCCCGATCACGTGTCGGGCGCATGGCCTCTAGACTGTTTTGCCCACAATCGTTTTCCCTCGGTTTAATAAAACCAAAGTTTATTTATTGCCCAAGTCACTATTCCTTTATCATTCGACAGAAATATTTATGAATTCATTTCTAAATATAAAATAACTGTTTTATATAGAAAATTATGTCGAAATAATAAAAATGTAGTTTCTTGATACAAATAGTCAAATCAGATACCTCTAGCTCACGTAAAACACTTTGTTAGACATTCCATCATTTTTACAGATTAAATCATGCTTCTACTTTACCGTTTAATAATATGCAATATTTATATAACTGTGAAAAATCTTATTTATCATAATAACACTTTCTATCTTTTGAAAATGTGAAAATAGCATTTTTATCCATTACAGAACTTCAAGTCATCCATTACGCGCCATCTGTTTTACACTATAGGTACTATTGAGCTTACATCGCTTAGATTTGTTTACCATCTTATTTTAGGTCTTTTATGTTAGTAGAAACTTTACTATAAGTTTGTAAATCGATCAATCTTTCAACTTATGAATTCTGGAAGAACCCTCCAGGCCAAGCCATTAAAATTTCTGTCCTAGGGACTCTAGGACCGCCTCCCGGGGCGCAACAGATCAAAACAACTCAAACTTCCAGCAGCATCTCCACCATTTCGCAACACGTATCCTTTCACCATGTCGTGACGCGCTATTTATTATTAGGCCATAGCGCGATTGCCTTCTCCAATAATATTAACTATATTAGCCTTGCCATTACGATGTCACTATTGTAATGTGATAACATCCTTTATCTGCTTCGCATTATAAATTAGGATAACATACCTGGATTCTCCTTATATAGTTTGCAGCTGTATTGATCTGTATTTGCCCCTGGTTGTGATATGGTAGCTGGATGGCAGTGGCAACGCCAACCAGCTCTGGTATATTGTATTTCACCACCTGGAGTAAGTAAAGTAACATGGCATGAGTATATATAGTTCTCCACAGGGTCACAGGCATCTCTGTTGGATCCCGTGTCCAACCTTGCACGTGGTGATGTCAGCATCTTCATCTTCAGCAGACCTAGTAGGGAAATAATACCTTCTCACAAATACAATTAATAATGTTTACATACGTGTGAATTAAGTTTGGCCTATTCCCCCGGATCCGGGTAAAATCCCCAAGTGAGTTTCTTTGCACGTGTTATGATATTCTTGCTTTATACACCTATAAAACAATTATTATATACACAAACAAATGAATGCCAACTGTGTCCTGTGGAAAACCATTAATACTCAACTTATAAACTGGTCGACGAATAATTCACTTGGAGGACGCTCTCGAGATGCTCGCAAATGAAATACCGCCATTTTCAATCAACTTACTTTCTTTATTTCCTAGCGGAAATAATATGTAGTTCCGGTAATAGAGTTTGGAGTATACACCAGAGACTAGATAGAATGTCTTTAGGCGATTGCATTCTATACATTCGTTCACACTCACTTAAGAACTCGCGCTTGCCGCGACACTTGTTATGCATTTAGTCTACCAGTCTGTCTTTGATCACCACCTGTGGGTTAAAATATACATGATTCCGACCTGAATGGAATCACCTAGTGTTCTGGGTTTACGAGTATTATTACGATTACACTTTAATATACAGGGTGTAAAAAGACAACAATATTTTTTAAATACCTCGTATTCTTTGTAAGGTTACGATAATTTTCTTTTATGGAACCTATCCTACCAAAAAAATTATGAAAAAATACTGACATTTTATTGCAAGCAATGTATTTGTTTGATGCGCACGGTACAAATGTACAAACAAAACTAACATTATAACATTGTGACATGGTATCTTTGAAAAAAATATTTATTAACCGACTTTAGATGGATTTATGGAAAAAAAATGATAATATTAATGTAATTTTGGACCTCAATATCTTGGAAACCCTGGGTTTCCAGGGGTGCTTCTATAGAAAAAAATTAACGTGATGTTACAAAGAATATGAGGTATTAAAAGAACAAAGTTGTCTTTTCACACCCAGTATATACATGGTATTTTTTCGTTGCCACCCTTAACGAAGGATACGTAGCTACTCTATACATCAAATAAAGTAAGTTTATGCCAAATAAAATGCTGAAAAACGATGTAAATTATTTGGATTTTTTTAAAATTACATACCTACTTGATCGGGCGAAATTTATTGTGTCCGTCCAGTGTTTATACTAGTTTTATCATAGACAGATATTAATTAGTTCCAGTGAAAAAATCTTGCTACTAGTTGCTACGCGCGTCAATGTGCATTTATGCAGTCTATTTACTCAACTTTGGACCCTAATAAGACACTTCCCAGGTATGCTTCCATGGAGAAAAATGATCGTGATGATGATGAGATTCCGTAGTTTTCAGGAACATTGACGACCAAAAATCACTGTACATTTCATGTACTTACCTACGGATTTTAATATTCTAAAATTGTCAGAGAGTTGGCGTCAGGTAGATAGCCGGCCGCAAAACGAACAAAGAAACCATATTGCGCCGAGACCATATAAATAATGGGATAGGGGCAGTAAAATGATAACCATGCATACTAATACCATCTAATAATAGGTACCTAAACGAAAAATGGCAGGTCGAGAAATGTTATCGCTTGTTCTCTATAATAAAATACTAACACGATCTTGTTAACAAACTTGCCAATTAAAAGGATTAAAGCTTTTCTCCTGTTTTGCTTCACTAATTACTCAATCGCAGAACTAAATGGACGGTTTGGTTTAGCTAGTATTGCTGTATGTAATATACGTGTAAAATGTTTTGCACAAAGGCCTTTATTCTGTTACTATTGTTACAGGTATAACTTGATGATTTTTTATTGAATTTGATAGGTTCATAATTTGTATCTCATTTGATTATGTTTTTCAGGCTCTGATGTTTGTGTATTCCGAAGAGGATGAGGGTGGTGGGTATGATTAATTTAGTAATAACGTAATTACTTAACTGTGTACATGATCATGTAAAATTTTACTTATTTCATCAATACATTTTCAGATATAAAAGATTCAGCGGAAGAGGAAGTAAGTACTTAAACATAATGGATTTCTCATATTCAGGCTCTTTTATCTTTAGAATTACGCAGAGTTGTATACAGGGTGTAAGTGACATCGCATAAGTAATCATTCAGGGGTAAATTGGATATGTTATTGGATGTTCTAAATAAATTTTAATAATATGAAAAAATAGTGGACACCCACGACTCCGTCCGCGTGGACTACAGAAAAAACAAAATGTCGAAATTATCCGGGATAAAAACATTTTCCCGGGATAAAAAGTAGCCTATATGTTAAGTGGGACCTGTCACAATATATTCCTGAAAACTGCATCGAAATCGGTTCAGCCGTTCCTGAGATTAGCGTGCACAAACGCACAGACAGTCTCTTCCCGTGGGAATTTCGGGAAATCAATTCTTAGTGCTTCCCCGCAGTCTCTAATGAACATACAGGGTGTAACAGAAAGGGTATGTTAAGCAAAAAGCTATGTTAATAGTCCACTATAGAGAACCTATTTCCAATATTTGAGACTCGAAATCACATATTTATTTTTCAAGATTGTATGGACATTCCTGAGTTGTTTAGGAATTCTCAATACTATCTGGAAAAATAAACATGTGATTTCGAGTCTGAAATTTTGTGGGTATGTTCTTTTTAATGGACTATTTACATAGCTTTTCGCTTAACATACCCCTTTTGTTACACCCTGTATATGTCCGATTTTAGCTTCACATGTACAGCAGTTTTTGTAAAAAAAAATGAGCTCCTGTTAGTCCCCTTCCCGTGGGAATTTTGGGAAATCCATTCTTAGGGCTTCCTCGTTGTCCCTAATCCAATTTCAGTTTCATACAAAAAGCGGTGTTCGTAAAAATTTGGAATTCCCGTTTGTCCCCGTGGGAATTTCGGGAAATCCGTTCTTAGCGTGCCCTCGCAGTCCCTAATGAACGTACAGGTCTGATTTCGAATTCATATGTATCGCAGTTGTCGTAAAAAAAATGAATTCCCGTTTGTCCCCTTCCCGTGAGAATTTCGAGAAATCCGTTCCTAGTGCTTCGTCGGGATCCCAAATAAACATATATGCCCAACTTCAGATTCATATGTGTAACCGTTTTCGTAAAAAATAATTAATTCCCGTTGGTCCCCTACTCGTGGGAATTTCGGGAAATCCGTTCTTAGTGCCTCCTCACAGTCCCTAATGAACATATATGCCCAATTTCAGCTTCATATGTATAGCGGTTTTCGTAAAAATTATGAATTCCCGTTTGTCCTCTTCCCGTGGGAATTTCGGGAAATCCGTTTTTAGTCCTCCCTCGCTGTCCTCAATGAACATATAAGCCCGATTTCAGCTTCATATGTATAGCGGTTTTCGTAAAAAATATAGAATTCCCGTTGGTCACCTTCCCGTGGTAATATCGGGAAATTCTTATAGCCTATGTTCATTCAGGTCTAATAAGGATTCTAACGGTGAAAGAATTTTTGAAATCGGTCCAGTAGTTTTTGAGCCTATTCATTACAACCAAACAAAGTTTTCCTCTTTATAATATTATTAAGTGCAGATGTACGAGTAGATTAGTGTAGATAATTACTTTCTACACACAGTTTTATCCAGCTAAAGTATGCAGAATTATACATTGTTTATTATTATTTCAGTGGCATATGGATTTTATGCCGGTAAGTACCTAACTATTATCCTTTTTTGTACATAAGTAACTTGGCATCTATGGATTCATGTCTTAGGTAGCTGATACCACATACGCTTAGACACGAGCTGGCAGGATAAATAGAAATGTATTCCACCACCGTGTTGTATTAATTGGGAGTGTGTCTATTCTGCATTGGGAGTGTGTCTATTCTGCTTACGAGTCCTGGATGTTTCTTTCAAGGTCTTAGGGATTTAGTGTGGGACTGGGTTAAATGTTGTAAAGTATGTATTTATTTACTTACCTAAGTTAGTTTGATGATTTTGTCTAGACCGGTTATCTACCGGACAGCGTGTACCGAGAATTGGCCTGGTACGGAATACTGCAGATTCAGCCATTACCACACAGTTCAAAATACAAAGTTGCGGCGAAGTTGATTTGGATGCACACCCTTGGTCGTCCACATGTCATTCTGGAAAATCCTCCACAGGTATGTCCTCCACGCATTAGTTGTAATGTTTCGTCACAGTTAGATATAATTTAAATAAATATCAGCTAAGCTCATGTTCGGCAATAGTAGAGTCGATACTGTTTTTGACCTTATCCTATAACCATATAGGACTTTTAAAGATTATAATATATGCAAATTACCAAATTTGCGTATATTATAATCTTTAAAAGTTCTTTTTGTTATACAGGCCACTCAAGGTCCAGGCAAAGTAAGTAGACAAATTCTCGCTGAAGAAGCAGCAAAATGGTCACGGGAGCAGCGAGCGGCTCAAGAAGTGCTAATGGAGAACATTAAAACTGGTGGTAACGGACTTACTGTTAGAAGTGTTATCAGTACCCAAAACAAGACCACGTATATAATACAAAACGGTAAGACAAGGTGTTTCTGCTGTACTTCGGCTACCTACTTTTTGTTAGCTACTCCGTCATTTATTTACTTGTGTAAGAAGTAGGTTGAATGGTGGGAGGTTATTTATGTAGGTACATACTATATGCTGTCAGTCATACCTTCTTCATGTGTCAGTCTAATAATTAATACCTAGGTACCAACTGCTTTCTGTAATTACCTAATCAAACAAATAGTTGATAGATTTTTATTTGAGAAAATTAAGTAATTTGTGAGTTACTACCTGACCGGTACCTACGGTATACTCTCCCATATTCGACATTCAACAACGGAGTCAAATTAATGTCAATATTTTAGGTAACTATTACAAATGCCCTGATGGTTCCGAGCCCGATTTGGATGCATATAGAGTGCAAGCAAATATGCACGAAAGAAAATGCACCTATGGCCAAATATCTAGGCCAGTTGCAGTGGATCCTTGTATTGAAGCAGAAATAGCTCCCATTGAATATTCTTACAATGAAGGTTGGATGTTCTGCCTTGGAAATGGGGAAAGAGAAAATAACTATTTTCATAACGGAACTTTAGATTGTGGTAATAAAACAAAAGTAGGTATCAATTACCTGGGAAGGAAATTCATCCCTTTTTTTGGAGTGTTTTTAGTACTAAAACTATACCTCTCTCTCTTACTCGTAATAATTTTGATTTTAGGTACCGGTAGAAACATTTCTATTGGAATGTGCGATAGATAACAACATTGTCATCACATTTGATTATTTTGGCGATGAGCCACGTAAGGATTTAATGCATAATGCTACTCTCTGTACGACATGGGACCCTTGTCGTCTGTCATATTTGTATCGACTTGAGGTAAGATAATAAGAGTAGGTAATCAAAATACAAAAAATGAAAATCTAATAGTATTTCCATTGCATTCAAAGCACTGAATTGTGACTTTTTACCATAGCCACCACCATCAGATATGGCCCCGACCTTCCCCACTACGACTATCAATCCATGTGAGACTACGGTGTGTCCGGAATGTTTGGAGGGTGGTACAGAAGACCCTGGAGTGCCAGTCGAGCGTGAGTATTGTTTTTACGAACGATGATACTTATCAGTACCTACTTAGTTATAGTTATGGATACAAAGTTAAATTCTCCTAAATTTGTATTACATATAAAAGAATTTGAATGATTAAGATGCTCACTTTTCGGCCACATATTATTTACTTTGGTAGGTATCAACCAAGATTATTATAATGAACACAAACATTCAGGACAATAACTGGTAAGGCGGCATCATGCTTTACCATAATTATATCATTTCATTATGACGCCTATGGTGAACGGTAATGGAAACCTCATTGGTAAATCTGTCTGTGTCTGTGACCACTTACACCCTGTATAAATAAATATAATGAACTGGATTCATTATAATTTTATGTTGTGGCTAAATTAAATCGTTTTATTTTATATTTTTTCTAGTATTCGACGAAGAACCACAGTAACAAAGCTGCAATCAAGATGGCATAAAATGTTTATTAAAGGATTATTGACTGAAAATATTTGTTTTTCATTTTTATTTTATTCTGCTCTAGTAGTCTGGTGCTCAGGTCTGGTGCCTATTATAAATCAAATCTTTATACCTATTTAATTCCGATATAATTCACTATGGGTGCGCCCACCACCGGACCAGTGGAGGGTGTAGGGCCCGGTGGTGGGCGCACCCATAGTGAATGTATGAATTTCCGAATTGTAACGCCTAATACAATTTCATCCGATATAATTGCTGATAATAGCTCATTATAGAGAGCCAGAGTAATAAAGTAATATTAGATGAGATTAGAGCCCATTCACAAAGAGACGAGTCTTTTCTCTTCAAGACACCTTCAAGAAGTCATAATGTCTATTTACCCGACTGCGCGACGCAAAGGAGTGGTAATTTGGGTAATTTACATGATTACATGAACATTCCTGTGTATGTTTATTTTTATGGTGTTTCCATCCATCATCATCGTTTCTTTCAATATATCTTTGAGAAATAACGCATGGGCGCGCCCAGACGTACTCAAGTGGTTTAAAACGAATGTCACCATATTTTCCTTTGCTTTTCTTTCGGCATAAATGAAGTAAAAAAGTGATGTCAATGTCAGATTACCACAACATAAACACAAATAACCTATAAAATTATAATATACATATCTATGTATGTATTTCGGATTTTAAATTATTATTTTAAAATTAATCCTTAATTAATAGAAGAAAATTTTGCGATAATGGTGCAGTCTAATGTTTTCAAAGAAATTATTCAAGCCAGTACACAATATGATCTTATAAATTTACCTGTAAGCAAAGAAGTTTCTTTAAAAATTTCCTATGATGATGTGGTAAGTTTACCTGATTATTTTGTACCGTGCGAACTCCTTTATATACTAATTTTCATTAGCTAAAGCTCTACAATGTTTTCAGAAGAGTAACTCACCCGTAATTGATAGGATACCACAACTACTTCCATTTGCAGATAGTGAGGTTACTCACGCTGATATTGCTGGTTGTAGACGACTTTCTGCTATTCATGAAGACTGTAAAGCTATTTATGAGGTCACATTAAATATTACGGTAAGAATATATGACAATAATACTTATAATATGTATTTCATATTTATTTTCCTTAATATTATATTTCCAGGGTAGCAAATTGGGATTTAAACCTGGTGATACCATTGGTATACTTCCAGAAAACACTGATACAGATGTTGACTCTATCCTAAGTCATTTAGGTTTGTTGGCACATGCTGATACTCCATATACATTGTCAGTGGATAATAAGCAGAAAAAGATAAAGACTCCAAGTCACATACCCTTAAATTCTACTCTAAGGCATACCTTGAAATATTTCATTGAAATTAGAAGTTTGCCTAAAAAGGTAAGTTAAGCTAAATTGATTCAGGATCAACACACTGTTAACATGCAACGCGATAACACACTGAAAATATATGGAGTGGGGATCACATGTTATCATGTGGAGTGTTACAGTGTGTCATGGACCATATAAAATATATATGATTGATAGTAATATGTACTGACACCGATGTCATCACATAGGGTGCTACTTGACCCTCAATGTTACTGACTGATTGATATCAATTTTGTGTAATTATATGACTCCTTATTTGCAGCTTTTCTTGTTGGCATTATCAAAATATACAACAAAAGTGGATGAGAGAAAAGTGTTGGAATTCTTATGCAGTAAAGAAGGATCAGCTGCATACTCAACATATGTATTAAATGAAAATTTATGCATTTTAGATTTCTTTTCATATTTTAAATCATGCAGACCACCTATAGAAGTTCTTTTCAGTCATCTTCCTGGTTTACTACCCAGACCATATTCTATTGTAAATAGTTGTCTGAAAGACAAAAACATGTTGAAAATATGTTTTTCAGTCATGTATTTAAGTGATAACAGAAAAGGTTTGACTACAAGTTGGTTAGAAGAAATCTTATTGAGAGATAATATAGTTGATGCACTAAAATCCCTGAACTTCAATAACCACATTACTGAGAGAAATATTACTAAAATACCATTTTATAAAAGGAAAAATTTGACAGGGTTTCATCTACCAGTGGACCTGGAAAAGCCACTAATTCTTATAGGATGTGGCACAGGACTTGCTCCTTTTATTGGTTTTTTGGAAGAAATAGAATGTCTGAAGCTTAAACTGGATCAAAAAAATGAAACATCACTATTAGGAGATACCTGGCTCTTCTTTGGTTGTAGAAATCCAAAATTAGATTTTATATATGAAAAAGAGTTAGCTAGATTTATGGAGGATGGAGTTCTTAATAATTTAACTACAACATTTTCAAGAGTAAATAATGAAATTAAATATGTACAAGTAAGTAACAAAATTATACAATAGTGTACTAAAGAGTCCCGGATATCAGATACTGATACACACATTATAGAGGCATATTGGTTGTCATGATTTTGCTGAGATTTTATTTGTTCTCTTCATTTTAATCTAAATAATGCGTTGCCACCATGTCAATGGGTTGTATTTGCTTTTACTTACTAAATAATGTTTAGTGGTTCTTCTGCTTATCCCAAATATATATCTACATACTCATGTATGTTTTATGTTGTAGGATGCATTACTGGAGAATGGCAAAGAAGTAATGAACTACATAAACAGTGGTGCCAGGATATACATTTGTGGTGATGCAACAACCATTGTTACCAAGATCAAGAATGCCTTTGTAAATATTCTGATGAAATATGATGATAGAACAAAAGATGAAGCTGAACAGATTTTATTAGAATTTCAGAAAGAAAAAAGATACTGTTTGGATGTTTGGAACTAAATCAGTAAAAAATATAACATGTGTTTTTTATAGTTTTTTTTACTCCTCCTCAGATCAAGAAATTAATTTCTTGATCTCAAAGGTTAAATTAAATTATGGCTAAATAAGGCAACCATTAAAATTTTACAAAAATAATTTATTAGGCAATCTAATAAATGTTCCAAAATTCTACAGGGTGTGTAAAGTGAACTACTGAATAACAGCAATTTATTGTCAGCACCTTGACACACTTCGTTGTGTAGTTATCATTTTCGAAAAGCTTACATACAAAATGAATTCATAAAATACACTTAAAACTATTCCAAGCAGGCACTCACGGTGGTCAACTATATATGCCACATTTTCCTCATTGCCATTAAAGCATAAGTTAATTATGTGAATACCCTAATCTTGTTTTATTTTAACAATATGGCTACTGAAAATTAATACTAAATTAAATACCTACATAATAAATGTATTATACTTTTATGGTAATATTGTACTTACAGTATTTTTGAAATAAAAATAAGATTTTCTAAACCTTATGTATTGCACTATTTTCAAAATTTTGATTTTTATTTGGTACTTAATGTTATTGACAACTAGTGGACGCCCGCGACTCCGTCCGCGTGGACTACAGAAAATGTCGAAATTATCCGGGATAAAAACATTTTCCCAGGATAAAAAGTAGCCTATATGTTATGTGGGACCTGTCACAATATATTCCTGAAAACTGCATCGAAATCGGTTTAGCCGTTTCTGAGATTGGCGTGCACAAACGCACAGACAAACAGACAATAATTAAAAAAATAATTGTTTTGGTTACTATTGTGCTGATAAAGGTCTTCTACAATATTTTTTCTTATACATATATCTTCCATGGCTATACATTACATTTTTATTATATGTAAAGAAGTCTTTGATACTTCTTATATGTGTTAATTAATTTATTCAATCAAATAAACACATAATTCGTAATTACTTAACAGTTGACATTTGCAAGTTGCAAATTTATTTTTATAGGAAATGCAATAAATCTTGAATCAATTAATGCTAGTAGTGCTGGTGGAACTTTGAATACCTAAACTAGATATCAGGCTTAGGTCTAACTAAATCTTATCACTTATAAAGCATTTTCAAATTTGTGAATTTGGCCTCCTAAATATTTTTTAGCAAGAAAGTTCATTGTCAAATTATTTCGCTTATTTTATGTAAGTTTCATAGAAATATGACCTAGTATAAAATATAAATGAAAAACCTTTTAGCAAAGTCATTAAAAGTACAACAAAGCAATATAAATGGCAGTGCATTTATAGGTCTTAACACAATATATGCTTAGAAATCAATACTACATCAATGTAATACAGTCTTATTTGTACATATGCTATACTTATACATATAAAAAGGAATTGCTCATATAGACTTCAATGGTTTTGGAACCAAAGGTCAATCTTGGAAGAAGTTTATTGGACCATGAAAGAAGGCATTGTGTTATGCCATGATTGCTTGTGTGTGATGAATTTGATAAGGGCACATTAGTACCAACATGAAACAATGTTTTCAATAGATAGAGGAATGTCAAGCTTGGGCCTCAAGAAACTATAGTATAAATAAAGTTTTGTGTTAACATAATAAAATGAAAAACTAGTCTACAATGATTTTATATACATTTTTGGTAAATCATAAAGATACAAAATTAAACAGGACTTTCTAATAAGAAAAAAAGGTCTATGGAATTATTTCTTTAAAAATGTTTTAACCTAAAATTACTTTCAGGGAAAATAAATGCAATTTGGACAGACTTTTTTAAGTAACACATTAACTATCATAGCAAATTTGCTGGAATCCAATATTAAAATTGTACAGTTGTGATGTATCTCTGCTCTATCAGTAACTGATAGCGATAGCACATATCTATAACACACAGATAAGACAAAAGTCTTTACTAACTACCTCGGGTAATACATAACTATTCTGATTTTAATCTAATATATACAATGATAGAAAGAAAAAGAGGTAGATAGAGTTCTCAGAAGTGGCACTCATTAGATAACTTGTAGAATTTCACACACTTTGTTCTTAAATTATAGAAATATGGTTTTCTTTATTATGGCTACATGAAATTAAACACACATACAGCAGGCATGAGTATTATCAGGGCTGAGGCAGCAGTAATTCAAATTATGGCCTCTTAATTATTACCAGACAACTGGACATGTCTATCTACCTATTTTAGCATCATTGTGTAAGACATCATGTATAAAACAGGCACAGCATACTAAAAGCATTCCAAAAAGTCATATAAAAGTTGTATAAAGTCAAAATCTTATAGAAATGGAAAATTTACCAGTCTCCTAGTTGTAGCTTTTCTGTAATATTTTTTGTGCAGCTTTTATAAGAGGGGTTAAAGTCTTCAACTCCATAGCACAGTCCAGGAAGGGGTGTTGCAGAAGCTCTTCAGCGGTGGCCCTTTGGTCAACATCTACCTGGAGACACTTGTCCAAAAAGTTTTGGAATTCTGGTGATAATTTTGACCACCCTGGAATTTTTGGTCTGCCCACAGCAGCTATCAGATATAGGGCTCTCAAAGGAGTCTCTTTCATGTATGGAGGCTCTCCTTCAATCATTTCAATAGCCATGATGCCTAATGACCAGACATCCACCTTTTTTCCATATTGCTTTCTTGTGACCACTTCAGGGGCCATCCAGTAAGGAGTGCCCACCATTGTCTGTCTTTTCTCATCACCAACAATATTGGCACAGAAACCAAAGTCTGTCACTTTGACTGATCCATCCATTCCAAGTAGAACATTATCAGACTTAATGTCCCTGTGTATGGTGCCTTTTGAATGTAGGAAAGCAATGGCTTGGAGTGTCTCACGGCATACTGCAGCTATTTGGCCCTCCTTCATGACTACTTCTGTTACAACATCTGTCAATGACCCTCCATTGAGTAGCTCCATTGCAACCCAAAGGTGATCATCAGCAAGAAATGCATCCAAAAAATTCACAAGATTTTTATGATTAAACCCTTTCAATACATTAATTTCATTGAGTATAAGATCCTTTTTAGACTGTTTGGTTAAGTCAATGTCTTTGATAGCCACTCTTGAGTTGTCTTTGCTGTCGATTGCAATAAAAACCACACCTAAAAAATTATATGTATTAGAACAACATATAAAGAATGTTTGTTTATTCTTTATTAATTTTAACATTGCAATTTCATAATGTGTGATAACCAGTGGTCGGAGTAGGTATATTGAATTAAGGTCATTGACATCAAACGTATATGTTAATATGGATACGCCTCCGAGTTTCCGGATTATTATGATAAAAATAAAATAAAAATACCGAAACTTCGAAATTATTACATGAAACTAGTTAAAAATGTATCAATACTGTCAACGCTATGCTGCTAGTTTTTGGAAACTCCAGTACATTCCGGAAAAAATGCATGTCCATGTTATGATATCATGACGCAAGTATGTAAAATCAATATACCTACTCAGACCACTGGTCATAACATTCAGATAAAAGTCAAAGACTTGAATAGTATGGAGAGAAGACTTTGGTTTGGTATATTTCCAGCTGAACTATAATATCTATAGAATAATATGTGTGACTTACCTGAAGCCCCAGCACCAACTTGCTTGATTTTGTCAAATCTGATATGAGGATTATCAGGGTTACAGATTTTCCTTAGCTCCTCAAATACTTCTTCATCAGAAAGAGCAGATTTATTAAGTTCCTTTTTCCTCAACATGGGACTCTCTGATGGTTCATTTCCAATGAGTGTCAAGTCATCCACCCCTGCCGTTATATCTACAGATGGGTCTTTTTTCTTAAGGTTTAACTTAGTAGGTGCAGCGGGCATGGTTTGTCGCTGCGCTATATCTGCATATGTTCCAGGTGGTTTGTGTTCCTCTTCAATGCTAGGTTCAAGAGAGACATCAGAGTCTTGACTTTGGTGAGCAGCTTTTTTAGAGAGTATTTCAATTTCTAAGTCCTCTTCAGTTATTGCTTGTTCTGTGACAAATGGCTTGTATGGTTCATCTTGAGTTTTCTCTTCTTTTTTGATGGAGTAGAAGTAAAAGTTGACGGCTTGTCTGGCCGCATCTGGGTTTTCATTTTGCTCCGCTTTAGTGATCTGTGCGTTCAGGAAACGTAACCAAGAAGATGGCAATCCTTCTAGCATGCCCGTTTCGGCATTTTTACTCACGTGTATGTGTTGTATGACATTAGTGGGCATGCCAATGTCTGTTGCTCGATCGCGATCATCTTTGTGGTACTTATTTTTCGAAAAGATCTTCCCAAATATACCCCGCCCGCTCATTGTGATGAGTTTTCCTTCCTTTGTAAATTATTGGCCATAACACTTTTGATTGAAGAAATCTACATAATATCGCGCATTCACAAGCCTAATATTTTGAAAGAAAGCCAATTGTCATCAAAATAGGAGTGGCTAAATATCGGACGGAGATAGGCAGGGACGGCAAAAACTATTTTTTTATCATCGTGCAACGCAACTCGAACGAAATGTCAATTTTACAAAAGTAGGTACCGTATGTGTCATACATGCAACTGAAATTAAAATATGTGATCAACCAAATGTTCACTATAATAGTTCCGAAAGAGATAGATATTACATATTTTATGTAAGCGAATAGAGACAGAGATAGTAATTTCAACTTATCATACGAGCAGACAATTTAGATTAGTAAGTAGATTCTGTTGCTGTTGCCGTCATAACAAAAAAAAAATACGTTCCCATATACGCAGACCACACTATAAATAACAACCCAAAGACCATGTTGCATAGCGCCTTCAGTTTAGTTAAGACATCTCTGAATAATCTCATTATGAATTGGATGTAAAAAATCATCTAACCCCATCATATAAGTACTGCTTATGTGGGTATTGTCTATTTTTCTATGGAATCACTTTTTTTAATAAACATTTTAAACTTTTACCCGACTGCGCCAAAAGGAAGGTTGGTTATATTGTTATGTTCTTTGAGTGTATGGATATCTCTTTGGCACGCGGGATTCCCAAACTTTTTTTCTCGTAGACCCTTTTCAAAAGTTAACTGGTTTTCGTGGACCCTCTACAAGCCTACACCACATACAAATTAATTGTGAAGCACCATTTTTTCACACCAATGTAGACCCCCATCGAGTCTCCTGTGGACCCCTGGGGGTCTACCTGGACCACTTTGGGAACTACTGCTCTAGAGCCTAAACGGTTTGACGCATTATGAGCTTGAAATGTATCATCTGATTCGTCTTAGTCAAGAAAGTGCCACTACCTACAACCTACCTTTTAAATAATAGGTAAGTACATACTTATTTTATGGTATATACCTACCTAAGTATCTACATCAGAATTTTTATGCAGTTATCGGGGTTTTTTCCAAGTGTAATTAAAAAATGTTAATATCCAGTGGCGGCGGTGCTAGCAGATTTCAAAAAAATTTACATCGTTTCCCAGCATTTTTTTTGGCATAAACTTACTTTATTTGATGTATAGAATACTTTGTTAAGGGTGGTACGAAAAAACACCATGTATAATAAAAATGTAAAGAATCGCTGTCAGTACATGGAAGATGTATGAGAAAAAATATTATAGATCTTATATATTATAGATATTATATATTATAGATATTATATATAAATATTATAGATCAACGCAATAGTAACCAAGACAGATTTTTGGAATTTTCGTCTGGTTGTCTGTGCGTTTGTGCACGCTAATCTCCGAAACGGCTGAACCAATTTCGATGCAGTTTTCAGGAATATATTGTGACAGGTCCTACTTAATATATGGGCTACTTTTTATTCCGGGAAAATGTTTTTATCTCGGATAATTTCGACATTTTGTTTTTTCTGTAGTCCACGCGGACGGAGTCGCGGGCGTCGACTAATAATCAATAATCTCGGTAATTTACTTAGATCACTTTCTTAACTTCGTTGGTATAGGGTAGGTATTTTAAAGCCATGTCTTCTGACCAAGCCAGGGTTCAGCTTAATCTCATTTCCCAGGTGTACCTACCTACTACGAAACTAGGTACCTATTGTAATTAGCATATAAAAATTTCGCATAAGAAAACAAAGATACTGAGGTTGAAATTCAATTTCGTCGAGTGATTTATGCATGAATTCTCGATTTAGACATTGATATAGACCAATCAAGTAAGCTACCTCATCTGTTTAGTATCAGCTTTGTGATTATTGACAACTCACGATCTACAGGAGAATTGATTCGTTTCTATAGTACCTACGACCTAAGTACTATGCAGTGGAGGGGCAGTCAGAGTGTGATTCTGTAACGCTTTTTACAAGCTTTTATTTAACTTGCAATGTATGTTTGTTCGGGTGAAAACTAAGAAAGTAAATACGAGTACTTAAATGTCGCGACAAGCTTTTATAACATATAAATTGTATCAAATGTGTTAAATTTGAAATGACGTTATAAATTAACAGTAAAAGTTTTAGTGTAAAAGTTTATTTTTTCTTTTTAGCGCATTTAAATAAAAGCTTGTTTTTAAAAAGGTTTTTTTACCTAAATTTTTTATAATTCGAATCTGTGAGTTACTTATCTAATGGATTTTCTATGATGTGGAACTGTGGGGTGGAGTTCAGACCAACATGTGAATTAGATTTTCTATGTGAGTAAGAAGGTGACCGTAGTAATTGTGTATTAGATTTAGGGCTGATTTTTCCAACGGTCAGAAAGCTTATCTGAAGGATAAACCAGCACGCGTATGACGAATTTGGTGAGAGCGATGTGTCTCACTTTTAAACGTCAAATTCACAGAGCTATTAATAACTAAATAAACTAAGTGTAGGTATGTACTTTGCATGTAAAAATAGATTTAAGGAATTAGAATAGACAATCATTCTCGAGCCAGGACTGAATGACTTAGGCCTGATAAAAGTGGTCTGCAATCCCTTTTTACACACCAAGTAGAAACACTTGCCTTGTCTAGTTATCACTTAGCTCTGTGGATTTGACATCTCGCTTACACCAAATTCATCATAGGCGTGCTGATGCTGTCTTTTTAAAATCCTGATCAACATAGAGACAACATCAACGTTATCCTTCAGATAGGCTATCTGACGATCCGACGCAAAGGAGTGGTAGTAAAGTGTTTTTAAGAGGTATGTAGCGTCTTTGACATAAGAGTATTTTTTTAATGTTTGTGTATGATTAAATATGGATTAAAGTTTGAATTAATGATGACTATACTATAACATGGGGTTTCCTTTAATGAGAGATTAAAACTAATCAATCACTAATCAATAAGATAGGAGTTTTTTTAGTAAGCTAACAAAATAATAATGAATTTATACACAGGTGAGATCGAATGCGAAGCGAGATGCGAATGCGAGGTTAAAAGTTATAGAATAGACAGACTGAAATGTAAGCTACGCAAAACATCTCGTAAACTTTTACGAAAGCTCAGTGGTAGTTGAAGTGGCATTAGAAAATTTGGAGCTTAAAGTGAGGGACATAAAGTTTGATATGCAGTACAAAAGTGTTTCCGCTGTGTTTGGTAATGTTTGTTTAGAATTTCTTTTTCCGATACAAGGAGCTTAATGTTAACAGTGCTAGTGATGTATTTATCGAACAAGGATTTTATCGAGTACCTACCGGTATCTACATAATAATAATACAACTGAACTGAATAATCGATGGCAACAATGAATAACGTAAAGCCATTTGCGACATCCTTTTCCAGTTCACTACACTGAAAAAAGAAAAGAAGGAAGTCTAAAACTACCAATTTTTTTACCGTGATGCGGAGCTTTACTCGTATATCAGCTGTATGTCGTAAGAGTCGACTAAGGAACTCGGGAATTCTCTCAGGCAATAATCTCTTGAGAACATTTAGGTACATCTATTTCCTCTATGCTAAACGTGGCTATGGGATCTCTTTGTGGTCCTGTAGTTCTGGCTAGTCCATTTCGAGAACACAGCCGTATGTATACAGGGTGTTTGTGACAGCCAGACAAATATTGATACCATGATTTCGGAGCATGATTCTGAGGAGGAAAACACAAAATTTTCTTCATATTTTCATTTTAAAAAATTGTTTAGTTCGTTTAATTAGGCCTTAGATAATGACTTAAAAATTAATTTTTAACAAAAAGATATTTTTCAAAAAAAAAGTTGCCCTCAAAAAAGTTCAAATAACTGATCAACCCTAACGGAGAGTCATAAGTGATCCAAAAAATAGCAACGTGTCCTACAATTACCAATAAGCCCATTTAATTAGTCACAGGATCGTCCCGAATCCAAAATACATTTCCTGTGAGTAATACTCGTAACATTGGGAATCACCGATCAGGCTAGTAGTCAATAGCATGGAGCAAGATTCTTCGATTGTCCTGAACTTAACGACATTCTGTTTGCTAGATTGAGTGGAAAACTTTACATGAATAAACAAGCATGTTACAAAAAGTTTAATCTCTAGGTATCTTATTATAGAGTACCTTATAAGGTACTATAGTAACTATAGTAACTTAATCATGCTTAATAATGTAGGTATTAGGTAAGTACCTACCTATGTAGACAAACATCCATCAATGATTTGATTTCATCTAGTTACAATTCCATTCTTGTCCCAGAGTGACCGAGATTTTATTACCTACCTATAGTATCCCAGTTCAGTAAAACTAGAAATCTAATGTGATTTATTTGTCTTGTCCCCGTGTCGCTACGGTGAGAACTACCATAGTTATCTATTTATTTGCATCCACATTTAATAAATAATACAGATTATACCGGAGCGTGTATAAAACTCTCCGATTTATCGATAACTCTGACATCGGACGGGTCTTGCCACCCCTTGCTCTATCTTTTTGAAAGCTGCGCAGGCGCAAGTTTGTCCGAGGCGTGAACTGTCCGTATGGTAAACAATTCTTTCTCAGCCGCAGCGCTCCGCGTTATTTTTAGGTCAATAGCTTTTGAATTCGCTCATCGGTTTAGTTGTATGTACCTATTGAAAATAGAATGTGTTATGCAGAGTTGCGCTGTATGCTAACATTTTGGTACCTACTCAAAGAAATTTTGGTGCCTTTTTGGCCCCACTTGCACCAGTTTCTAGACGTCGTCGTTAGATTAATTTTAACTATCACAAGTCCACGGACAATGTGAAACGCATTTAGTACTAGACTCTGTTTCATAGAATAACAACTCCTATGCCTAGATATCGAGACTAACATTTTTTGTATGCAATGACACAGAAAATGTGAACGCACCCTGAGTTTACCTGCTATAAAATGTGGAAGTAGTTTTAATTTAATTCGGTAAATAAAATTAACTATGACCCATTTATAACGTAATGTGACACACCACTCCGGTACTATTTGTCTGTCTGTCTGCAATCTCTAGTTACACACACATATAGCTATTGAATTTATCAAAACCCGATCGTCGTTGCTAAAATCGTTTATTCACTATGGGTGCGCCCACCACCGGGCCCTACACCCTCCACTGACCCTCGGATCTGATAACTCATAACTGCGAAAACAGGCACTTGCACTAACTACAATCGCCACGAGAAACCAGACCCGAGCACCTAGCATGCAAGACAATACATTGCACTATTCCGAAATAAAAAACTAGATAAATAATCTACATATTCATATTCATATTCTCGTGGCGATTGTAGTTAGTGCAAGTGCCTGTTTTCGCAGTTATGAGTTATCAGATCCGAGGGTCAGTGGAGGGTGTAGGGCCCGGTGGTGGGCGCACCCATAGTGAATGTTTGAACTTCCGAATTGTAACGCCTAATACAATTTCATTTATAAAATCGTTTATATTAGGTATGCCTAGACAACGCCCTGAGTAATCAATCATTTTCAAACATAGACTAACTACATTGTACTACGTTTTAACAAGTCAAAAAGCTGAATAAATAGTGGCTTAGTTCAGTATAGCATGACACGAGTCCATATCGTCATACATTGCTAGGGCGGCTCACCGCCCACTGAAAATCAGTCTCGACGTCTACTCCGCGCGGTCCGCCTGTCGTTGTCCCGTACTCGAATCCAAACAAACATTAACCCTATTAACAGTGCTTACCAAAATTAGCAAAACGTAATTTGCATGACCCGGTAATAAGTGCTTTGTTTTTTTTTTTTAATTATACGAGGGCAACGACAACTCTTACGAACGGTTCGAGGAGAAGTAATTGTGTGTTTCGAATTAAGTGGTGACAAATTGCTTGTGAGCTTGCAGGATTCTTTCTTTTATGAGGTAGGTACGTTTTATTTGTCTTTTATTAGTAGCAGTGGTTTGTTAGGTGACTTTTGAACTACATGCAATCATGTGAGTCAAATCCCTATTTCTTACCTAAGTACTTACTTTAAATTTTAATCAAGTTTTGGGCATATGAAGTTTTTTAAATATTTTGCATTAAAAAGCGGAATGCATTTATGTAGTTATAAAATAACAAATATCGTAGATACAAGTTATACAATATAACTCTTGTTACACGGAATTGCAATGGGATGCAGTTTGAAACTTCTAATGGTAATCCCACATTTGGCAACATAGTATTTGTGAATGTCTAAACTATAGCTACGTTTGTTTTATATTGTATACGGCGAGCTTTAACAATAACACTACTGTGTGTATCAATTAAATATCTAGTAAAAAAAAAATCGTCGGTCAATAGTTGATTAGTGATCGAGAAACCGTAAACTCATCTCTAGGTATCTCTGGATATAAAGCAATAGTCGTTCAAGTGAAGAAGATCTAATAGTTTTTGTTGGCGACTGCTTGGTCGTGTTCCTTTTTATATGAGAAACCTCAACAGTTTTCGTGATAAAGTAGACCCCGACAGATTGATGGACATACCAAACTTCTTGCTTTGTACATATTGGGTAAAAGTATTATCATATAAAAGTATTTGGCAGATTTGCCTAGTATTGTTGTTATAAGTAAAAGTTCGACTTGGACTGTTATTCCTGTTGCGTGACTTTCCTAATAGAACGATCCCTTGGGGTTAAAAGTCCCCTTCGAAATACTTATTATTTGCCAGCCAGTTTTTGATATTGATTGCTTTTCTTTACGCATATTTAGCTATACCTAATGTTCGGTCTGTTTCGATTTTAGTTACACTAAGCATAAACAAAGAGATAGGCACACGGTGAAAAAGTTATCACCAGAGGCCAGCAGACTATCCTTTGATTTCTCATAAAATAGCTGTAACTATTAGCTCGGTATGGTCTAAAATTGTCTAAACAAAATGAATGAAACAGTGTGAAGTTCGATATACCTACAACAGCACCTAGCATAAGCGGACTTATCCATATAATTAATCATCGATCAGAGTTAGGTTGTATAATATAAATTGCATAGTCCTGCCAGTCTTTGATCCTGCCTACCTATATTGCCCGATATATATTATAATATTATTTGGCAATATTTACGTAGTAACTACCTAGCAGTATTTACGTACTAATTTGTAAAAGCGAATGGTCACAGTCTGTCTTTGTATGTATACGTGGGTTGAGATTGACAGTTAGTTTTTTACCACTCCAAACCTATGCTCCAAATACATGTCTGCGCAGATGATTATGAATGGAAAGAAGTAATTTACATAAAGTAAGAGGAATTTTGCCAGATTTTAGGTATGACCTAAGCTTAGTAGATACTTCTGTTTTTAAAAAAAGTAGATATCTAAGAAAGAAAAAGCAATTTTCAATTGATCTGCATTTAGATTAATAAGCCTTTTTCACACACGTAGTCTCCAAATTGGACGATGTACGTCTCTTCCTACCTGCTTTACTCAATCTAAGATCATCCTAGAAGATCAGCATCTTCTATGACTGCTGCAAGGTTCGGAGAGTTCGGACACTGGAGATCGAAGATTCTGAACCCAGCTTTCGGTCCAGCTCACCAGTCTACCGTTATCTCATTGGAGATATCTGAACGATGTAGGTACCTGTAACCGCGTTCCCTTGCACGTCAGCTTGTTTGAACAAATCACAACAACAATCAATGTCCCTTCGCACCTTTAACCTTTTACGGTTTCTAGTGAGAGTCATATTGCTGTACTTATACAGTATAAGTATCTGGCAATTATTTCGTGGCCGGATACGCCTGTCGGATGCCAACCCTCCCTGGAAAAGAAAAAAGCAACTCATCCTTTCATTCATATGCAACCATCATTTCGGCCTTCCTGCAGTCAAGAGCATGTGAGACGTTACAAGTTTACAGTTTCCATTACGAATCTACCAATTCAAATAGATGTTGGCACTGAGCCATAAATATTAGCAGAATCGTATCCTTGAAGGCCAGCCTGGCGCGTCGTATTTCTGATTTGACTCGACGATACGTAAATCGAAAGGAAACTGTTTATGGATTGACGTAATATACCTAGTAGCTGTACGCCGTGACTCCGTCTGTGTGGACGTGGACGAAATATAGAAAAATTAACCTAGTCCTTGATATGTTTTTTTTTGTCTGGAAAAAAATTGTAGTCATGATATTCCTCTTGCATGGCCCACTAGTTTATCATTCATCTGAGGCCCACTACCATAACATATTGTTGTTGAATTGAAAAGTTTGATAGATGTGTTATATTATGAGTGAATCGACCCGCGCCAAATGTCTCTTTAAACTAAGTGATCGGAATCACATCCAAATTCATAAGTTAAAGTTTCGTAGCTTTTGTATTGTGAATACCAAGCATACTGCTTGCTACGAAGCACGTGTAGGAGAACCCCAGAAAATTGAAAAGTAATACTATGTTTACTTTACTGTTACCATGGCAACGTAAAGGGTCATTGACTTCAATTGATGTAGAAAGAAGTATATCGAACCATTTGAACTAGTGCACGAGGTCTATTAAAATCAGATTACAATCTAATAACATTGTAGCATACCTAAATATCAGCATTGTGTAGAACGGATTTACTGGTCCACTATGCGTTTTTGTATGCAAAATTTCGAATAATAGCGGCCGCCCACGACTTCGTCCGCATGAGGGTCCTATATTTTGATCAAGTTTTAGAGAAACCACTAACTTTATCCTTCAGATACCAGTCATATGAAAAATTCTGCCGTTAAAACGATAAATATTGAGGAATATGACGCGCGACCCTAGCAAGCATTTGCGGAGAAGCATGAAGTCATAATTACATGCTTTATTTCAAGTTCTATTTATGACATTTTCGGTTTTCAAAGAGCCTCGTGTCAACGTGCGTATTAATAATCTCTGCCTCTAAAACAAATTACGATCAATATTGTTGGTAATGTCGACGTTTACTTAACTTCTCTCATTCAACTTGCTAGAGACACAAGTTTGGAAATTTCATTATATTTCACATAAGTGGTTGGGATCATTCTATTTATATGAGCTGATATAATTAGGTCTGTGTTCATAATGTAGGTATGACACATTTTGTAATTTAATGAGCCATGTGAACAGTGTCTGTTATTTTCTGGCCACAGAGTTAGATATTTTAGTACACAAAACATTACGTGAACATTGAACTTAAGCCGGCATTCTTGGAGCTACGTGTTATGTGTTACGGTTATTACAGCTCACGACGTCGTCGCTGTCGTTTTTAGGGTTTCTGATATATTTTAAAGTTATATATATTTCAGTTGTATTTTTGGAATACCCATAAGTGGTATAGAGACTGCACTGTACCTCTCACCATCCAGACGTGACGGATGTACTGAGATAATCGAAACTACTTATACTTAGATGCATCTCGCTTCTACAATACAAATAATCTTGCTTTAAGAGTTTGTCCCATAGCGACTGAACCGATCTGGTCTTTACCATCTTTTCTTTAGACGGATTGGTTCCTATTTCAAATGGATATTACAACTGTGATAGATAAACTGTTTATTAAAAAATGTTTTCTTGAAGGTTGATGAAATATTTTTCAATAAAACTAATGGCAACAGGAACCATTGAAATATTAAGGCTGAAAGATCATACAGCTACCTAAACGCAGATTGTAAACAAAATGCAACTGTTCAGTCGAATCTGGAAAGTATCCAAATTTTGAAATTTGATTCGAAACATCAAGGAATAATGATGAGGTCATGGCCTAGCTAGTGGAATGAGAAATTCTTAAGTATAATATTAGATGCATCTGTAATATCTGACTCAGTCAGAACATCTGAAAAATAAATTGCTTGAGTTGTTGTTATATTTTGCAAAGACATTATAAAAGGACACAAGGCGCCATAATTATAAAGGCTTCGATGACAATGTAGACTTCAAATCGATAATATAAGTTATGAATGTGATCATAGAAGTAACTTAAACTTCTTATTGCTTTTGCTTTAGGACTATTTTTAGAGTACGCTCATAGGTACGGTAGGTAAACCTGCCCCCTTATTACCTAACTAGCAAAAGCAAAGCGATAGCGAAAATTGTACAAAAATCGCAGATTGCTTGTCGAATTCGTATTACGTAAAACGAATTTCAAAGGAACTTTGACATTTCAAGGCGAATATTGTACAATTTTCGCTATTGCTTTGCTTCGGCTTTGCTATTGCTTTTACGTAATTAGGGGGCTTATTTACCTACGTTTATGATATTTTCGTGCAGTATGTTCGGGTGTGCCTGAATAAACGATGAATGATTGAACTAATCAATGATCAATGAATCTGCAGAAGTGTTGGTTTTATGGTAGAAACGGGCGTTAGTCGATTAGAAAAACTAAAACAAAATGCCGTATTCAGGATTCTCTAAAGTTTATCGGAATTCGTGTTGTCGTCTTTACCCCAAAATTTTATATGGAAATACGAGTAACTATTTAAAATATTTTAATAAATATCTGCAATTCCTCAGTGTTAAAGTGCTATAAAGTAAAGTTAATAAAATTCTTGCTCTAGCTAGACATTGAACTTAAACCTGTTATTTTAATAGGATATAAACCAGGCTGGGTAAATGTTCAAATGCTACAACTCTATAGGTTACAGGTTCACCAGTAATTGGTACAATTGCACGCGTCCCACCAGGCCACAAATGCCTCAATGTTTCCTTATTAAATTGGTCTCATTTAACACGACGCGATGGCATGAATAACCGCATATAAAATTAGGAATAATTCTCTGATGTATAAAAGTGTATAATTTTTCTAAATATATAGAAAACGAATGCAGCTGTCGCAGTTTTAAATAAATATATATCTAATGCTATTTTCAGCAATTGATTATTCAGAATTTTAGCGTAACAAGAAAAACAGAAAAGTATCTCGAGAAAATTTACTGATATTAATTTAGATGTCCTTTCTCAGGCCCTAGATTGCCTGTTACGAGTACAGGAAAATGCCAAAAGATTTAGTGATTTTGGCGTGAAGAGGTAACTAACAACAAACTTACTTTCACTATTAGTTGGGATATGCCTATTCAAATTACATACAAATCAGTCAATTGGCAAAGTATTCAGGGCGGGCATTACGTATCATTGTAGACTTAAACGTTACATTGCAATACCACTCGTATCTATTCGCTCCATTTCTGTTTGATTAGAAGATTGCCATCGGCACAACGATTGGCAATCACAATAAATCCTTGTATCGTTAGTCGGCGGATGCTTTCTGAATTAAGCAAGTTATCTTTATTTGTATCGTGCTTGATTGCGTATTGTTTCCATGAGGGCATAAAATCAGGATAACGGGGTTACGAGTATGTAGCATTTATCCTACTGCAATTTGTTAGTTTTTAGTATATCTACAAGTAGCACCTATTTAATTCATGTCAAAAGAACTACCCTTGAGAGTAAATAGATGTTACTTTACTCTCTTTGACGTACCTAAGAGTTGATTTTCAATGGTTGATTGAACTTTGAGTCAATAATTATGATATTAGGTTTAGGCAATTGATGCAAGTTGAAGTAAGTACTAAGAAGTTTGAATAAATTAATTGAAGGAATCAAAGAGTGAATAGCTAATTAACACTTTTGAACAACTACAGTCTCAGATCCTTGATGATATTGAGTAGAGAACCATTATACCATGTTTTATGGCAATCCGAAGGATCGTTCCCGCCCTCAGCACTGTAAAATGAAACAATAGAATGACGAATGCTTGTGTCATGACGCGTGTCATTTTATCTCGAAGTAAACCTTACCCTGTGTTCTTTTTTGTAGGTATACACTTGTGTACTTGTTGAGAGGGTTTTTGCATATTACAAGTATAAATAGTAAGTAGGTAAGTGAACTACCTATTTAACTAAAAGGCCCTCGATATTTACCAAATTTCCCGCGCTCTACACCTCGGTGGCTATTAGCTAATGATGTCGCGTCGATGGATGGCCGTGCCCCATTTTAAACGAGCTCAACGCTTTTAATTACCAATTATCGTATAATATCGTGCAAAATGCCAGACAAACTATCGTTTTACATAGATATGGAGAAAATAAATACTTTGAAAATTATAATTATATAGATATTTGAAAATATACATAGATATGGTTGAATACATCGCAATACCCATGATTTTCTCGTATGTAAAAAGCAAGGTAATTCTATCTAGATAATATACATAGATAGAAACATATCTGAGGAGGACACATCTTCGTAAACGTCTAGTACTTTACATACATATTACTTGATATTTCGAACAACTACTACTTAGAACATGCTTACATAGGCAATTACGATGCAACTTTACCAAGGTTTTAGAACAAAATTAATGTCGAATGTTTAGTAAACACAAATGTTCATAGTGACTTGTTCTTCCACCCACCACCATCCTACTTTACCTACAATAAGTCGTGACCTAGATAGGGATTCAAAATAAAAATATTCGAATACAAACACAGCATAACTCATTTTTTATGCGTTAAATTTCACTGGAATTTCCATGGGATCAGTGCGTTTATGATCTATAAAAGTTTTGTATAACATTTCAGATTTCTTTGTTTGCTAAGCTTTAGCTGAAATAAATAATGGTTGTTTAGTAACTGTGTGTTTACATCAAGAACTTGCGTAAATATTGGTAGACGGTTGACTATGCATAGCTAATACGTGGAACTAAAAAATGTTATGGGGATACGATGTCAGGACCGTTGTGCAATACAGCAGGCTTATGAACTCTAAGCCGATTTGCTTTAAGTACTACAACAAGTTAGGCAGAGAACATTTATGAGATGATGTCCAACCATTGTCCAACCGTCTAGTTCATGTCAAGTCTACATTATCTTACATTGTTTAATTTCAATTTCAGAATTGGAGAACAATAGTCAACGAAACCACACGAACGAACAAACTACTACCGAGGCTAAAGGACCGCAGACGATCGGGACGGTATCCCGAATTGACAAAAAGAGAACGGTGACGTCACAATGGCGTCCACCGACTCATCGACCGCCAGCAGTTTGCTATCCGCCACCCTAACAGAGGAGCATAAGCGAACCGTCGACGAAGCATTCCTTAACAAGTTGAAAGTGGTCGTCGAACGGTTGCGGCTTGAGAACGCGACCCTGAAGAAGTCGCTCGACGTCGAGCGGAGCGAAGTCAGAGCGCTGAAGGCCCGCCACGAAGGTGCCATTCGAAATTTAAAGACTGAACATAAGAAAAAGGAGGAGGTCCTAGAGAAACAGTTGAGAACCACGAACAGAAACGATAGGAATGAGGACTCACATCTAGGAAACAGTAGATTAATAGATCTCAAGAAATTGACAATAGAAATTCAGTCTTTAAAGGCAGCAAATAAGGGTCTACAGGAAAAAATTAAGGTTGGTGTTATTAGTTGCATAATGGAGGGATTGCATGGAGTTAGTTGTCCAAAGATTGACATTTAATCCTAGCATTTAATGCATTATTTTTAGTTATGGAGATGTTAGTAGGCAGCAATTTCCGTAACTTCTTTTCGGTAAGGTTATGATAAGTCAAGGCTTGACGAGGATGCGTCGTATTGTTTTGCCTATTGTAGTATGACGTACAAAAAGTAACCTTTGGTAGTAGTAACCTTAGAGAGCATGTTTAATAAAATATGAGTATTGCCACGAGTACTGTACCAATGATAGAGGCCAATGAGTAATCCACAAATATTTATACAATCTGTTCTACATTCCCGAGAACAAGCTATATATATATATTGCAGATTCTAGTATATAGAATAGCTGGTTATGATTTGATTTAAAATATTTGTATGGTGTTGTATTCCAGGTCGCTCAAGCGGCGGAGTGCGCCCGCGCAGCCGAGTTGCGTGCACAGGTTGCAAAGCACGACGCACTCGAGCTGGCCGCGCGAAGAGATGCCCGCGCACAGTGTCACAAATTGGTACGTATGGATACTGTGACTTATGTTGCTGTGTCCCCTAGATAGGACAGAAGGCCTCCACAGTCCTCCGTCATCTCGGTTGGTTTCAAGCTTCGCGTTTTAGTTCGCTCTAGGTCTTCCCTAGTTTCTTCGCCTCTGCGATGAACGTCCGCGACCAAGTCTGCTTAGGGCGACCACGTTTTCTCTTCCATTGAGAGTTTAAGTCTAGGGCTTGCCTCAGTATGTACCTATAGTTGTCCTTCTTCCGGAGGGTATAAATACGTATTGTATTATTAAATTTGTGATATGGACATGTACCTGTGCTAATCCAGGGCTTCACTATTACCTCAGCTGCATCTCCTCTTGTGTATATTGCAAGAGTCGACTGAAGCTTTGGTTTCATAGGAGAGCAGTGCTGTTATATGCCCGCTTTACGGCACCGTCATGTGAAATACACCGCTATCATAGAGGAAAAGGGAACTCAGCGGCTTTGAGTTAGCAACTTAGTCACTGATCTTCACAACCCAGGCCCTTCATAACAGAAAATTATAACGTGTGAGATTTATTTCGTTATCATTTGGATCACCTTTAGTTCTATTTAGCCCCTTTTTGGGAATGCATCCGTGAAAATTTAGACCAAGTAATCTTTTTTTAATGGAAGCTCTGAAATACTAGGTACCTACGATTATGCTAAATGTTTAATTAACTATTAGATGTTCTATGTCCATTTTAGAGTTATAGTAATAACAGTATAGTCTAGTCTTATAGGTGAAATAAGATAAATATCAATGTTAATGTTTAACAGGTTTCCATTTTTGATTCCTTTGGTAATAAAATGCGTGCTTAGTAAGATTCTGAAACAGGTATATTTTATTTTAGATACTCGTAGTTTTTCTAACACAGATATTATTATGGATATGGTATTATGGGACACGCATAGGAAATATTTTAAACCACTGATTTGGATTGTTCTACCTCCAGATCATTATTATATTTTTGTATCCCATTGTTTTTTTGTACAAGAATGCTGGATCATGATTGGAAATTTTTTTCATGTGTAGAGCTCAGGTACATATAATATTTTTAGACTGCATATTAATTAATTTCCTAGTAAAAATATACGCAGTTATGAGTCGGGCTGGAGAAAATAAAACCAAAGGATAAAGAGGATAAAGTAGATGCATCTGAGGTAGATGCTGTCTTTTCTACAATCAAGATAGTGACAGCATTAAGTGTATGCTTCAAATAGGCCAAATACCATTGGAAAATTCGACCCTTAGAAAAACAGTACTAATATTTCTCGACTTTATACATAGTAACCTCATGATCAGCCTATTGCAGTACATTGCTGGACGTAGGCCTCCCCCAGGGCACGCCACAAGACTGCCATAGGGGGTATTTGCCCATAGTCACCACGCTGGGCAGGCGGGTTGGTGACCGATATATTACAGATTTATAGTTACCTACTTATGACTAATTATAAAAGTGAGAATACTTATAATTGAAATAGGCAACCAGTAGGTAATTATGATTCTACCTTAGTGAGCGCCTGTAGAAAGTATAGCGCAAATTCAAATATCCAGTTGTTTGTTAAAAATATTTGAATATACGTACACTGGCCAAGGTGTTCGATCAGTGCGTTTTACCAGCCATGACTTACGGAGCCGAGACGTGGAACCTGACGGTGGGGCTAGCTCATCGATTGCATGTCACTCAGACAGCTATGGAAAGGTCAATGCTCGGAATCTCGCTAATGGACAAGGTCCGAAACGAGATTATCCGGCAGAAGACCAAAGTGACAGACATAGTCTCGAAATGTAGCAGACTGAAGTGGCAGTGGGCAGGCCACATCTGTCGTAGAACCGATGGACGGTGGAGTAAACGGGTTCTCGAATGGAGATCGCGCCTCGGCAAGCGTAGCGTTGTGCGCCCTCCGACCAGATGGACCGATGACTTATAGAGGACGGCTGGTAGTGACTGGATGGCAAAGAAATAGAGTCTGTGCGTTTATTAATAAAAATCCTTAATATTACGAGCATAATAGGTACGTCATAGTACGTAACTGTGACCTAAACTCAGATTTTTCCGATCACTTTATTTATACACACTCTTTTTACCGCATTAGTTTAAAGTAGTTTAAAGTTTAGGTACACCTCGAAATAAAACGTGTCAACTATGAAGTTTGGTAAGGGCCGTTAAATTCATGACCAGGCACAGTATAAACAATATACTTCACGGAAAGAGCGATTAGATATTCGTCCGATTTGTCGAGTATAGGTATGATATAGCAGCAAAAGCTCTAAGTTTGTTATACTTAGGTATTTGATTTGAATAATACATACATACCTACATAACAAACACAGCTGCTGTGTGAACTGAAGGATCATAAAGGAGATTCTATAATCACCTCTCGCAAAACGGGCACGTATGTTCATGATCAGTGACAATTTCTAGCTTATCGTCTGAGATAATTCCCGAGATCCTTAGACGAGTCTTACGACATACACGGAAGGAGGTGCAGCTGATGTACCTATTCTAGTCAATAGCACAGGTGTGCTCCTTCTAAATAAACAATGATAAAACCAATAATAAAAGCGTACTTTTATTCACAGCTGGAGGAAATTAAATCGAAAGAGCGGATTATAATCCAGCTCAGGCGAGAAGCGGCGAGGACGGCTGCTCTACAAAATGAACAGGTGAGTTTCTTTCTTATCATCAACGCCAAACAATGTTTTATAGGGAAAATATATAAGACATTTGTGAGTGTATTTTTGTAAAAAAAAGAAGAATAAGTGTCATTAATAAAAGTAAGAGCACTGGACAATTATTTTGATAACTAGTGGACGCCCGCAACTTCGTCCGCGTAGACCCCAGAAAAAATAAAATGTCGATATTATCCAGGATAAAAACATTTTCCCGGGATAAAAAGTAGCATATATGTTAAGTGGGACCTGTCACAACATATTTCTGAAAACTGCATCGAAATCGGTTCAGCCGTTTTTGACATTAGCGTGCACAAACATCAATCCGTTACAATTTTATTATATGTATAGATATAGATAGATGATAATGATTTAACAGGTTTGTCCTGCAAATTCATTTCACATATACCTTGTAAATACTGAAAGAACATTGTTCTCTAGGATTTGTTAACCTGAGTATTTATTATCTCTCTAAGATATCCTGTAATATATGTCTATCAGTCGTTTTGTCGTGAATAGTAAATAAGTACCTATAGCTACTCGTATTACTACTTTATCTGACACATATAGACGGACATACAAAATGAATTTATGTAAAATGCAAAGATCAAGACAAGTGGACGCCCGCGACTCCGTCCGCGTGGACTACAGAAAAAAAAATGTCGAAATTATCCGGGATAAAAACATTTTCCCGGGATAAAAAGTAGCCTATATGTTAAGTGGGACCTGTCACAATATATTCCTGAAAACTGCACCGAAATCGGTTAAGCCGTTCCTGAGATTAGCGTGCACAAACGCACAGACAGTCCCTTCCCGTGGGAATTTCGGGAAATCAATTCTTAGTGCTTCCCCGCAATCTCCGATTTTAGCTTCACATGTACAGCGGTTTTTGTAAAAAAATTGAATTCCCGTTAGTCCCCTTCCCGTGGAAATTTCGGGAAATTCGTTCTTAGCGCTCCCTCGCAGTCCCTAATGAACGTACAGGTCTAATTTCGAATTCATATGTATCGCGCTTGTCGTAAAAAAATGAATTCCCGTTTGTCCCCTTCCCGTGGGAGTTTCGAGAAATCCGTTCCTAGTGCTTCCTCGGGGTCCCAAATAAACAAATATGCCCAACTTAAGATTCATATGTGTAACCGTTTTCATAAAAAATAATTAATTCCCGTTGGCCCCCTTCCCGTGGGAATTTCGGGAAATTCGTCCTTAGTGCTTACTTGCAGTCCCTAATGAACATCTATGCCCAATTTCAGCTTAATATGTATAGCGGTTTTCGTAAAAATTATGAATTCCCGTTTGTCCCCTTCCCGTGGGAATTTCGGGAAATCCGTTTTTAGTCCTCCCTTGCTCTCCCCAATGAACATATATGCCCGATTTCAGCTTCATATGTATAGTGGTTTTCGTAAAAAATATAGAATTCCCGTTTGTCGCCTTCCCGTGGGAATATCGGGAAATTCTTATAGCCTATGTTCATCCAGGTCCTATAAGGATTCTAACGGTGAAAGAATTTTTAAAATCGGTCCAGTAGTTTTTGAGCCTATTCATTACAACCAAACAAACAAAGTTTTCCTCTTTATAATATTAGTGTAGATTCACAAATAAATTTTGATTTTCAAAAGTTTTTAAGTACATATTTTATTGCACTGTTTTTATTTATATGTTTTGCATGTTATTACTTACATATTTATTTTAACTTATGGATATGTACATATATTTATATATTATAATCTGTAACTCATGTATGTATGTATATTCTATAGGTACCTTCCATAACGTCAGCTCCTAATTGGTCCCTTTTGAAAACCAGCGCTGCTTGCAAGGTAGGCATGCCTATCTTGTCTTAGCAGCATCCAGCTGAAAAGGGACCCGTTTGGCAGTTGCACGTACACGGGACTGACGGGCTCCAAATAGGGCACACAGTTCTACTTACTGTTCTTCGTTTCATGTTACTTCTACCTGTCTACTTACTTCTTTTAATCTGTATTCCTACCCTATTTCTATTGTCCTTTTCTATGTTACTTCTGTCCGTGTATGTGTAATTTTCAAATAAAAAACTATTCTATTCTATTCTATTCTACAAGTAGACATCTTATCACACGTTTGAATATAGTTTTGAATGTAAGTGACAAAAGTAACACTATTGTAAAAAATATCAATGATCGCACCTATAGCGATGCAGCGTACACGTATGTGCACGTTCTCGATCGAATCCTCAAACATGTGAACGTTTGTAAAAATCGCTTGCAGAATGTATTTGTAAATTGTAAAAAATCACAAAGTTGCGAACTTTTAGCGACCTCAGAAAGCATGCATGTCGACACGCTCACTTTTGACCGAATCCTCGCAAACGTGCGAACGGGACAATATCTCGCGTGACTAGCGAAACTTTCTGTTTTAATGCAAAGGGCTAGTTAATTACTTGTATTATGAACTTTCAAGGTGTGCTCACGATGTAAAAGTGGCCGACATGTATTAGAAGACGCACTGCGAAATATAAGTATTAGGTATATGAATAGCGCATTTCGGTTAAATAAACTGAAATTCAGTTAACATAACACTAAAGATCTAAAGATCATACGTATCACCATCATAAGCCTATTGCAATTGGATGTAGGTCTTCCACAAGGCCATGGGGGGGGGGTATTGCCATAGAGGAATCAGATTTTCCACAATTTCAGTCCTTGACATTTGAATTGCATTAGGTACTGTAATAATGTGGTACGTTACTAATATACTGTAATGTACAGTAATGCAATCTAAGGGTCAAGGACTGGAATTGTGAGGTACTAGAAAATCTCATGGAGCATCGAGGCAGTTAGTAGGATATTAACACTCAATGACATCTTATTTATCTATGGTACCTATTGCCCAACCACTGTCCAACCTATTTCCTGCCTAAATACTGGAGCTACTTTGCAACTTTTGGCTAATAAACCTCTTTTTCCGTGGAACGTAAAGCGTACAAAAATCACTTGGGTTTAGTCAAGTGCATGTTTGACATTTCTAATTCAGAGTTTCGTCTGTAATTAATCACTACGTATTTAGGGTTCCGTATTTAAGTTTAATTTGCAAAAAATTATATATTCTAAAGTTTTCATGATTAATGGTATGTTTGCTATTAAAAAACCAGGTGGCACCAGTCAGAAAATTAGCTTTTTTTCTTATTACTTATTTTATTTAATATTCGTCGATATTTATTTTTATTAAAATTTTATTATGGCCTATTTTAATAGGTTTCATTATGATAAATATATAGAATTTAATTTTTTTATCACGAAATACTAAAGTATGATGAGTGCGTACCTAAATTAAAATTCCATAGTAAATAAGGATAGAATTAAGTTCGTACTTCGATTGCCGAAGCGTGTGAAAGTGCCTCAGGCTCAATCGGGAGGGAAAGGATGGATGGCTTTTATTATCCCGGAGTATTTAATTTTGTAGAGTATAAAAGGATTCTTGTAGAGTATGTATTAAATTTTTATTTAATTAACAAATAACATTTTTAAACAGTCACCTGTAGCATAGTAGAATAAGATTGTAATTTCTAAAATTTTGTATAAAGTAACTCTGTCGGTCTGTCTGCTTTGCTGTCGCATTTTCAGGAAAAGGCTGGACTGTTGATTAAATTATTTATGAAACAAGTATTTGTATTGCAAGATAAGTGAGCCTTGACTAAATTAACCTAAATGGGACATAATTTAAGTATAGCGAATACCTTTAGAGTAAATAAGTAAATAAATTGTAATCTAATATAAGGATGTAAAAATTCAACTATAACATTATGCTCTTTCCGTTAATCGAAGTGGACAAAGTCACAGGAAAGTATCTATAGACTCTGTAATCCGGTACCTGAAATTGCGTGTACCAAAATGTCGAGGAATCGGAGGTTTCGGTTATTTCCGATTGTAATCAGTATAATTGACTCGTTATAACGACTTGTACAGAATGAAAAAGTTATTGAAAATTAAAGGTGAAACTGTACGAAATAAATTGTGACATAATAATATACATATAAGTAAGTAATTTTTATAACTACCGGTCACCTTTTGCACTTAGTTGTATTAAAGGTAGAGTCACATCTTATCCAATTTAAGGTGGTAACTCAGATAAATCAAAGTTTAAAATTTGTAGGCCCGTTGTTCCCCAGGACTAATAGGTATCGTTAACCGACTTGTCTTACAGGTAAATAATAATTTTAAATCTGATATTGATGAGAACCTTATATTTCGGGATATAATAAAAAGCTACTATCCTCAATTGTCCTTTTCGCCATTGTTCATTTAAGTTAGCAATATGTTGCAAATAGTCTTGGAAGTTTCGTGGAGAATAGAAAAAAAAATCTGTGACCTGTGAATACTGACGGCGACGATGTGGCTCTGTCATCTCTTTGCTTTCGCTTTCTTATTTATGCTGCATTTCTTATAGACTGCATTACTGAGATAATGCATTTTCGCGCAAAAAATGCCTAATGGATTTCGATGAAACTGGGCATTTATATAGTTTATATAATGTATTGTAATACAATGTGATACGAAGATATACTATAGGCGTTTGATATATATATTATTGTACCTACCATTGTGGTTCAGGTGCAATGCAAAGTATAAATTTATCGCTGACAATGAGTGGAAACCTAATCTCACCACTTCTTAAGATTCCTTCACATTATGCGGGTTTGGGGAAAAAACTTGAATTATGGATCTGTGTGGTCGCGCGTCACCAAGCGTTACCTCTACAACTGACAAATCTAAGTTCAGTATAGTTTGCTGCTTTATAAAAGGTTAACTCGCTTATCAGCCGCACTGACTCGTCAATGCAACATGCTGAGTTTATTTCAGTGTGGAGTTATTGCGTTTGTGGTTAAGCCTCTTCTTAACCGCGATAGAGTAGACTGAATCGAAACGCCGAAGAGAGCGCACGCGCATCGAGTTTTGATTACCCTTTGAATAAAACCGAACCCGCGTTCGAATTTTAACGTGCATTTGGAACATTGCATCTATTTTATTTATTAACTTTCTTCTTTAAAACTGTGTGTTTTCTGTGACACTGTGTGTTGTCTCTCCTGACTGTGTTTAGAAGACGTGATAAAGTTTGCAATTTTTTGGATTTACTTTCTATTGCTCTGTAAGTATCCGATTTACTGTTTCTGTTTCCTTATTACGTTCGGAATTTATAGAGAAAGTTAATTTATTTGGCTTTGTAATTTTAATTGTTACAGGATTTGGATTTAAAATAAAATTTACTAAATTTTGTTCCAATAACAATAGCAAAGCTAAAACGTTTCTTGTTATTTGATATAAATTAAAGTCTACACGTAAGAAATAACCTACATAAAATACAGTTATTAAACATAACACCTTAGAGCCAATTAATTTTAAACATCAACTAAACTATTTACTACAGCACAAGCAAATTGCAGTGGCTCGTTTTACAAAAGAGCATTAATGAAATACGACCGCAAAAACCGTTTCAGGCCGAGCTACGTTTTAAATACATGTAATACAATGCACCATCGATAATAACTGCATTTGCAACTTGACCGACATAGAACACGCAGGAATAACTGAAACTTAATTAAAAAGCCGGCGAAGCGCGATTTCGATATCGCGCAGAGGGTTCCGAACTTACTTAAATTGTAATATTAGATAAGTACGTAAAATTTGTTAGGGCCTATTTTTCCAATGGATTGGCCATTGGAGCCTATCTGAAGAATAAATTTGATGATGCTGTTATTCTCTTAAGCTTCATCAAGATAGATACAGCATCAACTCCTTCGGATAGGGTCCACTGAATCTGCCCTTAGTCAATCGAAGTTATCTAAAACTAAATGGAACTGAAACTAAAGAATTATCAAGAAGACTTGGACGAGACGTAAACAAGCGTAATATCTAATATAGCTGTTGCCCGCGACTTCGTCCGCGTCAACAAACAGAATAAAATATTTTAAAGTACTTCTGCCTAAATTATATTTTTTGTTTTATTTTCTTGTGGCAGAAGAACATACTGATTTTCTCCGCAACCCGATCTTGACAACGCGACATATAATTGGCCGTGTGAAAAGCAGTCTTGACGTAAGTCAATTCCAACGTGTTTAAACGTTTGCCCCTGTGATTTATTAATTGTTACAGCAAAAGATAACTTAACAGGGAATTGAATTCTTTTAAAATGTTGAATAACTTTTCCTAAGACGGTATTTTCATATCTCTCAAAATTTAGCTGGGCTGTTAAGGGTTCTGCATCAGGTTATCTAGACCTTCAATTTTATTACGTTATTAGAAAGTGCTTATCATGCTGAGCAACTTTTCCTAAGACGGTATTTTCATATCTCTCAAAGTTTAGCTGGGCTGCTAAGGGTTCTGCATCAGGCAGTCTAGACCTTCAATTTTTTCTTTCATATCATTTCTACGTCATTTTATTCTTTCATACATATTTTTTGGATAACTTGAACCGTTTACGCAGCACACGCAACGGAAGTCTCCAAAGTTGAATAATTTTCCCCGTTTTTTCCACATTTTCCTCTTATTCTTCGTCCCTATTGGTCGCACTGTGATGATAGCCTAAAGCCTTCCTCGATAAATGGACTATCCAACACAAAAAGAATTTTTTAATTCGACCCAGTAGTTCCGGAGATTAGCGCGTTCAATCAAACAAACAAACAAACAAACAAACTCTTCAGCTTTATAATATTATATAGTATAGATTATTGCTTCAAAAAGTCTAATTCAGACATACACACTTATGGCTAAAAACTATTCACGAATATTGGTTAAAGCCTGGAAAGATTGGTTAGTGTGCAACAGGTTTCACATAAGCTTTGATGATTGAAAACTCTATTTATGCAACAACAATGGTTATTTTACTTCGATTTGTCCTTGGTACGGGGAAAAGACAATGTATTTTATATTTATATCAATTTTAAAAATAAATACATATACCTATATACTCTTTTATGAGAATAGTTTTGACGGTCAGTCGAACAACTGCCCGGAACCCTAACAACGTTACGTAGTTAAAGATATAATTATTTTAATAGCTGAAAAACTTGCATGTTCAGCTGTTTAGTTGCGGCTGTGGAACTGTATACCGGCTTCAGTTACCGGTTATTTTGACAGGAAACTGCGTGGAACGTTGATATTATTTCGTAACGGTTTTTTGTGATTAATTAACTGTTATCGACGTTTTGTATAATGAGATAACATAAAAAGTGTAATGTTGGTCATGCGGTCTCTTTATTTATCCTTATTAACTTGGGTGTTTATAAATTTAAATCATTAGGAATAGAATTTTCTACTTTTGGAGCAGTAATAAAGCAGAAAGTAAATAATATTTTCATAATGCGGGCAACTGTTTTCATATGTTATTTCTTTATTTTTTCCTGGTAACTCAAAAACTTTCATATGCACAGCTTCATATGAGTAAGCTTATGAAAAGCACCCATCGCTAGACTGTAATATGTAACTGTCACTCCATCCGTCTGTTCGTAAGGAACTTTCTACATTGGAACGAGTTGTAAGTTCCACAACACTTTGGTAATGGTGCTCCATACATTACTGGCCTTTCGCTCCTGGGTGCATTTTATACTAGGTACCTACTCGTAGTAGTAATAGTTAAGTTGGAAGGTTTCGATAGGTTTTTTTAAAAACTTTTCTTAATCTAGTTACTGCAGATGAGCACGTGCTATCGTTTTTGACTTAGGTAGATACCATAGAATAAAAGTCTCCAGAAGGAGTAATCAATGACAAATGTATACCGGGCAGTGAAGCAAAAAACGAGGCAAAAATCTCGCATCTTCGGCACTTCTAACCCGAAAATTGTTGCTAAATCGATAAATATTATGACTTTTTTGAGTTTTAGTATAGTAAATAAGTTGTAAAAATTACCCATATGCCCAAAAATAGGCTGAATATGATTCATAAAGGGGAGAAATAAAATTCAACTAGGTCAATTTGACCGACTAAAAGTTGCTTCAAAAATGGGCGGTGTCACGGGTTCTGGGACTTATTATTCTATGGTAGATACTAAATGTAGCTGCTTGAAGTCAGTGACCTATTTAAAAAATAAATAAGTATGTTTTATTTTTTATTATATTGTTTGTGTAGGTATCGTTGATCTTGTTTGATATAATAATATCAGTTTTTTATGTTACAAATTTGAGTTATACTTATTTATAATATCGAACATAGGAAGCATATTACGCAAAGACAAGGAACTAGGAAAATTTGGAAGTGTTTTGTAACTATCGAATAAATTGAAATGCAATCAAGCAACATAACATACACTTGTATTATAGTTTCTCTGATAAATAACTTTAGTTAATAACACGCACGTAGTTATTATAAAATATAATTAGAAGTAATTTAAGTAAAATTTTATTAAACACGTGCTGCATAAAATATGTATGTGTAAGAAAAGTTCAAAACATCTTTACTTATATGTAAACGAATCATATTGTGGGTCATACAAGAGATGCTTTAAAAGAACTCTAATGATTTTTAAAAGTTCCTATTATTCATATTTAAAAAAATGCAATATAGGTTATGTTAACAAAAACAAAACTAATATCAGATGCGTTTGTACTTGAGATACTTAGATAAGATAGATTTAGATATAACCTAAATACGCGTAGATAAAAATCGTCATACGGTAACAAAATTAGACTAGAGTCTATATTGTTAGTTTTATGCAAATGTTATTTAAATACATACATATAATCACGCCTTTATCCCTTACGGGGTAGGCAGAGCATCAATGATTGATAGAACCACATGGTGCCACTGTTATTTAAATGTTTGTAGTATTATTATGAAAGGTAAGACGAATTTAAAAATTTACAGCGCATATTGGAGAAACATTCGGATCTAGAACTTATAGTCTGCTGTGCCTACAGCAATATCAGAATTAATTTTTAAAAGGGATATATACCATAGTGGCGAAAAGTGAGTGTGTAATCTGTGTAATTAACCCGTCCATCCTCTTTGGGAGATAATGGACGTGACTATATGTATGTATGTGTGTAAGTGACATAAAAACAAAGAACTCTATAAATTTTACAATCTACAAATAACGACTTACATAAAATAATGTATCATAAGCGAGCACAGCGAGCGAATAGGACAATAGATGTATAAAAAAATGAGATTTGCAAAACCAACATCACATGTTACACATATGGTTAGGTTTATGTAGAGCTATCTCGAAGTCGACATTTGACCTCGCAAAGTGATTGTTACCATAGAAAAGGAGGCAGCCTGTTTTGTAGGAAACTACGTTATTGTTCTTTCATACGTTTCTTGCATGGTTATTGTTTGTTTATTTGGTTTCAATATGCGTACTTCATTGAATTGTCTTATCTAGTACAATATTTGTACCTATACATACATACAAATAGTAGAGAGAGAAAACATTCGCATCTGATATCTCTGGAGATAACCTCCAGATTATCAACTCATCATGTTCTGAAAATATGTATTTTGGTACATTTTAACTATTATATTGTGACGGTCTCATATTCGAAGATTGGTTCGATATCCGGGTTGTATTTGAACCAATGAGCTCGACATTAGTCGACATGCTGATTTGCAGTTCCGTTAGATGTGTCTATTGCCTCTCCCGTCCCAACACTTTAGATTTTTAATACACGAAACTGGCTTTGCGTGTCACTTAAATCACTTGTTAAGTTTTTAAATCAACACTCTGTTTGAAACGAAAAGTGCAGCAATCTCATGTACGAGTATACTGTTGGCTAAAAATTAGTACTTTTGTTTCAAAATTGAAACTTCGATGGCCTTTTTTGCTACTTAACCTACCAAGACATGAAAACCACTCCGAACACTCGCTCTACTAATTAAATTATGTTACCTACAGATGTGTTCACCAGAATTAATTTGATGAAAAACGCAAAGTTCCAGTTTACTTCTTGTCAGTACAGTACGTTTATTTTTCAGTGGTATAAATAGAATCTATTGCCACTATATTTAACAGTATACCTGCATAGATCTTTGCATTTATAAAAAAATGATTTATAAAAAAACTGTGATTTTTGCCATAATTCCGAGTTCACTAGTGTTGCGTGACATTGCTCGCTCGCAGTCTCGCCTTGATCGCTCGTTTAGAAATCGTTTGATATACGCAATTATATTCGATTAATTTTCTATTTCTTACCTACTGTTGTGTCGGCTGCTCAGCTAACAGTGACGGTCGGATTTCATGTCGTAATGTCGCATGTATTAGGAAATAGGAAATGCTATGATATTTCTTTCCTAAAAGTCCATGTTCACATATAGAAAACTACATATAAGTATGTGGAAGCAATAAAGAATGGAAAGATGTGAAACATGCAAATACTGTGTGTCGGATCTATCTACGTTTACAGTGAAACCATTTTTTGTATACAAAGTACTCCAAACTTAGGAGCTGCCCTCTTTGCTTGGAATGCTTATTGGAAGTCCAAGAGTAAAAGATCCCTGTTTTTTTCATTAAAGGTCTAAATGACGTTCAGAGATAATATTTTATTTGAAACTTACAGCTGGTAAAGACATAAAAGTCAATCGGCTAAAAATTGCCGGCAATAGTCACATTTATTATTGAAATTCATATGACAATTTAGTGTATTTTCCTATTTAGCACCTCAATTTATATTTACCAGATGGATGTTGTTAAATAGTGCGAAATGAAAGTTCGTGACTACTATTTTGGTGTCGATCGAATCGAATGTCGGCTTACGACGCGATGAGGTCATTAACGAAACGTTTCAACGTCCATTTGTCTATTGTTTAGAAAAAGTTTTAATTTGTTAGGTGTTTCACGCGGAGCAGTACAGAAAAAATTATCATTCCTTGAACATCCTTGCAGGAAAGTGTATGTGAGAACGTAGCAAATAAACGGACAAACGGACCAACAAGAACTTTGTTAAAGTTATGCCCAATATCCTCAAAAAGGTGAGCAGAAATGAACAAATTACACACCCACTTTTCACCAGTTACCGCAGTGGTGATCCTACCGCTTTACAACTATATAGGGACTCGGTAACGAATCCAGTTTTAAACAGCTATCTACAAATATTAAATTCGCTACATGAACTACTTTTATAGGTCCATTTTCGAACTAAATCTGCATAATCAAAATATAACCTTTCTGGAATTTTACAAAATTACTACTGAATCTTACGAAAACCGAATTCAAGTTAACACTTGTTGCACGAATTTCTATTATATGATTGCGACGCCTCGCTTACGAACGAACTGTGAAATTTATGTATCTTTATTATGACATTGTATGATTTTTTGTGAAGTTAAAATATAAATAACTAGCGACCCGCCCCGGCTTCGCACGTGTGCAGTGCTGATACTATACATACATATTTATTAACCTTCCACTTGAATCAGTCTATCTATTTAAAAAAACCGTATCGAAATCCGTTGCGTAGTTTGAAAGATCTAAGCATACATAGGGACGAACGGACAGCGGGAAGCGACTTTGTTTTATAATATGTACGTCATTGTACGTAGTGATTATAAGCTTTTATTTAGTTTCACCTGTCCCGTTGTCTGTAACAAAATCTTGCAAGTTAAATTTGACCCTCTTTCCAGTTTCCGATTAGGCCGAAATTTTAATTGCATGTATAAATCGAATGATAGTGAAATATTATTCTAACATAAAGTTGGTCTGATGATGGAGCTGGAAAGTGGTCATAGGAACTCCGTAATTAAACGACGCAACCCTATCGAGTTTGGGCTCGTTTGTTTGATCAGTTCATTTTATTAACCAATAATAAAAGCTTGTTTAAAAAATAGGTTTAAACCTAAGATTAATGATTGGTCTTCGCTCCGTTTAAACTGAAGCTTGTTTTAGAGTATCTCTTTTCTATTAATAATACGTAGGTATGTGTACTTTATCATATTAATTATAAATTTCCTGCTTATTTCCATATTTTTCAAAAGTGCGTTCCCCATAAGTTTTGTGGGTAAGACTACCGGAAATAGCAAATCTTACCTAACAACTAAAATGTCAATACATCAACGCAAGGTTTCACACAGTACCGTTTCTCCACGCCCTTCTAAGGAAACAATGAAAGTCACCATTGATGCTTGGTCTCCACCATACCCGTAAACGGACATTTCCTATAATTACTCCTACTACTCATACTGTCACATAGTGGGTTCTGATGTTCATCCACGTAGAAAGCATTTCCTGTGAAAATCTAAACACTATTGGTAATGACTTTGCATAGAAATATCTAAGTATAAAGCTCTCTACACATTGTTGCCACATTTCAGCTTCTCCTTATTTTTAATGTTTTTCTGTTCACTAAATCTTTTCCAGCATTATAACCTATTTTGTGTCATATCTAAAGTAAAATTACAACTGGTTCCTATTTTTACTTTCAACGGACGTAAATAAAAATAACTCTATCATATTATACTTAAAATGTAACGTAGTGAAACTAACTTTAAAAATTCCTTCGTCAGAATCTTAAAAAACTCTGTTTTAGTGATAATTCCTCGGAATCCGAATCTTAAAAAACTCTGCTTTAGTGATATTCAAGTTCGCAGAGTGATTTAAGAATTAAGAAGACACAGGAAACAAAGGCGCAATGCAAGGCAAGAAATTCATAGATAGAATTTACATTTGCATAAATTCGCAGCAACACTTTCGCATATCGCAACTTATGTCGCGGTCACATGTGACTAGTGTCTTAGAAATGGGCAATTGATAGAAAATTGCGGTGAAGAGTTTGTAATCACTTTCTGTATCACAGCATTACCACAGTGAGAGTTGTGGTTTCGACAGAATAAGCGATGATGTTCTGATGATTTATTGACGTACTTACGTACCTATTTCAATGTTTCGATGATCGCTCTATCCTCGATTCATATTACAAGTGTTCCGGAAATCAACGTGTAGGTATGTGTAGTGCTACTTATTACGGTATCTGATATTACTTTTGAATTGTTTATGTAAAACTATCTAAAAGTTTGGGTGCAGTGTGCTACTGGTTAAGATGGTAGAAGTAGTCCTTGCAAAGATACAATTCGATTTCTGCTTCATAAAAACAATTTTTAATCTTCATCTTATTATCTGCTATCTCAAAAAATCGGTGATCAATTGATTCTTGCAGCTATCCAGAGAATATTCTATTATCCAGAAGTTTTTAAGTGTCCAATTAAAGAAGATATTTGATACCTCTGTACGCGAATGTAATCGTATTCAGGCTCCGATTAATATAACAAACACGTTTCAGTGTCATCGTATCTAATAAATCTAGTCATTTGCAAATGTCACTAGTGCAATCTAATTAACAAATTAACCTGAAAATTAACCAGTCACGCCATAGTCAAAGATATTTGCATAGAAAATACGATGATTTGAATCTATCATTGTATTCGTATGTCTTGGAACCAAACTTTTCTAAATATTTGCTTATTTTATTACATGATTTTACATATACATGTACGAGTAGTGCTAAAAATCTCCAAGATCGATCACAAACCACGTTTCGTATTACTGATGACATACAAATATTATACAGGTGACGTCAAGTAGTGCTGGAAGCAAAAGTGTCTGGTTTCCAAAATATTAGGGTCCATAGATCTGATCACATAACGCGTACAGGTTTCACGTGTAAAAAAACTAACACTGATGACATGATTTTTTCCAAATATTATATGTATAGGTAGATAAAATAAATAATGTAGGAAGATACCATATTTTCAACAGGCAACTCATAGTATATTAATAAATTAATTTAATCGTAATATATTAATATTCATCTTTTACTACTTTGTGTTTCATCTAATCCATCAGATAATGATGGAAAATCCGTCGAGTTGGCAACTCACTGCATATAATATTACTTACGTAATGTGTATTCAAATAACAATGTTTGACTACAGTTATGTAAAGAAGCTTCAATAAACGAACTGGCTCAGGCATTAATTTATTAAGTTGTAATATTTACAGTTTGTAACATGATTTACTAGTCATGTTACATAAATTGTTGTGTTTTGCGTATAGATGTAATTAGTATTCCGGTTTAGTGAGCAGAGCATCTTTCCTAATCATTGTTGTTATTTGTAAATAAAACAAGTAGGTGTGTTAAAGTACGTAATATGTAAGTTGGCCATAGATTGCGTATCTCTCGATATCGAGTTTCACAGGAAGATTCCTGCGCGGCGTAGACGGAAGAGACGGAGGTGGCGGGAAGACCTCAAAAAGTTTCTGTCAGGGTGGACAGTGTTACCCAAAAATAGAAACGTGTGGATTTAAAAAGGGGAGAGCATTGCCCAGTATATAAAATATTCGTATTTACAAACAACTGATCCCAATAAAAACATTTACTCGTACCTATGGGTGAAACAGCTGATTATGAATTGCAGCGGAGATCAAGTTTTTCTTTGCTAGAATAGAACTGTATTTCTATTTTAGTTTTTCTTATGAATATTTGAACAAATTTTATTACGTCTAAATAAATTTGTACCGTAGTTTATAGAAAATTTATTTTTTATTATAATGTTTAACATCCTTTTCCTGCATAAGTAAGCACGTAAAATACTTTTCTTATCGAGAACGAAAAACATTGGAATAAACTTTTTTTCAGTTTAAGCTCAAGGAGATTAGCAAAAAAGTAGTTTCATAATTAGCGCTGTCTTTACTTTAAAGTTAAGGAAGTATTTTAAAATAGTACTACGAGTACCTTTTAAGGTTTCAGCAAGTTACAAGCCGAATATTAACATTTACGTCAACTGCATCTTATGATTAGACATTGCACCTTTATTTTTTCATAAAACGTAACATGTTTAAAATAATTCTAGTTTATTTACGTAATATTTACATACTTGAGCGCACAAGTAGATCTACAGGGTGTAACAAAAGGGGTATCTAAATGCTTTGAAAATGACCAATTATTAAGAACATGTGAAGTGGAGAAGTTTTTATAGTGACCTATTTTCTTAGCTTTTTGAGTCAGATACACCTTTTGTTACAGCCTGTACGTACATCCTATGTACTACTTTTAGTAGAATAGATATTGAGCTATAGGATAAAGATTTTTTTGTGTATCTCTATTCTCTATCCACATCTTTGTCTTTGATCCACATGCAGACTTTTAAGAATGTTACACTGTCAAAATAATAGATTTATTATACTAGCAATAAATCTATGGTCAAAATAGTACCTATAATGACGTCTATGTTATCTTGGCTTTAGTACAGTCGTGATGTTATCAAAGAGTTTCTGATTTGATGATGTTGCTTAATTCTGTATATACAGCAACATAGGAGTGTAATTTATGTATATTTTTATTGCACGTTTCATCACAAATGTCGGATATTCATCTCGAATATTAATTGGAAATCGACTGGAATTATGAAATTATATACTAGGACATGTTCCATTCTTGAAATGACAAAGTTATATTCGTATCTCGTAAAATAGCAGAATTACAAAATGGTATACTTACAATACCGATTCACAGATATTACTAACGGATAATTACAATTAAATAGAATTTATAGTGCGACGATTTATATTTGTAAGCGATTTTATCAAAACTTTAACAAATTATTTGAGGTCGTCGAACTCAAAAACGTGAGCGTCTTAGTAGTTTTTTAAAGTCAGACGATAGAGCCAATAGCCTATGGCGAAAGAAAAAAAAAGACTTTTAGCAAAATATTTTGTTAAACAACTTCATGATCTAATTTTTTGCATTGAGGCTGTTCAAAGAAAATTCACTTTTCGATAATAACGATATACACTTTATACCTGTAAAATATTGCTCTGACCTTAGCAGTAGAGTAAATAGATTAGTAGAATATCGTAAATACATAGTACTTCGTCCGCATGTCTAACGTAGTCTATGTCCTTCTCCGTGCTTCCAATTATATGTATGTATGTAATAAAAATTTCAACAAGATTGGTTCAGTACATAACGCGTGAAGAGGTAACAAACAAAGCAACGAACAAACAAACTTACTTCCACATTTACATACAAGTAGTTGGGATTGTAATTGAATTTTTCAAATTATTTCTAATATTTGACCTTGCTACTTATTCGAATGTGCATGAAAATAAATAAGCTCCTTAGTTTGAGAACTGCATCGTGCGAGAATGTCGACCTTCACTCAAAAGTTTTATCTCACGATATTAAATGTTTGTAGTTATAATACATACATATGTAATTAACGTTTTACTAAAGTTGCAATCAAATAAAGTTTGTTTGAAATAGTGAAAAAAAAAACAATAATCAACATTAGGGTCAATCGACTTGATAGTATTATGTTTCAGTTACAGATTTTGGCATTTACTTGGATCTTTTTCATTGAACCATTTCCTTCTTTGGTAAATCTATCTTCTAGTAGCGATCTGCAGTCACCCTCAAAACTTAGGTGAAATGGAGGCTAATCAATTTTCAAAGAAAAACTGTAAAGTGTTTTCTATTATTAATGATTATGTTTCCAAAATACCTATAGATTCACCGCGATATAGATTTAAGCAGTGAAGATAATTTATATCACGTGCTTTCACGCTTTATTCCTTTGAGGAAATAAAATAACCGAAGTCAACCACAATCATTAACAGCAAGGTGAAATTGGTCCAATAGAAAAGGTAAAACAGTAGCGTTGCATCACCTTTATTAGAGAGGAAAGAACAAAAGAGGACGTTTCCAATATCTCCGAAATATCATGTAACGACGACATAATGGTCGACATACACGTAATGGCCGAAAAAGAAGTTTCGAACAGTAAGTCTAATCTAAAGCAACATAAAACGTAGCGGTACCAAAATTATGAACAACAAAGGAAGTCTCCCTTTAGTTTATGTACAGTAATTGTATGGTATCACCATCATTCTTGCTCTATAGTATATTAATATTTCTAATAGCTGTCAAAATTTATACTACAGTACTCAATCAATCCGAATTTTAATTGCATCACAATAAGTTTCCCATACGTGAGACCTTGAAATATTGCAATTCGGAGTGAAGTAACCGTCTCCAAACCAACGCCAATGAATGAAGTCACATGTTACAGGTAAGATAGAAAGAATAGATACACGATTGTACTTATTTTCGTGACTTGAAAGAAAAGGAAAGAACAATATGTTGCATGCCGTCTTATGTTGGAGTAGGTGTTCTTTTGCTCTAAATCATCGGTTAAATTTAAATACAATGGGCTCTAATAGTTTGGACTTGTCAGGTCTGTGTCAGTTTTGTAACACTCCTTGTACGGCAGTTGTAATATGTTATTGAATATTTCAACAAGTTTCGTTTCGTGTGGGGTCTAGATTTTAGTTAATGACTTGCTGTAATGAAGCAATTCTGTGTCTTTGCTGTATACTTGTTGCTTTTGCGCTTTGTTTGTATTGATTGATTTAATTTAGGTACTGTTTATATTTTATTTATCGTGTGAGTCTGTATCGATGACGAATTTAATACGTAACATCATGTAACATCTAAATAAACCCCCAGTATTGTCGTGATCATCTATATACTCAGTTGCTTTTTATAACACTTTGGTATCGCTACCTTAACGGTAACTGTTATTCTTTAACTTCAACTATATTACAGGATCACGCGAGCGTTTAGCTATTTCACCTGATCAGTTGATCACGTATATTAGTAATAAACAATACCTATTTTTTAGCTGCATCATTTATTTATTGTTTCTAAATCAAGATGAGTAGATCGAACAATAAAACGGATGCATATCCTGTAATGTTACACCGTTTATCTAGAACGATGACCATGAATTGCATTCAGAATGTAGTCATAAAGGGATTTTATATTCCAGTCTCGCATGGAAGTTAAAATATTATTACCATTGCATACTAGATTCTGAGTACGACGGTTAAACAGGACGTGCTTAAATTAAGTGTCATCGCTACATACTTTACAAGTGGGTAGTGACCGATGACCGCTCTTTCTGTGTATCTTCTTAACTCTATGTATATTGTTATTATTTCATAGAGATAGAGTACCAAATACTCCATGTTTATGATTATAAACTTCATAATTAAATTCATAAATATCTTTAATATTGATTACAGTTCATCCAAAGAATAAATAGTACTTACATTATTAATGGCGGATTAATGTTTAAAGTCCTTTGGAGATCCAACTAGTTATCTGTACCTTAGAAGCTGGGTCAACAACCATTGCTTCTATATTATTTATTATTTATATACATTCTAAGAGCTTTTCTCCTACTTTATAAAAGATCTACGTCTCAGGTGAAATAGTTTCCAATATTATTATAATAGTCGATCGTGACTGTGTATCGACTAGCCCGACTGTGCAAGAGAAAGTGCGGTTCAGAAGTACCAGGGAACCGTAACACATTATCTTGTGCGTGTAACGTAATGATTTTGTACGGTAGGCAATAAAATGTTTTTCCGAAGAAGAATTGGCTTTGAAATGGTCCAATAACGAATGTGCGTGTGATTGAGATTTTTTGGAACCGATTGTACTCAATAGGTTTAGGGAACGCACATTCGAGGTTTATGCTATAGTAGGTGATTATTCTTGGCAGGTTATAGGAAACCTACGAACAATAATCAGGTTTGTAGGGTAAGCAGTGTTTTGTATGCAAAAAAGATTATTATTAGGTTCATTCGAAAGCTAGTAGAGCACAATGGATTAGAACTGACCTGAAGACGGTGACTCGCTGTCTTGGCGGAGGTACCTCCTGGCGTCTTCCACTACTGCTGGTATCTGGTCTTCCAGGATTGGATGGGGTTGTTTTTTTATTAGAAGTAATATTTGGGTTGACTTTGTATTGAGAGAAACTGATTATTAACGGCTAGGTACGTGGCATACAATATGACGCCATTTTTTCAACTGTTTTTTCTTTTTTAGTTCCTCTTTCTTCAGTCAGAGGTGCTGTCGCGTCACAATGAGCCCTTTTTGAATCTTGAAAAGGTTTGAATCGAAAAGTATGTAATCTTTCTGATATCGGGCTATAAGTACAGAACAAGCAGTATGAACTATTTGAATGATAGTATCGTAATCGTTACACTAAGATTTCTTTTATGAGTTGATAGTGTTTGTGGAGCATAAAATAGTTCGTGCCTAAGTAAGTATGGTTTTCTTAAGTTTAGCCACCCGAAAGCAAAACGACATCCGACTTGACGATAATGACATGTGAACGTTCCTTCAGGGCTGCTATATGACGGCACCGCTATCCTAGAAAACTAGAAACTTTACCCCTGATCTAGTATTTTCAACAGAAGTTTAGTTTATAGTGTGCTAAAGGTCATACGAAAATATTGGTCTATCATAACGTGTAAGGAATCAAGGGAGAGCAAGCGTTTTGTTATAAGTGTATGCTGCATATCCCGTGGAAGCTTTATCCTTTCGCTCAGCTTTATATCTAATAGTGGTGGCATGCAACGTCTTGAGTCTTATTTCATATAAGTCCTTCAATGAGTAAATTTGGCTCATGTTTCTTTAAACATGTTTCGGGTAAAAAATGCTATTTATCTCTGGGGTCACGGTGAACTATAATGCATGCGTAAGCCACAAATGGCACAATGGTATGACGGATTACTATCTCTTTTAATGGGGTTTATCTATGCGTGGGCGCACTGATTCCGATCAACTGTCCAAATGTAGAGACAATTAGGGTTATTGACCGACATAATATCAATAAACAAGTACGTGACATCTACCTACAGTGAGGTTTGAGTGGTTTTCATCGCCCACCTCAACGTTTATTGCAAATGACTGATCTTCGATGTTCAGGTTTGAATTAAAACTATTTATGAAGTGATAGGTACTACGAAGTTATGAAGTAAAAAAAAATCGAGTATCACTGTTTTTATATTTGGAAGAGAAGTATGAAATACGCTTCATTTTTTTCCTTACCCACTAGCTAACTAGTATTCTCTACTATACGTATGATTGCCTATTTTGCATCTGTCATATTTTCCCGACATTTCTATTTGTTTAGAGTCGTTAACTATTCCTGAATAGACCTGACGTCATTCTCATTTTCTGAGAATAAGCACCTTCCTCACTCATAGGTAATATGTGGGCTCATTGTATTGTGAATATCTAGATATAGCTGAACTTGCCCCCGTTATTATTATTTTATGTATTTATCTCTTCTCAAAAAAGAAAGTCTAATTTGAATTTCATATAGTGCCACAAGCTTAACTAGTCCGCTGACATTGTCGCTAGAATCTACGCGGAGAAGCCATCTAAATTGGCATGGATAACATAGTAACTTTTTCCGCTTCTTCAGATAAGACGTTTTGCTGCATGCCATGTTAACCGGTGTTTCTAATAAGATACAGTTCTATTTCAATGTCACCAAAGGTTAACGACTTTGAGCGTCAGAACCATAAAAGAAGAACAGGTGGAGGTGGGTTAGCAGCATCTTTTCATGGAAAGTAATGTTGCACGAGTAAAGTCAGTGCCGGAATTAGAGGTCAGGAGGCCTCCGAGCAACAAAGGAGGCGGAGGTCCCTGGACCTAAATATGAATTTGTTTGTGTTCCCAAGTCTCCATTGTGGGGTGCCCTCTTTCGTGCAGTCTCCGGGGACAGTTTCCCTTCCTTGAATGCGTCTCTGAGTAGACTTCTGCAGGTGTAGCAATAGATGGGTGAGTTCAAATCCACAGATCAAGTGTGAATGTACATCGCTCATAAAAAGCAGTGGAAAGCATATATTATAGTGCAATTTCGAAGATTAGCATACTTGGGCAATCTGGATTTGATGTTTAGATGTGAGTTATGTTGATGCGCCTGCTGGAGTCTATCCTTCCTGTTAGTCATTTACTGCTTTACTGTGTTATTCTACTTTGGCGGTGTTGAGTCTATATTGACTTTTACATCTCCTCATGATACTTTCTTCATGTCGGGAACAGTGCACATCTGTTCCGCACTCTCGTTATGTCATCTCATTTGTTTTACTTTATGGTGCTGTGTAGAAATCACTATTTGAAGCACAGTTATATTTACTGACTATTAATTTTCTTATATTTATGGATGTATGATATCAACTACATACACAATAAAGTTTACTGTATGTATGATTGCAGTTTCTGTCTCAGAATGCCTGTGTTGATGCGGGGCTTCTCTAGAATACATCAGCTGCATACGCTGTGTACGCTGAGAGAGTTAACTAAGGAATTTAGGGGCGTTTTCTTATGTGATGAGCTAGCAACTGACCTTTAACATCGGGCCTCTCTATGCTAAACAGGGCAGTAGAATCTCATTCGTAATTCCACCGCATTTTTGGAAACATAGCTACGTGTTTATGTAGGTGTATAATAATCTTAGAATGATCATACTATGTACTTGCCAATGACAATTAAAATGATTATGACTCATGTTATTACGAAACGTAACACCCATTGATTCACCATGACCATTTTATTCAGTTACAAAACTATCTAAGTACGATTGAATAATAAACAGGCTTAATGAATTCAAAACCTTTCTATTTCGTTGGTACATGTGCAAGTAGGTAAATAATGAGTTGGACCTGCTTACTTTTCATCGTGAGTGTACTTTCTAAAGAATCGGATGGAAGCAAAGCGGATGCTTGGTGGCTAAGAAGGATGTATTAAGTTTTGCTAAATCCTGCTAATGTTATAAACGTGAAAGCTTGCGAAGCATGTGAAAATGTTTCTAACTATTTTACGCAAAAATTACCGAACCGAATTTACTTATGTTAGAGCTTATATACCTATCAAAATAGGCTATAATTTTAGGTTTGGACGAAGTTTCGGGCATCAGCGCAACGTACTTAGTATATTTTTTCTCAAATACTAATTCCTTGAATTCTGCAAAAAAAAAAATAGATCACTACAGTTGTTCTAAAGATTTTATACATTGAACCCTTTTCATTCATTCTAGCCTTTTCATTCATTTAATTTGACAGTTGAAATTTCTCTCGCATAATGAATATTATTTAACGATTTTGAATAAACTAGATATTATATCAAAGTTAGGTAAGGGATATTGTACGCGATGAATTGCTTTCAATAGAATTGCTATTACTTTGCGAGATTTTAAGGCTTACTAGGAGCAGATGAAAAGGTGTGTCTAAACTCGAATGTGTGTGACTAACATAAATCTATGATTCCGTTACTAGAAACGTGCGCAGGCGCATGCCCATACTACAGACTCTCACGTAGGTATAAATAAACACACGCGCTTTTAAAGATAAGACTAAAATATTTATGGTAATTTTGTATGTTTTAGGAATAAATCGTAGTATTAGGAATACGCAATATACTTATTTGACCGCTATATTAACAAAATATATACATGAAAGATACGGCTGTGTTTCCGAAATGGGGTAGCCAGAACTGTACGATCATTATGGAAATCTCACAGCGTGGTGACTATGGGCAAAAACCCCCCCTATGGCCTTGTGGCGTGCCTTGGGGGAGGCCTATGTTCAGCCGCGGACTGCAATAGGCTGAAGATGAAGGAAAATATACAGAAATTCGTACGATCTTCATCCTTTTCTTTCGCTCATTTGTACATAGGTGATATAGCCACCTAATGAAGATGACCATTAAATTGGTTAAAAGGGCAGATGTCGACAGTTTTAACTACAAGCAGACGTAGCTTGCTGTGTTTCATTACAACACCTTTATCGGTTGACTTCGTGACTCCTTCATAGCTTCTTTAGATGTTATTTTGTTATTTGCAAATGCCAAAGCAATAAAATAAGTAAAAAGGCATCATTGTTCTTCAATCACACATCAACAACTGTACGTTACGAAATATTTAACTTATACATATCTACATTCGGAAAAATAATTCTTATATTAGGTGAAAACAAAGCATCTCTCACTGAGTTACCTTAAAGAATTCGAGCGTGAATCTCCGGTTTGTGAAAGAGGTGTTTATTAGACAAGGCAACGGATTGTCTCCACAATTTACGTTTCTATGGGAAAGCCAGTAGTATCGACGATACGTTTGTATGTAAATGCACTTGACACTAAAGTATGGAAAATTGTTAGGGATACCTAACTTGGATCCACCTAATTCTAACGTTTTGCACAACGTTTGAACGAAACATCAATAGTACACACACCGCAATAATCGAATGTCAGTCCGAATGTTAAAACTTCCAATAAAGAATTCTTCGGTTTATTCTGCGATTTTCGACGATAAAAATAAAATGACAAGTTGAATCGTTGTCTGTCGATTTAACTTGTAATTTTTCTATAGATTTGACCAGAGTTTGACACATTGTTATCGTTGATATGCTTGCTATAGATCTGAAGAGTAAAGGACAGCACCGTTATTAGTTTCCATGAGTTGTGAACAGTATAGGACAGAGATTACCGGCGCGGCACGTAGTGTGTCGACTTGCGGCGGATGCTGCGCCCTACACGTCTCATTGTTCTGCCTACCGCCTAGTTATTATTACCTATTCTATTGTTGATTGTCATCTAAAGGTAGTCGCACACTGGTTCACCCACGTACGTAACGAAATTGAGGGTATTTTTTATAGCTAAAAGATGAACCCCTAACTCGTTCGATACTACTACTAGGTACATTTAGAAATATGTTATACAGTAGGTGTCAGCCAGGCAAATACTGAAATCCTGAACAAGTATCTTTTGGTAAAAAAATATTTTTTGTGTCATTATTTAAGGCCTAATTAAACGAACCAAACAATTTTTTCCCTGAAAATATGAAAATAAATCGGAAATTTTCGGAATTTTCCTGCGAAATTTTTCAGTGGTTTCCGCCTCAGAATCATGGTCTGAAGTCATGGTATCAATATTTGCCTGGCTGTCACAAACACCCTGTATGCAAATGTCAGGTGGCAACATAACTACTTAGCTTTTTGATTCAACAAGTTTAAAAATACATTAAATATCGATGTATCAAAATTGTCCTTTTGATTTACAAAAGGCAGAACTAAATTCACTAAATATGTGTATATGCCCCCATCCAGTGCATATTCACCTTACTCCAGCCATTCTGATGATAGACGATGGTAGCAATCTTGTAACTGCATTATTGCGTCACAACGTAATAACGCAATGACACACCCGTGTGATATATTAAATGTTTGAAAAAAAAAAACATAAGGACCATTAAACCTAATGGAGCACGATAATACAGCGCCTTGTGTATCTATTATTTTAATTTTTTTTTATGATTCACATAAAAGTTTAGAAGTTATGGGTTTAGTTTTAAAGTTTCTAACGCGTAAACAATGTATGCTAGAGACACAAAAAGAGTATAAAACCTCTAACTCTCACCAAATATTACTGACCTTTAAAAGGTGTAAATGTAGCACTACTTACATTAATAAGTCACGTTAGAGTACTCGTAGTAGTATACCTCAATAGATACTTAGTCTTCTTTACCCAATCCTATCAATATTATACGTGAAAATTTGTAAGAATATGAAGATATTTCCAGTATTACCGAACGGATTATGATGACATTTAGCCGTTATATAGGTTATACCGAGTTAAGGCAAAAATGCGGGCGTCCTTTCCTTTTATACTGTAGGTATCTTCATTCCCAGTATATCTGCTAAACCTACACGGCCGCAAACAAAATTTTATTGTAACAATATCGTACAGCTATTGTTAGTACTGCCCCGCAACATACTTGTAGAGGCGTGTTGGTTTGATAACAGAGCGATATTTTATAATCTTTTGACATACACTTGTCCCGGCACGAACAATAACGTAATCGTACCTAATATTATTAACAAATGTCATTTAGGTTTATCTTCGCTTGTATCTCGCTAATCCAGTTTTATTAACAAGAATGCAATATTTATAGCTGACTAGTGGACGCCCGCGACTTCGTCCGCGTGGACTGCAGAAAAAACAAAATGTCGAAATTATCCGGATAAAAATATTTTCCTGGGATAAAAAGCCTATGTGTTAATCCAGGGTGTTAGCTAACTCCATACCAAATTTTATTAAAATCGTTTCAGCCGTTTTTACGTAAAAGGGTAACAAACATCCATCCATCCATACTAACAAACTTTCACGTTTATAATATTATAGTAGGATGTGGACAATGCAAAGTGCGCGGAAATCTCACGAATTAGGCGTATTATGAAAGTGTTGAGTGAGATCCGCCGTTGGTGGTCGACCTGTATGCTGTAATAGACAGGCGAACAAATTAAATTAGTAGTTAAGTAGGTGTGGTGCCGGTACGGGTCGATTAAGACTGACTTACTGACAACATAGTCCGAAAATCACACTGCGGTCACCAACCCGCCTGCCCAGCGTGGTGACTATGGGCAAAACCCCCCTGTGGCAGTAGCCTTGTGGCGTGCCCTGGGGGAGGCCTACGTCCAGCAGTGGACTGCAATAGACTAAAGAAGAAGAAGAAGTTAAGTAGGTATTAAAAAAGATTTGATTGTAACTTCATAATTGGACATAGAGACGGACTCTTAGTAGGATAGAACATTATCAGATTAAATAAATTAATCTTTATTGCAATTAGATATATCAAGCGTGAAATAGATCAAATTAAAATGTATAATTAATACTTTTATTATGGATTTAAGTAAAAATGGTGTATGAAATGAATTAAACAGCACCATGCATGTTTGTAACTTGGTCTACTTATAATAATGCCTTTGTTCATGATTGGTTATGGTAGGTTGTTGTACATTTTATTTAGCTACTGATACCCTAGATGAAGACTGTCACAGTAAACTCTTTATCATAATATACTGAATATTACTATTTATAGTTTGTGGTATAGACTAGATCCTAAATCAAGCGAATCTTACCAATCTAGGTCAAGCATATTAAAGTGTCAAAACCATTTTAATTATGACAATTATGACACGTAATGAGGCGGTCCTTTCAAAGTATTTCCTCTTATGGTCAGCAGTTTATTTAATAATTACACATAATGTGTAAGATGGCATTACATATGCAGAACTATCTAGGCTAGGTGCATATTCGATATTATGTAGAACGGAAATGCACCTACGCAATCGGTCAGGTTTTTGTGACCCCAATCTTTAATCATAACTTTGTAACAAACGATACATTTACGACTTTTAGCCACCTGTTTCTTTATCGAATTTTCACTGTGATAGCTGGACTGATTTTAATGGAATTCTGTATTGTATAGTCTTTTTATCCCGCAAAATAGGTCTGGTTACAACTCATCACCTTCCCAAATCGACTTCGAGGATTGTTAAAAATAAATTTATGCTTGGATAGGTTGTATAGGTTGAATACGTAATCATTGGAAAGGGAACGGAGACAAGAAAACATTTTTTTTTTAGAAAAACTGTGCCATTTTATTTTTCTTTTTGCAATCTAAGATTTACTAGTCCCAATCTAAGGATCCAGAGTGAATATTGACATACTAGTCCCTAAGTAAAGTGATATTTTTAAATCGGGGAGGCGTGTTTGTAATGATAATAATTTTTTTTCAAAGAAATATGATAACGGTATAAGAAGGCTATCTATATCCAGACTTGGGTATGAATATTGAACAGCAATGTATAGGTATAGCTTATATTATATATATTTTTAGAAAGGCTTTACTAAGACTACTCATTACTCTACGCCTTGTTAAAGACATAGAAAATATATACAAGTATACCTATTCCATAAAAATTTATTGCAAGTAATTTTAGTTAAAATGGTAGGGTTTAATACCAGTTCCAGTTTCTCTACGTTTCGAGCCTTGAAAAGTTGAGGCTAAACCCTTAGATACCTATTACCTGCTATTAGTATGAGTTATCACATTCACATGACCATATGAGGCAGTGGTTTACCCTTTCACCCGGCCAGCAGTGGGAAAATAGGCGCAGTACATTATGTTCTGCAGTAACCCAAGTTAATTAATAGGTAATAAGGATTTATGGTTGTCCCAAGATTCTCTCTTTTTAGCTTTTCTATAATAAGCATATTTTTATATTGAGCTTTGATGAAAACAACATTATCCGCTGTTAGGTTGCTTAAGAGAAGTCAATAGACTGCGGGAAATAAACTATTTTATACTGTTTTGCATGAACTCTCTAAGAAATTTCGTTAGTTATATTAATCATAATAAATAAGTAATCTTTTTTATGAATATTTGTGAAATCCGTGTGCTATTTCTTCGATTTCATCATGTTTACCATCAAGTTAAAATAAAATAATTAATCATATTATAGAGTAACACCAAAATAACATGACTTACATAAATTATTTTAATTGCATTCTTTATATAACCATGTAAGCTTATACGATTTGATACAGTGCATAATAACAAGTCATCGCCTTAATTATTAAGTAAATTTAAAGCCTTTCTCCGTGACCTCAGTTAATTTAGCCAAATAATTTATTTACGTTTAAAAGCCTCACCAACCCGCCTGCCCAGCGTGGTGACTATGGGCAAATACCCCCCATGGCAGTCTTGTGGCGTGCCCCGGGGGAGGCCTACGTCCAGCAGTGGACTGCAATAGGCTGAGGATGACGTTTAAAAGCACATATAATTTTTGTGCAAGCGTATTAAAATGATGCCAAATGCCTTTTAATCATGGAGTTTATAACATTTATATCGGTACCTACAAAGCCTTGTTATGTCACCGCATTATACATGCTCTGTGGCAACGTTATCAGCTACCAGTCGAAGGTAACTTTCCCCGATAGGTCCAGTCATGGAGCAATTACAAAGGGCATATATTCCAATAACGCTTTAACATAGAAAATACATAGTGTCATAATAGCGAAGGTAGACGATTATAGCCTACCATACGCAAATGTTGGCCGCTGGTTCATAAGTACTACGTGAAACAGAGCAAATTTCAATCACGGTCATATTTTACGACAGAATAGGTATGATAATTACTGCGTCAACTTATTACGATATACAAAATACTAGTGAAAAGACGCGTTGGCAGTCGCAAGAAATCTTGGCTTAAAAACAATCGGGAATGGATTGAAGTTGCTAATTTGGGGAATCTAAAATAGCAAAATCGTTACCCGCTGTCTGTCTGTCCCGATGTATGCTTAGATCTTAAAAACTACGCAACAGTTTTGATGCAGTTTTTCCATAGAGTGTTTCAAGATTTATATGTATAACTAGGGACCCGCCCCGGCTTCGCACGGGTGTAATGGCCTTTCACGTGGACAAAGTCGTGGGCGGCAGCTAGTCTGGTATAAATCCAAGATTATATGTAATAGCTCCTCTCTTTGTTTAATTCAGGGGTTCTAGCGGTGGGCTTTCGAACGGTTATCGTATGCTCGATAACATTGTGCGGATTCTTATATTGGCATCGATAAAGCACGTCTGTTTTAGTGAAAATAAGCGTTTAGCGAAACCGGCGAACGATAACATACGAAAACCAGTTAATAATGTATCTGTTTGAAAACAGTTAAAGAAGTTTAACCCCCATAACATTAATTGTTAATTCAAACTTAAATCACACTATACCATTGAATATCAACGGTACCTACTATTATTACTCACCCGAGTGCACTGAATGTAAAGTACCACTAAGAATATGATAGCTGTTATTAATGGAAGAGATTTTGAGGTAGATTTCTGGTGAAGCATAACCGTAGAGCCCTTCAGCCCGTTCCTTGTTTAATATAGCGTCTCTCATTCGTCAATTTTTTTATGTATGACGACCATTTTCGTGTACTAATCTTCTTATTAAACTTTATTATTAAATAATATGATTGATGATAATATGATAATAAATGATTTACTTAATCCTACTCGCACATGTGTAGTACATAACTTGTAACACCTCAAACTTTAATACTGATTGATACAAAACAGTCGTAAAATGTAATATGAGAATCAAGTAGAGAAAGTAGGCGGCGCAGGCGCAGGTATGATTGATTATAATTGACAATGGCGTCCAGTTCTGCAGTGTCATTTGGTTATGCAATGTAATATTTTGTGTGCGAAGTGCAGTGCCACAGTACTCGTATTACAATAAGTGCTATGGGTAGGTAATGCAATGACTTTGCGTGTGAATAAAATGTGAATGCTATGGCTAGTGGTAATTTAGCCCCAGCCGTATCTGGGGTGCACTGATCGCGTAGGTTTAAACCATTCGGTTGTGCGCCTGCAGCGCACACCAAGTAGCCCGGTGAAGATGACAAAGCCCTTCAGGCTATCATCAGTATATCATTAAAAAAATGTGGCAATTCATAGGGTTCAAAGAGTATCACGTGTTAATTCACTAAAAGCTAGAAAAATAATGTTTTTTTTTTAAATACAGAAATTATATAATTTTAATTAAGTAGTAGGTATTTTTAGACTTCTTATTGCCATGTTCCAATTTACTTGGGGTCGTCGCCACAACCTACCCTACTCGTATTCATAATTTAGTAACTAACGTTAAGAGTTATACTTCCAAATTAATTTCTTTTGGCTCTGGATTTTGCTAAATGAATGCATTATTGCAGATTTAAGCATTTCAGACGGCAACGGTATACCCAGTTTTCACTGTTTTAAAGACAGATTTTCTCTCTGACCGCAATCCTCGAAATTAACGATGTTTGTGTGAAATGCCGAAAGAAATCATTACAGTCGCATTTCTCTTGCGGATATAGTACATATAGTACTTAAAACTCCTCAGCATAATTCTATCGCTTGTAATTACTCATATACCGTGTATTCAGTCAAATTGTGGAACTCTCTGCCTCACACCGTGAGAGATTGCCAAACTGTTGCTGCATTTAAGAAAAGGTTAAAGAACCACTACCTCTCGCTTCAATAGAAATGAGTCTGTCTGTTATATATTTAATTAATAGATATTTATGTATGTTTATGTCGGTATATTTTATTAATTATATTGATTAGATTAGGGTATCTATTTGTTAAATTCAAATTTTATTATACACTAGTGGACGCCCGCGACTCCGTCCGCGTGGACTACAGAAAAAATAAAAAGTAGCCTATATGTTAAGTGTAAAAAGTAGCCTATATGTTATCGCGGTTGTCGTAAAAAATTAATTCACGTTTGTCCCCTTCCCGTGGGAATTTCGGGAAATCCGTTCCCAGTGCTTCCTCGGGGTCCCAAATAAACATATATGCTCAACTTCAGATTCACATGTTTAACCGTTTTCGTAAAAAATAAATAATTCCCGTTGGTCTCCTTCCCGTGGGAATTTCGGGAAATCCGTTCTAGTGTTTCCTCGCAGTCCCTAATGAACATATATGCCCAATTTCAGCTTCATATGTATAGCGGTTTTCGTAAAAACTATGAATTCCCGTTTGTCCCCTTCCCGTGGGAATTTCGGGAAATCCGTTTTTAGTCCTCCCTCGCTGTCCCCAATGAACATATATGCCCGATTTCAGCTTCATATGTATAGCGGTTTTCGTAAAAACTATGAATTCCCGTTTGTCCCCTTCCCGTGGGAATTTCGGGAAATCCGTTTTTAGTCCTCCCTCGCTGTCCCCAATGAACATATATGCCCGATTTCAGCTTCATATGTATAGCGGTTTTCGTAAAAAATATAGAATTCCCGTTGGTCGCCTTCCCGTGGGAATATCGGGAAATTCTTATAGCCTATGTTCATCCAGGTCCAATAAGGATTCTAACGGTGAAAGAATTTTTGAAATCGGTCCAGTAGTTTTTGAGCCTATTCATTACAACCAAACAAACAAAGTTTTCCTCTTTATAATATTAGTGTAGATAGATTCTGTGTACACGCATATCTACCTTTTATATTTAATTATCACTTTCCCAAATGGTTTGCTGGAAGAAATCTCTTTCAGAGATAAGCACGCCTTTGTACATTTTCTTTCATAATTTCTGTCTGTATATAATTGTATGTGTACAATAAAGAATAAGAATACATAAAGTGAGGCTATGTATGCACTTTATCCTCAACTACTATGAGCGCTTGAGCAGTTTTATTGACAATAACTTTTATGTTATGATATATCTACCCATATTTGTGCAAATTGATAGGTACTACTAGTACTTACTAATAAAACTTGACATATGTACACAAATTAATTTTCTAATAAAGATGTTTACTTGTTTCAGGTGAGGTGTAATCTAATAAAAATGTGTGATTTAAGCGAAGAGCATATAACTTAAGGTAAGAAAATAAATTCAAAGGATTTTTACTCTATAGTGTTTTTGGGTTTGCTAAAAGAATATTTAAGAGCAGCTCGTGTCGATACTTTGTTCATTATTTTTGTGTGTAATGGAATTGGAAAATCTCTAACAATGAATATGTCGGAAAGAAAAGATAACTATGTCATTATACGCTATTATGTTTCTGCTAGACACCACTAAAAGAATTTCTACATGTTGAATAAATAAAACGTGTTATGAAAACATTGCGGCCAGCATATAAAACTATTCGTCAACAAAATTAGGAAGTGTATCCGAGTAAACAAAATTGTGTCAATAGTCGCATTCTTAAAACATTTAAAAGTTACAAATGTCAATATCAATTTTAAACACTGTAAAACCCCTGTGGGTGGACAAACACCTGCCATCCTAGCATGACCACGCATCGCGGATATCGTATCGTCTCTACACAAAATTCAACATGGCGGCTATATTTATCGTATTTTGACAGGCTAAATGTCGATAAATCGGTTTATCATATCGTGTTTAGCAGGACATGCTACTAGAGCTGGACTAATTGACACTTCTTTTGGCAGGGTTCTTATACCTGCATATAATGTGTTCTGTTCGCGTTATAATTTTGGTTTGTATATTAAAAGTAATGCATCTATTTATCATAGATTATAAAGAAATATTTCTCCTGTACCTATGTAATTCATGTGTATATTTTTAATTTGTGTGCAATAAAGAATAAGAAATGAAATCGTTTACATGGTTACTTCTGCTAATGCTAATCGATACTTTAAGTAACCTTGCCCTCGGTCATAAGCATCCTAAGTTATAATAAACAGTGGTAGAGGTCTATTAATAAAATTGCTTGACAGCCTCCTATAATCAAAGGATGATATTTAAGTGCAATTCCGCGTCTAGTCGAAGCAAAATTGGTTGCATGCTTCTCTAAATATGTGTTTCTCCGTGATGTCTACATCAGTTTTAATGGGAGGAGAGAGCATATGACTATAGTTCGATGACAGGAAAATTAGATAATTGCCTCTCTTGCGTCTGGAATTTTTTAATAGTTTAATAGGGGTTTATGTGACAAGAACCGATCTGAATGTTAACTTCGATTGAACACGCATGTTTTTGTACAGTGTAGTGTGCGATGATTTACAAAATAAACAGTTAATCTGTTCGACGATGAATCAAAGTACTATATAATCAAGAATGATTTTTATTTTATTTTATTTACTACAGCTGCATCTCTTTCCGGGCAAACTGTACAAATCAGTAGAGGGACAAGAGGGTCTTGGTGTTTTGTAGGCGATGGGCTGACCACTTGTCACTACTAAACGAACTTGTACATCTCAACTATACCCTCAAAATTGGTTAGAAGTGGCACCATGTGGTTCTATCGGCCTACCCCGTTAGGGAAAAAGGCGTAATTATACAGGGTGTAACAAAAAGGGTATGTTAAGCGAAAAGCTATGAAAAAAGCCCACTATAGAGAACCTATCCACAAAATTTGAGATTCGAAATCACAAGTTTATTTTTCAAGATTCCTGAGATGGTTAAGAATTCTCCATACTATCTAGAAAAATAAACATGTGATTTCGAGTCTCAAACTTTTTGAGTAAGTTCTCTATAGTGGACTATTTACATATCTTTTAGCTTAACATACCCTTTTTGCTACACCCTGTATGTATGTACTTTTTGTATTTATCGTCGTAAATAAAAATACAGTAAGTAAATGTAGAAAAACTTCTGTTCAACCGTTTGCAGTGAAATGACAACAGATATTACATTAGTAAGTAGCTCGATGTTAATGTTAGTTTTAAAGTCTACAGAAAACATAAGTATACCACCTATATTAACTTTTAAATATTATAAACTTGTCTAATCCAGGAGCTAAAACAATTAATACCCAGAGGTCACATTTTAATAGCGCACGCATTAAATGCATAACCCTACAAAGGTTATGTCAAGTTACCTGCCTACTTATGCCACTCCCTGTTAATTAAATGTAGAAATATAGTCATTACTCCATTATTTGACCGGACACTGACATGCGTAGAGCGAATTACCTTAAAATCCTTGACATAGTTGTTAGTAGAAAATAATAGTATTATGTTCACGTAAGTGAGTTTGGGTGAATGCTTGGTTATTTTTCACAGCTTGACCACAAAAATAGTCGTATTTGATATAATTTTTAGTCTGTTATCTTATAGATCTATCTACTTTATTTAAATTACATATATTAAAGCAGAGGCTCTCGGTAAGGATGGTTAACCTGCCTTTCAACCAGAGATGTGCACATTACTACGGATGCGTATGTATGATATCCATAAATAATATTCATTGGTCAATAATGTCAATCAACAGCATAGTGGAAAGGCAGCCCTACTATGAACACTATTAAGGATTAAGGAATACCATTTTCATTGAGGGTGTGAGATGCCACTATAGGCTGTGTGGATCGACATACGAGTATGGCTTCAATGACGTTTACAAGCATGCTTTTATTTCAATTCCATTGTTACCCATTCAAAATCAAGATTTGTTCCATAGATGATTAGCAGAAGAAGACTATATGAAGAAATAGAAAATAGGCATTTTACTTTTCATAGATAAGTAGGTACTTTATCACTACGATAATCGAGTCGTTACAAAGTCAATATCAGATGATTAGAAACTGAACTGGGGTGTGCTACCCATTATAACATGTGATTATGGTACACTCAAAGTATATAAAGTTAAAACGATTATTAAGTGAAAGCTATATAGCTAATAGATATTGGTATATAACTGGCAGACATTTCAAGATAGACCAGTTTATTATAGTCTGTGGATACACCTAGACAGTAATAACACCCTTAGAGGGGTCGCAGAGGTCTTGGTTATGTTGTGTTGAGATATATTCCGTGTTATTACAAAAAATAAAGTTTTAAAGATGGTTCGTCCAATTTTGAGTCTCTAACTCCATACATTTGTAGTCTTTTCGCATTTACATTAATCAATGTGTTTAATTACATGAAGGCGTTAAACGGACGCCTTCCTTCAGATTTGCATTGATGTCAGGGTATACTTGACCCGGATCCTCTACGAGTATGAATACTGTGTAGGATAGAAGTTTACTTACTAGATGCATGTAGGAATTTACAAGAAATAACGTAGGTTATATATAACATCCCTCGTTTTTTTGCGACGGTTAATAAAGGCGTAATCGAAATAGTCTGCGATTTAGATTGCTATCAATGGAAGCATATTTTTAGGGTAGTTGAGAAATAACTGTGTGCATAAATGCAATATGATTTTTTCCCTGTGCCGGCTGTAAGGTTTCATTTGAATATATAAGCTGAATCTTCTTCTGCTTATGTCGTAAGAGTAGACTAGAACTTATAGGGCAGGGATGGCGAAACTTTAGTGGTTTAAACTTTAGTGTCATTTTTCATGAAACAGATAGTATTATAGCTATGACGTGCCATTAAATAATTTAGGCTTATTGATATTATCGAACAAAAATAAAACTAGATAGTATTAAGTATATTCATTCAATTATTATGTAATGTTACTATTTTAATATATAAAAAAATGTGTGATTTCTGCTGTTTCAAATTAGATGCTAAATATTTTGTCAGGCTCTTACTTTGTTACTTTCAGCAGAATGCAAGCTGAACTATATAGTCATCTAACAAACGGTTTCAATGCAATTTTTTTATGTTATTCATTCTCATCTGTATCATTCGGCGTACCTTAACTATTTTGTTGCGTGCTAGGGGTGGCACGCGTGTCAATGGTTCGCCATCCCTGCTATAGGGGATCCTTCAAACAATGAGCTAACAGCTTGCCACTGGCCTTTACATCTAGTTCCGCAATGCTAAACGTGGCTCTAGGATCTCTTTCGTGATCCTACAGTTTCGAGAACACAGAAGAAACTTAAACTCACCTCCGACAATCATTTATCTGCCGCATAAGCCCGACAGAATGTCTTAGAATTTATCTACAATCTAAGAATTGGTTTTCGATCTGTAGTATAGCAATAAGCTGTAATAATAGATACGGTTTAGTTTAGTCGTCCCTAGTAACACAGACAAAAAAAATACCTGGATTAGTCACTATTCAGAGAAGCTAACATGAAGGCTAACAAAGAATGGAAGCCGTCCAATTTTGGGACCATAGTCCTTGAAGAGCAGACGCAAAAAAACAACAATCTAAAAGCTTTAAATGTCATTCAAACCTAAATGAGAATCATGTTATAGGTTCCTAGATTTGATGTTTTTCCTAAAACAGCAACAGAATTTTATCACGACAATAGGGAATGCAGTTTTATCTCCGATCTTAGGTTAGTAGGTACATATTATTGTTTTCTATGACACTGATATTCGTAGAGGCGAAAGTAAATAAACGTGTTTTAATGTTTTTTGTTTTACTTTCCTTTTCGTGTAATTCAAAATATTCTTGGGTGGGCGAACTCGTTAATTTGTCGACATGACTCATCCTTTAATCGACAGCCTTGTGACCAGATTGACGGTGTTTAGCTTCATGTCACTGGTGTTAAGGAATTAATTTAAAGGTAAATGCAATTCGTTAAATGCATTTAAGCTTAAAAGCTTTTTTGCTGACCCGGAACTTTACTTAAATATATCAACTGCATCTTCTCCCGTGCAAGTCAAGAGTCGACTATGGAACTCACGGGGCGTTATCAGACTGTGAGTTTCTAATTTTATTATAAACGTAACTGTAGGAGTTTTTTTGGGATCTTGCTCTTTTGACTATTGTTATTCTTCTTCTTTATTGCACATAACAAAAAAAAAATACTTACAAGATAAAAGAAAAGAGATGCATATACAATGGCAAGCTTATCTCTACAAGAAATCTCTTCCAGCAAACCAAGCAAGTAAAGAGAAATTATTAACAAATACAGGATAACATGTGCAATTAAACTAATTTTAAGAAACTAACTACATTAAAAAAATAAGGAGAGAAACATTATTCGTTAGGAAATACAACTATGAGTAGGTATGAAGCTATTAATATTAAATTTTAATTAGAATCTTAATAACACCGAACTAAACTCGTAAATAAAAGATTTAACCAAATTTTTAGCAATACCAATAAATTTTAATTATGCATTCAATTTAATTCGCAATAAAATAAGTTTTGCGATCAAATTAGTAAATGCCACTTGTAAGGATCGTGCAACTCTACCATGACCTTTGTGTAAAAAATGCATTTGATGGACATGAGCATTTTATTGGCAATCTTAACTTGTTACGAGTATGTAAAACAAAACTAATAAATAATTATTAATCTTATTCATGAAAATCAGAATAAATAAATTGACTAATTATCGTGGCTGGTCTTAAAAACTTGGTAAATATTTGAATATCTAGTAGCAAGTATCTAAAAGTAAGTTGCCACTGATTTTTATCATACACTCATGAAACTCAAGAATGCTAATCGGTATTAACAGAGCTGTGCTTATTGGAAAAAGGCATCAGTTTACTTATATTTATACTTAAATGAAACGATAGCAAGAAAAGTGGGTTATATACGCTGAACTGTATATTACGTGACGATAAGGATAAAATAAGCCACATTTAGTAAGGTTACCTAAATCTTAGTCACGCTGACGATACCTAATCTGGAAGCCGTGGGTAATAGTTGAGTACCATTAAGATGTAAGTTAAGCTGAATTAGTAGTACTAACATCAGTGCATTACCCCATAGGGTGTCGATAACATCGGCGCCTACAATTTAACGCGTTAGTTTTTGTTTACAGCCCTATTTTGTTTACGTTACAGGTGAATTTTAGTCTGTATTACGTCGGCGTTAGGTAGACTAAAGTTGGGATACGAATCTGTTGTAGTTATGTTAGTTAATTTAAACCTTGGGTGTTCTTCTTGGCGCTGTGGGTGAGCGTTCGATGTCTTCTCTCGATAGACTTTACCGTTAGCTACGACGTTTTAGTTCTGTAGTTGTATAAAAAGCTAATTAGTGACCAAATTGAAGTTTGAATGAAAGTCGTCCAATACATAATGAGAAAACTAACTTTGCTCGTGTATCTGAATAACCATGTTTTTGATGCAACTTTTGAACTCATTATTCTATTTTAGAAGATACACCTATACTTACATACATAGTTAGATGACCGAAATGAAGACTAAGCCCAATATGTAGGAAGGTATATTAACAATTTTTGCATTGATTATCTAAATTTTCTAATGATAGAACACATATTATGCTCTCTAGTAGTAATAACCCTGAACTCTTGACATTGCTTTCTTGAAAGTATGGCTTTTCTATACGTGCCTACACAACATTAATGCCTGTAATAAAATAGCTTATTATAATTCATTTTTAATACATACTTATCCTTGTTATCCAGATCCGTATAACGTATCTAAGTGGGTACAATTCATTATCATAATCGAACAACGGCGGCGACGCACGCGCTGTCGCAGTCTGTTTCTCGCGCTCCCAAACACCACAACTTTGTTATTTGTTACCAGAATCCATTGCCTTATAAACCCTATTCGTGTCAAACAGTTACACACCCATGATTCATGTCATCTCATTTCTCATCGCAAGTGAATAAAACATGTAAAACTTCAGCTCATCTTCTAAGCGATTCGAGTCTTTATGCGGTCGGTGCTGGGTTTGTGTTACCAGCATTGTAGAATATTGTAGAGTTCTCGCTCTGCTGATCACGACTGAACAATGGTGGATGCCACCCGACCTCTGCAGCGAGCCTTGACCGACTGTCGAGATAAAAAGCTTTTGTGCTGCGCCGACTAGATGCACTTCTGTTTTGTTTATTTCAGCAGCCGTGCGCAGGAGCGATAGATTTTTTGCTTGATTTGATTTACCTCGAAGTTTGGTATATAACTGTTTCGGTTCACACAAAACTTATAAATTTGATGTTTTATCCATTTTAATAACACTAAATATAGGTTAGCTAAACTTACAACAAAATCATATATTCCTATATGACAAATATATAAATGATAAATAACATGACTATGTCTAAAAATATTACAACAGATACAAACGGGAAAGACATAGGTACAATGGCGAGCATATTTCTTTGAGAGTTTTCTTCCATGATACCGTAGAGAAATCTATAAATCAGTAGGTACATTCAAAAATAACTACAAGCTCAATTTGAACCAACAACACTATAGTATTATCATATCTGTGCTGCAACTGTACCATTTTACTCAACAAAACTGCGACACCAAAAACATTGATACTTATCGTACTATCTATTCTGTGCCAATCATTACTTATATTCAATTGACAACATGCACCATAAGCGGCCAGTAATAACACAGTTTGAGCATGCCCAACATAAATTATCGTCGTCTATCGCATCTTTAATACAACAATACATGTAGGACAGCGGGCCGCTTTCATAGCCTATAGCGGTCTTGGCTCCCCATTTTTGGTTTAGCAAATTTAATGTATCTAGTTATGATAGTGAGAAGATACATAGAGGGGCTGTTAATTTATAAACAATGTTTACTTATTTAAGTCAAGTGAATGCAGTGGAAATGAGAGCATTGAGAAGTATGTGTGGAGTCACTTTGAAAGATAGGATAAGAAATGAGGTGATCAGAAAGAAGTGTGGTATAAATGAGGACGTGGTAACGAAGATTGAGAAGGGTACGTTGAGGTGGTTTGGGCGTGTGGAGAGGATGAGTGAAAGTAGACTGACAAAGAAAGTGTACAACGGAAGAGTGGATGGAAGGGTTGGAAGGGGAAGACCACACCGGACTTTCACCGATCAAATTGGTGAAATTCTAAAGAAAGGTCAGGTCAAGAGTACCCTAAACCGACGAGCGTGCATGAAAAATATCATGAAAGTAGATGAAGCGAAAGAGTGTGTCAGGATCGTAGCAAATGGAGATCCGTGATCTCTGCCTACCCCTCCGGGAAAGAGGCGTGATTATTATGTATGTATTATTATGTATGTATGTATTTACTTATTTTAAGGCGCTTTTAAATCAGATGTTTCTTCCTCTTATTTCCTTTTAACATGCGTGTGTGTGGGATATTTAATTTTTTTAACTTGTCGAAAAAAACTTTGCTTAATAAACAAAATGACCTAAATAAACTATTTAAAGGAAGTTTATCGCCGCACTTAAATTTAAATTTATTTAAATATTAAGAAGTATGATTATTGGTAGAATCAAGGCAAATTTTACTTCCACCCTAGTCATAAGTAAACTTTTTTCATAATGCGGCGATGAACTTCCTTTTAAAACGCTACATCACAACTCTGCTATGTAACTGCTTCATGTTTTTGATTCACCATATTTGGCTTCGCAAATGTAGTTTATGATACTGCTTTCGAATTTAAAGATATGATCGCGATTTTTGATGACATTATTTAGCACGTTTTGATTATAGCTGGATATAGCTCAGGATAGAGTCCGAGAAATTACAGAGCGGTCTTTGCCTGGATTTATATTAATTCAGTTGATCCACTTATAGTATATTTATACAAATAAATAAATATTGACATACTTGTAAATTTTCATGATGTGTATTTTTTGTTTCAGGTAAAATGTGAACCTAGTTGATTATAAACAAGGTAGTTTTATAAACGAGCTACAGTTACAGCTATTTCAGTTTATCATAGCTTGTGATATAATCCAAAAAGTGAAACTATTTAATGTGTGAGTTTACCTATTTAAGTAACTATTAGGTACAATAGCACCGACAGACAATAACACCAATAATGTTAGCTTGTTCAAACGGTTTCCAGTCATTTTATTAGCAATTGGTCGTAAGCACGAAATTGACCAAATTGACGGTCATTTTGACCTGTTGACGTAACTAACTGCAATTTGGTCATCACAGTGTGTGACCGTGGCAATTGGGGCTATTTATAACTGATATTTAAAATAGTTTTTTGAGTTTTTTTAGATTTCGATAGATTCTCTATCAGCTATTTATATCTAAGCATAGTAGAAAAGAGGTCATAGGTTTTATGTCTAATATCCGTAATATAAGAACAGATGGAGACGAAATGTAGAAATAATTTATTCTCATAAATCAATAATTCACATTCACTACTGAATTACGGATTTTCCAAAAAAATAGAGCAAATCCGCTGTACTATTTACGTACGTTAAAAGTGGATAGTGAATTCCAACTAGTACTGCCAGCTGACTTGGAATGAAAAGTCATTCTGTATTCTAGAAAGTTCCCTAATTGTCAAGAGAAGTGCACGAACATTAGCAATGGAAATCTGCGCAGAGGCCAAATCCATGGTCGTGCGCATCAGATGATCAGATGCGCATGTATGTCCATTCAAATAGAAACAATGAAGACCCTCATTTGTTTAATCTCGAAGGTAATATATCAGATAGAAAAGGGACGTGGAAGTTTCGTTTGGTATTTCAATGCTATGATATTTTTATGGTATCATATCCTCTTTCACAAAGTACTAAGCATATTTGGAATATGTTATTAATGAAATATTACACTTTAAAGGATAATATGAGTAGCTATGTTAATAAACATTTTCTATCAATTAATAACATAGTGTAAGTAATGCTCGTACTCTTACTTGTTGCTTGAGGACAATTTATGTATATAAGAAGAAACCGAGATTTTTGATGAAATTTTTCATTATGTCAGATGAAGATTAAACCTGAGATACCTATGAAAAAAACTTCATAGAAACCAAACACGTGATCTAAGTGTTAGGTAATGTACCTATTTAACTCCAAGGAATCTATCACAAAGGGAACCACGCTTATTTCTATTCACCTTGTGCACATACACCTTGACTAAAGTACACTTAACAATTACAATAGCATTTTATTCATCCTCGTGACGTTATGTAAATTCAATTAACAGTTAACTAAACGATTCTCCGGTAAGCGAGGAAAGGTGCAAATTCACATCATAAGCGATTCATTCTCACCTTGCGGTTTTATTGGCGTTCAATATACACTTTTGTTGAACTAGCTGAATTTAGCTGTTTGCTTTTGTTTAAGTTTGTCGGAGTTTGCTCAGATGGACTACCTACTTTTATTGGGGGCCAATGTCATTAGTACGTATCTACCTACCTTAATTAAATTTACGAAATTTTATTTAGCCCTGAATGCAGTGCAATCCGTAAATCGGGATTTATTTTTATACTAAAATGTTTAACCTACAATTTTAGGAAGTTAAATAATCGAAAGTCAATATGTACATACGATACATTAGTAAAATCGAAGTTAATTAGTAACCTAACGTTTTCAAAAAATATGCAGGTTTTTTAAAAACCGTTTTAGCAGTAAAAGACGTTAACACTACGCGTCAATAATATATTTAGTACCCACCTCTTATTGAATACAATAATTCACAGAAAACCTATTAGCTATTCATAACTACAGCTGAATTGAAAGTCCGAATACCAAGTATAGTAGGTACTAAGAAAGTCAAAGGTGTCTTCACTATTGAATAACAATATGAATGAAAGTAAGTGCCCGGAAATGGGCAGGGAAACAAACAGACGAACAGGCATACAACCGTCTGTTAGTTTTGACGAGGTAATTGCTTTTATATAACTTAAGTCAATATCAGACAAAAAGACCAACAAAATTAGTTTGCGAACACAAAATAAAATGAAAACTGCTAGTTTCCGATATACATAATACATATACCTTTTTTCAACTCTTGTAAAGTAATAAATAAGTAAATAGGAGAGGCCTCTGTTCAGCAAGATAAGGTCTAAGTTCAGCAGTGGACTTAACAGCTTAATGATGAAGTAAATGGACATAAAGACATCATTATCAGTTATGGCTTGGTTGAAAAACCATATTACCTAAGAACTATATTATTATCCCAAGAAGTTACATAGCAAATAGAAGTACAGGAACATTTCTCACACAGAGCAAAAAGAAAATTCCCATCCACCAACCAAAACAAATGAACCACAAAAAGTATACTACCCAAGGTCCAGGTGATTGAATGCCAGGAATGTCTACAGTGTACAGTCTACTCTACACGAACATATTGTATGTAATATGCATTGCATATACTATGTGGGAAATGCGGAACAGACTTATCTATCGTAGTTCAATTGTGTGACTAACCGTTTCATTTAAGAAACACTTCATTACACAATTATTTGCATCCGTTACAATGAGAAAAACATGAATTAAGTGGTTCCGTGTAATATAGCCGGTTTACATAATGAGGTCTTAATTGATGTGTGAGATTTTACCATCAAGGTGTTGAAGAAATTACTGTACTTGATGGAAATTCGTACTTCGAATTTATCCTTATAAATAACATTTATTAAAACGTTTTCAAAGTATCCTCAACAATAAAGAAAAATTTAATAAAAATTATCGCCTATAAAACGTTTTTGAGTTGTTATTGATAATTTAATAACTATAAAAAGTTACATTAACACTTTGCATGCGATGATGCCTTGCGTGATTTATTAAAATACGACATAGATAAGCATAATTATTTTGCTATAAAGGTAATTTAATTATTAAATGAAACTTATCTGCTACGACACGCGATATTTTAGTTTTCATACACACTAACATAAATTTTACGTATATACCTACATGTAAATTTAATACCCTGCTTACTTAATTTTAATAATTATGGAATACGAGTAACACTCCTATTGCAGTGAGATATATATATTTTTGTTATATAATTTTGCCTCTAGCCTGTTCCAGATATCAGAAAGGTGTTATAATTTTATTTTATAATTTAGATTTATAATTAAATTATTATTTTATGGCTTGAAAGTTAATTGGCTTTGTGTTACTTAACATACCGCTTTGGTAGGCGAGTTATTTTTATTATAGCTCTATGTGTCTAGGACTTGAAATTTTCATTGCTGTAGTAATAAAATAACGTACCTAATCTGTGAAATTAAAAAATAATAGGTACCAGGCTATTTTTGAGAAGGAAAGATGTCGCTTAAAGTAAGTTCTCGTATTTTTCTTTTCTTACATATTTTATTATTTCCTGCGAAGCATGTAGTTATTTTTTATAGCCATATGTATATTTTTATGAATAGTGACAACCTGCATCTTGATAAATCTACGTTTCAAGTACCCCATAACACCATAGTAAGTATACCTACACATAATACGAGTACAGAATTATAATTATCGAAAAAATCCATCAAATATCTAAGCCATAGCTAATACCTATACAAGCTGGAAGATATATTTTTATTATTATTATGCTTTATTGTACACAGTAAAGTTTTCACAAATAAAGTTTATGACACAGAAAATGTACAAAGGCGTGCTTATCTCTAAGAGAGATTTCTTCCAGCAAACCAATCGTGAAAGGGAAATAAACATAAAAGGTAGGTATGTGTGCACACAAACAGACCAATACACTAAATAATTAAATAAAAGAAAAGAGATAAACCTTACATAAATAAAAATACCTAAATAGACTACATAAACATAAATACCTAAATAAAACAAATAAACATAGTTAAGTAGCATACATACATAAGGATAAAAATAACATCGAATGTAAGTATATTGGTATACAATAGTAATAAACTAATATTCAGACACTATTAATCAAGAAGATGGGAGAGATAAATAATGGACCTTCAATATTTCTTAAAAATATCAACTGATGGACAGTCTCTCACAGAGTGGGCAGTATTTTTTATTTTTTGTTCAAACGTTTTCTTAACTAAGTCCAAAGAACCCCAGATTCCCGACGACGAGTCCCGAGTTCGAGACGCTCTAACTTTTTATCCCAACAGCCAGCAACGCGTGACGTGTTAACAGATTTCTTGAATGGATTTCTCGAAAGTACAAGTGTACCTTCTCATTCAGTATTCTAAAAGTCACACTTAACAACAAAACTGGTGAGAAAAAATGATTTACGGCTTCAAACTCGTTGAAGGTGTGAATAGAACCGGCTAGACGCTTAAGTTATGTTTTTATTCCAGTTTTTTAGGCTTATGAGGAGTCAATATATTTAATTTGATAGAAAGTATTATGAGCTGAGTGTCTAGTTGACATTGTGACACATACTTTTTTGTATACAGTAGCTAAACATTCGTGTATTTTTTGCTCGGCAGCAAAGCAACCCTCTTAATTCCATAGTCGTTGGTCTCGATTATATTGGTTTTTGATGTTTTTTATATAAATTACTTCAACTACAGCCAAGTATTTTCAAAACCAAAATATGTTGTTATTAGTGATGTATCCATATCGATATTGTTTTGTTTAATTTCCATCCTAAAGCTCCTTACGTGGGAAGAGCAAATAAAAAGCTTCTCAGTCTTCACGAGCAAATATTGACTTCCTTTGTATTTACTATTACAACTTAGTGCTAACATTTTAAAACTTTTTGTAAGATCATGTCGTCTCTGTGTTGATTCATAATAATTTACACACCATAGTACCTACCTTCAGATACAGGGGCTACAGGAGACGCAATGTTTTTCATAAAGTACGCTGAAGCATATTCAAATACACCTCAACTGCGTGTATTTTTTGTTTTTATCTACATGTCTCAAAGTTGTATGAAAAGCAGATATCGACTGCGTATTATGTAGTATCTACCTATCATAGTAGTAGACACTAATAACATCAAAATTAAGTATATCTATTCCGTTGTCTCTAAGACGATTATCCCTACCATAAGATAAAAAATCCAAAAACCCGTCTGCTTAAAAAAGAACCAAATAATGTACATAATCAAAAACTGAAAAGAAAAAAAACAAGCACTTAGATGTCCGGCGGTCTAGAATTCTATAATATTATTATGGAATGAATACTATTGAAGAACATAAAATATTTTCAAATGATCGTAACATAACAACTGAACAGCCAGGATCCATTGAATTATTAGGTTCTTTTTTAAGCAATCGGGTTTTTGGATTTTTTTAAAATTTTGTTTTTTACTTTATACTTCTTTGTTATGAGTACCTAGCTACTAATAGGTACACTCTAAGAAACATGCTCAATATGCTCGGCAGCAAGAAGTTTTCGTCTTGCTGCTGTCTAAAAATTTATATGTGAGAATGGTTGTTACGCAACTTTCAATCGATATATGTAGATCCTAAACGGTTAGTCCAATCAAAAAATATTGAGAGAAACCTGAAAATGATTTTTAAATACCTATTCAACGATACCCCACTCGATATAGTTTGTAGACTTAATTTTTTTTTCATTTTCACAAAATGGCATCCAGTAGTCGCTATATTGGATTTTCACTAACGTCATGTCTTTAGTGACACTCGCCGGACTAAGAGGAATCGATTAACGTATGAATCATAAAAATCGGCCGAAGCGTTTGGTCTGTGTATTGCTTCAAAGGAACATACAAACATACATACATAGGCTGTTAAACACAATACCACTCCTTTGCGTCGCGCAGTCGGGTAAAAAAACTTTAAAAGTAACAGTCCACTTCAGTTAAGTACCGACAAGCAACTAATTCGGCTTGACCCCAACAAGACTTGCCGGTTCGGGCGATTATTCCGCAATCGATAGACAATCAATCGATATAAGTAGCCGATTATATCGATAGTGCGGTCACGGAACCGCGGTGAGATGCATCATTGCGCAAGATGCAGCCGGTGACTGTCGGTGTCGAGTGACGGTCCGCGAGGTGAATGACAGTAACTACCAGATCGTGGTACGGTTGACTTATCTATGTTATTTTATAAACCTTCTATCATTTATCTGTTTACGAATTATAAAAATTCCAATCAATCTAGTCGTCTGGGAGTTCTGGGACGTGCTTTAAAAACCAGTCGAAGAATGTAGCCCACAGCATTTTTAAAGATTTTTGCAAAATTGTATAGTATTTCTCATGAAAATTAATACGTTGCAATAGCTGACCCAGAAGACGAGTGACCGCAATTTCCGTTGTATTCGCGATTCCCACTATTACGTACTTTTGGACCGAAATTAAAGCCGTTCACCAATTAAGCTGACCTATGACACCTTTGTGAGAATTTGATGTTCAGAAATAATGTTATTTTATCAGTCTAGTTATTTTACTAGTCTAGTTTTAGGTCTACCTTACTGAATTCTAGTGAATCAATCTTACTAGCTGTTGTTTCTCAAGTTCACTTTCACAACAAAAATTTCGAAGAATATTTAGGTAGAGAAATACCTATAAAAGCTTAAAGTAAAAAGAGTTTCTATACCAGAAAATTAAACTTTGTTTTTCCTTTGAGTATTTACTTCACGAAGACACAAAGAACGATTGGTAATTATTTCAGTGCATAATCAATCACACATATCGAAGACACATTGACTGTGACCCATGAACTGAATAGGCATTTTCTGGCAACAGTCGTGCGACCAGATCTCAGTCACACGATCGCGACCACCATTTTCTTAATTATTTCTATTGTTCAAGAATAGGTTCCTAGTTATTAACACTGGCAGAGTTCACGTGAGATAGATTTACATTACTAATGACAGCTTTTATAGTGTATGTTGAAAATTATAGCTCAATAAACTTGCACGTTACGATCCGAGCAACAATGCCTTTTTTTCAAGTAATACTTTCTAAGGAGAGTAACCAATACGTTTTGTATAGAGAAAAGGAAGAATCAACATACCTTTCTTGTCCAGCTTTATGTATCGTCAGCTTTTATGGCTATCAAAGAAGATGCAAAAACACTTCAGAAGTAGCAATACAATTTCATATTATATATAATAACAATTTCAACAAATTTAGAAGAAGTAGTGGTCCCGCGCTGTTAGTAAATACTTCCTGTTAGTGTTTGACTGGACACACTCTTTAGTTTATTTACTAGGTACTTCTAATAATATATCTATCGGAAGACAAACATTTTATTTATTTGTACAACTAAACCAGAATCTATGATGTGGTTTCGACAAAAATTGATTATAATAGATACCTATCTTTCTAAGCGACATTTAAACCCATTTTATGGCTGAACTTCAACGATTTAGGAACATTTACCTACTTTCTTGACTAAACATATAATGAACTGTTTGGTTAGAATTGTTTACAATCTATCGGTTTTGTTCGTTGGCTGATGACAAATATCAATTTTGATTTAAAAATTGCAAATTTATAAATCAGACAAAAATTGATAATTATCTATTATAATAGATACCTATCATGGATGTGTTGTATCTATAACCGACTAAGTCAGCATTTGTTCATTTAAGACCCATAACATGATGGAAATGTTGTCTAACTCTCAAACTAACGACGATCTAAGTCAGCAGTTTTGAATAATTTCATTTAATACATAATCAAAAATAAGCGTTACACACGGGGCACACGGCCGTTGGTTGGAAATGAAAAAAATATCTATGTTCGAATCGCAATGATAGGCTGTTAGCCCTACTGAATAGAAACAATGAGCTGTCACTTTTAGTTATTTTAAATAGCAGCCGCCCACGACTTCGTCCGCTGAGCGGCCGGGCAGGTTGTTGTATAGACTGTAGCCTTCCTTGGTAAAGCTATCTAACACAGAGACAGTAGATTTTTCTAATTTGTAATTACATTAGCGCGTTCTAAATTTAAAATTATGACAAACAATTACAAACAAACTTAAATATATTATATAGTTACTCTTCGATTATTATAGATATAAATAAAGACATTTTTGTATAAATCAATCGGTTCAAATTCTAAAAAAAAAACTGTCCATCACGATTTCTTGACAAACACACGAAAGAATCACCACCGTCTATAAAGTCGGAGTCACGAGTTACACTGAATAGAAACAAGCGTGAGCACCGGTTTCGCACAGTTATTAGCCCCGCTTGACCCCGACACGGAAAGTCATCAGCTGACAGCTATGCGAAATATAACAGCTAATAGTTAGGGAGGAATAATTTGCAACACAATAAGAAATTATAAACTAATCAAAACTAACCATAAAAAATGCAAATACCTAACAGTTCAAAGTGAAATTATTGATATCGGTTAGAAATTGTTAATCACATACTATAACGCAAAATCATCGTCGACGTCATCCGAAATTCCATTACATTATTATAAATTCAATGAGAGTATACTTAACTGTCTAGTTCTTATGAATGACCAGGCACAGTTAGCCAATTCTCACGCGGGGTAACAGCAACGGCAATAAGTAGTAAGTATTCATGTTGGGCTGATTGCTTTTATTTTGGGTGTACGAGTACCCCGTGTGAGAAATAGAATAATAGGTCGATCCAGGCAATATTGCATTGGTTAAGAGAATGTCTTGATAAGGCATACTATTTAACACAATTAAATACATATTCAAACAGCTGTGTCCCCAAAATCACGAAGGAGATCCTTACAGGTACGGTTAGCATTGCGAGCAAAACGGGGTCAGTTGATGTTGATGATGTTAAAGTTGCTTGCTTATCACCTGAGAGAACGCTGCTGATTTCATTAGTCGACTCTTGCGGCATGCACCGAAGGAGATGCAGCTGATGTAGTCTAGTGAAGCTCCACTTAAGTACGGGTGAAGTATTAATAAGTCATGCTATAATTAACCTATGAGAATTAAGAGTCGCTGACCGAAAGAGAACGTTGTACTTACTTGTAACTTTGCATACCAAGCAGTTTGACAAATAACAATAAGTTGTATGAGCCAGAATTACATACTTATAAAATATAAATGTACGATTGTGCGATGTCCAAACTCCAAACTTCATTGTCGTTTCTTTATTGTGTATTTATGTACATCCATTGTTTGATGCCATCATCTTGTCGCGCGTCGGCTTTACAACCTGACATTTCACTTTTACTGTCCATATTGTTCTGTTAAGCTTTTGAATAGTCATGGTTTGTGTGTATGTTATGTACGTTTACATAATGTAACTTTAAGCTCTCGCTTTAAAATATAGGAAAAACCCCTTTACTGTAATAGTAGCATACACAACACAAAGACATTATAAATGTAACCATTATTATAAGATACAACTAGATAAGCTAGCAGCTTGTCACTCATTTAGGTACATTATTTACGTCTATATATCGAAGTCATATTTTAGAACACGCCGTATTACAAAACGGCTGGGCATTTTGAATAGTATGGATTTTAGAGGGACACAATTTTGCTTCTAGCACTTTGCCTGCTTAATAAATTAGGTTAGGTTATGTTAGAACTGTTTAAATAATAACACACGAGCCGAGCGAGCGACGCGAGCGTATTGAGGCAGCGACCGCCGAAATGCTAAAAATATATATTTTTTCATATTATTCATAATGCCTAGCTATTTTGTAATACGGCGTGTTGTACAATACAAGATGTCTTCGACATCTACACGATATGCCAATTTATGATCCTGAAGTTTTGGCTATCCCATTTCAGGACCACAACCGTACGTAATTGTGTATATGACTGTATGTACCTACTAAATCATGTATTAAACAGGTCTCACTTCACAAGTTAAGTAATTCTTCTGAAAAAGAAAGTTTACATAAGTAAGAAAGAGCATGTGTAAAGTGTAACAAAAACCATTTAAAATTATTATACACATTATCGTAAACAATGTCAAAACCCGTTAGCTATGTGAAATAACGTACAGGTGGTACGTTGTGAATAACGATCCCAAAACTAGATAATGCAAAATATTGTAAATATAAGCATGTACGAAAACTAAAAACCTATCACGCGGTTACATTCTCATGGTGTGCATGGAATCGTTAATCGGTCATTTAGACAAGTTCATTGTATGTTTGCAAGTATTGTCCTGACTTGAATTTTATTAGTTCAAATTTTAATCGCTAAGTAGGCAGTATCCGTAAGTCTGATCTGTGGATGATATAATGTATCATTTTAAAGCTTTAGGCCATAAAGCAAAACGAAAAATAACATTTGGAATTACAAACTTCATTAGAGATTGAAATTATTTTAGTGGCCCGCCCTCGCTTCGCTTCGGTACAATCTCTTCTTTATATGTAGGTAAGCGGTTTTCGTTTAAATTTACTCCCGTTGGTCCCCTTCCCGTGGGAATTTCGGGAAATCCGTAAGCTTCCTTGTCTAATGATCTGTGTTTTCGTAAAAAAATTAAATTCCCGTAACTCCCCTTCCCATAGGAATCGGGAAATCCGTTCTTATTTCGCAGTCTAATGAACTGCTATCTATGTAAAAAAATGTTAAATCCGTTTTTAGTCCTTCCTCGTTGTCATTTCATATGTATAGCGGTTCTCGTAAAAATTATGAATTCCCGTTAGTCCCCTTCCCGTGGGAACTTCGGGAAATCCGTTTTTAGTCCTTCCTCGTTGTCCCCATGAACATAATGCCCGATTTCAGCAAAAGCGGTTTTCGTAAAAAAATAATTCCCGTTGGTCGCCTTCCCATTTCTGTGTTCATCCACATGTACAAAGGATTTTACGGTGATAGAATTTTTTCATCCAGTAGTTTCGGAGCCTATTCATTACAACCAAACAAACAAAGTTTTCCTCTTTATAATATTAGAGTAGATAAATAAAACCATAGCATTAAAATTTTTGTATGTAATATTCTTTGCTGTAGGTACCTACACGAAAAAGATTGTTGGTAATAACAATATTAATCGTCAAATAAAAATTAAGAAACCACACGTAATTAGGTAATCCGAGAGTCAACCATATTAGGTTTGAGAAAGTGACAAAAACTACACATTCAAGTACGAGCTGTTTATTGCCTGAGATTCTCATAATAAATAAGAGTTATTAATTGTTATTAATCTTTCTTAAACAAACTTATATTATGGCATATCCCAATTTTTAAGTTTTTTAATGTTCTAGTTGGTGAAATTTAGTTTTTATTTTAATTTATATATTGGTTAGGTATGCGGAAATTATACAATGTAAAGAATACCTCAAACGTATATATGTTTATAAATCAGGTCGAACTATTATCATGAAGTGGCCAATTCAATTTGACCAGACGTTAAATCGTCTACTATTTTGTCAACGTTTGGCCAAACGTATTAGGGTGTATAAAATATGTGGTGGCTTATATAAATAATATATATACACCATATATAAGTATACCATAAGGTATGATGGTATGATTTTTTTTGCTATTTTTAAGATATTTTCACAATATAATATTTAAAAACATAAAAGACTAATTACAAAAGCGATTCGCATCTAATGTTGCCTGGGCACGCTCGCTCCGCTCGCTCGGCTGGTGCGTTGGTGTCTAACCTAACCTAACCTAACCTATCGTTTAGGTTTTTGTTTAACAATATTATTATAAACCACCATTAAGTTTATTTTACAATTAACACACTATCCGTATACTTCTTCTTGTCACCCTACTCTCTTTATGTAACCTAAAAAGAAAAACCTGCATCTTCACACATAAAGGTATGATTCATAACTATTTTGATATGATCAATAATCTTGACCATCATGTGATCGGGCGTTTAGGCCCATATCGAGAAACGATTTTTACAATGCCCAAACCATATCTAGCCAATAGCAGTTGAACTTTTCATGTGCGAATTTCAGAATACCATTTTATGAAATGATCAATTCTACGATATGGCCACGACATATATATAGAGTAAAAAGAAAATCGCATCCCAGTACCTACCTACTACACTTTCTAAAAACTGCCTTATGAGTATATAATTAATTTTGGCGTTTATTTGCCAAAAGACCTGCATCTAACTGACCGCCTAGTATTCCATATTATTGGCTTATTTTATGACAAAATTAATTTAATGAATAGCTTAGGTATTACCACAAATTTTCGATGATAGTGGCGCTTTAGTGTATTTGCCTTTTTATTGTCTATGTAAAATACATTATTAAGATCGCTTTCTAATTCCTATCGTAAAAAATGTTTGTCATGTTGTTAGACTAGGGCCATAAACTTTAATTTGTCCTTCATAAATAAATAAATATTACGTAAAAGCCGGATATACAAATATTACGTTATAGTAAATAAAAACGTAAAAGTAACACATATACGCCTCGTTTACTCTTAGAAAGTAACCATAGAGTTCGTCTAACTACACTTTAATAGCTGTCATCCTAGCACTTATGTATGTTATCTTACTCGTATGTGTTAATTATTACCTACTAAAGTTGCGTATTTGCGATCCGTATTTGACTATTCACAAGAATGGTCGGATCGAGGATTCAAAATTATTCAACGGTTAGCTGGAACGTTAAACATGAGATAAAACATGCACCTACCATATTTCCATTTGAGAATAAAAACGCGCACGCTCGTGACAAACCGGTTGGATGATCTTTACAAGACGTTGCAGGACGGGAATATCACCTGTATGTAGCCTGTTACGGGCTCAATTACTGCTCATCTGACAATGATAATTGAGGTTAGTAAGAAGGACAGCTGCTTTTAGAAATAATAGTAATTTTTGATGCATGTTTCTTTGTAACAAACCTTAACACACAATACCGGTGAGCAAACAAACGGTATTGAGCAAGTTGTTATTATCCAGAATCGTGTCAGACCTTCGGTACAAAATCGTCTTGAAAAATGTATTTAAAATGCTAGTTGCATAATCAAAAATGCAAAATAAACGGCTTCAATAACAATTTAAACGAAAGCATTCGACATACAAATCGATGTAACGAATGGTAACGATCGTGCTTGCAAACGGAATTATTTTAAATCGGCGGCATCAGCATTGCGCGCGCGGATCATTTTGATGAGAAACCTACGAGTCTTCGATTGCATACCAATCACCAATTTGAAGTGAACTAATTTAATTAAACTAATTATAGGTATAAAAGTCTTTCACCTGATCAATAGATGATATTAGGGATTAATTCGGCGGTCGGAGTTCACTACGCGCGCGGTTCATTGAAGTAGGCTAAAATTGATGAGTACTAGAAAACCTACGGTATAAGTTGTAAAAGGAGTCTTCAAACGAAACACCTTATATAATTGAGATTGAACTTCATGTACTGTAGATATAGTTACGTCGTGCACGTAAGTTCGTTTAATCACAGTGCTTTGAAGTGAGTATTTAATTTCAGTGAGGTTTTTAAGCAGTAATACTAATTGAACCAGAGCAAGATAAATTTGCTTAGGTAATAAGTAAGTTTGCTTTCTATTTGACCTGATCATTCCCAGATATAGATGCTTTTCTATACAACATAATATACGCATAGTCACATACTTCGGAGTTAAGAGTCAGTAGGTGAGCTCGAAGCCATAAATTTATAAATATTACAATTCGATAGTTAAAATAGAGCCACGGTAAGAGACAGTGAGCAATTTACAGGTGCATAGGAGCTCACATAATTAACCGATCAGTGCTCTTGCCGTCCAGTGAGGTATCCCGGAAAAGTCTCAATTGCACTCCCCTGACACCAAGTTTTTCAAGTTTGTTAATAAGAATGGGCACAGAGACGTGTCAAATGCCTTCGCGAGATCCAAAAAAATGCATAGCGTCTTGTTACCAAATCCAAGTTGGAGGTGATATAGTCAGTTAACTTATTGACTGCATCTTCTGAAGATTTTCGACGCCTGAAGCCAAATTGGTTTTCTGCTATAAGGCTTTTCGAGGTAATTAATCTGACTGTTTATTTTATTTTTTTAAAATTTTTGACAATGATGGCAAGATTGAAATAGGCCAATACACGGTCTCTTCCCCAACTTGTGGATTGGGTGAATTAGTGAGCGCTTAAAAACCCCCGGGTAATTATCCGTTGTTTGTCATACATAATATAACCACGGGAGACCTGCGGTGGTAGAGTTATAAAATCGATCATCGCGGTTACGATTACCGATCATTACGCAATGCCTATCTATTTCGAATCGTCAAATAAATTTAATTTGGTTCCGAATAATGAATTTCTATGCATACATATTCTATGGAAAATTGAAATGGCCCGTGCTGTGATTGGCTGTTAATCATCAAGTTAATTAATGCATTAAAAAATACGGTCTCTGTAGTAGGTACATACATAATCGGTGCTACTATACCAATCATAAACCACGTTTAAAGTAATAGCTACCATCCGTTAAACAAGACATATGATAGCAAAATGTATGGAATTACTTTTTTGACTATAGGTTTTTTATAATGTTCGTCTGTCTGTTTGTTTGTTCTGGCTAATCTCTGAAACATTTGGACCGAATTTGATGCGACTTTTACTGATAGCTGATATAATAAGGAGTAACTTAGGCTACTTTTGTTCCCGAAATTCCCACGGGAACGGGAAATAACCGGTATTGTTAAGTTTACGCAGACGAAGTCGCAGGCCGCGGCTAGTAGTTAAATAAATTCATGGTACCTACTCGTATACATAACTGTCCACCTATGAAATGATGGTATTGTTAATTTATCAACACTTCAATAAACAACACGACATGTAAACAAAATGTTAGTAGGAAGGTGAGCTATAAATAAACATAGGGTTATTCGAAGATGTTGACAGCAACAATAGAAGAACTTATAATCCCAAGTGTAGTTTCCAAGTAACGACTGTTACTTAGTGTAAATAGTAACGGTCAATTTCAATACTAGAAATCATACAGAAATTTTGTATTGTTTTTATTCTAAATTTGAAATTTTGTATGAAAACAATGGAACGTTAATCTAAAATATGCAAAAAATCTCTCGAGATCGGTTATTGAAATTGGCTTGTAGGTAGGGCTAAAACTACTACTTTTTTACTTATAGCGACTACATAAAAGCTTTTATTGGTACTTGAGCTTCAAATTATAATCTCAAATCCCATTCAAATAATAAATTGGGTGATATACGTTTAACAGTCAACTAAACAAACGTATTATTAATTACGCTATAATAGGCTAAAAGAAGGTGGATTCATTTAAATGCAATTTTGTCACTACCTGCATTTTTAAGCTTTTTATAATAATGATGTTGATAATGTTCTGACTTACATAACTTAATTTCCTCCTGCCTTACATGGTTTGTAAAAATACGAGCCATGGGTGTGGCCCGTCCTTATGCAAGACTTTTCTTTATTGCATAACTAACGGAAGTAGCATATTAATGCAAATTACATTAGTTGACATTGTTAAGGGCAAGAAGGGCTTTCGTTTTGGCTATAATTGGAAATGTCGGTTATTTATTGCATTTATTACGTATAGGAGAGCGTATATTTTATTTACTTCTTGTGTTACTTTGAATAGGTTATGTGTGGGTTTTTGGAGGAGGTATCTCAAAATGCAAGTCTCACTTTTCTTATTTACCTGTTTGGCATCGTAGTCACTGAAGGATTCGAGTAGACCGATGTTGCAGTATTTGATTTAAGGTATGATTCCGAGTTAAGCAGCACGCTGCACTGCTAGCCTTTTTAGTGCTGCCACGACATTGCTGCGTAGCTCGGAATAATATACTCTCATATAAGCCTGTAGACAATGTATGCGGACCAGTATTGCTGCGGCAGCAATGCAGCGGCGGCAGTGCAGCATGCTGCTTAGCTCGGAATCATACCTTTAGATATTTCTATATTATTGACGACAACGTCGAAAAAATGTTATTTTATACCAAATAAATGGCCACGGTTATTAAGAAGCACTTCGATTTATTTGTTGGGTTAGACACTACAAAAAATATGTATTAAAACTGAAAATTTACTCAGGTCAAAGTTTACTTACTCTACATAAAACAGGGTACCTATGAAAATTGGTGGGATAATAGTGATTCATTTTCTTTTGAAATACGTGTAACTACCATGTCGTAACATTGCATCACTAATGAATTGATCATTCGTATCTGATTATGATAAACGCCAGAGGGAAGAGATCGGGCAATTTATTCCATGTTACGAGACATTATTTATATTCAAGTTTTTATTGTTTGGCACTCGGAACAGTCGGCACAACGGAAATGAAATAACAGTTTTGATAACTAACGTAACAATGGTGGGCTATTATTAGTATTTCGTTTTAGGCGTATGTATGCTAATACATAATATTATTAGTGAGAGTTTATAGTTGGGAAATACATAGTGGCTGGATTTGTTATATTATGATACCCACAGAACACTATGATGATACCTATCTATAGGTACATAGATGTTATGGACATTGCAGTGCACTTTGTTATTGTCATATTTTCAAATGATTTTGTTGTCTTTATTTTAGCCCAGTCTAAGAAGCAAAAATAAAAATAATAAATACGAAAGTTTTGAAATTTGGTGAAAATGTTCCTTCTAGCTTATTATTGAACGTGTTAAAAGTCCTGAACAATTGAAGTTCTTCATTGACTGGCCTATAGCAATAATAAGGTAATTCAGGTTGCCAGCGATTTTATTATTAGTACCCGCCTATGTGCTTACTCTTTTTTATATTTTCAGTGAAATCATTTGAATTAAGTTTTAAATTCAAGCCTAGCGTGTAAATTGTTCGTTAAATTAGCATCGGTCGGACTTTTCACAAAACTTTGCGTTTTAACCTTAATAGTTTCATGCTAAAACTTATTCCATTTGATTTAATGTTCCGAAAGGCCTCGAAGCCTAAACGATTTCTTGAGTTGATTTCACGAGGTTTTAACATCCCAATAAATAGAAGTACTTAGGTACTATACGCAAAAAAAGGTTTACTAGGTACTAAAATAATCTATAAAATTAGTTATAAGAGGTCAAGGCATGGATTAAATTTCGCTTAAGTACTGAAATGATATTGGGGAGCCAACTACCAAGTTCCAACTCGAGACTTTTTGAGAATTGCCCCCTGGGTATGTAACCGGGAAGTAGCAGCTGGGTTAGAACAAGGCTTAGACGTGTATGTCAAAAATTAACAATTGCTATTTTTTAACTCGATACCCCAATATGCACTTGATACAGAAGTCATGCACTACTTGTCATATACTGTTCTTGAATTATTGTATAATTCTAAACGACAAAAGTATTTTATTCCGTTTCGTAAGCAACGAAATACATATAATGTAATCGAATTGCGTATTTTTGTAGAAATACGAAAGCACAATGCAGAAATGTGAGTACCTAGTATCTGTTTTCTGTGAGTGTTTATTTATAGTAGGTATCGTGTTACGTTGGGTAGTATAGGATCGCCATTAAAGTAAATGCTTGCTTCAAATTATCACCTTCGCATGTCTAGAAAATGTCACCTCTAGAAATTTGGAGTGACGTGAGCTAGAAATTATGGAAATTGTTATCAAGTTTCATTTAATTAACAGTTGACTTACTAAACTCTTAAAATATTTTAGGTGTACACAACCTGTATAATCCTGTAGTAGGTACCCACATCTGTCATATAAATCATTACTTCCTACAGTTTACTTTAAGTAGTGAATTTTTAATCTTAGAGTTTAAAGACGAAGTTTGCTATTCGTATCAGTACTAGAGAGCTCTCTAATTGTCTACTATAACAGAGTTGTAATAGAAGGAAACACAGGTAGTCAGTCCTTATCAAAGGCGACATACTCGCACGTTCTGAAAGTTTGTTGATCAATCATCACCCATGAAGCCACTATGATAAACCATTAATAAGCATGCGCTGCACTGTAGGTCTTAATCGTCTACATGACACAGAATGACACACGGATGACTGTGCTTACATCAGTATGCAAGTGCTACCTCCTCGTCGCCATTTTGTCTTCAAACAAAGAGGTCTATCAGATCAAAAGGTCGATCACATTCGCATCTGCATGAGGAATGTTTGATTGGGCAATAAAGTTATTTTAAGCTTTCTACATCTTTTATAATCTAACTTATGTAAGGATCGATGTTAGGTTTATAAAATACTCACGCTATGTAACTGTATTGACAAATTGTTATTTTATTTTTAGCTATCTGGATGCGTAAAAAAGAAGTTGTCTTGATTTTCATGGAATTTTCGGAAGAATCTTCCATCTACAATTTTACTAATGGCCATTTCCAATACTAGAGATCAAAAAGAATCCCGGATTTTTAAATTTCAATTCCAATGAAAACAATTGAAGATTAAATCTGAAATACGCAAAAAATCTCACGAGATTGGTTATTGAAATTGGCTGTTTTTTAATACTTATATTACTAATAGCTTCTACACTTAGGCTGATATACATACTGCAAAGTAACATATTATATCAAAATCGGTAGCTTTTGAATGACAAACTTGTACCTAAACATCTTCACATTCCCATAAAATATAATAATTATTATATTTATAATATTACCAGGAATAGGAGAAGTAAGTAATTAATATAAAATTTCACTAAGGAAATTATATGTACACATTTAAGCTTTTACTGGAGTCCTGTTTGCTACCTATAAATATATAGGCCGATTATATTATCCGTGTAACTAGATTCATCTCTAAAGTTTTATTAACTCGCTCCACTATTTTATTACACTACATAACAAGTAACTAGAGCCTATTCAGCACGCACTATATTCACAAGTTCCTTATTAGCTTGACATTTTAGACCAGGATCTTCATGTACCATTGTACACTCAGCAGACGATATTATATTTAAAATGGCCGAATCATTAGTTCTCTTTATTGCTTTGTCACGCACGTTTCTACAAGTATCTGTCGTGCACTCATGGGAACTATTCTGTCGGTCACTTTACCTTGGAAACTAAAATGGAATTCCCCAAGGAGCATTCACAACGTGCCCTGTCAGGTCATGACCATTGTCTTTGTAATTAAAGGATTAAGCGGATTAGGATTCCTGTATATCTAGTTCTCATTGTCTGGTAGATTTCGACATGATTATTATCATGGTATGAATCAGATAGTCTCATGGCTAGTGATAGATATAGATATAATTGGTAAAATCGGATGTCTACGCGTAAAAATACATACCAAGATAATGAACACATGTGGTTTTCTTAGATTTTCTTATAGATTCTGTTAAATGGTAAGCTGAGGTTTATTTAGCATTATTTCCGAGACAATTTTTTGTTCGATTTTGTAGCCGAAAAGTAATATAATTCTAGAAATTAATTTTTAATATGGGTTTGTTTTGTATTACATTAAGAGCGACAGGTTATAATGAATTGGTATAACCCTATAAAGAAAAGAGGTATAATCCTATAATTATTTCTACAAAGATGCCTGTCAAAATATAGGTCCATCCACAAATCAACTGGACTATCATTCTGTCACTCTCATCACTTGCAAACTTTCCATTCTCATTTGTTTTTTCGTAAAGCAGAGTTTGAACACTCCTAAGTACTGATTAAAGTTCAATATCGGATTTGAACTAGACCAGACTCCTGCATAGATATAAAATGCAGTGCACACGCACACTAGTTATGTCCGGATAAGGTCTAAACTGATACAGCTCACTCGACCGGATACGAGAGCACTCGGCCTGCCATTTCTAATGTTACTGCGGATGCCGCAATTGCTTCCCTACATCTGTTCGTTTGATACGTCCGAGTTGCTTCTTTTTTGCTAACTGGTTACTGTACCAGGGGCACGACATCCTCTTCCTTTCGTGTTTGGTTTGTTTTATTGCTCAGGTATACTATAATACTTATACATTCTAATTTCATATAAAAAAACGCAAAACATTTTGTTCACTTGTCTCCTGCCTGTGTCATTTCGATACAAATCGAATAGGTATAACAGAATAGAGTAATATCCTAAGTAGGATAAAGGAGCTTTACCTTATTTATTACCTACGAAAATAAGAATAACTTATTTTCGGATTCCGGTTCCGTTATTTTTCGATAATGCACACTGACGGAGTAAGGACGAGTATTCGTGGTCAAAAGTTGTAGTATAGTCGTGACTCGTGACCGACTGATTGATTTTACATTCTGAAGAAGACAAGACTTACGTATTAAAAACTCTAAACAAACTTGCATAAAAGTTTACGAGAGCCACCAACATTGATTAGGTTTGAAGTTGTTGGCATTAATTTAAAGAACATGTCCTTATTTTGTAATATACCGTATTTTTTTTGTTACAGGCACAGAGAATGGAGGGCGGAGTGAATGATTTTAGCAGAAAACTGCGAATAGAACAGGTAAAATTTAGAAACAATCTTTATAATACTGCACGTTTATATTTATAACTTATATTACCACCAATTAATTCAGAATAACAATGTTACATATCTCTAAAAATTACACTTAATTCGATAGTTCACCGGTGATTTATCGTTCGGGAAACTGGTGGTTAATCGATTCCTTTGTGCAATCGAGAGCGTGTTCGCGTCCAGTATGATTGACATATCGAGAATGTTTGACATCTGTCAGATGGAAGGCTAGTTGGTTACGTAACCGGTTCACCGCATTAGCACCTGTAATCTATATTTGAACACAGACCGCACGATCAGCTGTTTTCTGCGATAGTTTTTTTAGTTTTTTTTCGATTTACCGTTGCCCGCAGGTGAAATTTATTACTGACATTTGTTAATTATGGTAAATTAATCGATAACTGCTACTCGATGCAGACTAGCGTGACACACATAGTTTTGTAGGTCAGCATTTTTTGCATTTATTTCTTTAGTTTTGTACTCGTTATTTCGCACGGAATAATATCATATAGGTACAGTTAAGTTCAGAAACATTATGGTAACATCTAAGTATCGTATCATAAGATACGAAGTTTTTTAAGTAATGTTTTTATATTATTTTACAGCTTTATCAGATACCGTTTGCGTGATTATGGAATCCAACATAGAATCTGCCCTGAGATTATAGATTTTTTTGGATGTTGTTTGTAAATTATTTGATTATTTAAATCTTCCACCATAAATGCTTTACCTACTACACTTAATTAAAGATAGAGCAGATAGATCCAATTCAATATTTTAGCATCGGCATCCGAAAGCGGTTTATGTAACTGTTCGACTTGCGGCGCGTGCTCAGAGTAGATCGATAAACTATAAATCGATTAATAATCAAACCTTTCTGTCTTTCAGTCTTCTATCTATTTCGGTATAATATGAAAAGTATTGTATTTTTATATGTAAGACTAGCAGCTGGAGGGTAATCGCCCTATTGTTGAACGATTAGCCAAAACTAAACCACAACCAAAAACGTTCCATTGAAAGGTAAAAACTTGGTCATTTAGCCCGATCGCCTTCTTGTATATCACATTAGCGAATGTAACGTATAACGTGTATCTATTTTGCCTCACTCCTCGACAATTTATCATCGAATTATCGTAACATTTATAAACAGAATATGTATTAACATAAAACTATGTGGTCATAAAACCTAAACCATTAGTCATAATTAAGCACACATCTTAACTCCTTTCTAAAATGAGAAGTGGCCAATTGTTAACCTAATAACTGATGGCTCACTTTCCGTTGCATAACGTTATTATCTCCTGTGTTACCTGCGACAGGTAATGGTTGCCATTAGTAACTGCTTTGTCGTGTTAAAATTATGTGAAAATAAATAAATATCTAATTAATTACACATCTTCATAGGAATCGTGTAAAATTGTAAACTGTTTGGTAAAAGCAAATATTATAACTAGATGGGTAAATATTATAATTAGGTAGATGACTAGCGGTCGCCCACGAGTTCGTCCGCCTAAAAGACTGGTCCCTAGTTATACATATAAACCTTCCTCTTAAATCACTCTAAGTATTTAAAAAACCACATCAAAATACGTAACGTTGTTTTAAATATCTAAGCATACATATGGATAGAGAGCGGGATGAAAACGACTTTGTTTTGCAATACATATGTAGTAATGACCACGATGTAGAATGCTACCTATCTATACCTTTGCGTGAAATAGTAAAAAATCTACTATGCAAATAGTTTACCGCACGCCCTGCACGATTATATCACGATTAAACTCTATAATCACAAACCTACGTAATTCCTGATCATAATCAATATAATCTTTTCATAATACAATCACTGTAATATCTGTCTATTACAAATGTAAATGGGAGCACAATGTACATTTGTATAATCGTGCATGACATTTAGTTCACAAAATAGGTATTACGAGAAAATGCCAACGTAGAGTGCATTTCACGAAATAGTTCCTTTGAACGATGTCGCTAATCGTTCTGTGTAAGAATAACATGTACCTATTTGGAACTGCATATAAAAAAAAATGATAGTTCCAAAATCATGCACGGGAGTTATTCAATGAAACCGACAAAGGTATTCTGTAGCACTTTTCCATCTCTGGGCGTGGGCTAAAATACATTTTTTTAATGTCAATTTTGGTAGATATTTTCTAAAATCCTTCTTCATTACCTTAAAAGGTATCCCGTTTATCTAATCTTGATAAGTTCACCTACTAAGCCGTGTACGGTGATTTATTACCAGAATCTTGAATACTATCTAGCTTACCATTAACTTAACATGGGTTAGTTTCTGAGGTAATATTAGAAGTGTTACTTTTTACAAATTAGATAATGAAGAAGATTTCAGATTCCTAGTAAGGAGAGGTTACTTTAGTTAGAGTCAAATAAACTGGTTACATACCATTGAATTTTGTCTTACATCTTCATTACAAAATCTTACTATTTTGTTTTTCATAACTTAGGTATCAGTGACGTGATTATATTAGTACATCTAAGAGTTAGGAACATTAGTCCTGCCACTTATATAAATTGTTCTTCTCAAAATAGTTATATAGCTTTTGATATAGCTATTTTACCCCCACCTTTTTAAAATTATTCTCTTTCTCTTGATAACACATCTCCCACATTACAAGTATAACTGATTTTGAAATTGGACATAGATATAACATAGATTTCTTTACAAGCACACAAGATATTCTGGGGTCAATATAAGGGCGAGAAAGTAATAGGTACCTTTCTAACTTAATTACTTGAGAAATACTTTTTGCAAGTAAAAGTTACGAGTTAGTTATTAGATTAGATTATCTTTCCTAGATTATTTCCAGACGTCTTATTCTGAAGGTACAAAAGCTTTTCTCAATTAGCATTATTGTATACCGAAGCTGATGCATGGCTTCACTTAGAATACATCAGCTGCATCTTATTTTGCAAGTCTTAAGAGTCGACTGAGGAACTCAGGAAAATTCTTACGGGCTGTGAGCCAGCAACTTGTCACTGAATGTTTACACGTGGGCACGCTATGTTATAACGTGGCTGTACGATCTCCTTCACGATCCTGCCGTTTTGGTTAACCGAAACACAGCTGTGTGTGTGTATGTATGTATATATACGGAATGGATTGGACGTACGACTATAATCATTACGTTCATACTGCTAATAAAAATGTACTCTCGAAGGAAATTCTTTTTATAACACTTTTTAACCATAAAACTCACTTAAAATTACGTCGGTAAGTGTAAAACCTATTAAGCAATTTACGACATGTAATTACTAGCCGTAACTGTAGTGATTTAATGAAGACAACGGCTTTGCTACAAAACTTTCGTCTGGACAAGTCGTATATGGTCTAATTGCAATAGGTTTGGTCCCGCTATGTCCCAGTCACGATATAGGTACACCTAAAGATACGTTAAATTACTTGAACCTTTTTCCTGTATTTATTACTTAGGTAACTACGATTTTGTATAACTGCATCTAACTGGATAAAACACAACAAAAATACTAGTTAAAAAGATAGAAGAAGATAAAAAGGAGTCAATATCTTTCTTTGAATATCCTGCTAGGTATAGATATCACCTGCCGTGTTGTCCTAAAAAGGAAGCTAATAGACCGAAATCGCACGGCCAAGAATGAAGGTAGATTGCACGACCTGGCGCGAATCAAACCGCGAAGCTCTTGAGCTTAAGCCTCTACAGTTCTCCGCTATCCCGCTAGGTCTTGCTTGACCTAGCGGGATAGCGGACTCCATATCCCATCTGGGGGACATAGCAACATAAGTCAAGTAAGTCAATGGACCGACCCAATAATATTGGCACATAATATGGATGTGCTAAACGCGAAATCACTTAGGTACAGCAAATCGTCAATCTGACTGGAATATCATCTAATTAATACCACGAGATATCCGCTTAACCTAGTACATATAACCCTATCATTGACTGTCGGATATATGCCAATGGTACAGTTTTTTCGCGAAGCAAAACGCATCAATTTCCGTTCAACTCGAGCACTTGCCTTTAATGTCGTGTTTATAAGCAAGGTAAAAGCGCTCCAAAACAAACTGTATGACTTCGACATAAAGCACCACGCATGTCCCAAATCGGAGTACCTGTTGAGCTTGACTGTTGACTTCCATCAGGTTTTACGTGTTTGTTAATGTGGAGCAACGGGTCCTGCTGCAAGTTACTACTCCTCATGTCGACACATTGTCAAATGGTAAGCAGAGATTGCAATCACCTTTTGAAACTCGATTCAATGTCAATGCCCTCACGTTATATTACTTTTGCAGACTAATAAATTCGATCTCGCCTTATACAGCTTCTAAAGCACACCGGCCAGTTCCGATTAGTTCATAAACCAAGTAATTACTTCTCTGTAATTTATCATCCTGAGATGAAAAATATCAATTTGTCTTCCCTCAAAATTTCGGATAAAAAACCTAAGCTAACATTAAGTTCATTCATGAAATGCCTCACAAAACGGTTCATTTGTTATGCAGATACCAAACGCTATGGGCGCGTTTCAAATAAGTTTCAACTTTATGGTTTAGTGTTTAAATGGTTTAGTCGACGGTTTTTGATTTTGTGGGATAAAAAAAAATGGTTCCTCCCAAACGCTGTCGTAAAGCCAGGACCTTACCCACGCGGAGACGTCCGAGGAACCGGTTTGACCCGACTCGGTATGGGATCATTCGGGGAACTATGGATTCAAAAACTCGTTATGAATATGGTTTTTATGGTGCACCTAAAACATAAACTGGATGTGGAGAATACAGAGTGGGAGCGGCCATTGTGGTCACAAAGCTTCGAGGTTTGATTTTTATTTGCGCATCATAAAACGATGCATGTTATTAACATATTATTACTCTTTCGTTGCTCTTAAGGCTGTTTTACATGAGAAAATATTTCGTATAAGTATAATGTATATTATTATGATTATGACAAATCGAGGAACTTTTTTTTAGGTATATCATTAGATTTTAGGTCGACGCAATATTACATTGAAATGTTACATAGTATAATAAATGAACTAAAATTTATTTTTATATGCAACGCACTTTTTGAACAAATGTACTGTCGTCTTAAGACGACGTGTTTTGAATTTCTAGTTTGATCTCACTGCGAATCTCAAGTTCACAAGGTTAGTGTTACTGTTTAATAAAGAAAGTTTTACACGGATATGTCACTCGTAATAAAGATGGACTTTTTCTAGAAAATCGAGAGATAACAGATGTAAGCTTTCATCGACCTTGTGTAGGTATAAATGGGTTTTAAACATAGGTAGCATTGGATGGATTGGATTGTGTATGCTAGAATATTCAGCTTTGCTTAACATAATCTAAGTACACACAGATTCGAAATGGTATAGCCATAACGTCAGGGTCAAGAAGGAGATCTTTCAGCCACGTTTAAAATAGCGAATACGGGAGTAAAAGATCAGCGATGAGTTGCTGAATTACGGGAGATTTAACTGATGCACTCTAGTAAAGACCCTCATCAGCACAGGGGGGCAATTCCTCAAAAATTTTAAGCCGTAACGCAACCACTAACGAACCTTTAACGAAACGCAGTGCGAAGCAATATATACTTACCGCTTGAGCAATAAGGTATATTTTAGCACGCATCGTTCGCGACTATGACAGAATAAAATCAAATATCTGTCTCGTGCTGAAATGTGTCTAATTACGTCACCGTAAAGTAATTAATGCTTTGTTCTGAGCGTCTACAACGGTTCCGTTTCGGCTTCGTTCTAACTCGAGACTTTTAGAGCATTGGCCCCCAGGACTTTAGGTTTTTTAAAACCTATTATTCATCTAAAGTCATTTACAAGGAAAAATATTTTATATGTAATGATGATACACTATTTACCTCAGTGGTTATATAATCTATGTAATGTATCACCAGTGCTCGGGACCGCGAGTGTAAGGTTACCGCAAAGAAATAGGCAGTTATGGTAACTTTATGACGGAAGCCACTGCATTCTCACGTGTGTAATTTTTCATAACGTTACATTTTTTTAGAGCCCTCATAAAATTACTTTGTTGCTTTTTAAAATTTATTGTGAATTGTAATAATGATATTGTAAAATCATCTTCATACTTGTATACTTACAGGGTGTAACCAAAGGGATGTACTAAGAGAAATGCTATGAAAATAGCTCATTAATAGAGACCCTATTCACAAAATATGAGACTTGAAATCACAAGTTATTTTTAATTGTAATATTTTAGTTGTTTAGAAAATCTTCATACTATTTAATGTAGTTAAGTGTAAAATACTATTAAATATATACAAAGCTCTAGAAAAAGAGTAGGTACCATTATTATAATGATTGGAAAATAATTATTTAATTCACGATTTGAACTTTCTCCTGCAAATACTTCAATAGATTGCGTGGCAGCGCGTTGATATCTTTTTTACCAAGCTTTATTATGAGGCGAACGATAAACGGTTATCTTAATTATTATTTATTTTAGGTACCTACTCTTATTACAGTAAGGTACTCTTATCGCAGTTAATACATCCTTAATGTAACTTAAACGACAATTTCTCAAAATCAGTCTGTTGTTGCTCTTTTTAAAGCGTTTTCTAAGAACCTCGAACTTGAAACTTTCTTTGATGTACTCAAACCTGTACACCACTTGTCTAAAGGTACGTGCCCACTTGACCTGCTGGGACAGGTTGTGGGAAACTGCCCATAAGTGGGACACCGTCGACAAAATCTATTGAATGACTCATTTTTTTTAAAAGCTTTTAATAAAAGTTGTTCAAACGTGTAGGTAAAGCACAATGTTTGTATTTACATTTCCTATTAAGGTTTTTACTTTCATATTCATTTTGAATAACTTACAGCTTTTACCTATTTTTAGAATGAAATAAGTAACTATGGTTAAAACTACGACTTTTGTTGTCTAATCTCAACTTGTTATGAAACCACAGAATAACATCGTAAATTAATTATTAGTTACTCTAGTAATGGAACAAGGAACATGTAATAATACTTCTTATAGACTGGTATATAAATATATAAATAACTATATAATAAATACTGGTATATAAATAAATTAACTCATGAATCTGATACATCGTATCACTTATCCAACATTTCACTTGATCTCCGTTCATATGTGCACCATTATTCATGCGCATGCACTAAACAACTTGTGAGAAAGTAGGTAAAGTGGGACAGAGGCGGGGCAGATGACTGTCATCTACCAGACTTGGTGGAGACAGTGAGGACCGAGTTTTATGTTGTATGAGGATTTTTCGTTTAACGTAAAGTTAATGAAAACATTGGGGTAAGCACGAACCTTTTTACGCGGCGTAACGCTAGCGACTCGCTAGCAAAATCTATGTGATTTGACAGTTGGACGATAGCGTTACGGACTATTAAGAGGTTCGTGCTTACCCCTCTGGCATCTTATACTACCTTTTACTATATAATATTCACTATCATAAAGTGAAAGAAAATTACTGTGTAGCAAGCTGACACTTTGCGTTTACAATAAATACTTTTTGGGTAGCATAGGGCCCTTAGGAAGGAATTCCAAAAATTTCTCTCTGTAATACGGCAGGAAATGATTAGCAAACATAAACATTGATTATTCAGTTTCACACAATTTAACAATCGATACCTTATAGGGAATAATATTTTGCGGTAATCAATTGGGTAAATTGCTGTTACGAGGAAGTTCATTCTTCTCTTATTCAACAACAAGACTAGGGCTAAGTAGGTACCTACCCATAACATCACGGCACGTTTGAATAAAAGTTCGCTATCGTAATATTATCTCCGAAAGCCTTGTCCAAATCTAATCGCAATCGGTAGACAATAACTAACGTCAATGCGAAAATTTATTAAGCACTTAGACAGCCTAGGCCTATGCTCTACATAAAACAAGCAAATTGGGGTCAAATGGACAATTTTAGCTTCGATAATTTTAGAACAGCAATTTAGCATTGCGTAACATCAAACACCCAGATACCGCTCATTACAATTCACTAATCAGTAATCACACATGCGATTGAATAATACGCTACAACCGGCCACAAAAGGAAACGAAAAATCACTCGCGACCGAATCGATTGCGCAATCGATAATCGTAAATAATCGATTCGGAACATCGATGCATTGTCCGGCGGTGAAAGTTGGTCGACCGGTGCATCCGATGCCGAAATCGGAAAGAGGTTTCGGTGATGTGACCTGTTTGTAACGGATTTTGGAGAGCAAGCAGGTTTTCCTCATTAATCTTTGAGCCATTTGGCAGTATTATTATACCATAATGAAATAATAGTGGGGACCATCGCTGGGTGTATCATATTGAGTGCTTGTTGATAATATCTGCCATGTACTTATGTAGATATGCCTCATTACTATAGTTCTGTTAAAAGTTAAAAGCTCTTGGCTACGGCTCGAGGCATGCCTCACAAAAATCCTCTGTAATGCCGTAAAGTCCCGAAGAGTAGTACCACAATGAAAAGGTTCGGCATCTTGTCATTTCCTCCGATAATTGTTACAGCTCGATTACTATACCAGGTCATAATACCTAAAATACAGGGTGTTTGTGACAGCCAGGCAAATATTGATACCATTACTTCAGACCACGATCTGAGGCGGAAAACACTGAATATTTTCGCAGGAAAATTCCGAAATATTCTGACTTTTTTTTTCATATTTTCAGGAAAAAAAGTTTACTTCCTTTAATTAAGCCTTAAATAACGACATAAACATAAAATTTTAACCAAAAGATGATTTACAAAAAAAATATTGCCTTCAAAAAACTGATCAACTCTAATGGACAGTCACAATTGATCCAAAAAACAGAAATGGGTCGCACAATAAATAATAAGCCCATTTCATTAGTCTCACGATCGCCCGATACAAATTAGCGCGGAGAGCAAAGATTTCTGAAAATCATATCAAAAATACATTTCCTGCGAGTAATAACACTGTCGTATAACTCAACAGAATGGTACTTGTTCAGCATTTCAGTATTTGCCTGGCTGTCACCTACACCCTGTATAGTAGCCGTGAAATTCACAGCCGCACCCTAACGAAAATGTGCGATTTCCACTTAGGTATAAGTTATTTAAATACTTATAGAGAAAATTTACATAGGTACATAAACAACACGAAATGGACCACAATGGACACACAAGGTACCTTAAACCTAAAAAGTAGAAGAAACTCGCAAGGATCGTTACTGCATTCTTCGTAGAAACACATAAAATAACATAATTATCATGTTCTACAAAACGTTTTATGTTTGTTTTATGTTATTACAATAATTATCTAGTAGGCATGTAGTTTAAAAAAATAGAACTAACTCATTGTTAGGGTGCATTTAAATCACACATATATACGAGTATCATGGGCTATACTTACAAGTATATTTATTTGTGGTTTTGATGTCAAAATTACAACCGCTATAGAATTAGACTCAGTTTAAAATGACATTTGACAGCAAAATGTGAGGAATATCTGTAAAATTTAAGCAATATTTAGCTTAAACAAAGTTTAAATTCTTTTGTCATAACACCGAAGATATACTCGTAAGATATTAAACAATTACATATGAAGCACCAGAATTTTAGAATCTCAATCGGGTAAAAAGTAGCTACAATCAAGTGAGTCTAGCCGTCTTGCTGCATTTCCATAAGTTTTAAAGCCAGATAGATATACAAATTTACGTTACTACGAATATAACGACCCGGGGTCGTTATAAATTGTATTGAATTTCATGTCCATTTAGTTGTATCTATTTCACAGACAGTAAGTGAATGTCCAGCGTCTAGGGTCACGGGTGGTCCACACGTGGGCTAGGCAACCTGATATGTGAATAATGAGTGCCAGAATTTCGAAACATACAGGCACAAAAGCTGTGTAGGTAGGTACAAATATGGTTGTTGTACCAATTATTTCACTCAAGAACGGGTGAATTGTTGATGGTAATGTTGGATTTGCTGACAATAGAATAACTGTTAGATTCCTGTGCTGATGACTTCACAAAATACATCAGCTGCATCTCCTTCCATGCATGTCGTAAGAGTCGACTAAGGAATTTAGGGGCGTTCTGCCAGGCGATGTGCTAGCAATTTGTCACTGATCTGTAACATTTGACCCTGCTATGTTAAATGTGGTTGCAGGATCACCTTTGTGATCCTGCAGTTGTGGCTACCCTATTTTGGAAACACATTTCATGTTTTATATGTTGCATGTATAGGTATGTCAAATATTTATTTAACTCCTATGTCTATTCAGTAATTCATGCCTACTTACTTCTTTTGATCTGTATTTGTACCCTATTTCTATTGTCCTTTTCTATGTTACTTCTGTCCGTGTATGTGTAATTTTCAAATAAAAATCTATTCTATTCTATTCTAAACATTCATTGCATGAAAAATCTCCAATCGAAATTCGGAGGGTTAATCAGTTTTTACAAACATACATCAGGTATGAACATCACATGGATATAGATTTTTGTTTAACCCCAAGTTCATTTCAATTCGTGTCAATTCTGTACACCTTTACATGTGTTACTGGTACAATACAATTCCCTGGGACATTTATCTTTATTTAAGTATCAAATTCTTTTCTGCTACAGATATCTTAGAGCGTGCTTTGGACCCTATGATTCATAATTTTATAATTTCAATGTTCTCACGCCCATAATGCGTTTCAGGGTGGTCGGTACGCTAAGGTTTATAGAAGTGCCGTCATGCCTTTTACGAAATGAATCATGTTCTGATATCAATTTCGCTTTTGTAGACACGGGATGGGAAGTATAAAGTTATAAATGTTTAATGAGAATAAGATACATAGTAGTACTCTTTTTATGCCAAGAATTTTCGACGGTTGGGTCGGCTTTGTGTTCAAATTGCTAATGCAAAACCAAAGCGAATAACTTAACTTTTTCTTCATATCTTTCTTTACGTGTAAACAAAGTACCTACCTTATGATTTGAGCAAATGGCATATGATTTGAACACTAAACAGCTAGGCCATTAGTTATGCCTCTATAAGCACTGATTAAGGTCACTTGGGGTCAAACTTTCCCATGGCTTATTGTTTTTCACGCACAATCACTTACTACGGTACTCGGTCTCTAATTTAACTTTGTGATGAAGGTTTTGAATTGGATTTTTAATGATTCACCATTGTTGGATTTATTTCAATATTAATATTTTTATAAACTTCGACTTTCTGAGGCCAAGCTGTCAGAACTTGGTAATAGGTTCCAAAAGTGTCTTTGACTTATTTTATTCCCAGCGAATTTTTAATAAAGTTCAATATGAGTACATGAGTACGAGTACATCAGAATTTAATTTATCATACATCTTATACGGGTTACCTACATTAAATATGCTCATAACATTAACGGTATCTATGCCATGAAACTTTCCTCATTTTCTTTCCGGAGGTAAGCGGCGATGTATCGATATACTTATTATATAGGTTATCGATCATCATTTACTATATGATTATCGATTCATTGACTTCGTAATCGATTGACAGTGTTATTTTTGAGGTTAATAGTTTATTTGCGTTTTTAACAACCAAAACCACGACCTATAGGAAATTCAAGACTTGTTGACGTATTAATTACAAAGACAGGTGTCTTAATATCAGGTATAATAAACCTTTATGTGTTATTTATTACAGCCAATGCTATTATTTACAATGTCCCGAGGTATGTGATTTATTGGTAACAGTTACTGTTGCGTCGATCGCAACGTGTTAATTTATGTTCGTTGCCACACCGCTTATGTTTCTGTTAAAATGGTGTTAATTTGATAGAATATTGACTTTTAAAAATATCTGTAGGTAGGTATAACAACGAAAAATATTTTTTTAAACTCGCGGCTGCTTGTTTATGGTAGTGGATAAAGAACTGATACTACTAGTACTATAATGTATATACATAGACTGACCCTATGTAACTAAATAACAACCTACTTATTCTCCTACAAAATGAGCACAGTAGTGTATTAAGTTAATGGAAGTATACAATAAAATATACTGCTATACACATTGTAAATTGAGTATTATTGGAGAGAATAACTGAAGCCTGGGAACTAGGGCAGCTAAACCAGATTGAGTGGAGCAGTCACAAGGACATAGTATGACAATACCGGAATACCTATAAAATTGGTACAAGAGCTTGCAGCTGCAACGACTGCATTACTATGTAGGTACCTTTACCCTAATATAATTAAACGCGGAGCAGACACGTCATAGCTTTACTCTGTGCATATAATAGTTATATTTTGGAGAAAAAGCGAAGTATGCTCACACTAAACGTGAATGAGCGTTGACATGCTTTTGAGGATCAGACAATTTTATTTATCAGTGGACACTGGCACTTGATATTCAGCAATAATTAAACGTGCACTTCACATTTTTTTGCCCCCTATTATACCCATACATACGGCTATGTTCCCGAAATAGAGTAACCATAATTGCAGGATCATAAAGGAGATCACCGCCACGTTTTGCATATCGAGGACAGATGTAAATGATCAGTGACAAGTTGCCAGCTTACTGCCTGAGTGAATGTCAGAGTTCCTTAGTCGACTCTTACGACAGGCACGGAAAGAAATGCAGCTGATGTATTCTAGTGAAGCCCTGCATCAGCACAGGAATTCACAGAAGATAGCTAGACATTAATATACCGCCTGTAAATTTAAATCTAGATTTAGCATTTATCACAAGTGAGCCTAAAGGCACTACATTTCTCAAATGATTACACTTCCTTAATAAGATTGTTAATAAATGTATTGTGATCAGCACTTTTGTCATAAAAGTAAAAGTGCATACAATGCAGTAAACATAGTTTAATCACTTGTTCAAGTTTCATAATGAGTAGTATGAGCACAGTTATAAGCAGAAGCTCGTTCACAAGATTAGGTTCATTAGAACAATACCAGAGTTTCACAGCTTTCATTATCCGAATGCTAATTGTCGGAACAATGTGCCAGTGAAAGTGTGTTTTGGTCAGATTCCAGCATTGCGATCGTGATTGACGAACAAATGAAACTTTGATTGCAACTGGGTGAGACATACGTACCTACCTATCTATCTATGTTCCACTAGGCTCGGATTTATTATAATTCATAGCCTGTGCCGATACGGAGCTTCCTTATAACAAATCAGCTGCATCTCCTTCCGTACATGTCGTAAAAGTGGACTAAGGAATTTAGGGGCGTTGGGCTAGCAAATTCTCATTGATCTTTTACGTCTACATTATTGTAGGATTTCATATGTCAGTTCTTCCTGCAGATCTGGCTATTCCATTTTCGGAAACACAGCCGTGTGTATATTTAGGTATATCTTTGTTAAATCGTTCGCAAACGGTACCTATCTTACGATCAACGTGGGTCAAAAGCAATACGACGGGAGACATTTAAAAAAATGTATACGAGAGTACCGTATAAGAAGTTTATTAGAGCCTTTTCCAAATATTCATTCCGATTTAGTAGTTAATGTCTCGTAAACATCGCTTCTAAGGTATACCTAAGCCGTCCATAACATGTTGGAAATAATAAAAGAAAGTTGTTACATTTAAGGTATCTAAGTATTGATATGATCGAATTATAGATTATCGATGACCCCAGTAATGGCTTTCTAGTAACTTTCGCCGATTAGTTTGCGATCGGTATGTCCCAAACATGAACCAGAAACCGAGGGGAGTTGTGATATTCAATGTAGTCTTCACGCAGCCGCTAATGTAGGCTATCAGCTAACATTTACATTACATTCATAGTCGGACCGGCATGGCACGGCGACAATGATTTTCTATGAGCAAATGATATTAGATATGATATTAGAGGCGTTAGCTCCTTCAGGTGCCGGCTTTATGGCCCCAAAGGAATCTTTGCGGAGATAACGAGCGAACGAGATTAACTCTCGGAGAAAAGAGTTAAGGAATTGCTCATTTGGATGAGATATGAATGCACTTAAATGAATGCTTACTAAGGCTTCATTTGCACCAAATCTACTCGGTACTTAGTAAGTGCTAAGTTTTTTAAAGCGTTTCGTCGAATTATGATTAAAAAATTTTTAAACAGGTGCCCTCTCGTGTTTTCACTTCACAATAAGGAAATTAAACAGCGATAGTGTATTAAATACATTTTTTATTGTTGCAGGGAAAAGAAAAGACAAACAGAGAGGTTCTAAAAACGGATATACAGCACAGAAAAGAAACTTTCTACAGGGTGAGTATTTTCTATCTTTGTCTCACCATTTGAAAATGAAGTGGGTGCCGAACTTAAACTAAGTCAGCGGATATAAATGCACGGAATGCAGAGGTCGTGGGTTCGATTCCCACCCGGGTGAGGAACTTTATCCATTTCTTTATTAATAATTTTATAAAAAATAAAACTGCCTAATTATATTTAGGAGCTCTTGTTAACTAGTGTAAAGTTCAGTCAAACCTAAAAAAGTAAACTTGTGGGAATTTAATTAAATAAATATAAATAATATTCTCTCACACAGTTCACAACAAATTAACTTAGTTCCACATTAAGATCCATATGGTCTTGTGTCGTGGGTACTAAGCAACGGTATATAAACACATAGATAAGTATAGAAACATCAATGACTCGGAAACAAATATCGATATTCATCATATCAATCTTTGCACCTACCGGGATTCAAACTTAGGACCTATGGCGTCGCAGGCAGGGCACTGCCTACTTCATCAATCGGCCGTCAAAATTCACAACCTATACATTCTTTCTTTTTAAATCCCATCCTTTTAATAGATAATGATGTTTTTTTAATTTGCTGAATGTAATTCTAGGAAAACCCCTCGGATGAAGATTCGGCAGTCTCCTCCGCACCAGCCTCGTTGTCGCCACAGCCGCTCAACGACATGTGGGTTAGTATACCATCATACTAATGAAGATTTTATAAATAGAAAGTAGTATAATAAGTACTTAAATATAAGTTGTGGGGGACCCTTGTCCCCCATAAACCACCCAGGAATATGTGACCCTTCTTAAATAATATATATATCTATATAATAAATAAAAGAAAGTACATTCAAAAATTACAAACTACATAAGTCCAAGCGCATCTAATGCATCTACAGGATGCTTAGCCAAAATCGTTTTGCATTGACGTTCGTTATCGTCACTATGTTCCACTAACTAAAGGTTATGCTTACTTGATTATGTCGTCTGACGAACAATCGAAATAAAGGCTTTCTACGTGTTACGATGACGAACTTTTATCAATTTCATCGAGAAACGATGTTTGGTTTAATTATCCCGGGTGTGTTCCCAAAATCGGTTTAGCAGAATGGCGGGGACAGTGTAGGTCAATTTATCAGTGACAAGTTGCTAAGTTAACTCCTACGACATAGACGGAAGGAGATGCAGCATGTATTCTAGTGTAAAGCATCAATCAGCACAAGCCCCGCCCAATTTTTTCAGAAGAAAACGTTTGAGTCGTTATACTACGAGACTATAGCAAAACTGCGTTAGCAAATCATTACGTCAGCCAATAGCTGAGTACTAGACTAGGCGCAACACAAAACTACTCTGGCATAAAGTAACCGAGCGCCTTCTTTTTATTTTGTAGCAATTATTTAGGTTTACCTAAATGATCCCGAGTATTACAAACTATCGTTCGCCAGCACACAGTCAGAATAGAGCAGCATACAACATTACAGTGACTTGGTTAGAATTTTTATGATAAAAGATATGCATAAGGCGCTCTGTATCTTTCTAGTTTAGGGTTTAGCTCACGGCCCACCACCCACCTCCGGCCCTGCTACTCCTGTAAACCAGATCAATAGAAGCGAACAGACAAATGCAAAAAGCATAACTAATCTTAAGGGCTACCTGACAGCTTAAGTGACTAAGTAATTTAATTGGAATTTGAATTAGACATTTTTGCGATACGACTCATCAGCACTAGAGAGACTGTGAAGATCTTGACGTCTTTACTAAAACTTAATAAAAAAAGCATTTCATGGTTCAAAAGCCAGCAACAGTAAATCACAATAGCTAAGTAGGTACGATGACACATAACCGGAAATCCGTTGACTTCTTCGGAGGTATCACCGAGTTGTCATTATAAGTAGGTATAGTAAACAAAGCAGTGATTGGTTCTTATAATTTGGGTTTCTTTAGGTGATTGACCGAAGTCTACCCTGCTGGTGCATACCTATATCACAAAGTTATTAACAGCATGAGTTCTACTCGAGGATAAATAATAAATATTCACTTTCATCCAAGATTTTACCGGTTAGTGGAATTCATTCATACCCTCATCGTTGAAGTGTCAATAAGTCATCTCAAACTATTGTTATTCATACATGATCATGTTATGTTATTCATACATACTCGTATTTAAGACCTAATGCATAAGTCACAAAATGATCTAAGTGCAAATAAGTGATTGATATGATATCATCGCGAACAACCTTGAGCAGCTCGACGTATGTACCTTGTTCAGGTTCTCAAATGTCAGTATTGCAATATGTAGGTACCTATCTAGCTAAACATTTTGTCACCCAGTGAACTATTGGTGTTTAGCTCTTGCAACACGCGTGCGCGCTCTATACCCTTACTCTATTTCATTGTATGTAGGGTGACTATGTATTAAGGAGGCCTTTAAATACAACCAAAATCTGTTGACGTGTGTGTATTCTGTTTAGTTTATTAAATCTTTGATATCTAAACATAACATTGCTACAAGTTTCCTTTATAATTTGCGTTAAAACCCTTCATCTTCTGCAAAGGCAGTTTATCTTCATTCTCATATTTTACGTAGTCACATTCACATAACAGACTGTAAATAGCATAAATACTTCTACATGTGAAGAATTACAACAACAAAACCCAATTACAACATAAGTGTAATCTTATTAATCATAGCGTAACACTCCAATATAGCACCGAACTCATGCTGACCTTACTCCGCAGTCATGCGGACAATGTCGGACGTCGGCAGAGCGCGCCAGTGTAGCTGCGCGGGAGTGCACGCGCCTGACAGATGCGCTGCGGGACGCGCGCGATCAGCTCGAGCTCATGGAGTTCAGGCTGCTCGAACTGGAAGACGCTCATCCCGACAAGGTAAGAAACCATAGCTACCGTAGTCTGGTTCAGTCCGATCTCTAGCAGTGAAACAGCGGGATACAAATGTGGATTCTGTTTGTTGCAAAAATTGTTTTTATGCTGATTAGTATTTGTTCCCTGTGTGAAAGTGTTAGTGAAATATTTTGGCGGTAGTCTGAGTTCATCAAGTGTATTTTGCCTGCAATATCATTTAACTTACTTAATTAATGATCTTATCGAACAAAAGGTGCGGTAAAAAGTGTGACTCAATCTGTGTCAAATAGGTAGAGTGTGAAGATACAGTGAAGTACGAATAGACCTACCTACATTTATAGAAGGTATATCTATTATGTAAGTAGGTTTTGGGTTAACTGTTATCTACGTATCCCGCGCTTTAAATCAACTGAATGAACAAAACGAAAACCGTTCGTTTATTTTAACGTCGTACATTTTCGTTGGTGCTAGCACTGCTAACCATTGATGTCGTAGACATCGTTAACTGTGGTCGCTGAGGCGGTTCATTCGGTTCTCGTGTTAATGGAATATACGTAAATTGCCTTTACAAGTTACTTCACTAATTGTTTGTGCAATATGCACAACTTGGAAACCTGTGAAAACGATGTAGAGTTACTTTTTACATACTGATGACATACAAGTAGTTAGTCGCTGGTCGGTACCTATACATGTAGTTGACAGTAAGGGCCAGTTGTTGAGCTTTCTATTAGTTAAAGATGTCAGTCACACTCATAGAATAAGGAAGCTCCAGAATGTGTCATCAAAGACAAATATATGACGGGTATTGAAGCAAAAATCGACTCGAATGCCCCGCACTTTCGTCCCTTCCCCACCGAGGATTATTGTCAGCTTATGGAATACTGCAACTTTTTAGGGTTTCAATAAAAACAATAGTAAGTAAAAATATCAAAAGTATAAGGTCAGTGTGAATATTATAAAGAAAACGAATTGCAAATATTGCAATGAATGAAATTATTTATTTACAAACTAGTGGACGCCCGCGACTTCGTCCGCGTGGACTGCAGAAAAATCAAAATGTTAAAATTATCCGGGATAAAAATATTTTCCGGAATAAAAAGAAGCCTATATGTTAATCCAGAGTGTCAGCTAACTCCATACGAAATTTAATTAAAATCGCTCCAGCCGTTTTTACGTGAAAGAGTAACAAACATCCATCAATCCATATTTACAAACTTTCGCGTTTATAATATTAGTAGGATGAACAAATAAAATCTCTATACCTACCCTATAGTTTATACAGATAAAAAACAATGGAGTGTCATTTTTAATTTTAAAATTGTAGTCCTTTTCTTCTCCCAATATCGATCATAATCCCTAACACGTTTGCACAAACATCACTTTTCATAATGTTCGTGTATGTACATGAAATTGTATAATTATTGCCTAATCGTCTTTATTGTGATGAATACTTACAAAAAGCATAATTTTTTAACCTATTTTTATTTATTAACATAAATAGGGAAATAATTTGTATGTGGCATCACTATTGTTAAAAATTGCTACGCATGCGTCGTGTCATCATGCGTGGAAGATGAGGCGCAGAGCCTCATCCCGTCAAATTCAACTACAAGAAAAACATCTATTAATTTGCTTTGTAAATATCATCTAAATAAATACACTATTATCCATAATTTACGTGTTGAGTATTAATGCGAACCTTCGCTTAACACTATAATTTTCTCTATGACAATTGTAAACAAAATGTAAAATACAATATTTAAATACCAAGGCTAGTAATTATGCTACTTATAGGTGAAATGTGATCCTAAAGTGTTTTCTTAGTGACCCGGTACAATTTTTTCAGGTAGGGACCACGCAATTTGGAATAATTAATATTATTAGTTTAATGTTATCCCACTGACGTCTACAGCCCGACTGGATGAACAAGGTTGATTCAACCAACTTAAATTTGCTTCAAAAGTTTTCGTGATCATGGGTTCTGGACCCTCCTTATTCTAAGGTCACACTGTAGGATTCGGATGTATAGGTATGTTAGCAGCTTGACTACTGATCAAACGACTGGCCATCAGTTTTTACAAATATTTGCAGGTGTAATGATGTAGTTTATCTTATTTATTGATAGTGTAATCTTATTTACGCGAGATCGAGATTTACCAGTGATAGCCGAGGTTTTTCGGTGCGTAGACGTGTTGTGTAGTCGTGTGCCAGTGTTGTGTTTCGTTGCAGTGGGATTACGAAACAAAATGTTTACGGCCAGTACATTTGAATTATAATATCTGGTGTTACATTATGCGCTTAATACCGTAGATAACGTATAAGTATTGTACAATCGTAAGAGTTAGGTACGTCAATGGAAAAAGATAAGCATCGATATTCGTAATCTTGATCAAGACGTAAACTAGAATGTATACAAGTAAAACTTAGATTAGTAATATTATTTGAATGTTTAATGTTAAAAACAAATCTAAGAAACAATCGACGGAAAGTGTACCTATTCAAATGTTATTCACGGTGTAAAGTGAATACTAATTCAAAGTAGGCCGCCATTACGTGGTTTTTCTCTACTCTGAAAAGTTTTAAGTTGTCATATCTAGTTTTTAGTTTTATTAAGTAGTGTAGTCTCTACATTACCTATAAAATTCACGTCAAATACAGTAATGTTTTTCTAAGTTTTTCTATCAGAATCGTGATTAGCTAAGTAACTTTATTATGAAGTACTTTGGAAGGTCGCATACGTTTAGGATGTTGTTACACTAGTGCGAGGTCATGATCCAAACGCATTGTTTAAATTGAAAGTAGGTGTTATATTAATCAGCGTAAAACAAATACATAAAAACACGTATTTCAAGACAAAGAGAATTTTTATACAAACTAAACATTTTTCCGGTTACTGCACTGTTTTAAAAACTAAGCCAATTAATTATTACGCTCAACGCGGTATTGCTAACTGGGACGAGAAAACTTGTTCCACCTAAACACATTTTTTCCACCATGTTGCTTATACAGACACCTACACCTTTCTTCGCATAAGGCAAAAGATCCGAGATTTAAATACATAATGGCTACCGTCACCTACAAATAAGCGTCGCGTGGAATGTCGAGGCAACCAACCTTGGAGAACTGTTGTATAACTATGCTATTTATCTGCGCAGTATATGAGACTTACATCCTTTTACTGTTTGAATTCAGCCTACACAGGCTAATGTTTATCTAAGGATATCGAGAGAGGTTAAATCAAATAAGTGATCTAAGAGCAAGCTTAGTTCTTTGTTAACATTAAGTATAAAGCGGTATATTTCAATATTGTTGTTTTAATTTTCAGGGTGCTAGGGACAACCTAACAGACTCGGACTCGGGTTGCGTGTCCCCAGGCTCCCGTATCAAAGACTCCGCCTCGCCTGAGCTCAAACGAATGGATTCTGGGTACAAATCCCCACATGCTCCAAGCAGCCCCTGCAACCCGCGTCGAAACTTGGGCACTCCAAATGAAGATTTCAAGGATGATTTCGTCAGAGCGCAAGTGTTGGCAGACATTTTGGACAGAAACTCCGAAACCAGTGATTCGTTGAAAAGTAATCCAGTCAGGGATCATTTAGAGCAAATGATCCTAAATGCAGGGTCGACAGAAGACAGGAGCTGTTTGGAGCAGGTCCTGATGTTGCTGTATAATCTTCAAACGTTGAGCAGCTCCGTCAGCGAAGATGAATGCTATCAGGTATATCAACTTTTTGTATTTGATCTTTCATGCAAATCTTTTTGAGTAAGCTACTTGACATTTTGTGGACATGGCAAAATGTCAATTTCATCAAATTACTAAAACATCTCTTTTTTATTACTTTTATTATAATGTAAATTTTCTGGTATTCTAGGCTAAACCAAAAAGAATATCCGACTTAAGATTAAAGGCAGAAACTGACATTCCATCGCACAAAGTCCAAAAGGCAATAGCCACAGTCACACCGTATCAACAGAAGGGTTACAAGTGCGAGTCACTTGAAAGCCTTTGCAGCGACGAGAGGAAACCAAACAGTGTATTACAGGAGAGTGGAATCTTCGAAGGTGTCGAAACAGAGTCCAAAGAGACCCAGACAGATACTAACGAAAGTTTTGAATGTTCTAGTGAACTAAATACCGAAATCCAACGACTGAATAGTATTAGGGAAAAATTAGAGAGGCAAGGAGTTAGAAATAGGACATTAGCTACGAAGGATGAAGCAGAAGGCCTAGAGTGCATGTGTGTGAAGTTAGGGAAGAAGCATAAGCAGTATTATGAGAGGAGACTTAAGTTTTTGGAGGGAAAGATCTCTATTTATGAGGCTGCCACAGATGTAAAAGAAGCTAAATTAGCAGAGAGATTGCAGAAAGAGTTCCTGCTTGAAAATAGAATACAGGTAAATAGTCACACCGTATCAACAGCTTAGGTTTATATCAATAATATTTGTAAATAATTGAACTTTAAAGTAGTAAATAAATAACTCCCCTTAAGTAAGACGCGTCACATTTAATATTTTATTGTTGTTATTAGGAAACTTTACCTATAATTTACGTACTTACACTTGTTGTATTCTTGAAACAGGATCTTGAATTCCAACTATCGGACCTTCAAGATAGATATGAGAGGCTAGAAGAGGATTGTTGTGAATTAGAAGAAATCGAAAATGATACTCGCTTACATTGGCAACAGTGAGTATGCACGCACAATGTATTAGCACAACTTATGATTTAATGTTAACTACTTATGCAAATATTATTATGCATTCCATGTGCTATTGTTAAAGCACCGAGGGAATATGACCCGCGAAATAACTAGTTGTTTTCTATTAGTTCACTGTAGAGAAAGGTGTGTAAAGTTAAAATATTTTGTAGGCTTGAGATGGACTATGAGCTCTGTTCAGCACAATTAAGAGATATGACGGAGCAAAGAGAGTATTCGCGGGCCCAAGCCGAAAGGCTCATGAATGAACTGAGCAAGCGAGAGATAGCCTTGAAGACGAGAGAGGTAAATATGATGTTTGTTTATGTTTTAAGATAGCTATATAGCCTTTACATCTCGCAACCAATGCATATTTCTGTTGCAGACCCGAATTTGCTAGCTCTTTGTTATTACCTAGTCAATAAATGATTATTAATAGTGAATGATACAGAATAGTTAATAGTAGGAAACTATGTCAAGTTACTACAAATAACTTTTACACTAAACGTTCTTAATTTTTCAGCATGAACTCATGACGAGACTAGATAAACTAGAAAAAGCAGTGCCAGCACTTATAGCCTGGAATGTCATACACGCTATTGGTGCCGACATATCTATTGGACATCAGGTAAATTATTTGGACAATAAACGTAGTTTAATGACATGAAATGAAATAATTTATTCGACATGAAAGCATACACAAACTTAAAAATAAAATATTACAATTATTCCCAAACATCATACAATATTGAACTTATTGCAATTCATCAAACAATTTGGATATCTATCAAGTAACTGCCGTTAGTTATTAATAATAATATATTTATTTTTCAGCGAGCATTAACAAGTCGCATGGCACCCTATGGCTATAATACGAAGACCTTAATATCACAAGTCAATAAGGAGTCTGCAAAGGCGATTGATTGCTGCAGTGAACCGGTGTGTAAAGAGATGTGTCTCTATACCCCGGCTTCTGTGGACAATTTACAGAAACAAGTCATATGGTAAGATTCTAAGTCAGTCAGGGTCCAATTTACATAATATGATGTATTTGTTGTTGTTATGATTACGTATAAAATGTTATTGTGGATCGACCGATTATTCCGAACCTGACCCGAAATCCTAACCCGGTCGCGGGTTAGGTTAGGAACTTGAAGAGGGAAAAACCTCCCTATATCGCAATTCGGGTTACGATAGGAACGATAAGTCGGGTCAGGTTAGGAAGAGGGTTACGTTTGGAACAAATGTTGTATTTTTTTCAAGTTCCTAATCTAACCCACAAGCGGGTTAGGATTTCGGGTCAGGTTCGGAATAAACCGGATCAACGTATAGCAGGTCAGATTAAAACATTTGTATTATATTTTCAGCCTTATGACAGAGAAGAAGGCGATAGAAAGCCAGACAGCTGAAGTGACGAAGAAATTAGAAGAAAAAGTAAAGCATCTAGAAGAAGAATTAGCAACAGCGCATAGGCAGCTTACAGCAACTCTGAGCGGCGCCGAATCTAAAAAGAAGAAACTTGAAAGTAAAATAGTTGAACTGGAAGCGAAGATTATAAAGCAGAATGAAGCAGCCGAGGTTAATATTAATACTGAATCATTTATTGTATAATAAATATTATGGATACATATAATTTATTGTTATAATAAATATTATGGATCAGTAGATAATTATAATAAAAAACGTACAGAGGCAATATTTTAGTGGATGTTGAAAATTTTACAGTAAATTGCAAACGCTATAAAACAATACGTTAATATTTGAATGTTATTACTTTTTTACAGCATCCTGCCGGTAAGGAGCTGCATGATAAAATACGCATTTTGACTAATAACGAGGAAGTACTGAAGGGTAGAATTGCTGAATTAGAGAAACGAGAAACTGCCTACTTGGAGATGTTGACACAAGCTGATGATATGTGGGCTGAAATGGAGGGTGGCTATAAAAAGAAAATCCAAGAGTCACAGGAACTTGAAGCCACTTTGAAAGGAAAGGTAGGATAACTTTCAAAACATTTGCGTTATTCTAAATTTTATAACTTTTTAGTTTTGTCATAATTATATTTATGTTAATTACAGATATCTAAACTTGAATCTGAACAAGAATATAATAAGAAATATTTTGAACCAATGAAAAAGAAAATTAGACAAATAGAAGAATCTGAATCTGGGATGCGAGTGGCTTTAGAAAAAGCAGAAAGAGATGCAAAAACGTTGAAGGCAGAAAACATCGTACTAACTGATATGTTACAAAAGTCGGAAATTGAAAGCAATAAATCAGAAACGTTACTCCAAGAGTTAGGCAGCAAATTCCAGGTACTGCAATATTTGTTAAATATTATTATGAATCAATACATTGATTGAAATTTTACTGTAAAATCCAATTAAATTTATATCTACAAAATTGTAATTTAATATAAACTTTATATTACTTCACAGAAAGAATTAGAACATCTTCGTAAAGCAAATAAGCATTTGGATAATGAATTAAGGAGCCATAAAGATCTAGCCAAGAGAACAGAATCAAGCTACCAGGGAGATTTAGATGCGATTAGGAAAGAGTTGAACAGATCTTGTAAGGCGAATCAAGAGTTAGAAGTAACAAACAGTGAATTAAAAGAGGAGGTAAGCAAAGTTTTTGTAGTATAATAATAATAGTATATTTTTCGATGTTTTTAACAAATAATAACTTACCCTTACATAATAACTTAAAGGTGATGGTGCTATTTATCGTTTTTTTGTTCTAAAAATCTGCAAAAAATAAAAAACCTAATAATTTTGAATGTTAAATGTTAGTGCTTTTTGTTCTAATTTAATGCATGTGGCTTTATACGTAATTAATATTGTGTCCAACGCACGAGAGGTGCATGAAGATTACACGTGGCATGTAAATATGCATAAATGCTGTCCAGAAGATCAGGTTATTAAAAGGAATAATGTTCTCAGGTTGAATCTCTTGAAAAGCAGTTAGGGTTAACACAAAAGGCATTGACACAGTGCAAAAGAAGATGTGACGAGAAAATAAAGACTCTTAGTCACGAGCTGTCAATAAAAACGGAGGAGTTGGAAGAACTGAGAAGTGAAACGATGAGGCAAACGTATCACGCGTCTCGAGTAGAGTTAAAACCTGAAAGGACAGAATACATAGACGAGGGCTTTTCTATTTATACGGCGGTTCCAAACAAAGCAGATTATGGCAGAATGCATCACAGCATGAGCTATATTTCTTCTGAGTCACGTTGTTCCTGCCCCTCTATGAGAAGTCAACTAGTCAGCCAGTTAATTGAAGACTTGTTCGAAAGGGCCCACAGTAGCGTCGATGATGACTTGTCCAGGTTGTGCAAAGAAATTGGACCTGTGCAAGGTAGAGAAGTTAGTGCTGAAACCAAAGCTAAAATCACAAATTATCTTTTAATGGCGATTTCGAAGGAACTTGTTAGATCCATAGGAGACGCTGATGCCAAGACTGATACAGAGGTCAGTATGGTTAAGGATTAATATATCTAATCATCATCATCAATTGCAATAGATCATGTCTTGTTTCTAATTCAACTAATATTAAGATAAACCATTACTCTACTTAATGGTTGTGGTACAGTTTATTAATCCCAGGACCAGGTTTTAATTCTATTTAACCATGGTTTCGGGAGATATGCTAATAAATAACCTATTGTTTTACACAAGTCATTTCATTTTTATTACGTTGAGGTATTACCTATACAGTGTATCCGGGATAGAGTTAGCGATATTTTAAGGGCGTGTTGTACACTTCATTTTATCGATAAAAACACCCCCATGTGGGGGTCTAACTGCCCACTTTTATCTGAGTACCTGAGTAGCGGTACCTGAGTAACGGGCTATGGGCGCTCGCGCAAGGGTCTATTTCAAGTAACAATAAATTCAAAACTATGTGACTCAGAGCAATAAATTAAGCGTTGTTTTGTAGCTATTATTACTAAGTTTCTGTAATTTACAAAAAAATGCACATTAACGGGCTAGTTTTCATAGCATGTTACGTAATAAGAAAAAAACAGACAAATTTGAGACAAAAATCTACATATTTTTAACCGACTTCAAAAGAGAGAGGTTATCAATTCGTCTGTATATTTTATTTTTATTTTTTATGTGTGTTACCTCAGAACTCCGTCGTTTATGAACCTATTTCAATTTTTTTTTATAGTTGGCCATGGTATGCTTCCAAGTTGGTCTCATATTCACCATATCAGGATCTGATGATGGGATCTTGGAGAAATCGAGGGCAATCATCAAATATTGTAGACACATGTAGTCTGTTTTTATACTTTTACTGAGCGTTTTGATCACCTACATATAAAACATAACATCTGATGATGGAATCTCAAAGGAATCTAGGGATATCCTCAAATATGATAGGCACGAGTAGTCGGTTTTTAGATTTTTATAGAGAATTTTGGTCAGCTACACATAATATAAAGGAAACGAGGGTCTGATGATGGAGCTGCCGAAAAACAGATAGTGTAACTTTTTAGTAATAAAATCCTCCTATGGCAGGGGGAGGCCTACGTCCAGTAGTGGACTGCAATAGGCTAATGAAAATGAAGATAATTGTGTTAAGTCGTACACGGCTTAATTAACGCAATATAATATTTGTCCTTTAGCAAAATTTTACTTTCTTGTAAGCTCAATTTTGGCGCATAGGGGAGGAAGTCGGTTTTTCGTTTAAAAAAAAAAAAATATGTGGCATTACTGTTAAGTACCATATGTTTTTTTCTAATTTAAATGAAATACAATACTATTACCTTTCAAACACAGTTTTCTTACTTGTTAGACTTTGTAAATCCAGAGATATTGACAAAATTTACCACTAAAATGAAAAAATTATTTTAAACTCAAAATAGCTGTCATTTCTAAGAGGGCAGTTAGACCCCACATGAAGGTATTTTTATCGATAAAATGAAGTGTACAACAACACGCCCTTAAAATATCGCTAACTCTATCCCGGACACATTGTATATTAATCCTACACACATTTCTGTTCTCTTTTAATTGTATCCAATGTATGTTTAATGTCATTATTTTACACATGAATATTTTTAGGAATGGCAGCGTGCAGTGTCCTCTATGACATATTCGGTGCCCAACTTTGTCACGAGCGAGGGTAGAGGAGATTTCTCATCCCTCCGACTGGCTGGCAATGCGGGCGTATTGCACGGCGCGTCAAGGCTCGCCAGCGTGACCTGCGCCTGCGCTGCCGCAAGGCTATGTGCTGCTGCGCCTGAGCTTGCTGATAGTGTGAAGACTTGTCAGGAGGTAGGTTTAAATCTAAAACTTCTACATTCCATGCAGAATTCGCTTCGCTTGGTTACAGCGTGGAAAGCACTATTGAAAATAACTTTTTAGGATTTTTAATGCATTATATTGTCTTGTGCTGGCCTTCACTAGAATACATCAGCTGCTTCTCCTTCTAGGCACATCGTTAGAGTTGACTAAGGAACTGTCCCCTGATTGCGTAAAAGCAATAGCAAAGCCGAAACCGCGCGATCGCGATAATTGAGAGTGTGTATGTGTGTGTGTGCGTGGCGAGGTGCGGGGCGCGGGGGGCGCCGACCATTCGTTGCGCGCACGCACACACTCTCAATTATCGCGATCGCGCGGCTTCGGCTTTGCTATTGCTTTTACGTAATCAGGGGAACATTCTCTCAGGCGATAAGCTAGCAACTTGACACTGATCTGTCTCCGTTATGCTAAACGGATCATCTTTATGATCCTGCAGCTCTGGTTAACCAATTTCGGGAACACAGCCGTATCTAGTATATGCATGGTATATTGTTGTATTCGTATGCATCTTTGATGATCTTTAATAGGTATTCATTTTTATTTCAGGAAGTTTTGGACCACGGCGATGTAAAGATAATGGAGGAGCAGTTAGCAAATGCTATTGAAAGTATTGTGGTACGTATCTTTCTCAAAGTTTATGATATACATAGTGATGAACACTTTTAAAACTTATTCCATTTGATTTATGATGACCTACGTTTGTTGCAGAATTGTCCATCTTGTGCGTTGGGTACAAATGCGATAGTTTGGAGCACTGATGTATAGTATCGATATTGGATGTGCGAAATAAGTAAGTCAAACTACATTTTATCAAGTAGGTTCACTATTAAAATACTCGAATTTCTCTTAGGAAGGTTACACAACAAGATTGATGGAGATTGTATTAATGTTTGTAACTCTAGTACTCGAAATCTATTGGAAGGATGTTTTGATTAGATTTTCAATAACTTGACTTTATTCTGACTAATGAGCCCACAACACACTACTTTTTTCTTAGGTGAAATTTTTTCAAATGTCATTACAAAATATTTTTACTTAAGATACCATATACTTAACATCTAAATATCATATGCATAAAATACATGTCACATGTTAGCTGAGACATACGTATTAATGGTTATCTTCAATATATCATTTGTTGTTTTCTTTGTTCCAGGTCTTATACCTCCACCGACCTCACTCTGGTGCCTTCTTAGCTTAGGCAGTTTGATAACTGTACATATTGTATATTTAATACTCAGTATGGTATCTTTAAGCGAAACTTAATTATCGAATATATTCGTACCTTCATTTCGACGTAGCGACGTTAGTATAAGTGTGTTTTCGAGAAAAACTAAATTACTTTTATTTATCGTTTCCGTGCCAATCATTTTGAATTAGTTTTTGTGTAAATAGTAAGTACCTAATATTTTGAAGAGTCTGTAATTTGTACCTAATACCTATTATTGTTACTTTGTTTACAAAATTAGCGAACGCATCTTCGTTTATTTAATTGTGTATTAATTTTGTTTTTTTTTTAATGAATCGATTTCATTGACAAATAAAGTATAATTTCTAACAATAGTATATTTCGTTATTTTCATTTTGTTTCTAATACATACATATAATCACGCCTTACGGGGTAGGCAGAGCACCAAGTGCCGATAGAACCACATGGTGCCACTTCTGACCAATTTTGAGGGTATAGTTGAGATGTACAAGTTCGGTTAGTAGTTGTTTCTAATAACGTTCAGATAATACACATGTCATTCAGAATTTTCTACATTTTGTTTACAGCCAATCTCGAAAAATACGCCCAAACTACTCCACTCTCGAAGATACTTTCTTGTCGTGGTAATGTATTCTTCCCGAAAAGCTAATAAATAGCAAAAAGGTAGAGAGTTTAGAAATTTTAATAACATGAAAACACTTTCCAAGACTTTCCATTTTTTTGTTTTAAGAGGTTTTCATAAAGACAACACTATACTCTAAGGAGATCACGAGATGATTACTTTATGACATCTGTAAAAAATTAATACATGTCAATCAATTTATCGAGAAACGTCTAACGTCAGATCTGGACTCGACAATATTGGTTTTATTATAATAATAACAAATAACAATAATGTGATTCAAAATTTTAATTAAGCAGTATTGTGTCAAAAAAACTTATAATGCCTTCAAAAAAACGTTGGTAATCCAGCTCTTGTGCATGGGGTGGCAGAATATACATCTGAATTAAATGGTAATATTTTGTTTTACTCTGCCAAAAAATTCACGTTCAGTGTCTTGGTACACATGAGATTCCTCGTAGGTACTGACCAGCAGATGAGATATGTGCTACTCAAAACTCGAAAGCACTCATATTGGTTATTGGTAGATTGTTATCGGTGGGTAAAGGTTAAAGTATAAATCATTGTATTTTTGCAGATTATTAATGCTGCAAACCTAGGCTGTCTAAGTGCTGCCACCCTATATTCAGCCAAAAGCGGGGAAGAATCAAGAAGATCGTGGTCAGTTAGAAAATAGCAAGATTTGGATAAAATGTCTTCGACAAATCCTGAAAGAGAATGTGTAAAAACGAAATCTATATGTTCTTGTGATTCTATTGGTTGTTTTAATTTAAGAAGTCATACCGAAAATAACATTAAATGCAAATGTTCTAATTGTTCTAAAGGTGATATCTACTATAAAAACAATAATAAAGAAAACCCGTCTAAAACTTTAATAACGAATAATATATCAGAGAAAATTAAAGTGCTGACTAATACAAATATAATTCATGGCTTAAAAAAGGAAGTTTATGATTTTTGTGTAGATGACAAGAAAAAACAAGCTATTTTTAAAGCAATAGAAAATTTAAGTAAAGATATATCGAATTATGAAAAAGAAAATAACATATTAATGAACCGAAACCAATTAGAAGTAAAAAGCAGCCCGCCTACTTTAGTTAATAATGTAGCCGTAACGTATCCTAATACCAACAGTATGGCTCAAATAAACGAGCAGGTTACTGACATTTCATACCAAAAAGCAAAAGAATCTACATCAACTTATGAATCTTTAAAAATATCTCCAAAACAAGATATATTTCAGCGAATACGTGAAGCCTATAAGGCCTGCAGTTGTAAAGTATGTGAATGTATTATTGGCAAGCCGAAAAACCGCATTGACAGTTGTAAATGTAAGCCGTGCGATTGTAACGATTGTGCAGGTAATATTAAAGCACAATCTTATGATGGGATTCTCCGAATGCCTTGCACAAACTGTGTTAAATGTAATGCAATAGAGTGTAAATGTTTAGAAACAGAAGCTAAAAAGAAGTCTATACAGGAAAAATATAGTTGGGCTATTACGCAAGATCGTTTATCATCGTTTAATGCCATGTGTGACTGTACACCTTGTCAATGTATTCAGTGTAAGTTTATAACTACATATCCAGCGAAACCACTTGTTGTTGCTCCAATAAGCGAAAATGTGCGTGATCAATGTACTTGCTCACCCTGTGATTGTGTACATTGTGCACGAAATTATACTTTGACTCCCATGAGACATGAGATGTCAACAGCTATGAGTAGACACTTGAACAATTGTAGATGTAGCGCTTGCACTATCCAAGATTGTCTTCGTGGAGACACTGGGAACTGCGCCTGTGATTCACGCAGGCGTTTAATGAAAAAACCTATCACTAGAGATACTAAAGACTATGACGTTCATAGAGTTTCAATTGTAAATGATGGTACAACATTAAAAGAAGACTCGACTATGACAATGTACAGCTCATTACTAAATAGTGCTATTTCTTTGAGAAATAAAATGTGCAAATGCGATACATGTGAATGTTTAGTTTGTTCAGAATCCTCACAAAATGAGACTAACTCAAATAATGCTACATATCACAACTCTACAAAGATTTGCAATGTACAAACCAACTGCTGTAAATGCTTGCCCTGTGAATGTGTAAGCTGCACATCAAATAAAGTTTGCAATAATAATACAGAAGAATATGTCAATAAACTTAACAAAAAGGAGTGCAAATGTGGTAATTGTGATTGTATACAATGTGAGAATATGTCTAAACCTTCCACTAGCATTCGCAGCAACTTATTTTTCAAACCAAAAACTGTTATCCCTTCTAAAAAGAAACCTTGTAAATGCAAAAAAAGTAGCTACAAAAATTGCAGAAATAGTAAAACATGCGCAGGCGACACCTGTCGATGCGTGAACAACATGTCAAGTATTAATATAGACGAACTAGAATCAAACGAGATTATATATCCAATAAAAAAATCTGAACGCCTATCTCCATCGATGTTTTTAGTAAGAAGTTTACTTGACTTGAGATCGAGCAAAGAAAAGAATATTGTTCACGATGAATGCAATTTGAAATATGCTGAACGAAAACCTTATTCCAAAATATTTTCAGATGATATAAAAAAGGAAGATTCTATTAAGGATAAAACTTCTGAGCAGAACTTCTTATCAGCAGATTCTATAAAACCTAAAATTAAAGAAATTAGTATCACTAGTTCCGACTTTCAGTTCAATAATTTTAACGTAAAATATAAACGCACATCGCGTAGTAAAGTAGACGAGAAGTCATGTAATAATTCGAATGATTATGTATCAGTCGAGGACTCGATAAGCAACATCTCTAAGTCAAACCATAGAATGAATTTTTATACCAAAACCAATGATACATGGTATTCTAATTTCGAATACGATTATTACTATAAATTGCCACATGATATGGACAGCAAGTCAGTGTATATGGACCATGAAGATATAAATGTACACAACAGCAAACCCTTCCCTCATCCAGATGATACAACAATAAAGTGCAATAACAAAAAAAGTTTTATAAACTATCCAGCTATGAAGCAATATATACAATATTTTCAACCAGATATCAATACTCTACCGTTAGATAAAATGGATGGTATGCACGAAAGCCAAACGAGATCGTCTTTTGACTATCAAGATATGTACACAAAAGGAAACTATATTAGTTTTCCTTGTACTCGTACAATACTTAATGATTCCGAAGAATATTTTAAAAGGATTACAAATGTAATCAGTTTTATGAAAAAAACATTGTCTGATCTGAATAAGGTTATAGACAACATTGAAAATCCTGACAGAGAATTTCAGAGTATATCTGAATTTGAGGAACCTACAAATGATTTGTTTCACAGTACATTACATTGTACCTGCGCAGACGCAAAGAAATGTACCGGTTATTTTATTGATAATGGTAATGAAAAGGGCGTTGAAATAAATAGTGATGAAAGTAAAATATTCAGTATTACGGACATATATGCTAAGAGCATTACTGAGAATGGACAACGCGGTATGTGTACCAATATAAGCGCACACACAATTTCAAGTGATATAAGTATACATGGAAGAACTATTGCTGATAATTTCATTTGCAGTCAAATTAACCGTAATTCTACCAAATGTTCTGCAGAATTTTCTCCAACTAAAACCAATCGCAACATAATAAAAACATCGAGTAATTCTGGCTTACGCATTGACAGTTTTACAAAAAGTAATGAACATATTATTACCAATGCTGACCATTTAAATAGTAAATATTGTACAATGACTGAAATGCCTTGTGGTAATTCTCATATGGTTATTGAAAATTTAAACGGTAAGAGTAATTTAACACCTAATATTTACGAGAAAATAGAAGAAAGAATGAAGGATATTTTAGAAGACGTATTAAGTACAGTTGAAAATGTACACGATAAGAAGATGAAAGAGAGACAAAAATACATAAAGCATTGCAGTCATTATAATAAACTTAACAATAAGGGGTCTAGTAAAGCTTGGCCAAGTTCCGTCAATGCTAAACCTCACGCACTTGTACCTATTAGTATTGAAAGAATAAAAGTCCCAAGTACAAACATATTGATTAACGAGGGTGCAAATTCTATGGAAATAATTCCAAACATATGTGATGTCTATAGTAAACTGAAAAATATAAGCAAGAAACTCGATTACCAAGGAAAGGTAAATTGCAATTTCTTTACTTTATACGAATGGTAGCAAAAATATGGTTCTGCATTCGTACATTAATAATTATTTTCGTTCCCCTTCAGCACGTCCAAAAATATTCAAGTTCCAAGTCATTGAGAGATGCTTTACCAATACATTACGAGTACAAACATAAAATGGAACAAGAGGTTAAAGCAGCAGTACGATACGTATGTTCAAGCTGTAGAAGCGTAAGCATAAAATACAATAAGGTAATTACATATAGCTAGTGTACGAGTATTTTCTCGGTAGGGAATCAAACTAAATAATACCTAATAATAAACCTTTATTAAAGTAGGTACTTACTTACGTACTACGTTTATCCATGATCAGCGAGATGAGTAATATTCTATACAGGGTGTCTTTTCGTTGCCACCCTTAACGAAAGGTACGTACTCTATACTACATCAAATAAAGTAAGTTTATGCAAAAAGAATGCTGGGAAACGATGTAAATAAAAAATAAAAAATTAGGTACCTACTTGATCGGGCGAAATTTATGGTGGCGGTTTATGTTAGTTTTTAACCGACTTCAAAAAAGAGAGGTTATCAATTCGTCTCTGTTTTTTTTACCGACTTAAAAAAAGAGAGGTTATCAATTCGTCTGTATGTTTTATTTTTTATGTGTGTTACCTCAGAACTCCGTCATTTATGAACCGATTTAAATTTTTTTATAGTTTGTCATGGTATGCTTCCAAGTTGGTCCCATATTCACCATGTCAGGATCTGATGATGGGATCTTGGAGAAATCGAGGAAGTCGGTTTTGCGTTTTAAAAAAAATATTTTATAGACAGATATTAATTATTTATCGTGAAAAAATCTTGCTACGCGCTTCTAAGTCCATTTAAAACGCAGTATATTTACTCAACTTTGGACCCTAATATCTTGGGAACCAGACACTTCCCAGGTATGCTTCCATGGAGAAAAACAATCGTGATGATGAGGAGATTCCGTAGTATTCGGGGAGGTGGACGACCAAAAACACCCTGTATATTATACCTAAGTAATACATACGTAAGTACGTAATACATACCTTACTTACCTTGGATTGCAGGGGTATAATGCAGCATGTGATATGATCCCAACGAAAGATAATTCAATTCAATACTCTAAAACAAACGATCTAAGTAGCCGAAAGGAAGTACAAAGCCAGGTAAATGGAAAACTTATCAATATCTCTATAACTTCGCAATTCACTGATGTTTCGAATCCTTGAACTCTCCTCTCCTTCCATTTGATCTTTGGGTTCTTTCAGTTCTAGCGGGGTGTTATAAACCCAAATCTCGGACTCCTTATGATATTGATTATGCTAGTAGCCAATTTTATCGATGTGTATGTTGATTTCAATCTTTCACAGGACTCTACAAGCACTTTTCACTCATTGAAAGTAGGATTTCCCGCAGTAAGGAAAATTTCCGACCACAGTGTACTAGTCAAATGGGACCCTCCATCTGATTTGACCTCTGTTTTAGGATACGAGGTAAATAGGTATTGCGAGTAAGGGCTACTCATGTGCTAAGAATGTTGCTAGTTTGAGGTCTTGTACCCTGCGCTTATTTGGCGTTACTTATAAAACTTAAAAACTAGTGGACGCTCGCGACTTCATCCGCGTGGACTACAGAAAAAACAAAATTAAAAACAGAAATTATCCGGGATAAAAAGTAGTCTATATGTATATAAATGGGACCTGTCACAATATATTCCTGAAAACTGCATCGAAATCGATTCAGGCGTTTCTGAGATTAGCGTGCACAAACGCACAGATAAACCGACAAACATACAAAAATTCCAAAAATCATTCTTTTGGATACTATTGCGTTGATAAAGGTCTCCTATAATATTTTTTCTCATATACGAGTATCTTCCATGCGCAGACAGCGATCCGTTACATTTTTATTATATGTATATAGATATATATACAGGTGTTTTTTCGTTGCCACCCTTAACGAAGGGTTCGTACTCTATACATCAAATAAAGTAACTTTATGCCAAAATATTTTTTTTTAAAACGAAAAACCGGCTTCCTCCCAAAACTCGAGCTTACTAAAGTAAAATTTTACTAAAGGGAAAATATATACAGGGTGATTTTTGGTCGTCAACGTTCCCGAAAACTACGGAATCTCCTCGTCATCACGATCATTTTTCTCCATGGAAGCATACCTGGGAAGTGTCTGGTTTCCAAAATATTAGGGTCCAAAGTTGAGTAAATAGACTGCGTTTTTCTGCATAAATGCACATAGACGCGCGTAGCAAGATTTTTTCACGAGAAATAATTAATATCTGTCTATAAAAAAACTAACGTAAACACTAGACACTATAAATTTCGCCAGATCAAGTAATAATAAAAAAAAATTGAAAAAAAAAATCCCAGCATTTTTTTTGGCATAAACTTACTTTATTTGATGTATAGAGTACGTACCCTTCGTTAAAGGTGGCCACAAAAAAACATCCTGTATTGCGTTAAGCCGTGTACGACGTTTAGAAGGTATAATATTGCCAGATTTATATGCCAGCAAATGATTAAATAAGCCACATGACAAAAGAGAGAAATGACTAGGCTTCGAAACTTTACTCTATTGAGGGGTCGCCCACCACCGGGCCCTACACCCTCCGCTGACCCTCGGATCTATTCTATCTATGTAAATAGAACTAACATGGAAAACTAATACTGATGATGCCACGGGTGTTGGCGAAACATGTCATTAAAATTTTAATTGGTTTTCGGATTAGCAGCTATGTATTTATGGTTGCATGCTAGGTGCTTGGATCTGGCTTCTCGTTACGACGGTAGTGTCTTGTGTTCGTGATCATGAGTCGGCAGATCCGAGGGTCAGCGGAGGGTGTAGGGCCCGGTGGTGGGCGACCCCTCAATAGAGATTTGAACTTCCGAATAGTGACGCCTGATACAATTCAATATTTATCGAAACTTTACGTCTGACAATATATAAGCAACAAATAATTACACTCCTTCTTCCCGCCCTGTTCCCAATCATTTGGGGTCGGTGCAATATGTAGGTACTCTTCTTTCATTCATCCCTATTATCCGTCATCTCGTTATTCTCATGTCTACCTCTTCCTCTATAACCATCTTACTTCGGACACGGCTTAACGCAACATATAATTACACGACTTAACACAATTATCTTCATCTTCATAAGCCTATTGCAGTCCACTACTGGACTAGGCCCCCCCTGCCATAGGGGGATTTTGTTACTAAAAAGTTCCACTATCTGTTTTTCGGCGGCTCCATCATCAGACCCTCGTTTCCTTTATATTATGTGTAGCTGACCAAAATTCTCTATAAAAATCTAAAAACGGACTACTCGTGCCTATTATATTTGAGGATATCCCTAGATTCCTTAGAGATTCCATCATCAGATGTTATGTTTTATATGTAGGTGACCAAAACGCTCAGTAAAAGTGTAAAAACAGCTATACAGACGAATTTGTACCCTAATATCTTGGGAACCAGACACTTCCCAGGTATGCTTCCATGGAGAAAAATGATCGTGATGATGAGGAGATTCCGTAGTTTTCGGGAACGTTGACGACCAAAAATCACCCTGTATAGATTTTGACACCGATAGGAGGCGAGAAACTAGCAATTTGTCACTAATATTTTACACCTGGCCCCGCTTTGCTAAATATGTCTGTAGCATCTCCTCCGTGATCCTACAGTTCTGGCTACACTGTTTGGAAACAACCGCTTGTATATTAGTTTTGGATAGATCAGAAGCTCAAGTCGTAGGAATCCCTTTTCGAATAAAGTATAACCATACTTACTGCTACTACCTTTTCGACTGTACCTATTTACCAGTATTAATTTTAAGTTTTTGAGCTATATGGATATGGAGCTACTTAAAAATATCCAAATGTAAGAGGTAAAATTAAAGAAAAACTTACAAATCCGACAGCTTTTGGTGGATGGTCTACCTGTAAAGAAGAAATTCAGCGCCACAAGCACTATGGCCGTCGTCACGTGCCTCCCTCGTAACGAGAAAGTTTTGTTAACCGTACGCACTATTGTCTCCAATAAATTGCCTCATACGTCCCCCTACGCTCCTTCTACCACTGTTGTTTACGAATCTAGATCTAAGTTGTAAAATGTACCAAAAAATGCAAAATACAATTCAAGTTATTATATTGGTGTTTTATTTATACGAGTATTAATGTGCTTCTACCTATGCGGTCCTCACTTGGTTGGTCTCGGTCGAAAGAGGTGCTGGTATAGGTTTTTTAACTTCGGAGGAGTCAAAGCAAAGGTGGGCTAATAACGTTTGTTCATTTTTAAAATGTGTGAAGTGCAGGGCAAATGTTTGCAAGTGATTGATTCAGACCCCGCGTACACTGGGTACCTCTAGGCTCAATTTATACCGCCGCGGAATGGAACGGAATGGAAGTTTTTGTACATCGCATAATGAACTTTATGTCAAGTGTATAACAAACTAACTACGAGCCTAAAAAAAAGTCGCGTGTCTTCCGCGGAATCCTCGCGCATTCTCGAGAACTCTGACGTAACGGAATTTGGAAATTGACGCTGATGATATAAAGTTCATTATGCCATATACAATTTCGTTGCAAAAATTCGCTTCCGTTCCACTCCGCGGCGGTGTAAATTGAGCCTTAGTTTCCTTTGTCGATCAGATATCCCGAGCAGATATATTCAGATTTACGATACGCCTAGCCTCATAGTGAGTACCTAGCGAGTATGCTAGGACTAGGAGTAATATTGTTCTGTATAAATGAGACCTATAAAGATTAAAGGCAATAATATATCGCCGCAATAAAATCTTGCCCGTGAAGATGCGACATCTTCAGTTTAATCTTAAAGTATAGGTATTTGATATGTTTCATGTGCCGTGAACTGAAGCTGGAAGTCGGGTTTTCTATTCCATACCCTAGAACTGAAAAAAGAAGACTAAGCTCTCTGGATAAAAAGAACAAAAAATGTCACTCACATCAATCGCCAATCACAACAAAAATCAACTGTAAACTAAAATAACTAGTATAAAGAATAATGAAAATAAATACATATAAAACATTATGAAACGTCGCACAACGCGCACAGCGCGCGCTTTCCAAACGGACAAATTACCGAAGAACTCCATTTCTTTATGTATACCGAGGGATAAGTGTTGCCGGGATGTTTCTACAACCAGTAGATGCTGCTATGTCGCTCCAGAAACGGCAGACTTTATGCAGGAAGCTGATCTCATTTCGGCAGAGGAAGTCTCTTCGTTATTAGAGGTACTTATAAATTTATCAGTTCTTTCATAACCACAGCATTAGCACGTGAAGATGTACTCTTTCACGAAAACACTACCAAATGGATTTTGATAAAACTTGGCGGAATTGCCAATATAGTTTTGTCGGGGGCGGTCTATTTGGTAGAAACTTGATACTCCGAAACCTATTTGGGATAACTGACTTCGCAGAAACTTCTTTAGTCGATCATTTATTAGGCATAAAAAATATTTGACATAAATATTTTTAGGTATAATGTGCTTATGACCGAATTTAGAATGGCATACATTTAAGATAGTAGAATTTTTATTGGCATATTTACCTTTGGCATAGTTATAATTTTGTATAATATCATTTAGCATAACGTTCATTTAGAGTACAGATTATTTGGCATAATTTAACTAGGCATACTATGAAGATCATAGAATTTCAATTAGAATAATATAGATTGGGTTACTTTCTTCTTTAAAAATGCGTAGGTTAGGTTAGGTTAGAACTGTGACCTCTTATGCACGAGCCGAGCGAGCGAAGCGAGCGTGCCGCGGCAGCGGCCGGCGAGTGCCAGAAACGAACATGCTCTCATGGGCAAGGATATAAAAACCAAATAATTATCATTAAATCAACTTTTATTTATTACAATTATTAGAAAAAAAAACAATTAAATTAATCAGAAAATAAAATTATACTAATCTTATATTAGCTCCTATTGCTTTAAGGTACCCACATTCTGTGTAATCAGACTATTACTACCTCCAACAAATAGCAATAGTAAAAATGATAACGCCTGATTAGAAAAGTGTTGCAATAATCATAAAAGATGATTCTTGCTGTAAGCATTATGGTTCGAAATGATGGTTCTACTTTTAAATAGTTATGGATAAGAAATATATGCCAAAAGATGAATCTGGTTTTGAACTTTCTGCGATGTGATGATTATACATTGTGATTATTATGGATACCAAAATTATGCGTACAGATAATTCTGACTTACAGAAATATGGGTTTCAATGTATGCTAAATGAGTTAATGCCAAACGATATTCTGCGAAAAGAGGTTTATGCTATTAGTTGTTATGCAATATAAAATTATTACTTAAAAAGTTCTACTATAATAGGTATACCCAGTTTTGTCACTCGGAGTATCGGACGAATAGGCCATCAGTTCGTATTATCTACGTTTATTTGTCCTTTTACTACTGAAATAAAAAGTACCTGAATCTGCGCAGGAAACGGCAGCACTGGACCAGTACATCACATCACTGAACCCTCTGATCCCGGAAACTATCGAACAATTGAAGGAGTTAAGAAAAGCAATGTACAATATTCCAGCCAAGGTCGAAAACAGCTCGCAATACACAACGTTAGATGAATTGGTCTTCAACGTATCGAATGGGACGCAGTGGCAAGATGTAGAAGACGCGGATGATATTGAAGACTTTTTGAGTATTATCATGGATGATTCTGCTGGCGGTAGGTTGATAGGTATTAAACTATTTAAATTTTCTATATATACTAAGTACGTAGCTAATTTAGCTACTCTAGCTAGTTGGGTTAGTAGTTGCGGGCGGCTGGTAGTTACTGGCTGGCACAAACGGGAGATCAAGCCTTGTGGCGTGCTCTGGGGGAGGCCTACGTCCAGCAGTGGATGGCGGTGGATGATGACCTAGCTAATATTTATCATAATCAAATTAATTTTCTGTGTGAAGTATTTGGCTAGACCCAGGGCGAAGGCTGCCGAGGGTACCTACAGTCATTGATAACAACAGGTTTCTTCTAGATAATTGAGTTCTGAAACTAACAATACCTAATACTAGTGAACATAAGATATGGATCTAATATTTTATCTAGATCCACTTTTGTTCCATTCTACCTATTTCTATCAACAGATTATCCCGGAAAGAGTGAACGCAAGCCTGAAGTAAATAGTTATTCATTTGAAAGCAATATAAGAATCGTCGAGACGCCTAAAGTTAAAATTATTGCTGAAAAATTCATGAAATACAAAAAAGATAACATAGAAGTTAGGAAATTAGAAGAGAAAGTTGTGTGCCTAGAATATGATATATTCGATGATGGCGACCCTGGAAACCCTGAACCTGTTAAAAAATTACGGGCATTCTTCTCTATAAAACCGAAAATCAGACGATATACTTCAAGTAAGTAACCTACGTTATTAATAAAATCAGTTTGTTGCAAGCCTGAGAGAACGCCCATGAGTTTCATAGTCGTCTCTGCATCCTAAATCTCATCAATTCCTGCATCAGCATATTAATTTTATATTTTCCGTTTTAGGTAAACCCAGTCTTGATATACCAACGGTAATAAAACGCAAGTTTGAAATATCTAACGATGACCTAAAAAAGCTGAATGATCAAGAAGTAGAAATTATAGATGGCATGATAACTGGAAACCAATCGTACTTGAACGATCTCAAGAAGGTTCTGAAAAGGAAGGAGGCAATCTATACGAGGAAGAAACGCTCCTCAATGGATCTGATGCATTTGTACGAAATGGCGAAACGGGAGACCCTGTCGTTAGATGCTGACTTCTCTAACACGAACTTATTGTCCAAGGCAGAGTTGGAACAAGTTAAAGAACTGGTGCTGCAGAAAAGTATATCCAGCCTACGTGGTATCAGCAGAAAAACGTTTAAGGATAGCAAAGAACAACATAATAGGATTGGTGTGATTTCTCAAAGTATTGTCGCTGAGCTCTTACGAGATAATGATAAACAATAAAATCCGAGTCACATTTATAATGTAAATTTATTACCCAATAATGATAGACAATAGACAACATTAAAACAGTAAATAGCAATTTTGTAAAATTGAGTCTAAAAATTCGAGAGTAAAGTCTAAATTCTCACAGACAGATACTTGGTTTACATACGTCCTTTAGGACGATAGGTTTACACGGCCAACTCAACTGACAAATAATAATCGTCGTTTCGTTTGTAATGCCTACATTGCTTGGTTACTATTAAAATGTTGAAATATCAGCAATAAATACTGCAATGAGTAATGAATCGTCATCATTGCCAGTTACGTTAGCCGGTAAGCCCTCAGATAATCATCAATGTTTTACCGATTAGCAGTGGAAGGTCTACCTATATAATAAGGAACTAGTGCCACATATATGATAGACGATTAATTATAGACACTAGACAGTAATTAACTAGCTTAATTTAATACCCCATTCACGATTTCACGTTTCGCAAGCTGAAAACATTACTTATACGCCAAATAACAATTCTTGAAATGCCGTATCCTTCATTTACTTCTCATGCGAAAATTATTAATAGTCGCTTATTATATACCGTACCCACTTATGTATTTACACATTTGAAAAGCGAAAACAGCAGATAACATTGCAAAAGTGGTTTCAAAATGCCACAGAAATTCATTACTGAATGGATAAATTAGCTTGCTGAAAGTATTTTGCCTTTCAACTTTACTATCTCTGTTCCAACATAGGTACACAGTGATCGAATAATTCAACAGTCAATTCCATTAGATAAGAGATACTTACTAACATTCACCTAGAATCGAGGTCCTAGATAATATAACGTTAAGTTACGAACATAACGCCCTCCGCGTGGACTACAGAAAAAAAAACAAAATATCGAAATTATCCGGTATAAAAACATTTTCCCGGGATAAAAAGTAGCCTATATGTTAAGTGGGACCTGTCACAATATATTCCTAAAAACTGCATCGAAATCGGTTCAGCCGTTTCTGAGATTAGCGTGCACAAACGCACAGACAAACCGACAAACAGACAAAAATTCCAAAAATCATAGTTTTGGGTTGTTAAAGTTGTGTGTTAAACTATTGTGTTGATAAAGGTCTCCTATAATATTTTTTCTCATATATCTTCCATGTACAGACAGCGATCCGTTACATTTTTATTATATACAATGTATAGATAAAATATACGTTTAGCTGTACGTAACAGTTATTATAAATTGATGAGTAAACGGTATTTAGAATTATTAACTTCAAGATAGTTATTATACAACGAATGTTAAATTTTAAAAATTCGCACCGTATTTTCATGTTCATTAACTTGTACGAGTAGGTGCACAAACTGAAGAGGCAAGTGTTTTTTAAAGATACATGAGAAGTAGAAGATAACACAAGAAACATCTTTTGATAACTTTGTAAAAATTTATAAATCTGTCTTAACGCTAAGAACTACGCCATTATTATTATCTTTAAACTTAGATATACATTATACATACATACTCAAAGGTCATGGCACGTAATATAATTATAATATTTATACCTTAAAAATAATGTAATATCATAGAATTGTATAAAATGATAACAAAATTCATAAAAATATAACAAGTAGGTACTTATAAGAATATTTTAAAAGCCAGCAATTTTATTATGTAGTAAATGGAAAGCTTTTTTTAGTATAAGCCCAAAATACGATAAAAACAACGCTCAAAAATCTATACTGAAGGATCTTGTGCAAGTGAGCCTATTTTTCGATGACTCAAGTCAGTAAATATATTCCACTATTTCATTGTAATCTGAAAAATTTATAACATATAAGTGTCTGTCTGTATGTGTTCTTATACTTACCTCCGTGAGGCAGTAACAAAGGTCACTCTCCTACTTATAAGTGGAGTATGACCTCGAATAGGTTAATTGTCAGGCATTCCTTGGTTTGAATGTTGGGTCAATGTTCAGTTTCTTCATCTCAATGGCCATTTCGAATAAGTAGTCGTAGCATTCAGTCCTGGAATTGTAATGAAAATAATTATTTATGATTTGTTTCTGGATTATGGGACTATAACAGACTACTAGGATTTGGCCGCGTGGTGCCGGCAGAGTGCGAATTCTGTACCACCCCATGTCTGCCCGTGGTATCGAACGAGGCGATTAAGGGTTTCCGGGAGGTGGGCAGCAGCGCCTCCCGTGTTGACAACATAGTCCAAAATACAAACTGCGGTCACCAGCCCGCCTGCCCAGCGTGGTGACTATGGGCAAATACCCCCCATGGCAGTCTTGTGGCGTGCCCTGGGGGAGGCCTACCTCCAGCAGTGGACTGCAATAGGCTGATGATGAACATAGACTATTAGGATGCAGTAGTCCATTTCCATCCAATGAAGAAACTTCATTGAAGATTTGCATCAGACATAGAAGCCCTTCTTAGACAATTCTAATACAAGGTGAGGGAAACACATGTCTTTACAAAACCGAGTTGCACTACATAATGCGTAAAACAATCTATCTGTTGTAAGGGAGCCCCCTAAGATATTTATTCTAATTTTAGTGTTTGTTGTTATGCAGTAACAGAAATAAATCATCTGAATAATTTGAATGGCCTAGCTATCATTGTTCATGAGATGAACTGGTGATATACAGACATCATAGGCAGAGAAATAGGTTTGTAATTTGGTCCTGTGATCTACATAAGCAAGCAGGTGAGATACATTGTATGGTGCTGAAATGAAATAGATTATACTTAGGGATGAATTGGTGACAGATGGATGGAGGGATAGCATAGGCTGTAGGTTTCTGGTCCTATGATCTGTACACTAAATAGGGTGAGATATATGGTGAAGAAATGAAATAGAAGATACTCACATAGTCTTAGCCTGCTCCCAAGTATCTCCCCACACGTAAACGCCATGGCGGCGCACCAAAATGGCGCAGGTTCCGGGATACATCTCGAGGGCGTCTGCCATACTTCCGGCGAGGTCTCGCTCGTGACAAGTGTTCTCAATGATCGGCACCACCAGCTTGTCGTCGTAGCGAAGGTAACGCCTAGTTTGCTGGTCTTGGATGCCCTGGAAATTTGAGGATCGAATTTAGGCTGACGGGCAGAGTGGTCTTGTTGCCAGCTTTATCCGAGGTGTAGACCATCGTTATCATCAGATGTATTATTATCACCATCAGCCTGTAAGTCCAAAGTGGATAGGATGATTAAGATTGTGGTATATTTGTGCCCTAAATGCGGTGTTATGGTGCAGAAGGGTTCTAAATGGCTACAAGTATTTTAATCATTACATACCTTGATCATCTCCTGATGAGTGATAACAAACTCCTTATCAAAGAGCAGGGTGCATCGGACAGCGTTAGGTGAGTGTGTGTGGATGACGGCTCCAGCACCACGCTCACGGTACGCCAGCATGAAGAGTGGGGTGCACTGACTCTTCTTCAGACTGGAAATTACAACTTTAGGTAATACTACAAGTTGAGGTAATATTCGGTCATCCATCTTTCACATCAGATGGATTTTTAGGGTGTTATTATTTTTATCCATATCAAAGTTATACATATCCTACTAATATTATAAAATAAACGAAACCGTTTAGTAAGTATGTTTGTTGCTTTTTCACACAAAAACGTCTGAATTTTTGACAAAGCGTCACAATAATATAACTTACATATCAAAATAACACATAGGTAGGCTACAATTAATTATCCCGGGAAAATATTTTTATCCACAATTATTTCACCATTTTGATTTTTCTACTGTTTACAGATTGACAGTTTATTTTTTATCATATGCACAATGGCCACTAAGCCAGTTTACTCAGTTACCAATATTGAAGACCAATTTTAACCTAAAAATTGTGTAATTTTTTATGTTTTGTCTGCCACATATTAAAATTTGGAATGTTTTCTTTCAACATTCATCATATTTATCGCAAAAAGAACAACTTAATTGTTTTATTCTGAGTAATGTTTGTCATGGAATGACCCGGCTCCAGAGTTACTTACTATCTATCTGGGTTGGGTACTTCCAAGTCTTCATCATCAATATTCTGTACGAACAGATCTTCAGGCTTCATGCGTTCTTTTTGCACTCCTGAGGGAGCTATGTAAATTTTCTCACTGTAAAACAAATGCATAAAAAATTTATTGGGTTTGGTATTTTAATGAAAAAAAAACCTTGATAGGCATGCATGAAATAATAAGACATAGGTAGCCAATACAAAGACCTGTTGAATAAGAAGTTTGTTTGATGAAGTTCGTACTGATAAATAAGAGTGATAAAATACTACTCAAGGAATAATAATCTAGAAATTTACCCTTCTTTAATAGAGATTCCTCCACCGGTCCCGGTTACCCACCCTAGTTGATAGAACTGGTGGCATAATTCAGGGATCAAATTCCTAGGATGCTCCTGTAGAATTACAAAATGCTTATAAAAGTCTGAGCCGGCTGAGATACATATAAATCTTTAATTTATCACGGGTCTTTAAAATAACTAAATAAAATACAACTTACAGGTCCGAGATGTTCCATTGTTCCGTATTCGGAATACATTGATTCTGGTACAGAAACACACCGATTCACAGACGAAACTCTTATCTATTAGCTAAGAATATTATAATATCGTTATCTTATCAGAATATAGACACGGATTTACATAAAACATATGTAAAATAAAAATATTGTACTTCGAGCGCAAAGTAGAAATAGGTACGTTCAAATAAAATTTTATATGCCGTTTGAGTTCATGAAATGTCAACAAAATGTTGTAAACTTTATACAAGTAAATAACAATTTGTAAAATTTAAATATAAAGACACTAAACTAAGTAAAATATAAGATATTCATTGGTTTATGTACTAATATTATTACCATATTTAGAATGTTTCAATAAGCAGAATAATAACAAAATAAAAAATTTGAGCACACCATTTCGAAGTTTGTTATCAGTTTTTTTAGTTTATCCCGAAGGAAAGGCAAGGGGAACTAAGCCCATACAGCCATTGTCTTTAGTAAACGATTTCTGAATTTATGGGATGATAATGATGATAGTGATGAATGGAAACGTCGGGAAAATCCTCAAGAACAAGTGTAAAGTTAGTCAAAATGAAAAATAATTGCAGAAACAACTTACATGGGCCCATGAAGAGATCGTACTCCGGTTAAAGTTTTACTCAGCTTAACTGCGTATAAAACCATGCACACGCACTAGATTCACATCACAAGTAATCAAAATATAACTTATCTACCAGAAAACATCACTTTACGGACACATGCAAGCCATTTACAAATAATTTTTGATTTTCACAAGAAAATTACACCCGCTCCCTTCCAGCTTTTCCCGCTGAATCGTATTGATTATTCATAAATGCCTTTGATTATATAAAATTCTCAGATTGAGGCTTACGTCTACCAATACGTGCCTAAACAGGAGTGAGAACTATTCATCCTAACAACTTTTTTCGCTTCTCAGTATCCGTTGTGTTAGGTAAGGGTACGCACACGTCACGTGACAAATATATAAAATATAAAATGGCGTGTTGCGCAGTAAAAGTTGGAAATAAGTTATCATCGGTAAGTAACGCAGAATTATCCATATTTTAATAAATAATGAAAGAAATAATTTACCATTTTCAATTTAAAAATAGCGCGAACGAGGTGAGATTGACAGTTCTATTGAGTTACCAGCTATAAATTTTATAAGTCTTTGAGGGCAAAGACTCTTAAAAATAATGAATGAACTATGTTCCGATTTTTTCGCATTATTTTATATTTTCATGAACAGATATTTTTATGTTTTTCCCAATTAACAAGGTAATATAACAAGCTAGCATCCCTATGCACCGATACAATGACAACTTCTGTGATGTCACGCTTGTATTCTACTATTAAAATCAAAAAAGTTGGACCGTTTTTCTTGTATGGGCACACTCGGTCTATAAATTACTTAGTAGGTATAAGATAAATGCATACATATTTAAATGTAATGGATTTGTTTATAAGTATATTATGATTTAAAATATATATAGACGAATGTCTATAATTATATCTTATCTTAGTACTCATGCATGTACATAACACATACTTTATTTTTATTATTTGTCATATTATGTATGTATGTACATACAATATTTAGAATTAACTTACTTTGTAAAATGCGCGTTTATCGGCTATTATGGCGGAAAACCAAAAAACTTAAGTTTTTTCATATTTCTTGGTAGAAAGGTAGTACCTACGCAGTTAAAAAAGCTAAAATCGATTTTAAAAAGTATTTATTGTAGGTTTGGATCAAATAGGATCAAATACCAAGACGGATGCTCTTCTTTCTGAAAAAGGCAAAGTTGGTAAGAAGAATCTGTCAAATTATTGTTCTGAAGAAAAATGTGGATAAAAATAAAAACATAAAAATATTTGTTATAAACTGAAGTATAAATTAAATTTTAGATAAAAATTATCTATAAATAAAGCAGGATTAAAACATTCAGTAAAAAATTAACATCATGCCTGAATTGCCGGCTTGTCTGAATCGTCGCTATAAAGTCTTGGACGAACTTATTGAGGAACTACGCAATGAGGCACGCGCCAGCAAAGATTTCGAGTCTAGTTGCAATTGCGATGGCGGCAGTAAGGTGGAGCCAGGCATTAAGCTGATGTGCGATTTCTGGAACATTCTCAAGGATGATCCAACATGTAATTTACAGGTAAGTAAGTTAGTTATCCTGTGCTGATGCAGGGCTTCACTAGGGCGTCTACTGAGGAACTTAGAGGCGTTCCCTCAGGAGATGAGCTAGCAACTTGTCACTGATCTTTTAAATCTAAGCCCGCTGTACTGAACGTGGCTGCAGTATAACCTACATGATCATCTAGGTATGTATGTATGTAAGTTAGTTGTTTATTATCCTATTTAGGCATATATTTCAAATTCCATGTAGAAAACCCATGTTCTAAGCTTCACTATGGGTGCGCCCACCACCGGGTCCTACACCCTCCACTGAACTTCCGAATTGTAACGCCTAATACAATTTCATTTATAAAACCATGTTCTAAGCACAACTTCTTATCAAATGGCTTAGTAGGTTACATACTACAATAAGGTACCTACCTACTTACCCACCTACCTAGACATTATACCTACGACTTGACGTGATATGCCGGCGCGCCATAGGTCCTAAGTTCGAATCGCACTAGGTGCAAACATTGATTGATTGAGTATGTCACTCGCACAGATGACAATGGTGTGATGTCCCGTAGAGACGTAAAAGATCAACTGAGTATCTACTTAGTTCTGCTACTAAAGGTACTCTACCTATTTCAGAAAGAAATCCAACATCGCCTGGTCTCCAATTCAGAAGACAGCGTTTCTAATTTCCCTCAGCAGATTATTTGTTATAGAGCGGGCAGACAAGATGACGAATCAGCAAGAATACCTGAGCAGTAATGTTTACTTTATACTTTCTGTTTTTTAACCCCCGACGCAAAAACGACGGGGTGTTATAAGTTTGACGTGTCTCTCTCTCTCTGTGTGTGTATGTGTGTGTGTGTGTGTGTGTGTGTGTGTGTGTGTGTGTGTGTGTGTGTGTGTGTGTGTGTGTGTGTATGTGTATGTGTATGTGTGTGTGTATGTATGTGTGTGTATGTGTGTGTGTGTGTGTGTGTACGTGTGTGTGTATGTGTGTGTTTGTGTAAATGTGTATGTGTCTGTCTGTGGCATCGTAGCTCCCAAACGAATGATCCGATTTTAATGCGGTTTTTTTTAAAGGTATATCAGTCGAGAGTGTTCTTAGCTATGTTTGGTGGAAATCGGTTTAGGTCTTCAAGGTCATCAGGTCGTTTGTTAGGTGTGATAGGAATGTTATTTGAAACACTAATGTCTTCTGGAACCACTGAGCTGGTCTGCTGTTAGGGCTCGAAGATAGGAGACGTAACCCTGGACTGCCTTTTAGTAAACCCATCGAGTTTGGGCTCGTTGAATTTGTCTTGACTGGTTCTCTTCATGTTTCTAATTGACGAGGACCTGATGCTGGAAATCTGGAACCTCTGAGTTGGTCTGATGATAGGGCTCGAAGGTAGGAGACGTAACCCTGGTCTACCTTTTAGTAAACCCATCGAGTTTGGGCTCGTTGAATTTGACTTAACTGGTTCTCTTCATGTTTTTAATTGACGAAGACCTGATTCTGAAAATGGGATGTGGCGGATGAAACCCTGGAAGCCGGAATGAAACGGATAAACCGATTTATATTTTTTTCTTAAAATCTAGAATGACCAAAGTTTAATCTTTATTGTTTCTTAATCTCTGCAATTCTCCCAGAGCCAGTTTGTCATGACGATTGTTAAACAGCTTCCTTTGGTCGAGATCGCATATAGCGACCCCATCTAAACTTTTTACGCGGCGAAAAATGAAAGAATGAAAAATTAAAGAGCTCCTTCAAAAAGCATGAAATAAAAAATTAAAAAAAAACCCCGACCCAAAAAAAGTACGCAATTATTATGACAAAAGGTTTAAAATGCTAAACCCTATAAAAAGCAAAAAATAACTTTTAACACTAACTAGTTACTATACTATACTAGGTATGTTAAACTTATCTACTTCTAAGTTGCACTATATTGAAATAATTTGGTGTTTTTCATTTTTCGAGTACGACGCCAGCGACGTATAACTCATTCAATGTTCGCAGTTCTAGTTCGTATCTGTTAGAACATGCCGTGGGTCGTCATAAAAAGCCATGTGCACACGGCAAAACATCCGGATGTACTGAGGAGCCATGTTGCAGCTCAGAAGGCACTCCGCTCAGCAAAGTGCTGTGTGATGTTAACGATGTAAGTTTATGTTTGGTTACCAGAGTTTACCCTCAGTTAAGTTCTCTATTAGTATTAAATAGCTTGAGAAATATCACTGGCCACTTCTTATGAATGTGGTACCTACAGCACTTTTGAGAGCAGAAAACATAAGATTATCTATACTATCTATATCTATACTATATTATAAAGAGGTAAACTTTGATTGTTTGTTTGTTTATTTGCAGCGAATAGGCTCCGTAACTACTGGACCGATTTCAAAAATACTTTTACCGTTAGAATCCTCATTGGACCATTCAGACTCATTGGATGAACATAGGCTATAAGGATTTCCTGATATTTCCACGGGAAGGCAACCAACGGGAATTCAATATTTTTTTACGAAAACAGCTATACATATGAAGCTGAAATCGGGCATATATGTTCATTAGGGACAGCGAGGAAGGATTAAGAACGGTTTTCCCGAAATTCTCACGGGAAGGGGACAAACGGGAAGTCATAATTCTTACGAAAACCGCTATACATATGAAGCTGAAATTGAGCATATATGTACATTAGGGACTGCGAGGAAGCACTAAGAACGGATTTCCCGAAATTCCCACGGGAAGGGGACAAACGGGAATTCAAAATTTTTACGAATACCGCTATTTGTACGAAGTTGAAATCGGATTAAGGACTACGAGGAAGCTCTAAGAACGGAATTTCCGAAATTGCCACGGGAAGGAGACCAACGGGAGTTCCAAAATTTTACGAAAACCGCTGTACCTACAAATGAAGTTGTAACTATGTTCTAATATATACCGAAGCGAAGTGAGGGCGGCCACTAGTTATATAGCTTGTGCTCTAAATTTTAACTGTTCCCCGCTTCGCCCACGTGGACTACGTAGAGAATGTACTAGCCTATATCATTCTCCGTACTTCCATAGAAATGTACATACTTCGACTACGGCAGAAAATGTGATCCTGGTTAGGTAATACTTAGAAGTACTTAAGAGTACTATCATGTTTCGATTACATACTGATAACTATTTTCCTTAATTAAATTTAATAGGCAGCCATACATGACAAAAAATGCAGAATAAAGGTAAATGACCTGATGCATAAGCAGAAAACTTTGCAAGATCAAGTGACAGAGTTAGAACAGCGGGAAAAAGACGGCGCAGCGCTTTTAAAGCAGGCCGATGGTATTTGGTCATGCATGGAAGACACTTATAAAAAGAAATTGGCAGAGTCAAAAGAACGGCAGCGGAACCTCAATGAAGAGGTTAGTAATTTGTACCTAGATGAGGAGTACCTGAATGTAAAAAATAAAGTCTAAGATTTTAGTTAAGTAAGTAGTAGGTAGATAATGCAGTAAGATGTTTCTAATTTTGTATTTTTTAGCTGAAGATCATAGAGAAAAGCCAGCGGAAATGGCAGCAGAATAAAAAGGATTTAGAATCCCAGCTTGCCGATATTGACAAATGTCACAGGGAAATTAACGGTAAAATTAATGAGAAAAAAAATGACGTAAAAGCTATGGATGTTGAAATTGCAGATATCACTAAAAGATTGGAGGCTAATAAAAAAGAATTAGCCAATATATCTAATGTTCTAAGCACAAAGAAGCAAAATTCCGAAGTACGCTGTTTTCACAATTTAAATGATTTACCTATAATAAGTAAAATTTGATTATTCTACCTTAATGTTTTTTCTACTTAGGCTAAATGTACAGGTTTAGCTAAAGAATTTAAAAAATTGGAAGGAGACATCGATAGAGAACGCAATATTAGGGCCTCTAAGGAATATAAAGGGAACAAATATGTTAACGAGGCTAGAAATGATTTGCAAAAACTGTGTAAAATACTGTTGCAGAAAAAAATTGAAAATGAAGATTTGAAAGCAGAGGTTGGGTTATATGAAATAAGTATTACATCTGTATTATAGGTTCAAATATTACTCTTTATTTTAAGCACCTATTAAATAAGTAAAAAGATAGCTACACAAAACTAAATAATTACGTTCGTTACTTTTATAGAAATTAGCACTGATGTCAGAAATTAATTTATTAAAAGTGTGTTGTGAAGACTGCAGCGAAAAATATCAGTTGAGAGAAGAAGCTATAGATGAAGAAATTGTCAAGCTTAAAGAACACATCGCTAGCTACAAATGCCAATGCAGAAAGTGCCATGCAGGTACCGATGTGCAAGATATAAGAGCCCTTTGCACTGATTGCCCACGGTGTCTCAAAGAACGAAATTGCATAGAAACGGGAGATCAATGCAATTACGACACGTCATTGGAATGCGTGTGCATGAAAGTTAAAGAAAAGTTTCTGGAAAATGTTTTCGAAAACATGTACATTATTTTAGAGAAAAGAATAAAAACCAGTCAAGGTAAAGCCGTAGGAGACAAAGTAATTAACTGCTTGAAGAAAAGCAGAAATGGTAAGCTAGATGCGGGAACTAGACGAACTTTACAAGAATTTATTCTGGCTATGGTAAAAAAGAATTTGAATTTCACTATTGTTGGTGGTGCCGTTAAAACTAGATGCGAGGTAAAAAAATAATTTCAGAATTAGTACTATTCTAATATTTTTTGCGTTTATTCTAATCATAAACACTCTACCGGTGTACAGATGGAACCAGAAACATATCAAGAACTATTGAAATGCTTGAAAGACGTTACAGTTCCAAAGGCAGAGAAAACTGATAAATCTGTCCCTACAAGAAAGGTGAGATAAAAAGTATAGAAACTTTTTTCTAAAATGAGTATGCATGCACCCAGGATAGCGCTTCCTTAGTTATGGTGGCGTTATTTAATCGATGTGATTAAATTTCTGGGGACTCTGGGATCTAGATGAATCGTAACATTCTTTATTTATCATCTATTTTAGGACCCATGCAAGCGATGGGGCGCTGAAAGTGAGTGTAATTGTCCGAGTGGTAACAAGGACTGCCCTTGCACAAAACACGCTCTGCCGAAGATTGAACATTCGTCGTGCCCTGTACATCGGAACCAAGCTGAGGACAAGGACGTCGATGAAGTAAATGTTCCATGACTTTATTAAAAAAATTAATTAAAATAATTGACCCGGTGGCTTAGTGGTTATAGCGGCTGGCACGGTTTGCAGTGGTCGTGGGTTCGATTCCCACTCGGGTGAAGAATTTTTTCCATTTTCTTTATTAATAATTTTATAATATATAATATCTTAACTAAGATAAATTTATAAAAACACTTCTCCTTTAATATAATCCGTTAGGATATGGTTGATCGTTTCATCTTTAAACATTGTGCTGAGGGATTCAGCTTTGTTTGCCGAGATTTGGCTAGTGTATATAGGTAGCTATCGGGATGAAGAATAACGTTGCCAATATGTAATTTAGAAAAGAGATTAAATTTAGAGTTAAATTTGTCATCCGAGAAATTGACCCGGTGGCTTAGTGGTTATAGCGGCTGGCACGGTTTTCAGTGGTCGTGGGTTCGATTCCCACTCGGGTGAAGATTTTTTTCCATTTTCTTTATTAATAATTTTATAATAAATCTTTCTGTTAACTATTCACTACCGTAATCAATGTTAATGATTTGTTAGGATTAGTCTGATATAAATAAAATGAAAACATAATGTTTCTCATATTTAAAGCTAGGCCATACCGCCAGCGGGCGGGTGGAGCGAGCTAGGCGGGCGGGCTAGGCGAGAGAAGGAATACGCGGAATATTGGCGAGTTAACTATGGGGTTCACACTGAAAACTACGGACGGGCGAGCGAGCGGGCGGAGCGGGTGAACCGGGGGATGCGGATGGGAGAGCGAGAGGATAGCGTCGACCAGTCCGAATACTCGAAACGGGGAGGAACCGGGCGAACGAACCGGCCGAGCGAGCTGGCAGCGCTCCTAACAAGGTGAACGAGTAGCTTCGCTGGAATCGTTGGATATTTCGTTAGCTTCGCTCGCATCGCTGACGTAGGTTAGTCGGTAGCTCGCGGTGTGAACCGAAGTATGTAAAGAGGTGAAACGATGTCCGCCCGCCTAGCTCGCTCGCCCGCCCGATGGTGGTGTGGCCTGCGCTGAAAATCGATAAATTTATATTACACTCTATTTTCAGGATGAAATAGTAGCAATATGTGCACAAAACGAGTCTTGCCGCGTGGATAATAGTAAAATGCTGCCTAGTGAATCACACGAAAAAGCAACAAAGATGCTGACGTCATTAGTACCAGAGCCTTGCAAAGACTCCACATGCAATACCTTCTCGAAGAATATGAGGGCTGCCCAGTGTGTCTTTAGCCCCGAATCTTTGGCTTCTGTCACAAAACCAGGATTAAACGCTCCAATTTCACCGTACAAGGTAACTCATATTTTAAGTGAAGATATCGTTATTTGGAATGATTAATGTTTTAAAGTTATAATTATTAAGACGACGAATCGCTAAAATTGGCGTCAGTTAAGTCGATTTTTCTCAGCCATTACAATATACAGGATGTAACAAAAAGGGTATGTTAATCGAAAAGCTATATAAATAGCCTACTATAGAGAATGGGCGTTTTTCCATTACCCGGCCCGGCACCGGCACCGGCGCCGGCGCCGGCGCCATGCCGTTGCCGGGGAAGCAAAAATGTATGAAAATGTATGGCTCGCTTTTTCACTTACCGGCGCCGGCGCCGGTTCGGCATTGAGTCCTGCCGGCGCCGTCGCCGTCGCCGGGGTAGCAAGCTTCCCACCGGTGCCGGCCGGCAAAATTGCATGTGTATTGCATATTTATATGAATTGTAGCCGTGTGTGTGTGCTGAAGTCCGTGTCAGTACTGTACCACTCACCGGGCGTAAACCGGCATCGACACCGGCGCAGTGGAAAAACGAAACCCCGGCGCCGGTGCCGGTGCACGGCCATGCCGGTGTCGTGCCGGTGCCGGGCCGGGTAATGGAAAAACGCCCAATCTATTTCCAAAATTTGAGACTCGTAATCACATTTTTATTTTTCAAGATTGTATGAAAATTCCTGAGATATTTAAAAATTCTCCATACTATCGGGAAAAATAAACATGTGATTTCGGGTCTCAAATTTTGTGGACAGGTTCTCTACAGTGGGCTATTTACATAGCTTTTCGCTTAACATGATATTTAATAATCGAATGTTACACTATATTATCTCACTTTCTGTGGTTGCAGCAACACGATTCATAGACTATTTTTACGATAACAAATTGTGATAAAGATACCTCTATTTTATCAAATTTGTTCATTTTACTGGCAAACCAGAGCGATTTAAGCCTCAATTTTTGTATCAATAGACTTGTCTAAACATACTCTAAAAACATATGGTTGCACATTTAAAAAATATTGTGTAGTTTTTAATTAAAACGCGAAAATATGTGTTGTCGCGTATGCTTTTTTAGTTTGATTATAGTCCCCGCTCATATTATCATCAAATAAATGTCCCTCCACCCTCCCTCAGTCGCCCTTCGGCCTTGATCGACGATGGGTCTATGTCAGTCGTTTTCCCGCGCTGTTATTTTTCTCTGACAAATTTTAACTGACTATTTACTGACTGACATTATTATCTAAGGGTAAATTCATATTAGGTACTACAAAAGAAACTAGATATTAGGAAACCGCGGGACGCAAGATCAAACGTGGCAATCATTGAGTCTTGCAGTTACTTGAGACAATAATGTTATGGTAATAATTTACCTGCATTGATGCGGGTCATTACTGGAATAAACCAGTTGACGCTTTGGCCAACCCTATCATATATCTATGTACTACAACAGTATCATAGCGAACTTGTACTGGTATTCTATATTTACTTAATATTACCTATGAATGCTTATTTTATAATATTCCGCCGCGCCGCGCCCATCGTAATAATTGAATAGTGTGATTTTTTATAAAAAAAAATATTGATAAGATATTTATTTACCCACCCGTGTCGTCGATACAATGCAGAATTGTAACGTTTTTTATGAACTAAAAAAAAAATACGTAGACACGAGTAGATTTCCACGAAGCGACGACGACGTCGCATCGTGAATCGACGTCGCAGCATGTGTGGAAACCTTTAGTTATGTGTGTCACTTTTCTCTAGTCGATTTACCAACTTATTAGTAAACTGAAGATGTCGCCGTGTGTTATCAAACCAAATGATAACTGTAGTTCCTTTTTCTGCCACTTCGCAGATAATTTGGTAAACGCACACACTCCAATCACTCATAATAATTCGACATGAACGCAAAAGTTTGTGTGGATGAAAGGATTTTGATAAAACTTCATAATTAGCTTACATATAAGAATAACAGTGGACTTTACTAGGATTACATTTCAGTCCAGCACCCTGTTACCATAGAGGAATAAGTATTCCTCTATGCTGTTACTTATAATATATTTTTTTATTGTAATTATTTTTTTTAAAGGGGCTTTTTAATGTTTCATTTTTGTAAATAAAAAATGTAACGTGTTTAAGTGTAAAAATATGTGTTATTTTTTACACTTAAACACGTTACACTATCCCGGGTTAACATTTTTATCCCGGATAATTTCGACATTTTGTTTGTTCTGCAGTTTGTACAATCGGGCGCGGACGGAGTTGCAGGCGTCCACTAGTGTCAAATATATAGGCAAAATGTGAACGATAAACTATTCAATTCGAATTAGGAATGACTGTTACGTTGAAGCTTTGAAACATTGTTCGCGATCTATGTAGATTTTAAGAAATCCGTGGGACTCGCAAATTGCGTAAAACTTTCTCGCAACTTTAATAAATAAACTCAGTAGGTACATGCGTTTTGGATTTATTATTGAGCACAGAGTCACCTTAACAAGATAATCTTTATTTCCAGATAAATAAATGTCCATGTGATAGCTCGTCGAATTCTACGTGTAAAGGTAAGAAGTAGATTTTATTATTACTGATATAACGTGGGAGTAAAATTTACGGTGTTCTAATATTTATCTCATTATTTTAGTTTCTGTAAATGACTCCCGTGATAGAATTATTCAAGAAGTAATGGGAAGATATGTCGAGATTAGCCCGATTGATAAAGTTAGTTATACCATGCTCAGTAACGAATCGTTTCCCACAAGTGATTGGATATAGAGAATAAACTCGAAATCTGAATACGTTAGTTTTTATATCATTCTGTACCCTTTAATATTATTAAAAAATGTTACTTCAACACAACTAGATTTTTTTCTTTCACTTCGATATCACTGATTGCTGCTTTCACTTGTTTTACTCCCACGTAATAAAATAAATAAATGAACTCTGATCAAAAAATTTATTATTTTAAAATTACAGGTCCTAATCCAGTGAAAGCATCAATAGTAAAATCTAGTGAAAATACGACAAATTTTGAACGACTTTGTAATCAGCAACGTAGATATCCTCAACAAAGAACGGATAAATCAACCAATAAAAAATTATCGAAATCTTTAAGAAGTTTAGCGATAAATTATAAAGATATTAAAGATGATTCTAATAAAAATAATAGAATACCACCTACAGACATCTATACCGTTAAAATAAAAGGACTAAACAATGATCTTTCTGAAATACCAGGAGTTTTGCAGAAAACACATTCAAATAATTTTAATTTTGTTTTTGACAAGGAATATGAAAAAAAATATCATCATGAAATTAAAGAACACCTTGGAGATAGCTGTATAGGTGGTATAAAATTAATCAAAACTAGCCCCGATCATTACGATATTTATTTAGAAGATAATGATGAATACATAAACGCAATGCTCGTAACGAATGGACCTGGTGATATTAAAGTTATAACAACTGGACCTGATTTTGATTATTTGATGAGAGCTTCTTCGAACCACTCAGATATGCAAAAGAGCTCATGCAATACATTTAAAGATTTACTAACCAGGATGTCACTCTCCGATAACGATAAACTTAAATTAGAGAAATATTTTAAATCCGATCGATTTGTTTCTAAAGAGCAACTATCTAGTGATAATTGTGACTGTACTATTGAAGCTAAAGTTTTAAAGCACCACAGTTGCCCTGAGAGTTGCAGAAAGATGAGACGGCAAAAACGATCGAAGAACGATTGCGCCTGTCAAAAAAATTCTTGCTATTCTAATAAATATTGTCAAGATTCTAATTTAAATGAGTGTTTAATAGAGGACTTTCAAAATGTTATTGAACCACCGTGCCCATTGCATGAAAAGATTAGTTACTCCATTTCAAAGGACAGATGTGAGCAGTGCCATAAAGGACAGAAACAATCACCCTGTAGAGCAATAAAAAGTTGGGACTCGATTATGTGTTTGCCACCACAATTGCCAACATTTCTAAGGGATGACTATCTTTGTAACGCGTGAGTCCGAAAATGTCGATTGAATTTTATAAAAATTATATTTCAAAACCATTGCTATATTTATTATCTCGACGTAAATACGGTATTAGATAAGTTACATGGATGTGTTTTCTTTTGCTTTTAAGCACGGTATGATATTGTTATAGTCATATATTTCATGTAATATAATTCAACACATATTTTGTTAGTAGTTTCTTAATCTATGTTAGTAGTAATATTTATTCATTCCATACCATTATATTCGCTCTCGTATTATGAAAGCTTGGCTGTGAGTACATGCACCATATGACAATGTTGCATGTACTCACAGTCAAACTTTCTGTCAAACATATTGAGGATGCTATTGGGGCTAGCCCGGACCCGGCGCATCAGAGATGTGCACCTTTTCCGCATCACTGTGTAGAAATAGTCCATCCGAGCGTCGGCAAACATCCCTGATGCGATATATGCAGCCATAAGTCTTGCAGTAAGTCATAAGAAAGCTCGTATACTTGAAGTATTTTGTAAAAGTCGCTGGCTCTACAGCGTAATGCCAATGACAAATTGGCGAACTTCCACTGAAACAGCAATCACTGTTATCAAATCACGTAGAATATAATATTTTATGCGTTAACTTTTGTGCACTCGTATTTCACAAATGTGTTTTACTTTTCTTCTTAGGTATGACGCAATTTAGTCTCAATAATAATACAAATTCCGCCTATATGTATGTAATTTTTTTGAATAATCATTTCGTCGCCTCAGTGCTTGTTTATTCTATGTACCAAAATTAAAGAAAATTTAGTTTAAATGCAGTATTATTAAGTCTTCAATTCCGTTCGTGAAAGAAGATCTTAAACTATTATCTCCTAAAACAGCAAAAACCTTTTCAATTTTATTTGTAACACGACACTGTAAAGAAAATTTTGTCTTCTTACAAACTCAAATCATATTTAAAAAAATTAAACACCACCTGTACATACCTACATCTGAGACATAAAACAAAAAAGCACGCAAAATTGGAACAGTCACATTTTCCTATCTCTAATGAGCATGTTTGTTCTGTGTCCAAGTAAAAATAGAAAAATAAGGTAAGTATAATCAATCACTATCCATAGATTAAAATTACAACAATCAATTCACACATAACTCAATAATTAAAAAAGACGTTTACATCTAGGAAATAAAGATTAAAAATTAATAGGTAGATCAAAAAACTCTTCTCCTGTAAAATTGAACCAATGGTAAGTAGATAGAACAAATAAGCACTGAGGCGACGATTTATTTTAATATTGAGGTTGTTTCTTGGAAATTATCATCATCGCCTGCTCTCAAATATATAGTTTACCTACTTACCTACCATACGCCTGAGCATGTACATCGAGACTGTGAGTGGAATGTCTAATGCAGAACGCATTAGTTCAAAGAACATTACTCATTTATATTCACTGTCGGAAGTTTGTTAGTGTATGTGCCTCATATTGTGCTGCCCTTTTTAAATATTGTTAGGGTCATGCTTTGACTGCATTACCAATAGTAAAGTAATTGAAGGTACATGTTTTGTTTAAAAAAAATTGAAAACGTCTCCCGGAATATTATAATTCACTAAGTTGCAGTAAGACTATGGGCTAATACCTCCCATGGCAGTCTTGTGACGTGGGGCAGGTTCTGGGGGAGGCCTACGTCCAGCAGTGGACTGCAATAGGCTGAAGACGAAGTTGCAGTAGCATAGCGGTGTAGACGCACATAGCACACATTTTCTGGCCTATCAAATACTCAGAAACACTAACGTTGCATTCGGAAATTGTGCCTCGTAAAAGCTCAGAATCAAAATACAATATTACATCTTCGCGATAATAAAATAAGTTGTACGTTTCAGTTATTGCACTCAAACACGCCTGTATGTGAGAAAGTAGGTATATAAAATTCGCAAGGAAGCGATATTTTGGGCCGGGCACTTACTCCCCGTGGGTTCGCGAGCCTTATTGAATACAAATTGTTTCTTTATCAGCCAACTTTCGCGGGTGCCGACGCCGAATATAATCCTGAAATGTGAAATGTAGCGAGTTCTGCTATTATCATGTAGGTTATTACAATTGCATTGATGTCTGTCGATTTAGGTACGCAGACGCTGAGTGGTATAGAGATGAGAACTGATTTACTTATTTACTGCAGATACCTGGATTTCTTTCTTTAGTTGTTAGCCCGCAGGTGATTTTGTAACTTATCACTAGTAGCAACCGCTAGATAGTCGCTGTCAAACATAAAAATTGGTATCCTGCTAGATTAGTTGTAAAAGTCAGTGCCCTATATCGATAGATTAGGAAGTACAAAATAGGAGGTTTAACGTTTAGCTACATGTTGCCGAACAGTCGCATGTTAAATAAAAAAAATTCTAAAATCCGACTGCGTAAAAAAGAACCAAACCATGTAATAATAATAAAAAAAAACTGAAAAGATGAAAACAAGCACTTAGATGTCCGGTGGTCTAGAATTCTATAATATTATAGAATGAATACAATTGAAGAAAAAAAATATCTAATTATGTAACATAACAACTGAACAGCCAGGATCCATTGAAATATTAGCTTGGCTGTCGGATAATGGATCCCGCTTGTTTTCATCTTTTCAGTTTATTTTTATTATTACATAGTTTGGATCTTTTTTACGCGGTCGGGTTTTTGGATTTTTTTAAATTATGTTTTTTTTTAAATTATTTTGTACTTGTAAGTTAATATAGATACTATTAGGTAGCCTTTAAGAAACATGCTCGATATGCTCGGCAGCAAGAAGTTTTCGTCTTGCTGCTCTCTAAAAACTTATATGCGAGAATGGTTGGTACGCAACTTTAAATCGATATAGATCCTAAACGGTCGGTCAGTCGAATCAAAAAAGTTGAGAGAAAACTGATAATGGTTTTTTAAAATACCTATTAAACAGTGGGTTGACATAGTCTGTTGACTTAAATTTTTTATATAAAATTATTAATAAAGAAATGGAAAAATTCCTCACCCGGATGGGAATCGAATCCACGACGTCTGCATTCCGTGATTTTTTTTATTTTCACAATACGGCGTTCAGTAGTCGCCATATTGGATTTTCACTAACGTCTTTAGTGGCACTCACCGGATTAAAAGGAATCGATTGCAGTGTGAATCATAAAAATCAGCCCAGGCTTGGTCTGTATAGTGCTTTAAAGGAACATACAAACATACATACACACATACATAGGCTGTTAAACACATTACCACTCCTTTGCGTTGCGCAGTCGGGTAATAATAAGTCTGCCGGTTGCTCTACCAAAGTAACGGATACTTTGTCACGACTTCTAAAGGTAGGTACTACAACCTGACTACAACGGATCCAGTGTATCGATCGAATCCTTTACATAAAGTAAATTCAAGATTGTGTTGAACACGGACATGACTATTTTAATATATCACAAAAAATATAAAGAACAGTCTAAATATCACAGAAATACTTTACCGACAACGAGCGAAACACCGATCTTGGACTCTCCGGGTCTTTTTGACCGCAATTTTTCGGTTCTGCTTCCGAGGGATGTTTTTTGTACCCCTCGAATGCCCGCGTCCGCGACTGATTGATTTATGGCTGCCCGCGTGATCTAGTTTAGATGTTTCAGATAACCACGGAAATATTTGGTTTTTGCCTTTGTTAGGTTTACTGTTTCTTATTTGTATCTACCTATAGATATCATCAACACATAGGCACACTGTTCATTACGAACGTACCTACCTATTAAAAAAAATATATCACTTTATGGGCCTAATAATCAAAATTAATAGGTACAAATATGATAGGTTGGTAAGGTCATTTATAAAAAAAATGCCCGGAAACCTTACCTATATATAATCGGTTTATACTCGGAAGAAAACTTATTGAGTAACCCAAAAATCGGACGGCCGATTGGTGTAGTTGGTAGTGACCCTGCTCACTTAGCTGCCATAGGTCCTGGGTTCAAATCCCGGTAGGTGCAAACATTGATTTGATGAATATTGATGTTTGTTTCAGAGTCATGGATGTTCCATACTTATCTATGTATTTATATACCGTTGCTTAGTACCCACGACACAAGACCTTATGGATCTTAATGTGGGACTGAGTTAATGTGTTGTGAAGTGTGTGAATATTTATTATTTATTTAAAAATTATACCTACATGTAGATAGCTTATCAATATTGTTCAGGTAAGCAGTGAAACTTTTCTTCAGCAGTAAACTTATTTATCATACTTATGAATTGACTTCGGATAGATTAAGTTCAGCCAATTCGTATATCCACGTAAAATAGGCTGTAAAACTTTTAGTGCCCGATCCCCAGAAAAGTGGGGACAGTTTTGTACTTCCGTGAAGGAACTTAGTACATAAAACCGAATGGGATACGTCCGGGATGAATAAAAGGAAAGGCTGGGCGGCCCAAGATATCCGATACTGTACTAAATCTCGAATGCTAAAGGTATAAAAAAGGGTGCGAAAGGTTTCAACTATACAGTATATACCTACTTGACGTAGGTGTAAAACCAAAAGCATTGTTTTCATATTTACTTTAGATGCTTACATACCTATAGGATATACCTATATACTCGTATATATGATATGGCTGCGCATAAAAACAACTAATATTTTTGCACGTTCCTCCTTTTATTAGTATTATTTTGTATTCTACGGGAGTATATTCAAATAAGTTATTGTGGTATAACAGAAGGGGACCGTGCTTATTTGCAGACATCCTTGTGAAATTGAATAATGCAATTAAACTTTTTGTTATGAATAATGAAGGTTCTTAAGTGACGTGATTTTGCGATAAAAAAACTACTTCGTATGTAAGTAGGTGCTTAGCTAGGTTTTAGTATCTAGCTAGGTGCTCTCACAAATAAAAGATAATAACTTAGGTTATAATTCTGGGTTATTAAAAGTTCAAAACTAATGGAAGATGATCTTAAATTAATGGTTAAAGTTAAAGAAGTAGATTATGTACTTACCTACTTATATCTAACTAAAAGTTATCCTAGGTGAGAAATGAAAACGTGAATCAGAAGCAATTTGTAAGGGAGCGTCTGGCATTTCTTCCGTTTAATAGTCTGGAAAATTGTTATTTATATGCAACGTAAATGGATGTAAATGTAGTAAATGTAAATCTAATCACGGTTACCGGAGAATTGTAAATGATAATATAGTTTTACATCATAGGTGGTGGTATATTTTTTGGATTTAATCTCTAAAGATTCAAATAACTAACGTCTGACTGAACTTGCCTAGACATTTACGTTTACCTTTTTAATACTATGTTACCCTTTATGGAGAAAATTATTTACATAATTTAAAGGTGGTCCCATCCAACCCGATAACAGTCATGGACGTCAATTTAAATTTAGTTCTGTGCTGATGCGGGGCTTCACTAGAATCATCAGCTATGTTCCTAACTTAGATCTCCTTCTGTGTAAAGGAATTCCTCGACTAAGGAATTCAGGGGCGTTCCCTCAGGCGATGAGCTAGTAACATGTCACTGATCATTTGCATCTGCCCCCGTTATGCTAAACGTAGCTGTGGGATCTCCTTTATGATCTTGCGGTTTTTGTTACCCTATATGTATGTACCTAAATAAACGTAATATTGTTGAATCTCTTGAACATACTTCAGTATCTACTATATTTAATCTTTTATTCTTGATGTCTATCACATAGGTAGTGGATTGCTGCCACGGATCGAGAATCAATCACGGCTCCAACACAAGTTGCTGCGAAAACTGTTCGGCTCGGCTTTAATGTATCGGAAAATTGAAAAGTTTCAGCGATAAACTCGCTTTACCCTGCTTGAATTGTAGGTATTCGATTATTTACCGATTTAAAGTAAACAGAAATGGATGGTTCAGAGAGAGAGGAAGCTCTCGATACCAATTAAAAAGGTAATGAATGTACTCACTGTAGGAATACGTAATCAAAGTGTAAATGAATCATCAGCAATGTTATTGCTGGAAATATATTTCCTCCTGCAACACACCAAATATTTAAATAGTTATCGAAGTAATCAAATACCTCCAATATTTTTAAATCTCATTTACCGAAAAATTTCAATGAAATTCAAAATTCACATAACGAGACCTAGTTACTGTAAACCAATATTCAAATTACTAAAACAGATATCAATAAAAGGGTCTGCAGACTTAGCTCGTTTGGTTTAAGGGTGGCTGTAAAGATCTGATGCTCATAACTTCAACATGGTATCTCAACCTTTCTGCCACTGACAAGGCAGTTTTTTAAGGTCTAATTTTACTTATGGATATCAAATATTTTTTATGTCTCTTCGCGATTAGGCCAATCCGATTACAATGTGGTCTTGCTTGACTGGTTAAGCCCTTTCCATCATTTTTTTTTGCACAACTGAGGGAGATAGTGATCAATCATAGTGCCGCGTGGTGCCGGCAGAATTCGTACCACCCCATGTCTGCCCGTGGCTATCGTACGAGGCGATTAAGGGTTTCCGGGAGGTGGGCAGCAGCTCCCGTGTTGACAACATAGTCCAAAATACAAACGGTCACCGACCCACCTGCCCAGCGTGGTGACTATGGGCAAATACCACCCATGGCAGTCTTGTGGCGTGGGGAGGCCTACGTCCAGCAGTGGACTGCAATAGGCTGATGATGATGATGATGATGATATCACGGTAAGCTATGTTTTTTATAGGATTTTCATAGCCAATTTAGTGATTCCTGAATATGATCGAACATGTTGAACTCATGTGAAAGTAACGGTTTCAACTATTCAATCCATACATTGTCGACACTTGTAATTTTTAATAATATACTTCAGCCTGTGCTCCACTGAGATATTTGCTTTGACTCTGGCATGCAACTTCAGTGGGCGCGCATTTAGTATGTGACTCGCGATGACACACTCAATTGATGTTTCCGATTGAGTGAACCATAGACATCCTCAGAGGGGTTTGCCTTTTTGCAACCCTTTATTATCCTTTATTTATATTAACTTTGCTAACTTTATACGATTATATGTGTTAACTTATGTTAAAGAAAAGCATGCACTTCTGTATCATTCCTATGAAAATGAACGTACCTTCCTACCTAGGGCCTCGTTGGTACGAAGACGGGATATATCTCATTGTATTGTATAGTAATAACAAAGTTGGTATTTTTAACCAATAATAAGGTTTAAACGATAACGATATGTACCTAAGTGTGCTTGTTTACAGCTTGAAAGGTTTAGGTAAATAACTTAATCAAAGTTACATTTCGAATAATTTCACGATATCATGATTATTAATAAAAACATCAGCAAATACCGAAACATTATTAACAGCTCTGAAACGATGTTGAAGTGTATAGAAATCGAATCACATACTCCTTGATTTTGAGAGGATCGCGTCCAGAATACAAATGACTTGGCTCCGGGATCGATTGGACGCAGAATTTTACTGCTGAGGATAATCTAAAAAATACGGCGCAACTGCTGATCTTAAAAAATCCCCTGGAAATACGGACGCTATGCCTTTTGCTTGTAGCTTTTTGATCTGTGATGTCTGGAATATTTGAGAGCGTTATGTGCATATTGCTGGTGTAGATTTTCTAGATTCTAGCCAGCTTTTAGGTTTACATAATGTTTTGTAGGTACTGGATTATATTTTGTGATATGGAGTAAGTAACGCTAGAATTTTTAGTGGTACCTACTCTTTCCCTTGAGAGCATTCGAATGAAAGATGTTCTTTTCCTTGATACAAGAAATTATGTTTCGACAGTCGAGTGTATGGTGTTGGGCTATTTTATTATGTAATTAAGTGGGTTCAGGCTTGGCTTGCAAAAATAATTCAATATTAACCCGTCAATCTAGCGCACAGAGGTTCTTTATTGGCACTTACCTAGTTGCCTCTATAAAGAGGCTTCACTTTACGATGTTAGGTAAGTCCAGATTTTTTCATTACTTCGGAACAAAGTTTTATTTATTTGTGAGGATAGAGTAGTTTTTTTAACAATATTTCTAGTTTTGTAGGTAGTGCATACTAAGTAACCAAAAAATTACAACCTAATAGTAACAATGCCAGGTACTTATGTGGTTAATTATAAAATAGTAGGTATAATATAAGTACCTAAATACATAAAATACCAGCAGATGTATTACAAAACCCACCATTTATAACAAAATAAAAACGCCACCAAAAGACTTTCGTAGGTAACTACAGCTCGCCATATTAAAGTGTCTTTCCATATACCGGTATTCTCGAGCAATATACCAACATTTTCGTATGCCATTCGTCGGGCGGAAGTGTGTGAGGGTTGGAAAGGGTCGCCGTATTGCTGCAATACTGTCGCAGGGTAGCGGAAGTCGTTACCAAAGTTATGCCCGGAATAGGTCCACGAGGCTAGTTTTTTTATGCTAGAATAGTAAGTTCATTCCCTGCTAAACTGTACTGGCTTGGAAGATGAGTGGTCTGTTTACATAACGTTAGCAAATTAAAAGTTAGTGCTTTAATAATAACAAGGAAATAACCACCAAGTAGGTACATAAATATTACTATTGTCTTCGTTCATCGGCCACCAAGCAATGTCAGTAAAACTGGTGATAAAGGACGCGACTAGACAAAAATAGAACTAAATCCTATAAAAATTTACCTGGCTTGTATACTAGCTGAACTTCCCTTAAAAAAGGGAAATAAAGCTAGGTTCGTCAGTTTTTACTACCACTATATTGCTATCTTGAAAAAACTTGCCTCGTGTATCTTGGACGTTAGTGCCTGTTGCAAGACAATGGTTATTCTGGTCAGTGGTGAGTACTTAGCTTTTTGAAAGTTATCCGGAAAGCTATGACGAAAAGGTGGCTTAAGAGAGATAATTAAAGACCACAGGAAAAGATAGCTTATAATATTCTTTTTAAAATTTTAAAATGTAGAGTTTGGTCAGTGTAGTTATTAGTCCTAATGTAATAAAATAATCATAGTCCTAAACTAACAAAATTATGTACTTACCTATACTATTTCCATCTTTATAATTAAATTAATTCTAGATATTAAACGGTGAAAAGAAAGAAGGAAACTGGCTAAAGCACAACATTAATAAAATTTCAGTTAGAAAGAAACTTCTGAAAGAAACAATTATTTTTCCGAGACATGAGAAATGAAAAATTTAATAAGCCAAGTTGGAGGAGGGTTAAATAATAGTAAATATGTTAATAGAGCAAACTAAGTTCAGTAGATATCTATGAATTTACCATGAATTTACTTATTAACTTTTATAGGTATATAGGCTACATGTCGGTAGGTACACACACACACACACACACACACACACACACACACACACATACCTTATCCACCTTTTCAGGTGTATTTATAAGAAAATACCGGGTAGGCTAAGTAGATGAAAGAAATTAAAAACTACACCTTAATTTAGACTATCTTTTGGAAGAAAGATTTTCTTATCAAATATGTACCTACTTATAGATAGCACCTAAAAGTATTTTTTTTAAATATATAGGTATAGGTAAGTTAGGCAGGTACCCGAAATTTTCACAGCTTATAAAGTTACCTACATCGTAAATTCATAACATCTTAAATTTACCACATTAAAGTAAGCTTTTGCATCAACCTAAATAAAGTAAGTACACACCTTTGTACTTCGCTCTAAACGAGTTACTTTCAAAAGTCATAACTCATCCGAAAGTTACTTCGCGCATTCACGTTTTAAGTTCAAGTTTGTATTTTGTGAAAATGGGATGCAAGCTAAACTGCTGGAAGCTGGTTACTGAAAATGCCTGCTTAGCTCCACCGCTGTTTAAATCCAAGGTATTAGCATACATACATTTTAGATACGAGTAGATATAATGGATAAACATTTGTGAATATTTTTTTGGTACAATATAGTTTTCCCGTGCTGATGCGAGGCTTTCCTAGAATACATCAGCTGCATCTTCTTCCGTGGATGTCGTAATAGTCGATTAAGGAACTCTGGCGTTTTTTCAGGCGATAAGTTTGTAACTTGTCACTGATAGTAACTGATACCATCAAGGAGAGTTGACCGATATCGGTATATTTTTTAATGAAATTGTGTCTGGAGTCCATGGCCGTTTGTTACATTACATAGTGTCTATGCAGCTCAACCAAGGGATTAATTGCAATAAGTTCTTATAAGAATAATTTTCTATCAAGGAAGTGGGATGGCGCTCTACATTGCTAATTACCATATTTCACTTTTATTATGGGGATAATCTTGTTTTGATAGTTCATGATAACTCATCTGTTTGAAATTTCTCATTGTAAAAGAAAATTGTTTACTTACCTACTTAACTTTTATTTCTATTTTCATAGAAAACCACATCCACGGTGAATAAGATCTAAGCATAAAATATATTCAGCGTGTTCTTGTAAAACAATCCAATATTTGTCGATCCAGCATCCCGAGGTCGCGCGGTATAGGTCCCCTGGGCGAGTCCAATAGATTTATGGTGCAAACGCCAAACTTTAGTCTGAACAGATGCCGTTGTTTTCAATGTTCGCTATTCACTATGCCGAAGATTTAGCTGTTCAACTTTGGACGGGGCTTGTTTTTCGGACTGCTTACGTCAGTAGGTACTGTAGATACCTACCTATGGTAGAGGTAGACTTTTCATTTGTGTAGCTCGTTACGTTGGTCGTTTTACTGATCAGTGCTCTGTGTACGGATTTGAATAGAAAACGAGTTTTTTAGATGATGTACTGTAATCGAATGTTCATCACCTATGCAGACTGAAACAGGTAGACTAATTAGGTAGCTAAAATCTCCATAATATACCTAGGTAGATGTTAATATATTTTATTATTAGCCGCGTAGTGCCGGCAGAGTAGAGTTTGTACCACCCCTGCCTGCCCGTGGGTATCGTACGAGGCGATTAAGGGTTTCCGGGAGGTGGGCGCCGGGAGCGCCTCCCGCACTGACAACATAGTACGAAAATCACACTGCGGTCAGCAACCCGTCTGCCCAGCGTGGTGACTATGGGTAAAACCCCCCGGTGGCAGTAGCCTTGTGGCGTGCCCTAGGGGAGGCCTTCGTCCAGACTGCAATAGACTGAAGAAGAAGAAGATGTAAACAATTCCTTTTATCGATTGAAATAACTAACTTTATTTATTCCAGCCTATATTATTCATCCAAGCATTTGACTACTAATCAACCTATGCTCTACCTCTCTTTAGGAAGTTAACGGAAATTGAGGAACAAACGGAATTACCCAAGTATCTTCACTCTACTCCAATACGTAATAATGACTCGCTCCATAATCTCCTTGCCATGCCAATCCCCGATCGTCGGATGACAACATAAATTATTCCCAGCAAATTTCCCACAAGGGTAGAATAATACCGACCTGCGCCTACAAAAGAGCCGCCTAATTGGCAATTTACTCATGTTTACAGTACTATTGTGTAAACGAATCCAGTCAATTAATTTTTGCAATTACACCGCGTGCACTGCGAGTTAGCAACAGTTGTGGGATGGAAAGCTGCGAATATGTGTGTGAATGATGAAGTAATGTGTTATAGGGTAGGTAATGAGTACGAATAATCTTGTAAATTACAAGTTGTAAAGGTTTGCATTATGCTTACCTTTCAGTCGGCAGGTGTAGGTTCGATCACAGTCACGGGTCTGTACCACTGAATTTATTTCATGTACTGTTTTTTATGCCCTAAAAATGTCACATAACTATTATACGAGGAGGGTTGACGTCTGGCAGGCAGCCGGGCGTAAAATAAATGCCAAATCCTTATCAATATAGATTGGAAGGAAACTATAAGGAAGTTTATAATACTATTATGATTTTTGAAAATTGTTATTATTCAGAATGATTAGAAAAAATACATACATTTACGTTTATTAGCGCGGTCCCAAAGTCTTCTATTATTCAGGCGAACGACCGCTCATTTCGGCTCGCCCTATATCAAACTTATAAATAAATAATTTTGACAGCAGAAAGGTGTTAAAAATGCCGGCTTATTTTAGATTATAAAACTGAAAATGAGTTTCCCTGTTTTATGAATTTGGTACAGTAATAAGGTTGGATATATTAGTATGTTGAAAGCTAGAGGTACGCTGCCTAGCTGCCTATAGCCTAGTAAAGATTTTTTTTCTTGTCGAATACATTATGTAAGTAAGTACCTAGGTTTTTGTTTAGTATATCTTTTTTAAAGATACCTATTATTTTGTAAATATTTATGGTCATAACCGTATCATCTTGTATTTTTTTTTCATTGAAAATTAAAACAATGTGTTACCATTTGCAGCTGTCCAAGTTTTATATTCTGTAACGCGATGAAAAAAAAATCACGTACAATCAATGCATTATCTTTGTTACTGCATACAAAAATGTTAGTTCCGAAAATCAGGTATAGAAATTATTCTACAAAACGGACTCTACCAACACATATGACGTATTTCTTATCTCCCTGTTTTGTATCTGTTTTGTTATACATACTTTGGATGTCACAATTAAGTTAACTTTGTACTATATAGGTTACTTCTAACCTAAGTTCTACATATAAATATTGTTATATCGCAGCCTCTTCCAATATGTTCCCCGTTTTCAACACAGTGGCCAAGTTGGTTCATATTGGATTACAGTTGACGAAATCCGCTACTACGTGCCCACATTGCACTCCTAACGCCAGATTGCCTGTGATATTGTTTTAAGATCCAATTCAAATAGTTGGATACTTTATTTTATTCAAAACATATTTCAGATTTGATCTGAGTTTACTTCCAACTTAGAAAAAAAAATGTTGGTATGGTTGCCTATACAAGACATTCCTAAGTGGTTGAATCATACTTACGTACAGGGTATTTTTTTTGTTGCCACCCTTAGCGAAGGGTATGTACTCTATATATCAAATAAAGTAAGTTTAAGCCAAAAAATAAAATGCTGGGAAACGATGTAAATTATTTGTTTTTTTTTATTATTTGATCGGGCGAAATTTATAGTGTCCATTGTTTATGCTAGTTTTTCATAGACAGATATTAATTATTTCTCGTGAAAATTCTGGCTACGCGCGTCTATGTGCATTTATGCAGAATAACGCAGTCTATTTACTTAACTTTGGACCCTAATATCTTGGGAACCAGACACTTCCCAGGTATGCTTCGATGGAGAAAAATGATCGTGATGATGAGGAGATTCCGTAGTTTTCGGGAACGTTGATGACCAAAAAACATCCTGTATACCTACATACGACTGTGTTACCAAAATGCGGTAGCCAGAATTGCAGCACCTTAAAGAAGATAGATGAATCAGTCTCTTCAAATTCATCATTTTCAGAAATAGGTACATTGTAAAATTTTTGCTTTCCTGTCAATAGAGGTAAATAAATACCAACCAATAAATAGGATCTACGAGGAAACTAAAATTGTTTGTATCAAATTAAAATGGCCGATCCGATAGGCCGAAACGTAAGGACGTCATAAACAGATGCTACCGGATATTGGAAAGTGTCTACTTTTCTTTCAAAGATGGGGCAAAGTGACAAAACCATGTCGTATATTATTTATTCACTATGGGTGCGCCCACCACCGGGCCCTACGCACCCATAGTGAATGTTTGAACTTCCGAATTGTAACGCCTAATACAATTTCATGTATATTATTTAAGTAAGTACCTACGTAGAGATAAACAGCTAATATTATCAATAATTCCTGTCGTGATTTTACCCCTTTTGTTAAATATATACCTACAAGAAATTCGGGTATACTCACCTTGATACTTTTGTTAACAGTTCTTCGAGTAATTTTATAATCTACCTAAAAATTTGCAGCGTTTCAGAGCATCATGATGACATATACTCGGGTAATTCAATATGGCGGCTGGCGGGAAGCGAGGCGTCACACCCGCAGGCGTGTCATTACCTCAAAATCGCATTAACTTGTAATAGATTACCGTAAAATTAACCCAACGCAACGTCGCAATTATTAGCACAGGTTTAAGTGATTTTAGGGGTGGATTTTTATTATGAATATGAATTTTGGAGGATTTAAATTTAACTAGCATATTAGGAGGCTGGAGGCATGGTCATAATTTGTAAATATAACCATTTAGGTACCATGGAACAAGTAGCTACTCGTATTATATTTACATTCTTCTTGATAAATAGTATAGTGATATTAAAAAATCAGAAATTTAGACTTATCTGCCTAGCACTTAGTTGGAAGTGATTTGAAGTTTTCTAATTTATTCAATATGAACTCGTAGCATTAAGTTCTTTAATAAACCATAAACAGAAATTACCTAATGCTACGAGTTCATAGAGACAGTTTGTAATGAATTCATATAGCATTCATTACAAACTGTCAGTCGTCAAAAATGGACCAAATAGGTAACGGCCAAATAGGGTTACATGAAAGTTATCTAAAAATTACAGTTCAATAGCTGAATACCTAACCCCTAATGAAAGTATTCAAGAAGACGACATGTAACGCATAAAAAACAAGTAGCTAATCAACCCGGTAATAGAATGCGATGTTTCCGGGCCACCCATTACCTACGGGGGTCTTACAGCCCGAGGGGGGTTGCCCGCAAATTGGTTCTCGTTAACATTTGGACCCGATTTCCGAATTTGTTGGCCCTTAACAAGTCTCGGTTCCGAAAAGTTTTGTTGGTGAGCCCAATGACTGGACATGCCTCAATTAGCGGTTCGCAAACTTGTCGGTTCAAATGATCTATTTTGGTAAGGTAAAAATGTATTTAGTTAGTGACATGGAAATTACTTTATTTAAAATTTTAGTGGTATCTACGTAATTTGTTTCTCTCCTACAAAATCGATAAGTAAAGTGAAAGTTGCAATGTATAATAATATGATTTCGGTAAGTAGGTATATAGTTTAAGTATTCTCTATAAAGGTAATTAAAGTACTTATAAGTAGATATTTTTTACCTACCCTTAACATATTACATTCGAATACGAATGAGTAAGATATTGGTCCGGTATATTATGCACCATGCATTTGCTATATCGCTTAACCGGTGATAAGGGTCAAGTCATATGAGACTAACATTTTCAGTAATAAACCACATTATAACTTGCCTCCCAACGTAGCCTATCCTTCCCCATCAGCACGAGGACACAATTTTCTGTGCACAAATCATCATTAGAATATCTCTAAATACTTTATGAGAATAACAGAGCGTCTCTTTGACTCCATTAATATGTGTGAAGCTTAGGGTGTGTTTGCAGTATGGTAGACATACATACATACATACCTACATATAATCACGCTTTTATCCCCTACGGGGTAGGCAGAGCACCAAGGGTCGATAGAACCACATGGTGCCACTTCTCACCAATTTTGAGGGTATAGTTGAGATGTACAAGTTAAGTAAGTAAGTAAGGTAGATTAAGGTGAAAACTAGTTGTTAGTGCTCATATTTTGAATTAAATACTAGTTAACTCCACTCTAGTCTTTTTACACCGTTTCCATTAAAGCGGAGCGGTGATTTCTAGGTATTATCACCGCTACACTCCACTTTGCCTCAGTGGAAACACAGCCTAAAGCGTCATTTGCACGCCATTAAGCACAACATGGCGGCATCATATCGACATGCTTTACATATGCCAGTAATTTGTATTCGTAATAGTGACATGTGTTGTGCAAACAGCAATATTTGATTTGGGTAAGAGATGATGTAATCGATAATGAAGCCAATCCTTGTATGTAGGTACCTACTAAACGAATTAAGTGGGAACAAACACACTGTTACTACGATTATTCTACACTGTAATAGATTTTTTTCGTAAACTTTATTTAGCAGAAAGCTTTCCTGACGGAAGTAAAAACATAACATAAATTACCAACATACATCTGGGCTCTGAGTAACTTGAAAAATCCGCTAACGTTTACCCGCAATACTATAGAATGCCTAGAGGAAACATAAAACCCTTTCCACTTACTTCACTGAGTAGTAAGTTGTGATCACTTTACACGTTAGGCCTTTTGATGGCCAAAAGATATGAGTAACAATTAACTTTATCTGTGTTATTATAAAAAAGCTTTTAACTTCATATATTCAATTAGGAACAGTAGGTGGTGCTACAAACGGGATCCAGCGAGAGAAACTGCTGGAGGGTTACTATGTCATTATATCAAGGTAAGGAATCCCATTTCGGGACATAGCCGTGTGCAGCCATGAACGTATAAGCATTCATAGTACTAAGCTCGGTAACGATATTCCATGGAGTAGGAATGTGTATTGACGCGTTATAGTTATCCACCCACACATACAAACCATAGTAAGCTCGGCGCCTACTAGAAAATACGCATGCATGCGCAACGCGCCGCCATTACGGTGCTTCAATCTGTGCATTGACAGCATTACGTCCGTAGTTATTTATACGTTGATGTGTGTACTTATATTATTTTATTTTATTTTATTCGGAAAACAAACAGTCAGTTTATCTTAATATACAACTATGAATAAAACTAAACACCATTTACATGTTTTCACATGACTGTAGCAAAAATGCTTGTCTGTTACATAAAACTAGTGAAAGACAGATTGAGAACCATTAAACCTATTATGTACCTACTTATGTAATTTATTATCAGAGCGTAATGCATCGATTTCTTCCTAGGTTTATTTTTATACTGTTCACTTTAGCTATTTTACAGTAAGATATATCTATATATTTTTATATTTATAAAGTTATAGCGTACTTGGAACACACAAAAATAAAAATAGTGGTGCGAAATGAAAGAGACAAACAAATATATTTAATGATTGGCCAGAAAGAAACCACAATACTTGAACGGATCGTGTACGCGCATAAATTATGCAATTTGTTGGTTTAATTTCCCTACAGGGGCTACAGATACGTTATATTAATATTTTTCCAATTATTTATTACTGGAATTTAATATTTATTTCACGAAAAATTGGTTTATATTGTATTTTTTGGTTGAAATATGTTTGGTGTAAGTATTAATCATATGGATTTTTCTATAGAAATCAAATGGCACTATTATTTGTAATCCAATGCATTTTATATAACTCCGGCGACATAGAGAAATATGTTTGAAATGTAACAGTTAATTACCCTGTATAAGTCAGTAAATTCCTTACCGTTATCGCTGTCATAAACCAACCCACAAAAGCTGGGAAATATGACAGTTCCAAGTCGTAAAAAACTTTTAAGATCCTCGTTCTAATTATCAAATAACAAATGACTTCGCAATACAATGGCTTAATCAAACCACATTAAGATAAGGGAAACAAAAGACCTTTCTAGATACCTCATAAAGTTATAAGAGAATAGCGAATAGCACCCAGGGTCAATTTATACTAGCGTTGTTATAGTTGAAGCGCATCGAAACGTCTATCCACGGATTTCAAACTAAATCGAGTCTAAAGAAATTTCTGTACCATAAATGCTAACCGCTCTAATAGGGCGTTTATCCACTAGACGACACGACTACGACACGGCATATTAGATGACGAATTGAGTGTTGTCTAAGACAGGAAAATCGTCCATAACCGTCAAAGAAGCCTGCAAAAATGACAAATTGATTGTTTTCTTAGTGAGAAAATTAGGATAAAGACGTAGCCGTAGCACTTCGTAGCACGTCTACGGATCTACTACGAAATAGCAAAGGAATGTAGGTAGACGTATTTATATACTAGTGGACGCAGAAAAAATAAAATGTCGATATTTTCCGGGATAAAAACATTTTCCCCGGATTAAAAGGTAGCCTATATATTAAGTGGGACATGTCACAACATATTAATGAAAACTGCATGAAATCGGTTCAGCCGTTTCTGAGATTAGCGTGCGTCGATTCGTTACAATTTCATTATATGTGTATAGATCTTGGTAAAAGTTTGTATTTGAGTGTATCCTTTTATGGGATGATTCTGCGGGCAATCATTCTGATATAACTAAAGGGCAGTGATATCTCTAAAATTTTATAGCTTGGGCCACACTTCCAGTCCCTTCAAGGGTTCTAATAAAAAGCGACAGGCTAAAATGATTTATGGGATAACTAGATAAAGGGACTGCCAAGTTTAGTCGACTCGCTTCGAGATAGCACAATAATAGATCCTTTACTTTTGTTGAGCCGAGAAGAGAAAAAACCAACGTCTCTTTTTCTCAATAGGCATGGGAATTAACTGTTAATATTTTCTTATATATTTATTTTTTAACAACTTTTAACTTATTTATTCTCACTAGGTAAATTAACTTGTTTGCTTATTTGTTAAAAATGGTTTCATGATTTTGACATTTTGGCAGACGAGAAACAAAATGGTTTTGCAGAGTTGCACCTTACGAGGTTGTTTCGACATTTATAGTTTTTTTTTTTTGATTTGTAAGGGCATTTTGTTGAAATTCCTACTTGTAAGATAGTATTATGACTTGAGATACATGTGAATACGAAAAGTGGAGGAAGAATAACAAAAGTGCAGAGATAAATTATACCTATTACCTAATTATTACATTGGTTTTGGGAATGAAACACATAGGTACATATATAGTCAAAGAAATAAAGTAAAAGAGTAATTTCAAAAAATACATAGAAGTTTCTATTTTATGAATTAAAGCGCATGATATACTAATTCATTATTTTTGCAATAGGAGCATAACATTATACAGTTACATTTCATTTAAATGCGACTATTCTAATTAGAAATCGCTGCGTGCAAATATGTGACCTATGCGTCATTGTGTGTACCACAATGCATAATATTTTACTACCAAAGCATTGTTCATTTGATAAAAAAATTAATTGAACACCAATATTTAATAATATTTTGCTAAACTTACTACTGGCCGTCCCGTATTACATGCATACATACGTGTGATAACCTTACGCCTATGTCCCGTAGGGGTAGGGAGAGACTACAGATCTTTATTTAGTATGTTCCAAACATATCTCTTTCGCCCCGTCCACTATTAAATTAAATTGGAACAATAAACTCTTAAGGCAAATTGTTTGATCAGTAGTTTAGCAAACTTATTAGTTAAAATACGTAAAATATATATATATATTGAGTGACGTTTTTACTAACAATTTGCTCTTAAATCAGGATTAAAGCCATTGAAATGTCAATCTTTTTTTAATATAGCGGTGGCGATTCGCTTCTACAATAAAAACATCTTCTTTTAAAAGCTCATTGTCAAAAACTTGTAGCTGGTATTAAAATTTGTTCCCATATTTTGAATTAGACCTTAAACAAGCTTTGAAAAAATAATTCAATAAAGGATGATATAATATCGCCGATAGCATAAAGGAGTATTCTTTTAGGAAACAATTGTAAAGAAACGCCGACTCATGATTGGCGGAATTCTCCATTCTAGCCCGTCATCGCGGTCAACACTGACCGGATGATTGGCAGGAAATCGGCCACTCGTATAGAGAACTGGAATATACCTTCACTACATATTATAAGACAAAGTCGCTTCCCGTTATCTGTCCTGTATATATGTATGCTTAGATCTTTAAAATAACGCAACATATTTTTTTCCGGTTTTTTTTTAAATAGATAGAGTGATTCAAAAGGAAGGTTTATATGTATAACTAGGGACCCGCCCCGGCTTCGCAAGTTCCTAATACCCTTTCACATGGACGAAGTCGTGGGCGGCCGCTAGTTTATAAAAATAATAATATGTAACAATGTCCTGTGCTGATGCGGGACTAGAATACAATGGCTGCATCTCCTTTCGTGCATATCTCGTAAGAGTCGACTAAAGAACACAGGAGCGTTGTCTTAGACAATAGGCTAGCAAGTTGTCACTGGTCTTTTACATGCCCGCTAAATAAAATAAAATCTTCGTTCTTCTGTTATAGAAAAGAAATTAAGATCACATGTGTTCTAACTTATCTAAAAAAAATTGACGAAATCGGGACGAAAAGCCGATTGACAAGAAAAAAAAAAGAAACTTCTCGCTACAAAAGTTAATACATCTTTAACTAGGGTATTTAATAGAGGATTATTAAATTCTCGCTATTCTTACCAACGTTTCTCTACCTTTTACACGTGGTTTGTGGGATGAGGAATAATAGTATCACAAACACAACACGCCGATTTATATCCATGTAAGAAACTAACAATTGGGCTTTTCTCGCAGCATTGCTCCAAGAAAAATTACTGCTAATAGATAAGCGATTTTCGCCCACGCTGCCGAGATAATTATCTTCTCACGCCTTCGCCCCGGGTTATTGATGGTCTAGTCTAATACACTGTAAATGACAATACAAACTGGCTTTGTATTGGAGTGGTAGATGATAGTTGTATTGGTAACAGGGCGTGGGGTCATGCTTGGAACAATTTTCTGAGTAGAGAGAAATTCAATGTTGATAACTATTGTAGGTAGCAGCACACTATTATGGCTGGCATAGGCGGAGTATTGTCCGAGGAAATGAAATGTATCAACAATTTGATTAGTACAATTAAATAATATTTGGAAATCAATTCACAAATTACGTAACTCCGCACCTTTTTCCTCGTGATGTGCAAAATACAGAAATATTAAAATTTGTATAACCTATGTACTCTAAGATAAATTTAAGTTTCCAATATGCTCATTGCCCTATTAAATGTATTGTTAAATTTTAAAATAATTTTTTCTTATCAGCCTCATCGTTTTAGTTCAATACACACTTATATATTTCGCTGTAAGCGCAAATTTTCCCGCCAGTATTTTCCACTTGGAAACTATTCGCTGTCAATGCTCGTATTTTGGCTTACGTAAATCTCTTTTAGTGCATTCTATTTACCGACTGCAAGATGCATCTCAGCAACCGCTCGCGCCGGGACTTTAAAAACCTGTATAAATCTAGCTAAATCGCTCGGATAACCGTGTTTTCGCTTAAAATCGAGGTTTATATCGCGAAGAAATATGGATATTGTGCCGGATAAGAATAAGAATACCTACTCTAGGAACTGCGGTATAAAGTTTTATGGGAGTGTTGTACTTAAATATACTTTTGAGAATAATAAATATTTTTTAAAGCTATGCTCGCAAAAATAGTAATATTTAAGTATTTATAATTGTATGTAGGTGGGCATAGTGATATCTTATTTGTGCTCTCAAAAGAAGTAATAACTAGTTTAGTTGTCTTACTTACTGCGTACATGCCAATAATTTAATTTCATTACTAATATGATGGAGCAATCGATATAGTATCTTGAATAATCCAAACATAGCCCCTAGTCATAGTATTCCATACTTTAATCCAATGTCTCCTTACAACAATAAACTTATTTAAAATTCTTGACTATTGTTTTAAAACAGTCGGGTAAAAATATGTTTCCTTAATAATAGTAAGTTCATAGAGCGGGTTTGTTTCGGGTGTTCATCCCGGTTTGATTGCGGGCGCTCGCGGTAATCCGCCATTAGTGGCCACTCTGCATCACGGATTATGGACATAGACCAACATAAAGAATATGTTGAAAAGAAGTGACAATATGTTTTACCGATTTGTGGGTATGTTAACCTAATTCATCATTTTCAGCCATGAGAAGTCCACTGCTGAACTCTTCTCATTGTTCCTTTTAAGTCTAACAGAACATAGGCCTCCCCCAATGATAGATGAGTGAGAATGACCTACTTATAGACGAGTGATATTGACAATTATATATCGAGTCGTAATCAAGGATTATTTTATACCTGATTAGCTCGTGTTTGCTTGCTTGCTTTGGACTGAAAAAGGAGAAGATGATTTGGGTCCTGGTGAGTGCCTCCATTTTATATTTAAACAAACAGCTCAACGGTTATCTAATTAAAATTGTTAGAAAAAATTTTTTTTTACAACTTTTTATATACTCACAGACGATTCATTAACATTGCACGAAGCCTGTCCGTCGGCATACATTTACACCTAAATAATATTAAAGCCGCACTGCAGACCCAGCTTGTAAAATGCTATGAATACAAACGAACTTTCTGCGCTGTAAATAATCTATGACGTGGTTGTGAGCTGCGAGAGACGTGTGTGGTCGCTGGACAGAACATTGTTAGGAAAGATAATAGTTCGTTATTCTCCTGTGCCGCGACTAGTACACAGGATTTTGCATTTTGTAATGTGAATAGAGGAAATGCTTGTCCCGTGCTGAAGTTTATTTGTCCTTGTTTTGTTATGGAAAACTGTGCAATAAGCAGTTTAGAAGGTTTCTAGGGATGTAAATATCTTTGAGTTACGTAGTGAAATTGTAACGAATATTTTATGTAATCTGTGTTCGTTGCCTAGAAGCGAGTTGGTTACAGTTTGAAGTTTGTGAAAACTCTCGAAATAATTTTCAATTACAAATAAATCGGTACTCCTACTGAACAAATAGCCGTATTTATTTACAACAGAAATGATGTACCTAGGTAAAAATATAGTCATCATTTTTGAAATTCTCGGGACTACAGAGTCCCGGTCTTTTGAGAGGCGTGCATAGGGCCGTAGCTAAGATGTAGAGGCCCTGTTAAGAGACCTTTAATATGGTGTGGGATACACATGGCGGATACCATCGCCGAGCGCACAATATGATACACCTGGTGATGGTCCCCGCCATGTGCAAGACTATTGGAGTGCAGAGCTATGTCATGCGATGGGAAACAAGGTAATGGGCTATGGGGCTGAATTTTGGGTGGGGTTGGAAAATCGGGCTATTGAAGGAGACTAACGGACGCCTGCCATTTCAACCAAGTCTCATAATTGTTTGGTGGCAGGCGGTGACTCGTCAACTCATTTCATGGGCCCCCTGAAACGGCCGCACGCACGGAACGACAAAGGGGGCAACATTTGGTGGTGGAGGGGTGCCCCTGGACTTTAAACCGAAGCCAACTCGCCACTTACGGACGGGCACGTCCACCCTTGAGTTGTTATAGCTCTCGCGACTCCACTCCTCCCGACCGGCGAAGGCAAGGCAGAGGTGGGGGAACTATTCCTCGTCAGACCTCACTCCGGCGCCGGAGATGAGGAACAGTGTCTTCCCCCGGGAGCACTTCAGGTCCGTGGGAACGCTACCTCCTACCAGCTCGCCACAAGCTGCCCTGCGGGCTAGTCATCATTATTATTCGGCCATGTGCCAATGGTCTAAATAAATAATTTACCAAAAACAATCGTTTAAGTATCATCACTACATATTATAAAACTAAGTCCTTTGCTGCTGTCTGTCCGTCCCTATGTATGCTTAGATCTTTCAAACTAAGGATTTTGATGCGGTTTTTTTTAAATAGATAGAGTGATTCACGGGGAAACTTTATATGTAGTATCAGCACTGCACCCGTGCGAAGTCAGAGCGGGTCGCTAGTCTATTATAACCGCAAAAGAAGATTACCTACAGCAAAATGTACATTATATAAAATAAGACAAAGTTTACTGTCTAAGTTTAAATAACGTTAACACAACGTCAATATAAGTTTAAACAATATTAATTTAAGTTTAAACAATATATAAGAAGAAATTTAAGTAGGTAGCGGTTTTCAACCGTAGTCATAGAAATCTTGTTAATATAAAGAATATTTTTCAAAATGATTTCAGTATTTGACACTCAGACAAAAGTAATTCGGTTAGCAGCGAGTATGCAGTTTTTATGTCCTTGCCCCTGTCAGCATTATTTATTAGACAGATATAGGCCAAGCTGAAATGAGCGGTCGTTTGTTTGAATAATTGAAGGCTCGTGGCCCGCGCTGTGCACCCGAATATAGGGAACAACATGCCAAATCTTTACCAAGTTAGGTATTGACTGGATTTTTGAAATCATCTAAACTATTATATAAATATTTACACACATAAATGCATATAAACATGGCTGTGGTGTAAAATGGACTAGCCAGAACTGCACCATAAAGAAAATACTACAGTCACGTTTATCTTAGCGGGGACAGCTTTAAAAACATACATACTCTAAACATTTGGGTTAAAACATATTGAACAGTCTTTGGATTAACTAAAATCTGAAAAACTAAAGTTTAGTAGAATGCTTTTAAATTCTATTCTACTAATATTATAAATATATGGTGAGAATGTCTATTATTAGTAACTAAGGTCAAAACTACCAAAGGGATTTTAATGAAACTCGGCCATAAAGTTTACGCAGAAGAAGTTGCAGGCGGCCGTTAGTAAAAAATAAAGAGGACAAACTACTTATAAACGGATTAATGTCATAACATTTATTGGTAGAAAGTTTGAAATATTTAGCTATCGCTTGGGTCCGAGTGATTAAATTTTAACCCAATTTATTAATTATACATTCACCCAAATTTTAAACAAGCAAAGTTCCAAATTACTTGCTTGTACGTAACATAATCCTTCTAATACCGCGATTTGCAAATCAACTGGAGCATGTACCGCGGATTAGTCGAGTGTCCTCTCGCGTACAAGATAGTTAGCAACTTGCCCCCAACTTGCCCCCACTTGCCCAAACTTTCGACCTATAAGTTGCGTCGTTAACCCTAAACTGTGTCGTTATGAAGTTATATGGCAAATGGTATGACAGGCCGATGTCCGTCCATTACTGAGATGAGGTGTAAATTTGAAAGGGTCAGACATGTGTGCTGTTTTTGTATATTTTGTATAGTTATATATTTGAATTGAGTTTGAGTTCAGCAGACTATCTGATTATATGTTCTCCATCACTAGTATACTTGGCCTGAACGAGACGTTAACTCCTATATTTACCAAGCTCTAAATTAAGGTGGTTTTAAATTGCTTTGCCTTTTTCTGTCAAAATTAACATACCTTTTGTGCTTTGATGGGTCTAATTTTCTAAAATAGTGCTGATTATTGAACTTAAACTGTCAACAACCGTTATTATAACTTGCAGATAGTATATTTTGAGGTAAAATTAAGTATATTACCCTACAGTAATTCATGCATCACGACTCAGTTCATTGAGCTAGACCAGACGTACCCATTTAAATTCTTATCAAGTCAAAAGTTACGACACGAGGTTTACTTGACACGTTCCAAATGGAAGATGTCCTCAAGAGACGTCATTCAAAATGCCTTATCTACCACATTTTACTATTCGTAATCGCGACATGTTTGAGCAAGGCCGACCTGAGGTAACGTGAATTATCGTTCATACCACTACTGATGTCCTGCGACAAAATTGGAAACATTTAAAATGTTGAGTATTGTACAAGATGGTATATTGGAAGTGGTGCCATCTTTACCGGACTTGGTTGGTGCTGCAAACTCTATCTTCGAGTGACACCATTTTAGATTTATAATGTAATGAGGGACCTAAATTTTGAATGGCGCGAGAGTAATCGAGTTCGTTTAGAAACGCCTCTAGAGCGGATGTCAGAAGTTATGTTTGGGAAACTAACAATTTAACATTTCTAGGAAGGGATGCTGCTTATAAGCCTGGGGGGTATTATTCAAACATTGTTGTTGGAGAGTTCAGAATTTACGATTTACTAAAGTAAAATTATTCCAGTGTCTCTGTTTAATTTATGTCCCTTTGCTTTAGTTTTTTAGCTAGTGTTTATGTAAATAAGTAGAAACGGCATCCGTTGTGTTGCAACACAGCTGTTTTTGCTATCTGACAAATACAGCATAAATTGGCTTTTTAATTAACCGACTTCAAATATTTTTTTTAAAACGAAAAACCGACTTCCTCCCAAAACTCGAGCTTACTGAAGTCGGTTTTTCGTTTTAAAAAAAATATTTGAAGTCGGTTAATTAAAAAGCCAATTTATGCTGAAATTATTTTAATGAAATTAGACCAAATGTCATCTCAAATTGCTTTATAATAGTTGAGAATAATTAACCTACATGTCTGAACAGGGTTAGCCAATGAGTATTATTGGGGCTAGTGTTCCCTTCATACCCCTGTCACTCAAGATATCCGAAGCTGATCTTATATTTATACACGGTGAAAACAAAAAGGGTACGTTAAGCGAAAAGCTACGTAAATAGCCCACTGTAGAGAACCTATCCACAAAATTTGAGACTCGAAATCACATGTTTACTTTTCCCGATCATCATTTACAGCCCTGAGAAGTCCACTGTTGGACATAGGTCTCCCCCAACAACCTCCACTCCAACTGGTCGGAAGCCGCCTGCATCCAACCGACGCCCGCGACATTGGCCAGGTCGTCCGTCCACCTCGCGGGTGGCCTTCCCACGCTGCGTGGTATCAACTCTAGAACTTTCCGACTCCATCGGTCATCAGTTCTTCGAGCTATGTGCCCTGCCCATTGCCACTTCAGCTTGCTTGACCGTTGAGCTATGTCGGTGATCTTTGTACGTCGGCGGATCTCCTCATTTCTGATTCGATCACGCAGAGAAATCCCAAGCATAGCTCTCTCCATCGCTCGCTGTGCGATCCTTTATGAGGCACATAGTTAGAGACCACGTCTCGGTACCGTAGGTCATCACCGGCAGCACGCACTGGTTGAATACCTTCGTCTTTAAGGACTGGGGTATCTTGGACACAAATAAGCTTCGTAGTTTTCCAAACGCTGCCCAGCCGAGTTGGATTCGCCGAGTTACCTCCTTCTCAAAGTTGGACTTACCTAGTTTGACCGTCTGTTCCAGGTAAACATACTCGTCAACAACTTCGAGCATCGAGCTCCCAACCAGTACAGGAGTGGGTGGCACATGGACGTTCGACATGATCTTCGTCTTGTCCATGTTCATCTTCAGGCCCACCTGTTGGGAGACTCGATTGAGGCCATCGAGCATTGTGCTTAGATCCTTCAGCGATTCTGCCATGACCACGATGTCGTCTGCGAATTTTTCCCGATAGTATAGAGAATTTTTAAATATCTAAGGAATTTTCATACAATCTTGAAAAATAAACATGTGATTTCGAGTCTCAAATTTTGTGGATAGGTTCTCTACAGTGGGCTATTTACGTAGCTTTTTGCTTAACATAGCCTTTTTGTTACATCCTGTATAAGGTATACATAAGACGTGGCACCAGTATCTGTGTTATTTTAACAATTTACTTATACATTATCATTATCGTTCAATTAAAATTCGAGTTACTCTTTTTTATGCAAAAACAATTGCCGGGCCCTAGAATGTTCTTATCTATAACCAGCAATTATAAATTCAATGGTCTTGAACCAATTTTCTTTAAACTTTGCATACATATGTGGGAGTACGGAGAATGACAAAGGCTACATAGAATAGCATAATATATAAAGTGCGGTGCAAGGTCTTTGAGAATAGAACTATGTAAATAATCTGAACATGTCATAGAAAATCGGAAGTCCGCTTCATAAAATAACTCCTGTATGCGGATTAAAGATTTCTGTATGCACAGATAATGTAGTAAATATAAAGCAACTAACGCCACCGCTCTGAGGTGCTATTTTATGAAACGCACTCTAACACCGGCCTACAGAAGTTTCTGTCACTACAGCCTACAGCCACTGCAAAAGTATGGGGGGGTTAATCCATCAAATTTGGTGTCACAAGGATTAAGACGTAATGGTCGGTAAACATTGACAGTGCCGAAACGTGACCGCACAACCTTTCAAAGGATCAAAACCTTTTTCTTTTCAGGCTCCTCTTTGTAGTTATCGCCTAAGATCAATGTTATTGAGGGGTAATATTTCATGTTGGCTGTTTACACCGCTTTTATATTATTCGTCGCGAAATGGCGCAGTATAAATATTAAAATAAGCTGCTCTCTGGGTTTCTGTCCGCTTAGACTATTGGGTCCTACTTATATCAAAAACGTGATGATGGACTTTTTTAATAACAAATTAGCACACATGCCGTTTTTTTACATAAACAAAAAGAGATGTCGCTGTTGATTTATTCACACTACATAAGGTAGACGGTGAAACACTTAGTTTATAAAAAGTGTACGTATTCCTTTGCCACCTTCACTTGCCTTTAGTCTCTCAAGCAGTAACGGTCTTGTGTCTTCTAAGTTCTTTAATATACGAGTACTATTCTAAGATCAATCTGCGTATTTCTTTGAAAGATCCCAAGCCTCCAATAGTCGTGTGTCATGAACGTATATAAAAACGGTCGCTATACGAGTACAGATTAAAGCATTTGTTGTAAGCTGATGGAGGGAGGAGGGATGTATAGTCACACGTAATCCACTTGTATGTGTACAAACTATAGTAAGCTCTGAATCTACTAAAAAATATTTTGGGAAAAAATATTCCAATAATTTGTACCTTAGTTAATAGGAAACAACGAACAAACGTATAATTTGACTAAACCTCTTTCCGTATACCAGCAAAGTACCTACGGCATCCGTTCAAAAGTAAAAACTATAAAGCCGCACTTTGAAAAGCCTTTCACCAGTAAAATATCCAGCCGAAATTGTTTTTATATATCAACGCTTCAACCAGCAAGTAATTAAAGAGCTCCAGATTACACGTCCACTCGCCCACCGAGATTTATGTTTAAAAAAACCTCCCATATTCGAGTTTTAAAAGAGGGAAAGGTTAAAATGCGAGTTCAAAATGTCCACATTGTATCCAGTGTTTTACCGCTACATAGCGACCGTGTTTCCGGACAGTATTCAGTGAATTTTTGTTTCGTAAATAGGGTAAATAGGTTTTTTACTGTGGGTTTTACAAGTACAATGATTTAGGTCAGTTGAATAAAATATACTTTTAATATGGATACTGAATAGGAGAAGTTTATATGATAATATACAGGTATATACAAACTAAAGCCTCGAGCACACCGGATGCGTATGCGCACACGTAAGCGTAGACGTACACGTACCTCTGAGTTGTAATGTATGGAACTGTATAGGCACGGGCAGACCGGATACGTATGCGTAGACGTAAGCATAGACGTCAAGCGGTGACAGTTCCATACATTAAACTCAGAGGTACCTACGTGTACGTCTACGCTTACGTGCACGCATTCGCATCCGGTGTGCTCGAGGCTTGTCCACACAGCCCCCTCAGGTTGAAAGCGGCCTGCATCCAACAGGTACCTGCGATCGAATTATAATCGCAACACAAAATAGAATATAATCAGTATCTTTAAATCTCAAAAGACGAATTGTGTCTTTATTAATCATCGCGTTTATTAAATAAATGGTACCTACATGCCGAAGAAATGAATGATTTGCTACAAAAATTACGATTACCGTAGATATAAGTAGTTCCCGAATCACGATTATTCACGATGGATATCTTAAAAACATCCAGGATTCGACGTGGGTGCTCCACCGGACACGGGTCACAGGTGACGAGGAAGGTGTCCCAGGGTGCTGATTGATGGTCCTACAGTTACGGGCCCTTAAATAAGGTTTAATGTAAACGTATTACAAATACCCTTTCGCTGGGGTATCCATCTAGATCAGATCAAGATGTAGGCTTGCCAGAATATAAAATTATAGAATGTAATTTGTCTAAAACTCTAAAAACCAACTGTGACTGAATTGGAGAAAGGTTTGTATTATGGAATAATATATAAATAGCTTAGTTATTTATTTTTAAAATGTTAATATACCTTTTAATATTGGTTTAGGAGGAGGATTGGCGTCAGGCAGGCACCTGGCATCCCTTTCAGAAGCAGTATGCCAAGGTTATATGGCAAGTATTTTATAATCTAGAGAAATAAAGAGAAAGTAAAATAATGAAATATGGGTGAAGAGTACTTTTTAGTACTCATACATACCTCTGATAACATGTCTGAAAAACTTTATATTAACAAATATTCTTTTAGTTTTAATGGATAAATCCTTTTACGAAACCGCATTTGATAAGGACCCTCTATGTATGTAGCCCCTATCAATCAATCCATCCGTTACACCGCCTGGCTAGGTGTCGAAGAAAGTTCCAACCTCTTCGATACTTGCAACAGCAACTTGATACCGCATTAGATACTGACAAAATGAAATTGGATAATGCACATAAAGAGGATTGTAACTGGGGCCAGCTTGTCACCAAACCTAACTCAAAAGTCTAACTCAATATACAGGATGTAACAGAAAGAGTATGTTAAGCGAAAAGCTATGTAAACAGCCCACTATAGAGATCCTATTTCCAAAATTTGAGACTCGAAATCACATGTTTATTTTTCAAGATTGTATGAACATTCCTGAGTTGTTTAGGAATTCTCCATACTATCTGGAAAAATAAACAACATGTGATTTCGAGTCTGAAATTTTGTGGATAGGTTCCTTTTAGTAGGCTATTTACATAGCTTTTCGCTTAACATACCCCTTTTGTTACACCCTGTATAGAGTGTGAGTCTGTGTATGTTATTATTTTAAACAAGTCTATCTCTATCAGGAGCTCTAAAAAGCCATTTTATTTACATTTTCACCATCAGTTCAAAAGTCAATAAACTCATAAACTATCAGTGGGGTATTTGGATGCATAAGTCCTGGCGAACGACAAACTGGACCGTCACATTAGTGTTTATTTCTGTACAGAGAGAGCGGGAATCCAAAATAGAAAAGTCCGCCGCATCACTTCAGAGCGAACGCACGGAAACTAACCGAAATTAAAACACCCAAACTAAACATTTGTGCGCTCACGAAACCGTGAAATTAAATTTCCCAGTTCCACTTTAAAAACGTTCAATTAGATAAGTCGTAAAGTGAAGTAAGCGAGTCAACACGTCCGCTCGCGATGAGGTTTTATGTGAAAATGACCGTGTTGTTTTTAATTAGCTTAATTTGTGCATACGTCAATGGTTGTGAGGTAGATGACGTGGCTGTGTACAAAGTGACATTACATACATTGTGGAATGAGGAGCAGTTTCCTAAGGACTACCCACAAAATCGACCTAAAGCTCAGTGGTCTATTGTTTATGGTAAAAATTCTATTTTAATCTAAGTTTATATTACCCACGTACATCGTACATAGGTAATCTTCCGACAGAAATACAACGAAATTATTTACTTACACGTGTGTGATAAGTGAAAATAATATATTAATAAGTGAATTTTAAGGTATACGAGTACTTATAAGTTGTATATTATTCAGCATATTCACTCGGTAAATAAGTTCGTTTAAAACTTTCTTGGAACACGTGCGACTTTACGAAAAAAACCCGAATAATGTCAACACCGAATTAGCGGGCCGGTCACGTGTAGGAATATTTGCAAGCATGAATTTCTTTTTTTCAAAGGTTTTTACTAGATAATCCGAATTATCTACAGCAGGCCAATAATTAAATCAAAGAGGACTGTATTCTAGAAATCCTGTGCAATAATTTAGATAAAAATAATTCGCGAGAACTGCATCCTACGCGAATTCTTTTTCGAACTTATTTAAAACTACCATGTTTTTCTTGAATCTGATACGATTTATCTACCTATATTTATTTTGTTTTGAATCTAAATAGATTGAACAATACTAGTGAACCGTTTCAATCTAGACTTGGCTATAGACTTGGATCTAGACTTCGGTTGTAATCAGCTGCACCTGTAGATCTCATAGCATAGTTGAACTGAAATTGTAGTATTCAAGACTTCTAGTAATTAATTCTAATGATTTTATTTAAAAAGAATCTTTATTTCCCATCAATCCTTTACTGTACACTTATAACAAATGACGTTCTGTTTATTAAATTTTTTACTTCGGTTTATTAATTGAAAACGACCCTTACTGACCCCAGAGCCAAATATAAAGGAGCAACCGAATTAATTGACAATCCTCCCTTTATATTTCGTTTACAATTACGTAATCCGGAACAAACATTATTTAATTTATTACAAACAACAAATCCCAGAGACACGGACAATGAAAAGAACAAGGAAAGCTAAAAACGGGGAGTTTCCTTTTATCTACGTAGTTATGTGACATTTCGCGGCTTCGCTCGTTTCAGATAAGGAGGTATTTATTTGTTTTCTTATTGCCTTTTATATAGAAGCAGCAGATATTATCGTTTCACTTTTTCTTTGCGATTTCTTTGTAAGAGTAGAACTTACCATTCATTTGACCTTACGTTAATTACCTACCACAATTGTGTATATTTTTCGATAATGAAAAGGATGCGCCTGTTATACCTATATTTGTCACAGTAAAATTACACCCGTAATTAAGTTTGATATCCAGCCAAACATAATCAACCTCAAATAAAGTGTTTTTTGTGCTTGTATTTTATATATATGTATGTATACTATTACATCACAAAAAGTTAATTTAAAAATGGAGAACTAACAAACTATTATTGAATATTTTCGTTCACAACTATGTAGAATATCATAAAAACTATCAACGGAAACATGAAAAACCAAAACGGAAAATTGCCCAATCGGCATTCCGCGATGTTGAACATATTGTCCGATCAGTTTCCTCTTAGAAAAAATATCTATATCTTTACAGCATTAGACCGTGACCAGAAAACGAAGTTGTCTCCATTATATTACGAGCAGATATTGAATTATCTCCGGCAGGATATAAATCTTCGAGCACGCCGGTATTTGAACGGCATTTGTCCTTTTTCGACGCAAAAAATCCTTTTGTCTGTTTTCAATCAAAAGAAGGCGAGTGAATTCCAGGGCTGCCTTTTTAGAGGATTATGACTTGCTTTGTTTGGTGGATATTTTAAGTCTAAAAACTCATTAGGATCTGCGTTAAGCCTCCTGTTTTTTGTCAACAACTGGGTTTTAAAAACCTATTTTTTCAGGCGTTTTATTAATTGACGGCGTCATATTTAATAAAAATATTTTTATAGAGTATTAATTTAGCATAAAATATTATTAATTTAGCTAAGTAAGATTACATTATAGATTTACATAGTAAATTACGTGGTATACCTACCGTATTTAAACTCTAGATACTTTAAATTCAGTTCATAGGTATATTCAGATACAATCTCAATTTAAACCAAACATTTATTAATATTTCACAGCGAAATTTATTTTGTGGCAACCCTAAGTTACGATAGTATTACAGTCAGACATTCAAGATCAAATGGATTCGTCATAGAAAATATTTGCGCATTACACACAAATGAATTTTTTACTATCCGGCAAATATTTCCAGAACAGGTTGACTGTGAGATTTTTTATTAGAGTTTTCCTGAAGATAAGACTACAAAGAGTACAAAAAATAATTACATTTCAAGGTATACCTTAAGTTGACAGTTTGATGCAATTTGTTTAATTTGATGTTTTATCTTATAAGATGAAGTACATATAGATATCATAAATTGTACCAAGTAAGTCACCTAAGGTTGTATCCATGTTATTTCTAATGATTTACAATTGATACATAAATAAATATTTTCAATTGCGACCTACTACATTTCTTTTTAAATCCTGAGTTCTACTACCATTAGCATTAATCATAATATCATGTAGATATTATCTACATACACACACTTGTAGTTGTCATAAAGTAATATTGCTATTTTTCATATCAAGGAATCTTATTTTGGGTGCAAAAAAGACGTTTTTCTTCTCAAGATCTGAAACTAGAAATACTACTAAGATCTGATTTAATTATATGAAGTAATTTGTTACTTGGATAAGGATAATTTGTTCAACAACGGTGAAATTAAGGTTTGTAGGAGAAGTGCTTTATTTGCATATCTCACTCGGGTTATTCCGGAGCAAATGGCCTATAAAATGCTTCGATAAAGGCAAGGTGGGGCTCGATGGGCCATTTTAGAAACTTGTGTCTTTATTTAGTCTAGACAATGTGAAACAAAAACATTAAATTTGTTGTTCCGGTCGATTATAATATTGTATTCCTTATAGATTGTCTATACAGAATATCCCAAAAAGGAATATTATGTAGGTATATACGAAAGTAACTTGTCCCAAATCATGCCAAATCTACTGAACCGATTTAATTAAATTGAAACTGAGGAAAGCCACATTTTCGATACCATAATATAACGATGTGAATACTACTTTAAAATATCTACTTTTTTCAGGTCAGTCCCATAACAGTTCGTACGCACTCTACCACATAGGAGACGTGGCAAAGGGTTCGGTCAGAACGTTCGCCCAACTCGGAAAGTTGGACAAACTTGTAGAAGAAGGTGACGATGACCCGAAGGTGTATGACCAGTTCTCAGCGCCACCAATTGGGACCGGTGTTGGCAAAACTTCGAACATGGTGTTTGTTGATGGAGCGCATAGTTTTGTAAGTGAAAAAATCCATACTATATTAAAACTAGGAAGAAAGTAAAGCGTTGTCTTTCTTTCTTTTTTAAGATAAAATACCTGGAAGCATCTAATTCGTTAGAAGCTTTATTGGATTCTTACGTATCTTTCATGAGACAAGTATCAAACGCGTTCTATTCCCTTATACGTAACTAGCAGCTACCCGCGACTTTGTCAGTACGAATTTATGGTTTATATGTATGTAAGCTATTACTGTCAAGTTTTATCAAAATCAATTCTGTAGTTTTAGCGTGAAAGAGTAACAAACATCAATTCTCTTAAACTTTCACGCTTATATTGTTAGTAGAAGTAGGTTAGGATCTTATCTTATAATAACGGGTCTTATTACTCTTATTATTCAATGGATAGGACGATATATAAATATAGGACTGGTGTAAAGTAGATTTTTTTCTTTCAGATATCGCTAATAAGCCGAATAATACCCTCCCCTGATTGGTTTGTTGGGGTTGACAGCCTTAACTTGTGTGTTGATTCAGCGTGGATTGAACAAATAACTTTGGATGTGCGTACTTACCTTTACATACTATTATTTAAGCTCATTCTATACCTACCTACCATTGTCTGGAACTACTGTTGCACTCAAGACAAAACTTATCCCTTGTACCTATATGTAAATCATAACCATGGTTTTGCATAACCTATTTTATACTAATACAGTTTGAATATGTGTAACAGTCATTATTATAAAATGAATTTAAATAACAATACTAGATATACCTATACATTATATATTAGTCATCACAAAACCACTATCTAACATCCTGTATCTCAAGCATTTTCCCATAAACAGCTAAAAAATATACGTAATTTTTACCTCACTCTTATCGTATTCTGTTGCAGTTAGAACCATTAGATGCAGGTGCAGCCAGTGGACTGACGTTTACAGCTCCTAAATGGGAGACCTCCCCTCCAGGGCCTGTCACCAAACATGGACCTCGTCAACCTAACCATCCTGCTGCAGGCTTTTACTATCCCACGTTGAGAGAGTTACCGACTATTGCCAAAGTTGAGTTTCAAAAGGTAAGTCCAACTTTAAATAGCTCGATCCCACTTCTGATATCACATAAATAAAAAAATGAGCATTAAAATATCGTCAATCATTTAAAAAATATATATTTAGGCAAACATTACATAATTAGCTTTTCTTTACTTACAATCAACAACCTCATTTAATATAAATAACATACATACATACATACCTACAGTCACGCCTAATATCCCTCATAGAAGTTGAGCAAGTTTTATGTGACAATCTAGCTCTGTTACTTATCAATGTGATAATTTTATTCCAGTGTTGATTGTTATGTATTTTGTGTACCTAAATAAATAAATAAGTAGAGGTGTGCAATTTGTGAGCCTACCGCCGCTTTTCGGGTACAAATACAAAAATTTAGTTACCGGTAACTAATTCAATGGGACAGTTACCGAGTAGGTATTATATATAAGCTCTCTAAGCTATATTATAAACTAGTGGACGCCCGCGACTCCGTCCGCGTGGACTACAGAAAAAATAAAAAGTAGCCTATATGTTAAGTGTAAAAAGTAGCCTATATGTTATCGCGGTTGTCGTAAAAAATTAATTCACGTTTGACCCCTTCCCGTGGGAATTTCGGGAAATCCGTTCCCAGTGCTTCCTCGGGGTCCCAAATAAACATATATGCTCAACTTCAGATTCACATGTTTAACCGTTTTCGTAAAAAATAAATAATTCCCGTTGGTCTCCTTCCCGTGGGAATTTCGGGAAATCCGTTCTAGTGTTTCCTCGCAGTCCCTAATGAACATATATGCCCAATTTCAGCTTCATATGTATAGCGGTTTTCGTAAAAACTATGAATTCCCGTTTGTCCCCTTCCCGTGGGAATTTCGGGAAATCCGTTTTTAGTCCTCCCTCGCTGTCCCCAATGAACATATATGCCCGATTTCAGCTTCATATGTATAGCGGTTTTCGTAAAAACTATGAATTCCCGTTTGTCCCCTTCCCGTGGGAATTTCGGGAAATCCGTTTTTAGTCCTCCCTCGCTGTCCCCAATGAACATATATGCCCGATTTCAGCTTTATATGTATAGCGGTTTTTGTAAAAAATATAGAATTCCCGTTGGTCGCCTTCCCGTGGGAATATCGGGAAATTCTTATAGCCTATGTTCATCCAGGTCCAATAAGGATTCTAACGGTGAAAGAATTTTTGAAATCGGTCCAGTAGTTTTTGAGCCTATTCATTACAACCAAACAAACAAAGTTTTCCTCTTTATAATATTAGTGTAGATAAGTAAAGTGAAATTCAAGTTTATAATGTTGTATGTACTTACACTAATACCTACTCGTAGTAGAGAGCATCTCGCTCTATTGAGCGTGAAGCGATGTAATGGTGGCTGAGTAGTCGTTAATCAAATTATCCATTCTATTACGCCTTGCCGATAGTTTCCACTAGCTCTGAAATAACTTGTCACACGTTATTATTATGCACATTATAATATGGCATGACATGGCTTTGGCGCGTGGAAAATAAATATTTTACAAAAAAAATGCAAACTGCTGTGACCACTGGGTGACTAAGTAACTTAACGTCCTAGTAGTACGAGTATGTAATTTAGTCACTAACATATGCCAATATACTATTTTTTACTAGAAAAAGTAATTGATAGATAATTAATAAAGACGCCAAAGAGATTTTCATCAAATTAAATTATTAAATTATTTCCAATTTTATTTAGGTAAAAGAATATTCAACGAAAGAGCTAAACGACCTTGCCCGAAGAGAGTTAATTACAAAACTGAAGAAAAAAGATGCAATCAGAGATTTTTCAAGAAGACCAATTAACAAGCGTGTTGAATATGGAGAAAAAAGAGAAGAAATAGCCACCAAAAACTATTTAGATACACTTAAAGACCTTGAAGAAGACCCGGTCGGTACACCAAGGCCGAATATACCAGATAACTATATAGAGGTTGTGAGAAGACCGCATACTACAACTACTACGTGAGTATTTTGTGATAGTCTGAGTTTAAGCACGACTTAACATTTAAATAATAAGTACGAGTAGGTACGCCAGTCTTCGGTTTCCCATCGAAGTGTCTGATATAATAACAGTAGGTTGCAGCTCTGCATATATAAGGTGTTTTCAGAATTAGTGATTTGTTTTTGACACTAAACTAGATGGGTAAGAAGAAACTACTTTCACTATGGGACTAACTCCGAAATAGTGAAAAACAGCTGTTCCATGTAATATTGAATAATTACTCCACCGAAATGTATAGAACAGCTGTTTTTTTTTTCACTATTTCGGAGTTGGTCCCATAGTGAAAGTTGTTTCTTTTTACCTAACTAGTTTCGTGTCAAAAGCAAATCACAGATTTTGAAAACACCTTATATAATTATAAAATCCCAATGTGCAACTGCGTGTAAAATGTTTTTCATACAGATTAGTCTTGGAGCTACTTTACTCATAGAAGAAAAGGCGACTGTTATTGAAATTAGTCTTCTGCACGTAACACAATCCGCATTGGTTCATTTAACTTACTCACAACTTAATATTATTATATGTCGCCGTATACTATTTGAATAATAAATAAATTATTATGTCTAGGACTACAGAGAGCGAGTTTGGAAGCGAGTTAGAAAATATGGATGACGTGGTGTTGGCGGTGGCTCGTGGCAAGAAGATGGGTCTTGGAAAGCATTTGCCGAGGCATTTCAGATCTCGCCTACATCATGCTGTTAATAAGATACAACGTATGTAAAAAACTACAAATTGCGCGTTCCTTATATCTTATATAGTGGACGCCCGCGACTCCGTCCGCGTGGACTACAGAAAAAATAAAAAGTAGCCTATATGTTAAGTGTAAAAAGTAGCCTATATGTTATCGCGGTTGTCGTAAAAAATTAATTCACGTTTGTCCCCTTCCCGTGGGAATTTCGGGAAATCCGTTCCCAGTGCTTCCTCGGGGTCCCAAATAAACATATATGCTCAACTTCAGATTCACATGTTTAACCGTTTTCGTAAAAAATAAATAATTCCCGTTGGTCTCCTTCCCGTGGGAATTTCGGGAAATCCGTTCTAGTGTTTCCTCGCAGTCCCTAATGAACATATATGCCCAATTTCAGCTTCATATGTATAGCGGTTTTCGTAAAAACTATGAATTCCCGTTTGTCCCCTTCCCGTGGGAATTTCGGGAAATCCGTTTTTAGTCCTCCCTCGCTGTCCCCAATGAACATATATGCCCGATTTCAGCTTCATATGTATAGCGGTTTTCGTAAAAACTATGAATTCCCGTTTGTCCCCTTCCCGTGGGAATTTCGGGAAATCCGTTTTTAGTCCTCCCTCGCTGTCCCCAATGAACATATATGCCCGATTTCAGCTTCATATGTATAGCGGTTTTCGTAAAAAATATAGAATTCCCGTTGGTCGCCTTCCCGTGGGAATATCGGGAAATTCTTATAGCCTATGTTCATCCATGTATGGGTGTATATATGGGTGTATGGGGTCCCATATAACTTCTAACGGGACCCAAGCCATCCTCACCTGCTCGCGGTGCACCCTGCAGAACAACGAACGAGGCTCTGGCGACCCGCCAACACGCATTGGACCAGCGTGGCGGGTTACGGTCCAAACCCCCCCCCCCCATGAGTAGTAATCTAGGAAGGCCCCAAGTGCCCGGCGGCTCCGGAGGCGACACTGGCGTGTCCGACAGGCGCCGGTCAAGTGCCGGAGCCAGGGGTGCTAAGAATCCCCGGGCGGGTTCCAACTGTACGACGACTAATGCTTCGAAAATGGACCATAAGCGTGGGTTATCGCTGGTGACGTACAATGCGCGCACGCTGAGGGAGGACACAAAGCTCGATGAGCTGGAAGAGGAAATGAGTAAGTTGCGGTGGGATATTGTAGGGTTATCTGAGGTCCGAAGACAGGGCGAGGATACGATAACCCTGAAATCTGGCAACTTACTCTACCACCGGGAAGGTGATCATAAGTCCCAGGGTGGTGTTGGGTTTATCGTCCACAAGTCCCTCGTAAACAACATCGAATCCATCACGAGTGTATCGAGCAGGGTAGCATACCTGATACTCAGAGTATCAAAAAGGTACTCGTTGAAGGTCATCCAGGTATACGCGCCGACCTCGACGCATCCAGATGACGAGGTGGAGGTTATGTATGAGGACATAAGTACAGCCATACATACCTCTAAAACTCATTTCTGTGTTGTTATGGGGGACTTCAATGCGAAACTGGGCAAGCGGGGTGAGAATGAGTTGAAAGTGGGACAATTTGGATCCGGCGACAGGAACCCCAGGGGCCAGAGGCTGGCCGATTTTCTAGAGATGGAGGGACTCTTTATGATGAACTCCTTCTTCAAGAAGCCGCCTCATAGGAAATGGACCTGGCTCCATCCCAACAAGCACACGAGGAACGAGATAGACTTCATATTGACCACCGATAGACGGATATTCAATGATGTCTCAGTGATCAACAGGGTGAAAACCGGTAGCGATCACCGAATGGTTCGAGGCACATTGAATATTAATGTCAAACGGGAGAGATCACGACTAGTGAAGTCTACACTCCGACCCTCATCCGTGCACATTCAAAACCCCGAGAGCTTTCAACTCGAGCTGACAAACCGCTTTGCTTGCCTAGAGGATTGCATATCAGTGGACGATATAAATAACAGGCTGGTAGAAACTGTCCACACGGTGGGGTCTAAATTCTTTAGACCTAACCGTAGAAATAGACCCCAGAAACTAACTGGTCATACCCTCAACCTCATGGCGGAAAGGCGCGCAATGTCTCTGCAGTCCTCTGATGACGCTGAAGCATATCGGCAGCTCAATAGACGTATCTCCAAGTCTCTGCGACACGACATCCGCAGCTTTAATACTCGCTGCATTAAGGAGACAATAGAGCGAAACCAAGGCTCCAAAGTGTTCGCGAGAGAATTATCTATTGGGCAGAGCCAGTTGACGAAGCTGAAGACAGAGGACGGCAGTGTAGCGTCTACCATACCAGAGGTGCTAAGGGAGATTGAGAGGTTCTATGGACAGCTATATACCTCGGTCGCTAAACCTGTTAGATTAGGCAAAGACCCAAGAGCCAAGCTCACCCGACACTATACTGAAGACATCCCGGATATCAGCCTGTACGAGATTAGGACTGCCCTTAAACAACTCAAAAACAACAAAGCGCCGGGCGACGACGGAATTACAACAGAGCTTCTAAGAGCAGGTGGAACTCCGGTACTGAAGGTCCTCCAAAGGCTCTTCAATTCCGTCCTGCTCGAAGGGGTAACGCCGGAAGCATGGAACAGAAGTGTGGTGGTGCTGTTCTTTAAAAAAGGCGATAAAGCCTTGCTGAAGAACTATAGACCCATCTCGCTTCTGAGCCATGTCTACAAGTTGTTTTCAAGGGTAATCACGAATCGTCTTGCTCGCAGGTTTGATGACTTCCAGCCTCCCGAACAAGCCGGTTTCCGAAAAGGGTTTAGTACCATAGATCATATCCACACGCTACGGCAGATTATACAAAAAACGGAAGAGTATAATCGGCCACTATGCCTAGCGTTCGTGGACTATGAGAAGGCCTTTGATTCGATCGAGACATGGGCAGTGTTGCGGTCTCTCCAGCGGTGCCATATTGACCATCGATATATCGAAGTGCTGAAGTGTTTATACAGCAATGCCACCATGTCGGTACGAGTACAGGAGCGGAGCACTGAGCCGATTTCTTTGCAGAGGGGAGTGAGACAAGGAGATGTTATTTCTCCGAAGCTCTTCACCAATGCAGTGGAAGACGCCTTTAAGCTTCTCGAATGGAAAGGACTCGGCATCAATATCAATGGCGAATACATCACTCACCTTCGGTTCGCAGACGACATCGTAGTCATGGCAGAATCGCTGAAGGATCTAAGCACAATGCTCGATGGCCTCAATCGAGTCTCCCAACAGGTGGGCCTGAAGATGAACATGGACAAGACGAAGATCATGTCGAACGTCCATGTGCCGCCCACTCCTGTACTGGTTGGGAGCTCGATGCTTGAAGTTGTTGACGAGTATGTTTACCTGGGACAGACCGTCAAACTAGGTAAGTCCAACTTTGAGAAGGAGGTAACTCGGCGAATCCAACTCGGCTGGGCAGCGTTCGGGAAACTACGAAGCTTATTTGTGTCCAAGATACCCCAGTCCTTAAAGACGAAGGTGTTCAACCAGTGCGTGCTGCCGGTGATGACCTACGGTGCCGAGACGTGGTCTCTAACTATGTGCCTCATAAAAAAGCTCAGGATCGCACAGCGAGCGATGGAGAGAGCTATGCTTGGGATCTCTCTGCGTGATCGAATCAGAAATGAGGAGATCCGCAGACGTACAAAGATCACCGACATAGCTGAACGGTCCAGCAAGCTGAAGTGGCAATGGGCAGGGCACATAGCTCGAAGAACTGATGGCCGATGGAGTCGGAAAGTTCTAGAGTGGATACCACGTATCGGCAAGCGCAGCGTGGGAAGGCCACCCGCGAGGTGGACGGATGACCTGGCCAAGGTTGCGGGCGTCGGTTGGATGCAGGCTGCTTCCGACCGGTCGGAGTGGAGGTTGTTGGGGGAGGCCTATGTCCAACAGTGGACTTCTCAGGGCTGTAAATGATGATGTTCATCCAGGTCCAATAAGGATTCTAACGGTGAAAGAATTTTTGAAATCGGTCCAGTAGTTTTTGAGCCTATTCATTACAACCAAACAAACAAAGTTTTCCTCTTTATAATATTAGTGTAGATATCTTATAGTCTTATAATATTATAGGGCGTGAAAAATAGGGTACATTATCCATAATACTTTGAATAATTGACATTTCATTAACTTGAATTAGCCCGTTAATAGAGAAGCCGTCCACAAAATTTCAGACACAAAACCACATGTTTATTTTTTATAACAATCTTGAAAAATAAACGTTTGATTAGTGTCTCTATCAGTGGGCTATAAGAACATTTCACTTAACATACAATTACATCATCTTTTATACACTTCTATAGATATACGGTACATACCTACTAGTAAACACATAATTTAGATAGAAATATCATGAAACTCTATGCTATCCTAGTTGTATAAAAAATAACTGCTGAGAATTTACATGATTACCGAATTCAATCAATTTTTGCACAGCAAACGACTGTTTAGTCTCCACCTGGAGTGAATGGTCACCATGCTCCACCACATGCGGGTTCGGGGAAAAGTTCCGCACACGAGCGGTGGTCCGGCAGAAGAGGGCGAATGGAAGAGACTGTCCACGGAAAATGAGGGACTTCAAACACTGCAACCTTGCTGAGTGCACTCATGTGGATTATTTTGAATGGTGATCTCACATGAAGGTTTATAGTCATGTGTGTTTTGTAAATGTTTTGTAATTGATATTAGACAATTTTTTATTAAAGAGCGTCCAAATTCTTTTATAGGCGTTTTTTTTCTTCTTCAGTGTGTTATTTTACATCAACCTACTGCAAGCCTCCTCTAGGCAACAAGGCTACTGCCACCACTCTCTACCATTCTGGGCATGTAGGCTGATGACCGTATTGTGATTTCCAGACTATGCTGTCAATAAGAGAGGCGCCGTTAACCGCCTCCCGGAAACCCTTAATCACATCTGGTAATATTATTCTACTCTGCGTATACCACACATAACACAGCATAAAAACTAACTCACTTAATTTATATTCCTCTCATATATAAGTGCTCATCTCATTCAAATAATCTTAGACTTTATTCATATTCTAGGCAATAGACATAAAATTATGATCATGAATATTTGAAAGCTAGCGGTTTTACTTGAGAACTAAATTGTACTGAATTTATTCAACTTTCGTGCTCCCTACCATATTTGAATATAGTTTAAGAGAAGTATAAAGTTTAATAGAATAGTAATATCTGAACTCAGTTATTTCAAAATCGAATATTTGACTTTAACGTTTTGTTGGAACATGAAATATCTAGTTTTATGGCTAAAGTTTGTAAGCTTCAATAACATAAAACAGATATTCTCACGTGAGTTTTCTATTCCAAGAACGCAGGTCAATTGATAATTTTACATACTTAATTTTTATAATGAATTAACACAGGTACCTCCGCAATAAAACGTCAGTAGGTCAAAATTTCTGCCGTTAAGTCCACTGCTGAACTAGGCCTCCGCCAATAACATTCACTGTGACCTATGTTGGAAGCGGCCTGCAACCAGCAGATACCCGCGAACCTGACTAGGTCGTCCGTTCAACTTACAGGTGGTCTTTCCATGCTGCGCTTGCCGGTGTGTAGTAGCCACTGTAGAATTTTTCGCCTCCATCGGTCATCGTTTCTTTGAGCTATGTGTCCTGCACACTGTCACTTTAGCTTGTTGGACTGTTGGGCTATATCGGTAACCAAGGGGACAATTCTTGAAAAATTTTGAGCCGAAACGCAACCACTAACGAACCGTTAACGAAACGCGGTGCAAAACAATGTACACTCGTAGGTACTTACCGCTTGAGTAATATGATATATTTTAGCACGCATCGGTCGCGACTATAACAGAATAAAAACAAATATCTGTCTTATGCTGAAATGTGTCTAATTACGTCACCGTAAAGTAATTATTGCTTTGTTCTGAGCGTCTACAACGGTTCCGTTTCGGCTTCGTTCCAACTCTAGACTTTTCAAGAATTGGTCCCGCTGTTCGTCTTCGGATTTCCATATTCCTGATTCGATCGCGTAAGGAAACCCCGAGCATGTCCCTCTCCATTACTTGCTGCTGGACCATGGGCATCTTTATGCGGTCCACAGTTTGAAATGATACGTGATCATAAGTAAGTAACTAACAATATGAAAATATTTTGTTCATGACCAATCAAGCACCTAAGTACAATATTCAAGATAAGCGAGATTGTCAGTAGGTAGATAGCTTATTTCTCGGTTTCCATCAAACTTGTAAGAAACTTATTAAACCCAGAACCATAAAGTTATACGTACTTACATACTTTCAGATTAGGTAAAGTATTTTCTTAAAGCATTCACTTTGACTGAAACCGCATACCCTACATCCTGACAAGCTCTCAGTTTCCCTTTGAACTAAATAATCTATTTACTGGACTCCGTTAACTTTGCTCTCAAGTTCAAGTTAGCCACTTAACCGAACCTAAATCTTAAGTTATCTTGTATTACGTGCATACAGAAGTTTTACTTTTGAAAGTTTTTTTTTTTTTTTTTTATTCACACACTACACAACACATTAACCTAGTCCCACATTAAGATCCCTAAGGTCTTGTGTCGTGGGTACTAAGCAACGGTATATAAATACATAGATAAGTATAGAAACATCCATGACTCGGAAACAAACATCGATATTCATCATATCAATGTTTGCACCTACCGGGATTCGAACCCAGGACCTATGGCGTCGCAGGCTAGTTACTAACTTACATTACTGCGACAAAAGTATTTGCTTTAAATTTAAAGTTTCAGCTTAAAGTTAGTTTCCCCGAAGGTTTATTAAATTTTCCGGAAGATGGTTGGTTGGTACAAATAAAAAATACTCTCTTAGGCCACCAAAGCCTTATTTACTATAAATGGCCATCTTAAATGCTTACTGTACCTAATTAAGAGGAAATACAATAAAATGATACGAATGTATGTTAGGTGTTTTAGCTTATAAAAGTTAATGAATATTTCCACTATACGATATGCTAAGACAGTTTGATTTCATTTTCAAATTGCATAATCAACTCTAATTATGTTATTTTTAAAGAACACATCACGGCCTTAATCTTTAAGAAAGAGCTTCCTTTAGTTGAGCGGTTATTATTTATTGCTCATTAATAAACTTTCCAAAGATGACTTTAAACACTTCCCCATTCTTCTAATTCTTATGATGGAGACGTATAGATACACATCCGAAAATTGAATTTTTAACATCTGTAAAGTTATGTATATTAAAAGTACTTGTTAAATCTCACTCGGGTGATTTTTTTTTTTTCATTTTCTTAATAATATTTATAATACTTGTTAATAGTTAGGCAATTTTCAGCTCTCATTTACTTTTCAAAAGGCTACATTTTAGCACAAAGTAACTGCTGTTAAATGCTCAATTAAACTTAAACTGCGAAAATAAAAGAACAATGTTAGTTCAAAGTGAGCCCGACTTTCTTCATACAACATAATTTCTTCACTTTAACAGGGCAGACATATTAAAGTTAGCCGTGTAACCTAGTTTAGTTTCTATAATTGCATGCTCAGTGCCAACTTGCACTAGCTACTTTAAAATTTTTATTGATACGGCCCTGCAAAGAGTAAAACGTTTCAAATATTTGAGCCTGAGGATGACGAGAATATGGAAAGGGAAAGGAGAGCCGTGGCGGTCCGATGCAATATGTTGACACGCAGATTTTTACGCGATGTAGTACCTACAGAGGTAAAAATAACTCTCTTTAAGGCCTTCTGTCAAAATCTATATACGTGCAGTCTGTGGGTCAACTATACACAAAGAGCCTTCAATGCTCTCCGAGTACAATACAATAACGCTTTCAGGGTGGTTTTGGGTCTGCCGCGATACTGTAGCGCATGGGCCACGTTCGCAGGTGCGCATACTAGCGATTTCTATGGGGTGTTGCGCTGACGGGTGGCGTCGCTAATGCGCAGAGGTCGCGGCAGCCCCAACACGATCCTGACTATCGCTAAAGAGAAACCCGACTGTCCCTTCTGGAGGCACTGGATTCAATTGAACGTTGCTGTGCCCGGTGGTCCAATCCCCTTCCCCGCAATCTGCGCACCACCGACAGGCTATGTTCAAAGCTTACTTAATAAATTTCACAACACACACTACGAACTTGAGCTCCTATATGTATACTTAATTCCAGTAAACAAGAAGTTTAAAATTCTAAGTTAAATTAACGTAAAAAAATACGCTGAAATATCTCTTATCCAAAGTCTGGTTTATCCTATAAAACTAGACTGGTACCTACTACGGCGGAATTTATCTACTTCAACTTAGTTTGCACTTTGCCAGCATAGTGCCCGCTAACTCAAATTATGACGTGCAACTGTGAAATATATAGCCTAGGTATTTATTAGTTCGAGAGTGTTAAAGTTTTTGAACTTGTAGTAAGGGTTTTTTGAATGGAGGTAAGATAGTGTGATCTATGTCTACACATAGGTAAGCTACTGAGCGCCAGTATCGCTCATACTAATTGAGCCCAGCGTTTCTACTGATAACTGCCATATGGTTGGCCATACATATAATGTGCCTATGATTCATTGTGCAAATTTGATCATGATCTCTAGTAAACAAATTGGCTGTTAGAGTCCATAGTTAACTTAAGCCTTTAGAAAAATGTGACTTTTATAATCAGTCTTAAAAATGTAAGTGACCTTTCATTTAACAGTGTATCAAAAATAAAACCGCTTTTCAAAAATGAATTGAGCTACAATGCCGCTTTGTCGCTCGAAGCGATGAACAGCGACTGGCTCTTAAGCTCTTAAATCTTAAAGCATAGTGTTGCAGTGAGCTGGGCTTTTACACAGCGCTGAAAGAATGTTGCATTTGAAAGCGATCCAGCCTAGGATATATTACTGGAGCTTTCGCGAAAGCTTGGCCGATATTTTTCTTATTGGTAGAGCTTGCAAGATAACTGTTGTAGGTATATAAATGGTTTTACTGGTTATATTTTTTATAGTTGGTGGGTAGTTTTCTCAATTTATAAATCAGGAGATTTTGTACTTACTTGTTACACATTTTCGTTATAATATAAATAATATTTGACTTTTCTATCACTATAATAATTATTGTACCTATTGCTCAGAGTATCCTGAATAATACCTATTTAATTTGTACTATTTGACATACTACACCATCATTTCTTCTCGCCCACTCTTATCACTGTGGTCTCTCCACAATAATGTTATGCATAGCCTAGTGTGGACTAAAACGGGCCCATTCAGGCTGCGAACACGCCTCGAGTACTCGGGTGCGGTACCGATGCAGGCGGTTTTGTTTCCAATACAGACACTTTGGAACTAGTTCACACAGATCTGAAGGAACTTCTGCTATTTTGGTATGTTTGTAAATAAAAAGCGTCTTTTTATTTTCATAGTAACTGATGCCTTTTCTTTTACATGAACTTAAATTGTCTACATGTAGGTAATTTTAATAGCTATTTATTTATTTCAGATCAATAACTTACAATGTTACAGTGTAGGAACACCAAGCAACTGCAAAGTCCAAAAATAAAAACATTATATAAAATGTAAACAATATAAAAAAATATGAACTTAAATCTATATACCTAACTACTTACTATAACTAATCACAAATAGTGCAGTTCTTGTGAACTCGCTCAGAGAACACGCAAATATGTCAATGTGGTCATCGACCTTGTCAAGCCATCCAAGTATAGACATTTCTATATGTAGGCAAACTTAAAATAGACCTTTTGGTACTTTTTGCGTGGAAAAGTAACTGTGCTTATATACTCTTAGTATTCTCACAAACTTTGTCGTTTATAACTTTAGTGGTATTAGGGTCATTAATGGAGTAGGTCAATGTAGGAAGATACATATACATACATACATACATACATAATAATCACGCCTCTTTCCCAGAGGGATAGGCAGAGATTACGGATCTCCATTTGCTACGATCCTGACACACCTCTTTCGCTTCATCTACTTTCATGATATTCTTCATGCACACTCGTCGGTTTAGAGTACTCTTGACTTCTTTAGAATTTCACCAATTTGATCGGTGAAAGTCCGGCGAGGTTTTCCCCTTCCAACCCTTCCATCCACTCTTCCGTTGTACACTTTCTTTGTCAGTCTACTTTCACTCATCCTCTCCACATGCCCAAACCACCTCAACATACCCTTCTCAATCTTCGTCACCACGTCTTCATTTATACCACACTTCTTTCTGATCACCTCATTTCTTATCCTATCTTTCAAAGTGACTCCACAGATACTTCTCAATGCTCTCATTTCCACTGCGTTCACTTGACTTTGATGTTTTGCTTTCTGCCATACCCAACTTTCACTTCCATACATAAGAGTCGGCACCAAAACACCTCCATGAACAGCCAGACGTGCCGCTTGCGACACTTTCTGGCTACTCATTAAAGAATTAAGTGCCCCATTCACCCGATTCCCAGCATTCACTCTCCTTGCAATATCTTTGTCATGCTTACCATCCCTTGTAAGCAAAGTCCCCAGATACACGAACTTAGTCACTTGCTCCAATCTTTCTTCGCCAATCATTATTTTGCAATTCGCAATGTAGGAAGATAGAAAATAGATAAATATGGTATACCTAATAGATATATTAAAGCTATTAACACTCTGTGTTTCGATAATGTGTTTATACCTACAAGCTGCCCAGCGTGATGACTATGGGCAAATACCCCCCATGGCGTCTTCTGGCGTGCTCTGGGGGAGGCCTACGTCCAGCAATGTAACTGAAATAGGCTGATGATGACTTACAAGCTATACCCGTAGTGGGTACCTATACGGTGTGTAACAGAAAGGGTATGTTAAGCGAAAAGCTGTATAAATAGCCCAATATAGAGAACCTATTTCCAAAATTTGAAACTCGAAATCACATTTATATTTTTCAAGATTGTATGAAAATTCCTGAGATATTTAAAAATTCTCCATATTATCGGGAAAAATAAACATGTGATTTCGGATCTCAAATTTTGTGGATAGGTTCTCTATATTGGGCTATTTACTAGCTTTTCGCTTAACATACCCTTTTTGTTACACCCGGTATAATAAGGCAGCAAATTATTCATTAGGTATTGCATATTTTTTCGACTGTATAGGACTTCGCACTGTAATCGATTAATGAATTTTATTCACCACATTTCATTCATCTCACTTCATCATTTAGGCACAGGTACATTCAAATTAATGAATACCGGCCATGGAGCAGTTTCAATGAAGAGGTGTCATCACTATGTGTTAAAATAAAATATGTGTAGTATCACCTGCCGCACCACAGCGCAGCTGTGTTGCGAGCTTACAGCTATGGCTTGCTAGCATAGCGGCTGCATTTCCTTTGTGTGTTTTGTGAGCACATAAGAACACTTGTCTACACAGTTTACAACTTTGTGTGGTACAGACACTTCTGTGAAATCATCACATTACATCAGGATTGCAATAGGATGTGATTTTAGGACTATGTTGTCAACACAGGAGGCGCTGCTGCACACTTACCGGAAACCCTTAATCGCCTCTTACCATACCCACGGCAAGGCAAGGCACATGAGATATAAAATCAATATCACAGCTCTCCTTCACATCGGCTTCATGATACCAGCCCATTCGTGAATCGTGGCAGCTACAAATACATTCGCAGGCATTCACAGAAATGATCAAATTGTGCCACTACCAAATTGGGACTCTACAGCAATGAAATAGGATACACTTTTCCAGTATCTGCAGTTTGTAAAGCAGGCATAGTTATAGCAGTATTGTTTCCACCGCAAATTAACCTGAAACTAACGTCGCCAGCAGTATTGGGTGCTGTCTAATTAGGCCACAAAAGAATAGAAGCAAAGGTATGCTGAGTATACAGAGTATAATAGACGGAGTATGTTGAGCGAAAAAGTAATGGTCGTACGAAATAGTCCAGTATAGGGATAACAATTGTTGAATATTTGCCGTCATTTAGCTACCGATTTGCTATTAATTAATTATTATATAATTCTACTAGCTTTACCAGCACTCATTCCTGCTTTGGTATTATTTCGTAGAATCGTTATTTGTATTCTAATGTGCTAGTGTCCTAACCCAACTGACACATGCCCGTAATTTCTTAATTTATTGTTTCAATATCATAATCCATGAATGCCTAAGTTACCCTGTATGAATGAATGAACTAATAAATGATAATGTATAAATGTGGTATAAATAAGGTAATACTCTGTATAGCCCTTGAATCTTGAGTTATAAAATAGCAAAGCAAAAGCAAATTGTCAAATAACTATTGCGTTGCACTGGCAAAGGCATTTGCAATTGAATTACCTTGACGTAACCATATACTTGGTAATTTATAACGGGAATATTCAGAGAGTGACAGACTCAATGAATATTATTAAGATTTTTTTTTTAATTCACCCGAGTGAGAAATTTTTTCATTAAAAAAAAATCATTTCTTAATAACATTTATAATATCTTAATTTAGATAAATTTATAAGATACTTTTCCATAATATAATCCGCTAGATTCAATTAAGTCAATTCAGATTGTGTCTTCTCCTACCTACTTCCAAGACATTAAAATCGACACGGGAACTACGTTCAAAACATGTAACCGAACCCTTAAAGCAGACATCGTAAATCACGAAGCTCTACCTGTATCTCAGAATACAAATTCACTGTAGAAGTGATGAACTGAGCTCGTTACTTAGCAAATTTCACTTCAAATTCCAGTTGCAGTACAGTCATACTTTTCTTACTTCTTTTAGTTGTTTCTAGAAAGGCAGTTTCATTCTGTAGCTCTCTAAAGCTATTGTTTTCTAGAGGATAGGATGTCGGCTCCGTAAAGAGACAGACTCTTTGCGTGTTTTGTATACGTATTGCTACTATGTGACGGGATAGATTAAAATTTGACTATTATCACTAAGAATCTACCAAGAAACCCAAAACAACAGCGTTTGAAATACGACGACGTAGTTTTAATGTTTTGCTAATTGTGGATTTAATTAACTGCAATTACCCTGGAGTTACTCTGTATTATAAAACCGGTATCTTCCGTATTCACACGGGCACACAGACAAGGCAGTAATAAATATCGAGCTAACTGAATTATCTCGTGCTGTGCCACTATAAGCAACGACGATATATAAGCGAGGGTTATGTTTGGGTATCACGAAGATTTGCTTATTCTACGGCTAGATATATAAGATAATGTGAGTTTCAAAACGTAGTATTTTCAACAAATTCTCGATATCACCAAAGTAAATATTTTGTGTTCTTGATTGTATTGTTCATATTTTCCGATTTATTACATGGATATTATAATAGTTTATTTGTGTTATATAGTTATACTAGCGACCCGCCCCGGCTTCGCACGAGTGCAGTGCTGATATTATACATATAAACCTTCCTCGTGAACCACTCATCTATTTAAAAAATCCGCATCAAAATCCGTTCCCTAGTTTGAAAGATCTAAGCATACATAGGGACAGACAGCAGCGGCAAACGACTGTGTTTTATAATATGTAGTGATAACACGTGTATGTCAAAGATGTAGGTAACATTAGATTAATTCGTTATTTTGTTATAAATTATTTTTATCATATCCCTAAGTAAGTACCTATACTTTAGTCTACATTTGTCTACAGTTAAAGTTTAAAATAACACTTTAAACTAATTGTTTCCGCAACTTTATTTGCATACAAAGTAAAGTAATCCGTGATATCGAAACGTCTGCAATTTCCGGAAGCGTTACTTTGTAAATAGAAGAAATTGTCCTACTTTACATATTTCCAATATGCCACTAAATCCCAATATAAACGAGCTCGAGATCTTCAAAAACACGATGTTTATTCATCGTAAATCAAATATGAATCGACCGTAGATTTGAATTCAAATTTTAGATTCGAATTTTGCTGGCTGGATTAAAAATCGGGCAGGATAGTATCCCACATTAATCTTGGAGGAGTTGTCCACTGGTGTCCGCTCCCCGGTCTGTCCCAGACACGCCGTAAATCTCGCACACCCGTGTCCCATTCGATATCTCGCCTCGCATACAAATATTTGCACCCGGGTTATGGTAGGATTGTGAAATTTTAATTAAAAAGGTTTATTGCAATCGGATAAATTCTACTACTGATAATAATTTCCAGCCACTTCACGTTAGTGAGTTATATGATACTAGCCTTGCAAATGATTAGGTACTACGTATTTTAACAATGCATGTCAATGTTTCGGAGTAAAGTCTACTTTACCTCACAAATGTATATGCGGCTTTGTATCACATTTGTGTATTTAACTGTGCATCTTCTTTCTGCTTTACACAAAAACATAGGTTTATTGATAAAAAAATTCCCGACCAAGTCATACCGAATTTAGGTTACGCACCGAGGTTCCTAATTAACTTACCAAATTCAAATTTGCATAAAAACAGTTTACGAAACGTGTACACCGTTTGTACGCACATCAAGTGCGAGAACGTTAACGTATATCCGCTGCCTCCACCCAAAATTACCATGTAAGACCGGCTAAATGGTGGCAATTTTGTGAAGAGCACGGTAATTATACAACAAAGGGCTTAAGGAATTGAATTGCAAGGCGTGTAATGGTAGCTGTCTACAGAGTGAGATAATTGGCTATGTATATCTACCTATGGAGTGGGATGAATCACAAATTAATCTGCTTCCTTTTGTATCGTTTCTTGGGTATTGATTACCGCGGCTCCATTTATATAAACTACTTAACAAGAAGTATCTAGGTTACTTAAGTTTGTAATAGTTGCGAAATTGGTAGTAAAATAATGTGGTTGAATACCCAGTTATGTGTATAATAAATGCACGGGGAGATGTCTACCAACTATGTTTTTTTTTCATCAGTTGGTAGAGAATTAACCAACAATTTTATTATTTGTTTACGATCTCAAAACTGTGTAGTACACTTATCAAACTAAGTTTCCATATACTCTTGACCTTTATAATACAGTGTTTAGTGCATCGTCGCTGTTGTGTCTGATTATTCTACCGGCCGGTAACGCCCTATCGGTCAATGAACCCTATGGTATGAATGATCAATATATTGCGAATAAGTTCTCTATATTCAATGTTACAATTGCCAGACCATGATACATAGTTATCTGGCAGAGGCTTTTGTTAGTGGGGAACAATCAAGTGTTAACAAAAATTACGCAAAAATGAAAAAAATTTTTTTTTTTAAATAATTTAGAAAATTTTGCCTCATAGCATAGATATGATTGCTACTAAGGATCTCAAAGGTGTTTTCTCAGGCAAAGTAACTGATCACTAATTATTAAAACTGTACTCGTTATAATATGAATTATATGAATTTAAATTAATTATGTTATGATCATTGAATTTATACACACTAAATGAGTTAAGTGTTACTATCTGATATCTTATCCAATGTAAGATTCTTTTGTTAATATGTTACTTAGTTTTGACTGTGTCACTAGGAGTTTTCTTGCTATTTCTTCTTCCAAGCAGTGACACTTCACTGAGATAGTGTAACAGTAATAGTAGAATCATGCGGTGTGTCAGACCTAATGTTGGTTTTGCCATAAAGGAGAACTGTGTAGCAGCTCTTCTGGATTTCGTCTTTAGGCGACCTTAACTCTTATTCTCCACGTTGGTGGCTATTAAGCCCCGAATCGCTAACTTATGCCTGACAGACCGTAACAAATCGCACCTTGGGGTGGTGACTGTTGCCAAAGAAAAAGCTTTGCGATTTATTTATTTTTGGGTTGTTTAAATTCACCTCCTTTTTTGTTTGGTAGCGGTTTCATTTTTGGGGTGCGAACATAGAAAGTAACATATAATTAGACAATCGACAAACAAGTGTTAATGCTTTCATGTCGAATAAATGATTTTGAATTTGAAAAAAAAAAAAAATTTGAATAAACGTGGCAAATAAAGAAATTCTATTCTATTCTGCAGAATCTTCTACGTAATGTTACACGTATCATGTAAGTTATAATTACAGACGACATGTGGCTGGTCTAGTAAGTAATATAATTATACCTACGTATAAATAAATGAACTTCACCCATGAATAACTTTAACCGTATCAGAGAAACTTAACATCAATGTATTTTAAAGTTCTAGTTCAGAACAAGCAGGAACAACTCGAAGTTAGTGCTTCACTCATTATACTTTGACTAATTAATGCGGTTCATAATGGTTCAATTTATTAATAGGTTATTTATTTCGTACATTTTTACATAGTTTTATTACTCGATTTCCCATTATCGAAAAACCAAGAATAGATGCGGGGTTTCACTCGAATACATCAGGTGTATGATACTGATCAATAACATCAGTCCCCGCTATTCTAAACGTGGCTGTGGGATATCCCTTATGATACGCAGTTATGGCTATCCCAATTAGGGTAAAACAGTCGTATCTCTATGTATGTACATCCTACTATGACCGTATGTTTACCGCATGCATATTAAACTCCCATTTCACCGATCTAAAGTTGAAAATAAACCTGTCGTGCCTAAGCTTTTCATATATTACCGTGACGCGCGGCAATTTTTTTTATAGCCGCCATTTTGCGTGAGGGCACCCATTTTGTATTAACTCAGAAAAATGCACCGTTTAAATCTGATCCTAATTTATTTATCACGCACTTAGTCACAGCTTCGCACACATTTGTTTGCGCTATCAGAGTGCTTGGATCCCTCTCTTTTCTAAAAACGGGATTTAAAAGGGGATTTTATACTGTTTGGAATGGATTTTCACTTTTTAAAAGGGTTTGCACGCACTGGTAATGGACTAGTAAATAAAATTGAGCAACAATAACATAACGGATGATCGATATAAATTTATAACATGAAGTTTTATAAGTATTAAATAGACTAACTACTCATTTTATGTAACTAATACAAATATATTTTTAATATTTTTAGACAATTATGTTTTTAGGGGACATATCCACATTTTAATAATATCGTTTAGTAGGTTCGTAGCTAGCGCGTAGTACGTTCGTAGCTAGTGCGTAGTACGTTCGTAGCTAGTGCGTAGTACGTTCGTAGCTAGTGCGTAGTACGTTCGTAGCCTGTGCGTAGTACGTTCGTAGCTACTACACTCGTAGCTAGCTCGGAGTAGATTCGTAGCTAATACGTACTAGGTTCATAGATAGCTTGAAATACGTTCGAGGTTAAAAATATGTATTGACATATATGTATTTATTAATAATTTTATAAAATATGTATTGCACATGCCGCACTGGCATTTAGTCAATCTTGAATCGATTACATCAAGGCATAGAATAACTCTTTGATTATAATCGTAATCTTCTATTTATTCGATAATATTGATCGTACAAGTTTCTGAAACAACTGAAACTTGATTCATTTAAAGAATCTATCCCTTTAAGTAAACTAAAAACATTGTTTATTTTGCTCTTTTAATAAACGAAATTGCATGATATTTCTCCTTTTCATCCCCTTTCTGTGCGTACAATGCAATGTTTTCTAAAGTCATCCATTCACTTACATCCCCCGCTCTGACCATGAGGAGTTTGTAAACATCCTACCGTTCCATTACCTAATTGTTAATTATTGTCATAGACATAAAATTGTATAGAGTATCCATTAATTTTTCAAACCATTTTAGATACAAATATAATTTTATAATACCAGCTAGGTGACTGCCTAATTAATTATAAATAGTTAATATATAATAGAAGGCGTTATATTATTATCATCAATCAATAAATATAAAATACATCCGTTACCTATCGAGTGACTGACAGACAACGCACAGCTGAAACTACTCGATGTAGGAAGCTGTTTGGTATGTTGTTTTGGGGAAGGGGGAGTGTATACATAAGGGATACGAAAGGATTTCTAGAAATTCCCTAGACAACGGGAAAAACGTGACGGCAAAGTCGTGTACGACTACAAGTATATAAAAATAGCGCAGTTGTGTCTAGTACTCGCGCAATGTTTTTGTGCACTATGAGTCTACTTTGTGGTCTGGCACAGCTTTGCATTGGAATACTCGTACGTTGCACCGCAGTAATTCTTTTTACAAGGTTTATAGCTGTTGCATGCTTTGGTAATAACAATAATATCCTCCAGACCGTGTTTCGGCCATGAGCGGTCAGTCCTGATAGAGATTAGCCATAAATTTGTGCAGTGTGCACCCAAACGCACGTGCACTTTCTATTCCCTCTTTCTAGTAGTTCGTGTCCTTTACTAGGTACGAACTAAGAGACTATTGATTTAACAAAGATGTAGTTTGCCATTATTCATACATTTTGCGATACACACTTACGCTGCTTCAGGTACGGTCCTACCCGCTAGTTTCGAGAACGGGTCAATGTTGACTGCGCCGCCGCCGCCGCTTCACCGACGCTCTTGCTCCGCTGGCCGCCAAATTCGAGGCAGAAACCTTAGTTCTGCAGCATACCTATGTAACTGTAACATTCACATATAAGTAGCGAAGGTGCTACTCTATGGTATTGTAATTCTATGTTTACCCCCGGCCACCCTCCAGCGATGACGTCTTGATGAAGATGCACACTTTTTCATAATTTTTTTCGCAACCCCCGGGCAATTCTAAATGTTGCCAATTTAAGTCTCCCTTTGCCAATTTGAAAATTAATTTTTAAGTTTAAATTCCAGTTGCCTTTATTATGAGCTACAAACAAATTTCGTTAAATTGATTAATTTTCATTTGAACTTTAGGTAAAATATTAAATAATCATAATGAAATTAAATCGCAATAATTGATATTTAATTTATCTAGGGAGTAGCGCCGATTTTTCAAAAGGACAGATAGCCTATCCGAAGTAAATTGATTCGGTCTCTATCGTGATCGTAAATTAACTACAAAGTACCAAATTAATGGTATATTATGCAAACCTAAAAGCTGAATTAATTTACCTTACAAATTAAATATATTTATAAGTTGGAAAAATTGGCCCTTAAAATTAACTTGAATGATGTTTAGAACCACTTTATTCCACAGAAAGAAAGGCTCTTGGGCTTTTAAATCAACCTAAAACGGTATTAAATACATCTGTAGTACCACTTTACAGCGTAATCCAGTATCTTAAATCTTCGCCTTTGATCGTAATAGCACCACAATTTCAAACCTTTGTACAATATTACATCAGATACAAGTACAAAGTCAAGAGGTCGCAGATTCAAATCCAAGCGATACTGATCTCCAATTTAACTTTAGCGATTTCCCAGCTTTGTACAATACAAATGCAACGACTGAACAGTTGTTAACTTTACCAATATATTCGCGGGAACCGAGAACTAAGTGTGGCCAGAGAAAATAAAACCTGGGAACGTAACGAGTTTCCAAGATTCAGACTGTGTAATTTAGTATTCACGTGATGCAAAAGTTATAGGCAAAGGAGTTTCGGTTGTATAGATGCCCAATTACTAGTTTGAGCTGGACTCGGAGTTTAGCTTCATTTCAATTAGTAATAAGGGGTGAGAAGACAATCGAATCTCGGTCGTGATTTGTTTTTATTATTTCTTCTTTAAACTTAATTTTTTACAACAATATGCATAGTGCTGTTTCAGACTTGAACATATTACAAATGGCTTCATTCAGTAAACACTAAAATCAAAAAAATCTGTAGAAATCTAATAGAAATCCATAAACAAATATAAAACGCGTTTTACTAGCGCTTATATTTGCAATGTTCAACGTAACTATTTTATATGTACCTAAATGTAGTTAGCAAAGAGTATTTTGTTAAAGGCAAAGCTTTTAAAATAAGATTACCAACTTAATAAACGACAAAATAATATCATTAAACAACTTGCACGCTTAGAGCCGGCGCGTTATGAACATTCAAAACTAACATTAAAGTGCGGGTCACGTCGCAATTTTATATTCTTCATACGTCCCAAACTTACTGCCATTCAACGTCAATATCAGAGAATGCAGCTAAGAGACAGTTGGGCAATGAATTTTCCCCCCAAGTTCGGTTTGAAGAGCACTTTCTAGTCCCCTGGTCCCTTAAGACACTGCGGACGGAACGTATCTTCAAGTACGTTACCTCTGAAATCTTTGAAGGCCTCTAGAGTTAGGTATTTTGCTCTTTAAGGTAGTGGAATAAAGGTTTCATTGGGTGCTTTGAATAGGTAGTGTGAATTATTAGTATTTACTGTGCACTCGCGGCCGATTGCGAGTTCTACAGTTACCTCAGTGTGGCTGAAACAAGATCCAAACATACACCGTATATTTCGATTGTACATAGTGCAATAGCTTTATGCATTATTATGCAACTTATATGCATAGTATCTGATAGGTGATAAGCCAATACGTACGTATCAGTAATAAGTATGTAAAATGTTAACGTTTTTCTTCTACAAAGCCTTGATATATCTAACTATAGTGTAAGATATAAATAATAATAATAATTAATAATTAAGTGTAAGATATTATTAATAATAATCTATTTTTTTTTTTTAACTTTTTATCCCTTCAGTAATGAAATGTACTACAAAAACCGCTTGTTAATAACTTATCTCTACAGTTAAAAAATATTAAATATTAATTATTTATTCGTGGATCCATAAATATTAAACGCCGATTTACTAAAGTTTACGAGGGTGAGGGAGGGTGCACATGTTAGTTTATTTTTAGCGATTCATTTTGATGAAGGGTGTGAAAAGCTATTAACGAAACGTTTATTAATTGTCAACGCAATAGAATTGCACTTGCTTTATTATACATATTTAGGTAGATAGTATTGCTGGAAGAAATCTCTTGAAGAGATAAGCTCGCCTTTGTACATTCTCTGTTTAACTATGTTAAGTCTCTATATTGTCCTATGTTTGTACATACAATAAATAATTCGAGTATTCTGAAAATAACAGGATGATGGGAATAGTCTGGATATTTTTTTAGGTCGCACAAATTCAATTCTCTCATAGAAAAACTTGTAATATTTACAAGACTATAGAGGGTATAAAAAGGGGGGTATATTAAGCGAAATACTATGCACCATTATTATTAATAGCTTTAGTAATCTATTCGTTTTTACAAATAAAAAATCTTCATTAGATTTTCCTCTAAAACTACCAACCTGCACTGTTCCTAGAATTCATTAAATATTTTTATTCCCAAACGTCCATACAATTCGCATTTTTAAAAAGATAACTACGAAATTCGCCCGACTCTGGATCCCAACTCGTTTCTCTCAGTTCCTGTTGAATCCATGAACGAAGGATGTAGAGGAGACACGATATCCAATGTTAATTCAGTGGTAAACATTTTATCCGTTACCCGTCTTGCTCTCTCAGTGTAACACCGTTTTACGTTCGAATAATAGTTTGTTGTTGTAATATCCCCTTCGCTAGACAACGTGATCAACTCTGAACTCGTAACGATAACTAATGTCAATGTAAAATGACGTTATGTTGGCTAAGCAACTTGTGAAGAATTGAAGATTGCAAAGTAAAGTCTTCAATTAGCATGTTCCTTAAAAGACGTGATGAAGTCTTATCGCTATTGGTGTAAATGGTTCGATAACTTTGCGAACTTCACTGTAACTATTAAAATCGTTACCATGAGTAAGCCCCCATCTTCCCTTTGTCCTTGCTTCATGGTTGCATCAGTCGAGCTGTCCAACTCTATTTGAAGACCTGCATTGTACTGCTGAGCATTGTTGGAACAAATTAATTTGTTCTTCTATCATATAAACTTTTGTACAGGGTTGGCAGTTACACGCATTAGCTAGAGGAACTTTTACTTTTAAAAATAAGTAAAAGTTGTATAAGGGAAAAAGCGTGCCGATACGGGGCTTCACTGGAAGCTGCGTCCCTTTCCGTGCATGTCGTAAGAGGTACGAGTAACTAAGGAACTTTATGACGTTCTCTTAGGCAATAAGCTAGGAACTAGCAATCCTGCAGTTCATATTTATCCAAATTATAAGTACAATTATCAAAACACAAGTTAGCCAGGAAGTCACGGGGTTGTGACATATCTTTTTGTTTAAAAATATGGTTAAAACAAGTGATGGCATGATCTTGATTATTAATCAATTCGTGGAATAGTGGGATACCTCCTCGTGTGTTAGTCGGGTATCAAATCATGTGGGGAAGCATCTTAGTGTTTCGTCACTGGCCATGAGGATCACGGTGACTGGCACTGCCCTGGCGCCTGGGACTCCGGGCCTGTGGCGGGACATGATTAGGTCTCCTCCGTGAGGGGATACCCGACTTTCCTGGTCCACCTGGGCAACAACGGCTAGCGACTGCTTCTGCGGGGCTCTCTCTAGTCGATTGGCTAAACTCCCACTCGGTTTCACTGGGTGGCGTGGGTGACACCCAGTGAACTACATTCACCCACCTGCGTTTTGACCTGCGCAGTCGAGCGCCGTAAGCGGGGATGACGGAGTCCTGGAGGGTTGAGCCGAGCGACGCTCGGGTTTATGCGGCGTGAGGCAACACGCCCTCTTTGGTCCCGATTTCAAGCGAAACGGTAGCCTCCACTAGTAGCCGCAGTGGAGGAAACGTGGCAAGGTGCCCCAATGGGGGGGGGGAAGGGGCACCACAGGCGAGGTACGTGGAGGTAAGCACTGAACTTGCCGTGCCGGGCCTCGGCCGGGCGTGGGAGCGGGACGCAGCGTTTGCGCTGCGGCCTGGACCCAACCTGGGGATGGCCTGTCACGGCAAAATTCTTTACTTAGGAGGCAGGGAAGGCCATGCTGACGGCTCGCGGGCGGTGATCAGTTCTAGGCGGAGCAACGGACCTAGGTGCTGCTACCGTCCTGGCCACCGTTCAAGAGCCCGATGTCGCGCTGAAACTCCCCACTGCGTACCTATACCTCCCTGGTATTCCTAACGCACTCTTCTCCTGTTTTTGGCGGTTGAGGCGTTCCCTGTTGCGGGCTCGGTGGAGGGTGGGAAGCCAGGGGGATGAATTAAAAACCCCCTTTCACTATGGAGCAAACTAGGTCCAAAACCCAACTTATACAAGGGAGGGAGACTCTGCTTCGGCGGCGGCTCCCCCCTCCGGACACTCCAGCACCAAAGTGGGTGCCAGGAGAGACACCAGTGCCAAACCCGCGGTGACGGTACTGGCAAAAGGGAAACCCGGACGCCCGGACCCAAGGGTACTGGCTAAGGGAAAACCCGGACGCCCGGACCCGACCCCGGGCACCAGCACTGCAGGGGGATACCATAATCCCCTTAACGACTTCGCTTCGGCCTGGAACGAGACGGTCGTCCGAGTCCGGCAACCCACTAGAGGGGGGCCTAGGGCTGGGGCGCACAAGTCAAGTGATAGGGTTTATACTGGGGAGGCCCCCAGGATAAATAAGAAGCCGAATAAAAAACAACGCCTCCGTAGACGGCAACGTGCTATGGAGGACGCGCTCGCAGCTGCGGAGTCGGCTAAGGAGACGCGATCGGCGGGAGGTAGCAACCAAACGCTGAAAGCGGACCCAAAGCCTGGCTCCAGCAGGGTAGCAGATAAGCCGCTGGTGTCGGGACGGGGAGAGGGCGCCAAAACGCCAACTCCCCGGCCTGGTACAGCAGGTATACAGCAGGTAAATCCACTGAGTCAGCTTTACACCTGGTGGTACGCAAAATAGAAGAAGCGCTAATAGACAAAGTCATTTGTATGGGCACCTTCATCGATATTGAAGGAGCCTTCGACAAGACTAACTTTACGAGCATAGAGACCGCACTGATCCGTCATGGAGTCTCGTCTGTACTAACTGGCTGGATCACAAATATGCTCAGACAAAGAACGGTAAGGTTTAAGGACGACCCAACGGTGGCGCTGGTGGCCAAGGGCTGTCCGCAAGGAGGGGTTCTTTCACCGCTTCTTTGGAACATGGTGGTCAACAGCCTAATCACGACCCTTAACGCTCACCACTTCTATACAATCGGCTATGCCGATGACCTTACCATCCTGATAACCGGCAAGAACGCCAGTTTAGTATGCGACCTCACACAGGCAGCAATGCGCATCGTGGAGGGGTGGTGTACCAGGTATGAGCTGACCGTTAACCCAAACAAAACGGAAACGGTGATGTTCACACACAAACGCAGTCTCGGCAACTACCACATGCCGAAGCTCTTCGGGACCACACTACAGCTGTCACAGGAGGTTAAATACCTTGGGGTTATACTAGACCACAAACTCAACTGGGGCAGTCATGTAGATAATAAGATAGACAAAGCTAGCATAGCCCTATGGCAATGCCGCAGGATGATTGGCAAACGATGGGGTCTTACCCCCAAGAACATACTGTGGCTGTACACGGCGGTGATACGTCCCCTGCTGTGTTACGGCGCTCTAGTATGGTGGCCTAGATGCAAGCTAGTGACATGCATAAGCAAACTACAGAAATTTCAAAGACTAGCTTGCACGGCGACAACAGGCTGTATGAGGACAGCTCCTACTGCAGCTCTGGAGGCCATGCTAAGCCTACCGCCACTCCATCTGTTTATCAAACAGGAAGCAGCGTCTTCAGCGGTACGCCTCAGGTCCTTAGAACTCTGGAAAGAGAGCGGTACGGCTCACACAACCATTCTCACGGAGGCCTACGAGGATTTACCGATACTCAGGGCACCCAGCGACAGGATCCCCAAAAAGTGGGTATTTGATAAAAAATATAAAATCCAGTTGCACGAGAATGACGACTTCGAAGGCCTGAACTTGAATGAACTTAGGATATTCACGGACGGGTCCAAAACAGACTCTGGGACGGGGTCAGGAGTATTCTCCGAGGACTTGCAGGTCAGAGTCGCCACACCTTTGGGATACTACAACACGGTCTTCCAGGCCGAGTGCTTCGCGATCTCACAGGCAGCTACAGCCATAATAGCCAGAGAGGTAACTGACCAAGGCATCAGAATCCTCTCGGACAGTAGGGCAGTCCTACAGGCGTTAAACAGCAACACTGTTACCTCGGGGCTCGTCTACGACTGCCACCGCCGACTAACAGAGGTATGTAGATACAACCGTCTCACACTGCAGTGGATCAAAGGCCACAGCGGCTCGAGAGGTAATGACTCTGCGGACGCGCTGGCCAGACAAGGTTCGGACCTTACAGCCATAGGTCCGGAGCCCATCATACCAGCCCCCGCAGGCATCGCCAGGACCTTGCTGAGAGCTAGGACTGGCGAACAGCATAATGCACACTGGTTCAGTCAAGAGGACTGTCGACAAGCAAAAGAGGCCTTACCTCAAATTTGCGGCCGACTGTCAAAGAAGCTAATACAGTTGAATAAACCCCAACTGAGACTGATAACCAGTATTATTACAGGTCATAGAGCCTTCAACAAACACCTATCCACATTAGGTGTTACAGACAGCCCCCTGTGCAGAGCCTGCATGGAGGAAGAAGAGACAGCCGCCCATCTGCTGCTGCGCTGCAGAGAAGTGGCCCCGTACCGGGCAAAATATCTCGGCTCTCCAGGCTCGCTTAGCGAGACTTTGGGCAACCTGAAAAAGCTGCTAGGATTCCTGGAGGAGATAGGCTGGCTCGAGTAGAGAGCACACCACCCTTACGCAAAATAGGCGCACAGACGTCGATTTGCGGAAACAAGCCCGTTCTACCATACCATACCATACCATAATCAATTCGTAACTCACTTTGAAAAGACCCATGTTTAGAAACATACCCCAAATATTTGGTAAGTAGGTAGAAATTAGTAAAATTAATATGGCGACTGTGTCCGCGTGGACTGAATAAAAAACAAAATGTCGAAATTATCCGAGATCAAAACATTTTCCCGGGTTAAAAAGTAGCCTATATGTTAAGTGGGAACTGTCACAATAAAACTGCATCGAAATCGGTTCAGCCGTTTCTGAGATTAGCGTGCACAAACATCCAAGCCCCAAAAAAGTGTTCGCTCATAAAAAACATAATAAAGACGCAACATGCGGCTAGTTAGTGGTGTTGGTACGAGTACAATACAAGAAACGTGAACATATAGGTTACTAAAGTCAAAGTACTTGATTAAGACTTGGTCGCTAGTTGATTGTATTTCTTTATACGTCTATAATATAGAAATATACACTCAACTACTTAGCCATACACATCAGCCTGTTGCAGTCTACTGCGTAGGCCTTATTCATGGCACGCCACAGGGCTGCTGCCATAGAGGAGGTTTAGCCCATAGCTATCACGCTAGGTAGGTGGGTTGGCAACCGCAGTGTTATTTTCAGACTATATTTCCTTCCTTACCAATATCAATATAACTCACTAAAATTATTATTATGATTCATAAACGCATTGTTTATTACAGTGAGAATGCAATTCTGTGCCTGAACATATTCCCTGTGAAGTTATAGGTCGCAGATGCGCCTCGCTCAAGGTAAGGAGCTCATTCAATATTTACGATTGTTTTACTTGAGTGTGGAGTCCGAGTTGTGAACTTAAGAAGGGACTAACCACTTAAAGTTCCAAACCCTTGGTTATAGCAATAAATCGCTGATTCATAGATTCATCTAGTATATAATATACTAGCAACCCGCCCCAGCTTCGCACGGGTGCAATGCTATACATATAAACCTTCCCCTTGCATCACTATCTATTTTAATAAACTGCATCAAAATCCGTTGCGTCGTTTAAAAGATCTAAGCGTACCTAGGGACAGATAAACAACTTTGGGTAGTGTCACTCTCACGTTTAAGGCGTTTCTAATGATACCTCTCAAACTCAAAGTGTCAACCCGCCGCGGTTAAGCTCTTGAGCATGCCAAAGAAATATACAATATACATACATACAAATATACATACACTCGAGAAACATATTCTTCCTTCTGGCGCAGTCGGGTAAAAACGTCCTTACTATAAGTACCTAACATTCCCGCTTACACCTTAATACTTGTACCACACAATCTGACCATGCAGAACAGCCAGCCACCAGTTATATACTAGGATCAAGCTGAAATATTCTCATAGTTTCGGCTAATATACGATATTAACGCGCTATTTAGCATTCTCTTGCTACAAAATTACTTGGTTAATGACAAGACCTTATGGGTATTTCTTAGACAAATAATTTTCTATATAAACTTCATGAAGACACTGGTTCTGTGCTGACGCGGCACTTTACTAAAATACATCTCCTTCCGTGTATGTCGTAAGAGTCGACTGAGGAACTTAAGCATTTACATATATGTTTTTGCTATCGTACATGTGGCTGCAAGATCTCCATTATGATCCTGCAATGTATAGGTATATTTATGGCACTTTTGTTGTGAAAGAAAGAAAACTAAAATAAAAAAGGCACCCATATAAATAAAATGAAAGAACATGTAAGCTCATTTTCACGAAGCTACGGCAATGCAATCTAAACTTATTTTTTTCATTGCAGAAAAGTTCAAAGTAGCCGACCTTCCTTACGTTATCTTTGCTGACCCGGAAGATCACGTAGAACTTTAAAACCAACGATGTAGGCTAAAAAAATTATATACGAACGTGATTGGTTGTTTTGTTATTTGAGCCTAGTTTTACTTCATTTATATTAGATTTTTTTTTACTATTTATATACTATGTGTACCTAATAGTAAAAACCTACACTCCACGACTACACAAAGACAAAAGCGCAACGTGTCCGACATACTCGTAGATCAAAGAGACAGCGTGTATATTCACTTAAATTAGATCGATCTATATTTCCCCCATTTTATTTATTTCAGCGAATGTTAAATTATTTTCTATACACATATTTTTTGCTTTGAACGCACAGCCTAAACCGCTGATTTTAAAGACCTGAAACTTGAAATGTGTTCTTTATATGACGTAGGCATTCAATAAGTATAGTTTTTCAAAATGTTCACATGAATGGGCGGACCAAGTGTCGACTAGTATTATTATAATAGAATTATTATAATTTCAAAATACACAGCTGGGTCCTGAGTAGATTGCCTCTATCTAGTCACAAATGCTATGGAACCAAACGCAGTTGCTTCCGAGAGCATTTCGCGCGACTAGAAGATTGCAATTTTCTGGATTGTCAGCGACTGTCGCACTTGATTTTGCTACAATCAGAAGTAGGTGCTGAATTTTTTAGTAGGTTTATCCTAGTTTGTGTATAGGTAAGTACTTGTAGATGAGATGAAGGCGAAATAAGTACAATTGATCTGTTTTATCAATTAACTAGTTGTCTTTTTACATGACTGTGCCAGAAGGAGGGTTATGTTTTTTAAGTGTATGTACAAAGATGTAGGTATGTATATTTTTTTGGACGCTCTAGCCTAGACGGGTCGTCAGATTTGAGCTTGAAAGGTATCATTAGAATTGTGCCGAGAAATAAATCTCATATTGCGGCATATATTAACATAATGGATGTATTAGTAGACAACTTCTTTATGAGATTTGAGACGTCTAGACAAAATTGTATTTGCATAATATCACGGTGAGAATAAGTTTCGATAGACAGATAAATAAAATTGTATCCAAATATAATATCTACGATCAAATGCAACTTTATTACCCTTTTCGGGGGAAAAGTTTTATTTATTGTATCAGTAAACTATTATAAATTAAGATTGATCTATCGTTATGTTTAGACCAGCGTGCTGGCCTCATGGTTCAATCTACCCCATGATTGTTGAATCGTAAGCGTGTAGTGCGAAGTTAGTAGCAGTGGCAAACTATGGACTGATAAAAAAAATAAAACCCATCCTCATTAACTTTAAGCTATACACTTCTTACTCATTATTTTTAGTTCTCATTCTTTGTCAACGGTAATCTAACGTTAAAGTCTTTATGATAGAACAAGGAGATCATTTCCGTCCGCTTCTGGGTTTATATTTGTCCTAATAAGCTGTTTACTAATTACGGGCTTGTTTCCTTTTACGAGATGTGTGTTAATGTTCTTTGTCAGTTAACTATATGTTGAGTAGTTAATTAAATTATAATATCATACAATGGTTCATAATACTTACCTCTAATTGAAATATATTCCAAGAAGCTTGTGAATATATCTTCCTACTCTACCTATTTGTACACCTTATAAGTAACAATATTTTAACTATGGTATAGCAATCTTGAAAGATAGATTACATACATACATACATACATACATATAATCACGCCTTTATCCCTTACGGGGTAGCACATGGTGCCACTTCTGATCAATTTTGAGGGTATAGTTGAGATGTACAAGTTCGGTTAGTAGTGACAGGTGGTCAGCACATCGCCTACAAAAAACCAAGACCCTCTTGTCCCTCTTCTGACTTGTACAGTATGCCCGGAAAGAGAAGCAGCTGTAGTATTATACGTTTTTTTTTCACTCCCAGAGCAGCATAGAAGAAAGATAGATTATTTATTGTAATAACTGTGTACTTGGTACTCCTCTTCTTCTGTGTATGTTGTAATTTACCTATCTATTTATTTTACATGTATTTTACACACCAAACTATCTAGTTATAGATAGTAGATATAAGTACTTCATTTTGATCTTGTTGGTTAGCGACTCTTTAGTGTCCAATGATCACCTGGGTGATCGATCAGAGACTACTCAAAATAAATAAGTATTTTGGTATTCTATAACCATCTTCGAATAAATACCACTTTTTGTGAATTTCGCTTCTCTAGAGTCATTCATTTAAATCAAAGTGGATAAGACCTTCTTTTTAATGTTTTTCAATAATTAGATAGGTACAATGTAGGTAATGTTATGTTCTGTACTAATTAAAGTCAATTTTACATTTTGAATTAAAATTAAAATATGAATTACAAGTCTCATAAAAATATATACGATCGTACGTAAAACCTCGAATACAAGCTTTAGCGCTTGAGAAATCTACTTGAATCGTGACTTTATCTTCAAGTAAATCCCTTAAGATTACATGATTTGAACACAAAACAAATATATCAACTTTAATATAAGATCTAAATGTTCTCTCAAAGGACTATCCCAAAATTATATCATTGCCGTTTTCTTTATATTTTTGTGTAGAAGGTTAGTCGTAATATCTCATACAAAATGTTACTATTTTTTAATTCCTCAATTAAGGTTGTAGGTACGAATAGGTCTGTAGATTAATTTATAAAGCATTATGGGCTTTTTACAACCTTCTACATAACTTGAATTAATGGGCAATGATTTTCGAAAAATAATTCGACTTTCATTAATTATTTAGGTGAATAAGTACTACCATTAGAAAAACAAGATGGTACTGAAATTTAACCGATTTGTTATGTAGGTGATAAACCTACTATCATAATATCGAATATTTTCAATTTTCTTCTTATATCTTTAGTCAATTTTATCTGATGTATTAAATAAGTTTAATAATCTGCTTATAAATGACTAGCGGTCGCCCACGACTTCGTCCGCGAAAGGGGGCATTGCACCCGTGCGAAGCCGGGGCGGATTGCTATATACCCTATAGACTTCCTCGATAAACGGGCTATCTTTCACTGAAAGAATTTTTCAAATCAGACCAGTAGTTCCTGAGATTAGCGCGTTCAAACAAACAAACAAACAAACAAACTCTTCAGCTTTATAATATTAATTATATTAGTATAGATAAATAATCTGAAACTTTAATACTACCTACTAACTGTTTAACTTTCAGCTAGCGTAGTCACGAAACACATTAATAATAATTTCTATTCTAAGTTTGTTGAGAGCAAGATGTGCATTTATTATTAAAGGAAAATCTGAGGTGTATATATTGCTGGAGATTTCCCAGAGGTTTCAGGTGTGGGACGTTTCTGTACTTCTAAAGCAGGTCTTACTAACGCATATCATGGTTATAGTAGTAAAACAGCAGCAGCTGTCGTGCGACTGAATCCAGATAGAAATAAAAAAAAAACTATTTTGACCATATTTTTAGTCATGTAATGGTAATCGGCAATAATTCATGTATTTTACAGATATTGTCATACGAACGAACTTTATAAAGTAAATGTTAGAGGACCTTTATATAGTTATATTTAGTTTATTTGCTCAAACAGGTAGCTTGCAACAGTTAATAAAACTAAGTGGAACTTTATTTATCAGTTTATTAGCTCAAGCTCTATCTATACCAACAACGTCTGTTTTCTACATGATACCCAAAGGGTCTCGACAAACGTGTTCCAAACATATCACGTCAGTGGAAAATCACTGAAACTTTATATCATTTGAAAAATTACTTGACATGACTTCATAGACATTAGCGCCACCGTAATGATGGCTGTGGCACCATTGCAATGTCAAAGACTGCACTTGTCTGGTGCACAAAGGTCTATGTGAACAAGTGAAACAATTGCTTCAAAGGAAGGCACTGTCCCGTCAGTACCCGTTATAATGTAGATGTGCCAGACTAGCAAATTTAATTGAATTTCATTTGAATAAGCTCTAAGTTATAAAATGATTAATAAAGAAAATGGAAAAATTTCTTCACCCGAGTGGGAATCGAACCCACGATCACTGCAAACCGTACCAGCTGCTATAAGCTCTAAGTTGTTTGCAAAAGCTTTCGAGATGTCGGAATAACTTTACAGGTACAAACTTAGCTCAAATTTTAAAGCAGTCAAGACCTTCCTACTGTAAGAAATTATTACTTATATTATACAGATCATTACGAGTAGTATTACTCATGGCATCAAATCTTCACACTAAAAAACTTGCACTTATGTCTATGGATCAAAGAATGAACTATAAACACTAGAGAATGATATTATTTCATTTGGACATGTTACCATTCATTCTCTTTGACCAGTTTGAGCACCATCTCTACTTAGTCTGTGGTATAGTACTTGACGAGCAAAGAATATACTTACTCTCGACGAGTGAACCGTTGCGTCGATTTATTTCCGTAGGTTATCCTCAAATTGCTGCTATACGAGTCAAAGCTGCTATACAGGGTGTCCCAAGAAATAGTGTCAAGCGGAAGTCCAAGGACAGAATACCCCTAGGGGTACCCGAATTACCCCCATGTATGTTCCGCGACTTTTTGTAGTTTTCGAGATATGATTTTTTTTCATATTTTTTTGTTAAACCTTGGCTTATTTAACATTATTGGTCACAGAGACATCAATTGTTGAGATACAAGCTTGATTTTTTTTTCTGAAATAGGTGAACAGTAGCACTTGCAAAAACAAAAGCAATTGTGAGCCGATATGCTACTATTAAGCCATAAAAAAAATGTTGAATCCTAAGTTTGTTAAAATGTTTAAATTAAAGATCTCTTTTGAAACGATTAAAAAAAAAAATTATCCCAAAAATGTTACAAAATTATTTTTAAAAACTTGCCAATTTCGTCAGCTATTTGCCATGTAAATTTGATTGAGCTATCTCCACGACTTCATACTTGAAAAAATGTTTGAAACACAGTAAGTCGAAAAAACTTAATTAAAAGATTGGGCCGAATAAAACTAAAAAAATGTTATTATTGATTGTTTATTATTAAATCACAAAAAGTTTTCGAAATGTCGCCCTTCCTGCTCGATACAAATTCTACATCGCCTTAAAAAAAATTCTTGTAGTCTACAAGACCATGTTAACAGGTCTATTGCGTGACGTCACTCAATACACGGGGCAGTTGAGCTGTAAGGGTGATTATGAGTGCAATTCTCGGAATTTACTACCTGAGTTGCGGCAAGGCAAGGGGAAGCGTGAGGTGAGGGAGCGGGGTTAGCGTTGGTCCATTGTGTTCGGCGGCTACCGGTCAGTTGACCATTTGCTTGCATTTGCGCCCGACGTTACTTCTTTACTAGCTCCATTGTGATTATTTGACGAACTTTGCTTTCTTTACGGACTTCGGTTGCATATCGATTGGCTTTTGTGTGGTGTTACGAACTTTCTTAGACGACTTTGGCTTTCTCAACGGACTTCGGAGTGCACATCAATTGGGATTTCTAAGCGCAATAAATTGGTGAGCTATGTCTTTCTCGTCAAGAGATTATGCGCTTATGCATTACTTTTATGGCTATGCAAAAGGAAATGCTTCGGAAGCGGCTAGATTGTACAGACAGCAGGTACAAAACAGTGGTGAACCTCAGCCTGAGACTTGGCCTGATCATCGTACAATTTTGCGAGTCCATAATAGTTACATGGAAGGTCGCCTACCAGGTAGAAGACCCGGGCGTCCATCACAAATGCATGACCCAGATGTGGTCGATTCAGTGGTCGAAGAAGTGGCAAGAGACCCATCAGTTAGTGTCAGAACCATAGAACGCCGCACCGAAATTCCAAAATCAGAAGCACATCGGATACTACAAAAAGAGGGATTTCACCCATATCATATTCAAAAAGTTCAGCAGCTTAAGCCCGAAGATTATCCGAGAAGGGTGGCGTTTTGTAAGAAATGTTGCGGCGTCAAGCTGAAGACGCAAATTTTTTTAATACGATTTTATGGACCGACGAATCTCATTTTAAACGATGTGGAATTTTCAACATTCACAATTATCATTCTTGGAGCATTGAAAATCCACACATGACACGTGCCTCCAATTTTCAAGAACAATTTAGTGTGAACTTGTGGTCAGGCGTCTTAAAATGGACAGCTGATTGGCCCCTTTCAACTGCCTGACCGATTAAATGGCGAGTCCTACTTGGAATTTTTACGGCAAGATCTCGACGATCTTTTAGAAAATGTAGACCTATTAACGCGTAGAAATATGATATTTCAAAACGACGGCGCTCCATGTCACTTCGCGAGGATTGTCAGACAACATTTAACCGAAAGGTTTGGAGACAAGTGGATCGGCCGTGGGGGGCCCATTGCCTGGCCGCCACGGTCTCCCGACTTAAACCCCATCGATTTCTTCGTTTGGGGGTATTATAAAGAATTAGTTTACGACAAGGATATCAGAAACATAGCGGAACTACGAACAAAACTAAGACAAGCAGAAGAAACAATAAAAAGCAACAGGGTAGCGTTCTTACGACTAAAAGAAAAATTTTTAAGGCGATGTAGAATTTGTATCGAGCAGGAAGGGCGACATTTCGAAAACTTTTTGTGATTTAATAATAAACAATCAATAATAACATTTTTTTAGTTTTATTCGGCCCAATCTTTTAATTAAGTTTTTTCGACTTACTGTGTTTCAAACATTTTTTCAAGTATGAAGTCGTGGAGATAGCTCAATCAAATTTACATGGCAAATAGCTGACGAAATTGGCAAGTTTTTAAAAATAATTTTGGAGACATTTTTGGGATAATTTTTTTTTTTTAATCGTTTCAAAAGAGATCTTTAATTTAAACATTTTAACAAACTTAGGATTCAACATTTTTTTTATGGCTTAATAGTAGCATATCGGCTCACAATTGCTTTTGTTTTTGCAAGTGCTACTGTTCACCTATTTCAAAAAAAAAAAATCAAGCTTGTATCTCAACAATTGATGTCTCTGTGACCAATAATGTTAAATAAGCCAAGGTTTAACAAAAAAATATGAAAAAAAATCATATCTCGAAAACTACAAAAAGTCGCGGAACATACATGGGGGTAATTCGGGTACCCCTAGGGGTATTCTGTCCTTGGACTTCCGCTTGACACTATTTCTTGGGACATCCTGTATATGGTTTCTTTTACATTATACAATAATGTTTTCTAAGTGCTGTGTTAGAAATTGTGAAAGTAGGCGTAAGGACGTCATTCTACATAGCTTTCCGAAAAGTGAGATAGGACTCCAAAATTGGTTATTGTGTCTTCGTGCCCATTGTGATCATTTACAACAAATAAACAAGGTGGAAATCAGCAAGTTATATGTTTACCACAAACATTTTGAGCAAAAATTTATCACAACCCAAACAGCGACTTCACATAGGTGCTAAACCTACATTGTTTAGTGACAATGAAATTGCTACCGGAATTCCAGAACAAGTTTGCGCAGACAGTGGTAGGTTAAGACGTTCTATGGTCCTAACATATCTTATCATAATAAAATTTACATATTAAATTTAAAAATGCTTAATATGTCATTAATTTGTAAAGTATATTTTATGTGGTTTCAGAAAATATCGATCCAATTATAAAGCATGTTTATTACTCCAAAAAGAAAAAACATTATGACCATACATATGTTAAAATTTTGTCTGGTAAGTAAACTATAAACATAGCTACATGCTAATTCTTATTATTTATTTTACATACATTAAAAGAATGTTTCCATTATGTATGATGTTAAGAACGCCCTCTGGCATCTACCACACGAACAACTAGCTGTTAACGAAGCCCCACTAATAGAAAAAGATGATCACCGATGGCCGCAAGGAGGCGCTGCTACAATCTATAAAGGCGACCGCTCGGACATCGGACCCTCACTATTTTTGATAATTTTACATACATTTTATCTCAAGAATTGTATCGCATTATTGTACATTCTATATATATAAATATAAATAAACCTACTAGTTCCAAAATCAATAAATTACTCATTGAAGTCTACCTGAATGAACCCTGGAAAAGTTAGAATCAACAACAATATGAATAAATTACTTGTTATTGCAGAGATCATGCCATCCACTTCCTCTAATGTGGGGAATATCTTGGTGTCAAAGTTAAGTCCTCAACCATCTACATCCTGCGCTGTTGAGCAAATTATAGTACCAGACTTGTGCATACAGTCAGATATGACTCAAAGTAAGTAGTGAATGCATGTAAAAGCAATGTGTATAAGTACCAAAGCTCACATGTTTGATACCGATTTTTTCAATATTTCTTGCAAATAAAGACATAACACCAAAAATAGCTTTACAAATAATTTGTACAAAATCAAAATCCTGTAAATTCTTTGCTTACATTGATTGACCCGGTGGCTTAGTGGTTGTAGCGGCTGGCACGTTTTGCTGCAGTCGTGGGTTCAATTCCCACTCGGGTGAATAATTTTTTCCATTTTCTTTATTAATAATTTTACATTATTGTTTATTTACTCGTTAAAAATGTCAAGTCAAAAATACCTATACATTTTATAATAATAAGATAAGGGCAGGAAACTGATAATATGGTTGATCCTGACCGTCTCACTCAAACGTAAATTTAATCATAGGTCTATCCCTCTCCGTTCTTAACATGAATGGCTGAGAGAGAAAGGGGTAGGTTGGACTAATTTTAGGTTTAAGAGTGACGGTCAGAATCGACCATAATGAGATATTAAAAAAAACATAAATCTTCTGACATAATATGGTCAATTCTGGTAGTCACACTTAAACCTAAACTTAAAATTAGTCCTACCTGTCCTATTCTCTCTTGGCCATTTTGGTTAAGAATGGAAAGATATAGACCTGACTAATATAATATATATATATAGTTTGATTTTTTTTTTAGGTCAAAAACTGCGCTCGGGTATTTAGTAAGACAGTAGCCGCTGCATTATGTTATACCACTGAATTTGGTAAGCATTTTACTTACAAATTACTTCTTTGGTTTGATTGTGTCATAAATGTGTAAATGTTCGAATAATTTTATTTCTATTTTCTTTTAGGTCATTAATCATTATACAGATGGAAGCATTGTCAGCTCAACAACGCAAAACACAGCCGATATAGTCGATTTTTTCGACGACCTATTTGATTGAAAAAATTAAAAATATATAGAAGTAAATTAAAAAATAAAAGAATTAATAAATGAAATGTGTCTTTTATTACACAGCAATGATATTTTTGAAATTTCCTAGAGTTTACCTTTAAAGGGTAACCTGAAAGGTAGGGCTAGCCGCTGCTGCTCCGAGGTGGCAAATTACAATATCCCATGCCGTTGACCTACCACGTCTACTATCATGCATTAAAAAACTACTGTCATTATCAAAACTTTATCATTCTCTACTCAATGCCTAGAGGCTATATGGGCTAATTTCTTAGTACGGGGGATGGTCGTCTGATACTGTAAGAAATTATTACTTATATTATACAGATCATTACGAGTAGTATTACTTTATTTTCTTGGTTAGACTAAATTCCTAAATACGTCTCTATTCAGGTTGTTAAATAATTTGTAAGTACTTGGAAATGTGTATCTAAAAACAATCCGAACATTCTAGATAGTAATAAAAACGCACAGTGAGTTTACATTAGACAGTTGCCTAAATATAACATATTCGTGACAGGTAGACACACAAATCTTCGCCGAGGCTATACGTCGTTGTAGTAATGAAGTACCTCAATGTCGGTAAGTCCTCAATGTCGGCGCTACTGTCTTTATAATTTTAACATTAATCCTTTTATTTTATTTTTCTCCATGAAAACCTAAAGGACTTCTTATTGAAATAGATTTAGATAATAAATTAGCGAAGCCAAATGTGAGTCCACGAAAATAAAGTTCAAGGACATATGTGTAGTAAACTTGTGCAAAGGCGAGGGCAAAAACTTTACGATCAATCAAAAGGTTGGCTTTGTTTGCTATTTATAAAAATAAAGTAAATATTTAACAGGTTAAGGTACGGCGTCCTTATGACTTTGTAAAATGAGATTATGTCTTTATGTAAAAATGCTAAATATGTTTAGTGTTATTATTTATGCATAATAAATCGTTAAAATTATAAAACAATATCACATCCCCCTGTCTGTCTGTCCCTTTGTATGCTTAGCTCTTCAAAACTACGCAAAGAATTTTGATACAGTTTTTCTAATATATGGAGTGTTTCAAGAGGAAGGTTTATATGTAGACATGGGTCGTACTTGACGATTTGCATACCAGGGCTTCAAAGTACCTACGTCCATCAATTCGTACCAGGGCTAAAAACCAGGTTTTCAGATACTTTGAAGTATTTTTAACTACGTAGGAAATTGATCCTTATCGTGACTGTAATAAGTAACATTATAGCGATTGGACAGCGAAATACTTTAAATACCTACTTCATTCTCTTGTGTACCATACTTGTTGTTGGAAGTTTTAATTGCAGTATGTATGTATGTACCAAAAAAGAGTTTCACAGTGCACAGCACGTCTACGAGACTTCCTACTCCTGCACACTTTTGGGGGTCCAAACCGGGTACAGCTCCTGCGTCGTCAGCAGAAGCGGGCACAGCTCATCTATTAGACTGCCCACTTTTGCACACTTTTGGAGGTCCAACCCGGGTACAGCTCCGGCGCCGTCATCAGCAGCGGGCACAGTATTTCCATTAGACTGCCTACTTTTGCACACTTTTGAAACTCCAGCCCTGCAGCTTTGGCGCTGTCAGCAGGAGCTTGCTCACGTATAGTCGTGCTGCATATTTCGAGTCCGCTGTACAAAATATGTACTGTAAACAAACAACTTGTACCAAGTTGTTAATAAGGTTTTTACAGAAATATTATCCTTATTTTCTTAGACATAAAGAACATAATCGTGCTACAAAATAAATACCTTCATTGAATAACTACCTTCAATAAATACCTACCTTCAAGTATTCCATGGGTTGCCGGGCGCCGATGCCTAGGTACTAAAGTATTTCAGAGAAAAATAGTCCTTATTTCAATAAGGCTGCGTGTTTTAATCTCGCTAGCAAAAAAAAAATACTTTTTTACTTTGAAAGTATTTTCTTTCAGATAGCGCGATTATACACCTTAATGGATATAGCCTAAGGTTTAATTTTGAATTCAAACTATCACCACGATACTTGCAACGTAAATACTTTCAAAGTCTTCCACGTATTTCGACCAGTACCTGGTTGCAGGGCGCCCCGCCGATGCCTAATAAAGTATTTCATAGAAAAATAGTCCTTATTTCAATAAGGCTGCGTGTTATAATCCCGCTGGCAAAAAAAAAACTTTTTTCTTTGAAAGTATTTTCTTTCACATAGCGCGATTATACATCTTAATAGATATAGCCTAAGGTTTAATTTTGGATTCAAACTATCACTATGATACTTGCAAGGCAAATACCTTCAAAGTCTACCGCGTATTTCGGCCCGTACCTGGTTTACGTACTTCCAAGTTAAAACCTGGTTTTAAAACCAGGTCGCGTAAATACGCACCATCCCTATTTATATGCATAACTAGCAACGCGCCCGGCTTGGCACGGGTAGGTACAATGTTATTGGAAAAAGAAAAAAAAAACGTGAAACACATGAACGTATAAAGAATAATTATATTGCTCTTTATACGTTCATGGTGAAACAACTAAAAAATAAAGTATCAAAAGAAACCTTTCCTCTTTATCATCATCATCAAGCAGTCCACTGTTGGACGTAGGCTTCCCCCAGGGCACGCCACATGACTGCCATGGGGGGTATTTGCCCATAGTCACCACGCTGGGCAGGCGGGCTTATTTCCTCTTTATACATGTGTATTATTTGTTTTTTTTCTAATGAGTTTGGTATTTTGAATGGATTTTTGCACTACATGGTATGTCTGTGCTTACATTGTTTTAACAATTAAACATGCATCGTAAACTTGATACCCACCTCAAATATTTATTCTGCACACGTGGCATTAAAAGCAATTGTTATTGGTAACAATCGGTGCATATTTTCACGTAGAAATTAATGTATCGGTATAGAAACCAAGATAAAAATAATAATGTACTCGTAATAGGTGTCTACCAAGTACACATATATATATACATACATATACCCACGGCCGTGTTCCCGAAATGGGGTAACGAGAACTGCAGGATCATAAAGGATCCCATAGCCACGTATACGAGTAGCATAGGTAGAGGATGCCCCCACAGGTCATAAGGATCAGTGACAAGTTGCCAGCTTATCGCCTGTGAGAACGCCCCTGAGTTCCTTAGTCGATTATACAGGGTGTAACAAAAAGGGTATGTTAAGCGAAAAGCTATGTAAATAGCCCACTATAGAGAACCTATCCACAAAATTTGAGACCCGAAATCACATGTTTATTTTTCCCGATAGTATGGAGAATTTTTAAATATCTCAGGAATTTTCATACAATCTTGAAAAATAAAAATGTGATTTCGAGTCTCAAATTTTGGAAATAGCTTCTCTATGGTGGGCTATTTACATAGCTTTTCGCTTAACATACCCTTTCTGTTACACCCTGTATACATAATTACCCAGTACATATTTAATTTTGATGGTTGAGCCAACGTAGGATACCAAAGTGGTTTGGAACCGCTGCCGCCCACATAAAATTAGGAGACTTACCAGCTCGTGTAGAATAGTTCACTGTATCTTGCAGTTCTCGAAATGAACTAGGGAATTCATTCTTATTCATTCACACATGTATAAGATTAATAAATGAAGTTCATGAACCCACCTGTGAAAAAGATTTCTCTAGCAAACCTTAACACAAATTATGGTGTTAATTACACAACCGGTTCTAAACTTAAGCGTTGTTTAAAATTATATTTACACAAAAAAAAAAAACCGGCCAAGTGCGAGTCGGACTCGTACACCGAGGGTTCCGTATAAACCTGTTTATAAGATTTAAAAAGTACGGTTTTGATTTTCCCTTTACCTTATGACATGTTCCTACCAAATTTCAAGATTATAAGTTCACGGGAGGTAACGTCCTGTAGGTTTTGATTCCTTTGCAAATATCGAAAATTTGCGACATAAACGGCTGTATCTTTTGATTGCGTTGACTTAGAAGTTTGATTTTTTCACAGCTCCAAGGGTCAGTAGACTTGTGTATTTGAAATAATCCTATAAAGGTTCCGTTCTTTCCTTTCGTACTACGGAACCCTAATAACATGGAATATCTGTTTAATTTTCGCAATGTAGTATCATAAACGTGCCTTTTTACTCAAAATAATAGGTTCAGATTTCGATTTGGCTGCATTCACATCGATTCTCTCCTCGGTGGTGAAACGTATCACATCCAATTTGCCGATTGTCGTGCGACGGGGAGCGACGCATGACGATATCTATCCTATTTGATCATTCGCTCTCACTGAAACTAGATAATCGTTTCATATGTATTAAAACAGAATGCCTATTTAGTAGTTAGTACCTAAAGGCTAGCAAATTTTGGCAAAAACCAGCGAGAGACGGAAGAATAGGTTTTACAATATCTACTCTGTACCACATGGCAAACTCATGTAATCGCACTTCCACATTTGTTGTAGTATGGACGTGAATAACAACAAAATTGGTACAGTGACCCATCACTGTTCATAAATGACATGTTATTGGCGTTGGTAGTCGGCACCACAAAAACAGCTGTCTTTATGCGTTCATGCGGACGTTGTAAAACGGCGCCGGTATCCTAGAAAACCATAGCTGTACCTACACTTCGAATAATAGTCAATGAAGATCCTTGGAGTGTGCCACGTCTGGTTATTGGTCCTATAATAAGCATAATAATAAGGTCAAAAAGTTTTGACAATATCAATCCTTTAAATCCAAGCTATCAAAGTTAGGAATGGAGCTTACAGGCCAGAATTAACTCTATTTGCCACATTAAGCCGGTAACTTGAAGTAAATTAATACCTAAGGGAGAGGTACATCGCGGTTACCTAGCAACGCTAATTGAATGAATCGGAACCAACGTACTAGTATGGTGTATTAGGGAAAGTAGATCGTTGCTATTCGAGTTGTTTATAATGTAAAAAAAACTCTTGATGAAAAAGCCGAAATTTTTGTTGATGCTGTATAACTCTATCTTGATAAAATCTGACCACTGGAAAAATCGGCCCCTATACGGATAAGCTTATGTAGGTTACATGTGTTGAACTTTAAATTAATCGTAGTAATGTCTGAATTTTTCTATCTTAGGCATATATCCCAATTAACATGCGCAGAAAGGATATATACTCGTATCATACAAACCACCACATAATTCATTAAACTGACTGCTTCATGAATATATGCCGAGAACCGAATGAGCGCAGTTTGGTCTTTGCCGTTATATTATATAGCACTGGATGCGCGCGAATCCGTCCGCGTGGACTGCAGAAAAACTTGATCTAGTTGACTGAATTTCTCGAACCCACTTGAACACACACAAAAATTTCATCAAAATCGGTCCAGTAGTTTAGAAGGATTTCAATTGCAAATACTCGAATAGAAGATAACTAAAATAGGCAATAAAGATTAATAAAAGATATCTACTACTCTTCTAAACCCTATGGCACTCTTAGATATTTACTTTATCTGCGTTTGTTTGGAATAGTTAATCCGAAGCTCGAGTCGGAAATCATTTGGAAGGCTAATTATAAACGGTAGAAACTAAACCATGTTGCGGTTGATATTGATTGACCGACTAGAATTCAGTGAACTTGTATTCTATTATATCTAGGCAAAGTGAAATGTTATATCAGTTTAGATATGGCGTTGTAATCAGTATGTAATACTTACTAATTACTAATTATTAATTACTAATTACTTTACTATTACTAATTACTAATATACTATACTAATACTAATATACTAATACTAATATAATATTATAAATGTGAAAGTAGGGATATTAGTTACGCTTTCAGGCGAAAACTACTCAACCGATCACCATGAAACTTTGTATAGATATTCTTATAGGTATTAGTAGTAACATAGGATGAGTTATGTCCTGGGAAAATATTTTTATCCCGGATAATTTCGACATTGCAGTCGAACGGAGTCGCGGGCAACAGCTAGTATATGATATTCTTAGTCGTAGTTGTTGCCTGAGGGCAATTGGTTACGGTTGGTAGAACTTTTTCGTCTAGAGGTAACCTAGGTCTAGAACTAATAATGACGTGCCCCTAGATTACTAATAATAAAATAATGTTCTACTATACCCACTTACCGTAAATGTACAGTTAGTATCTTTTATCCCTGTACTGATGCGGGGCTTCACCAGAATACATCAGCTGCATGTCCTCCGTGCATGTTGTAAGAATTGACTAAGACGGGCCGTTCTCTCAAGCGATAGGCTAGCAACTTGACAATGGTGTTAAGCATCTGACTCCGCTTTTCTAAACTTAGCTATAGGGTCTTGTCCGTAATTCTGCAGTTCTGGCTACCACATTTTTGAGGACCTAGCCATATGTATGTATGCATCTTTTATCATTAATTTAACCAAGTAAAGCCCCTTGAAAATTAACTGTCCGATAAATTGATTCTGATTTTGTTTATATAAGAATTGCATTCTAATTGCAACTCGACACTTCTTAAATCGTCCCCTTTTTTTGATCAATTCTGTGAACCCTTATAGCTTTGTCATGGCTATCTATTTGTCTGTATGACACAGCTATTTTACTCGCCCCTATCGTACTATTCTAAGTTTTAACGTAATATATTGATAGACTGAAACAAGATTATCCAGCAGAAGACCAAGGTGATAGACGTGCTCTAGAAATTTTGCAGGCTTAAGTGGCAGTTAGCTGGTCACATTTGTCGTAAAACTGATGGACGATGGAACATGGATGGACCTATGCGAATTAACTGTATTACCTCATCATCACCATTTTTTTTTCATTTACAGCCCTGAGAAGGCCACTGTTGGACATAGGCCTCCCCCAACAACCTCCACTCCGACCGGTCGGAAGCAGCCTGCATCCAACCGACGCCCGTGACCTTGGCCAGGTCGTCCGTCCACCTCGCGGTTGGCCTTCCCACGCTGCGTTCGCCGATACATGGTATCTACTCTAGAACTTTCCGACTCCATCGGCCATCAGTTCTTCGAGCTATGTGCCCAGCCCATTGCCACTTCAGCTTGCTGGACCGTTGAGCTATGTCGGTGATAATTGTACGTCTGCGGATCTCCTCATTTCTGATTCGATCACGCAGAGAGATCCCAAGCATAGCTCTCTCCATCGCTCGCTGTGCGATCTTGAGCTTCTTTATGAGGCACATAGTTAGAGACCACGTCTCGGCATCATAGGATATCACCGGCAGCACGTACTGGTTGAATACCTTCGTCTTTAAGGACTGGGGTATCTTGGACACAAATAAGCTACGTAGTTTCCCGAACGCTGCCCAGCCGAGTTGGATTTACTTACTATATACTGCTACTACTATATGCAAATTAGTCTATTCTGTGCTGATGCGTCCTTCTATACAATATGCCCTAAGAGTCGAATATGGAACTCAGAGGCGATATCTCAGGCGATGAGCTATAAATTTATCGTTGGTTTTACATTTGGCTCCGATATGCCAAACGTGGCAGTAGGAGTTTCTTTGTGATTCTGCTGTTCTGGCAACCATTTTGGGATAAAGCCATGTGTATATATATGTATTTAATACTAAATAACCTACGAACTAAAATTGTTTGCAATAATAACTAAACCTACGTAAAAAAAAAACTAGAGCTACAAAATAAAATTGTATGTATTTATTTTATTCTATAGTATAAAGGCTATAATAACTATGAACGACAAGTCGATCACTCACATGTCACCCGTTATTGTTAAAGGTAATCTGTATGAAAATTTCACGCATTCACCAATGACCATGAGTGACGTCCACCATACTATTAATGGAGTACATCATTCATTGCATCAATGGGCAATGGGCTCCCATTATATCAATTTAAAGGGCAGTATTGTCTCGTCGCAATTTAATCAGACCGACCCATACATTAATAAATGTGAATATTAATGTTATAGCGTCAACTTTAATCCAAGATATAAGAAAAAAAAAACTAAATATATCTTCTATGCTGCTCTGGGAGTGAAAAAGAAAAACGTATAATACTACAGCTGCATCTCTTCCCGGGTATACTGTACAAGTCAGTAGAGGGACAAGAGGGTCTTGGTGTTTTGTAGGCGATGGGCTGATCACATGACACTACTAACCGAACTTTTACATCTCAACTATACCCTCAAAATAGGTCAGAAGTGGCACCATGTGGTTCTATCGGCCCTTGGTGCTCTGCCTACCCCGTAAGGAATAAAAGTGTGATTATATGAGTTTTGAAAGGCCTATTTTATCTACCACCTTTACAACTGTTGGCAAAATTTGCGTAGGTGATATTTGGTTACATTCTCTTTGGTAATCCTAGAATACTGGGCATTATTATGGTGAGCTCTACCACAATTAATAAGCACAAGTGGATTGGATATCGATAGAGTATATAAAACGTTCTAAAAATTTTACACGAACAAAAGCTTTTTATATACTTTTAACTTTTTAATTAAAAAAAATTAGAAAGCATAAAATTATTGCCAAAAATCTATAAGTACCTCTTAAAATCTTAACTACCTAATTAATTTGCGAATAATTAGCAAAATTTTAAGGAACCTCAAACATTTTCGCATTTAACGGACATTTTAAGCCGCCATGAGCTCTGTAATCATTGGAGGGGAGAAAAAAGTGTATTTCACGACATCTGCCCAGTGCTCTTTATGTGAATCTTTATGATATTGTTTTAGAGTCGAAAATTGGAGTATTTGAAGGTTATTACGAAAGGTTTTCATATTTTAATGGCCACCAAAGGTCGCCATCGCACAGGCCATTTCGTTTACATTGTGACTTAGGCTGCTTTAAATGAGTAATGAAAACCCTGGGCAAGTTACGCCCTCTATTAATATGTATAGAAGCTGCTTTTATTAAGGCTCACTTTTGGTCATCATTAGATGAGTGTTGGGCCATTTGCGAAATATATTGTAATGGGACTATTTATTAATTTTTATATTAGCATTTGTCGTGAAATCAATACATATAAAACTCATGATGGGCGTACGTTTCATTTTTTTTAAAATTATGATTTATTATTATTAATTCAATAAAATTCAAGCTTTAAAATAGTTATTTGGTGACGACTTTCTAGGTTTTTGAGTCAGATTAAGTGCTACCATAGAGGAATAAGATGTAGACATAGAGTGCTAACTAACAGTTTCGATGCACCTTTAGACTTTTCGGTGCCTCAAAATTCCAGTCCTTGACACTTAGATTACATTACTATACATTACAATACATTAGTAATGTAGTACATTACACTAATAGAATCTAAGTGTCAAGGACTGAAATTGTGAGACACCTAAAAGTCTAATGGTGCATCGAAACAGTTAGTATGACATTAGCACTCTATGACATCTTATTCCTCTATGTTGCTACGTAAGTGGTTCGTTGTTAATAAATAAAAATTAAATCAATCAATCACAATTCAAAATGTTATATAACTAAGTGTAATAAATAATAATCTGAATACTACACAAAAGAAAATGTTATTATAGTCTAGCTTCAATAAACATATATTAATTTTGAACTTATCTTTCATGAATATTAATTATCATTGCCTGTAAATAAAACTTTGTTCAAGTAAATAACTCTTAATCCATTTTGTTACAATGTTTTTACACTTTTATTACTAACGGAGATTTATTATAATTACCTTTTGACTCTTGTTGTGTTATTACAAAGAGGCGTTTAAAGTTACGACACTGTATAATAATGACATTTGACAGCAAAATTTATGGAATATCTGTAAAATAAAAACAATTGTCTAGTTTAAACATTTTTGATTTTTTTTGCCTGGCCTTTCAATAACTCGACTGGCCTTTAATGACACTTAAAAATATCAAAACTATGTATTGTTTGCCATACTAAAAGCTGTTTAATTACGTTAAACGTTGCGAGCTACGAGAACATATAGTATAACCCAATTCAACACTAATTAACGACAACGATGTGTTCACTTATCTAGACTTAAATCAAACTCAACAATGATCAATGTTCGAGAAACTGGCCATAACATCTCCTTTTAATAATAACAGTTAAACTGTAGTAGACAATATCAAAACATTTTTAAAATTCCGGTGGCGAGTTTTGGCCAAAGTTAATTTGTGTGCCTCATCTTCGCAGGAAGCCCGACAATTGAATTGGCATTTTTTTATTATTTCAATTGAGTTCCCTTTATTAAATTTGTAAATTTCTGTCCTTAGAAACCAGCGGGTTTATTGATTCTGTAATAGAAGCTCGTGGCGGCGTATTTTTTCTTTTGGTTAATATTTAAAGTTTTTTTTTATGATAAAATCTAATGATAGTTAAAATTTCTTAAATTAAATTGATACTTATGTAAAAGATGTGTGAAAACGAAGTTAAGTTGCTTAATATATATATAGAGTAGCTATTACAATAAATAATATGTAGGTATATATAATTACCCCGTAAGGGATAAAGGCGTGATTATATGTATGTATATATAATTAATTATCTACGTTTATATCTAAATTTCTATCTCATGGTAATAGTAAGGTAGAGTTTGGGCCCAGCGTATATCTGACCATTATTTATAAGTATTTGTTCCTTTAATTGTGGCACTCACGGTTATACATGTGTTATTTTTTATGCCAATAGATTATGTATATAACAAAGAAAAGATTTTCAGGTAAGACTGAAGTATGGTAAAAAAGTTACCTTTAAAGCTAAACAAAGCTTGCACGCATTACTCGTACTTTGTGAACCTATTACATGAACTCGACATCTAATTCTTTCCTGCGCACCCATAGACCTATCCGCTGTCCCTTTCTACCATCGGCTATCCCGTTCAGTTTGTATTTGGAACATGCCGAGCTCAGAGCTCCTAGTTTTGCCCGCGAGCTTGCCGCGCTCGGTCGTGTTCGTTCGTTCTCGGTTCATTTCGTGAACACCCAAGTTTTTTCCCGATTTAATGAAAAATTGATGAAAACCAACGACACCCCACCCATACCGTCCGTATTTAGACTGTGTTTTAATTGAACATTGTGTGCAAATGATGTAGCCGGCCAACGGTGAGTGGATTTCAGTATTTTCAGTGCCAATTTCAGGTGGATAAGGTAACTGGATACCGCAAGATTATTATCATTGCCGTTGGGCGTCTCGTTTCCATTTTCTATTGAAACATTTTTAAACATCTTACTAATATTATAAACGCGAAAGTTAGTGAGTATGGATGTATGGATGGATGTTTGTTACTCTTTCACTTAAAAAACGTCTGGAGCGATTTTAATAAAATTTGGTATGGAATTAGCTGACACCCTGGATTAACACATAGGCTACTTTTTATCCCGCGAAAATATTTTTATCCCCGATAATTTCGATATTTTGTTTTTTCTGCAGTTTTCTGCGCGGACGAAGTCGCGGGCGTCCACTAGTTTACCATAAATTTATGTTTTGTCACGTGTATCAGAATAAGTTAGCGTGTATACTTAATAGTTATTCTACCTTTTAATACATGTGATGTTGGTGCATCTAATCTTAATAACTAAATAAATAAACATTTAGGATAAAAAATAAAGGAATTAATGCCATATCTCGATTTTTTTTACACTACGTTCCATAATAGGTTAACACATGAAAGGGACCTGTAAAAGCATTTAATATAATAATCCAGCTTTATATTTACCATTCGTAGCACCCGTAAGTTGCTGACCTTACAAATTCGTAGTATTCTACGGGTCGCTACGGTTGCTACGCTCGTAGCATTATGTATGGATTATGGTAAAAGCTCTCTTATGGTAATATAACGAATTGGGTAATGTATGTAGTAGATGTGTGAAAATAATGTATTTTTAAGTAGCTTGTTGTTACAAAATTAATTTTTATAAGTAATGTTAGATAGAAAATACGTAGCAAATATTAATTTGCTTTGATCTTAATAGAAATTAAAGCCAAGTACTAGCAATTAAGATTTTGAGGCTGATGTTTTCTTCAGAATTAAACGGAATTGGTGTAATAATAAAACCGTTTATAGCAAAAGGTGTCGAATATACCTATAAATCGAAATAAGACAATGTTTAACTAAAGTAATGTTTAATTTTCGTGATTATAACACGGAATATGGATTCCATATTTGTATTATCTATAGTATTATAATAATTTTTACTCCTAGATATTACATTACCTGCTATAAATTGCTGCTTATATAATTTAGTTTACTGACTTACTGCCAATTTCTATAACTGATCTTGAGAGATTTTTTGTATATCTCAGATTTTAATCTTCAATTGTTTTCATAAAAAAATTAAAATAAGGAATAAAAGAATCCCGAGATTCTTTTTGTTCTCTCGTATAGAAATTGGCCGTTAAAAAAACAAGATACATACACATAATGTAATTTATATTCAAATAAATTACCTACATAAGCTTAAAAATTTTACCTGTAGAAAGCTTATGGCTTATGTATTATTTAACATACAGGGTGTTTGTGACAGCCAGGCAAATACTGATACCACGATTTCAGACCATATTTCTGAGACGGAAAACACTGAAAATTTTCGCAGGAAAGTTCCAAAATTTTCCGACAACTTTTTTCATATTTTCAAGAAACAAATTACTTAATTCGTTTAATTAGGCCTTAGATAATGATGTTAATGAAAATTATATCCAAAAGATGATTTAAAAAAAAGTGAGTTATCATCACACAATAACCAATAAACCCATTTAACTAGTCACAGGATCGGCCGATACAATTGGCGCGGAAAGCAAACATTGCGTATAATCAAATTAAAAAAATAATTTCCTGCGATTATAACACTGTCTTATAACTCAAAACAATGGTACTTGTTCAGTATCTCAGTATTTGCCTGGCTGTCACACACACCCTGTATGTTATTCAAGATAAATTTAGATTTTTACCGGAAATAAGAAACTAAAAAGATATCAACAGGATATTTTAGGTAAGTTAGAGATTCACTATGGGTGCGCCCACCATATAAGTTAGAGATATAACGTGGGCGGATATTTATCCCAAAAAAAAAAAATTGCGGGCCCTAGGGAAATAGCATTAACAGAGCACTTATAGTTTGTTTTTGACTGAGTGATTACCGAAACAACAATAGATCTCACTCATCGAGAGTAGACCATAATATACAGGATGTAACAAAATGGGTATATTAAGCGAAATACTATTTAAATAGCTCACTACAGAGGATTTCTTCACAAAAATTGAAATCTGATATTAAATATGATTTTTTCACGTATGTACCCTACATATAATAATTAAAATACTGAGGAATATTCATAAACATTACAAAACTACGTCCAAACTTAAATAGTGTTTAATAATAACATCTAACAGCAAAATATACAGGGTGTAACAAAAAGGGTATTTTAAGCGAAAAGCTATGTAAATAGCCCACTAATAGAGAACCTATCTACAAAATTTGAGACTCGAGATCAAATTTTTATTTTTCAAGATTGTGTGAAAATTCCTGAGATATTTAAAAATTCTCCATACTATCGGGAAAAATAAACATGTAATTTCAGGTCTTAAATTTTGTGGATAGGTTCTCTACAGTGGGCTATTTTATAGCTTTTCGCTTAATATACCCTTTTTGTTACACCCTATATAATATACAATAAACTCGATTTTTTGTCCTTTTTTGGTTGATATCAATAATGGCAACAGGTAGGCAGTTGAAATATTCAGAAAATACTTAGTTGTATTTTTACTTGAATAAATATTCATTGAAATAAAACAAATATTAAAGGGGGCTCCCATACAAAAAGTTAAAAAAAGGTATCAATAGTACGGAACCATTCGTGCGCGAGTCCGACTCGCACTTGACCGGTTTTTATAGTTTCGGGTTTATATAAAAATATTCGGTATGTAAGTACCTAGTAAAAAAAATCTTCCTTCCCAAAGCTTGTGTGTTATTATTACAGGTAATTTTCAAAGTTACCTGTTATGGATGGCTAGCATTTGTATATCTACCCACTCACATTTTGAAAATGTGATGTCTTTTGTTCAAAACCCTCTCAAAATTGTAATAGTAACTATAGCAATAAATGTAGATGGGCACATCAAAATAGCAAATATGCTTAAAAAATGTCTAAAAGTTAACATAAAATTGTTCAGAATTTGTTATATAGCAAAGTAAACCCAATAAAAATGTTTTATTCAACATAAAAACTTTTTCAATTCGTAAAAAGTACGCTCGATCAAAAATAATATGTCGTAAAAAATTTTAGAATTGCCGAAAAAATGTTTAAACGTACCCACTTCCATTAGCTTCTGCCATACGCAGTGATTTAGTGTTGCCACTCGCTGAGTTATTATCCCTATTTTTTTTAAACCAAGACTTTTAATACACCAAATGCCCCGGAAATTTATTGTTATATTGTAGCTTTTATCACTTTAAACTCACGTTTTTTATTTACAAGTCTTTATGGAAATTATATAGAAGGATAGAAGCGCGATTCATAACCAAAATGGGTCATCACATAACTATTGACAGGTAAGTATCTCTTTCGAAATTCACGGGACTACAGAGTCCCGGTCCTTTGAGAGGCGTGCATCGGGTCATACCCAAGATGTACTGACCCTGTTAAGAGATTCGAGCTTTAATATGGTGTGAGATGCACGATGCGGATTTGCCTCCCTTAATTTAAGGCCATGAGGTGGACTTCCTATAAGTGACGCATAAAGATGGTAACGTGGCCCTCTGAACTCGGGTCCGTGGCACCAACAGCTTGGCCCTGTGCGCTTATCTGTATTATTATTAACTATAGCTCAGTTATGTGGCGTGCCCTGGGGGAGGCCTACGTCCAGTAGTGGACTACAATAGGCTGATAATGATAGCTATGATATACTCAAATATATCTAGGTAATCGCGAAAAGAACTATATAGACATCAACCTCTTATTGCATACAGTACAGTATGCTACTCCGCCGACACCACACGGCATAGGTTATTTATATATTTCCCTTAAATATTACATATTTCATAGAAAATAATAGTACAGTGTCTCATAAACTTTACAAGTTTTTCCGTACACCGTTTTTGTTATCTGTTGTAGGTATATTAGGAAAACCGTTGGTCCTGCGCCGGATCTCTCTCCGGTCGTTTCGGCTGTCCGTCCCCTCGGACTATGAGAGTGACGGAATAGAGAGTGCATCTATGTTTGCGCACACACTTGTGCACTATAATATCTCCTGCGTATCTGGCTAATCTCCGTAGAGATTATCCGCTTTGGCCGAAATACGGTCGGATATCTTATTATTATTATTAGTAAAAGCTACAGGACATAGATATACTCAGTACAACTCTATTTATTTAAATAGATAATCCTGAAAATTCATGAGATCATTCAGAGATACAAGTCACGCGTACATCAAGAGGTTACATTCGCATCACGCTTCAGGCAACCTATAAAGCGCTTTATGCTGAAAATTGAAAGTGACTTTGGCTGTAAAACGTAGCGCGTGAACCTTTGCGCTCAGGTTATATCAATTTTGGAGTGAAGTACTTTTATGCTTATTGTACAGTATTAGTTGTAAAACTTTCGACAGTTGAGATAGAAATGTACAACCGAAGTGAAAAGCTGTCGTTTTTTAAATTGGTTCAAAAATAGGCAAGTTCAAACAAACATAAATACTTTGCGAAGTTATAGTGGCTTGGCGCTTTTACGTTTACGTAATTTTTTTATATAAATCTTAGAAACTAAAATATTACCAAGTTTATTTAGTTAAATATTTCATTGGTAAATTTTAGAGAAGCCTAGGTACATACAAGCATAATTAGCTTTAACAATTGCAAAGCGAACTACTGAGTTCTGAGTTGATTCAATCTAAAAGTTGAAATAAAAGTTCTAACAGAACAAAACTATCGATTGTCGTATGTAGGTAACTAACCAAATAAATTAAAAACTTCTACGTAGGTAATTGATTAATCGATGAATCAGTCGTTGTGCTCCAACTGTTCCACATTGCGAGTTAACGAGGCTACACTGCCATTTGTTTTGTTCCAAGTTAGTTGTATAAAATACAAAACTAATGATACATCTTCATACTACTGACTAGACCATGATTTACCTTATTACTGGAGAAGCAGTGGTTAGTAGATTCATGTACTTATATAAACCTTTATTTGGTTTTTAAGATAAGTTTCAGGGTGTATAAAAAGGTTTATACTATAGTCTATAGCCATCGCTCCTTCAGCAATGCTTGCCCTCATTTGATTATTTTTCTGGCACTAGTCGGGAAGCAGTATAAGTCTAGATATATCGCATTTGTATTTCAAATTTGAAATTCTATATAAAAAACAATTAAAGATAACATTTGAGAAATAGTGCGATTTGCTCAAGATCTCTTACTGCGATTGCCTGTCATATTATATATATTTATCTTATTTTTGATTACGCAGGCGCTATATTACGATGCGTATATAATATGTGTTTTATATAACACTGAAAATGAGTGTTAATTAGTGTATTTTCGCTACAGTTATACGATAAAATTCTGTCACTCTACAGTAGAAAGCAAATAAAAATTCCAACATTAATTTTAAAAATCCGCGAAGCCTAGTTTTTATCTGGAATTCCCACGAAGTGCAGGTCTCTAGTGTTGGCTGAAAACATTATTCCAGTAAACGTCAAAGTGAGAGTTTCTTTGCAAAGTAAACCAAGACAAGTATGGACGTTCTCGTGTGGCCCCAACCGCAAGAGTCGCACCCTATTCGTATGAAAAATAACTAGATACTGATATAAATGTAGGATAGAAAGGAACGCAGTGAACGAGTGAGTGAATGGACTGAGTGGAAGGTGAACGAGTGACTGAGGATTCAAACTCTCTTCCAAAAAGGTGTAGCGGTTGAGCAGAGTAACGTTGTTTTAATGTTGTAAAATGTTTTGGGTATTCTTTATTCCATCCCATATAAATATACCAACCAACGTACTTTAACATAACCTACACATAATATGCTGATTTTCCTATGTTTTTAACCGACTTCAAAAAGGAGAGGTTATCAATTTTTTTTTATGTGTGTGTTACCTCAGAATTCCGTCATTTATGAACCGATTTCATTTTTTTTTAAAGTTGGTCATGGTATGTTTCCAAGTTGGTCCCATATTCACCACATCATGATAATGGGATGAAAAGGGCAATCCTCAAATATTGTAGGCACACGTAGTCTGTTTTCATACTTTTACTGAGCGTTTTGATCACCTACATATAAAACATAACATCTGATGATGGAATCTCTAAGGAATCTAGGGATCTCCTCAAATATTATAGGCACGAGTAGTCGGTTTTTAGATTTTTATAGAGAATTTTGGTCAGCTACACGCCGCCGAAAAACAGATAGTGGAACTTTTTAGTAACAAAATCCCCCTATGGCAGGGGGAGGCCTAGGTCCAAAGTAGTGGACTGCAATAGGCTTATGAAGATGGAGATAATAAGATAATAAATTAAGTCGTGTAATTATATGTTCCGTTAAGCCGTGTCCTAAGTAAGATGGTTATGGTAAGAGGAAGAGGTAAAATGATTGGGAACAGGGCAGGAAGAAGGAGTGTAATTATATGTTGCTTATATTGTCAGACGTCAAATTTCGAAGCCTAGTTATTTCTCTCTGTGCCCTTTTGTCATGTGGCCGATTTAATAATTTGCTGGCATCTAAATCTGACAATATTATGCCTTCTAAACTTCGTACACGGCATAACGTAACATTTATTTTAGCAAAATTTCACTTTAGTTTTGGCTCATAGGGGCGGAAGTCGGTATTTCGTTTAAAAAAAAATATTGTTCCTATATCTATCTCTTGTATCTCTGTAGTCTATTTTACCCTATCACTGTTACTTATTTCTATTGTAACTTTTAAATAACAGATAGTATATTCTCAGGACGGATGACCTGGCAAAGGTCGCGGGCGTCGGTTGGATGCAGGCTGTTTCCGACCGGTGGGAGTGGAGGTTGTTGGGGAAGGCCCATGTCCAACAGTGGACTTCTCAGGGCTGTAAATGATGGTGATAATGATGATGATATTCTACTTTCCTAATGATCTTGTACGAGTAAATCTAAGTCAAATTTCCACTTACATACTTATTTAGTGGGGACTTATTATTAGCATAGTTCTAAGTTATAGATATTGTTTATATGTTATATAAATTTCGCTGTTAGTCCTCCTAAAATAACAATAAATAACAATAAATAAATAGTCTATTTTGTTGTTAGCACTATAATAACGTTTTATGACAAACCTCTACACCGTGTTGGGTTTTAGAGGTTCATAATAATTAGTGGTTTACTAATTTACTAATTTCTATAATCCTGAGGATGCCACGGTTGTTGGCGAAACATATGTAGATTATTTATCTAGTTTTTGATTTCGGAATAGTGCAATGTATTGTCTTGCATGCTAGGTGCTCGGGTCTGGTTTCTCGTGGCGATTGTAGTTAGTGCAAGTGCCTGTTTTCGCAGTTATGAGTTATCAGATCCGAGGGTCAGTGGAGGGTGTAGGGCCCGGTGGTGGGCGCACCCATAGTGACTATAATAACGATCGTGTTTTAGTATCAAACACTTTCGCTTTGTATAAATTATGCGATCTATTTAATTATAAAACCATTTATATAAATACCTAATAGATAATAATAATGTCTTTATTTGCATTAAATATGGTATATTACAGGTGGTAATATAATGATAATAAAGCACTCTCTCTCTTCACTTGGACCACCTTCGTTGTTTACTTGAAGGCGTTACTTTCCGCAAAGATTTATTTAGCAGCAGCTATGGCCGCGGTGCACTTACAAATGAGATTTGTTTTCGTATTGTTCATCTTGTGGATTCCAACTTTATTCCTAATGATATTAAACTAGAATAAAGAAACCTACAGATTATACAAACATAGGAACTGATTGATGATTGATTTATTAATGTTTATACCTTTAAAAATAAAATAAAAGTAGAGTTTACTAATGCATGACCACGGAAAAAAATATCCGGCCCCAGGTTATCCATTAGTTTCAATTTAGATAATCAATTTATTGACTGTCAACTTAATTTTAATTGAGATTTTGGACATACTGTTATTGTTAATGGGCTTTTGAGAAACTGCAATTATCCTGTCATTGTTAATCATCTATCTCTACGTCCAATTATTTTTTGACGAAAACACTCCGCTTAGACCGAAGTGATGTCCCATCGGATATTTTGGTCCGCACAGAAATAGAGTGGAAATGGGTCATCGTACATTGACACGTGACCGGCTCTTCTTTTAAACGCTATAGTTAGCTTCATTAAATATTTAATGAAACGGCGAACTATTATTAAACTAATAGCTATTCATGGGTTTTTGATGGGCGATTAACTGAGGATTATTATATTATTAAGCCGTGATATTGGATCAGGTTATGATGGTGGGGCTAGCTCGTAATCATAAAGTTGATCAGAGATATACTAGCTCGTATCATAACGGAACATGCGTCGCGACCGATGTTACGTTAGTGCGTCTCTGATAGGTACGCTCGATGACGCATCATCCGTCAGTTATGAACCGACCCTTATATTGAAGTCACTCGGTTGATGGTGAGTGAGAGCGGTATTTACATACATATATACACTCGGCTTTGTTCCCGAAATGGGGTAGCCAGAACTGCTAGATCACAAAAAAGATTCTAAAACCACGTTTAGTATAGCGCGGCCAGATATTAAAATATCAGTGCCATGTTGCTATACCTACAGTAGGTACATCGCTTGAGAGAACGCATCTAATACTCTGATGATGTACCTTCGTCGATATAGGAGTTTTATTTACGAATGTGAAGGCAAATGCTTATCGATTAATTTAGTAAACGGTATATTGTCGTACATATTACGAACCATTTAAAGGCAAATATCGCAGTATGTAGCATCTAAGTTATTTTGTTTCACTTGACATTACCTATCATACTGACTTTACAATTTGTACTTTCCTTTCCAACTGTCATATACTTTACCGGAAACGTCCCGCTATACCCTCATTCATTTTGACAAAGATCTAATTCCGTCCCACATTTCCTTTATTACGTGATATGGCGAGGCACGAAGAAATATGATATTTTATTTTGCGCTTAACCCCCTCAATGCTGCAAATTCCTGAGAGTAAATGTTATCACACGTGATCGTTGGGAAACAAGAGCAGTGCATGGATAAATTACATGGAGGAGGCGGTCTAACAATGCGTTGTTCATTGAAAGTACGGTTACCGCTACACTGTAAGGGTAGACAGGCTAGACTCCGGTGGGACGAATAGCGGCTGCCGCATAAATTCTATAACATATTTGCCAAGGGTTATCCAAAACCGTTCGGTAGTTTCTGCTTTCTCACAAACTTTTACACACAATAATTTTACTTGTGTTAGCTAGAGAAAAACAATAGGCTGCGAACACTAGCAACTTCCGATTGGTTGAGGCACTTTCCTGTTGGACGCAGGACGAACAAGATGAAAGGATGGCGTGTGTAGTAGCTATATTTCGATATTAATTAGATATTGAATTATTGATAAATCGATCTTCAATTAAAACAAGAGGTGTTTTCATAGTAGATAATTGTCAACGCAAGGGTAGACAATTGTGAGAAGAAAATTAAATTGGTTATACTGATCTGCGTAGGCCATAATGGCAGTTACAGTTCCACATTGATTTATCACATGTACCTTTTATTCTTCCATTGTGTGGCCGTGTGTTTCTATCTCGTACAATTACGGAGGGTGTATGTACGAGTGTCGGAAATAACCGCTGAAATGTGGATTATTTTCGTATCAGTGTGTCATAAGTGTGCCGATGTAACAAGGTTACGTTTTCCAGAATTACATTGTTTTGCGCCAGTTTTCTTCAACATAATGTGCGTTTTTATTAACCGTTTTGGTGATTTATTTATTCAATTTGGTGCTCGTGAACGAAGTTGTAATGGAACTTTTCGAATTTATACAATCATTATATTGATTTACACGCAAGTTACGATGGCTCACTTTTCATATTATGATTAGTGTGTATCTTTCAATAACTAACTAAAGCATAGAATTAACGCGTTCACAGCGACAGGTAAAACGAATACCTAAAGTACCTAAACACTATACCTACTAAATACTTGTGTTATTCTCCAATAATTACAAATTTAAATGTCTAATCATATACTTGAATTATCCGAAAACTGAATCGATTCCAATACCTGAGCTAATGTATAGGTAGATACAAAGAGTACTACATATTCGTATTTTGAAAAGTTGTTCCAAATAGTACACCATTTCAATTTGATTTCTCGCTTCATTGAGAAGGACATGTGTATGTTTGTACCCAATGATACAGTTCGACTGGTCATTGTTTATTCATGACATCAGTTTTCCAACCGAACGGATATTATACCCAGATGTAGGTATCTAAGTATACTGTAAGGGAGAACTAGGCAAATATTGAAAACCTGACTTTAGAATGCAACTCTGGAACGAAAGCACATTCACAATTTTTACAGGAAAATTTAAAAACAATCCAAAATTTCAATTGTATATTCTTTAATACTGAGATTTTGAGCCTAAATATTTGCAACAAATATTCAATTCCAGCGTAGACATTTTTTAATGGAAAATTGCGGAATCTGCTTACAATTCAAAATAAAAAAAAATTGTCAACACTGTATGTAATGTAACCATTTTTTTAGGTTAGCATTATTGGCCTGGCTGTCGGTTAAGACACCCTGTATAGATTCCACTAGAAAATTTAATGGTTTCAACCAAAGTTTATAGACTTCCCACGCTATTGATCTAAACATATAATAAAATTGTAACGGATCGATGTTTGTGCACGCTAATCTCAGAAACGGCTGGACCGATTTCGATGCAGTTTTCAGGAATATATTGTGACAGGTCCCACTTAACATATAGGCTACTTTTTATTCCGGGATTTTTTTTTATCCCGGATATTTCGACATTTTGTTTTTTCTGCAGTCCACGCGGACGGAGTCGCGGGCGTTCACTAGTTTACAATAAGAAGTGTTCAATATTAAGTGAAATCCTTAATTTATTTTGCTAAGAAAGTTGACGAAACTAGAATCTGAAGTTACGTTATGTATGGGTCATGTTCTTCTTAACTTTAATAAAATGAAATAAGATTTAATATTTATTATTTTGATTTAAGATTTAGTATTTTGTTGTTATATAAATCTTATAACAACAATTGCTCAAATCTGACACTCTCCGGCAATGTTTCAATGTTGCTTTAATTATGGCTGATACCAAACACAACCTTTAGCCATCTATAACGGACAAAATCAAATTAATAACATCGCCCGAACACGGCAAGGCTTTTACTATTGACAGAAGATAGACTGGGGAACGGTAATTGCGTAGGTTTTATTAACAATTTGGCATTAGGGTACTGCCAGACGAGGATATCAGAGTATCGGTTGCGCCACCAAAGTAAACATAGAAATGTCATCGTGATCATATATGTGATATGACTGTTACTCTCAACGAATATAAGCTTGAATGACCAGTCCCTGTATTGGCTATCTTTTTTGACAGTTCATAGTCGTGATCACTCATTGAAACTTATTAAACTAGAAGTGACATGTGTGTGTGTGTGTTGCCAAAATTTTCTACAGATAAGGCATTATGCCACTTCCAGTTGTTGAGTTTCAATGAAGCGATGATCACTATGAACTGTATACATACATTTCATAGTGATGGTCACTATGAAATGTATGAATAGCCAATAGGCCTACTGGAGATGTGGTGGACAAGATGTGTCTGGGTATAGACTATACTCTCTGTTTTTTCACGATCATGATGATGATGATAATCCGAACGTAAATCTGACACGACCGGAGAGAGATCAGGCACTGGATCAACTGCTTTCTGAAAAAAGACTCCAGCAGTTAACAGCCGATTTTATACATGCAGAGTAGAGTATTGTGTCACCAAAGTTTACTGTCAATAAATGCGTTAAAGTTACGCCGTTAGTTTAATACTGACTACTAGAAATACGAGTAGTACTTATAAATTAGCGTACGGCAAAAGTTAAGCGCAAGATTTAACATAGATTTAGTAGTAATTTTTAAATTAGTCTGAGCTTGAATTTCTTACTTTTTTATAACATAGAAAAATATTGTCTAATACTGTCTGAATTTTAAAGTAGACATTGAAGAAAGGTCATACGTAAAACATGATAGAGGGGTCGGAGAGACTCTTGTACTTATTAGATTGATGCTATTATGTTTGGAGGCTATTCCAAATGGAAATCAAATTCAATTTTTAAAATCAAATTATATCGTGTCAAAGCTCCCACCCGTAGGTAGGTAATACTAATCAGATGAATGTCTGGGATAGTTAAGGGATCGAGATCATCCCAAAGGTACATTCAAGAAAGATAAAATAAAAAAAGACCCGGAAGCTTTTTGTAACAGTCTTAAAAGGTTGGCGACCTTTAGAGAAAGCTTAGTTTGATTGGATTAAGAAGATAACAGTAGCCTAATCTACAGGATACTGCAAAAAAAAACTTACAGCCACTAGTCTACTGTATTCCCAAGGGATAACTAGAACTGCAGGGTAACGATTTAAAAAAACTGTATAAAGTTACTACCTCATCGCCTAGAGGACGCCCCTCTGAGTTTTGTTAGATGCATAGAAAGAGATGATAGAATTCAATGCTCTTGTGGAGACTCGAATCAGCCCAGAACTAGATGTGTTAGCTGTATATTACGGAATTACTGGTTGCGTAACCATTGGTGTCCATATGAGATAGCGCCCTTACGAACCCTTTCGGGCATTCTAGATAATACATGTTATTAGTTATTCAGTAGCCTGTGGATGTGGATATGAGGGTTGGACACTGATTGATTGTGACAGGATATTGATTTTACAGTACATGACTAGACATCACCCGATAACTACTAATAACTGTTAAAGCAGATGTCTAGATATCGATTTCATATTAAGTACATCGACATTATACATGCGATTGCGGGTAGAAAAAAAATAGTACGGTAATGTAGTAATTTTACGAGCGATAAATAAGGTTTGCAAAATTATCGAAACATTTACCCCATAACTTTTAAACCTAAGCTACCTGCCAGCTATATGTATGTATACTATATGAGTATACTGCCAAGTACTTAAGCAATGATAATTAAAAATTTCATCTACATTAGAAGTAAACACTCTAAAATTCAGTAGACCAACTCCCAACTCCGAACACTTCATCAGTTGCAAAATGTGTTGAATTATTAAAAGTTCATTACATTGTAAATGGCGAAATAACTGAATTTAGCCGTGCCAAGTTAGATTACTTACTTAGATGTTAATAGCGATGGAGTCCCTTGTAAAGTGACTTCTGGGAAATTTATTGATATACAGTGATAGGAAATGGGTTCAGAGACAATTTATTGTTCTGGAACCGGTCTAATACTAATAAATTTATCGGCTTAGTGCTTTCCTTTTTATTTCCTTGACTCGTAAAGTATTAGTAGGATTTCGTAGAAAAAAAGAATTATGAAAATATAATATATTCTTTTCTTTATACCTTACTGTTAGTTAGATTTTTGTATTTGTTAAATAAGTAGGTATTTAACAAAATAAAAGTTCGTGTTGTCCATAGAGCCATATTTTGGAATTATTAATTTCCTGACTATTCCCACAATTTCCTCCACATAGATTGCGACTACTAAAGAAAAGTGTAAGATGGAATCTAAAAAAAACAACAATATTTCAATCCTTTACCTTTTTTTTGATAATCCTCATCTTATGTACCAAATTTGTATACCTATACATTATTTTAAACTTACCTTAGCTTGAAGTGCACAACTTACAGAATATAACGTATGTACCAACATAATACATAATGTATTATACCTGTCGATAGGATTTCCGTTTCCTAACTACATATTTATTTGAACAAGTGGCAACTTCCCCCTCGGTTCGAAAGTTAAGGGGAATCCCCGTGGACAGATAACAAAACGTTATTGTTCCATGTTAAAAACTTCACGTGTGGAAATAGGAAATATACTCGTTTTTTTTTAGTTTGAAAATTTATGGAAAGCAGCGCTAGAACTTTAGCTATTGAAACAAGTTGGGGGAATATGGAATATGGCTATGAAAAGCGATAAAATAGTAACTTGAATTGAAATAACATTTGTAAAATTTTTTTTTTTTTTAATGAAACTCATGAAATACCAAATGCTCATGAAATAACAAATAATTATGCATAAACACATGGCTGTATTAAAAAATAATGGGCTAGAGAGACATGCAAGATCGCAAAGGAGATCCTATAGCCACGTTTAGCAGAATGTTAAAAATCTGTGCTAGCTAAGTGCCAGAGAAAACGCCTCTTAATTCCTTACTCGACTCTTACGATATGCGACGAGATGCAGCTGATGTATAATAGTACTTAAAGCTCCGTTTCAGCACATACAAACTATTGAAATAGGTCAAAACGTTACGTAGGTATACAATTTCGTCTAACGAGCTATGAGTATACGTAGTATACATTTTTGAAAAATGTAAATCATAGACTCTTTGCGTAATTTTTAAGGTATATTTATTCAATATTACCTACTACTCGTCATTTCATACGATTATTTTCACGATTTTTACCAAGCCACATGTTACTACATACATAATAATCACGCCTCTTTCCCGGAGTGGTAGGCAGAGATCACGGATCTCCATTTGCTACGATCCTGACACACCTGTTTCGCTTCATCTACTTTCATGTTATTCTTCATGCACGCTCGTCGGTTTAGGGTACTCTTGACCTGACTTTTCTTTAGAATTTCACCAATTTGATCGGTGAAAGTCTGCCGAGGTCTTCCCCTTCCAACCCTTCCATCCACTTTTCCGTTGTACACTTTCTTTGTCAGTCTACTTTCACTCATCCTCTCCACATGCCCAAACCACCTCAACATACCCTTCTCAATCTTCGTCACCACGTCCTCATTTATACCACACTTCTTTCTGATCACCTCATTTCTTATCCTATCTTTCAAAGTCACATGTTACTACATCGTGTAAATCGTGTAATGTCAGTTGACATCCGATATGGACATAGAGTAACTGTTTGTTCGACCGTCGCAGTAATATTTCGCACACAAGCTACTCGTACGAGTATATCGACGGAACTACTGTCACAATATATTTGGTACTGCATTTAATTGCTAGGCCAGACTCCGTTGCTATATGTTTATTACATAAATATAATTACTTTATTAAATTGTAGTTTTTATATGTAGGTACATTGTATTTTTTTACCTGTCCTACAGCTGACAATGCGAATTTAAGGAAAATGAAAATTTGAATTATTCAAATTAGTTGATAAATTTTGTATATTTTTTTAACTTAATTTAAGTTTTAGTTTAATTTAAACATAGCAATCTGTGTTGAATTTGTAAATTCACTGCTCATTACTTACATCCTACGTACTTATGTACCTACCTTTATGTTATGCTATTAACAACAGTCTATAAATCTAAACCTATTTATGTTCTCATAGAAGGTACTCTGTCTAGTCCAGTCAAATCACAGGTAATACAACTAATTAACCCAAACAGACTCTTGGACAAGTTTCAAACATTCCCCCTCGAGCCAATATTCTCACCTCAAACGAGTGAAAATAGATCAGGTCATCGACCCCTCCGACACGACATCCACCGCGTTCTTCACGAAAATATTAGTTCATTCATGAGAAAAATCTATCCATATTTTTGTATAATAGAGCGACCCGAAAACTTGGTTATCGAGTTACTGATATTTTTGTGTCAACGATGTTATTCGTGTTATTTTCGATTCAACATCGTCCGTCAGATTTGCTGAAGTTTTAATAGAATTGAACTTTTTATATAACTTTATGATTGCGAAATGTTTGCCACAACGTAAATCATGTAATACAAACATAATAAATACGCTGGTTATATTATAAGGTATGATTATTGGAATCGGGCGAGTAATTTATTTATTAGTTTACTAAACCACCTTTTCTGTACTCATTTAAAATAACAAATAGACGTAGTATTTCTTTCCGCCGCAACATAATTTTCTTTTAGTCCGAATAAAATAACCATCATACATAATATTGATATAAAAAACATCGAAATAACTACATAACAACTTTATTATGGTGTAGTAGTCAATATGGAAGGTGTGTAGACAGTGGCTCCTCCCTGCGGCGTTCCGCGGAATTTTATTCCACCCCTGGGAAGCTTAGTGCCGAAGTCCTTTCAATTTCCCGCGATAAAAATAAGCTTATTCTATTGATCAGCATTTCAACTCATTGGAGAGTAATGTGAAGATAAGTATCTCTTGCGAGTGATCGTTAAGAAAACTTTAAAATGCTTGTTCGAATTTTATGAACGATGATTCAGGATTTAGGTTAGACGGTTCAGTATTTGAGTTATATTATTTTTATTATGTGCATTTTTTAAACAAATAAAATCTAAGTTAGATTCTACTTACTTCCTTAGCTACAACAGATACCTTACCCACCTACTCGTACTTAGGCACATTAACTTCAATCTAATTAGGTACATTTTAATTAATTAAATAACTTCAGTTAAGAATATACTTGTGATAAACTTTACAAAACTTATTTGCTTTCAAAACCTAACTTCAAGTTATGAAATTGTTTCAGGTAAAACAACAGTGCCGTGGCACTAACAATGCGATGACATAGTGTTGTGACAGTGATCTTATCGATATCAATATGACTCGTTTGTGGCTGGCGCTGGTGCTGCCAGCGCTCAGCTTGGCGCTGCCAAGTGAGTCGGACTCTTGCAATCCGGACAAAATGACGGTGTACAAGATGGTACTACACACGTATTGGACTAGAGAAAAGTTCCCCAAACATTACCCGGACTGGAGGCCTCCGGCGCAGTGGTCAAAAGTATTTGGTAAGTGTCTACTACTTATGTTCATAAAAGTATTTGAGACATAGTTATGATATTCTTTAGTTTTAAATACCCTGAGCCCAAAATTTGAAATACTTAAATGTTTCGTTTAATATGAAGTGAAGAGCATATGCGATAATAGGGAATATGCGTCTGACATGAAAACAGATTTTTTATATTTCATTCGAAAGATATTACAAATAAAAACCGAATAGTGCAAAAATAACATCAATCGGTTTGTAAATACCTAAGTTTAGACGTTTAAAAGTTTGAAAATTTTAACGAAAAAAATTTACACCATAAAAGGATTCACTATGGGTGCGCCCACCACCGGGCGTAATCGTAATTTCGTTATCGTAACTTCAAGATTAGATACCAAGAACATTTGGCAGCTTATAGGAACAATTTCCCTGAAAAATCACATTTTGCCAAACACTTGTTAGTTTCAAATCATAAAATTCCAGATGACCACAGTTTTGTTAGTCTGTATACGTGTGAAAAGGGCATTCGTCTATCTATTTTGGAACAGTTGGAGATTTTGAAAGCCAAATATTCTGGTGTAAACCTTTTAAATGAACAGGTTGAATTTTCTTCTCCACTATTAAACTCTGTGGCTAGAATAAATAAATAAACAGTAACCTTAGAATGTAGTGGCTTGTCAATGTCAATAACAATTTTTGTTTTTGTGGGCAATGGAATATGTTGTTGCATACATCCTTGTTTTTCTTTACTAATTTATCAATATTTTGGTGAATTTTTGAATTTTTTCATTTAAATTTAATTAATTCACCCAATACTATTTGGTTTGTGTGCACAAATAGTATATATTTATTTGAAATATAAATAATGGTGGGTAATTATTTATATATTTTTTAATACTTAGTAGAGGGTAGTTAATTCTGCGTAAGTAATGTGTTGGGTTTTAGAGGTTCATAATAATTAGTGGTTTACTAATTTATTAATTTCTATAATCCTGAGGATGCCACGGTTGTTGGCGAAACATATGTAGATTATTTATCTAGTTTTTCATTTCGGAATGGTGCAATGTATCGTCTTGCATGCTAGGTGCTCGGGTCTGGTTTCTCATGGCGATTGTAGTTAGTGCAAGTGCCTGTTGTCGCAATTATGAGTTATCAGATCCGAGGGTCAGTGGAGGGTGTAGGGCCCGGTGGTGGGCGCACCCATAGTGAATGTTTGAACTTCCGAATTGTAACGCCTAATACAATTTCATTTATAAAACCATAAAAGGAGTCAAAACATACACTTATACCCATATTTTGAATTATCTCATTGATTTAATAAATACTTTATTAATATCTGCACCTATTAATAAACATTTTTTATTGACAACAATACACAAAATATATTACGTATATAAAACAAGATTGCATTTTTTCTCTATACTAATTTGAGACGGTTGTCTATTATGACGTCAAAGTCTTTGCCATTTTAGTATGGAGCAAACGGAGCGTTTCAGAAACATTTTGCCGGCTCGTATTTTTGAATTGCTGTAAATCCAAAACGGTTAAAGTTAGATATGCCATTCCAAGGGCAAACTTTAAAGAAATAAAAAATTAATTTGTTAAAATTAATCTGTTAACCTGAATGAGTCAAGAAATATTCAGACTGGTTCGAAATACGCTATTTTATCTAAATATTTAAATAGATATTAAAAATAAAGTTTAAAATCATATTATTCTCAGTAACAAAAACTGAAATTGCATAAACTTAATTTGATTTTGATTTATTCTTCTTTACCCAAAAAACGACTTGCATAAAAGTATAATAATAAGGCGAATACACAAATGAAATTTAGACAATATTCGAGTTATCGAATTCACAAATGGAATGGAAAAGTAACACGATGAAGTTGGAAAAATTATAATTGCAAAATTGCTCACTCATTTCGCAAGGAGACACTCTAGAAAGTTCGCGCTCGACGAATAAATTCTCTTCATTGTATGAATTTGTCTGCAATAACCAACAATGAATAAATTATTTTGTCGCGAATTTCCATTCTCTACATCGTTACCTTTCAAAGTTTTATCATAATTGTCTTGAATATGTATACAGTGGAAACTTGAAATATGTTTTGTTAACAATTCATACATATTGTGCTATAAATTGTGATATCGATTTATAGATATTATTATTTAGCACTACCACGGATATTAAAGCACTACTACATTACCGATTATGATAAATTGAAATTGATTTGATTCAAATAGAACCCAAACACATATGAAAGGTTTTAGAACCAAGTTAAAAGTTAACTTTAAAGTAGGTACCTACCTACGTAAGCTGTTGCAGATGATGTCATTTAAAACTGTGTAAAAATTAATCACTACTATGGTCTTTTGCAATTAAAAATATCCAATCACAATAATATGGCATAATCATCATACATTTCTGAGAAGTTCATGATTGTGGTCGGTCAGTACACAGTCCCTGTTCGAATGATTCATAATTTATTGTGATTAATTTTACAGTTGCGTTTATTGCACGGTTCATTAAATCGCATATTTTGTTTGCATTTTTGGATTATTTTACTACAGGCTCCATTAAATATTAATATTAACGTTCAGTGATATAAATCTGGGTTTATCCTTATTTAATTTGAAATATTTTTACTGGAAATCGACGTTTATTATTTGTTATCGTAACAATTTCAAAAACTTATATCAAAAACCTTTATAAAATTATTAATAAAGAAAATAGAAAAAATTCACTCGGGTGAAGAATTTTTTCTATTTTCTTTATTAATAATTTTATAATATTTAACATCTTGACTAAGATAAATTTATAAAAACACTTCTTCAAAAACCTTTGTAAACATAAAGATCAAGACTGCTTGTGACATGACCATTTTTTAATCCCATCTAAATTAAAGATTGTTTACCTCTCCGCTGTTTCAAAAAAACGAATATTTTAAGTATCAACCACATCCTACTATTTCAACAGACAAAAACTTTCCGATTCAAAACTTCAAACAATATTTCATATTAAAACTTGTGGACTCTAACCGAGACTGGCTGTTGGCCAAAACGGGGCGTTAAAATAGACACTTATCGACAGTGACAGGAAACGGGCTCCAGTTACAACTCTATTATGTTACGGGAAACGTATTTGGAAGCGTTGGAGTGCTAAGGCAACAAACAACTATCGACATGAACCACTCGACTGGGGTGCAGCACTATCGATTGGTGTCTATTGAAATGTCGCAAATGTCGAAGAATTTCTTGGTCTTGAAATGTGAAATTTATGTAGTTTCAACTCATTTAAAAGTAAAACATGAGTCATATAGACCAGAGACCAATTGACTCATACAAAAAGACTTCTTTGAATGATCTATTTCAATCACGCTTAAGCGTTTTTGCCTTTCCACTGTCGGAATGAAAGCACAAAGAAAATTAATATATCTCCAACAAATAGGTAAATAATGTTAATAAGTAGGTATATTGTGAATTTAAAAAATATAAAAATGAACGCTTAGGCATCTTGATAAAGATATGAACCAAAGCTCAGAGCTAAGTAAAATATAAGTGATTCTTTGTATTATTATAAACAAAATCAAAATATACCCCCTAACATAAAATAAAAGAAATGCTTGAGATGCAAAATGCACAATCTTCAGAATATGCAAGACTTAACAATATATCCTTAATATTCTATTTTCAGGCGGAAATCACATTCTCTATCTACTCACTAATTGTTTATCTAGGTATATTAGGTATAATAGAAACGCACACAGTTTACCCGATATATGAAGCCATTTCTCTTTGTGTACATCGTATTCAATATTATTTGTAAACAAGACCGAGTCGCCTTAAAGTTTATATTTGACTTTGGAAACTAATAACACAGATTTCATTATGAATTGAAAGGCCCGACTTCTCATAGAAGCGCTGAAACTTTTGGAACTTGATGATTGACTTATAAATAATATGGAGGTATTTTACCGGCTTCGAAGATTTTAAGACAAGCTTTGATGACTTAAGTCTGGATAATTGTGTGTTTAATGGCAAGATTTAACTATAATGAAGGTTTCTCATTAGTATATTCTTAAAGATTTTTTTATAAACAAATTAGTAAAAAATCGGACGGAGATAATTTGTATAGTTTTGAAAATAGTAGGTACTACCTATAGGTACATTTCTTCGTCAGAATTAAACGAAAAATATATCTCATGGCCTTAACTATACAGGAACTTGCATGTTTTTACGTAAAACCTGCTTAAATGGAAATGGTAACAAATTTATCATGGCGAAGGTAAACACCGTCGGTAAACAAATATGGAGCATAAATTCGGCTGCCTTTCTTGTAACAAACTCATGTGTAGATGTTTATCTATAATTTTCGTGAACGAGTCACATAACACTAGCGTAGGCGATTAAGCTAATAAAAGAGTACATAGAACTTGCATTAATAAAACTACACTTAAGTAGCAACTTTCAAACTTCCTGATATAAAAGAGATTTCTCTTAAGTCCCACGTGGTAGAAGTATAGATATTTCTAAATTACATAAATGAAATATATCGTTGTAAACAATACCTCCACTCCGACCGGTCGGAAACCGCCTGCATCCAACCGACGCCTGCAACCTTGTGTCGGAGTGGAGGTTGTTGGGGGAGGCCTATGTCCAACAGTGGACTTCTGAGGGCTGTAAATGAGGATGAATGATGAAACAATACCTGCTTCAGATCAACACTAAGGTTATTCCACAATATAGTTGTCGAAAATGGCCTAAACTGCTTTTAGAAAAGTATGGTACGGCGTGCCCTTTTTTGCTCCACCTTTATCCTGTTCAGACTAAATACTGTTTTTGACTTATACTTGTATTATTGCATGCAAGGAAATGCGAACGTGTAGAACCTAGCGTTAGGTCACGTTTTATTGTTCACACAATAACAGCATTTTAATCTAGGTACAACATATTTATCACAGACTCAACGGCCTATTGAGTAACATAAAAATATCAATGAGTCAGTTACAACTAGAAAATACGTGGAATTATAAAAATCCTAGATGTGTCATGATAGAGCTTTCCCGTAGTCATTTTGGCACGAGCAAGTGACATCGTGCCAAGCGCCACACACATACATTGTAAGAAAACTATTGGACAGGCAAGCAGAAATTGGCAACCATTGGTGGCGGTAGTAATTACATATACTAATTCCAGCTATCTTTATCATGTTGGTTCCAATTTATTCCGTCTAATAATTCATACTTTGTGAATATTTTCCTAACGTAAAGCTTTCTATTTTGGCTGACATACAAGTATTAATAATGTGCTCGTTACATTATGTTCTGTTACTCATAGGTTCAATAACCCAATGTCATTCATAATACCATAATGATTATCTCTTTTGCAGAAAAAAATAAAAAACAAGATATACAAAAGTAATATATAAATAAAGCTACACCTCTATGGATATTACTGTAATAGTTGCCCAAACACGACTCTTCCCTTCCAAATTTAGATCAGAAAAAACATCAAATACCCTACTCATGCGTCTAAACCGTTTGCTAGCTCAATAAATTATGGTACTGTTAGTACAGCGGTCCTATTTTTCTGGTGAAAAAAGGTAATAAGGGAGAGCCTTGGTTCGGGGAAAACAAGCCCATTAGTCCAAGGTGTGTCTGCGCTTAATTAAACGTCTGCGTAGGAACTTTCGTGTGTGTTTTTGTTTTGGGCGATCTGAGAACTGTGATTTATTTTTCTGATATACGAGAAAAGAAAAATATTATCTACGTCTAAACTTTACTATTATTTTACTTTTCGTTTTTTTGCAATTGAGATTAGTACTTTTACATTAATAAATTATTACAGTAATTCTAGTTCATTGTGTACAATTTTCCTATTATCTGATTAAGTATATTAGTCAAGTATTTACAATATTCGCTGTCATTCAGAATGTTTTACAAACTTTGTTCGCGTAAAATTTAAAACTCCGTTTCTCCCATTCCTGTGAGATTTCGGGAAATCCTTTCTAATCTGATACCTATGTCTTACAAAGAATATACTATTCAAGTTTCAGGTCTCTACGATAAATTATAATATATAAATTAATATAATAATATATTAATAATAATATATTAATAATTAATAAAAATTAATATAATAATATATTAAGATAAAAAATTAATAGATATATGGAGTGTAGATGAAATGGTGCCTCGTATCAACAACTAGAACAGTCAACTTACGTAACACTAAATAATATTATTATAGCAGAGTGCACTTTACGCAATACCTATCTTGTTTCTAACAACAACACACACACTTCACACCTATTTTTAGACACTACTGACATTACTATGCGCATGCATACGATGTACTGTTTATGGGGTAACGAGCAATGTCAGTAAACTCGTAAAAATTCTAAAGGTACATCCGTTGTAAATGAATTTCATGGATTAATAATTCTCATGTAGGTATGCTGCTACTAAGGTAAATAAATATAAATATAAATATTTACACACTACACAACACATTAACCTAGTCCCACACTAAGATCCCTAAGTTCTTGTATCGTGGGTACTAAGCAACGGTATATAAATACATAGATAAGTATAGAAACATCCATGACTCGGAAACAAACATCGATTCATCATATCAATGTTTGCACCTACTGGGATTCGAACCCAGGACCTATGGCGTCGCAGGCAGGGTCACTACCTGCGGTGGACTGCAATAGGCTGACGAGACGAGTCTACTGAGGTACGGTTTTGTATTGTTATCTCAAGTCATACTTGAAACTAAGAAAATATGAAACCAAGTAAAAGGTACAAGTAAAAATCTCACTCCACTGAATACAACTGTTGTTAAATGAAGTTTTGCAGTAAGCTTACGGCGAGCCGCATCACACAATACGCATAGCATCTTATTGTCTAAAAAAACCCTCCTAATACACAAGTACAATGTTCAAACCAGACTTTACATGACATTTATTAGATACGTTAAGTAGAAGATTTTAGTGATTAAGTTCTTTAGCGTTGTTTACAGGAGAAATTGTTAAAAATATAAAATTAGAACAGAGGAGATCGTAAAAACCCCGTAGGCTGGACCAGGGATTTGGTATCTCGGCTGTACTGACTTTCCGTTTTTGACGGATCGTAATTTAATCGTTGCGTTATCAATTCTCATAAATCTTGTAGTTTTTATAAATTTCCTAATATAAGAAGTTTTTATATATCGTATTCTTCCTGACATCGAAGCTGATACGTTATTATGTCAACTTATATCATTTTCCACAGTATGATTTGATTCATCTCAACAAAAGCATTTCATTAGACACAATGGAGATCTACTTACATAAACTTGTTAGCGTAACGTTTATCTAAATCTCTACAAAATAGTACAGAGATACCTATATAAAAAATAAACATAACCACGAACGCAATTTGTGCATCAAAACTACAATACAATTTGGGCGGTAGTTACTAAGGTTAGGTCACAGTTCCAGTGCCAGCTGGCACGCTGCACTGCGGTGTGACTCACGAGTCACGCCGCAGGCGTTATGTAAACAAGTTTTACTCATTCGCTCTTATCGACTTAGGCTGCTTTTACGCCAGAGATGTGATATTGCTACGCTACTACAGGGTATGGGTGACAGCCAGGCAAATACTGAAATGCTGAACAAGTACTATTGTGTTGACTTATACGTCAGTGTTATTACTCGCAGGAAATGTATCTTTTATTTGATTATCAATAATCTATGCTGTCCGCGCCAATTGTATCGGGCGATCCTGTGACTTATTTAATAGGCTTATTGGTTATTGTGTGACACAGTGCTGCTTTGGATCACTTGTGACTCTCCATTAGAGTTGATCATTTATTTGAATTTTCTTGAGGGCATTTTTTTTTTTATTATCATCTTTACTTTAAAATTTTATTTTAAGTCATTATCTAAAGTCTAATTAAATAAACTAAACTATTTTTTTTTTCTGAAAATTTAAAAAAAATATCGGAAAATTTTGGATTTTTCCGGCGAAAATTTTCAGTGTTTTCCGCCTCAAAATCATGGTCTAAAGTCATAGTATCAATGTTTGCCTGGCTATCACAAACACCCTGTATATACGTTTGATATCCATCCACCAATGTAATTCATTGATATTATGGACCAATAAATTATTATTGGTAGATATCACATGCATTCGTAGCAATGTAACATACGAGTAGTAGGTACAACTCTGGTGGAAAGGCAGCCTTAGGATCTCTATCAGAACAATATAAGTAAGATTAAACAAAGCACAAACAGAATACGAAACTTTTAAAAATATTATCGAGCCTACCTATATTTTCGTTTGAACTTTTTTGTTAAGGTACTAGTAGCTAGCTATCCCACCTGTACTGCAGGTTGTTAAGATTTTTTTATTAATGCCCTGTAGGTATTAGTAACGTTATTCAAAGCTACCTATTTTTGTATGAAAATGATGTAAATACGCAAGATAGAGTTATTTATCTAGTTTTCATTCCACATTCACTATCAGGACTCTACATTCCAGATGTTAAGTTATTAATAATAGTGTTAGAATTCTCTACAAATAAGTAGTAGTTTCATTAAGTTCGTTGAGTTTGTGTTTTAAATGCAAATTTTGTAAAATTATTCCTCTACATTCCGTGTCCATCCTTACTACAATGCGTCAAGGCCGGGCTGTCATACGCTTTCCGCTCGGCAATATTTCACCAACAGTAGCTTATTCAATTGATACTATATCATACAATCTTCTTTCTTCCACAGGCGTGTCCCACCACCGCTCATACGTGTTATTCCGTCTCGGTCGACGCGTGTCTCCAGCGGTGCGACAGTTCGCAGAATCCGGGCGGGCGGACGCTCTCGGCTCGGCAGGCGGAACGCTCGACGTGTTTGGAGCCCCTGGGGTACAGCAAGGCACGGGACGGACCGAGGCAGAGTTCTTTGTCGATGGAAACCATTCTAGGGTAAGTTGATTATGTTTAATGGTAATATAGCTATCTAGAGTGCGTTTTATCGAATAGTTCCTTTGGATGGTGGCGCTAGTTACCATGTGTATGCTTACATTCTCTGTGTCACTACATAAGGTCCGAAATCGTAAATATCAATGTTCTATTATTACACTGACAGTCATTTCAAAATGATTTCGTTGTAATTTTTAGGCAACTGATCCGATCGAAGGAAGTTCGTAGTAGGAAACACCTCGATATTCGGCCGATACTTCGTTTATCGTCACTTCAGAGTAGACCTCCAGAAGTAGCTGTCTCTATCTGGTATTCACGTAAACTCATTTTTATACAACATTATATACATATAACATATTTAAACCCAACATAATTTGATAGTAATATGACGAACACAATAATTTCCAACGAATGGACTTGAATTAACGTAAATCCCATACAAATAGCCTGTCTCCCAAATGCACATAATATAAACCAGCGGTCCGAAAAGTCCTTTACATTCAACCTTTATCGAAATCCAATGCAATGATCAGAAATAATACAGTGAAAACCCCAATTATTTACCGCTAGAACCTGTAATATAAAGCTAGTGAAATTGCTATTGTAGCTTTTCCGAACCAACAAAGGCCGAAAATATCGTATTTCATCGCTAATTAATGCTCCAGAGAGCAAACAACAATTACGATACGTCAGTCCGTACTACGGACCGGCAAAAAATGGCGTCGCCTCAAATCGACTTGTAATAAAAGGAGAATTTATAGTATCAGACATGCCTGCCTGTGTTTTATTGGCAATTAAGGTCCTAGTGCTTATTCAGTATGACTTTTTGTGGCTATCGATTTTCTGGTAAATGGTTTTGTTAAATCGATTTATCATGCTTGTATTTCCTTTAGTTAATGTTGACACAGGCCATCATATTGCACATCATTCAAAGATCGATCAAAGATTTTGAACTGCTTCTTTGCTGCCGCATTAAATAATTAACATCTTATACGCTAAACTAACGCTTCTAACTTATGTAAGCATGTCCTTGTTCGAATTGCTCTCATTCTTAGTCTGTACGTTTAATACGTCCAAACACGTCTCACAAATACCCTACCAAGTTAATTCTTTATTGTAAAGAAAATAGTGTTTTCTTATCTTTTAAATAAATAGATATTTCATAGACACCACGGCGGGGGCCCCAACCATTTTCCTTAAAATAATTAACTACAAGTTCAGTTACTATTACTACAGTGGCAATATAGTAATCATCATCTACATCATTTATGCCACGTCTTTATTGCCTTTCTTCCATGGTCCTGACATACCGCTTCGAGGCAGACGAGCTACATCTGCTTCCGACATATTCATTATCGGAATATCTGGACCCATCGCTACCTCGGGATAGTAGCAATATTTTATACATTTTTTTATTTAAAAACGTTAATTAATAACTTACATTTTGTTGAAACTAGACATGCTAATTAAACATAAATTACAATTTAATTTTGAAATGTGTATGCTCAGGTACTATTACGAATCTTATAGCAATTGCAATTGCAATGATTAAGATAGCAAAATGTAAAGAGCCTTAACTTTATGTCAATGACAGTTATATACATGTTCGTTAAGTTTTCTAAGGTTCCACTAGAATTATCTTAGATTATTGATAGGTCTTCCGCTCGAGAATCATTATTCTATGAGAATTATAATATTTTTTCTTGCATAAAATCATTCAAAACCACAAAAAATATTACCATAAGAAATTGATCTAGACAATTTTTATATACACATGGAAGATTAAAAATTAGAGAATATTCATTTATAGAGCATATTTTTCGATTAGCAATTTAAAAACTTATCAGAAAACAGAATTGTAAGGCAATTTTAATATATTTTAAAGGATTCCGTGAAATAAAGGAAACTAGATAATGTTTTTCAATTAGCTTAAATTAATCAAATAAATGACCCTGCGGAAACGAATAAAATATTTTAACAAATAAAACAATCGGTTATTTCACTGGGATACCAATGGCAGCGCGAGCACCTCTTACCGTAATAACTAGTGTTTGTCCGGGACTTGTTCCACGTCTTCTTGAAAACCTTTTTTTTATCCCTTTCAAGTTTCAGGCTTCTGAGATTAGCGATTTAGACAGTACGTTGATTTCATTCAGGGCAAAGCATATTATTTGTATAGAAGATAGGCATAAAACGCGTTATAGAAAAAAGTGCAAAAAGTAGGTAGACCTCTCATGTCATTTTCGTTGGAGGGCATTTCTTTCTTTATTCTTTAATGTACACATAACATTTAATTTCGGCATTTCTTGTAAATTTAACGAAACCAATCCGGTGACGGCGAAATGGTCATCTCTGGTAGCACAACCATGGTATTCTAGTGAGATCTTGTCTTCCACCATAATAAGCTGATACAGTTGGATATTAAATTTACTTATTAATGCGATTCAGTGCGTGTTTTAAATAGCATTACAATTTCATGAAGCTTAACCATGTCCACATTACCGAGTAATTAAAATTAATGTATGAACAGTGTTAACAATGAGCCCACAAATTGTTTTAGTAGGCTCGAGATTCATTATACCTAATTAGCTATGTTTTTAAAGAGAATCCTTTAGACTTTTTAGTTTAGAACTTATGTAAAAAGGTAAACAAAGTAATCGTTTTTTACGATCGATTTTTTCCTTGTCACAGATCTTAAGGAGTTTGACATTTCTTGTTCTGATGGTTGTCTTCTAAATGTGAATGGAAGACAAAAAGAACTTCTCGTACTAACGAAATTGTCCAATAATGTTAAAATTTGCCAGGAATTTAACATACCATTTGTTACAGGTATCCGTGATGGCGAGGATGGTTCCGTCTCCTGATTGGTTCATTGGTATAGACAGTTTTGATCTCTGCGTTGACGGGAACTGGCTGGATAGTATTACTATCGAGGTACGTCATTTTGAAGATAATTACTTTATATTATTTTTATATTTGGAAACTTTGGCGAAGTTGGCATCTGAGCAAGTTTAATTGTTATTTATATTTTATATTAAAAGTTAATTATGATCAGATCTTCCTTTTCGTAAAAAACATATATGCAGCATCCGCAGTTACTTTTCATTAAGCCCACCTAAACTCTGTAACGCAGTAACTTTAGGTAACATGACAGGTAACCGTCACAGCTTTGGGTGGTCTGTGGGTAACGTACTGAAACATTTGTGGCTACTCTCCTATTTGTTGCTCATCGTGTCCATACACCTTTAGTTAGTTAACATATACCACGGCAACATTAATTTTCAATACCGGATGCTGTAGCTGCGGCAGTGTTGCCAACCTCAAAAGACTAAAAAACAGCAACTCGCCTAAAAAAAAACAGTAGAAAACAGTAGGTAAAGAAAAAAAGGCAGATTTCATAGATTTGCTCAAGCACAAGGTGTTGTGACTATAAAACAATACGATACGCAATACAGTAGGCGTGTAGCTGTCATTCATAAATTGGGATTTCCCCGTGTATAAAAATATGATTGTCAAACACATATAATGTGGTCGGGAATTCCCTCGAATCCCGACTAAAGAAGATACTGCCATCTAGTGTCATTGCGTTTTATTACGTAGTGGTTTGTCATTGCGTGCGTTTGCAAAGTAGTGTAATAGGTGGCGCTGAGCGGTAGTTGAAAAACAGTAGAAAATAGGAATGAAACAGAAAACATGGACATTAATGTGAAAACAGCAAATCTACTGTTAAAACAGTAGGGTTGGTAACATTGAGCTGCGGTGTCTATATGCTGTTTTAATTTTACAGAGTAAGGCATAAGCCAACACTATGTATGTATGAGTTTTTCCAAGGCTCCAAATATCACTGGTTAGTGACATATCGAAATATTGCAGGTAGACCCACTAGATGCAGGCACGGACAACGGATTCACGTTCACAGCACCGAACTGGCCGACGGCTCCACAAGGAGTGGCTTACAGAATCACGGCGAGGTACCCCTCCCATCCAGCTGGGTCGTTCTTCTACCCGCATTTGAGAAGACTTCCGCCTATTGCTACCTTCCAATTTATAAAGGTAAAGATTTGTAAATCGGTAAAGAAAATATGAATAGGAACCAGTTATTTGATCTATTATTAGCTTAAATAAGCTCACTACTCACTAAAATGTGTACTGTGTCAGACAAACACTACCATAGTTTGATATATTTTAAGCAATAATAAGATCAACTACTGATCCAGCAACTGTACTAGTTTGGTAACCACAAATGCACCAATTATGTTCGATAAGCATATTCGTGTTCTAGAACCAGATTTATAATCTTTGAAACTAATTTTGGACTTCCTTCCAAACAGCTCCGAGAATACGAGTTGACTGAAGTGTTCCATCGAGAGAATGACGACAGGAAATATGACGTTCTCGAACTGGACAAGTTAAGTCACAACAGTATCGACGTGCTGGACGGCAATAGAGCCCTGTCCGTGGCTGAGGAAGTGGAGCGGGAGGAGCAGGCGCCTAGGATATACTCGGAAGGATCTTTGACGACCCCTGATTCGTCGTATTCGTATTATTCAATGTGAGTTAAATGGGTTTTATATTAAGTACCAGTATTGTATCAGTATTGTGCTACAATGTATAATCATTATTCTACTTTTTAAAACATGTGATGTTGGTGTGCTTAATCTTAATAAAAAAATAAATAAGTAAATAAAATGTAGTGAATTTGGCTATACCTCGATAAGTTTCTGTCAGGTTGGACGGAGTTTGCAAAGAACCGAGATGTGTGGACTCAAAAGGAGGCCTTTACTCAGCAGATTATAGTTATGGTTGATAGACATGAAATTAGAATAATACTTGATCTTATCCAGGAGTCTAGTCTAGTCTAGATCTTACCTTAAGTCCAGGAGTTAGTTGAAAATCCCAGACTGACAAACGTGCAAACCTAAAAACCATTTCCTTGCAAGATACCCTTATCTATAGGTAGAATTGATAAATGACCACGATGTTTGTCTCAAAACATAATCTTATTACCACAGAGTAAATACAACAGCGAGCACAGAAGAGCCACGTTCGGCGAACGAGCTGCCCACCCTCGGGCCCACAGCGAGCGAGCGGTCCGCGATGCGCAGTCTCGCTCGGCGGTACCGCGCGCGGCGGCGGCGCAAGCTGCGCGCCGACAACACCGACCCCGCTGAGCGGAGGAAACGGAAACGTGCTAGTGAGCATTCCTTACTTTGGGCTTCTGTGGGTCAAGCACAAACCTCTCGATAGTCCGTAACGCTATCGTCATACCGTCATATCTCTTAGATTTTTCGTGCGAGTCGATAGCGTTACGGCGCGTAAAAAGGTTCATGATTACTTTACTGAGGTATGGACAAACTTATGTAATCTGTGCTGATGCGGAGCTTCACTAGGATACGTCAGCTGCGTCTACTTTCGTGCATGTCATAATTTGACTAAGAAATTCAGGGGCGTTTAAGTGAATCGTGATCTAGCGATCTAGCAACTTGTCACTGATCTTTTACATCTGACTCCATTAAATGTCTTTGACCCCACTTTGAGAACACTGCCGTGTGTACATGTATGTGTGGTATCATCATCATTATCAGCCTATTGCAGTCCACTATTGGACGTAGGCCTCTCCCAGGGCACGGCAAAAGACTGCCATGGGGGGCATTTGCCCATAGTCACCACGCTGGGCAGGCGGGTTGGTGACCACAGTTTGTATTTTCAGACTATGTTGTCAACACGGAAGGCGCTGCTGCCCACCTCCCGGTAATGTAATCTAATTATTTTATTTTATAATAACAGGACTTCTAGACTGCCGTGTCTCCGCGTGGGGCGAATGGAGTCCATGTCGCAACGACGACAGCTGCGTAGGATCAGCGATGCGCACGCGCCGAGTGCTTCGTCGACAGAGGCCCGGTGGAGCGCCTTGCCCTCCCACTACACAATCTAGGTGGTGTGCCACCAACTGCACCGTAGAACCACCGCAAGAGGACTGGCGCAACAACCTAACGTAATGTGTGATCATTAAATTATCTCCTTAAGTTTTCTGGCCAGTGATTTATTTTTCATCGGAACAAGGTTTCCGTATGTTAGCATTTTCCGTTTCTCTATCTATTTAATCTTCGATAGTATTGTGTCTGTCCGTCCAAATATTAATTTTATTTTAGTTTCAAAAGTTTTGGCATTTTCATTCAGTTCATGTAAATTGGTGGCGTGTAAAATATGAAAATTGTAAAAATACCGAGTAAGAAATGACTGTCGCTGTTTGTAGTAATTTTATGGTTGTAACTGCTGTAACTATGCATGCTTCTTTCGATTTCATTTCGTTTGTCAATTAAATTAGAGTATAAGGGATATTAAGGAGTTATACTTGGTTTAACAGAGAGAGTATGTTAAACCAAATGCTATGAAAATAGCCTACTCTAGAGAACCTATATCGATATATATTTTCATGATAGGATGCACATTCCTGAGTTGTTTAGGAGTTCTCCATACTATTTACAAAAATAAACATGTGTTTTAAAATCGACAGGTTGTCGACAGTGGGTTATTTTCATAGCATACGAACTTAGTCCTTCTGTTATACACTGTATTACTCATGCAAGTAAGATTCAGATAATTCGAAATTATTTAACACTTTGTTTCAACTATGAACTTGCTCTAGTACAAAATTATATGGTGTCTTAAGCTTCTTCAAGCCTCGAGCACACCGGATGCGTATGCGTACACGTAAGCGTAGATGTACACGTACCTCTGAGTTGTAATGTATAGGCACGGGCAGATCGGATGCGTATGCGTAGACATAAGCGTAAACGTCAAGCGGTGTATCCTGTCTTATACAGTTCCATACATTACAACTCAGAGATACGTGTACGTCTACGCTTACGTGTACGCATACGCATTCGGTGTGCTCGAGGCTTTATAGTTTTATATCTTGTATTTACCATCATAGCAACATAATTTCCCCATAAAAATCCCTTGACAATACAGACTTCGGGAAATATAAGAGTAATTGTAAACTATCGACATATCGTTTAGTTAAGTATGACCTTGTGACAGTAAATCAATAACATGTAGCATTATATTATAAGATATTAACTCCATTCAATAATATTATTAATGTACCTTAAATTACCTAGCCCCAATAATTTACCCATATCTACATTACCTGTCCGTGAAGTTGATTTGTTTTACAATTCATGTTTAACGGATGATCTACTACTCTATGGAATTTTGGCGCCCGAATGAACTCCTGCCCCCCTAGCATGACCACGCATCGTGGATATCGTATCGTACGATATCCACGATGCGTGGTCATGGTGGGTTGGCTTGGCTCTACCTATAGATATCCCCGGTTAAGGGTACATATATTTCTGCTTGATTTTGGTACAAGGAAGAGTACGTTTTTATCATTTGACTCCTTATACAGGATGTAACAAAAAGGGTATGTTAAGCGAAAATCTATGTAAATAGCCCACTATAGAGAACCTATCTACAAAATTTGAGACTCGAAATCACATTTTTATTTTTCAAGTTTGTATGAAAATTTCTGAGATATTTAAAAATTCTCCATACTATCAGGAAAAATAAACATGTGATTTCGGGTCTTAAATTTTGTGGATAGGTTCTCTATAGTGGGCTATTTACATAGCTTTTCGCTTAACATACCCTTTTTGTTACATCCTGTATTTAATATTTTGGAACCAGATCACGTGTACTTGTACCATAATGTTAAATTTAATTTTACTAAGGGGTTGCTGTCTTATAACAAAATGAGTTTGATCCAAAGAACAGCTGCTATTTTTAAATTCAAATAAGTGTATAAATAATAATGATCGTAGGTAGTTTAAGTCAGTATTCTAGATGTATTGTTAGGTTTAACAAAAGCCTTCTGTGACCCTTAAGTGCATAAAGTATAGATTTTTTTATGTATGTCATTTTTGTAAACCTATCCTAAAGTTTTGAATTGGTGATTCAAAATACTTAACTTTATTTGTGGTAAACGAAATAAACAATGTAATTTCATGATTTTAAGTTATACCTAAGATTTAACATATTTACTTGCAAATAAAAAGAAAATAAAAAGGTACTTTCAACTTATTTCAATTACCTTAAAGTTATGTAGGTATCTACGTAAAAGTTCGATGACAAATATAGGCTTTAACCTTATTAATAACCATGGTTTAATTTTAAATAGGCATTTAATATATGTTTATTACTACGGTTATGAATCAATTCATCGTAGAAAAGAAATGTTAAGGTATAGAGTGAATATTAATTCCGAAATGTTAACCTTAGAATAACTTGGAATATGTGTATTTTTTACAATGTAAATTATTCTGATTTCAGTAATAAAAAACTTCAAATTAAATATCCGACATTTTTAATCAGTTCTTTTTACTACCAACACAACCTAACCTTTGCTACTGTAAAATGTGTAAAATTGTATTCAATTCGAATCGAAATTCGATCTGAATCCCTTTTGATATTATAAAGAAATTACTTATTATGTAGGTGTGTATATTTCTTTTTAACATCACGTAAATATAACAAACAAGGTGTATAAATAATCTATTTGGTTAATACTACTTTACTCTACTTTGTCTTTCAGCAATAATCTTTTCCAAAAAAAATATTCCCTTTTTTTCCTACACGAAGTTAGAGGGTAGGTACAACTACTTCTCTCCTATGTATAAAATGTCACGTAATATTAATACTTATTCCGCGTCCTTACATAAATAGGTTAGCAAAATAACACAAAGTAAGGACGTGAATTTTATCTCTTAGATAGTTAAAAGCTACAAAATATATCAAGCGTAATCAATTATTAATAGAAAAAATCTAAATACTTTACTCTTTGCTTGTTAAATATTATTAGAGAAAGTGACACTGTCTGAATAAATAACCCGAAAGAGGAAACAGGTGAGGTCTCCTACGTCATCACGGTACTCATAGTAGGTCACATCCCCGCTCACAGGGCTTCCTACTTTTAATTTCCCATTCCCCACGAGTATCCTGCGCCACTTCACTTTTTTCCGTACAAATTAGCTTGCTTTGTCCACAAGAGGAAACACCGCTCGACACATCGCTCGCTAGCTGAAACACAGAAAGAACTCAAACATATATATATATATGTGTGTGTGCTTAGATCCCCTAACCTATCTACTTGATGCCAATCCATATGGACCAATTCTCTGATTAAATTTCGTCACACGTTTGCTACAATCCAGTCCTAGCCCTCATTTTTACTCGTTCGTCAAGTTATGTGATGAATTCCAACTGCTTTGGTGGAAGTGTTGCGACAACGAACGTCGATGCCAAACCATATTACATTCTCTAAGCTGAACTGTAGCCGAAGCAGAACCATTGGGAAGTGCAGTACAACACATTTTATTACTTTACATTAACGTGAACACATTTCAGTGCGCGATAGATATTTGTTGCAACAATGCATGCTATAATAATCCTAAAGTAAATATTGCTTTGTACCTTGAAGTTGCGTTTCAGCTAAAATTTTTCCAGAATAAGGGTTCACAGATTGACTGAATGTAGAGTACTGATTATGTGGACCGCAGTTGGAATCCCAAGTGATAGTGGCCTACTTTTTTGTTGAGCGACCCAGGAGATTTAAATTAGGTCGTATAATTACATTCCGTGATGGAAAAAATAAATGAGATATATTTGCTTGTTACTAAAACGACATCAGAAAATAAATTAGCTTTTAACTGAAATGTAACAAAAATAAATCTTTGATTTTCGATTAGGGTTTTGGAAAGAAGCTTCGTTTTCGTTTCATAATGTTAGTAGTTAGTATAAATAGTACAGTTAAACCTAAATAAAAGTTTTTTTTTTAATCAAAAAACATAATGATGTAGTCCTCATATCGACTTTACATTCTATTCGATATACATATCCTAACATTTTTTCTAATTTTATAAACGGTTAAATAAAACTGTATTAAACAAAACGAATGCGCAATTTGTGTTTTTGTCGATTCCCTTTCCTTTTCTCTGTTCATTATGACAGTAACATAAACGTACTCCAAGTTTTTACTGTGCACAAACAACTCAATCTGAACTATAACAGCTACGGAATAAGATCTACGATTGTTTGGATTAAAATTTTCGCAAAGTTTTGTTCTGTTTAATACTATGCCAAGTCGACTTCGTTACGAAGATAGAATCTTTAATTTCCTACGTTTGTGTCAGTGTCATTCGTTTTATAAAAGGTCCCGTGCATTCGAATTGTTCAAAATTAGATATCGCCGTGAAGGGGTTAAAGTTTTAAATGGTATTAAGTTTAATGGAGACATTTATATGATCACTAAATGATAATCATTTTATTCTACAAGAAGCGTGAGTCAAGACTTTGGTTTATACAGGACTATTAATATTATTTAAATAATTTAGTTTACTGATTTTTAATACAAGATAACTTCTTCTTCAGCCTATTGCAGTCCACTGCTGGACGTAAGCCTCCCCCAGCGCACGTCACAAGGCTACTGCCATGGGGAGTACATTTTTGTTCATAGTCACCACGCTGGGCAGGCGGGTTGGTGACCGCAGTGTGCTTTTCGGACTATGTTGTCTACACGGGAGGCGCTGCTGCCCATCTCCCGGAACCCTTAATCGCCTCGTACGATATCCACGGGCAGGTATGGTGTGGTACAAACTCTACTCTGCCGGCACCACGCGGCATGAACTTTTATTAGAACGCGGTAAGATAATTAACACGCATAATATCATTTATTTTCATATAAATTACCTACATAAGCTTAAAAATTTTACTTGTAGAAGGCGACTTAAGTATTGCTAGTGGACGCCCGCGACAACTACAGAAAAAACAAAATGTCGAAATTATCCGAAATAAAAATATTTTCCCGGGATAAAAAGTAGCCTATGTGTTAATCCAGGGTGTTAGTTAACTCCATGCCAAATTTTATTAAAATCGCTTTAGCCGTTTTTACGTGAAAGAGTAACAAACAACCATCCATACTCACAAACTTTCGCGTTTATAATATTATATATAAGTAGGATAGGATAGACTGTAACAATAGAGGTGCTATGAAAATAGCCAACTATAGAGAACCGATTATATAGGTATTATGTACGCCATTTAGCATTAACTGTATAATTGCTCTTAGAACGTATGTAGGTATCATTGAAATATTTACCTACAAAGGTCGTTATACGTGAACCATCTCTAGTAATTTCACTGAACCAAAGTTAGGGATTCCGCATCTTTCCCTATTGCTTCGAACACAAGTTTTAAATTTCGTACCGATCAAAGTTTCTCCGGGGTAAAGCAAAGAGATAAGGAGTATTCCTGAAGTAAATGAGTACAATAGGGAGTTGCTTGTTAGTCAGCTAGAGTGAACTTTCTAGTTATTTGTAAAAAAAATATTTCCACCAATAGCGATTACATTTCATACGTTATTTTAATAAATGACGAAAGGTTATCAATCCGATCGAGAAATTAAGTTATTTGTATGAACCCCAGCTCCTCTTACCACCTCCTCCATGGCAGCTCGCAGACGGACCACCGGGACATCGAACTGGTCGCCGGAAGCCCTTCCGTTCAGATCGGACATTATTCATAGTCTCGGCACTCCAACAAAAACTTCCGGTCGAGAGATACATGGCGAAAGTTCGGAGAAATCGCCACGCGATTCTGGGGTGACCATGATGTAATGTGATGCGTATTTACTGTATCTAACCAGAAATACAATTCATTATTTCGTATGATCAAATTAATAGTAGCTAAAGCTACAAACAATTATGTTTAGTCGGAGACTATTATAATCGAAGGTTATGTTTATATCTCTATTCATTTTTATTGTACCTAAGTTATACTCTTATACTGACTGGCAGATAGACCATACGTTCTTGTAGATTGCTGAGTATAAGGTATTGATTTCTTAAATTAATTTAAATAATATACTTAAGAGGTAATATTTATTTATATTGCACTAGGTAACTTAAGTTCTGGTATAAAGTCGGTGCCATTTTATTTTTTAATTCAGTTACAATATTCAGTAATAAGTATTAGTACAAAAAATATGAATCCAAATCATGGTCACACTTTTAATTTGCAAAGAGATAACGAAACAATACGCAATTGTATTATAAAAATGAATCACTAGGAAACTAATTTGACATTGCTAATAATAAAAATAAAGGAAGAATTTGTGTATCTGTTTGTATTACATTTATATCCAAAGTGACAAATAGTAAATCAGGTGCTGATACGGAGCTTCACTAGAATACATCAGCTGCATCTCCTTATGGATACTTGTTTGTTGATTGTTGTTGCCGTTCGCGTTTATAAGATACTAAGGATATTCAACATTTGTTGACAATAAATAACTTTTTGCTATCAGATGTCGCTAAATAACATTTGAAAATATTGTTCGACAAAAGGTAACTGCGAAATGGATGCACGGATAGAAAAGTAAAGGGCATCTGGCACATACATAATGCAGTATCTTTGTGGAAAATTCACACCTCTTCGATGTCTATTGAAACGTAAGTAATACGCTGAGGCTATGCATCATCTCGATTGAAGTGTGAAACAGAGAGGCAATTCCGGAAAATGTTTTGAGCGGAAACGCAACCACTAACGAACCGTTAACGAAACGCGGTGCGAAGCAATAATTACTTACCGCTGGAATATTAAGGTATATTTTAGCATGCAGTGGTCGCGAGTATGACAGAGTTCGTCAACTTTTTATTCTGCACACTGTCCTCAAGGCCCACTCTCAAACAACATACGACGCTAGTATGTGTAATGTTATGAGAAGACGCTATACAATCAAATATGATACTCCATACAAATCTAAGTTTATACAAAAATTCTTTCCATTCCTGGGGAGTTTTCCTTATAACAAATTAAATAGAATTCTTAATATACATCCTCTCCCGACTCCTAGGTGCAAGCAAAAGCTATTTGACTGGCTAATAAAGCTGAGTTATGAAGAGACAGAGGATCTTTTAGAATATGACAGATGATCGTCCAGGTGACCTGTATTGTTATTATTTTGTTTATTTGAGCACTTAGGTACTCTAAATGCTTACTTTGGCATTCTGGGTGACAAAGAAGTAAAAGTAACTGAGTATGTATAATTTAAAAGCAGTATAAACAGTATGATTATCATGTAAAACAACAACCTTGGCTGAGCAAAGTCCTAAAAAGAGAAAAAGGGTCTGGTGCCTGAGATACAGGGTTTCCCTAGTTTGGGTGCCAGTTGCTCAAGAAATTGTGTATCTTGCTTAGCTGATATGCACCCTCAATATTTGTTGTAAACTCCAATGCATTTATAAGTTAAGTGTTTTGATCAATAAATTATTATTATTATTTTGTATCTCTTTCGTAATTCACGGGACTACAGAGTCCCGGTCCTTTGAGAGGCGTGCATCGGGCCGTAGCCAAGATGTAGAGGCCCTTTTAAGAGAACTTTAATATGGTGTGGGATACACATGGCGGATACCATCACCGAGCGCACAATATTATACACCCGGTGATGGTCCCCGCTATGTGCAAAGACTATTGGAGTGCAGATCTACGTCGTGCGATGGAAAACTAAGGTCAAGTGCTATGGGGTTGAATGTTGGGTGGCTGGATAAGGGCTATTTTATATAGGGAGACTATCGGACGCCTGTCATAACAATCTAGTCCCAAAATTGTGATGTGGCAGGCGGTGACTTGCCGCCCGTAATTTAAGGCCATGAGATGGGCTTCCCATAAGTGGCGCATGCCGGGTAGGCAACACCGGCGCGGGCGGCTAAGGGTGCAGAGAGGTGAGACTGCGGGGCGTGAACGTCAGTTAACCCCGGCGTTATGACATTTTACACTTCCACCCTGGAGCAAAGGTTCCGCTCTTGCGCTGTTCCCTCTTAGCCGGCTAATGAAGTCGAGGGCCAAAGATGGTAAAGTGGCCCTCTGAACTCGAGTCCGCGGTGACGCCAATCATCAACACCTTCGCCACAAAGCTGCCCTGCGGGCTTATTATTATTATTATTATACAATAAAATCAAATATCTGTCTCGTGTTGAAATGTGTCTAATTACGTCACCGTAAAGTAATTATTGCTTTGTTGTGAGCCTATACAACGGTTTCGTTTCGGCTTCGTTCAAACTCGAGAGTTTTTGAGAATTGGCCCCCAGATAGTAACTATACACCTTTTGATGATACATTGTTTTCAGTGTTCTTATGTCTTTTATATTGTATATGTACCTATGTAGTCTATTTTATGACTATTTTTATTTTGTGTCTATTATACTACCTGTAAACTTATCACCATAATATTAACTAGAGTTAACTATGTAGTAGAGAATGTTATGTAGCATTAAATTCGCCTGTGTACAATATTTTTAGTAAGTAGTAGTCGATTGTGTATGTGTAATGTAGGCTACTGCTTCTTACCTTTTCATGAAAAAGTGTAGTTTTGGTATTGTTAGACTAGTTAAAGATAGGCCTTTAGTATTACTAGTAGGTACTGAAAGAAATAATACTTCGGCTTTAAAAATATCAAATTAATATAAAATTTAATAAAAATAACCTACTGTCACCTACTTAGTTCCGAGGTTCCGTGTAAAAGATAACTAATTTAGATGCACCTCCTACAGTAAGAGTTATCCTACTTAATATTATAAACGCAAATGTTTGTATGTATGTATGGATGGATGTTTGTTAGTCTTTCACGTAAAAACGGCTGAAGCGATTTTAATAAAATATGGCATGGAGTAGTAGCTGACACCCTGTATTTACTTTTCATCCCGGGAAAATATTTTTATACCGGATAATTTCGACATTTTGTTTTTTCTGCAGTCCACGCGGACGAAGTCGCGGGCGACCACTAGTATGAAATAATAATAAAATGTGTTTATTAATAAATACTTACCTATAAATCTTTCAAAGTCTTATTATAATTAAAGGGATCTATTATACCTAATAGTAAATAAGGAGCCTATCCCGTGCCCCTCATTATAACATGTCCATGTCATGCGGAGCATGTTCCTGACATTTTTGGATGAAGGGTTACATACAATGGAATTACTGTGTTAAATCAGTTGCCGGGGTAGAATATTTTGTGTACCCTCAATAAAATACAGGGATATACGCAGGGACAACCAGGAAAATATTGATAAAAGTCACCAAAAATATATTCCACTAAATTCATGAATTTGTTACGAAATTAAATACTAATGTGACTATATAAAAAAATACAGGATAAATTGCTGTAGAACAGCAATATAACCAATGCTAACATTTAAAATGTTTCAACATGTAAGATAATAATGTAAAAAAACTATCGTTACTCGTATATCATGGAAGTTTCTATTTTTTTCCCAGAGTTGGTACATCATCGTAACATTTCAAATAATACGAGGTATTAAAAGAACAACGTTATCTTTTCACATCCTGTAGGTATATTATAGAAGCACGACACAAGTCTTGCAACTAAAGTTTGTAACCTGTAAGCAAGTTAAGAAGCAAATTAGATGAAAGAACGGTATATTGCAGTAATCTCACTTCAATAAAACTTATAATTTGAATGCGAATAAACTGACTTTTTTAAAAAAAAATTAACCGACTTCAAACTTTAACTAAAAAGCGATAAATAACGTAACTAATTTATCTACTTAATACATATATCTCAAATTATTTAAATATTTACAACTTAATACCTAATACTTTAACAAAGTCATCTTTAACTATTTAAATATTTATAATTATCACATATTTTTTGGAGTCGGTGCCAGCCAAACAAATCAATGTAATTAAGAAAACTGACCCACACTAAATAGTAAAACCAAGAATAGGAAATTGCATTACCGCTGCCTACTACACCGTATTGTATTTTGCCGTGTGTGTGGCTTTGCCAGCCGCGCGCGTCCATCAACACTACGTTACCTAGGCTGGCACCGACTCCAAAAAATAAGTGATAATTATAAATATTTGAATAGTTAAAGATGACTTTGTTAAAGTATTAGGTATTAAGTTGTAAATATTTAAATAATTTGAGATATTTAATATGTATTAAGTAGATAAATTAGTTACGTTATTTATCGCTTTTTAGTTAAAGTTTGAAGTCGGTTAAATTTTTTTAAAAAAAGTCAGTTTATCTTTATCTCTATTTATGGAAATGTATTATACCCAGTATGTAAGATACGCGGAACACTAGAAAACCAATTACTTAATACATTCAGACAATTACCCTATCACAGGTTAATGGCTAACTAATAAGAACCTGGTGTAAGAATCTCATCACGGAATGTTACAATTTCTATTCCAGTTTTTACGAGCTTAATACGACCAGCTAATTAAAAGTTGAACACGGAGCCAGCACGAAAGAGTCTATTGCTTAGAGACCTTACCTACCTACCTAGTTAACGGTCTAATATAATTTTCAGTAAATTCCATTTAGTAAATTTAATTTTAACATTAATACATAATAATTCATATGCTTTAGATATAAACTCTCTGATTATAGATATGGGATTGGGGCCAAAATAAAAAATGCATTGAACCTTTATTATTGAAGTTCTATTGGTTCAGGTGATACAAATGCTAAGGTATCATCGAAAGTCAACATTTGTGGAAGAAATAATAAAGTGTAAAGACTCATATTTCTTTGCGAATATTGTATTATGCAATTTTTGTATTTATTTAGGACCTAGTACAGAAACTTCGCTAAATTCACATATTCCTATAGATTTTATTATATTTTTAATCGTGAAATACTGTATTTACTACTACTACTACTACTACTATTAAATGTTTGTTTATGTCATAGAGTTTAATGCTGCACAATATTACTGAGAACCCATTAATGTTAATCCACAATCTATTACACAATTGGAGCCAGTGATACTTTTGGCTTTATCTCCAGCCAAGAAAGCAGCTAATTCAGCTATCTCTTCCGATTTTACAGCATGCTTTAACGGCACTGAATTTCCTGCATTTTCCCAAAACTCGGAACTTGTTTCAGCTGTCATTCCCGAGTAAATCAAAAGATTAGTAGCTGTTGGTCCTGGTAATATCGCATTTACTCTGACGCCGCTTGCAGCCAATTCCAGTGCCACACATTTAGTGAACATCGATACACAAGCTTTTGATACATAGTATGTCAAAAAGAGATCTGAACACAAGTGTGCACCAACACTTGAAATATTGACAATCGATCCTTTGGTTTCAATCAGTTTAGGTCCAGCTGCATTTGTTATAGCTACAATTGATCTCATATTTACAGCCATTACATCATCGAAATCGGTGATTAGATTTGGGCTCAAAATGTCACTATGTCTTAATATACCGGCACAGTTTATTACCACGTCTATTCTTCCATATTCAAAGTAAGTTATTTCAACAACTTTGATAGCATTATCATCCTCCGTTAAATTAGCTACCTGCTTTAACACCTTGGTACGAACTATTTTTTCACATATTTCCGTGGTTTTTAATAAAGTTGCCGCATTTACATCAACAAGTGATAGCCTTGCTGACAATTTAGCAAAATGTATAGCAACTGCTTCACCTATTCCTGATCCAGCACCAGTTATCAACACTATTTGATTTAAGAAACTCATAATTTACCAATATATTTAAGACGTATGAATGCAATAAGTATATGATATTTCTAAATAAAATGAAGTTTTGGACAGAGACTATCACAAGAATAACACTAGGGATCTTATCACACGTATGATAACTAAATATCACCTAGATAACTTTCCGCAAATTAATTAAATACGAAGATAACTGAACATTTTCTTGTATATTTAGAAGATAAAAGGGTAAGTAACTGGAGTACTAAGCAAGCATGTTTGTATTTTTATACGCAGAAAAGAGTTTATTAGTAGTGCTACAATTTTCACCAGCTAGTAGTACCTTACCATTATCTTTACGGTTGACTAGTGCAGGGATGTGCGCCATGACTTGTGTTTTTTTCATGTTTTATTTTAATCTTAAACGTCCAATATGCGTAATCTTTCCATAACTGTAAATAAACTGACTTTTAGTAAAAAAATTTAACCGACTTCAAAGTTTAACTAAAAAGCAATAAATAACGTAACTAATTTATCTACTTAATACATATTGAATATCTCAAATTATTTAAATATTTACAACTTAATACCTAATACTTTAACAAAGTCATCTTTAACTATTTAAATATTTATAATTATAATTATAACTTATTTTTTGGAGTCGGTGCCAGCCTAGGTAACGTAGTCTGTTGTATTGATGGACGCGCGCGGCTGGCAACGACACACACAACGCAAAATACAATACGGTGTAGTAGGCAGCGGTAATGCAATTTCCTATTTTTGGTTTTACTATTTAGTGTGGGTCAGTTTTCTTAATTACATTTATTTGTTTGGCTGGCACCGACTCCAAAAAATAAGTTATAATTATAAATATTTAAATAGTTAAAGATGACTTTGTTAAAGTATTAGGTATTAAGTTGTAAATATTTAAATAATTTGAGATATTCAATATGTATTAAGTAGATAAATTAGTTACGTTATTTATTGCTTTTTAGTTAAACTTTGAAGTCGGTTAAATTTTTTTACTAAAAGTCAGTTTATTTCTCGATTTTTTGTTGTGTTAATGCGTTGTGGACTTAAATAGATGCTAGTTTATACATGGTGATTTTTGGTCGTCAACGTTCCTGAAAACTACGTAATCTCCACATCATCACTATCATTTTTCTCCTTGGAAGCATACCTGGGAAGTGTCTGGTTTCCAAAATATTAGGGTCCAAAGTTGAGTAAATAGACTACGTTTTTCTGCATGAATGCACATAGACGCGCGTAGCAAGATTTTTCACGAGAAATAATTAATATCTGTCTATGAAAAAACCTAGCATAAACACTAGACACTATAAATTTCGCCGGATCAAGTAATCAAATAAAAAAAAATCCCTGCATTTTTTTTTGGTAAACTTACTTTATTTGTTGTATAGAGTACGTACCCTTCGTTAATGGTGGCCACAAAAAAACACCCTGTATAGTTTCCATCGACCAATTGCAGTACTGTCCCCTAACTCCTAACCGTTAAGGAGTTCTGTAGCTTGACCATCAGCACAGCAGCATCAGATGTTGATTCAAGTATACCTCACAAGCAACAAGTTAGCCCTACATACCACTATATAGTTTCCATCGACCAATTTTAGTACTGTCTCCCAACTCCTAACCGTTAAGGAGTCCTGTAGCTTCATCTTCAGCACAGCACTATCAGATGTTGATTCAAGTAACACGTCAGCCCTACACACTACTAAATAGTTTTCATCGACCAATTGCTGTACTGTCTCCCAACTCCTAACCGTTAAGGAGTTCTGTAGCTTCATCATCAGCACAGCAGCATCAGATGTTGATTCAAGTAACACGTTAGCCCTATGTACTACTAAATAGTTTTCATCGACCAATGGCCGTACTGTCTCCCAACTCCTAACCGTTAAAGAGTTCTGTATCTTCATCATCAGCACAGCAGCATCAGATGTTTATTCAAGTAACACGTTAGACCTACATACTACTGAATAGTTTCCATTGACCAATTGCAGTACTGTATCCTAACTCCTAACCGTTAAGGAGTTCTGTAGCTTCATCATCAGCACAGCAGCATTAGATGTTCACACCCTGAAGCATATACCTGAGTAGGACATGATTACGTAACAAAAGCACCATACGAGCATACAATTTTCGGTGGTTGCCCTAGATTTCTCCTGGATCCCATCATCAGATCCTGACCTGGTGAAAATGGGACCACCTCAGAAGTGAACTCTATCCAACCAAAAAAAAATTTTTGAAATCCGTTTATAATTGACGGAAATATCGGTGAACATACATAAAAAAATATTATACATACAGACGAATTGAGAACCTCCTCCTTTTTTAACCGACTTCAAAAAACTGACTTTTTTTAAAAAAATTAACCGACTTCAAACTTTAACTAAAAAGCGATAAATAACGTAACTAATTTATCTACTTAATACATATTAAATATCTCAAATTATTTAAATATTTACAACTTAATACCTAATACTGTAACAAAGTCATCTCTAACTATTTAAATATTTATAATTATCACTTATTTTTTGGAGTCGGTGCCAGCCTAGGTAACGTAGTCTGTTGTGTTGATGGACGCGCGTGGCTGGCAAAGCCACACACACGGCAAAATACAATACGGTGTAGTAGGCAGCGTTAATGCAATTTCCTATTCTTGGTTTTACTATTTAGTGTGGGTCAGTTTTCTTAATTACATTTATTTGTTTGGCTGGCACCGACTCCAAAAAATAAGTGATAATTATAAATATTTAAATAGTTAGAGATGACTTTGTTACAGTATTAGGTATTAAGTTGTAAATATTTAAATAATTTGAGATATTTAATATGTATTAAGTAGATAAATTAGTTACGTTATTTATCGCTTTTTAGTTAAAGTTTGAAGTCGGTTAATTTTTTTTTAAAAGTCAGTTTATTTCTCGATTTTTAGTTGTGTTAATGCGTTGTGGACTTAAATAGATGCTAGTTTATACATGGTGATTTTTTGTCGTTAACGTTCCCGAAAACTACGTAATCTCCTCATCATCACGATCATTTTTCTCCATGGAAGCATACCTGGGAAGTGTCTGGTTTTCAAAATATTAGGGTCCAAAGTTGAGTAAATAGACTGCGTTTTTCTGCATGAATGCACATAGACACGCGTAGCAAGATTTTTCACGAGAAATAATTAATATCTTTCTATGAAAAAACTAGCATAAACACTAGACAATATAAATTTCGCCAGATCAAGTAATTAAAATTTTAAAAAAATAAAAAATTCCCAGCATTTTTTTTGCATAAACTTACTTTATTTGATGTATAGAGTACGTACCCTTAGTTAAGGGTGGCAACGAAAAAACACCATGTATACCTAAGGTTTTCATCGTTACCATCTCAGGAGTAGTATCTACCCGTATAAGTATCACGTTAGCCCTACATATACAGTTTCCATCGACCAATTGCAGTATTGTCCCCTAACTCCTAACCGTTAAGGAGTTCTGTAGCTTGACCATCAGCACAGCAGCATCAGATGTTGATTCAAGTATACCTCACAAGCAACAAGTTAGCCCTACATACTACTATATAGTTTCCATCGACCAATTGCAGTACTGTCTCCCAACTCCTAACCGTTAAGGAGTTCTGTAGCTTCATCATCAGCATCAGATGTTGATTCAAATAACACGTTAGCCCTGCATACTACTAAATAGTTTTCATCGACCAATTGCAGTATTGTTTCCCAACTCCTAACCGTTAAGGAGTTCTGTAGCTTCATCATCAGCACAGCAGCATCAGATGTTGATTCAAATAACACGTTAGCCCTGCATACTACTAAATAATTTCCATCGACCAATTGCAGTACTGTCTCCCAACTCCTAACCGTTAAGGAGTTCTGTAGCTTCATCATCAGCACAGCAGCATCAGATGTTGATTCAAGTAACACGTCAGCCCTACACACTACTAAATAGTTTTCATCGACCAATTGCTGTACTGTCTCCCAACTCCTAACCGTTAAGGAGTTTTGTAGCTTCATCATCAGCACAGAAGCATCAGATGTTGATTCAAGTAACACGTTAGCCCTACATACTACTAAATAGTTTCCATTGACCAATTGCAGTACTGTATCCCAACTCCTAACCGCTAAGGAGTTCTGTAGCTTGACCATCATCACAGCAGCATCAGATGTTGATTCAAGTGTACCTTACAAGCAACAAGTTAGCCCTACATACCACTATATAGTTTCCATCGACCAATTGCAGTACTGTCTCCCAACTCCTAACCGTTAAGGACTTCTGTAGCTTCATCATCAGCACAGCAGCATCAGATGTTGATTCAAGTATACCTCACAAGCAACAAGTTAGCCCTACATACCACTATATAGTTTTCATCGACCAATTGCAGTACTGTCTCCCAACTCCTAACCGTTAAGGAGTTCTGTAGCTTCATCATCAGCACAGCAGCATCAGATGTTGATTCAAGTAACACGTCAGCCCTACACACTACTAAATAGTTTTCATCCACCAATTGCTGTACTGTCTCCCAACTCCTAACCGTTAAGGAGTTCTATAGCTTCATCATCAGCACAGAAGCATCAGATATTGATTCAAGTAACACGTTAGCCCTACATACTACTTAATAGTTTCCATTGATCAATTGCAGTACTGTATCCCAACTCCTAACCGTTAAGGAGTTCTGTAGCTTCATCATCAGCACAGCAGCATTAGATGTTGACACCCTGAAGCATATACCTGAGTAGGACATGATTACGTAACAAAAGCACCATACGAGCATACAATTTTCGGTGGTTGCCCTAGATTTCTCCTGGTTCCCATCATCAGATCCTGACCTGGTGAAAATGGGACCACCTCAGAAGTGAACTCTATCCAACCAAAAAAAAATTTTTGAAATCCGTTTATAACTGACGGAAATATCGGTGAACATACATAAAAGAAGCAAATTAGATGTAAGAACGGTATATTGCAGTAATCTCACTTCAATATAACTTATAATTTGAATGCGAAAAATGAGAGACGAGCGAATATTATAGCATAGAAATAGATACAAGTAGACGTCTCGTTTGAACTTCAGACTTTTATTATGAAAACTGAGTGACTTATGTTCCTGTGTCCCTTAGATAGGGCGGAGGGTCTCCACAGATCTACGCCATCCCGTTCGATTCTTCAAATCTGAGTAACAATGTGTTTAACAATTACTCATTTAAAAGCATGAACTAGTGGGCGCAATCTAATTTTTAAAAATCCGATGAAATACAACGGTTTACATTATAGTTGCTATTCAAATAAGTGGTGGTCTGGATAAGTGTGACTATTTACATACGTTACGGTGAATTCTTAAAGCAGGACTATTTCCATCTTAAAAGCGAGACGCTGCTTTGTGTAGCGATGACATCTCGCTCCCACAATGAAACTGTTCTAAAAGTTGATGACAAACCCCCCAGGTCGGTCCGTAGTTGTAAATCTTTCCACGACAGTCCGGCAGGTGCAAGCCCTCTTGCTATAAAATGATAATGAACACTCTTGCAGGTCTGTTTTAAATATGGCGATGGTTAAAATATTGGTACATTTTTTTATACTCGACTGCGCCAGAAAGAGGGTTATGTTTTTTTAAGGGTTATGTTTGTATGAAGTTTGTATGTGTATTTTGGGCCACGCTCTAAAGCCTATACGGCTTGTCATATTTGAGCTTGATAGGTATCAATAGATTCGTCTTATTCTGGCCATACACATTTTTTATGGACAGTGGTTGTAAGGAAGTCTTTAAAATTACAACACAAACAAAGGTACTTAATTAAAATATAGTTATCTACCTATAAATAACCTAATTGTCTAAAATGGCTATTCCACAAACAATTTGTTGTATAATAATTTCTCAATTTGAATATCAAGCAGACTATCTTAATCAACACATAACTCAATTTCAAAGGCGCAATGTGGCTACACTAAAACAATAGTCCATAAACAACAATATGACGGACAAACATACAAAATATAGCGCAGTTCTGACACAGGTTTGCTTGGACAGGTGCACCAAGTCTACTTTGCAGCCGAGAAAAGTATCCCAAGTTAAATTTCACTCTTAAAACAACACTACAAAGGGATTTATTCTCGAGGAAATGAGTTTGAAGATAGCAAAGGTAACCCTGCTTGATGAAAGGTAAGCCTCTTTTGATTTGTGAGCACGAACAAGACAACGTATTTTATGGTTTCCTCAATATAACAAAAGAATAATGTTTGCGAAAAATATTATTATCTAAGAATAGAATATAAAACTAGAGATGCTTTTTAAAATACGGTATCATAACATTTTCCTTATATCAAAGAACTAGCTAAGTAGGAATCATATATTTACAGTATACAGGGTATCTACTTCGAACTCGTGTTATAAGGACTGTGTAGGTTAAATTAGTTTTTAGGTTTATATAATGTAGTTAGTATTGTAATAACCTTTAGTTATATTAAAATAAAAAATAATCTATACATATAATAAAAATGTAACGGGTCGCTGTCTGTACATGAAAGATATATGAGAAAAAATATTATAGGAGACCTTTATCAACGTACCCAAAAGAATGATTTTTGGAATTTTTGTCTGTTTGTCTGTGGGTTTGTACACGCTAATCTCAGAAACGGCTGAACCTATTTCGATGCAGTTTTCAGGAATATATTGTGACAGGTCCCACTTAACATATAGGATTTTTAATGGGAAAATGTTTTTATCCCGGATAATTTAGACATTTTCGGTGTTATTACAAAAGAGCGCCTAAAGTTAGACTCGTTTTAAATATGACATATGACAGCAAAATATATGGAATAGCCGTCAAATTGAGGCAATGTTTCGCTTAAATAATGCTTATATTCTTTTGTAATAACACCGTTTGTTTTTTTCTGTAGTCCACGCGGACGGAGTCGCGGGCGTCCACTAGTTAATTAATAAGTACATACAGGACTACTGATTCTATGTCTTTTTCATACAATACGTTACTTGCTACGCCATTATTCTTAAATAAATGCACGGTGTATTAAGTACCTACGAGTCGGTAAAACGATAATGATTCTTGTATAATCTAGTCAATTAAAACTAATCACCTACTAGACTGTGTAGTTCGTTATCTTGATCTACTGGACAATACAAATACTAGGTACATTTATCGACTGGGACCTTTTACCCGTCTGAGCTTTCTCAGGCTGAATAATATCAGAGCAATTAGTTACTAACAAGCGTCTGGAATCAGATCAAGGATAAGGTTTGCCACCCACGGTTTAACTAAGGTGCTGTGAAAAATATAAATAATAATAAACTTACGGCCAATTTCAATACTAGAGATCATAAAGAATCTCGGTATTATCCTCGGTATTATAAATTCAAAATCAAAATGGTATTATCCAGTGGTACTCGAGCGCAGCAGGCAGGGTCACTACCTGCTTCGCCAATGGGTCGTCATTAAATTCAGAAATATTAAAACTGGAACTATACCCAGTATATTCGAGGGTTACCCTGTCGCAATACTTTATAGATCATAAAAATTGTGATAACTTCAAAGCATTAGGTATATGTGGTTTAGAAAGTGAATGCCTTGGAACATTTTATATAGAAACGCAGAAACTATGAAGCAATAATAAATATTTTGAAAGCATACCTATATGTATATTTGTCTCTACCGGGATTTGAACACAGGCCTTATTAATTACGCCAGGACCATACGGAGACCTTAAAAGTTGAATTCTTTTACTGAATAGAACATTATTTGTAATGTGAATGTCGGCTTCTTTTATAATAAGGATATTTTTTTATAAATTTACGATTTATTTATAACGCAGATAGAACTTATTCCTATTTTATATACAGCAGTCTAATTTATGTATGTACGTGAACATTTATGTTTTCGTTCTCATGTGGATGACAAGAATGACGATCGAAAGATCAAAAAAATCGAGTTGTGACTCGAAATGCTATCAGCGTAATAATTAATATTCCTAACACTAAATCAATATTACGAAGAGACAGAATAACTTTAGTCCAAGGTGTAAGTAGGTACGTCGGAGTATGCTACAACAATGTTATGTTTTGCGACGGACATATCTGCATTTACCGCGGACGATCCTCTCCGTCCGTCCGTCCGCAATATCACGCACCATGGGAACCCACCATTACGCACCATGGGAAGCCATCATTATGGTTCTTATTTTACTGAAATCAATGACGCGCATAAGAAGCCATCATTCATCATAATTAAAATTTATTCCTCGTTTTCAGAGGCTTGGTTATTAATTATGTAATTATTATGATTCAAAGGGCCTCTCGGTGTATGTAAATTATTTTTGGCAGTAATTACAGCGAGCTTGTACATAGTTAATGAAAGCTCTTGATTTTTGCTACTTTGCACATATTTAGAGAGATCTACTAATATTTGCGTATAATTATAAACCTTAAAGAAAATATATTTACCTGTCTGTACATGAAATCCTCCTTGTAACCTTGTACGAACAAACACAGGAAAGCTCCTCATCCATCCCTTGGTAGATATCCTCGATATATAATAGTTTTACCCCCGAAATGATAGTACCAAGCTCTAGCGACTTGAGTAGAATATTTCGGTAAATAAGTCCTTAGTGCTTCCTGATTCCCTACCGAATATACCTGTCATATTTCATCTCTATATTACATAAATCCCATGGGAATTTCGGGAAACCCGTGGTATTTCATCGCGTAACACAAGTTTTTAGGATTTATAATGATTTATTCCTATTGCTTACCTACTAAACCGAAATTTATTTTGAAATCCATTATAAATTCAGAAATCATCAGTGAAATTAAATCATCTGTCATGTTGTGTCATGTCATCTGTAATTAATTTCCCAGAACCCGTGACACGCACACTGAAGCAACTTTTTAGTATATCAAATTTTTACGAACGTATCTTAAACTGATAATATTTATCGATTTGGCAACAATCGGCGGGTAAGATGAGCGGAAGATGCGGGATATTTGACTCGTTTTTGCTTCACTACCCGGAATACATCTGTCCTTGATGACTCCTTCTGGGGACTTGTTATTCTATGGTGTATGTCAAACTTATACCTCCAAGCTATTCCAGCCCAGAGGAAATTATGCGAAACCCTATAGCCTATGTTCATCCGGGTCCAATAAGGATTCTAACGGTGAAAGAATTTTTGAAATCAGTCCAGTAGTTTCGCAGCCTATTCGCTGTAAAAAAACAAACATACAAAAAAACAATCAAAGTTTTCCTTCTTATAATATTAGTATAGATATAGATCATTTATTAGGGATTACGTATCATAAACTCTATAATAAATTCCCTCTCAAATCCTATCACATATTAAACTACCCATACATACAAACTCTTAACATTCACTAATTTAGCTAAATTAGCGCAACTTAGACCGAGAGCCGGCGGAAACTTTCACCAATTCATTAGTCGAATACTGAACGCAAGTTCTCGCAGTTAGGTAACGAACATATCAATATTTTAGCGATACTAGTTCCAAATCACGACGGCTCTCTGACTGATGGCTGCTGCATACACCACCAGTCTGATAGATGTTTAACCAGACATGTATAGACAGGGAGTCTGACGATAGAGATTCTGATATGCTTTATTGTATTCGCAAAATTTAACTATATGCTTATTTCACAGTTATGCAGAGAACACATGGCGAGCATAATATCTTTTAAGTAGTTCTTCCAACAAATCCATATAGATAGGTAACACTGATATTCAAATATCTTGCATCGCAGATTGCGATGGCAATAATGTCATATACCTACAAATGTTATGTGTGGTTTAATCGCTATAATGGTAATATTTTTCAGGTACCTATCTAGTCACACCTAGTTGGAATTTTAATTCATTTCACCCGAGTGGAAATCGAACCCACGACCACTGCAAACCGTGCCAGCCGCTATATAACCACTAAGCCACCGCGTCAATTATTCGAATTCCATAATATGTCTAATAAATCTTTCCAAGTGCCTGCAGAGGAGATACTTCGGAATGGTATTAAAATTGCTTGTATCCTCTAGTATAAATTTACTAAAAACACAAGTACCATAATCCTATTTTAAATCATGACTAATAAAGTCACACTAAGGACCAGAGTAAGCAAAAGAAATATTACAACTACAAGCAAAGTAAGCCAATATTTTAAAAATCACCAGTCGACCATCGTATTTTCTTGGGTCCATCAATATTTGAATAGGTCCTAAGCTCCCGAGCTAACATTTTAGGTAGGGAAGCCAACGAGCACCCAAATGCTCATTTATCCGAAAGTGATAAATAGGCCTGTATGAATTTCGTGGAGGGTGCGTTCACCCCTCAGGGTGGAGGCTAGATAATGAATATATTATAAGCAAATCTTTACCTGTTTCGAAACTCAGTTTTCGCTTAAACTCCGTATTGAGAGAATACAAAGGAAATGTTTGGAAGTTTCAAATTTGATTTGCTCTCGCATAAACGATGATTGGAGCAGAATCTCTGTGTAGGGAAAGTACAACGGAGGTTATTTAAAGCTTGAGTGTATTGTATACCATCAAGGATACTCCCACCACCGGGGCCCTACACCCTCGGTCAGTTCATGAACTGATTTTAATCCTGAAGATGCCACGGGTGAAACATTTTGTCGATTAACATTATTAAAATTTCAGTTTAGTGGCTATGTATATTTGCATGCTAGGTGCATCTGGCTTCTCGTTGCGACTGTAGTGGTTTGTGTTTCGTGATCATGAGTCGGCAGATCCGAGAATCAGCGGAGGGTGTAGGGCCCGGTGGTGGGCGTACATACATACATATAATCACGATTCTATCCCTTACGGGATAGGCAGAGCACCAAGGGCCGATAGAACCACATGGTGCTACTTCTGACCAATTTTGAGGGTATAGTTAAGATGTACAAGTTCGATTAGTAGTGACAGATGGTCAGCCCATCGCCTACAAAACACCAAGACCCTCTAGTCCCTCTACTGACTTGTACAGTATGCTCGGGAAGAGAAGCAGCTGTAGTCTTATACTTTTTTTTTTCACTCCCAGAGCAGCATAGATGTACCCTTCATGGAAATTTGAACTTCCGAATAGTAACGCCTGTTATAGTTAAATAGTATTGTGTACGTTATAGGGATGGTGAGTATTTACGCGACCTGGTTTTAAAACCAGGATTTTACTTGGAAGTACGTAAACCAGGTACGGGCCGCAAGTATCGTAGTAATAGTTTGTATCCAAAATTAAACCTTAGGCTATATCTATTAAGGTGTATAATCGCGCTATGTGAAAGAAAATACTTTCAAAGTAAAAAAGTATTTTTTTGCCAGCGGGATTATAACACGCAGCCTTATTGAAATACTTTACTAGGCATCGGCGGCGCCCGGAAACCAGGTACGGGCCGGAATACGTGGAAGACTTTGAAAGTATTTACGTTGCAAGTATTGTAGTGATAGTTTGAATCCAAAATTAAACCTTAGGCTATATCTATTAAGGTGTATAATCGCGCTATCTGAAAGAAAATACTTTCAAATTAAAAAAGTATTTTGTTTGCCAGCGGGATTATAACACACAGCCATATTGAAATAAGGACTATTTATCTCTGAAATACTTTAGTACCTAGGCATCCGACAACCCGTGGAATACTTTAGGGTATTTATTGAATGAAGGTATTTATTTTGTAGCACGATTATGTTCTTTATGTCTAAGAAAACTAGGATAATATTTCTATAAAAACCTTATTAACAACTAGGTACAAGTTGTTTGTTTACAGTACATACTTTGTACAGCGGACTCGAAATATGAAGCACGACTATACGTGAGCAAGCTCCTACTGACAGCGCCGAAAGCTGGAGTTTCAAAAGTGTACAAAAGTAGACAGTCTGATGGAAATTCTGTGCCCGCTGCTGCTGACGGCGCCGGAGCTGTACCCGATTTGGACCTCCAAAAGTGTGCAAAAGTGGGCAGTCTAATGGATGTGCTGTGCTCCCTTCTGCTGGCGGCGCCGGAGCTGTCCCCGTTTTGCACCTCCAAAAGTGTGAAAAAGTGGGCAGTCTAGAGGATGTGCTACGCCCGCTTCTGCTGACGTCGCAGGAGCTGTACTCGGTTTAGACCTCCAAAAGTGTGCAAAAGTGGGCAGTCTAATAGATGTGCTGTGCCCGCTTCTGCTGACGACGCAGGAGCTGTACCCGGCTTGGACCTCCAAAAGTGTGCAGGAGTAGGAAGTCTCGTGGACGTGTTGTGCACTGTGAAACTCTTTTTTGGTATATATGTCGTGGCCATATCGTAGAATTGATCATTTCATGAAATGGTCGAGCATTTCATGAAATGGTCGCATTTCATGAAAAGTTCAACTGTCTATTGGCCACATCATGATATGGTTTGGGCAGATCATCGTTTCTCGATATGGGCAACTAAACGCCCGATCATTTCATGAAGTGGTCAAGATTATTGATCATATCGTAAAATAGTTACACGAATCACCGGTAGAGGCGCTGCGCGCGTTTTATTTATGTGTGAAGATGGCGGATTTTTCTTTTTAGGTTATAAAACAAATTAAAGAGAGTAGGGTGACTATGCAGAAGAAGTTCACGGATAGTGTGTTATATTGTATAATGTATATTAGACTTAATGGTGGTTTATAATAATATTGTTAAACAAAAACCTTAGATTACGATAGGTTAGGTTAGGTTAGGTTAGACTATGACAAATGACGCACGAGCCGAGCGAGCGGAGCGAGCGTGCCCAGGCAGCGTCCGGCGATGTGCCAGATGCGAATCGCTTTTGTAAAGTCTTTTATGTTTTTAAATATTATATTGTGTAAATAATAGCAAAAAAAATCATACCATCATACCTTATGGTATACTTATATATGGTGTAAGCTCTTACCACATTCGGATTTTATGGACACCCTGTTAATACGATTTGGCCAAACGTAGATGACAAAATCGTGAAATGTAGACGATTTAACGATCTGGTCAAATTGAATTGGCCACTTCATGAAATGCGACCACTTCATGAAATGCTCGACCATTTCATGAAATGATCAATTTAACAATATGGCCACGACATATACATACATAGGTACATACTGTAATTAAAACTTCCAACAAGTATGGTACAGAAGAGAATGAAGTATCTAAAGTATTTCGCCGCCCAATCGCTATAATTTTCCTTATTACAGTCACGATAAGGATTAATTTCCTACGTAGTTAAAAAATACTTCAAAGTATTTGGAAACCTGGTTTTTAGCCCTGGTACGAATTGATGGACGTACTTTGAAGCCCTAGTACGCAAATCGTCAAGTACGACCCATGTCTAGTACGTTAGTCTACCTACCAGAGGCGGCTCCTGGTACTTTTAGATGGGAGTTCACATTTTTTTCATTATGAGCAAAACCCTCACTATTCATTCTAGCGGCCGCATACGTACACTACGAATTAATGTGAGCGGCGCTCCAAATAAGACTAATTTTTCATACGAAATCTTCTGTTTCACGCGCCGGCCTATGTCGGTATGTCTTTTTCGCACTCATTGAATACTGTACTAGGACCAAATTACGTTTCATTGGAGCGCAATCGCTAGCGCTCCACTCGATACATAAGATTACAACTTGAGACGAACGCGCAGACACTATTGTATAAACATAGTAGAATTGAAAGATAGTCATAAATATAGAGAAATATAGATTTCCTATGTAATCTAGTGGATGGGAGTGCACTGCACGAGCGCTCCTTAGGACGAGCCGCCAGTGGTACCTACCATTGACAATCTACAAACAACCTAATTAAAATTATTTTGAACATGAAATTCTTACCATTGCCTGTTATTTCATTTTAAATTGTGACCCTATTTTCAAAACGATCTTTCTTATCAGACTTAACTTTACAAAAGCTCAATTACACCTCTCGTATTCTTGCAAAAAACATTATATTAAACGCTTTGAAGTGTGGACATGCTTTCATGCCGAAAGGTCACATTATGTGACGCTGGTCTTTTTGAGTGTAGAGATATTTTAACGTTTTAAAGTACACTTTATCGTAATAACAACATATCGATGTAATCTTATTAAATTAAAATAAACAGAACGTTCACATAAAACGATTTAAATTTACTGTTAAGTTCATACATATTTACGAGTATATAGTGATGATGATGTCCTCGTTGACGTATCCGTCAACGGCGAATCCTGGCTTATCTTCGAGAGTGCGATCGAAGATACCTGCCAAAACCTCCATTTTGTAATATATTTTCTTACAAAAAACGCAACTGTAGAAGACACATACAAACAAATAACCGAATGAGTGTATGTGTCGGTGTAGATGGCTTGAGTCTATTCTTCAGTACCTACATTCTTCAGGCGTTTGAAGTCGAGGCCTATAATGTAGTACAGTACAGATACATTAAGTAGGTCAATGTAAACCGCTGCTAGTAATGAACCACACTTACTATAAACCAACAGGTCTGCCAATCGCGTACAGCACAATAACCCGTAACTAGTGATGTACATAATAACAATAATACTAATAGCGTGCTATAATCGATGAGCCGCAATGTGCTTGCTAGCGTCGAATTGCGGCGGACGACTGCTCAAAGCGATGGTTATTAAGCAATTCCATTTTACAGGTTAATAGTGCTGTGAATTATGGATAGTTTGCAGATTTTTTATCGATGTTTATTATTTAGGTAAGTACTTAAATATTTTTAAAAATAGCCATCTCCATATGAGGGTGAAAATCTGAATCTAATTTTCCACTGATGAAATTTTTACACACTTTGATTAAACGATTGCAAAATCTGCAAAAGACCATCACTGATTCATGGAGAAGAACTTTACCTTTGTTCATATATACTTATCTTGAGACGATGATTCTGTATAGATCAGCAAGCCTAGCATGACCTGCGACGATATGAAAAACCGATTTATCGACATTTAGCCTGTCAAAATACGATAAATATAGCCGCCATGTTGAATTTAGTTATATCGACGATACTATATCGTACGATACGATATCCACGATGCGCGGTCATGCTAGGGGTCAGGCATATTAATAGTATATACATATAGACACGGCTGTGTTCCCAAAATGATGTAGCCAGAACTGCGAGATCATAAAGGTGAGCCCACAGCCACGGTTAGCAAAGCGGGGATAGATGTTAAATAATGATCAGTGACAAGTTGGTAGCTTAGTCATTAAATAAATAAATATTCACACACTACACAACACATTAACCTAGTCCCACATTAAGATCCCTAAGGTCTTGTATCATGGGTACTAAGCAACGGTATATAAATACATAGATAAGTATAGAAACATCCATGACTCGGAAACAGACATCGATATTCATCATATCAATGTTTGCACCTACCGGGATTCGAACCCAGGACCTATGGCGTCGCAGGCAGGGTCACTACCCACTAGACCAATCGGCCGTCGAAAGTCATTCATAATCAGCCATGACAAGTCCACTGCTTAACATAGATCTACTACAGCTTAGTCATATAAATCGTCGTCAGCCTATTGCAGTCCACCGATGGACGTAGGCCTTCCCTAGAGCACGTCACATGGCTCGATCTCCCGTTTTTGCCATCCAATTACTACCTCAGTCTATCTCATTATATCGCGGTCATATAAATAGATAAATAAAATTTCCGATTTTATCGATAACCCCTCACAGCCTTAGTAACATTGGCGCTGCAACTGGTCTCATTAAACGCGCTAGTGAGTTACACTACGATACGGACGTTCTTGCACTGATTGTAGCCATTTAGGGCTGCGGGGTTTACACGTACCAAACTTTAAAGCTACTTTGTGTATTAGTTATTTTGTCACAGAACTTTATTGGGCTCGTACAAAGACACACAGAAAATTGAAATAAAATCGGTCGAGCCGTTTTCTAGTTTTTAGCGAGACGAACGGTAACAGAAATCCATTTTGGTATTATGTATGTAGCAGGATGCTGCACTAGCGGCAAAACATAAATTCTAGGGTCGGGGTCCCTTCCAGGGACTATAGTAGTGACCATGGCCAAGAAAGCGCGAAGTAAACTTTCTGGTGAAAATCTCACTTGTGTTGTGTTATCCAAAAACATTAATATGTTTTTGCTATGTAACTAAGGTATAAAAGATAAACATACCTTTATATTCCATGTGTCAATCAATAGACATCTAACACTATATCACCTAAAACTGTACGATATTGTGTATGGTAGTCCACCGCTAACCACGAGCGCAGAGGCCGATTCTGAGGGACACAAGTCCCTCGACATATCTCTTCTTCTTCAGCCTATTGCAGTCCACTGCTGGACGTAGGCCTCCCCCAGGGCACGCCACAAGGCTACTGCCACAGGGTGGTTTTGCCCATAGTCACCACGCTGGGCAGGCGGGTTGGTGACCGCAGTGTGATTTTCGGACTATGTTGTCAGTACGGGAGGCGCTGCTGCCCACATCCCGGAAACCCTTAATCGCCTCGTACGATACCCACGGGCAGGCAGGGGTGGTACAAACTCTACTCTGCCGGCACCACGCGTACATATCTCTACCATTAACTTATTTGTCAATTATCCATATAAATATCCTAAAGATAAGTGAGGGATTTACGATAAGTTGATATTCTCCAAAGTGTGCCGTTGGTACCATAAGGACTCAAAATTGAATTCGGATGCTCCCGACAGCTATTTAAATAGTCGCCATTTTGTTTTTCAGATAGTTTATATCTAGTCTAGAGCTAATGTCGAGCGGGGCGTCAATCGGTGCCCTAAAAAAATCGAATCTAGTCGGACGTATGCGATATCTAGCAGTTGGTCATGAAAATAGGTCGTTTTCCAATTTTTGATTGTCTAGTAATTGTCGTATATATCTTATTATTGTTAGCTATAACTAATAATAATATATCATGGAAAATACTACTCGTCGCAATGTGTTCTTCTCCACCTCAACCCAGTTGTTTAAATACGTAGAAAACAAGCATAAATTTTATCTTACCTTCCGTACAAGCATAACGTTAACTAGTGAATCTATTTGTTAATGAATATGTTATGTATTTAATAATACCGACTTCATTACCTGTGCAAATGAATCCAAACTTCTGATTACGTTTCAGATTAACTGTTATGTGTCTATTCTCTAGACTTTACTGCAATTGCAAAAAACTGCTATATAAAACATATTATTCATCATCATCATCATCATCATCATCATCAGCCTATTGCAGTCCGCTGGACGTAGGCCTCCCCCAGGGCAAAACATATTTTTAATTGAATATTATTTTAATAATATTATTTTCTTGTGCTTATGCTAGGCTACATTACGATACATCAGCTACATCTACTTGCATGTCGTAAGGGTCGACTAAGGATCTCGAGCATTCTCTCAGGCTATAAGCTAGCAACAGTTGCTAACACTCACAAGTTACTTTCCCCGCTTTGCTAAAGGCTTGAGCACACCGGATGCGTATGCGTGCACGTAAGAGTAGACGTACACGTACCTCTGAGTTTAATGCATGGAACTGTCACCGCTTTACGTCTACGCATACTCAGAGGTACGTATACGTCTACGCTTACGTGCACGCACACGCATCCGGTGTGCTCGAGCCTTAAACGTAGCTGTGGGATATTTTTTATGATCCTGCAGTTTAGGCAATTCCATTTTAGTAACATAACATAGTGTGTACGTATACCAACGCTATTTTTCTCTCTAAATATGTTGGGTACAATCATAATTAGGATTTTTTTATTTCAAACATTTTTCAAATAACTGTAAACCGACAAATAATTTAATAAATTCTATTACTATTGTAAAATGTTTTAACGTAATATTTTTGTCGACAAAAGGCCGACATACTCATTTTAATGAAACTCGGGCTTCAAACTCAGCCTTTATGCTTTTATTTCAACAGATTGGACTACGTTGAGTGAACGAAATGTATTTTAGAAAAGTAGAAGAAGTCGTTTTGAAGATTTATATGATTGAAAGACAATTGGACTGGAAAAGAAAACTTCATGTAGTAAGCGGATCAGGATGCTTACACAATTTAATAAGGACATAACTTATTATTTAGGCTGCATTTACTAACTTATTATCCTGAATGCAAACTAACGCTAAACTGGCTAAAATAAAATATAGGATAGCTACATACGAATACATGATATAACTTCATATCCACAGCAAAAACATGGAAAATCATAAAATATTCACAAGTGACAAGTTGTGAAACTGACAAGATGGGATTATACCATTTAAAATGGTGTCAAATTAATTAGAACCTATTGTTCTTGTAATATTTAGAGTTGAAGAGGCCTATTTAATTAATAGTAGTAATCAAAACAACGAGAGCTCCCTACAGGTCCCTTTAATATCAGGACTATGTTCTGGAAGTACCTACGGGTCCCTGGACGCGAAGGGTTCCGTGGAATAACAATGGACTAATAATGGTTTGTTGTTGTTTAATCACGTGAGATTTAGGTGCGAATTTTGTCTGCCTTTCGCATTTCACGTTGCAGCTATGACGCACTTGTTGCTTCCTTTTTACCTGACTTCGCTAGAAGGAGGGTTAAGTTTTTCGAATGTATGTTTGTATGTATGTAGGTTATTTGGAACGCCCTAGAGCCTATACGGCCCCCTGATTACGTAAAAGCATAAAAGACGACGAGCGCTCGTTGCGCGCACGCACACACTCTCAATTATCGCTATCGCGCGGCTTCGGCTTTGCTATTGCTTTTAAGTAATCAGCATTTGAACTTGAGAGGTATGATTAGATTCGTTTTACTTGTGAAAGTAACACTGGGTCATAATTTTTAGGCAGTCGGATGTTTTTCTTTAAGTTAATGAGGTTATTTTTAGCGCCAACTGTGTAATGCTTTTAGTTGTATTATACCACACTTATCGGAATATCTAAGGACCTAAGCCTTTAGCCAGGGCAAATGTATAAGTTGGAACCTGATGCCTACAGTGCACTAATTTGCACTCACTATCTATGTCTCTGATCATCTGTAATCAAGGATGACGCTGGAACAAACCTTTGGAAACCACATATGAGTCACAAAAACTTTGATTGGCACTACACAGTCATCAAACCAAACGTAAGTAGGTACCTTATACCTTATAGATAACTTGCATTTCCTCCACAAACTAGCTTCAAATTCACAAAACCACATCAAAACCGTCAAATACGTCAACTTAATTACGCGTGAATCCACTTAAAGCGCGAAATCTAATTACAGTAGACCCTTCAAAAACCCGGCAAACCTGACCCTGCTCTAGGGCTCTCAGACACCAAACATATGCCCATAATTTGCACGTAAGAATGTCAAGAGCACTCGCGACACTCTAGACTTAGAGCGCGCTCATGGGCTCTTACCTGCGTTTGAGGATGAAAAAGCCATCTTTTTACGGTGCTTAGGGAATCTCGAAGGTAACTTCCACTTTGTTTTTAAGCACCCGATTCTAAAGGGTGCTAGTAAAAAGTGGGTATCTGAGACCCGTTTAGAAGATACAAAGGGGATTCGGCGGGAAAAGCTGGAAGGGTGCAGGTGTAATTTTCTTGTGAAAATCAAAAATTGTTTGTAAATGGCTTGCATGTGTCCTTAAGGTGATGTTTTCTGGTAGATAAGCTATATTTTGATTACTTGTGGTGTGAATCTAGTGCGTGTGCATGGTTTTATACGCAGGTAAGCCGAGTAAAACTTTAGCCGGATTACGATCTCTTCATGGGCGCATGTAAGTTGTTTCTGCAATAATTTTTCATTTTGACTAACTTTACACTTGTTCTTGAGGATTTTCCCGACGTTTCCATTCATCATCATTGTCATTCATCATAAATTTTACTAAACAATGATTAGGCTGTATGGGCTTAGTTCCCCTTGCCTTTCCTTCGGGATAAACTAAAAAAAAAAAAAAAAAGGTACAAAGGTATGTGTACAATGCATCTATAAAATATGTTACAAAACAAGAAAGTTTAAACAAAAACCTATAAATTGTTACCAAAATAATTCAAGAAGAAGTTAACATATATAAAAATATTATACATACAGACGAATTGAAAACCTCCTCCTTTTTTTCGAAGTCGGTTAAAAAGATGAGTGTCTAGATATAAACCTATACATGACCATTGCTTTTCATAACTCCGCATTGCTGGATTTTTAAATAGGTCACCAAAACACGTCATCATTCGCACGTCCTTTGATTAGAGATTTGTTGAAAGGAAACTAAATAGTCTCGAGGCAGAATCCATCTTTTCACAGACACAAGCATCGCCCTAATTGGTCCCATTGAAACCGACGGGCTTCCGACGTGACTAGTGGAGGTACGTGCCTTTCTCTAGTTGTATTTACATTCGGTTCGATTTGTTTTGTTGGATTCGTGCTTTTTGTCAACAAACCAGTTTACTACAATGGCTTAATGGGCACTAGTAAGTATACTGTAAAATATGTATATTCACGTCCTCATATTTCTTAGATATCCAAAGCGTATCATTAATCTTTAAGGTAATACATATTAATTTAGGTAATTCTGTAAATTTTCTAGACATTCCTATAATACTGAAGTTTTAGGACTTCACTCGTAGGTATATTAATTTCAGGAAGGTTTGATGTCCTTCTTCTGCAGGTGGCCGGATGTTTATTTGAAATTGGGGTCAAACATAGTCAAATAAGCTTGACAAGAAAATACATTTTTAAATTCACACTGCCTCAAATAGGTACATGTAGTAAGTTCTGGAGGATTGCACAGCCCTCGAAGATTCAATTATTTATTTTTATTTCAGTAGTCTTGCCTCGTTTTTACGGCGCCTTCCGCGTAAAACCGTGACTCCTGATTTCCTTGCGCTTTGATGTGCTAAGAAATGGATGAGTATCTTCAGGTAGTTTGGCCTTTTTCATATATTTTAATGCTCGTATTAAGTTTTTACTACCATCAACAAGAGACAATCGTAAAAGCAAAGAATTCCTTTGGCTCAATATATTTACTGCATTCATCTTGAGACATGTATTTTTATGACGGTCAGTTTTATTATACATTACCTACTTTTGCATACGTACCAAATTTCAAATATTTTAGGTCAACTTCTCCGATATTTTGGAGGCTTTTCTGCTAATACTTTATAATTGGTGGCTATACTTACCTATATATAGAACTAGCTGTTGCCCGCGACTTCATCCACGTAGACTACAGAACTAAGACTTCTCGAATTACCTTCTCCCAACTATACCTATACAGGGTGTGGGTGACAGCCAGGCAAATACTGAAATGCTGAACAAATACCATTGTGTTGACTTATACGACAGTGTTATTACTGGCAGGAAATGTATTTTTGATTTGATTATCAGTAAACTATGCTCACCGCGCCAATTGTATCGGGCGATCCTGTGACAATTGGACTAATTAAATGGGCTTATTAGTTATTGTGTGACACATTGCTGTTTTTTGGATCACTTGTGAAGTTGTGACTCTCCATTAAAGTAGATCAGACATTTTTAAGGGCAACTTATATTTTGAATATAATTTTTTGGTTAAAATTTTATTTTTAAGTCATAATCTAAGGCCTAATTTAACGAACTAAACTATTTTTTCCTGAAAATATGAAAAAAAAAACTAAAAAATTTGGAACTTTCCTGTGAAAATTTTCAGTATTTTCCGCCTCAGAATCATGGTTTAAAAGTCACGGTATCAATATTTGCCTGACTATCAAATACCCTGTAGGTAAATGTACCTTTAATATAAAATTTCTAAAAGTACGTTTGAGTAAATACTAAAATGATAATAAGGGTGAGGAATTTTTTCCATTTCTTTATTAATAATTTTATAATATATAATATATTGACTAAGATAAATTTATAAAAACACTTCTCCATTAATATAATCCGTTAGGATATGGTTGATCGTTTCATCTTTAAACATTGTGCTGAGGGATTCAGCTTTGTTTGCCGAGATTTGGCTAGTGTATAGCTATCGGGATGAAAAATAACGTTGCCAATATGTAATTTAGAAAAGAGATGGTAAAATTCGTCATCCGAGTAATTGACCCGGTGGCTCAGTGATTAGAGCACTGACACGCGGAATGCAGAGGTCGTGGGTTCGATTCCCACCCGGGTGAGGAATTTTTTCCATTTCTTTATTAATAATTTTATAATATATAATATCATGACTAAGATAAATTTATAAAAACACTTCTCCATTAATATAATCCGTTAGGATATGGTTGATCGTTTCATCTTTAAACATTGTGCTGAGGGATTCAGCTTTGTTTGCTGAGATTTGGCTAGTGTATAGCTATCGGGATGAAAAATAACGTTGCCAATATGTAATTTAGAAAAGAGATGGTAAAATTCGTCATCCGAGTAATTGACCCGCTGGCTCAGTGATTAGAGCACTGACACGCGGAATGCAGAGGTCGTGGGTTCGATTCCCACCCGGGTGAGGAATTTTTTCCATTTCTTTATTAATAATTTTATAAAATGATAATAAACAAACAAACATGCTTTCGTATTTATAATATTAGTTGAGATCACTACAATAAAATAAATCTAGATATAATTGATCTTTATGTTAACGCATGTTTTCTAATTGGTCCTGTGGTGGTATTCAAAGCTTTGATATGATGCCTAACCATAACCAAACGAACGATAATGGAAAAGCACAGAAAATTATCGAACCATTATCAAAGGTACAAAGAATAAGCCTCCTCCAGTCGGCTAACGACTTTTTTCTTACCTTATTTTGTTGTTCCTGGGACGCCGAGCATTAGAGATGCACCCTCCCTTCTAAGCGAGCTTTTATGAAATTAGCAGACATTTGTAAGGAAAATGTAGGTGTTCCTGAATTTTACACCAGGGATGCCAATCAGCTAAGTGCAGCTTCCGTATTGGCATAGAACTGCACGGCTCATGTTATGGTCAGCATTTTGTTTGTGGTAAAAAAGGGTTTGATTATAGAATTTATTTTTACTTCTGTGTGTACAGGGTGATTTTTGGTCGTCAACGTTCCCGAAAACTACAGAATCTCCTCATCATCACGATCATTTTTCTCCATGGAAGCATACCTGGGAAGTGTCTGGTTTCCAAAATATTAGGGTCCAAAGTTGAGTAAATAGACTGCGTTTTTCTGCATAAATGCACATAGACGCGCGTAGCAGGATTTTTTCACGAAAAATAATTAATATCTGTCTATAAAAAAACTAACATAAACACTAGACACTATAAATTTCGCACGATCAAGGAATTTTAAATTTTTTTTCAGATTTTTTTTTTTCCCCAGCATTTTTTTTTTGCATAAACTTACTTTATTTCATGTATAGAATACGTACCCTTCGTTAAAGGTGGCCACAAAAAAACATCCTGTATATGTAGCTGCCTCATTTCCATGTGCATATCTAAGATAGATAGTTAGGTATCTATAAAATAATGTATGCTGTGATTGTAAGCTAGCTGGCTACCCAATTAAGTAGGTGCTGGTTGAACCTTTAGTTAGACCACGCAAAATCCACTTAAAAATATTTATTTTGTAACATATTCAGATACGAGTATTATAACTCAAATTTATTTAAAATAATATCATTGCACACAAAAGTTTCTTCTTTTCCATCGAAAGTATAGGTATATATAGGTACTTACTTATACTTACCTATTAACGCTTGAAAATCAGAAATGGCGAAGATTTTTCAAATGTAATAAATTCTGTCCAACTACTAAGGGACTTAGTTACGATCAAGCCCGTTTACACCTAAATAAATAAAAGCAAAAGCTGACCGTAAACCTAAGGCTGTATACAGATTTGTTAAAAAAAAACAAGCGTACAATTTTTCCATATCACCTACAGTCAGCATCACTATCACAATCATTGTTAACAAAATTCATGGCAAATAAATAAATTATATTCTATTTTTATTTATTTTGTATATTTAGTGAAAAGATCCTAAACTAAATACAACGTCCCACAAAACTGCTTGCGCCGTTTGACTGTGGAATCCATGAGTAAATATGAAATATACTGCGTTATGTACGCCATTTAATTTAAAAGCAAAAGCTACTATGCTCACCTCGTTGCCGTATGTATACCCCAATTTTTACAAAAACTTTATGATTAATTTGATAATTAATTCTGATTATATTTGGGCATAACAAAATGATGTAATCAAATTAATTTGCAAAATAAACGACAGTCTTCTTACTTACACGCCGCTTTAGGTAGTTATGTAACCATGCACACTACACTGAGTTTATCGGGTGGCGAAGTAAATCGCGTTATACACGGTTAATTATTCGGTTCTTTATGACGGTCACCTCCCACCCTGTATAAATACTCGCGCAGATTATCCTCGAACCGACATAGAAATTAATCTTGTGGAAAAACTTACCTATAGCTAACCGTGCCTACGGAGGGAGATTGTGTTTATTAGGTTAGAAGCTGATATCGTTTTATGGGGGACAAAATTACCTCTAGGTTGAAAATTTATCTTTAGTATCTATCAATCTTAGCATTTTAAATGTTTTTTTTTAAAATCGTAACCTAGCCTATGTTGGACTTCGATTATACTCGTATGTTATAAAAATAGCCTATTATACAGGGTGTAACAGAAAGGGTATGTTAAGCGAAAAGCTATGCAAATAGCCCACCATAAGAAACCTATTTCCAAAATTTGAGACTCGATATCTCATGTTTATTTTTCAAGATTGTATGAACATTTCTGAGTTGTTTAGAAATTCTCCATACTATCTGGCAAAAAAAACATGCGATTTTGAGTCTGAAATTTTGGAAATAGGTTTCCTATGGTGGGCTATTTGCATAGCTTTTCGCCTAACATACCCTTTCTGTTACACCCTGTATAATAGGCTATTTTTATAACATACGAAAGGGATTTAGTGGGCTGATCACACAGCTTTTCGCTTAACATACCCCTTTTGTTACACTCTGTAGATGACCAATTGACAAAGTAATAGACTCTATGTTTATTTATCTCACATTGTAAGGAGAAAGAAATGCCTAGACAACTCAGAAATTTAGAAGAAGTTATTTTTGCTATTACATTAAAATTCAGTATCCTTCCCTCATGGATCTCATTATATAGGATGTTTTTTGGTCGTCAACGTTCCCGAATATTACGGAATTTCCTCATCATCATAATAATTTTTCTCCATAGAAGCATACCCAGGAAGTGTTTGATTCCTAAAATATAAGGGTCCAAAGTTGAGTAAATAGACTGCGTTTTTCTACATAAATGCACATAGACGCGCGTAGCAAGATTTTTTTCGATAAATAATTAATATCCGTCTATAAAAAAACTAACATAAACACAGGATACTATAAATTTCGTCCGATCAAGTAAATATATATATTTTTTTAATTTACATCGTTTCCCAGCATTTTTTGGCATAAACTTACTTTGTTTGACTAGTGGCCCGCCCTCGCTTCGCTTCGGTAGGTACATATCCTCTAAAACTGGAATTTCTGTTTGTCCCGTACCGTGGGAATTTCGGGAAATATGTCCTCAGTGCTTTCTTACACTCCCTACCGAACATACCTGTCATATTTCATTATTATGTGTCAAGTGGTTTGCGTAAAAATTGGGAATTCCCGTTTGACCCGTTCCCGTGGGAATTTCGAGAGATACGTTCTCATTGCCTCCTTACACTCCCTACCAAATTTCATCATTATATTGTGTCAAATGGTTTTCGTTAAAATTGGGAATTCCCGTTTGTCCAGTTCCCGTGGGAATTACGGGAAATCCGTTCTTTGTGCTTCCTAGCAGTCCCTAATGAATATACATCTTCGATTTCAAATTCATATGTTTTCTTAAAAATTTTGTATTCCAGTTTGTTCCATTCCGGTGGGAATTTCGGGAAATATCTTCTCAGTTCTTTCTGACACTCCCTACCGAATAAACCTGTCATATTTCATCTCTATATGTCATGTGGTTTTCGTAAAAACTTGAAATTCCTGTTTGTGCCATTCACATGGGAGTTTCGAGAAACCCGTTCTTAATGGTCTTTTACACCTCCTAACAAACATACACACCAAATTTCACCTGTGTACGTCAAACGGTTTATTTTTATACTTATGGACTTAGCTTTTTTCCGGTACAGTGGAAATTTCGGTAAAAATTTGGAATTCCTGTCTGCCCCGTTCCCATGGGAATTTTCGGAAATCCGTCCGTACTCTGTTACACCCCCTAAAGAAAATAAACACCAAAAGGGAGTGGGTGTAATTTACTTATGAAATTTAAAATTTCCGTTTCTTCGTGGGGTCATGTAGGTATGTTGTTTTCGCAATTCTTTTTGATTTTGACTAATTTTACACTCATCATCGTTATCATCCATTATAAATTCAGAAATCTTCAGTACTAAAAACAATGGCTGTATGGATGCTGTATTCCTCGTGCTCTTTCTTCGGGATAAACCAAACAAAAAAAAACAAATTTCATCTGTCATGTTGTGTCATATGTCATCTGTACGTCGCAGAATAATAAATTCCCAGAACCCGTAATCACAAACTTTCAAGCAACTTTTTAGTATGTAAAATTTTTACAACCTATTTACTGTATCTAAAAAACTGATGATATTTATCGATTTGGCAACAATCGGCGGGTAAGAAGAGCGGAAGATGCGGGATTTTTGACTCGTTTTTGCTTCTCTACCCGGAATACATCTGTCACTGATGACTCCTTCTGGGGACTTGTTATTCTATGGTGTATATCAAACTTATACCTCCATGCGTCAAATGGTAATTTTTTTGTATTCAATTCATATTTATTCCAGCGCAGTGGAAATTATGCGAAACCCTTTAGCCTATGTTCATCCGGGTCCAATAAGGATTCTAACGGTGAAAGAATTTTTGAAATCGGTCCAGTAGTTTCGGAGCCTATTCGCTGCAAAAAAACAAACAAACAATCAAAGTTTACCTCTTTATAATATTAGTATAGAGTATAGATATAGATGTATAGAGTACGTAACCTTCGTTAAGGGTGGCAACGAAAAAACATGTATTATTACTATTATTACAAGGACTTTCACCGATCAAATTGGTGAAATTCTAAAGAAAGGTCAGGTCAAGAGTACCCTAAACCGACGAGCGTGCATGAAGAATATCATGAAAGTAGATGAAGCGAAAGAGGTATGTCAGGATCGTAGCAAATGGAGATCCGTGATCTCTGCCTACCCCTCCGGGAAAGAGGCGTGATTATTATGTATGTATGTATGTATTACAAGGTAAAATTAATTATAAGTAAAAACATTATGAAATTCAACTCACTTTCAGTTCCACATTTGAATAAGTTGGTCCGTTTAGATGTTCTTATGGAATAATTTACAAGAGGAGCTTTTTTCAGTGCTTATACAGGATGTAACAAAAAGGGTATGTTAAGCGAAAAGCTATGAAAATAGCCCACTATAGAGAACCTATCCATAAAATTTGAGACTCGAAATCACAAGTTTATTTTTTAAGACTGTATGAAAATTCTTGAGACGGTTCAGAATTCTCCATACTATCTAGAAAAATAAATATATGATTTCTAGTCTCAAACTTTTTGAGTAGATTCTCTACAGTGGGCTATTTACATAAATCCTGAAAATCCTGATGATATTGTGCATGTCTTTTTATGAAGTACACTTCTGTCTAATGGGATAGTCATAATCAGCCTATTGCAGTCCACTGCTGGACGTAGGCCTTCCCCAAGGCACGCCACAAGACTGGAGACACGCCACCATGGGGGGTATTTGCCCATAGTCACCACGCTGGGCAGGCGGTTTGGTGACCTCAGTTTGTATTTTGGACTATGTTGTCAACACGGGAGGCGCTGCTGCCCACCTCCCGGAAACCCTTAATCGCATCGTACGATACCCACGGGCGGACAGGTGGTACTCTGCCGGCACCACGCGGCCAATGGGATAATACGTGTGCCTGTATGTAAGTAACTTTTTGTAAAACTATTACTAAGCAAAGCTTTCTCATATTATATTGAAAGTATATTTTAAAATGCACCCCTGAGTTTATTTCATGACCTACCGCCTGCGTATTTAACTAATCATAGGTACAAATAGTTCACCTGGTGACTCTATAAAGTTTACGACATCCGAGTACAGCTTCTGCTTGCAGTTTTATTTGTGACTAGTAAAATTCAAATATATTTACCCCTGCCTAGGAATATCTACTTAGAAAAAAAAATTCTAATTATGTGTAAGCGCGTACATAATCTAAATCTACATATAATTTACTAGATAGCGTCAGAACCAGGTTAATATATTAATATGTTTTTCACTTTAAAATTATATGAGGTAATGATTAATATCTTTGCACTCATTATATAACCCTAAATTACGGGCGAACGTCAGAACCGCGAGGCCATTGAAAGAAATATCTACCCTGATAGCTTAAAAAATTAGTACCTAATTGCTACTATTTGGTACCTTTACTCTCAATATTAGTACCTAAATGGTTTTTAAGTTATTACAGTTTTAAAGTCTGACGTCAGGATGGCGTGGCTACTCGCATTTTACCAAGTTCCAAATACATTATCGAAGATTCAAGTACGATAAAATTTAGTACCTAATTGGTACCTTTACTCTCAATATTAGTACCTAAATGGTTTTTAAGTTATTATAGTTTTAAAGTCTGACGTCAGGATGGCGTGGCTACTCGCATTTTACCAAGTTCCAAATACATTATCGAAGATTCAAGTACGATAAAATTTAGTACCTAATTGGTACCTTTACTCTCAATATTAGTACCTAAATGGTTTTTAAGTTATTACAGTTTTAAAGTCTGACGTCAGGATGGCGTGGCTACTCGCATTTTACCAAGTTCCAAATACATTATCGAAGATTCAAGTACGATAAAATTTAGTACCTAATTGGTACCTTTACTCTCAATATTAGTACCTGAATGGTTTTTGAGTAATTACAGTTTTTAAGTCCTGACATCAGAATGGCGTGACCACCCGCAGTTTACCAAGTGGCACATACTTTATCGAAGATTCAAGCACGGAAAAATTTAGTACCTAATTGGTACCTAAACGTACATTAATCTCCACATGATAGCGTTAAACGTTTCAGAGTTATATTATAAGCATTTCAATGTTGACGAACAAACGCCTGTGGCTTTACTCTAAGCTATGCGCAGCAAATACAATATTCAATTTTTCTCAAAATATAGGCGCCTCATTGTATTAGGAAAAAGGTAGGCAGTGACATTTAATCTAAGCCTATAAAGTCGATAAACACGAATAAAACTAAGATGACTGTAGTGGATTGTGTCTAAAATACCTTTCTATGGCAGCAAATTATTTTCATCTGCCTACTACTTTTCGTTCATACTCTGAGGCACCTGTATATTGAAAAAAAAATTGGATCAGCTGCGCAAAGCTAAGACCAAAGTAGTAGGCGTTTGTTCGCCAAGTTTGAAATGCTCATAACTAGCTCGTATCATGTGGAGATTAAGGTACGTTTAGGTACTAATTAGGTACTAAATATTGTCGTACTTGAATATTCGATAAAGTATGTGCCACTTGGTAAACTGCGGGTGGTCACGCCATCCTGACGTCAGGACGGCGTGACCACTTTAAAACTATAATAACTTAAAAACCATTCAGGTACTAATATTCAGAGTAAAAGTACCAATTAGTAGCAATTTGGTACTAATTTTTTAAGCTATATTTCTTTCAATGGCCTCGTGGTTCTGACGTTCACGATTACGGTATTATTAATTGCGAGATTAAAATTATTTTAGGTAATCACTTGAAATATAAATTATTCTACCTATATAATAAGGCTAGTGTTAGTGGAGCCAGGCCAAGGCGTTTATCGACTGATTTATCCATTTTATCTTTGTCCACGAGTTTATAGGCAATACTTTGCACCACACATAAAATTACCTCATCGTAGAGTTACGGAGTTTTATATTTTTCTCTATGACTCACTGACCGCTACAATAATTTATTTGAATTTGAGACTTTAACTTGCTCTTCACCATCTAATCCCACAGTAGACATAACTATACTTATAGCCACTCAGATATGCATGAATAATTTCAATTAAATAACTTATACCACCTTAGAGTTCTCGCACAGAACAGCCGATACATTATAAAATACCTATATTTTTTTTATTAGATAGCTAAATTTTACTTATATACGTAATTCGTTACACTGTGGCTTTATTACATAGATGCCAAGCCTTTCGGCTTCATGATCATGACGATGACAGGAATAATAAAATCTCATTTTCATTCCTATTTTGAGTACAGTTTTAATGTAGGTATCCAAAAACAAATGCTATATTATAAAGTATGTGTGACATAAGCGAACTTATCTAATACATACATATAATCACGCCTTTAACCCTTACGGGGTAGGCAGAACCACATGGTGTCACTTCTGACCAATTTTGAGGGTATAGTTGAACTTATCTATCAAGGTTGTCGTCGTCGTCAGCCTATTGCAGTCCACTGCTGGACGTAGGCCTCCCCCAGTGTACGCCACATGGCTCGATCTCTCGTTTTTGCCATCCAGTCACTACCAGCCGTCCTTTTTATATTACAAGCTTTTATTTAACTTGCAATGTATGTTTGTTCGGGTGAAATCTTACAACTCAATTTTAAGGCACTTGCCCTCAACCGATTGGGCTGAAATTTGGTGAGCACGTTCAGTTCGGATGACAATGCATGATTAACAGTGTGACGTCATTCTAAATCCAACATGGCGGCATACCCACAATGGCGGACCAATTATTTTTAATGCATTCCTACAATATGGGTATCAAATTAAAGGGCTAGCTGAGAGTAACTCGAAAAAAATGTGACGTCACTCTTAATCCAATATAGCGGACTTCTAAAACTTGAAAATCTATTTTGAAACAGATATTTTTAAGCAATTGAGTTGAAATTTTGTATGCACGTTCATGCATGACAATGCGTGGTTAACTTTATGACGTTATTCCAAATCCACCATCGCGGAACACCCAAAATGGCGGATAATTTTCTTTTATTCGTGCCTATAATATAGGTATCAAATGATAGGTCTTGCTGAGAATAACTCTCGACGAGTATATTTTGAACAGACTTAGGAACTTACCAGGTGAAAACTAAAAAGTATAAAATAAAATTTAGGTAAAAAAACCTTTTTAAAAACAAGCTTTTATTTAATGCGCTAAAAAGAAAAAATAAACTTTTACACTAAAACTTTTACTGTTAATTTATAACGTCATTTCAAATTTAACACATTTGACACAATTTATATGTTATAAAAGCTTGTCGCGACATTTAAGTACTCGTATTTACGTTCTTACTTTTAAATGTTTATTAGGCAGCATCTTTGTGTTGATGTTTCAGATTTTCCCATATTGTTCCCACGCATATCGAAGAAATATCCGGCGACCCTTCCAGAGCTTCGTGTAGAAGAGTAAGAGAGTAATATACAACAGGGTTCGCCCCGGTGCCCCGAGGTGGTATGTTCACGACATCATGTCATCATGCCACTCAGTCCTCGGCACGGCCTCACCTTGACTTATTAAAAATTGTAACTAAGAAAGTAAATACGAGTACTTAAATGTCGCGACAAGCTTATATAACATATAAATTGTGTCAAATGTGTTAAATTTGAAATGACGTTATAAATTAACAGTAAAAGTTTTAGTGTAAAAGTTTATTTTTTCTTTTTAGCGCATTAAATAAAAGCTTGTTTTTAAAAAGGTTTTTTTACCTAAATTTTAAGTCATCGGTCCATCTGGCCGGAGGGCGCCCAATGCTACGCTGCCGAGGCGCGGTCTCCATTCGAGAACCCGTTTACTCCACCGTCCATCGGTTCTACGACAGATGTGGCCGTCCCACTGCCACTTCAGTCTGCTACATTTCGAGACTATGTCTATCACTTTGGTCTTCTGCCGGATAATCTCGTTTCGGACTTTGTCCATTAACGAGATTCCGAGCATTGACCTTTCCATAGCTCTCTGAGTGACATGCAATCGGTGAGCCAGCCCCACCGTCAGGTTCCACGTCTCGGCTCCGTAAGTCATGGTTGGTAGAACGCACTGATCGAACACATTGGTCTTGAGGGATTGTGGCAAGGATGACTCAAAGATATGACGCAACAACCCAAACGCTGCCCACCCAAGCTGCACTCTTCTGGTGATTTCTCCCTCGAAGTTGTCTTTACCCAACTGCAATATTTGCCCAAGGTATACATACTTCTGAACTACTTCTAGGACTACACCTTCGACGGATATCGGCTCAGAGATGATGTGTCAATTGAACATTACCTTGGCTTTGTCCAGGTTCATCCCGAGTCCCACACGCCTCGAGGCAGCATTGAGATTAGACAGCATTTTTTGTAGGTCCTGCAGCGATTCAGCCATCAAAACTATATAGTCTGCAAAGCAGAGATGCGTGAGACATTCACCATTGACGTTGTTGCCTAGTCCATCCCACTGTAGCGTATCTATCAAGGTATATAACATATAAGTATGACGTCTATCCGAAGGCTAGCTCAAAGCTCCGCCCAGTGAACCGCGAAGACGGGTACCTACCTACCACAGAACGGGTACGTCTGTCCTTTTGACGACATAATAAATAGCGTTCACCCCCAATAGGTATTTACTTTGAGAAAAGTTCCGTTACGTTTTATAGGAATAGATTTTGTTGAGGTTGTAAGATCTTCAATTTAAATGCTGGGACTGGCTGCTTGTGACTTGTATGTGTGAATTTACTAAGATATATAAAACTTTTTATACCTGTGATCCGCAAATAAATGAATTTGATTTGATTTGAACTTTCTCTCAAATCAAATTTTAAATGAAAACTGCATGTAGGTAATTAATATACACATAGACAACTTATATTTCTAAATAGACATGTAATTTCTCTAGATAACATTATATTTTAACGATTTACTTATCTGGAAAAACAGTAGGTACAACCCTGTCTTCGAATATATACATTTCATTCAAGAATAGGTGGGTACCCACTCTTATATTACCTTCAGGCATTAAAAATACACAAGTCCCTTAGCTTTCAACCTAAATAAACTTCAAACAACCAACCGAGTCAACAGGCATGACGAGCAACACACTTGTGGGTCGTACAATACCGTACCTGACTGATTAAATCAAGAGTAGCTAGGGAGACGTCCTAAGTTCTACCCACCTAAATGTAATTACATTTGCCTACTCATTTAAGCATGCTTCAAGAAAATGTGCAAACGTCGTGTCTAATTCCACTCGCTCGGAGGGAGTACTATTTAAATAAGAATTTAAAATTGGATTTGGAATCCCCGCGGAAGCGCTCTGATTCGGCGCCGGAATATTAATTTGTTGATCTTCGGAATGTATTATTGATCAGAAAGTAACATATATTTCTGTGTATGATTCGAGTTTTCGTTTAATCTCCAATTTTCTACTTACCTTTAAGGTAATTTGCAAGCGCGGATGAAATTTATATACTTAGATAAAAATTATTTGCCAAATGTGTTAGGGACTTGATGATGGCTAAACAGATTTCAATTAATTTTGTGTGTGTATTTAAGTGCGCTAAAGAACTGGTATAATTATAATTATGAGATAGGGCATGCAATCGATTAAGCGTAGAGCTGCTGCTAAGGTATTTCCTCACGCAATACACTGTCTGACCAAACTGCAATATGATTCCAACAAGTTAATACCAACTAAATATTATAATAAAATTATTAATAAAGAAAATGGAAAAAATTCTTCACCCGAGTTGGAATCGAACCCACGACCAAATAATAAAAATAAAATTATGAAAGTAAGTTTGTTTGTTACCTCTCGCTTAATCGCTTATGCAATCTTATTAAATTAAATTTTAATTATATTTCACACATACGAGTGTAGCTGGGAGTATAGATAACACATACATGGTAGGTACATAGACTACATGTAGTACACGCGGACGGAATCGCGGACAACAGCTAGTATGTAATAATAATAATAATAAAATACATCCCGTAAAACAATAACATTTTGTTTAAACATAACATTTCCACACCGCCTACATTATTAAGTCGAGAACAGCTACTTGATGCCATTTTGTGTAAAATTATCCACAAAATGGCCGCTCGGTAATTAGCATGAGAGCTGCTTAGGGGGTTATATTTTATTTGTTTTAAAGGGTAATGTTACTCATGAATATTTCGCGCGTCGAATAAATAACAAAATTATGTGCGGGTATGTAAATTATCTCTGACTTACCTGGCCCCAAAATAGAAATATTTTTACTGTATGTAAGAAAAAGTAATGCTTGGTTTTAAATTAGTACCCTACACAGATACACATACACGTTATTTATTTATAGACCCTGAAAGCAAAACAAAGTTATTAAACTAGAAAAAATGACTTGTAACTAGATATTGTGCCACAAAGAGTAACTGTAATTTAATTCTAATATTACCTTAACGGTAGATTTTTTTTCCACTTACACGTTTAAACAAACTTTTCTATAATTTCATCAAAAAGGTCATTCAGTTGATTTTACAGGGTTAAGGGGAGAGTCGTAGCCAAGCTCTTTTACCCGTGAAGGGATGACAAGGGATTGTTGGGATATCTAATTTTATTCTTTATTATGGTATTGAATACGTAAATATAAATTGAGACGCATATTTCAAGTTTAATATATCATCGTCCATGGACATCATTTGGTAATAGGAATTATAATAAGAGTCGTATATAGGGTGTAACAAAAGGGGTATGTTAAGCGAAAAGCTAAGTAAATAGCCCACTATAGAGAAGTATCCAAAATAGACTCAAATTCACATTTTTATTTTTCCAGATAGTATGAAGAATTCCGAAACAATCAGGAAGTCCATACAATCTTGAAAAATAAAAATGTGATTTCCTCAAATTTTGGAAATAGGATCTCAATAGTGGGATAAATGCTTAACATACCCTTTCTGACTATCTAAGCCCTCCTCGATAAATGGACTTAAAGAATTTTTCAAATCCGATCAACAGTTTCTGCTTATTTTTTGCTTATTTATATTTTTACTCATTATTATTGTAGACATTCAAAGATATCAGAAACAAACGGGAGATGGGGCCCCGAGCCAGTATGGCGCTAGTTACTATGTATATGACCCCATTTTCTGTGTCACTGCATACAAAAAAAGGCTTTGCTCATTTTGCTCAAACTCCACTTACACCGGCCACGCCCACGGGGCTTTTATAAGTTGCCTGATTGTACAAGATATTCTTCTTAGGTAATTTTTTAACTAAACGTATATGTTTAATATTTATACAGTACAAGCAACAAAATACTTAAAAGTGAAATTGAGTTTAGTTGTTATGCAAAATAAACAGAAAATTAAATTACCCAGCCTCTTTACTAAATCAATAAGGGATCAAAGATGAATCATACATATTAAGCCTCGGTCAGTTTACATATATCAATCAAAAAACACGAAGTCCAGAGCAATTTTTTATAGTAAAATCACAACCTGCCTCAGTAGGGACTTTTATGTGACCCCTACAACGAATGACAGACAAACTTTGACTGCTCTTTATAGAGCTAGGCCGTTGAGCGATTTGTGTTGGGGTGGAACGTAGCATGTCCATGTTAAGGCCTATTTGTATAATGCACAGATAATCTGTCTGAAGGATTTTGATTCTAACTTTCTCTAAAACTTTATCCACATCAAATTTCTCTTATACTCGTAGATAAGCTATCTGGCTATTGGAAAAATCAGCAGTATGTAGTAATTTTAAATTTATTATTTGTTAAACCCTTGTTGTAACTTAATGAGTAACAAAAAAAATAAAAAAGTTTAGGGTGTGTTTTTCAGAAACCAATTGGAAGTTATTCCATTAAATTAGTCTATTTCCCTCTATAAAAAATATTGTCATATTATTGAAAGGGCAAACATATACAATAATTATTAATTATGGAGCAAAACTATAATAAATTTTATTTATTGATAATTTACATAGTTGGGTTGATAATAATGATTCAATTGAGAGCATTTCGAAAATGAGATTTTTATAAAATTATTAATAAAGAAAATGGATAAAATTCTTTATATACCGCTATAATCACTAAGCCACCGGGTGAGATTTTTGTCTACAAATATTACCTCTGTCGCTCAGGTTTCTTTATAATAACTTTACTTTTTAAATACATTTTTATGCATTGTTTAAATATCTGACACCTATACCCCGTTTTTTTTGAAGATACAAATCTTACTTTCGAGGAAGCATTGTTTGTAAACATTAGAACACTCATATTTGTAAGATATTAGTGAAGTTTTACGTTTTTCTATATTGATGTATCCCACTAAAAACTTAAGTTTTGTGTTTGCGAAATCAGCTTCTTTGGATTTTTATAGTGTAAACTTTATACAGAGTAGGTACTTTTCAATTGAGTAGAAAACTCTTTAGGAACTATTGATGATAAGGATACACAAAACTGTACCTAATAAAATACCTGATTTCATTCTCTCGGATTCTTTCTATTTCTAAATAAAATGAGGTATAGTAAGACAAAAGAATTATCGACTAAACCCATACCAATTTCTACCGCACACTAGCCGGCTTGTCTTCAGGGGTGGCTCGTTTTATTTAAAGAACGTACAAAGTTCGGAAGCGCGCGGCCACGCGTAAACATTTACTTGAAAGCTTTATTGATGTTGGTGACCGCAGTTCGGTTTTACAACCCTGCCAATCTGGACGGGCCCTGAATTTATCGGGGCTAACATCCCGTGCAGCTAAGAAAGCAACATCCTTTTCCATTATAAACAGGTTACAAGTGGAGTACCATTTTAGTAGTCACCATTTAGTACACTAGTAAAAAAACCTAAATAAAGGGTGTAACGAGAGGGGTATGATGAAACGCTATGATAATAGCCCACTATAAAGAATCTATCCTTAAAGTTTGAGACTTAAATCGCACGTTTATTTTTCTACATTTTATTATATTCCTGCGTTGTTTAGGAATTTTCTATACTACCATCTGGAAAAATTTGTATGTGTTTTAATGATATACAACTATTGTTACATACTGTATATGCACATTAGATATCATCAGTCGTAGAATAGAAAATTAAAATGTCAACTATATACAAGTTCGTCTTCGTCTTCAGCCTATTGCAATCCACTGCTGGACGTAGGCCTCCCCCAGGGCACCCCACAAGGCTAGTGCCACAGGGGGGGTTTTGCCCACCCATAGTCACCACGCTGGGCAGGCGGGTTGGTGACCGCAGTGTGATTTTCGGACTATGTTGTCAGCACGGGAGGCGCTGCTGCCCGCCTCTCGGAAACTCTTAATGGCCTCGTACGATACCCACGGGCAGGCATGGGAGGACATACAAGTGTCCTCATAATATTATTTACAAGGACAGGTTAAATGCAAACATTTTAAGTTTTAACATCATAATGAGGTATCATAACGAGGTAAATATTTATCTTGCCTATTGTCAGCAAGTAAATCACAAAGACTAACGAGGTGCATTTTCCGCTAGGTATAAAGCAGCTAAGTATCTCTGCGACACTGTATACGTAATCCTCTGCTCGGAATACGAGCAAAGACTAACTGCAAAATGTGTACTAAAACTGCATTTGTATGCATCAGCAACCAGAACATTAATATGACAAATTAAGTTCTTATAAGCATGTTATAATACGTTGCGTAGTCTTTACAAATAAAGATTTTTTTATATTAAAATATTTTTTGATGTCCTTACTTTTATGGTAATACGAGTATTACCGATTGTGTTTACAATCCAAAAGATAGTTTTGATGAAATACAATTATCACAGATAAGATAATTTATAATCAGCAGTCAAGGCTCTTTCGTAAAAACAAATGTCGTATCATAATCCCATCAGTTGAATTTATTATAAACTAATGGACACCCGCGACTCCGCCCGCGTGGCCTGCAGAGAAAGCAAAATGTCGAAATTATCCTGGATATATTTTTCCGGGATTAAAGGTATCTTATGTTCGTCTCCTGGTTTTAAACTACCTCCCTGAAAATTTTCAGCCAAATCGGTACAGCCGTTCTTGAGTTATAAATTGTGTAAATAACACGACTTTCTATTATATATTTATATAGAATTATAGATATATAGTTATACCATTATAAGTAATACGCTTTGATAAATATAACTAAATACGAGTACAGTCGCCAAACATGACCCAAATCATTCTAATATAACAACGAACAGGTCGCAATACATAAATATTTCCAAAAGAAAATTCCCGTTATCTCGGCCACGCAAGCTTAGCGGAAGCATACGTCCCTAACACAGTACGCTGGAGCTGCCTTCATTTACGATCCATTGTGTCTGTCGGATTATTCCCCCTCGATACCGTCCCTTTCGTAATGAGAGGAATTATGATTTTTTCTGGCCGAATAAAATGGAGTCTTTTATACGATTCTATTCGGTTGTCTCCTACCGTTGATATCGTTAGAGTCCACTAAGGAATTTGAGGGCGTTCTCACAGGTTATGAGGTAGTAGCTACTTGTCACTAATCGTTTATGTTTAGTCCCGCTATGCTTCTCGTAAACGCGGTTACCTCTTTCGTAATCCTGCAGTTATGGCTAACCCATTTTGGAAACATACCTACTCGTATATATGGTTTTTAACTAATCTATACATATAATAAAAATGTAACGGATCACTGTCTGTACATGTAAGATATATGAGAAAAAATATTATAGGAGACCTTTATCAACGCAATAGTACTCAAAAGAATGATTTTTGGAATTTTTGTCAGTTTGTCGTTTTGTCCGTGCGTTTGTGCACGCTAATCTCAGAAACGGCTTAACCTGATTTCGATGCAGTTTTCAGAAATATATTGGGACAGGTCCCACTTAACATATAGGCTACTTTTTATACCGGGAAAATGTTTTTATCCCGGATAATTTCGACATTTTGTTTTTTCTGTAGTCCACGCGGACGGAGTCGCGGGCATCCGCTAGTTAGTTAATATAAATGTGGATTGAAAAATATTCAGTTATGTGTGATTTATTACCTAATAGTACTACATATTTTAATCGGTATCCTCAATCATGTCAAATGTCGGGCATAATAATTTCCGCAAATATATAGACTGGTATCGTGCGATTTGACTTGAAAAGCTGCCCGGCTGGAAGGCAAAACGAAAGATCGTGCCATGAAGCGGGCTCTGGGGGAGCCTCACGTCCACCAGTGGACTGCAACAGGCTGATCATGATAATAAAAGGATGTAGAAAAGGTATTTTTATATTGTAAATGCAAAGAATTTTATCTATAATAATAATAATAATAAGCCCGCAGGGCAGCTTGTGGCGAGCTGTTGGGAGGTAGCGTTCCCACGGACCTGAAGTGCTCCCGGGGGAAGACCCTGTTCGTCATCTCTGGCGCCGGAGTGAGGTCTGACGAGGAACAGTTCCCCCACCTCTGCCTTGCCTTCGCCGGCCGGGCAGAGTGGAGTCGCGAGAGCTATGACAGCTCGAGGGTGGACGTGCCCGTCAGTAAGTGGCGAGTTGGCTTCGGTTTAAAGTCCAGGGGCATCCCTCCACCCTAGCCACTCACCAAATGTTGCCCCCTTTGTCGCTCCGTGCGTGCGGCCGTTTCAGGGGGCCCATGAAATGAGTCGGCGAGTCACCACCTGCCACCAAACAATTATGAGACTTGGTTGTAATGGCAGGCGTCCGTTAGTCTCCTTCAATAGCCCAGTTACCCAACCCCACCCAATATTCAGCCTCATAGCCCATGACCTTTGTTTCCATCGCATGACATAGATCTGCACTCCAATAGTCTTGCACATGGCGGGGACCATCGCCGGGTGTATCTTATTGTGCGGTCGGCGATGGTATCCGCCATGTGTATCCCACACCATATTAAAGTTCTCTAAAAAGGGCCTCTACATCTTGGCCACGGCCCGATGCACGCCTCTCAAAGGACCGGGACTCTGTAGTCCCGAGAATTTAAACAGAGATACAATAATAATAATAATAATAAAATTCTTTATTGTACACACAAAAAAAATTTTTTTTTTTGGTACATCTATTAACAATTTAATCGCATTTCGTGCATATCGTATCGTTAAGTATAAAAACCCATTTTCGTCATGGCAATATCTGGTTATATCTTTTCCTCTCATAAGCTGTAGAAACGATAAGGATGGTTCTATTATATTTTTTAAGTCGATCATGAGAGGCAGTATTTGGTGTTTGAGTGCCGGATTAACAGGAAACCATCAGAGCCGAAAGGTTTTAAGGGTTTACGTCGTTTGTTCCAATTGTAAAGTGCTGGGCTTATGGAAATAAAGGGAAGCCTAACGATCGTTTAGCGTTTTACTCGTACTTTTTAATCATTAAAAATTTAACCTATACGAGGTGTAAGGCAATGATTTAGCAACTAGTTAGGTACTGATAATAAACATGTGACCCCGCTATTATGCTAAGCGTGGCTGTCAGGATCTCCTTCATGATTCTGTAGCTCTGGCTACCCCATTTTGGGAACAATATAATATATGTATAATATATATAAGGGTCCAGCTTTGTACCGGCTCAATTTTTTTTTAGGAATTGCCCCTCACCCCCCAGTCAGTCGCGAGTATATGCTGGATGCACGCAGCTTACCATTCGTTGCAACGGTACCTAGTAATGGAGGTCGTTGGGGAGTCCTATGTTCCGCAGTGGAATTCCTTGGTTGAATAATGATGGTTGGTGTAATTACACTAATTCACACACACACACACACTTCACAACACATTGACCTAGTCCCACATTAAGATCCCTAAGGTCTTGTGTCGTGGGTACTAAGCAACGGTATATACATAGATAAGTATATAAACATCCATGACTCGGAAACAAACATCGATATTCATCACATCAATGTTTGCACCTACCGGGATTCGAACCCAGGACCTACGGCGTCGCAGGCAGGGCCACTACCAACTACACCAATCGGCCGTCTTAATTAGTCGCCCCTTTTTAATAAGTAAAGTAAAATGTATTGCTCAAGACAAACAAAAATCTAAAAGCTAGGAGATAAAGTTATATTTACCTGAATTATCTATTTGCTTTGAAATATTTCACCCCTCATGTATTTGACTGAAAGCACAGGAAAATTAAATTAAATCACAAAAATTGCTTCCGCAGATATTTGAACACAAAAAACTGTCATTTCTTTCATGCAAAATTTCATTGGAGGAATACCCCTCTTCGAGTAGAATTTTTAGGGTCGGTCTTATATTGAGCTTCGAGAATATTAAAAAACTTTTGCAGCCAAACTTGGATTGTCTTTATGAAAGCCTGTTTACTGCCTTAGTGAAGGGAGGTCTATATGCGGTTTCACTGAGGCAGAGCGAAAAATAGTGATTTCATTTTAAAAGAAGCGGCGGAGTAATGTAAATATTGATCTGTATTTGGTACTGCAGGAAAGTTTAATTACCTACTTATACGTTTTAACCAAAGACCTTGCAGTACGCTTTTGTCTTATATCTATGATTTTAACATTGTTTTATATTGAATTTGTAATAATGATACCTAATCTATACGTGTTTGTGACAGTCAGGCAAAAATTTTTCACCCGAGTGAGATTATTATCTTTCTTTTCTTTCTTCTTTAATCGCAGCTCAATAAAAGAAAGTAAATGTTTACATACTTTCTCTTATTTTAATTTTTACTATCTAGTAGCATGTCAACCTTTTAAGTTTCATAAAATACCATAATCATATGGAGCAAAGTGAGAATCTTGCATTTTTTTGCCAATCCATTAAACTAAATTGAAAAAAAAATCCCCAACTATTTAAATTGGAAATGTCCGAATAAAGTATGGTATCACGCAACTATTCCAAACGATCTTTGGTTACTGGAAACGCCTGCATAAACGGTGTTTTAGTAATAAATCTTTCAATTAAAAGTCAACCTATGATATTACTATAATTGTACTTCATAAGCTACAAAGAAGCTGGAACCGAGACTTAAATCAAAACACTGAAAACCAAGTAAGAACATTGTGATTTATTGGAAAATCTATTGAATAATTTCATTCACCAAGTTGGTTCCAAGAATCTCGCATCAAAGCGAGAGACTTATTAACGAAATGGCATTTCCATTAATAGTATGCAATGGTTCCATTCTACGGGCCTTGTGATCGATGTCCACAAATTAGTTCGACACCCCTCGACCGACTTCGCGTCGATTTTTCACGAAAAACTTTTAAAAGGTTCTAGTTCTGGGGTAGATCAATCTAGCAAATCTTTGATTTTTCGATTTGTCTAAAACACGTCTACTATTGAAAGTTCACAGCATTTCAAATATTATTTTTTTTAATTCAGTTATTAGTAAATTAAATAAAAGTTACCTAAATACCTTATTAAGCAGCATCATTTTTATAGAGCGAAATAATGCAAGTAGCTACCTATAGTCTCACATTTCGATAGCATCATGCATTGCATGTTATCTAGGAACTTACATATTTTACTTACCTAAATAATAGAAAAAAAATCGCAACTGAACATTAACATTATAACTACAATTATCATTAAACCATATAATATTCTTTTAAAACATCTCAGATACCTATATAAAGTATCATTTTCAATATCACAAACAAACTCCTTACTACAGATAGGTAAGTACCTGGATATTCCATTTACCTATCATCTGTGAGGTATTCACTATTCCATCATGGGGCAACATGATGCTTTGTCCCTCACCGTTAGTGGATGAAAATAAACGATATATTTGAACCATATGCAACAAAAAGATAGGGAAAAACTACCTACATTTTGTTTGTACATACAGGATGTTTTTTCGTTGCCACCGTTAACGAAGGGTACGTACGTACTCTATACATCAAATAAAATTCGTTTAGGCCAAAAAATGCTGGGAAACAATGTAATTTTAAAAAAAATTATTACTTGATCGTGCAAAATTTATAGTGTTTATGCTAGTTTTTTCATAGACAGATATTAATTATTTACATACATACATATAATCCCACCTTTATCCCTTACGGGGTAGGCAGAGCACTAAGGGCCGATAGAACCACATGGTGCCACTTCTGACCAATATTTAGGGTATAGTTGAGATGTACAAGTTCGGTTAGTAGTGACAGGTGGTCAACCCATCGCCTACAAAACACCAAGACCCTCTTGTCCCTCTTGTCCCTCTACTGGCTTGTACAGTATGCCCGGAAAGAGAAGCAGCTGTAGTATTACACATTATTTTTTCACTCCCAGAGCAGCATAGAAGACATTAATTATTTCTCGTGAAAAATCTTGCTACGCGCGTCAATGTGCATTATGCAGAAAAACGCATTCTATTTACTTCCATGGAGAAAAATTATCGTGATGATGTGGAGATTCCGAAGTTTTCGGGAACGTTGACGACCAAAAATCATCCTGTATATGAAATTTATGGATGTAATAAGCGGCTTATGCTGCTTATAGAAACCTTTGAAAGGTATCAAACCCTCTTATAGAGAGTGCCAAAGAAACTGTCAACGAAGTTTGAGAGTTAAAGCAATTAATGTTTATTTTACAGATTGTTTGACTTCTAGGTAGAAAATTATTAATAAAGAAATGGAAAAAATTCCTCACCCGGGTGGGAATCGAACCCACGACCTCTGCATTCCGCGTGTCAGTGCTCTAACCACTGAGCCACCGGGTCAATTACTCTAATAATAATAATAAATTCTAGGTAGAAGTTTCTAGTAGTAATATAAAATGCCAGCTTATGACATAACATTTTTTATTTGCGCTCTACATATTTCAAGTTGTACCTATGTTTATTAGTAATTCTAGCTAGCTTACGTAAAGATAAAAATCATAATAATACCAGCAGTATTAAACTCAATACATTATATCGATACCGGAAATTTTAATTGTCGTAACAGACATTGCGGCGAAAATTCGTTATATTTAATACATCATACCCATTATTCCCAAAGAAGTGTGCTTTGGCACTCTTCACCAATAACCTACAAGTACTTGAAGTAAGTACTTGAATACTCTAGTGAGCGGACAATCAGTATTGTGCTTTCAAATCGATAAAGACACTCCAGTTAAAAGTTGAGTAAAGGAATCGGGTTTGCTCAAAGCAATAACCGTCTCGTCTTAGAGAAAAGAACTCAGATGCCAATTAAGTTGTGCTCTGGGAGGCTGGGCTCCACTCAAGGGAACTCGAAGGCCCGTACCTTGTTGTATTAGAGATTAATAAATATCTGAACTATCGTATCATCATAATCATCTAGGGCTCTTATTCAATTATTTATGGAGTCAAAATATGAGTTCTGGTACCCTGTTTTGAGAACACAGCCGTGTGTATATGTATATGTAACAATATTACTCCGTTTTTATTATTTTAACCATTCGGTGCAAAATGTTTTTTCCTATAGTCTTTAGCTAAGACTGACCAAGCATGGAATAAATTAAATAGGGTTAATAGTAAGTACATCTTTAAAGTGAGTAAGAATAAAGAAATCTGAAGGAGTTGTGAGACGCGAGTGAGCATCGGGAATAAGGGCGAGGTTAGATGCATTTAGCTGCACTCAAAGTGGGAAGGCGGAGCGGTTCAGTCGGGTTCAGTTTCTTGCGGAGTAGATGACGTCGTCGCCTATTTTTGTGGGAAATGGTGAAAGATGAAGCGATTTATTTCACTACATAGTACATACTGGCGTAGATTGATTAAATAACTGATTCACCTAAACATAAATAGACTGCTTTTCAGTTTTAATATATTTTTTACAAAACAGATTATATATAACTTTAACACACACGGCAACTTAGCTGGTGATAGGTATTAATACTGACTATAAAATTTTAAGTTAAACCCTATGTTTGTTAATATGAACTATCATTATAATAATGTATATGTAGATCTCGGTAGGTATGTTGTTATGAAGCACTCTGCGGTACCGCTCTTTGTTGTGTGCATATGTCGTTTAAGGCTTAAAAAATTGATTCTGTAAAGATGCTTTGATCGCATTATTAGATAATACTTATAATTTATTTCCAAACGCCGACCTCTTATATTTTACTTACCAGCACAGAAGGAACAGAAGCGCATCGAACGAGCTGCGGAAATTGGCCGTGTCGACGAATTAAAGCGACGATATACGGAAAAAGGGAATTTCACAATTACCTACCTTTTTAGCGCTATAGCGCAGCCATCGATCCTAGAACGCAATATCAAAGTTTGTCACAAAAGTAGGAAAGTAATGTCGAAGGCATATTGTATACTACGCAAACAAAACAAAATTAATTGTTTTTATTTTAGACATATTTACCTTCACTACTAACCGAACTTGTACATCTCAACTATACCCTCAAAATTGGTCAGAAGTGGCACCATGTGGTTCTATCAGCCCTTGGTGCTCTGCCTACCCCGTAAGGGATAAAGGCGTGATTATATGTATGTATGTATATTTACCTTGCTACAAGGTACCTGAAAGGTATATGAATATATGAAGTATATATGATGTATATGAAAGGTACCTCTAAAACCCAACACAATTACTCACATTACATTACATTACATAGGTGTAAGTAATGTGTTGGGTTTTAGAGGTTCATAATAATTAGTGGTTTACTAATTTACTAATTTCTATAATCCTGAGGATGCCACGGTTGTTGGCGAAACATATGTAGATTATTTATCTAGTTTTTGATTTCGGAATAGTGCAATGTATCGTCTTGCATGCTAGGTGCTCGGGTCTGGTTTCTCGTGGCGACTGTAGTTAGTGCAAGTACCTGTTTTCGCAATTATGAGTTATCAGATCTGAGGGTCAGTGGAGGGTGTAGGGCCCGGTGGTGGGCACACCCATAGTGAATGTTTGAACTTCCGAATTGTAACGCCTAATACAATTTTATTTATAGTTGGCTGTTTTTATAGCTTTTTGCTTCACATATTACCCATTTTATTACTTGCTCCCAATAAACACCATTCGACTTTGAGAATATTAGATCTAGGAAAGTCTCGGGTCGTCGTTAGTTTAGTTATGAGAAGTAGGTATGTACCTAACTAACATTAACAGAGAAGACTGTTTTAATTAATTCAGCGAGCTCTAGTACAGACACTGGCAAAATTTGTGTCTGAGACACAACTTAAAGCACAATGGGCATCTCTTCAATATAACCTATCTATTATACCTACAAACTAAATCGCAAAATTAAATACGCCATCAAACTTGGTCCGTCCAAGTCGAATCCCAGCTTAAAGTCGTAAATACGTATTTCGCGCGGCAATAAGCTCAAAACTTGCGCTTTATGGGAGCAATTTTAATACCAGTTGTAAATATTAATTTGTTGTGAAAACTCCGCGAATTTTGTTACAGCGCCCTTACATATTTTTCACGGCACCGGAAGGATTTTGGCGAAAATTTTCTTGTCGTTAATTAAATTTCACTTGGCCCAATTTGTCCGTCTTGTTGGAAAGTTTTCAGGTTGAAGGGAACGAGATTTATTCCCGTACACAAATATTACAAGGCAGGTGCGTCTGCTTAATACGATATTTATTTTATCCTGAAAAATAAGGGTGCTAATTTAGGATAATTAGATTTTCTGAGAAAAAAATTGGTTGGTCTAGCTTTTATTAATCATCATTAAATTAATCTTTGGGTTTAACGAAAGAGCTAACATTGTAAATAAATAATTCCAACTAATATTATAAATTCGAAAATAAGTTTGTTTCTTTGTTATCTCACGCTTTATCTACTCAATTATTTCCTGAAGAAATTTTGCATACGTGTAGCTAGCAGTGTATGTAGCATAGTAGGAGTACGGAGAAGTATATACGCTATTATTCTGTAGGCAACGTGGACAAAGTCACAAGAAACTGCTAGTTTTCTATATTTCGAAGTGTATCCCAAACCATGTACCTACAACAAATTCATATAACAGCAGAAAATTTTAATAACACAACAGTAACGGCCAATTTCTATACTAGAGATCAAAAATAATCTCGGATTCTTTTATTCCTAATTTGAAATTTTGTATGAAAACAATTGAAGATTAAATCTGAGATATGCAAAAAATCTTTCAAGATCAGTTATAGAAATTGGCGGTTAGTAACTTCAACAATAAAAGGATGAAAACCCTACGTCCACAGTAATTCCAGAGAAAATATGAAATAAAAAGATATTTTTTGCTCTGTGAATAAGAAATACAAATCCAAGCACACCTGCTACAGTTATTATGACAATGTCAGCTAGAGATCTCATCGCGAGTCAATATTGTACGTGGTGCAATGGACTGAACAAGGGTTATGCCATTTCAGACTTGACTAAGTTTTTTTATATTGTTCATTTTCATGTACCTACTCAATGTGGAATGTGAAAATGTGAAAATTTGTTTTATTAAATTTTTACAATGTTCTTTATAATCAAATTAATTTTAAATACTACCTACGTTTAAAATTAGAGCTACAAAATCTACACCTACGTACTAAAATTAGGGTCACAGAATAAAATAGAATTTACGAGATGTGAAGATTATAATTTTTTCTAACGAAATTAAGTCACCCCGAAAGACCCCGTGTGATTACACCTAATGCCACGCGTACAATATTCAAATGTTATCTTACGTGGTACCAACTGGCATAAACCATTCCAAAGGTAAGTTCGATGACAAGGTAATACTCAGGTAATATGATTTTGTATCTCAATCCAGAACCAGCTCCATTTTATCAAATTTTACCTGTCAAATAAACGTGTTTACTGAATCGTAAAATAAGTTATTTGTGCATTCACTCATATAACGAAACAGCTGTAGGGTACTTCCGGTTTATATAGATAAATACCAGTTATTCCCTGTAACACCGTTTGATTGTGCTAGAAAAAGAAATATCTAATGAAATGGAAAAAGTCTATTTTCAAGGAGATTTTTTAAATATCTTAGTTAACATAGCCAACATATGTAGCTCGAATATATAGATATTATTCGAATATTTCGTAATTCGTTACCGCACCAGTCCTATGCCATCTGCATTCTCTGCCTATCTATCGGCCAATTTCTATACGAGAGATCAAAAGGAATCTCGGATTCTTTTATTCCTAATTTGAAATTTTGTATGAAAACAATTGAAGATTAAATCTGAGATATGCAAATAATCTACTACCTACAGATTTTCTACCAAACTTAAAAAAAAAACCAAAAGAACTTGCAGTTGCCCTAAACTTGCCATGAATTCTAAATCGAAAGCAAATCCGAAACCGGCAGTTATTCTCACCTGACATAGCAAGACGTGCGAGATCGCGGACGTAATGACGCGCGTTATCAAGCCTTCACGCACCACCTCCGATTTGATGGAAGGATTTGACGCGTGTTTACGTCATAATATACAAGAATATGTAATACTCGTACACTGGGTACCTAATAGTACGGGGCAGACGCACGCATGATTCCTTCAAATATGTTTTAGAAGATTATTGGTTCTAAATGATACGTCATCATCAGCCTATTGCAGTCTACTGCTGGACGTAGACCTCCCCCAGGGTACGCCACAAGACTGCCATGGGGGTATTTGCCCATAGTCACCACGCTGGGCAGGCGGGTAGGTGATCGATGATACGTAATCGATCGTAATTTATCAATAGCTTCCACTCCCATTCATTGTCGCAACACTCTCACCTTTGACTATGAATTTAAACTCTTTCTACGACTCTCACTGATAACGGTTGAAGTTTATAACGTGACTTGACGAACGCGCAAAAATGAAGCCTTACTATTGGAGCAAATTATGTCGATGACGAACTTCTTAGATAGTGTCTAAGGCCCAAGGAGTACTTAGAATATTTTTATCGTTTGCTTAATAAAATCTACGGGAAATACTTACTTTATGAAGGCAAATGCTTGAAGTAGGTATACCTAATCTTACCTATGCTTAACTAAATAAAATTGTGGTCTATCTGTGGTTTTAGTGCTACTCTTGTTGTCACTGAAGGAAGTTTTCACAAAATCTATTCTTAATGCAATCAATGCATAGACGACTGAACGACACGAGGCAAAGACAAACGACATGAACGTATGATTCCAAGCTAAGATCTCGTTATTTCTGCACTTGTCGCCTAAAAAGCTGGAACAATACGTATACTGTCTGTCCTAGAGCAAGGAAATTTTAAAGCATGAGTTATTCTTATAATAAATGTATTTACTTGCTCTGGCTCCTGCATATTGAATCATCATAACGAAATCATCATCAAGTGACCCACCATCATTTGAGTATTCAAGCTAACACATTCCCATTACGTATTTATTAAATACGTGCGTATTACTCTACACTTTTTACTCAGAATATCTCATTCCTGCATAAACACTATTGGGCAGGATTAAAACGTGACATATAAAAACACGGAAAAGTACAAAACTACAAACAAGTGGGTAAACACATCACCTCCCTTCTCAAAGTTACGACTAAAGAAAAACATAACACTTCCGAAGTTAGCAGCGAAGCCACCGGTCGTAAAGGCAAATAGAGAGCCCCGAAGTCGTCACCTTGCCCAAGTTTTTTGCCAAACTCAGTGGCTTAGTTAACAAACTGCTGTATAAGTTGGGAAGTCAAATAACTGACGCCGCGGATGCTCTTCACGGGCTTATTTTAATCAGGAGTGTTTTGATTTTAATATTTGTACTGCGAACAAGGTATTGTGCTTTTATTGCGTAAGTTTTAAATACTGTAGAGTTGTTTATTTTAACAAAATTTTACTGGTATTCGAAGCCTACTCCAGCCAGAGCAAGTATCAATTGAAAATAATCATCCGAGAGAATTAAAAAGCGTAATTAATTTTCCTACTAGCTATCAAACAAAGCTCAAATACTCGTAAGCAGGTATCCCATGTCTGATCAGCGGTTATCAGAGATAATACATAACAGATAAGGCCACAAACTTAAACCGTTTTAACTAACTGCAAATCACCAGGGTGATCATAATGGAATGGATCAAGTTGTAGATACAGTCATCATCATCATCATCATCAGCCTATTGCAGTCCACGCTGGACGTAGGGCACGCCACAAGTCTGCCATGGGGGGTATTTGCCCATAGTCACCACGCTGGGCAAGCGGGTTGGTGACTGCAGTTTGTATTTTGGACTATGTTGTCAACACGGGAGGCGCTGCTGCCCACCTACCGAAAACCCTTAATTGCCTCGTACGATACCCACGGGCAGACATGGGGTGGTACGAATTCTACTCTACCGGCACCACGCGGCCAACTCTGCCGGTACCACGCAAATCACTAGGGTGATCATAATGGAATGGATCAACTTGTAGATACAGTATAAAGTGTAAATAATAAAACAAAATAAAACTGAATTATATACCTAATGTAATTTACTCTCATATATGAGTATAGTACAAGTAAACCAGTAAAACGGAGCGAATGACCTAAAACAGTTTTCGTGGGTTAAATTAAAAGTGTCTCAAGAGTCTCGTGCCACCTGCAGGTAAGTGCAGTTTAAGAGGGATTTATACGTAACTAATGGCCATGTTTCCGCTATAGATGTTTAGAGACTGCGTCTTGGTGTAAAGTAAGTTAGGAAGTTATGTATATATAATGGATATGTTATGTCCGTACAAGAACAATGGGAGACTTCAAGAAGGGCCATAGATTTTTCGGTTCATTTAATTAAACTAAAAATCCCGACTGCTTACTAATTATGACCTAGTGTCACTCTCAAGACTAAGACGCTGTCCTCTGATGAATCTTATTAGATTGATAAGTCGTGCTGATCAAAAATGGATACCAAATTTTATGAAAATACACAGTCGTGTTTTACAGGCGGCCGTTTATGACTAGTCTGCTAAGTACTATGCAATTATGATGTATTATATCCACATGGGACTACGAATAGGTTAAATATGTTTGATATATACCAGATATTTAACCTAGTCTTAGACCCACACTGAAATCCGAGTCTTCATGGCATACTTAGGTACTTAGGAAATTCAAGTAAAGAAAACCAAGAAACACGGCAAGTTTAAACTTAACACCGCAAGAAAGCCGCAGCTAGCGATTAAGACACCCTTCCTCGTATCATTTTACATCCCCTGAAATGATTATAGACCGAGTACTGAGTGAGTCTCATATACAGGAATGAACATACCGAACAATGGACTCCAAAAACAAGGCCTATATTTAACGCGTGTATTTAAAAAAAAACACTTATTTTGAAATTAACAAAACATCCCTACAGAAATTCCAAATGAAATAAAAATCGAATTCATAGTAAACATAGTAATATTCATGACCTCATACCTATTAAGGTGGGCCAAGATTAGCATTCTATTTAAATCCTTGCGAGAATAACTCTTTTGCCTCGTCTATATAGTATAGGTATCGTCTTTAGCCTATTACAGTCCATTGCTGGACGTAGGCCTTCCTCAGGGCACGCCACAAGGCTACTGTCATAGGGGAGGTTTTGCCCATAGTCACCACGCTGGGCAGGCGGGTTAGTCACCGCAGTGTGATTTTCGGACTATGTTGTGAGCACGGGAGTATAGGTATACTCAGCAATATTGTCATAAGCGTTCAAAGAATTGAGTTAATAACTATTAAATTTGACTTCATTAACTTAGTAGTTATTGACCAAGTATCGACCTCTTGGTCTAGTCGTAGTGTTGCGGTTTCTTGCAAACCTTATCAGTGAACTTTACAAGAAGGGGAAGTGCAATTATTTAGTCAAGATCCCGCCATCTCTGGCTTCAAATTTATTTATTACACTACCTTGGTATCGCGAAGATTGCGTTAATATAGTAATATATCACGCTCCCCTTTCGTTTTTATGTAAGGGGTGGAATCCAATAGGCTATAGACCTAAGGGAAATAGGAAATGTGTAGGTACTTGTTAATTAGGTATACAAATTGTACTTCTTTTTACTTTCTGCATGAAATAAGAATAACAGGACAAATAGTCAAAATATATCGGATGGCAGGTAGATATCCTTGACTTATCTTTTATATTTCAGAAATAACTACTTACCAAGTGGTGTCGGCAGAGTAGAAATGCATTACCCCATTTCTGACCGCAGATATTGTTCCGGGAGGCGGACGGCAGCGCCTCTCGTATTGACAATCACATGCGGTCACCAACCCGCCTGCTAGCGTGGTGACTATGGGCAAAAAAAATTGTTAAACCTGTGCTAGTAGCCTTGTGACGTGCCATGGGGCCTATTTCCAGTAGTGGACGGCAATTGGCTATGTGTGAATGTGTACAGCTACTTACGGACTCTAATTCCCCAACTCACAACTAACAACGCCAGTTTAAGGAATACAAATCAATGCTAGACAAATAATAGAGTTTTTTAGGTTTATCGGCATTCGAAATTCAATTTTACAATAACACTTTGTTAAAATAAATAAATAATAATATCACGTCACTGATAATAATACAAGTACATAGTCCATAGTGTGTCACGCATTAATGAAGCAATGAAGCACTGTCATGCGTCTCTCAAGCTTGACCCGGGGCCAGCAAACTTTATTTTGTTTCTATTCGACATACAATGAAAAATAATAATACTTATCGTGCATTTTTATAGGAAAAAACCCTAGAATATTTAACACAAATTTTTAAAACAATAATCGAAGTAACTTGAGGAATCTTTAGACTTCCTCTGTTCCATTAGAAGAAGGAAGTGAAAATTGGAAACCAATACAACCGAGCGTAATATAGATCGGAATTTATATTGGTATCCCCTCCGCGGTTTAAAGACGCCGGGCAAGCCATGGAGCAAGGACAACAAGAAGATGGTATAGTTAATGTTAAGGTATGAGGCTGCCAATATTGCTATGCACCGCTAGTAAATGCCTTCCACTACATTTTATTATACATCACAATACCGCGTGTCACCTACGAAACGTCAAAATAGGTCAAAATCTTTTTTTTTTAAGTTTAGACCAATCACGTAGTCACTTATCTTAGTAAACATTTCTAAGGATACCGCGGATCCCTTATTGTTCATTAACAATTAATATCATACGTAAACAGGCTGTAACAGAAGAGGTATGAAATTCGATTATGAGTTGCCTGTGATCGCTATCATCAATCGTCGTTAGTCGAAACGTAACGTTATAGGTACAATATTTTAAACGTTGAAGCCACCTTCTCTATGTGCTGCATTCATGGCGCAATCTGTACTGGCATAACGTTATTTTGCAGGGATCCTGACGTTCTATGGTTAAGATTTATTGGCTATGGCTAAGGGATATATTGAAAAACATGATTGCTTCACTTAGCTAGCAGGGTTACTGTCATAGATTAAATACTTACTTACTTAAAACTTACTAAGGGCACATTAACGTGAAAGATTTAACAAAATAAAAATATTATAAAACTAGCGGAACCATAAATCAGAATCATGAATGTATAAAGCACAACGGATGGGTGTAGAAGCGACGACAGCGGCGTAGATCGACATCTTGCTTCGACAATGAAAACAATACTGCGATCTAAAGCTCCATATTTTTTTTTACTTATACATGAGAACACGTTTAGACATCTGTCGCGCGGGCGCAGTTGCCTGCATGAACCAGTAAAACCATGAAATAAGATAGTGAAGTCTGCAATATTTTTAACTCAGAACCAGTTTTACGAAAAAGATATTACCTCTCAGAGTAGCGCTTAATGAGGTAAAATAAACTTTCCCTATTATCCCCAGTCAAAAGGCGGATACGATTTTAGAGCGATTAATATAAAAAACATGCAAAGAGAAAATTAAAATTATATGTGATGGCCCCGTATATTTCATGAGAATATTTTTATACATCGATCTCGAAATATGCGTCTTTTTCATTAACACTGACACTAAAAGGACCTAAGACATTTTATAAGGTGATAAAAAAACTAAAATACTACTCACATGTAGTAGACGATACACTGGTATCAGAGACTCCATTCGTTAAATATACCTGTAATTAGGTATGAGCCTCATATGGCCATATATCTGAGAATTTTTAAGTACTCTCATAATAAGCTAATATCTTATGATATAGGGAACCCTGAAAAAGTCCTAAAACTTCTTTAATTAGAGATCTAAAGTGTGCATTTTCAGTTCGGATTATATTGGGTTGCCAAAAACAAACGTCAGTAGCTGGTAAGTTTTAATTGTTTGAAGGCAGCCCTTAATTAAAATATTACTTGGGAGACAAAGAGGAATGCCGAAAAGATTAGCGGTTCAGGAAGGTGTTCCTGGTAAGGGAATTGGATTTAACGCACAATGGTAATATGTGCTGGCAATGGCAGTGGAACTTGATTATAGGAAATATTGCGTTATATAGGTATATAGGAACTGAATTAAAAGATGATGATGCTTTTTAGATTGAATATAGTTAGTATGATGCTTATGATATTTAGAATAATCGGATAAAGGTTTAATTAGATTTGAGAATTTTTGTATGAGTGTTATAATATGATACATCTAATCCTTAATCTAACCATGGTACTGTTTTATAAGTTCGTAAAGGGCGCCAAGTGAAACCCCTCTGGTTTAATGACACCCTGAACCTAATTGTAATCTTTATATAATCTAAATAAATAATGAAATCATATTACTATACTATACTGCCCTAAGCCAAATTAATATTATTATTACTTTACTACCCTGCTCATTACTAACATAGTTTATAAGTCAGTCATACTAATATAACTATGGGCTTTGTCTGAAAATAAATTATTTTTTTAATATTTTTTTTTATTATTGAAGTACTTACTTTATTGGTCTCAGCCGACAGTAGATTGACAATCGAATGCCTTAACCTTAACGAGACACTTGTTTACAGACAAAACTTTTGTACAGTTTTCGCCGGGACCGGAAAAATGTTTTCGTGAATTTTACGCCATTGTTAAAAACTCCAAGTGTAACGTGTTTTGAATATTTCATGTTAGAAACTAAATGCTTTGTGCTGGATTTTCTCATGTCTGATTACAGTTAATAAAGCATCCGATGTTTCTACAAATTAGTGAAATATGTATGCTTATATCTAGGAGGGAAAACATGTAATAAAAGTAAGTACCAGTGTACCCATAAATTATTACGTAAAGGAGTTGTTAATTTATCGTATAACCCTAACTGATTTATTTGTGGGTATGTACGATTTCGCTCATATTACTGTGTTAGTGTAGGTATAATAGTTGTAATAAATTATATAAACCATAGAAGACATTATACTGTTATTTTTGTTCCTTTACTATGTGTATCGGGGGGTTTTTTGCCCATAGTCACCACGCTGGGCAGGCGGGTTGGTGATCGCAGTGCGCTTTTCGGACTATGTTGTCTACACGGGAGGCGCTGCTGCCTACCTCCCGGAACCCTTAATCGCCTTGTACGATATCTACGGGCAGGCATGGGGTGGTACAGCTACTCTGCCGGCACCACGTGGCTCGGCAAGCGTAGCGTTGGGCGCCAGATGGACCGATGACTTAAAAAGGACGGCTGGTAGTGACTGGATGGCAAAAACGGAAGATCGAACCATGTGTCGTACTCTGGGGGAGGCCTACGTCCAGCAGTGGACTGCAATAGGCTGACGACGACGACGACATATGTATTTATTAACTGCATATAGGAAAGAATAGGATAAAATTTATGCTGTCCTTCTCTAAAACTTGATTAAGATAGAGACAGCATCAACTCTATGCTTCAGGTCATTGGAAAAATCTTCCCTTAAGAAACGTATTCATAAATAAATAAATAAATATCTTTCTGTAAATGTCTTTTCTTTCATTTAATTATTTAGGTTATTGATCTGTTTGTGTGCACACATACCTACCTCTTATGTTTATTTCACTTTCACGATTGGTTCGCTGGAAGAAATCTCTCTTAGAGCTAAGCACGCCTTTGTACCTTTTCTTTGTCATAAACTTTATTTGTGAAAACTTTACTGTGCACAATAAAGCATAATAATAATAATAATGAAATATTTTTTATTATTATGCTAGAATTACAAATTAAACTAGGTATGCCTGGACGGACAAGTTTTTCAAATTACCAGTCATCTATCTTTCAGGTGCGGTAAAGGTCAGCCGTCTGCCCTTTGAAGATACGAATTTTGTAATCCTACAGAACAATAAAACTGTTACTTAGCATTTATTGGGATTCCTAACACAGTTCAGATAGTACAGGTTGATGAACTTTGGTCCAATCCGTGTATAAGGTACCTAATTACAGTGAAAAATACTCGTACTCGTAGAGGAAACTAATAATTATTATATTTTTTCTACCTATAATGTTAATTATAATTTTTCACTGCCTTGTTCCTACCTACCTAATCGCAATTTGTATCTATGAAAATATTGGAATCGTCAATTATCATAGAGAACTTTTTTCAATTTATTGGTTTAGGGCAAGAACGTATAAAGAATAACGGACAGAGTGTTGTCAATACAAAGAGTGAAGCATTCATAGTAAGCTCGGTAACGATATTCCATGGAGTAGGGATGTGTATTGACACGTTATCCACCAACATATACAATCCATAGTAAGATCGGTGCCTACTAGAAATTACGCAACGCGCCGCCATTACGGTGCTTCAATCTGTGCATTGACAGCATTACGTCGTTGTTCTTTATACGGTCATGGTTTAGGGTTGTTTTTTCTAATGACTTATCTGAAGGATAAAGTTGATGCTGACTCTATCTTGATCAAGTTTTAGAAAGATTACGACGACAGAAATATAGGTATATTAAATTTATCAGACTATTAGAAAAAAGGTTCTTAATAGAATAAGAAAACACCTAAATGAGTAGTAAAGAGAAACTTAAACTCTTAGATTAATGATAGGTCTTCGAGCGGAGCGAATCTTTATTCTAAGCTTAAACTCAAGTTAATGAAATCGTCAAATGAAAATAATTAAAATTTGTATTTTCATTCATAGCGATGAGACCGATAAGCGTGAAGCTACAGTTTTAATCAACATATACAGGGTGTTTTTCGTGGCCACCCTTAACGAAGGGTACGTACTCTATACATCAAATAAAGTATGTTTATGCCAAAAAAAAAATTGTATTTTTTTTTATTTCTTTTTTTTATTACTTGATCGGGCAAAATTTATAGTGTCTATTGTTTATGTTAGTTTTTTTATAGACATAATATTAATTATTTCTCGAGAAAAAATCTTGCTACGCGCGTCTATGTGCATTTATGCAGAAAAACGGAGTCTATTTACTCAACTATAGACCCTAATATTTTGGAAACCAGACACTTCCCAGGTATGCTTCCATGGATAAAAATGATCGTAATGATGAGGAGATTCCGTAGTTTTCGGGAACGTTAACGACCACAAAATCATCCTGTATACCTACATATAAGTACCAGGTAAATGTATTGTCTTCCAAAGTTATGTAATAGGTACATAATTCAGGGTAGCAACCCTTATAAGTGAGAAGTAAACACGGTCTCCCAAGAATGCCTATTACTGGATTATCTTCAGTGGGGGCGGCTCCGGAATCTTGCAATTAATTCTGTGTTATAATATCTAGACCTTGCAGGAATGAGTGTTTATTTTAGGGAAATATTTCTTCATGTCATGACTTGTAACGTAGTCAGGATTAGCATAGAAGTAGGTATGATAAATTTAAACTAACGCTTATAAGGTTTCAAACATTCGATAGAGCTTGGTTGGTGATAAGTGATGTACGGGCTGGTTTTCGCAACTAGACACCTATTTTTCGTGGTGTGCTCACTACACGAGCTAACCTATATCCATCAGAAATGCTAGCAACCCTTTTAGGTTACCTAGAGTATCACAAACTGAGCTGTTTGAACTGAGATAAGTTGTCCAGTGTGGGGAAACCTCTCTGCAGCAGCAGATGGGCGAGCTTATTTAGTATAGTAGTACATGAGTTGGTTACGTATCTACAACGCTAGAGATGTCCTTAATTCTTTCTACGATGTTTTTAGCTTTAAACTCTTTCCGTGTTATTATAAAAGAATTTAAACATATTTTAAGCTTAAATTTGGCAGATATGCCATACATTTTGCTGTCAAATGTCATATTTAAATCGAGTCTAACTTTAAGCGCTCTTTTGTAATAACACAGTTTATCTTTATTGAACTTTAACAATATAGGCTCGAGCACACCGGATGCGTATGCGTGCACGTAAGCGTAGACGTACACGTACCTCTGAGTTTAATGTATAGAACTGTCACTGCTTGACGTCCATGCTTACGTCTACGCATACGCATCCGGTCTGCCCGTGCCTATACAGTTCCATACATTACAAGTCAGAGGTACGTATACGTCTACGCTTACGTACACGCACACGCATCCGGTGTGCTCGAGCCTTACTTTACAACATAACGTCTCGGTAACGGTTATAGGTAGCACAATAAATCTGAATTCCTTTGCTACTCGTAGCTTGTAACTCAAGTTGGTAGTGTTGCCAGCGTTTTCAGTAGAACAGGCAAAAGGGTAGCTTTTCTTTATGTTCTTTAATGATAACCAAAAATTGTATAAAAGTAGCTTGAACGGTAAGTTTGCTTGGCTTTGCAAATAAAGATTATCATTATTAGATATAGGTAATTGAAATAAATGGATTAGTTTCTTCTATGATTCTGTTTGTAAAATTTGCATGGTTCTAGTTTTTAATGATATTGCTTTTAATAATTTTGGTTTTTATTTGTTTTGCAATTGGTATAAATACGTCTTCCACGGTCTAGAATAAGACCTATGATAAAACATCATATTATTGTTGTTGAGTTTGCATTTGGAATTAAAACTTGGTTTACTGGTAATATCTAATCTATGTCAACACACACTACTGGAAACAGGAAAACCATTTGAACATTTAATTCCATGGAAGAAAATTAAAATTCTCACTCGCATTCGCGAAGTCTTGTCACGTGAATGTACGACATAAATTGTGTTATAAAATCAAGCCAGTCCAAGTTTATTACTTGATTTTATTAGTGCTGTGTTTATTCAGGAATCTAGCAGAAAAATCTACTGTATTTTTGGAAGTGTTTTAATTTATTGACAAATATTTACTAATTAACATAATACAACAATGTTCTCTTGAAGATAAAAACAAGTCAGCTGTAAACAAGTAATCTACATTTAATTGCACAAACAAAATCACTTTCATCGTTACTTACTTAACGTTCATCAAAGAAAAGTTTTCCAAGAGCCTATCGTCTTCCATTCGAATAATTTCCAAAGTTATTCTTTTAATCCATTGTTGAAGCTATCGCCGACGAAAACTAAATTTATGAGGACACCCGCGAAGACAGCCCGGCTTGACAACTCTATGTAATTAATTAAGACGGCCTCTTAGAAATACTGCAGATGGGACATTCCTTTTCGAGTGTCTACCTACAGGTACGTTGCTTATTCAGTAATGTATCTTGCTTGCAAATTTGGTACTTAATGGGAACGTGACGGGTTTTGCCTCGTTATTATGTTTATATGGCAGGTATTAAGGTACCTAATGTTGGGGGATGCCTATGTCCAGCAGTGAACTTAATAGCTGAAATGAAGAAGTACTACAATACTTTTTATAATATTATGTGATTCTAAGACTTCTACAAATTCTTAGACTACAGATTAAATTAAATATATAGGTAGAGTATTTTGAAACAATATTCTTTCTAGCATTTATTTTATTGCAAAACATTTATTTTATTAAAAATTTATTTTATTAAAAATAAATGTAATGAAACCTTGAAAAATATTAATTATCCACAAGAGTTAATAGCGTGAGGAGACAAATTTTGTAATATTTTAGAGCATAAGATAATATTAAATAGCATGTATGTTATGGATGTTGTACACGCGCTGTGCGAGGCCTCAGTATACAGGTGTAACAAAAAGGGTATGTTAAGCGAAAAGCTATGTAAATAGCCCACTATAGAAAACCTATCTACAAAATTGTGAGACTCGAAATCACATTTTTATTTTTCAAGATTGTATGAAAATTCCTGAGATATTTAAAAATTCTCCATACTATCGGGAAAAATAAACATGATTTCGGGTCTCAAATTTGTGGATAGGTTCTCTACAGTGGGCTGTTCACATAGCTTTTCGCTTAACATACCCTTTTTGTTACACCCTGTATAGTAATGATTTAATGCCAACTATCAAAAGAAAACAATTGATGGGCTGGAATAAGTATGTCGGGGAAGCTCAGAGAGGCCAGGCTTAGATTTCAGGAATGGCTATCTTATGGAAAACCGTACTCAGGTCGATGTTACGAGGAAATGTGCTTAAGTCGTAAAATATTTAAATCGAGATTGAAATGGTGTCAGCAAAACCAAGAAGAAATTAAAATTAACCGATTAGCTAATTTGCATGAAAAAAAAGATTTTGGTAAATTCTGGAAATGCACTAAGAAATTGAATGGTAAGCCTGGGCTATCCGTGAGCATTGAGAATGAGACTGATCAAATTAAAATAGCTAACTTGTTTATGCGACATTTTACTGTCGAATCTCCTTTGGGGCCATGGTCGGGAGAGGGGGCCGGGACGGGGCCGTCAGTATCGGAGGGAAGCGCGATAACAGCTATTAGTGCCAAACAGGTTAACCATGTTATAAAAAATATGAAACGAGGCAAGTCCCCCGGCCATGACGGTCTTAGTCTGGAACACTTACAGCGTGCTGGGCCTCACCTACCCAGAATGCTTGTCATATTTTTCACCCTATGTATCGGTCACGCCCATCTACCATCTGATATGACTAAATCAATTGTTATTCCGGTAATAAAAAACAAAATGGGCGATATATCAGCACTGTCTAACTATAGGCCCATTTCTTTGGCAACAATTGTAGCGAAAGTATTCGATGGTCTGCTCGACGCGCGGATGGATAAGTACTTTAAGATACACGTTGCTCAGTTCGGGTTTCATCCCGGGCTATCTACGGAGAGCGCAATACTTAGCCTGAAGCATACGGTCGAATACTATACGCGGAGGAAGACACCTATCTATGCGTGCTTTCTGGATCTCTCAAAAGCTTCTGATTTGGTTAGTTATGAACTACTCTGGAGAAAGCTAGAGGAAGCTCAAGTTCCCCAAAAAATTGTACGTATATTTAGGAGTTGGTACTCAAGCCAAAGAAATGTTGTAAAGTGGGGGAATGCAAAATCTGAAGTGTAAGGGTTGGAGTGCGGAGTGAGGCAAGGGGGGCTGACCTCGCCCAAGCTGTTTAACCTATACATCGATGACCTTATCGGCGAGCTCAGCAGCACGCATGTCGGTTGTCACATCGACGGTGTTTGCGTCAACAATTTGAGCTACGCGGATGACATGGTGCTGCTGAGCCAGTCGGTGACGGGCCTCAAGAGGCTACTAGATGTGTGTGAGCAATATGCGGTACGTCATGGCCTTATATATAATGCGGTAAAAAGTGAAATGATGGTTTTCAAAGCGGGTACCTAGTGTCCTTCATATGTTCCCCCAGTTTAATGCTTTAAGTGGAACGCTCCTCAAAATGGTGACTGTTAAATACCTAGGACACCTGGTCACGGATAACCTACGTGATGATGCAGATGTTAAAAGGGAGCGTAGGGCGCTAGCGATTAGAGCAAACATGATAGCTCACAGGTTCAAACTGTGCACTGCACAAGTAAAAGTTACCTTGTTTAGAGCGTACTGTACATCAATATACGCCTGTAACCTGTGGGCTACGTGTACGCAGAAATGTATGAGCGCCTTACGCGTCCAATATAATAACTTGTTCAGGATGCTGTTGGGACTGCCGCGAGCCTGTAGTGCGTCAGTATGTTTGCGGACGCGCACGTGGATGGCTTTGCAGCCACACTACGCAAGCGCGCCGCCGCAGCGCTCTGCCGGCTGCGCGTCAGATCTAACACCATCCTCGCGATGATAGCTGGCAGACTGGACAGTCGCTATACTCAGCACTGGACCAGGATGCATCTTAGTGTTTGTACTAACATAGTCATGTAAGTCATTTGTGTATTACTAACATTCTATGGATCATTGTTGTCTGAATTAAATGTATTTTTTTAAACAGTATATTCCCGTACAAAACAGTAACAACACTGTCGTAGCATTTAATAGAACTTTGGCGTAGTTATAAACTAAACATTGTAAGACACTTCACAACTATATTTAACATTCACGAAGTAATTAAAAAACAATTTTCAGAGAAATCCGTGTATCTACGCAAAGAAATTCGCTGGAACGTTCTACTTGCTGGAAGTCAAGAATTTGCGGAATCCATCAATTTGTCGATTTTCTTCGGTGCGGGAAAATTCACTCTGGCTCCAATAAATTAAACAATCCCTGATTTATTTGCCAATTTCTAAGGCACGGGCATCACTGGTATTTTTTAAAAACGTTTTTGAACCGTATTACTCAAAGATATAATATATTATGTGAAGCGTTCGTATGTTGATGTGTAAGGAGTTGTAAAGAGTCAACTACAAATGAAATAGAAAGAGAATTTTTGTAGCCAGTTGTTACTGCTAGTATTTTACTATTGATTACCTGTAGGTACTTATAGCAGAATAATTATTAAGAATGTCCAGTAATAATACGTTATGCTAGAATCGTTAAATCAAAATCGAATCATCAACTTAACATAGTACCAATATACTAAACAGCCAGCCTAGTTTACCATACAGTAAGCAAACATTTAAGTATGATGATGATGATGATCTCCGACCGTATTTCGGCCAAAGCGACCAATCTCTACGGAGATTGGCCAGGTACGCAGGAAATATCATAGTGCACAAGTGTGAGCGCAAACACAGATGCACTCTCTATTCCGTTACCCTCATAGTCTGATGGAACGGAAAGCCGACACGACCGGAGAGAGATCAGGCGCAGGACCAACTGTTTTACGTGCTTTCCGAGGCACGACACGAGCTAAGTGACAATTTTGCAACATTAAAATCTGTACATTAAATAAATTCATTGGTACAGGCCCCCTGACTGGGATCGAACTTACGCCTCCCGCTTGGAAGGTGCACGTCTTAACCACTGGGCTATCACCGCTACTTAAGTATAGATATATAAAGGTGGACTTGACGATATACCTAATAGGTAATAGAGTTCATAAAATGTGCAGCTTTTGTAATTCGGCTCGGTATAAAACTGGTATAAAAATGGTTTCATCACGGATCTGGCCGGCTGCTGAAACATCACGTCTCCGATAGCTTTTAAATATTAGGCTGCCACTTTAGAGCTAGGACCTAGCGAGCGTATTTCCTTTTTGGAGATCATGCGGCCATAGAGTTCCGCCTTTAGGAAAGCTTAATAGAGCTATATATAGGTATCTACCATTTTAAGAGAAGTGATAATATGGTCAACAAAAAGTGTCGACCAACAATAATGACATACCTGCAGATGGCCTTCTCCATGTGAAAAATGCAAACCTTCTTCTTGAGATGAAAACTAAACAAAAAAGGCGATATTATCAAAATCAAATCAAATCAAAATTCAATCAATTTCCTTACATCGTGCACTCGAATAAACAAATGATATCTCTGATACTGAAGCATCATTGAAACCGCGCCCTAAGCGAGTAACAGCAACCTTATATTAAGTCGTAAATTTGAACAAACATCCAACGAGCTAATTTCGCACACACTTATTTTTCGCACTGAAAATGGGCCAACGATCGGGATAATGAAGAGGTTTAGAGGCGGTAATGACAGCAGTTAAATTGAATTGAAGTGTTATTTAAAATATAGGTAGTAAAGTCACTCAGTTATTTCCAAGGAGAAATGCATGCTTGACGCCAGACAGCAATCCTCTAAAGTCTATGCTAAATCTTTAGTGTGCCAACCCCATTGCAAATCGCAAAAGGATAGGTGAAAACCTGAAAAGCCAATAATTAATTTTATTAACCTTCCAACTAAAACCCATTAAACTCACATCATGTGTCACACATAACTATTAGTGTCATCGCAGATTATACAGGGCTTTTTTTTCGTTGCTACCCTTAACGAAGGGTACGTATTCTATACATCAAATAAAGTATATATGCCTATATGCCAAAAAAAAACTGGGAAACGATGTAAATTTTTTTGTTTTTTTTTTTAATTACTTCATCGGGTGTAATTTATAGTGTTCAGTGTTTATGCTAGTTTTTTCATAGACATATATTAATTATTTCTCGTTAAAAATCTTGCTATACGCGTCAATGTGCATTTATGCAGAAAAACGCAGTCTATTTACTCAACTTTGGACCCTAATATTTTGGAAACCAGGCACTTCCCAGGTATGCTTCCATGGAGAAAAATGATCGTGATGATGAGAAGATTTCGTAGTTTTCGGGAACGTTGACGACCAAAAATCATCCTGTATAAACAATTTCATAAAACGCGCTCTTATTCTTACATCACTTTCAATCACAATATTTTTCTAAGATATTTTTCTTTTTTTGGAATTGTTTTTTTCTTAAAAATTATACTACGTACATACTATAGGTATATTCTAGGTATACTACGTGTATTGTAAATATATTTATGTTAATAGTACTGTTTGTGTCTCATGAAAATAATAAAAATAAAATAAAATACTATTTTACACGAAGTAACCCTTTGCCATCATACATCATAGCTTGCACACTATTATCAAGCATATGGACAGCGCTTGAACCTCGAAAGAGTTACGTGACGACACCCGATGAACGGGACACGATTTATCGTCGAACGTGTTCACGAAATATTCAACACTTCCTATTAGATATATTTTTACAAAGGATATGGATAATATTAAAAATATTCTGCAGTTTCTTAAACACTAATACTGCTAGATTTCTCAGTATATTGTCAATCTCTTATTCTAATGTAATGTTGATTGGCCTTTGAGAAATAGACGTTATATCTAGAGAACATATAATTTTTTTTAAAGATAAAGCAAAGCTTATTTGGTGAAAACAGCTGTTTCAATGTAGCTAATAGGTGTTCCAGTACCCAATAAATAAATCGAATAAAGTTCGTTCCGCTACCACCGTCTGGGCCTATGACACCCATCTTCCACCACTGCTAACACGAAGAAATCTAAATTGTAACATCGCATTTCACTGGAGGCATATAATCTCAGTAGCATAAGGTCAAATAAAGTAAAACAATGATGGGTTTATTTTATTTGTATGTACCCTCTATATCTCGTAAGCCGTTCTGTGCATGTAGTAAGAGTCGTCCGAGGAACTCAGGGGCGTTCTCCTATATAGCAACTTGTCAGTGATCTTTTACTCCTGGCAGTTCTGGCTACCCCATGTTGAGTACATAGCCGTGTTTTATACCCTAGGATAGATGTACTAGCACTTTATAACAATCCAGCATATAGATAGAAGTCGTTTAAGCCAGGCACCGTTCGTGACGACACCTACTGAACGCCCCACAATTTATTGCTCGACGTGCTCACAAAATACCCGACGTTTTCCAACTTTCGTGCTTTGTGAATAACATCGAAAATGCTCGAAATGTAAAAAGTTTCAGTCGAATTTCGCGTGAAATGATGCGGCGGTGTGATGGATAACATTTATCTGATAGATTGGACTTTTTTAATGGAACAAATTTGTAATCGCTATCTATGTCTGGTTTTAAATAGTACATACAGTTAACCTGACCAAAGTACTAGTTTTCTATTGACCTTTAGTGAATCTGCTAGACATAGAAATACTTTTTTACTGATACATTTAAACATTGATAGGTATATCAACAATATTGCGGATAGCAATAGATTCCTCTAGCTATTATTCATAAATAATAAAGCAATTTTATATTCCCATAAAACGGTTTTACAATTGTAACACTATACAGATCTCCATATAAAGCAGATATTCTTACGACCTGAAATAGGAACCTTGAGACACTGAAGAAAGCTAACTCCAAGGTAATAAATAACGTCACCCGATGGCTCCGACAACTGGAATAGTTACTGAAAGGGATAGGCTATATGATTCTTTAGCTATGGAGAGATGAGAAAATATCAACTTATTTAAATAAGAGCTTAGATGAAATAAGTTACGGTGGCAGGAAGGAAAGGCATTCTATTGAAAGGCATGTTATTTGTTCATGGAAGTGTGCAGTTCGATAATAAGGAAAAAAATTAAAAGAAAACTGTAGAGCAATCTATCAATTTAGGCCCGGCTATATTACTGTGATGGGGTAGTCACAACTGCAAGATCATAGAGAAGATCCCACAGTCACATTAAAATGTCAAATGATACTGAGAGAATGCCCGAATTCCTTAGTCGACTCTGATGATATGCACGGGAGGATATGCTGCTGATGTATTCTAGTGAAGCCCCGCATCAGCACAGAACTACTTACTTAGTTACTTACTATTTTAATGTAAAAATATTCCGCTCCTATTTTATAAGAATATAAGAAGCAACGGACACATTTATTTGTTTGTAACAGCTTTCCTGACATTTATAACAAATAAACCGTTACTTTACAAAGACTTTGCTCTATACAAATGATATTAGGTAATTTTGTCGGTTACTCATAAAACGTTAATAGCCCCGCTACCCTCACATTAATGGCGATGTAAAGTAACATGTTAAATAATAACATTATTCTCACATTTATTTAATGGCCTGTATTTTTCGTACGCATCTCAATCTATGTTTAAATTCATAAATAGATATTCGCTTTCTGATTTTTTGATCTAGGTAAGAGATGTAGAAGTGATTAAAGATCTGTGTTTAACCAAACTAAAAAATTCAAATTCCATTGTCTATTCTGTATTTAAATACATACCTACTTATACACACTGGGAATCATGAAGATTTTCAATGGAATTCTCTATTTAATCTTTATTGTTATCGAGAATTTTTTTTCGAAATTTCATAAACGTTAGAATATAAAACAATTATATTAAAAATTAAAGACACAAATTATAATTTAATTGATTTTCGAAAACAACCGTACCTGATTTATATTTCACTACATAGTTTGGTTTTGTAAAAACGTGAAAATTATTAATTACAATTACAACATCAATAAATTAACATAATCAATTGACGCTTTCGTCTCGCAATTTTTTAAGATTAAAATCATAATAAATAGGTAATTCTACCGCAACGAAGTTACAATCTAAGCCAATAAGTTGAAATGTTTAGATCGAATAGCCAATCGTTTGAACCAATCAGATTCCAGCCGGTATTAATGAGGGGCATCAGTCTCCTTAGAACTGATAGGATCAGGAGGATGCAGCTAAAACTCTTTCTTTTCATAAGGTCTTATCCTCCAGCCAATATCGTAAGCACTTACAACCGTTTCGAACTAAGGATTTTCATTGAACGAACCAATACCTAAGAATGAAAAGGGCCCAACTCGCCAGCTAAAACTTTGCAGATACAACCTTTTCGAAGTAGAGTTTGAACTTATTAATGATGCTAGTACAACTCCTTGGCAACTCGTTACTGGAGCAATAAATAATGTTCCAACTGCGATTATCTTTCAATCTCGGAATGTTTTGCTGTTTATGTTATATTTTTATTATGTTGCTAATATAATATCTGCTACTGATAGTAAAAGCGTAAGTCAAATATTACATATTACAAATTTTTATTGTGTTTAGTACTTAACTTTTTTTTTAATGTTCTATTTTTATGCTATCTTACTCATATATTTAATTGATATGTTAGGGTAAAAACTGTACTGTTCTGAAATGTTAAATATTTTTACTTTGTGTCTGTTGTGTTGCCTTAATAAATAAATAAAAATAAATAAAAATAGATATTGACTGCGAAAAGAAGAAAAATGACATAAGCAATTTAAATACCCAATCTTTTCAACAAAATATTAGGCAAAAATTTAACAAACACTGCATATTAAAGAAGGCATTGCCAAAAGCGGCGTATTAAAACATTTTTATAGTCTACCCATCAAAAGTACCTTGCGCCCTCGGCCGTCATAATTCCGAGAAAAAACAGCACATTTTCACGTATGGCTATAAAACCCTCGGGGACGAAACGCCTACGAGAACATGGGTTTGCACTTACGCGGCCGTAAATGCGTCTTTTGTTAACACGCATTACACTCCGGTTAGCTTTAAACTTGCTAATACGTGCTGGAATAGGGTATGGTATAGAAGATAATACTAGATTTTTATTTAGATAAGTCCTGGGTCGATTCAAGATCATAACGAGGACCTTTGTTTCCAATACTTATCTAATATGTAAGTGTTTGTTGAATAAAATTCACACTCTTAAATGTTTTTTTTTTCTATTTTCTGCAGGAATAACTGAGTATAAATAAATAGAATAGAATACTTAAAGTTTTTTTTTTTTGCTTTTGGCTGATAAACACATAGACAACACAAATCAAGAAAAGAAACAAAAGGATAAGACAATAATGAAATTATAACAATAAGAAGAATAAATGGCAGTAACCTAATATTTAACAATACAAAACCGCGAAATAACGAGCTCAGCTATTTCATAAGAACCAGGAATGTAGCTAAAGTAAATTCATCACCACAGATTGCCCAATAAAGATTTCGTGAATCGTTTTCAAACTTCCAAGGGAAAACACATAATCACTTCCAATACAGGGGGCTTGTAAATCGTAATTCGTCCGTGTAACTGATCCGCATGCTGATTGCGTTCGAATGCGATTTATTCGATTCATTACACAGTTTATCGACGGCTCGCGGATAATGTGCGATTGTATTCTTGTACTAGACGACCACCCTTGCTTCGCTCAGCCAAAATAAGACTACACAGTTTTGGTAATCATCGCAGGATTCAGTACCTATTTGGTAGGTACAAGTCAATATACTGTCGAGGTGCTGTGCTGATGCAGGGCTTTACTAGAAAACATTAGCTGGATCTCCTTCTGTGCAAGCCGTAAGAATCGACTAAGATACTCAGGCGCATTCTCTCAGGCGATAAGCTAGCAACTGATAATTTACATCTGTCTCCCTCCGCTATGCTAAATGTGTGTGTGTAAATCAATATACACGTATACACACATCACATCAACACGAAGAACTGATGGCCGATGGAGTCGGAAAGTTCTAGAGTGGATACCACGTATCGACAAACGCAGCGTGGGAAGGCCACCCGCGACGATCTAGCCAAGGTCGCGGGCATCGGTCGGATGCAGGCTGCTTCCGACCGGTCGGAGTGGCTGTTGAGGGAGGCCTATGTCCAACAGTGGACTTCTCAGGGCTGTAAATGATGAGTGATAAAAAACACTATTGCACTGTAAGTTGCTAGTGCAAGTCAATACATTGCCTTTATTATCCATCTACAAAGATATCAATGTACCTTATAGAATCTAATAGATACATACACCAAGGTCTGCAAGCATGAGTTCGGCCAAGTAACTACATATACAAAGATACAGCTGATGTAGATTTCCGTCATTATATCTAGCAGACGTAGACATAGCGAGAGAGCGACATATCTCATAACTAAACGTCACATCCACATACCAAGTATTAAATAGACCGATTACCTTTAGATTTATCTTATTCTATCAGGTATCTATCTCTACCTTAAGGAGGCATATATTTCACATAACCGAGAGAAATAGCAAATATTTGTGACATCTCTTAAGACATTGTTATTTACTTCAGTTGTTTGTTCTCATCGAGAGTGACAATACGAGTACGTGCAACGTATTACGTGAGTGAGGCGCTCGTGACTTGCACGTGACTTCAGAATACAGCGTATCTTTGATATATCACTAAGGACATACCAGACTAATGCATGAAATCAGCGTCGAATTAACTTGACAGAGTTAAAGGATACCTTTCCACCAGAGATGTGGTATACATTGCTAATATCCACTAACTACCAATTATATTGATTGACCCATATTGACAATTAATTCGAGTGGTGTATATCAAATGCATCCATAGCATCAAAAGGTAACCTTAACCTTTCGTCTGATGCAGGCTTACCCACTATCAAAACATTAATTTAATCTGGTCACAAAACCACATGTAACGTACGCATTAGCTCAAAATAATTACAATACACTTCCCTAATCTAGTGGACGTTTTTCTCATAATTAATATCTCAATTCCAGGTGTCCCTCGATAATCTCTGTTCCAAAACGAAGTGCTGGACTCTGGTCCAATTATTAGAAAAAAGCGTTTTTAAACTGTTCAAAATTCTATTTTAAATATGCACGCTATGCTACTGAGTATGCAAGAATGTATTATGCTACTATTATTATTATATTCGGATAGAGATGTTAGAAGGAAATATAATATTTTCGATACTTAATTAATTACTTAAAATTTACGATATTACGATGATAACACCCTATGCGTAAATATCCAGCCGATTCTAAATAAATATAATAGTCCTCTCCTTAGACGTACCTACACTTTACATGCGATTATACATCCTTGTTTTGGCTATACAGCAGATATACAAAATTCATAAACCATATAATGCTATTTCACTCACTTACACCAGAACCGGCTTAATCCGGCTAAAACTAACCCGGTTATGTGGCCATCAGTTCTCGTTTTGCGTCACACGGCGAAGGTTTAAAAGGACGATGAATAATTAACCATGTGTAACGCGATTAGGACGAGCCCAGCGAGCACCCGAGCGTAGCTTGTCTAAAACGTCGCTGCCTTAGTTGTGGGACACACTGTATTAAAGACTAGTACCGGAAATCGATATATAGAAAATATGATGCAGAAATGTGTTGGTCGGATAAATGAAACCCGTAATAATTTTGTCATCTCTAGTTTGGTATCAGTGTATCTGCTGAGATTTTCTAAACCGAGGCTTCACTAAAATACATCATCATCAGCCGTCCGTGTATGTCCAAAGAGTCAAATAAGGAACTTCATTTTGTCAGGGGATGACCGAGCATTTTTTTACTTATTTACATCTGTCCCCGATATATTAAACGTAGGTGTGGGATCTATTCTATGCCTTTTAAATTCTGGCTATCCTGTTTCCGGAACACGGCCGTCTGTATAATGTATGTATCTGCTGTGAGGTGGTTTCTCAGATTATAATCGCCATTCTAAATTTTGGAAGAAAATAAACTTAAAACTGGTCATTCCGCCACCGTAGGTGATTATATCTTTTAGCTTTAATATGAGTACCTACGATGGTTAACCGGTGTTTTGAAAATTTGAAAACGTTTATGGATTTTTGGTACAGTGTGACTTATAAATCCATGTTCTGTTATTGAAAATACGCTGTTCCTATAATCATAGTAAGCTAATTCGAGTGTTGTTCAAAACCGCTGAAGCTTGCAATTATGAAGCCATGATATGGGGTATGGATCCCTAATTAAAATATAGATTAAGGAACAAAGAGCATTTTATATAAACTTTGATTTGGTACCATAACTGTTGTATAGGAATGTTTCACACTATCTAAAAATAAATGGACAATAATTCCTAAAGAAAAGTGTATGCTAAATCATAGAGGAATAAGAAGACTTATTCCTCTATGGCTAAACGTAGCTGTGGTATCTCATTCGTGATTAGATAGTCGAATATATATAGGTAGTTGATATTTTTAATTAATATCCCACTTTCAAAATGGACTTGCCCACCCAACTTCAAGGGTTACTTTGTAATTACCCATATTGTAACACCTATCTAGTCGTGGCAATGTAATGAATGACTAAATAGTTTCTCATTCGGTCATTATTTTTAACTTAGATTTCACAAGTAAGTATGATTTCCATTATAATTTCAGGAACTCATTAAATAACATTTAAAATAAAATAAATAGCCTAATTCAAGATGATAAAGTCATACAAGTAGGTAAGTAAGTATATAAATAAAACGTTATTTTTATAGGAAAAGTATAAAAAGCAGAGCCTATCTTATGCTTTGCATCTTTTTCTCGTTTCCCCGTTTCCCAGATTAATGTCCCATCAACTCGGCCCTAAAACTCAATACAGTCATGTAATACATTTTTACGTTACCATATTACAACGAACAAGGCTATACGACATACGAGTATAATGGAATCATTTTATAGACAGAGAGGGCACTGATGGTAACTCTACATTATCTATCATGTATGAATTCTTTTGGGTCAATATTCCAGACCATTTTAAAAAGTACCTAGTGTACCAGTAGAAAAAATGTAAGTACAAAAGTCTTTGAATATATTTTAATGTCCGGAATAATAATTTTTTAAAATCCGTAATTAAGTTTGTTTGTTACTTCTTTAACCTTTATTGACTCAACCAATGTTCTTGAAATTTTGCTTTAGTATGTAGTCTCAACATAATTATGATACATGTAGTCCACGCGGCCAAAGTAGCGAGTAAAATCTAGTAAAAGAACAAAAACTGGTTTCTCTATGAAGTATGCTTTCCAATAACGCACTTTCTGACTATAGATACCTGCGATAAAAATAAGCGTAATTTCTAAACGAAATATTGTTATGTCGAAGGGATGGAAATAAAGCTCATATATGTAAGCAGTATATTTATATTTTATAATGAAAGATGAAAGGCTGAGAGGAATAAAAAATACTAGACATTATATTAAGTCTGGCTAATTGTGAAATTGCTTATTGGTTTCATAATTTGGAAGACAATATAAAAAACACTCATACCTATAGTTACATGTTATCGTCATCTGTTTTTTGAAAACATTTTATTCATTCTGTGTGTATAGTTAGATTAGTAAATACTTATATTAGTACGTTGGTACGACTAGGTAGTTCTGTGGTAATGCGAGACCTCACTAAAATACATCAGCTGCATCTCCTTCCGTGCATGTCATAATGTCGACTAAGGAACTCGGGCATTCACTCAGGCGATAAGTTACTTGTCACGGTACTTCGGGGTACCGCCGTGTGAACCTATTTATATACAGGATGAGTTTTGGTCGTCAACGTTTCCGAAAAGTGATTCCGTAGTTTTTAAAAAAATCACATCATCACGATCATTTTTCTCCATGGAAGCATACCTGGGAAGTGTCTGGTTTCCAAAATATTAGGGTCCAAAGTTGATTAGGTAAATAGACATAAATGCAGATTGACGAGTGTAGCAAGATTTTTTCATGACAAATAATTAATATCTGTTTATGAAAAAACTAGCATAAACACTGGATATTATAAATTACGCCCGATCAAGTAATAAAAAAATCTACATCGTTTCCCAGCTTAGCATTTTTTTGGCATATTTTTTTTGTTTAGAATCCTTTTCGGCATAAACATGGGATAAACTTACTTTATTTGATGTATAGAGTACGTACCCTTCGATAAAGGTGGCAACGAAAAAACATCCTGTATGTAAAGTAAATTGTAGAAAAAAGCTCATCCGTCATGCAAACATGAAACAGTAGCTACCAAAATGTACCATGAAAAAGTATTTACCAAAACAAAGCATATTTGATTGTACTAATGACATCCAGTAATATAAGTTTACAGCGCCTCGTAAAAGACATTTTATAAAATTAATTGGCCCCCATTTAAGTTCATGCCCGCGATAAATACGGCGAGAATGGAATTTTCAGCTTTAGATTAAATCGTAAAACACGCAAAATGCGTTCGAAATCGTTATCTCGTACCTACGTACCTATATACCTACGTACGTACGTATCTATCTACTGATGATAGAAATGTATTTTTTTTATATTCTTTATGCGAGTATTTTTGTTAGTGTCCTTCTTCCTGAGAACATCTCTCTTGTGGCCATATATTTGAAGTAAAGTGATCAATTCAAAATTTAAACACATTCGAATATAGAACAGTTCCAAAATCAGAATTGCCGGGAAATATGGAAACGACAGAACTTACGAGTAAAAGGCTAAGTGGACGTAGGTTATGCAAACGGGAACCAACCCACTGATGTATTAAATAAAATATTAGGCTACATACGAGTAAGCATTCAAAAATGAACTTTCCATCAACCTTGTAAACATCAAAATAATCTGTAAATTTTGTTAGAATTCGATCTTACTGTTTATGTGGGTTGGTTCCCGTTTGCATAACTACGCCCAAGTTTAAAGGCATGCCTCGTATGTCCACAATATAAAATACAAGGTTGATACTACTTCATATTGAACTACTTATATACGAATCAACTTAGAACTTGGAAAAGCAATAAATAGGTTATAGGTAGTTTAGACAATAGTTTATAGCTTAAAATGGATAATGATGATAATAAAACTTGAATTTTCACTCAAATTTTTAAATTTTATCGCCTTTAGTTCATACTTCTTTTTAATTTACGACGTAGTATGGCGAAAGCCCAGTTTAAAGATGGACAATTTTCCGCTAATAAATGTTTGCTCTGCAGGCCTGTAGAGGTAAGGCTTTTACGACGGCCTATCTTTTATTGACCTAAAGAAGTTGTAAAAGACGAATAGGCTATTGTTCAAGGAATTTTCTTTATTAAGAGCCCTTGCTGTTTAATAAACGTTTTGTTTTCTTTTTCATTTTCCCAAAAAATAAGGTAAATCTGAGAAATAACAATGTTTATTGCTCAAAGGAGTTTTATTAACCTCTTTTTTCCACCATATCTTCGCTTTTGTTTCTTTATTAAAAAAGTACTAGAGTTGATTAACTCTTTCCGTTCTTTTAATTAATTAGTTCATCAAAAGAGAATATTCTGTTTCTTGGATTAATTGGAAGAAAAGTTTGTGGTTAAATTACAATTTATTAAAAAGTTAATTATGTACGGGTCCACTTAATAATAATGTTCAAAGGAATTTTTTACAGTAATAAACGTTAGTTAGGCACCTGATAATATTCTCGTAACTTTTTGATAATGAAGTTTCTAATCATAATTATAGTCAACCATATTTTCGGGTAGATGTTTTGGATACTACTACATATAGGTAGGTTTTTTTTTTTTTTTTTAAACAACACATTAACTTAGTCCCACATTAAGATCCATAAGGTCTTGTGTCGTGGGTACTAAGCAACGGTATATAAATACATAGATAAGTATAGAAACATCCATGACTCGGAAACAAACATCAATATTCATCAATCGGCCGTCATTATAATACTTATTTCGCATTATTAAAACCTACTGTCCCTTAGAAAAGATCTAAGTATTAGTATACTCCTAATATAATAGCTAAAAGGTCTACGCAGATTAACCAATGAATAAAAAAAAATCTTTGTGAAGATTTCGGTATCTTTTTGTTAAGTCCTATAATAAAATTCTAAATTATACTGCGAAGCACCAAACAAATTATTTTTATGTTCAATTTTTAATTTTATCACTCAGTTAACTCGTTATTTTGTACAAGTAAAAGTTTTATACCTGCTTAGAATTTACATTTTAGAAACTTTCCAACTTTCATTAGGTATGTTTGATGATCTATTTTGTGTGAACTGTAATTTTTCTTACAGCTAAAATTTTTAATGTATCCAACAAAATCTGCACCTATTATCATTTTTAACTATTTAACAACTTGTTTTTTTTTAATGTGGCACAGTAGGCTTGGATTGTCTTGGATTATCTTTAGATAAAAATACACGTAACCTCTTCAGAAGCACTGTTTACTCTGTTTTAGCTCTCCACTTCTATAGACAAAGTTCATAACCACAGTCCACAATATTAACACTTATCTTAAATCTCGTTGCTAAGTATTTAGTCAAAGTTCTAGCACCAAACACTAAACAACACTTTGCGCGAAACTTCTGGAGCGTTCTCATAAACTCGGCAGATATTGAAAAGAAATTCCTTCATAAAATATTTTACGACGGAAACTTTTGTAATTAATATGTAGGGTCAGCAGCATTAATTCAAGAAACAATTTAAATAATGTGCATTATAACTTAATAAGACAAAACTAATGAACACTGGTTTCTGGAAAACATGACAGTCAACGCCAATTAAACAATGAATCAGTTAACAATTGATTAACTAGTACTATTCGAGAAGTCGAAGTTAGCCAATGGAAGCTTAGATAATGGAAGTAAGTAATAATTAGAAGGTAATGGCCAAGAAAATATATGGCTTACTAAAGTGAAAATAACAACTAGCGTATATTTTCTTATAGCGACTTATTTGTTGTTACAAAAATATTATTATAGATTCTTTAATAACTTTGCTGATTGTGTGCAAGTAGAAAAGACCCAAAATTTGCATAGTTTCCACGAACACAATTTTTCATGCCCGTATATTTTTTTATAACATAACCAATTTGCAATATCTTGCCAACCGCAACATCAAAGTTTTGAAATTTGTTTTCTTATCCAATGAAAAATTATTTTACCCTAGCCGAAAGTTTGGTGGTGTACTTTAACTTTTTTGCTGACCCTTCTATTAAAGATTAAGCGGGTGGCTACATCATAATACAATACAATATTAATGTGAATTTTTAGCATACTTTCTAAAGTTCATGCTTTAGTATTTACAGTTATTTTATCGTCGGGTAGGGTTCGGTTTTTAAGATTTGTTACGGTTTAGAGCTCTTATTAAATTGCCATATATTTTCAACTAGCAGCCGTCCACGGCTTCGCCCGCATTACTCCCGTGCGAAGCCGGGGCGGGTCCCTAGTTATACATTATAAACCTTCCTTGTGAATCACTGTATCTATTTAAAAAAATCGCATCACTATCCGTTTCCTAGTTTAAAAGATCTAAGCATACATAGGGACAGACAGCAGAAAGCGACTTTGTTTTATAGTATGTAGTGATAAGACAAAGGACAGTAAAAAAGGACAGTGGGAATTTATCATGGTAAATGTTTAGAACTTTAATAATATTGATAACAGAACTAGATTTTCTGAATGTATATTATTCTACTTTAGACATGTGACTCCATATAATATAAATTATTAGGGAGTTAAACCAGCGTGAAATGTTATTAGCTGAACAACTTTATGCCCTGACTTACAATATAATACAATTAGACGAATAAAGGCCGTAAAATGTAATGTTAACTAACTTTATTATGAAGTTATGCCTGGGTATTCACAATAATGAAAAATCATGTTACTACGGAGGAGGGTAGTTGTAAAAGCTATAAATTGTTTTGTAGAGTCATTTACAAGTCATAAGTGAAAGCGTTAGGCGACTCGTTATATGTTTTTTCGTTGTACCTATACATCAAATAAAATGCTGGGAAACAATGTAAATTGTTTTGTAGTGTCCAGTGTTTGTGCTAGTTTTATCATAGACAGATATCAATTATTTTTCGTGAAAAAATCTTGATAATGTGCATTTATAAGTCTATTTACTCAACTTTGGACCCTAATATCTTGAAAGCGTTAGGCGACTCGTTATATATATCGTATGTACTATCTATGCACGCGCAATATGGATTTGTCTTTTTTATTATTATTTCATTAAATAAAAAAAACGTCGACTGTCTATGCGTTTAGGTCAGAAAGAAGACTGATTGTACATGAACGCACTTAAACCTTACGTAAACAGCAGGAGTCATGAAGATATAGTAAACTGTGTTATATAGTGTGTGATATAGTAAACACTTATGAGACAAATTAGCCATCAATCATACACTAGTTTGAGCATGATAAATGAGTTTGATGAGTTTATGACGTAACTTGACGAATGCATCCCATTGGAGCAAACGTATCGGTTACATCTTCATCGATTCAATCGAGAAACAAAATAATGTTACTTTGTTTCAGGCCCATAGACCAGTACCTAACATAAGACGCTTATGCCTTAGACCATTGCTAGTTAGTGCAGCCCACACTTCAGCGCGATATATGGCACCGTAAACTACAGCACTAAGCTTCATTGTTGCCGTGTTATTGCCGAAGCAAAAACAAACGACTGGCGCTGTCCGCCGCGTTTTTTCGGTAGCTTTAGCTGATATATGGCGTAGCGCAAAATGTATTTTTAATTGCGAAAATAGAAAAATGCGATATTTTTTTCGACTGCACTGGACTGACATTTTTAACGAGCGATCAACTTACAGCGACATGAATATTATTTAATAGTTTTATCGGTCAATTTGGAAATCATTAATTTGAATATTGGTATGATTGCAGTCATACGTAAGTAAAACAAAACGAGGTGCAATTAAACTCGAAACCCTTTTATAACTTGTAGTAAATACACCCAGCAATGCTGATAAGTACACAGTAGTTAACTGTTGCAATCAGATTAAACGTATTAGAGTAATTGTTCGCGCGGTTGTTTGTATAATCTCGTGAATTCCCCTATCCGAGCGGACCGCGACGAGACGTTATCGGTATCAAAAACTTTTGTTTTACGAACAATTAAGTGTAACATTAACCGCGCCAAAGTTTGTATTCTCTACTTACGCTTGTGGTACACGAAACCCTAATCTATTGAGGGTAAAATTGACGGTACAACTTTGTTAGCCCTCTAAGTTTAAATCAACATGGCTTGAGAATTTGATTCTCCTCGTTTTGCTATTTATCCATGGAAATGTCCATTTATTTTTATTTGTACAGATTAGTATTTCATTTTGTACAAAATAAAATGCGACATTTTCTTAACTTATGTGATTTTATACTGTTATAAGTATTCTCACTCATAAGTATTTTATCTAATTCTAAGGTACAGTGGCATCGATTAGTGACATCTTGTCTTTCAACTATTTTACATCTTCATCCTGTGCAGAACAAAAGATTTATTGAACTTTATGGTAGTAATGAAACCTAAAACATTCACTATGGGTGCGCCCACCACCGGGCCCTACACCCTCCACTGACCCTCGGATCTGATAACTCATAATTGCGACAACAGGCACTTGCACTAACTACAATCGCCATGAGAAACCAGACCCGAGCACCTAGCATGCAAGACGGCATTCCGAAATCAAAAACTAGATAAATAATCTACATATGTTTCGCCAACAACCGTGGCATCCTCATTAGTAAACCACTAATTACTATGAACCTCTAAAACCCAACACATTACTTACACCATGTAAGTAATGTGTTGGGTTTTAGAGGTTCATAGTAATTAGTGGTTTACTAATTTACTAATTTCTATAATCCTGAGGATGCCACGGTTGTTGGCGAAACATATGTAGATTATTTATCTAGTTTTTGATTTCGGAATGGTGCAATGTATCGTCTTGCAAGGTGCTCGGGTCTGGTTTCTCATGGCGATTGTAGTTAGTAAGTGCCTGTTGTCGCTTTATTGTAGGGCCCGGTGGTGGGCGCACCCATAGTGAATGTTTGAACTTCCGAATTGTAACGCCTAATACAATTTCATTTATAAAACCTAAAACACTAAAAACCTAATCCACTAAACAATACCCTGCTTCCACACCTTAGTAATTTCCACTAGCATAATCATCTATCCCATTCGGTAAGCACCACTGCTCATAAAGTTTATGCGACAGCCATTTTGAATGTATTCGAATTTCGAACCCGGCTCGCTCCTAAACCGGATGTCACTAAACTTATTCCTATTCCACCTACGTGCTTCTCCAAATTTCTGCTGTGTCAATAGTAAACTTTCCTTTGCGAAAATTTCGCTTCTGCTACATAATATAGGTGTATAAATAAATAAAATTGGTCTGGGCAGTTTGGAATTTAGTTATTTGCGCATTCAAATATTTAAAAAAAAAATAATATCACCTTATTTTAATATACAGACTTTGACCGGCAGTGAGTAACAAGACGAAAATTGAGCGCACTGCCTTAGTAGCTGGCTACTGGTACACTGGCTAGATGGAATAATAAGAAACATATTCCCAAACTAATGTGGGAATCTACACATATAAATTTATCTTTATTGATATATAGGTAGGTTACTCAAACGAAGTCACAGGCAATTGCTGTATTACCAAGTCGTCTTACCTTTCGCCCGTCGGAATCAGAAAGCGTGGACTCGACAGCAACGCCCAGAGGAAATTAAAGACTCTATCCGATGCTTGGACTTAATCCCTCAGTAATAGTAAGCCAGAAAATTGCAAATTAAAAGTAAGACAACCTGAGCCAAAAACAACCGTAACGAATCTAGTTTAAAGTTGGCATTCGCGTGGCATTCACAGCTATCAGGACGGAGATAAAAATGCTGATTTCCTCTAAAGGTTCTGGGTAAGTGTTATTAATTAAAGATGCCTATAGGGTTTATTGTGAGGGCATTATGGTTCATATGGTACGGTGGTAATGCCAGTTACAAAATCGGATTACGAGTAATGAGTGTAACTAGCTAGCAATGTTTCCAATAAGAGTAATGTCGTTAAGTAAAACATCTGTGGTACAATTTAAAGCTAGGCATCTGTCGAAGATTTGTTTTTAGTATATTACACTATGCCTAACTATTTATTAGGTAGGTATGGAAGTAGACTTGTAGCTACTCTAGGGGAAGCCAACGTCCACCAGTGGACTGCAATGTGTGTTTTAGTAGGTTCTAAAGGCTCGCAATCCTCTTATAAAGCCTAAATTTGTACAGAAAGTTTATTAATGTAAACGCTGCATTTCAAAAGAAGAGTTTTAAAGATAGCAATGAATGAAATCTTCTTTTATAAGGGCTTATAAACAACATAGCACAAAAAGTTTCTTGCACTGCCGTTCTTGTAATAAGTTTGTTGTATTGTCAACAGTTCTTTGCTTAGTAAGCTTACATATAAATGTATTGGAAAGCTATCGGAAAATTTTGTATTGTGTACGATAACATGGGACAGGCGGATGTTACAAACTTTACACCTCCCTTATTATTGAATTGTATAACTTTTTATAGGAAAATCCGAGATGAGTTTCATGTACATGTTTCTTTATGTTTGGTGTAATTGTCTGTTTCCATTGAAATGAAATTAGGAGGAATACAAACCTTTAAATAAAGTTAAGATAATAGGTATATTTACCTGGGTAACTACATCTCTTAATGTATAAAGTAAATATCTTTATTATTTTGTATCTCTTGAGTAATTCTCGGGACTACAGAGTCCCGGTCCTTTGAGAGGCGTGCATCGGGCCGTAGCCACGATGTAGAGGCCCTTTTAAGAGAGCTTTAATATAGTGTGGGATACACCTGGCGGATACCATCGCCGACGGCACAATATGATACACCCGGCGATGGTCCCTGCCATGTGCAAGACTATTGGAGTGTAGAGCTAGGTGGCAGGCGGTGACTCGCCGACTCATTTCATGGGCCCCCTGAAACGGCCGCACGCACGGAGCGACAAAGGGGGCAACATTTGGTGAGCGGCTAGGGTGGAGGGGTGCCTCTGGACTTTAAACCGAGGCCAACACGCCACTTATGGACGGGCACGTCCACGCTCGAGCTATCAAAGCCTTCGCGAGTTCATTCTGCCCGGCCGGCGAAGGCAAGGCAAAGGTGGAGGATCTGTTCCTCGTCAGACCTCACTCCGGCGCCGGAGATTAGGAACAGGGTCTTATCCTGGAGCACTTCAGGTCCGTGGGAATGCTACCTCCCAACAGCTTGCCACGAGCTGCCCTGCGGACTTATTATTATTATTATTTTCTATTGTACACATAAAAAAGACACAAAAGATAAAATATTTAAAAGTTTATATATAAAGGCGAGCTTATCTCTAACAGAGATTTCTTATTAAAATTTATTGAAAAAAGTTTTAAAAATATAAAAAGTTACAAAAGCTACTGCATCATAGGTACACATAAGTTAGAGAGCGCCCTTAACAACATAATGAACTGATATGAACCGTAGGCCATATCAGTTATGGCCTTGTCATTGTCAATCAGTAGAAAAACTAGAAAATTTAGCTAACGCTGGGAACAATGGAACGTAGCGATGCTGGCGCTCTATAGCATATATATAGGTACTCTGCAGTTTGTACATTTTACAAATTCTCATTATTGTTCAACCTGTCATCACATCGACAACTTTGCCATATTCAAAATCTCACACCGCACCACCCAAAACTGTCAGTTGTAATAATTTAGGAATTTATATGCTAATTCCCACGCTGTACTGCGAGGAAAAGTTCTCGCATTAACATAATTTGCACGTTTTTAGGGACCGAAACTAGTGAAAGCGTAAATTTTCATATAACATTTTGTTTGGAGCTTTCAAATAGATGTTTACACTCCGTTTGTATTATGCGGGAGGAATTTCAAACTGTTCCGTTTGTGTTCGCGTGACATATTTACAAAGTGTAGAGTGCGTTCTACCATATAGTTCCTTTGGATGATGGCGCTGGTTAGTATATGTATGACAAGATGATCTTTGTTATTGCATACAAAAAATGTTAGTTCTAAAATCAGGCATAGCAGTTGTTCTATGAAATGGACTCTAGTGTCACAACTGATGAACGTAGGTACCTGTAACATACTGAGTATGTTCATAAGACTGCCTTTCCACGAGAGATGTATTGCGCTATGCGAAAGTTACAATATATATTAGTTTAACATTACATCGTACCTCACCAAAAATTTCTTGGGCATAGCACGCTGGCAGCGGGTATTGTGATATCGAGGACTTCCACAAATACGTAATTTTTGATGTTTTAGGCTCTCTTGTCTGCTCGTTTTGAACCTTGTTTCTTCATTAATATATTTCAATTTGATTCCGGTATAAAAGCTACAGTCATGATTTCACCTTGCTAACAAAATATATCCAATCGGGAAACAGGCCCTTTCCATCCTCAACAATCAGAAATACACACTGCTGCGTGATTCCGGAAATTGAATCACGATAGGATCGGGCTCGTTCCAATCGACTTTTAAATCGGTAGACGGATGTAGGTATCTACAATTGTAGGTACATCGCAAGCTCAATCCGAAAACCCCTTTCGGGGTTACCTACAGTTGCGAGTTAAACAAAAACAGTGTTATTACCAGTAGTAATTTATTACAAAAGAAATTTAATTTAATTTGTGTGAATTTATCGAATATTCGATTTTGCTATCAAATGTAATTTTTAAACATTTCCTAACATTAGAAGCGGTTTTATAATAACACCGATTCGTACCCAAGTGCACAAATCAATAGATTAGTAAGTAAAGCTTAACATGCCGGTGTCTCCCTCAGTATCAGTAGATGATAGTTATATGTTTTGCAATATAAAATAGTTCTGGGTATTATTTGATTAAAGTGGGCTTATATATTATTCTGAAATATCAGATAAACGATCGATATTACAACTCTTGTCATACGAAGAAAACCGAAATAAGAGGCTCGAAGTTCTATGCTCATTTCTTTACTATACTCAGAAATTATTTCACAGAAACGAATGATGGAGTATTTCGTCAAAATCGGTTAAAAATTCTAGATCGTTTATACATAAAAAAGAAACCAATCGCCTCTCTGAAAAAATATTCCGAACATCAAAGTAATAATTCAAAGAATAAACATCGTAATTTAAAGTTAATATCGATAAAATAGACATCTGGCAACAATCAAGTCTACAGGGGAAAAGTAAAATTTTACCAGCAATTTTCTTACCCCAAATAGGAGGGTAAAATTGATCGAGCGAGGGGCGAAAGTGTGTACAAACACTTATTCGTAACGAATTTTTTTATTGATCACCTCTTGAATTTTAAACTAAGGTATGATCGATTGAGCAAAGGACTCAGTTTTGATCGAGTGGACTTTTTTATTTATTTGTACTCGTATATGAACAATGGTTATTCTAACGTACTTATAAATAAGTATAATACATTTGTACTCTTTTTCATTTATAAGGAGTTTAGTAACAGCGTCATTTAAAGTCATACATGCAAATCTGATTAATATTATGAAAAAATAAATGAGGAAATATATAGCACGGTATGCAGAGGTCGTGGGTTCGATTCCCACTCGGGTGAGGATTTTTTTCCATTTCTTTATTAATAATTTTAAAATATATACATACATACGTAATATATAGGTACACACGGCTGTGTTTCTGAATTGGGGTTGTTAAAACTGCAGAATCATAAAGAAGTAACATTTAGCGTTAAGGTGATAGACGTACTCGCATATGATTAGCGACAAGCTACTGGTTTATAGCTTAAGAGAATGCTCGAGTTCCTTTTTCTTAGTCGAATCTCGAATCTTGCGACATGCACGGAAGGCGATGCAGCCGATGTATTCTAGTGAAGCACCGCATCAGCACAAAAAAGCTTACTTGTTGAAGAACTAAAATCAGTACCTAAATTAATATAATTGATTTCACAAGGGCCTTATCCCCTTCGTGAAACCAGATAAAAAACCGTCTCGCTTAACTTCCGAAATTAGCATACATTAAAACAAGAGACCAAAATAATAACGACAAAACAATAGGAAACCATTCTATAATAACCTTTCAGGAGCGCCGGTTGAATGGACCGATGGGATGATACTGAATAAATTATCTAGGGTGAAAATTATTGCTAAGGAACCCCAACCCCGGGGTGGAAATTTTGTGTTTATCCTTTATTGTTTTACACATGAAAAAAGCTCAAAGAGGATGTGCTTAATGTTTGTTTATGAAAATTGTGTCACAGCCCTAGTTACGCGAATGATAGGTAAAAAAATCTAGGTGAAAAAGTATACTACGGCTAAAGGTATTTTATTGTCATTAGCCATAACTTTGTTTCCTACTATAGTACTGGCAACTGTGCTACGTTACGAGCATATAAGATTTGACTACGGCGGGAGGCCATTAACCACTGTGCCGACTCTACAATGGAGGTCGTAGGTCTACATTGATATCGCATCTCCTTCCCGTTCTTTCATGACCGGAATCGTTTTCCCAAAGGAAGAAATATATACTACTATTATTGTAAAAGGAAAAGTTTGATGTTTACTATATCATGTTTTCTTTTACACGTTTGAGGTAACGTTAACCAACACATTAATTATTATGATCTAAATACATTAATTGTAGGTAGGTAGGTAATAGGTAAGCTAATACATAGATAAAAAGTGAAAATAATCTCATAAAATCTGCCTATTTGAAATAATCGAGTCTAAGATTTCTATTCTCGAATAGAGTCCCTGTTACATTATTCTTGTAATTGGTTAATTTACATAACCTCATAAACACTGAATAAGTCTTCTAACTGAATAAGTCTCATGAAATAAATTCACATATAATAATATTGTTTCTCAATTTCGCACGAACTTATAAGCCTTATTAATCCGTCAACAGGCAAATACATTTGATCCGACAAGCCAATACCGAAAGCCAGTCTAACCTGGTAAACAAGGCAATACCCGTGGAGGTAACTAGGAAGAGAAGCTGCATTCAATGCTACACTGCGAGCGTCGCGACGTTCTCAGTTACAGCTGACGTAAGTTCGATCCTAGTCGGGCGCATTATTCATTGAAATATTTTTTCTACATCCTATTTCTATATAAAACGTATTTCTATATAGACGTTACGTCCTCGGGCTTAGCTAAGTGACAAATATAGTATATTAGAATTCGTACATAAATTGGTACATACGCTAATTATTCTCTAGGTGAAACGGTAGCAATGTGATAGCAAAAAAAAGTACAATTATCGCGTTGCTATAGCGAATCCTTATAAACGACTACTGTGATGTATACGAATTTTACATGCAAACAAGGAAAAATGGCAATTATTCTAAAGTCGTCTCCTCCATGGTAACATCATACTAGTTCGATGCAGTTTGATCTAGATTACCGCAGTGCATCGCCGACAAATTGACCTACACCTTAGTACTGTAGTGTAAACATACACATAATATTTTAGAAGGCAATACCTGATTATTCACTACGAGTGCGCCCACCACCGAGGGCTACACCCTCGAATCTGATAACTCATAACTGCGAAAACAAGCACTTGTACTACCTACAATCGCCACGAGAAACCAGACCCGAGCACCTAGCATGCAAGATAATACATCGCACTATTTCCGAAATCAAAAACTAGATTAATAATCTACATATGTTTCGCCAACAACCGTGGCATCCTCAGGATTCACGGTTGTTGGCGAAACATATGTAGATATATCTGTTTTTTTCCAAAGTTTGTGCGAATCGATTCTAAATTACTCCATGGTAGTTTCAAATAAGTTGACATTGATTAGAGTGCGGACGATTCTGATTGTCACTCTTAAAAACACACAAACTTAAAAATATTAGTCTAATCGGTCCATCTCCAATTTTAGTGTAGCTTAGACAGAAAGAAATACATAAAAAATTTCGGACATATCGACCACATTATCTGTTTATTTAGAAGTGGTATGTAACATAGCCCTACATAGCAGTCACAGTTCACAGTACATGTACCGAGCGCAGGCAATTAGGCTAACACTGTGCAATGTGCATACCCGTTATTGGACAACTCGAGTGCAGTAGCAGTTACGAGTACAATTTACTGCAATGCATGAAAGTTAACTATTACTTCGTATAGCATGCATATTGGACAACATTAATTTATTTTATTTTATTTATTTATCAAAATCCACAGCACTTTGACATATTTAAATATGAGTACATACGAGTAAAAACTTAACTTACTGCCACAACGGATTTGCATTATATTAGCGACAATACTTATCAATAAGACCGAGATATAAAGCACCGAATTAGTTCAGGGTGGATGAAATGGCGACAGGTCACGGGAGTTACGTGCGATGCCCGGATGCCGTTAAAGCTAAAGGGTAAGGTGTACAAGACCGTACTTTCGACCTGTCATCTTGTATGGATCTGAATGCTGGGCCGTAAAGAAGAAAGATGAAAATCGACTGCATGTAAGGGAGATAAAAATGTTGAGATGGATGTGTGAAAGTACAAGAATGGATAAAATAAGAAATGAGTATATAAGAGAAAGTCTGAAAGTTGCGCCGATCACAGACAAGTTACGAAGTAACCGTCTGTCTTGGTACGGGCATGTAAAGCGACGGGATGAAAGGTATATTTTACAGAGAGCGTTGTGCATGAATGTGGATGGATATAAAGAGGTAGACCAAAGAAATGTTGGATGGACTGTGTGAGAGAAGATATGCGTGTACTGGGAGTAGGCAATGAGATGACGGATAATAGGGATGAATGGAAGAAAAGTGCATATTGCGCCGACCCCAAATAAATGGGAACAGGGCAGGAAGATGATGACTTATCAATAAATTTAAAAGTTTCACACACAAAAAAAAGAGATATACCAATGAGATATGCACAATTAGTTCACTCCACTAAACAAGAAAGAAGAAGATGGTAAAATTCGTTATCCGAGTTAATTGACCCAATAGCTCAGTTGGTTAGAGCGAAAGCACGGTTTGCGAGTGGTCGTGAGTTCAAATCTCGCTCGGATGAAGAATTTTTTCATTTTCTTATTAATATTTTATAAGAAAAACATTAGCATCATAAAAAGAAAATCTAGAGTAATACGTACATATACACTGGTGGACTTCTCGTGGGGCAGTCAGAAATGAAGGATCATAAAGGAAAATCCGGCGTGGTACCGGCAGAGTAGAATTCGTACCACCCCATGTCTGCCCGTGGGTATCGTACGAGGCGATTAAGGGTTTTCGGAAGGTGGGCATCAGCGCCTCCCGTGTTGACAACATAGTGCAAAATACAATCTGCGGTCACCAACCCGCCTGCTCTATGGTTATCATCCATCATAAATGCAGAAATCATCAGTACTAAAAACAATGGCTGTATGGATGCTGTATTCCTCATGCTCTTTCTTCGGGATAAACCAAACAAAAAAAACAAATTTCATCTGTCATGTGTCATGTAATCTGTACGTCACAGAATAATAAATTCCCAAAACCCGTGATCACGCTCACTTTTGAAGCAACTTTTTACTATGTCAATTTTTTACAACCTATTTACTGTATATAAAAAACTGATAATATTTATCGATTTGGCAACAATCGGCGGGTAAGATGAGCGGAAGATGCGGGATTTTTGATTCTTTTTTGCTTCACTACCCGGAATACATCTGTCATTGATGACTCCTTCTGGGGACTTGTTATTCTATGGTGTATATCAAAGTTATACCTCCTTGCGTCAAATGGTAACTTTTTTGTATTTAATTCATATTTATTCCAGCCCAGAGGAAATTATGCGAAACCCTATAGCCTATGTTCATCCGGGTCCAATAAGGATTCTAACGGTGAAAGAATTTTTGAAATCAGTACAGTAGTTTCGGAGCCTATTCGCTGCAAAAAAACAAACTAACAAACATACAAACAATCAAAGTTTACCTCTTTATAATATTAGTATAAATAAATATAATTTAGGTTCTGACGCTAAAAATCTTATACATCAATTTAGCATGGAAACATTTCCTATTGGATTCGTTACCGGTCGCCAGATTATTGTATTTGTGCCCGAAAAGCGGCGGTAGGATCACCACTTACCACGTGGGACTTAATACGCTAGCTGGTGAAAAGTGGGCGTGTAAGCACACCTCTGCCCAACCACCTTGGGGGTTAATTGGCCTGACCTTTACGTATGTATGTATGTATTTAAATATAATTTTCATGAGCGAACGATTGGAAGGAGCAGAACGGTAAGAATCAGTAAGTAGTATTAGTTCCAATTAGTATTCAGAGTTCAGACTGGAGAGGTTTCATAAGATAGTAAGAAGGAAGCCTTCCATAACATCGTATATAGGTAGTTGTACCTAATAGTGTAACTAAATACAACCTTATATAAGAGCACAGCGATCCTTTGCGTCACAAATGCCTTCATTAAAATCCCGTAACATGTATCACGTAGTCACCGTCAAACGTGCTGTATTCAACTTGAAAGCTGAATAGTCTGAAAAGACCTTTTGTGACCTTGGTTACACAGTATTCAGGACGCGCCCCAGGCGAGCCTCTATGATGGAATTTTTAATAACACCCGGTCGTTTTACGTTATGACAATTTTCGTTTATTGTCGCAACACAATGGAGATTAATGCAACAGTATGGTGTTTTCGCTGTAAAATTGTATGTGAATTTTGCACTTGATTGCGAGCGGTTTTAATTTTGTGCGAGTGTACTCTGATTAGAGTGCCGAGTTATTATTACTGTGGTTTTATTGGGTCAGAGTATTGTCATGTCATATGCGTTGAAATATTTTTATTGTATATGGTGTGTCGCATATTTAAATATGATTTTTTGTCCTAAAAATATTTATAACGTGAATCATTTAAGTTCGGATGCGGATTACGAAGGATTTCAGTCAATAACCCTCCACTTGGGCTCAGATATGAGGTAAGTTAGTATTATACTAACTTTATGGATTTGAGTCACTGTCACTTGAGGTCACTTACTTAACTGTTCTATATAAGCATTACCAGTCCGACATCGATACGTCATTTAATGAATGCAGACTACTTTAAATCGTAAATCTATATAAAATCAATATATATACATATAATTATATTCAGATGATAAATTTGGTGGCATTAAATAAGTATAAATTCTTTAAATTTTATTTTGTTCTCTTCACCGGGGATGTGATAGGTCTAATACCTAACCTTTTGCGCTTGAGTGTCTTTCTTTTCTGTGTATCCTGACAAATGAGTCCACATTTAGTTCTTTTCGTATATTGTTTGCAATTTTTATATGTCTGGCACTGTATCTTACTGTACTGTGTGTGTTAATTTATGTATTCCCCTGCACCAACTAATGTTATTAAAGCTATCTGTGGGGACTTATTATTAGCATAGTTCTAAGTCATAGCTATTATTTATATGTTCTATAAATTTCGCTGTTAGTCCTCCTAAAATAACAATAAATAAATAAATAAATTACATTAATAAAACTAACAAAATAAATCGTTTGCCTATTAAGTAATTACATTTTCCCATACCTTATAAATCCCTATTCCTTTATTATTTTCATCTGTATAAAAGCATTTGTTGATGTTTGCGATCTCTAAGGTACTTGTTCCATTTGCTGTGAACATCGCTACTAGTAATAAACAGAGCTATTAACTGCGGCATTATATTATATGCACCAATGTGTGTGGGTTATATGTCAAGGAATCATCATCATCCCTGTCCCATTTTTATGGGGTCGGCGCAATATGGTTTCTTTCGAAACTCTCATTGCCAAGGATTCGGCATTTGTTTACGGCCGGTTGCCTGCCTAATACCAACCCTACTCGGGTAATAGCTAAGTGACAATTTTAGTGTATTAAGTAGGTATAACTTATTTCTAGATATAGAAACAATAATTTAACATTACATACTATATCCAAGATGTAAACTACATACTAGCATAGCGTAAAACTCAAAGCAGACAGTAAGGCCGCGTCCCCATTAGGCGGTAACAGTAAGCGGCTGACTGTTCGCTGACTGACTCTGAGTGGCGTATCGGTCGCTAACTCAATATCAACTGACAGGCGACGGGCAAACTAGAGCGTATAAGCCGCAAAGCGCTTGCGAATTCTCGTGAGGGAAAGTAAACTATTGTACCTATACATTAGCTAGCGGAGTTTATTGTAGTGAACAAACTGCGCCTCTGACTGCGCGCATCTCTCGCTGCTAATCAGAATGAGTCGGCAGGCGAAACGTCACAAACTGTGAACAATTCGCGCTGTATGCACACTCCATTTAAAATGTATAGGGAGGCAACCTGGAAGCAAACTGTCAGCCGCTCACTGTTCGCCTAATGGGGACGCGGCTTTATAATAATGCAGTAGTGCTATTTAGTTGTGCGCCGCGTACCGGCAGAGTAGAGTTTGTACCACCCCTGCCTGCCCGTGGCTATCGTACGAGACGATTAAGGGTTTCTGAGAGGTTAATAGCGCCTTCCGTACTGACAACATGTCCGAAAATCACACTGCGGTCACCAACCCGCCTGCCCAGCGTGGTGACTATGGGCAAAACCCCCCTGTGGCAATAGCCTTGTGGCGTGCCCTGGTCCCCCAGGCCTACATCCAGCAGTGGACTGCAATAGGCTGAAGAAGAAGAAGACTATTTGGTGGTATGTAAGCGATCAATTTAGTAAGCGATCAACTAGTAGCAGTGGAACAAGTACTTTACCATTTTCCTCTTACATTAAGTCAATATAGTTAATATTGGGTTTGGTTTCTATATTTGTATATTATTATAATATCATCTTTGGTATAGCTGTAATAATATATCATATCATCTAAGGTTGGCTTGTGTTTCCCGTTAACACTTGATTATTATATATCAAGGGAAGATTATTGGGTGGTATATCTGGGCTAAAAACTGTGTAAATCTATCATTAAGTAAATAAAGATAAATATTAGATTTATTAAGTCCTTATACCTACGAGTATGTAACATTCCTGTACTTATACTTTTAATAAAAAATATTTTAAAAAAAACCAAATTTAAAAAAAAATGGGCTCAAAGAGATTAGGGGAAGCAGTTGATAATCAATCATTTCCCCTAGACTAAGTACAACTTTTGAAAATAAGTAGATTATCATGTCAATCAAATATAACACTTATAAATCACTATAATCCAGTAAATATAAATGGTCTATACAAATACGGGTTATTTATATGACAGCCTATTTACCTCCCCTTCCTTTACCTTTCAAATCCGTTTCCTTAGTTTAATATTCTCTTGTTTCTTTAAGCAAACCCTTTGAAAGGGGAAACTCGTATGAAGGGCCACGGATATAGAAATGTGGAAGGAACAAGTAAGAGAAGCTTTACTTATCTATTACAGGCCACAATTTCATTACTTAAACCTTATTGTGATATTTGAGAACTTATTAGTTCCACAGTTTACACCAACAGACGACGCCGCGCGTACAAGGATCAAGGAATTTTTAAAAAAAATCATTTTTTTTTTCCCAGCATTTTTTTTTGCATAAACTTACTTTATTTCATGTATATAATACGTACCCTTCGTTCAAGGTGGCCACAAAAAAACATCCTGTATATATTTCTTGGGGAGTGTAGAGGATTAGTAAGAAAAATCATTTAATTTAATTGTATAGTATTTAAACGCACATCAAATAAAATGATTTTTTTTAGTCACAAATAATTGGAATTCATATCAAAATTACTGACTGCACAGCAAAATCCTCAAATGAGAATATTGCTAATCAAACTGCAATTTATATTTGTGGCATACGCATACCGCTATTTATCTTTAAATAAAGTTTTTTTTATTTATGCACACCTAATATTGCGAATGCACATTATACATACCTGTTAACCCTTTATTTTTAAAAAACACCTACTATTTATATTTAACATACAGCAATTTACCTAAATGAAACGGCATTTTTTACATAATCATCTTAATATTAAAATTTGTTAAGTTACTACTTGTAACATTTTAACATATTGACTCACCTAAAAGCCTTTTTAAAAGCGATCTACATGAGTAAATTGGTCCCATTTCACATATGTATCGGATACTATTTTTTGTGATATATAAAATAAATCTTTGATATCTACCATTAATTCGTTTTATTCAAAACTTCCTAATACTTGTTGCATTGGATGAATTTCATACATAAATATAACTATGATGCAGGTAATGTGTTCTATTGTATGAATGATTTTTTAACATACCTATATTACTTATTAATAAATTAATTAATTTAATTTAATTGTATTTTGCAAACAAAAATAAAATAAACATAACATTGATTTTTTTTTTTTTTTTTAGTTTATCCCGAAGGAAAGGCAAGGGGAACTAAGCCCATACAGCCTAATCATTGTTTAGTAAAATGTATTCTGAATTTATGATGGATGACAATGATGATGAGTGGAAACGTCGGGAAAATCCTCAAGAACAAGTGTAAAGTTAGTCAAAATGGAAAATTATTGCAGAAACAACTTACATGCGCCCATGAAGAAATCGTAATCCGGCTAAAGTTTTACTCGGCTTACCTGCATATAAAACCATGCACACGCACTAGATTCACATCACAAGTAAACAAAATATAACTTATCTACCAGAAAACATCACTTTACGGACATATGCAAGCCATTTACAAACAATTTTTCATTTTCACAAGAAAATTACACCTGCACCCTTCCAGTTTTTCCCGCCGAATCCAACATAACATTGAAATCAATTATAATAACGACTCTATGGGTTTTTATGTTCTCTGCGTTTGACCTAGCGTTGACCCGCCTGCTCGAAAGCGCGCGAATTTCGAATTTTAACACTACGCAGATCTTAACGCGTATCCTTGCATTGCGGGTGGCGGGGTATGTGGGCGGAGCAACCGTGGGACTTTTATTTGACTGCTGGCTCTTAAGCAACTCAAAATAGTCCTTCTTTATGTTATCTTGCTTGAGGCACAAAGAAACTTACAATAAAATTGTATTACTTTTTCGAGTAGTGAATAAAGTATAGCAGCGTCGCACCTCCGTGTAAACGACTCACCGCCCAAAAGTCTGCTGGATGCATGTGGCACATTACCTCAGTAGTCACACACCGCAACAACGATACCGAAGTGTCATATATGTCCTACAAAAGGGTAAATTGCGGCGATGTTTTTATACAGGATGTAACAGAAAGGGTATGTTAAGTGAAAAGCTGTATAAATAGCCCACTATAGAGAACCTATTTCCAAAATTTGAAACTCGAAATCACATTTTTATTTTTCAAGATTGTATGAAAATTCCTGACATATTTAAAAATTCTCCATACTATTTGGAAAAATAAATATGTGATTTCGGATCTCAAATTTTGTGGATAGGTTCTCTATAGTGGGCTATTTATATAGCTTTTCGCTTAACATACCCTTTTTGTTACACTCTGTATAAAACAGGTAGTAGCAACGCACATCGCATTCTAAAATTCTTTGTACACACCTGTCGTGCCGAAATAATCCTGTGTCTTTTGAAAATTCCGACAGATTAAAAAAAGCTGGCATTTACGGTATATCATAGGGTGCAGACAGGATGTGTGATATTAAATTTTCTATGAGTATAGCATTTTTTAATCAATTATTCATATTTTTGATGAAGTTGAAATCATTCCTTTCGCTATAGCAAATTAAAGTAGATGCCGTCACAGATAAAGTTTAAAGCTTTAAAGTATTAAAATAGAATAATCCCTATACTTATAAAATAACTCTCATGTCAAGGAACAGAAAGTACTACAGTAGTAAGTAAAGTAGTACGTGCCCTCAAGGTAAATGTTATTACTTAGAATACCAGTGTGCCTTTGTGAAACTACCTAATTGGTATACCTATGACTTTAAGCAAGTCACATATTACTGAAGTACCTATCTAGTTTGTAAGATATTCTAGACATGTGCGTTCATTTATATCTACGGTGTAGTGTCTACGAATAATCCTCCCCTTTGTTAGTTACTCCTGATTAGTTTTAAAGCTAAACTAACGTGGATATTGTGCAAATTAAATATTTATGTTTATATTAGCTTAAAAAGCTGGAAATTATCTGCTTGATACTAAATGAAACCTGCGAAATGGACGCTGGCGTATATGAATCCAGTTAGACCTAAAATACGATCCTGCCCTTATCAAATCATAGTTAATCTAAGTGTTCAAGTGCGTATATTAGCTAATGTTTGATAATACCTATATACCTTATGCCAGTAATCAAATAAATAAATAATTTACCACCGGAGTGACGCAATTAGTGAGTCGTAGGATTTAAGGCTCGAGCACACCGGATGCGTATGCGTGCACGTAAGCGTAGATGTACACGTACCTCTGAGTTTAATTTATTGAGCAGTCACCGCTTGACGTCTATGCTTACGTCTACGCATACGCATCCGGTCTGCCCGTGCCTATACAGTTCGATACATTACAACTCAGAGGTACGTATACGTCTACGCTTACGTGCACGCACACGCATCCGGTGTGCTCGAGCCTTTAGGATCAAGCTAGGGTCAAACCTTGACCATAGTCATCTATGTATTTGAGTTATTTTTTAGATTAGCTGATCTGCATTTTTAAAAAAATATTCCAAGCCTTTGCCACGTTAGATCATCTACGTATAGAGCCTGTCCCAGGCCTAAATAAATTTAACTTGAAGCAAGTGGTGCCTTTACATTACACTAACCAACTGTAAGTACTCATAAAATAGCTGGACCGACCCCTATTCCTCTAAGCGTAACCTCAAGCACGCCGTCATACTTCAACTTCGGACTTGAGAGCCAATTAACTTAATCACAACTATTTCATATTTCTTAAAGTTCCTGAAACTTTGCTCTCCAGTCCGGTGGCTAGCCGGTCTTGGAACTTGGAGATAAAATAACTTAAATATATATCCTGCTACGTAGCGAATATTATATTAAAGGTAAATTATTATATATTACATAATGCCCAAATACTTATAGAATTTGGAGAATAGTTTGGCTTCCACGATACGTTAGGTTTAAAAATTTAATCACTAAACATTTTTTTTTTGTAACTTATTCACACACACACATTCACACACTTCACAACACATTGACCTAATCCTACACTAAGATCCCTAAGGTCTTGTGTCGTGGGTACTAGGCAACGGTATATAAATACATAGATAAGTATATAAACATCCATGACTCGGAAACAACCATCGATATTCATTACATCAATGTTTGCACCTACCGGGATTCGAACCCAGGACCTATGGCGTCGCAGGCAGGGCCACTACCAACTACACCAATCGGCCGTCATTTATACATATATGGCTCCGCTATGCTGAACGTGGCTGTGGGGTCACCTTCGTGATCCTCCAGTTCTGGCTATATTTTGGTCACACAGCCGTATATACTGTATAGATATATGTGTGTAGTGATCAAAACTAGCGTGCCAGTGAAGTGCTGCAAATGCCTAGGAAAAATGTGTAGTACCTATTGAATAACCAGTAGCAAAAACATGGGAAACTGGTGAGTACTATGTCTTAGAAGCAGTTATATGGATATACGTGACATCCTAACGCAGAACTTAAAAAAGGTTCTAACCCATCCTTGACCTGTGACCTTTAGTTGAAGACAAACTTGACCACACTGATCCACTCAGGTTATTAAGCTAGCAAGTAAGCTCATATTCATTTCAAAGCCCAACATCAAAAAAACCTTGAGGACTCCGCACCAACAGCTTATTAATTGCACAGCTATGCTATCATAATATCCCATTGGACGACTTTAATCGTCGGCATCCACAAGCCGGCGAGCTCAAAACGTTGCATGTGACAGGCTAAATTGTCGTAACCGACAAAAAGTTGGACTGATTCGTCGCACATTTTTCGTCTAATCGCCCGTCCGCTGTCGCATTGACCACTTAGCTGGAGCGTGTTAATCACGGATGTAATTTTTACTGCAACTTGAGAATTGCGTCCCATAGTAGTTTGTTACTTAAGTTGGCTATTCTGGACTCTGTCGATGGATAGAACACGACACGAATACAGAAAAGATCCAAATCCGAGTAAGTATCTTTAAAATCAAAAATCGTATTGGAGATATACCACTAGATTAGTCAAGTATGGTTTGTAATTTTACCTAAAATTATATTGTTGCGCTTTTATATCGCAAAATAATATGACAATTCTATTAACATCAGAAAAACTATAAGCAATCAAAATTAAGTACTTACCGATAAAACGTGCTTTTGTGGTAATGTGGCTAGCCAATATTATTCATTGAACACATGAATACCCTGCATTTTTAATAATAAATCTCGCTGAAAACTTAGTAAATCTATCCTAAACATGTTCAAAACTAAAGCTTTTAGAATAGCCCCGTGGTTCAACGTCCAGAAGACGTCCGCCGGCAATATTTCCTTTATCAAAGACTACATACATACTTAAATGAAGTAGCGAGCATTGCTCACATTCCTGGGCAGTAAGCATTTTCCCTTGCTACAGCGGTACTCAAGGTTAATAAGGTCAATTCAAGTTAATGGGCACATCGCGAAATAACAAGATTTTTTGTTTTACTGTACTCACTGGAGTATGAAAGATTTTCGCTTTAATTTGCTACTTTTTCTTACATTAATCGACCCTTATACCTACCTACTTAATTTTTAGGAGTGGCAAATACATGTCGTAAGAGAGTCGACTAAGGAATTTGGGCATTCTCCCGGACGATAAGCTAGCAACTTGTCACTGATTTATCTATATCTATCCCCGCAATGCTGAAGGATGGCTGTTGGATCTCCTTTATGATCCTGCACTTCTGGTTATCTCATTTCGGGAATAGAAACGTGTGTTTAAATTCTGTATAATTTAAATTCAATTGAAATACCCATTTATTAACTACTGTACAAATCGTTATTACAGTGAACTACATACGAGTAGTTCATGGTATTTTGATGAAATTTAAATAAATGCTGTTACCTATTTTCTGTATAATTGTTGGGGGAGGCCTATGTCCAACAGTGGACTTCTCAGGGCTGTAAATGATGATGATGATGATGACCTATTTTCACTGTTTTGAAACTTGTATTTTTAAAAACGAAGGAACTATTGGACCGACTCTGAAATGAAAAAGCAAGTTACTGATTTGGAAAACACCTTATACAGTTTAAATTTATCATACCTACTTCTATGCTAATCCTGACTACGTTACAAGTCATGACATGAAGAAATATTTCCCTAAAATAAACACTCATTCCTGCAAGGTCTAGATATTATAACACAGAATTAATTGCAAGATTCCGGAGCCGCCCCCACTGAAGATAATCCAGTAATAGGCATTCTTGGGAGACCGTGTTTACTTCTCACTTATAAGGGTTGCTACCCTGAATTATGTACCTATTACATAACTTTGGAAGACAATACATTTACCTGGTACTTATATGTAGGTATACAGGATGATTTTGTGGTCGTTAACGTTCCCGAAAACTACGGAATCTCCTCATCATTACGATCATTTTTATCCATGGAAGCATACCTGGGAAGTGTCTGGTTTCCAAAATATTAGGGTCCAAAGTTGAGTAAATAGACTGCATTTTTCTGCATAAATGAACATAGACGCGCGTAGCGCGTATTTTTTTACGAAAAATAATTAATATCTGTCTATAAAAAAACTAACATAAACACTAGACACTATAAATTTCGCACGATCAAGAAATTTAATTTTTTTTCCTAGCATTTTTTTTGGCATAAACTTACTTTATTTCATGTATAGAATACGTACCCTTCGTTAAAGGTGGCCACAAAAAAACATCCTGTATATATTTATTGTCATGTTATAAACTAAACTACTTAGCTTATTGCCTTCTAACTATATGACTGTGTGCAAAATTTTAAAAAGATTGGTTGAGTAATATATCGAGAAGCGGTAACAAATAAACAAAAACTTATTTTTGTATTAATAATATTAGTTCTATGTTAAGTTATTAGTTATTTCTTATATTCTTATACAGCATGATTTTTGGTCGTCAACGTTCCCGAAAACTACGGAATCTCCTCATCATCACGATCATTTTTCTCCATGGAAGCATACCTGGGAAGTGTCTGGTTTCCAAAATATTAGGGTCCAATGTTGAGTAAATAGACTGCGTTTTTCTGCATGAATGCACATTGATGCGTGTAGCAAGATTTTTTCACGAAAAATAATTAAAATCTGTCTAAGAAAAAACTAGCATAAACACTGGACACTATAAATTTCGCCCAATCATGTAATAAAAAAAAAATAAAAAAAATTACATTGTTTCCCAGCATTTTTTTAAGCATAAACTTACTTTATTTCATGTATAGAGTACGTACCCTTCGTTAAGGATGGCAACGAAAAAGCACCTGTATATTTGGAAGTGAAAAAAAATGTGTAATACTACAGCTGCTTCTCTTCCCGGGCATACTGTACGTACAACTCAGTAGAAGGACAAGAGGGTCTTGGTGTTTTATAGGCGATGGGCTGACCACCTGTCACTACTAACCCAACTTGTACATCTCAACTATACCCTCAAAATTGGTCAGAAGTGGGACCATGTGATTCTATCGGCCCTTGGTGCTCTGCCTTCCCCGTAAGGGATAAAGGCGTGATTATATGTATGTATAATATTAGTTGGGATTGGGATAAAGCAACTTCAGAAGGATTACTTAGCTCGCTACCTATATTATTCCCATAAGATTGAGTATCAACATATTCATTGCCCACAGAATGCCCTCATAAGAATTCCTTCCTGCCTTCATCATATCAAATGAACGAAATGCAAACATTTATTATTCCTCACTGTCGAAAACCGAATAACTCGTGTCTCGGGGTTTCCTGTAAAATAAAGTTTGCTTGGATTGCGCTCTTGGATGGATTCCGAGGGATACCAATATAAATTCCGTTCGGGTTTATTCCGTCTTATTCGCTTCTAGTTTTTATTGTAAATGCTATAAATAATAATACAAATCATATTTCAAAACTTTTGCAAACTGGAATTCAGCCAAAGGATGCTCTTTAAATTTCATTTATATTTTACTAGTGGACGCCCGCGACTCCGTCCGCGTGGACTGCAAAAAAAAACAAAATGTTGATATAAACCCGATTAAAATATTTATATGATATTTTTTCGAAATAAAAAGTAGCCTATGTTCTGTCTCAGGGTCTAAAGATTGTCTGTACCAAATTTCATCAAAATCGGTTGCGAGGTTTAAGCGGGAAAGCGTAACAGACAGACAGACAGACAGACAGAGTTACTTTCGCATTTATAATATTAGTTGGGATTGTAGATTCATAATTCATGCCAGAACACTCTTTATTAATCCATAGGACAGTAGAATTTTGGATGTTTTCTTGGTCAGCAGCAATGGTGGCAGTGTCCATTTGAATTTCTGATACTGTACGTGCACTGTTTTCGTCAGCGGTCAAAACTGATTCTCCACGCAAACGACGACGCCTTTCCCGTTCTCTAGTCAACCTAGCTTCATTTTCTTCCTGTGATTCATTTGCCCGAGATACGCGCATTCGTTTAGCTCTTGAAGTCTGTGGACCTATATTTTGTTTACGCCGAGGCATTTTTTTTTATCAACGTACGTAATACCTACTTAAAAAGAATCAGTTAGTTAAGTAAAGATTTTTTTAATGAATTTTTAGGCTTTATAAATCGATATTTACAGTAATTTTTTTTTTCAATTTTCAATAAAGAATGCGATGTTTTGACAGTACCTACCTATACATACCTACATATTATATCTATTTACTTTTTAATTAGATAATTAAATTTTTAACATCAATATTTACAGTAAGTAATGAAAAGACCTTTCTTATACCTAAGTACCTACTTATTTATTTTAACCGAAACTTAACTACCTATTTTTTACCTATTCAAGGTTTCTTTGTACAAAATTATTATTATTTAAAATGAATCACATAAATTAAATTTTAAAAATCAACATAAATTAAATTTTAAAAATCAATTGTAAACTTGAAACGAAGCGCCGCGCCGCGCCGCACTGAAAATTTTATAATTCGACACAACCATCAACGTTGTCTGCCCTCACGTGTCTGCCCGTTCGGGTCGCGCACCTCAACATGAGCCCACCCCCACCACCGCCGTCGCCGCCGCCGCGCGCCGCCACTCGCCGCCACTGTCGTGCTATGCGGACCGACCGACTGACACAACGACGGAACGCAACCGCCGCCGCCGCCATCTCTGCCCTCGGCATTGTAAATGCATCTTGTGTATTAATATTAACATAAAAGTGTTATGATATGTATATATTCGGAATCCTCATTTCATCAGCTTTAATTTGATATGCATTTTGTTTTATGTTTATTGGTCTATGTCGGTAGGAACATCGAGTAATTGAAAAATAAGATATTTCGTAAATTAAACTTGAACACCACTAAAATCGTTATTGTGGCTAAACCTTAAAGGATAGACATATGCTATCGTAGACTTTTTTATAGAACTTTTTGAGAAGAATAATTCCCCCATACATTGTTATTCTGTATTTTGAGTTATTTCAGCAGCGCACGCAATGCAAGCCTCCAAAAAGCTCGTTTTTCTTCCGTCCGTCTGATAACTGTTACGATTACTCTAATAATTTCTTAAGTAGGTACACCTAAATTATACACCTATAGAATCCCTGGAATGTCTTCTTTCCATTATTGAAAACCGCATAGCTATTGATATAGTAGTTTTTGAGATCCTAGGTAACAAACACATTTTGGGCGCCCTTCGCAACTTCATTTTATACTATGTATAGATATAGATAGATTTATTCAAAGTAATTTCTTAAATCAATTTTTCTTAATTTATATGAAATTAATATTAAAATTAAGTAAAGTTAAAATGCGCTATCAAGTTACTACGGCTGCTTAAAAATAATATATAAAAGGCCGTAAAAAGAAAGTCCTAAAAAATGTGTGAACGAGAATTTAAATAATAATATATTATTACTGGAACTGGAACTTAGCTTCAAAAATAAATATTCTAGTTGCAATGCTAGTTTTCGCGTTACTGGAAACCCTACCCTTTATCGATTCTGTTACCCCGGGGCGTTAGTCTGGCGGTCACCCAGTGAAATACCAAATACCAACCAATTTGGCAGTATTTTATGTGTCTGGCAACACATAATAAAGCTAATCTCTAGTAAATTATATCGTGCATCGGGTATTCGCTTTAAAGTGGCGATAAAAGCAATTTATTTCAATGGTTCTGGGAGTCATTTAAAGGCATAACTATTGTAGTGTTTCGTTAAGATAAGGGTCATTATTGTGATTATTATATTCGTAACTTAATTTAATAACAAAGGTTAGTTAGTGAAGTAACAGTGTGTGTAGGCCAGATAAACATGGTGTAAGAAAGGGGTGAGTTTTAAACAAAATGTTATAAAAATGTCACTACAGTCTACAGTAATCTCACGGAGTTTGAGACTCAATCTAATATTTAATTTTCTAGGATTGTATATCGATATCTCTAAATTAAGGATACATCTCTACGATTCATATTATGATATGAGTCCTTCCAAAACGCAGGTTTTAAAACTTTGACAAGTTTAAAAAATCGATAAAGAGGCCAACAATTTTTTTGGTTTTAATAGTTCACGCCTCATCCAGCATAGGTTGGCAAAGGTAGTCCCTTTCTTCTCCGAATATCGTCCGAAAATCATAATCCCTAACAAGTTTGCTATAATCATCACTTTCCATAATTTCACGTATACAAAATTGTATATCATCTAATCGTCTTTAATTCTAATACTTTGTTGCCATAAAATCGGGTGCTATTATGACTAGATGTCCTAATTTTTCTTGCTATAAAGTCACATGTCGTAAATGTTATATTGTATAATGTATATTAGACCAAATGGTGGTTTATAATAATATTGTTATAAAATTATTAATAAAGAAATGGAAAAAATTCCTCACCCGGGTGGGAATCGAACCCACGACCTCTGCATTCCGCGTGTCAGTGCTCTAACCACTGAGCTAATATTGTTAATAGGAGTCTTTCTAGAGCATTATTTGAAACAAAAATTTGGTTGAATAAAAAAACAGGCACTTAAATCGACTTAGTACCCCGACTCCACGCAGTCTTGTCTGCCCTACCCCTAGAGTGCAATGTAAAAGCGCGTAGGCGCGGAGATGCGAGGCGGCCCGCGAGCTGAGGAGCAGGTGTATGCAGGCCTCACCGCCGCGGCTGAGGCTGGCCGGCCAGAAAGCCATAGGAGCAGTGGTAAGCGTTACATCCATCTGCGACGATAAGCTCGCGTGGGACCGCCGGAGTCCCGCAGCGCCGGAGCCGTGACAGAAACCATGCCTGCTGCATGTTTGCTTATATGCTGCATGTTCGTTTGCATGCTTGCTTGAATCCTGCATGCTTGCTTGCATCCTGCATGCTCGCTTGCATACTACATGCTTGCGTGCATGTTGCATAGTTGATTAAAACAAGAAAGTTGTTATTGGAAGGTTAGGTCCGTTAGGACTTACAACTATTATAGAAAAGCATTTTATGTCTTATGAATATTATAGATTGTGATATTTATTACAAAAAAAAATTGGTCATATTATATTTCGATTTTCGGGCAAGTGATATTATTAGACATTAAGTTAGGGCTACTTATCATTCGGACACATGATGATTATGTCACAAAATATTATGACACGTTAGATTATAGATAAAAAAATTAATGACACAAAATAGAGAACCGTTGGCAAAGGCACTTCTACAAGACGACAGATCTACAAAACTATAGGATCATTTTATAAAACGTAGTCTATATGCCCCTATAAAATGCTAATCAAACGACACAGCTTTACCTTCCGCAGATGCTAGTGGAATATTTCGTGGCAACTGTCCGAGGATATGAGCTGGTCACAATCATAGCCACTACTATAAACGAAGCATAAAGAGGATGTGGCTTAGCAACGTTTGTTTTTAAAATTATATCGCCGAAGAACATTTGATAAGCAAAGGGTAGATTTATTAGTTAATTAAGCAAATGTTAACCAGCTATCGCTACGCTGCGTAGTACACAATAGTGGTCGCGAAGTCTACCTTAACTGTGTCAACTCTCCTTTATCATTTCTTGTAGGGCAGACCATTTTCAGGGAAAACGTACCCATTCGCCCCGCCCGGCAACTTCGACAGGCAGTTGCTACTATGTTTATTGAAGCCTAAAGTTACAAACGCTGTAATGGCAGTCGCTGTTTGCTTCGAAGCCTCTACAAAGGAATGAAGAAAGTAGAATAGAAGCTAAATGATAGTAGTTCATATCAATAGCCCACAATTATTGTGTGAATTGAATGTTTAATATTACTTATTTTTTATTTATTTTTGTATTCAGAAAGTTTATTTCGTACTTGTATCAAATGAAATTTAAAATTTTCTAAGTACCTACTACTGATTGTTTTTCTAAATTCGTTACAATTCAAGCCAATTACAATAACCATATTTTTTGTTTTATTACTTTTATACCTGAGTCGAGCTTTTGTAGAACAAAGCTTCCTTCGCCATCTTTTACACATACCTAACGTGCACAGCATATTAATGTAGGTATTTATAATGGTTTAAGATGTGCATAGGTAATGTATTCTATAGTTCGGTATGCACTGGCCTTTACTATATACCTACACAACGTGCAAAGCAATATATTTTTTAAAGTATTATGATAAATCCTACTTGTAAATTCGGTCACAAACGGCAGTAGGATGCAATTAGGGAGGTTCGCGTCGGCTAGCCGTATCCACTGGCCGATCGCCAAGTACAGTGCCGAATGTTATGCACTTCTGACACTTAAGTACCTATCTAGTAGCTTTTTACCCGACTGCGCGACGCAAAGGAGTGGTATTGTGTTTAACAGCCTATGTACGTATGTATGTTCCTTTGAAGCATTACACCGACCAAACGCCTCGGCTGATTTTTATGATTCATACGTCAATCGATTTCTCTTAGTCTGGCGAGTGTCACTAAAGACATGACGTTAGTGAAAATCCAATATGGCGACTACTGGATGCCATTTTGTGAAAATGAAAAAAATTAAAGTTAACAAACTATATCGAGTGGGGTATCGTTGAATAGGTATTTAAAAATCATTTTCAGGTTTTTCTCAACATTTTTCGATTCGACCAACCGTTTAGGATCCATATCGATTGAAAATTGCGTAACAACCATTCTCACATAGTTTTTAGACAGCAGCAAGACGAAAACTTCTTGCTGCCGAGCATGTTGAGCATGTTTCTTAAAGCATACCTATTAGTAGCTAGGTATGCTTCAAGAAACATGCTAACTCATAACAAAAAAGTATAAAATAAAAAAACATAATTTAAAAAATCCAAAAACCCGACTGCTTAAAAAAGAACCAAATAATGCATATAATAAAAAAAAAACTGAAAATAAAAAAAATAAGCACTGAACAGTCGGGATACATTATCCGACAGCCAAGCTAATATTTCAATGGATCCTGGCTGTTCAGTTGTTATGTTACGATCATTAAAAAATATTTTATGTTCAATAGTACTCATTCCATAATAATATTATAAAATTCTAGACCACCGGACATCTAAGTGCTTGTTTTTTTCCTTTTCAGTTTTTTTATTATGTACATTATTTGGTTCTTTTTTAAGCAGTCGGGTTTTTGGATTTTTTAATTACTGGATTTTTTTACTAAGAATAAAATTAGTAGTGACAGAAATGTCATAACCTATATTTATCAATTTTGTGTACGTACTTGATTATATGTTTTAAAGTTTATATCTATATAGTTTATATTTAATCTCAGGTGAGAGTAGGCGATAACCTAGCAACTAGTCACTTATAATTTACATCTATCCTAGATATGCTAAACGTTGCTGTGAGATCTCCATTCTGATCCTGCAGTTCTAGCGACCCCATTTCGGGAACACAGTCCTGAGGATATGTGTGTCTGTATTTACTTTCGTATGGAATAACTACGAACTACAAAATTGGCTTGAATACTACCATATACATACATATACAAAAAATTTATATAGGTACATCAAATGGGTTAACTTTGATTGGCACACTAAAGTCAATATTGAAAACAGCCCCATATTTGTTTAGCCCCCACATTGGCATACATTGATATTTATAGCGCAGAGTTGCGAGTAGTCTGTAATCAAAACAGGACCGATGATTTACGTACCGACAACAGTGTTGTGTAGATACGAGTACAAGCTATGAGGGCAATCGTGCTAAATGACGAAGTTTATAACCTTTTTAACAGATTTGATGCATAACGTTTTAGGTTATGGTTTACTTTTGGTAAATACGTTCTGCATGATACAGTTTTTGGATGACACTGGACAACAGACAGTAACTGAACCATAACTGAACATTGACCTACAAGGAGTAAGATCGTTCTTATGGTCGTATGAAAATTGCATAAGGCGTTACTATTCGCTAGTTAAAATCTAACACAAGGTGTCGGTCCACCATCGGATTTGGCGACTCGAGATTACGAGCCTAGTGTGCACCTTGCAACTTGCATGCAATACGTATGTCTCCTATATAACTGTTACTCCGAAAGCACAATGATGAAGTTATCTAAGTACAATGTTTCGCCTGCACTACTCCATCTTCAGAACTGTTAACCAGTCGGTACTTAGGTCATACCTATTACTTATATAAAAATTTTTAGTAAGTAATGTTCTATAAATCTAAACAATGAGCAATGTCAAACAGAATATACAATTTCATGTGTTTTACCTAAGGGTGTATTTACAAAGTTGACGAGACAGAACCCCAAATAAGACGGTATTGCGAAAAACATCCTTAGGTAATCAAATATTCAAGCCGAAGGATAAAACCGAAATAATAAATAGCTTTTCCGATACACAAAAATATACCTACGGCTTATTTCACAGACGATAATCTCTGAGTAGAAAATATTGGGATAATCGCTTTTTTTACCCATTCCAAGTTATTGAAGATTACTTTTAAGTTTTGATTATATTTTTGATAAAAGTCTGTAAGTTGGTTGATGTTGTTCTATAGTACCTAATGTACTGCTAAAAATAAACTGTAGGCTTTCTATAAATAATATTTTACACCCTTGGTCAGGGTAGAAAACCCTTTTTTTTCTATTTTTGATTTAAAACTTTCATACCCACCCATCTTAATAGCTTTTTCTTAAAAAGGTTAAAAAGCATAAAATATCACATCAGATGTATAACAGATTATTTCTATAATCCAGCTAAACTCCTCACATAAATAGATTCTGCAAATAAAATACACAAAGCTAACTCACAAAAGTATATTCTCAACGACTCAATAACGCGTAGGAAGCGTCGATAACAAGCTGTGTCACCATTCAACGCAGATGCCGAAAAAACCTGCGTATGATTTACCGTTATACTCTCTTTCGAGGACGCCATAAAGTAGTCCCTTGTCAGACCCAAGCCGCAGGAAATCGGCTGGATCTCACGCGAGCGGTCGAATAATTGGTGAGGTAAACACACTTGTTTGATAAGTTGTAAAGTTGTACTTGTCTTTGTATAATACTAGCAATGAGCTAGCAACGTCTCATTGATTTTGATATCTGGTTCCGCTATAAACGTAGCCGCATGGGATTTTCATGTTATCCACAAAAAAACTTGACTCAGAGTCATATGTCTGTTCTATCCAAGATTGTACAAACATTCCTAATTCATTGTCCTATTTGAAAAAATAAACATTATTTCGAATTTACCTACAGTAGTCTTTTTTCATAGCTTTTCGCTTAATAGATATATCTCTTTTGCTCCATTCTGTATTCTCTAAAAGCTTCACTGCATGTATCTAAACCTGTATATGTTGTACGAGAAACTATAAATAAATATTAAAATCAATAATAGCAATATCCATTAAAATTATTAAACAAATTATTGAAACATTCATCACAGTATGTAACCTAAATACACTGAATAGCTATATATAAACAATACTTGCCTAAAACACATTTTAGAAAAAATTCAGCAAATTACTGAATTAATTTCAACATTACCAAATTGTTCGCCTATATTAAAAAGTTATTGCAACTGTCCCGGCTCAACCATGTTAGGGTGATTGGCAAAATTTGTTGAATTAGGAAATAACTGCAAACACTCATAACTGAGTAGGTAAATCCAAAATTGAACCAATGGAGCCTCGATACCTACTATTCTACGTAGCCGCTACATTCTGGGTCTTATTTTAAAACAGGATTCCTATTATAGGTATATTTCAAACATATGAAACCCTAAAAAAATATCATAGTTAAACTGAATGAATATTGAAATAACCAAATTCAAAAAATCTCACCTGATCTTAACCTGAAGTTTTTTAAAAACTTGGGACCTTACTATGAGATCTATTATAGATTTTTTTCAGGACCTAAATAGAATTGGTAGGACAGTAGAGAGAAATATTATTTCGGAAATAAAAAGTACCCTTTCTTGTAACCGATGGTCTTAAAGTAGAAATACAAGCATCTCTATAATATCTCACCAGAGGCAACATTATTAGCAGTATTATATTAAAAGCACATTCACCCCACTATCCTCTAGTAAATATTTACCATAAGCAACTTGACATGATGCCTATCAGATCGCAAAGCCAGGACATTGTACAAATGAGGAAGACGACATGCGATTACGTCAACCAACTACAATACGTTTCACAGAATCGTTCCCGTGGACGATTGTGGAACTAAACTTTTTCTGTACGCAGTTGTACAGATTACACAGTCATACATTAAACAACTAGCGCCGCAGTCCGAAGGAACTATCTGATGAAACGTACCAGGCACGTACTATATTGGATAACCGTCAAACTTGACGTATGGACGGATAGAATAGGATACAATACTACTGCTTCGTGTAGGAGTTCAGTGGCATAAGAAAAAATAGGATAAGATTGTGAAAATGGTGTACGAAGTGTCATGTATTATCAAATATCTTACTTTGATGAACATACCGACACTTCCATTATATACTTCTATTATATCTCCAAATATGTCTCTAAATATCCATATTCTGGCTGTCCCTAACTCCATGTAGTCCTTAGTCCCTTGATAGCCAAGAAAAATAATCTTTTTGACTTTACAATGTAGGTATTTCACATTCTGAATGTCTACATTTCCGTTTAATTATCGTTACCAAAACAAATTCGTCTAAAGCACCACCGGAACAATGACTTTAATCCCCAAAGCTAACAGGGTTCCATTTTAACTTTACCCAAAAAAGAAAGGAGAAAAATAAACACAAATAAAACGAAAACTCCAAAGCTTTAGCTGCCCTGACTTTCAATAAGGCATTTAAGGGAATCCGATTAGGATCGTATACAGGCAAGTGTCCAGTCCGTATGTCTGTCCACTTTACCGTTGATTATGTACTTCGTGAAAGTGAATCGGGAAGGGGAAAAGTGTAAGTTGTAGTAGTCAATCCATTTGTAAGTATATACTCTACGATCCTTATTAAGACCAAGTTACCAATAGTGATGACAGTGTCTATTATGATGTCAGGATATGATCAACATATCATCGTTTTCAAAGTTTATACACATATAGGTGAACAACACACATAATTGATAACGAATTAGATAAAGTATACTCGTACGTACGTCAGACTCAACTTGTACTTAATTTGACATTTGCATTAACATTTCCTTATCGAGGTCTTTTAGCCAACTCAACAGTACAAAACTTGAAAATACAATCATTTTTAACTTGGCTCTTATCACGTAGGAACGTAGATATTCTGATGTATGTAATATAAACAGACTTAGATAAACACAGCTTTGAAACTCCCGCACAGTCAGTGGTCCGCCTCTCCCTCCTTTTGTCTCAGCCTCGAAATCTATTAATATTGCTCGCCTTGCATCCCAGCAGGAGACTACGCTCTTGTGCTTCCCTTTCGAATATCCGGATATACAATACATATTGAGCCCCTCAAAACATAGAGATACCTTTGCTGACGTTTAGTTGATAAATTGGGATAGAGATGTCTATCCGGTAGATTTGTGATATAAATCCGCAGATAAATTTTATGTGCAGCCTGGAAAAAAGAGTATGGAAAAAATGAGGGCGCCACAACATTTCATATGCTCATTTTTTTCATAGTTACTCAGCAAAATATAGGGAGTAAACGTATGAAATAGTTACAATATTGTGGCTAGCTTATGACACAAGCGTAACAATTGTCCTATTCGACAGAGAAGTGGTGTTTCAATTAAGATTCCTAAGGTTTTGTGTCGTGGGTACTAAGCAACGGTATATAAATACATAGATAAGTATAGAAACATCCATGACTCGGAAACAAACATCAATATTCATCATATCAATGTTTGCACCTACCGGGATTCGAACACAGGACCTATGGCGTCGCAGGCAGGGTCACTACCTACTAGACCAAGCGGCCGTTAAATATTCATAGATAAATTAGAATTTTATATGAAATACCCCCCCCCTACATACACAAATTTGTAATACCTAATAAATACGTGCTTCTGAAGTAATAAAGAAAAAAGAGGATGTTATAGTGCGCCCGATCATTGCAATTGTATTTTTTATAGTTTGTTACACTGTTGAGTTTTATATGACTCGACAAGGCAAACTGTTATTTGGTTAGTGCCCGGCCCAAGCATTGTTCCAGAAATAGGTCGACTATTTTGTTTCCGTTTTTTATTGTTCGAAACCAGTAGAAGTACACTTTAATGTTAAGACACTGTAATGAAGTGCAGCTTTACAGTTACACTAAATTTTTAGGGTTTAGTGAACGAAATTGTTGTAATGCACTATAAAATACACAAAAACACAATAATTATAATTTTGGACAGATTTTACAGCTCTAGAAAGTTGATCATCGTCTCTTGGGTTCCTGATTTAAAATGGTAATAACAAGCCCCTGAAACAAAAGATATATCATTTTATTCTCATACTAGCGGACCTGACAGACGTTATCCTGTCCCACGCCTTTGAACTAACGTCACCCAATTGTTTTGCCTTCCCGGACTTTCAAATTTCGAACAAATTGTTTGTATGGGAATGTAGAAAAGGAATGTTTAGACAAGTTTAGGCATTTTTTTTATTATTTTTCTTTCCGTTAGAACCATCCCTGTACTTCAAGGAATACGCTAAAAAAAGAATTAGCGAAATCGCTTCAGCCGTTTTCAAGATTCGCGCTTACCAACACATTTAGCGATTCATTTTTATATTATAGATTATAGGTATAATATTAAGTTTTTTAACATTCTTTAGCCAAGTGTCTGTACCATAATGTACATCTTACAAGACGTCAACAATTAGTCAATAACTGCAGGGCAGCAATCGCGCTAAATGACAACTTATTTTTGGTTTCCGTTAAACTATGTCTATTTGACAGCAGACACTTGCAACGTGCCTCTGCCTCTTCTTTTGCTAAACGTCGCGTCGTCAAAATTAAGCACAATACGAATTGTGAATAAGATAAATAACGTTTTTGGACATTTGGTAAAATCGATTAACAATAGCGCGATTGCCGTTAATGAAGTAGCTATTAGTCGTTCTGCGGTGCAAAAAACAAAAACATTTCCGCCGAATTTCGCCAACAGAAAATCCGCTTTAATTATCCCGCGTCTCATTAATTTCAGTCAAGATTGAGTCGATTCACAGAGGCATTAGAAATGTAAAACAGTCGGCAAAATGAGTTTTGGTGCCGCAAGATTCGTCACTTCCTCTGGGCATTAATTAGACTTGAAGAATTAAGGACTTTCCACGGTCGCATTGTGAGTGAGAAGAACTGTCAAATTAAGATTGGCGGACATTATATGGGGAACTAAGATGTGTTTATTGAGACGATAAAATTGAGGATTTAGATACACATCAGCCATTAGTTACACATAAGTCCACTGCTGGACGTAGGCCTCACCCTGGGGTCGCCACAGTCACTGCCATAGGAGGGTTTTGCCCATAGTCTCTACGCTGGGCAGGCGGGTTAGTGAACACAGTATGTTTTTTAGACTATGCTGTTAACACGAAAGGCGCTACTGCCCATAAAAAGTAAGATCCATCATATTGATTGCATAGAAAATAGCATTGTGAGGTTAGTGTTGAAGATGTTAACAAAATGTCACCAATTTTGAAATATGGTGAAGAGTAAAGTTTTCGAAATCCACTGCGTCACTTATTACTACATATTGCTTCTGGAATTAAAAAATAATAATTTTTAGCTTTGAGATGTATTGTGTTAACGTAGTAGATGAACATACATTATGCATAAGTAGGTTAAGCAAGTAGATCTATTTATAATAACAGCGGTTAGGATATATTCGAGAGACGTCCGCAATTCGATTGCAACTTCTGTCGCACGCTTCAATTTCGTACACACAGCTACGTAAGCCATTAAATAATTTAGCGTAAATATTTTAAAATTAAGCAAAAATCATAATGTAATGTAATAATTTATTTTATTGTTAATGACGGTTAAAACTTACTACCCAAGTTGAGCAAATAAAAATTTGAGTTATTGAAACCAATCAATTTCTACCTAACTGATAACTTTGTTAAGGGTACGTTATTTATAGTGGTGTGGGCATGTTAGGAAAATAAGTGGCAAAATAAGTGGATAATCAAAATAGGGTTAGTCCACTCTGATCATATGATCCGTTGCAAGTTTATTTATTTATTTATTTATTTATTTATTGTTAAATTGTATGTAAGTACAGTATTCTTATAGCTTTATAAGTGAAAACTGATCATGCTTTTAGGTACCCCCTGATCACGATATCAGTTTTGCCTCAATTCAAACGAATGAAAAGTGATCAGATTCCACCGAAACAGCGTATAATTTAATAATGTCCACTCTGATTACATTAATTTCAAAGTGTGGGAAACTTATATCGTGATCAGAGTCTACCCAAAAGCATGATCAGTTTCCACTTGCAATGGATCACATGGACTAACCCTCAAAATATTAGGTAATTATAAAAATGTAATCTACGTAGATTTATCGTACCCGTAAATACGAGTAAATATATAAAATTCCACCCTATTCAATCCTATACGTATACAACTCAGTATGTTCGTATGTAACACCAGCTTATGACCGCTGCAACGTATAAACTTGTACATTGAGTTAAAAGTTCACGAGAGGCTCTAAACTGAATTAAACTCTTTATGAGTTCATTGTTTAATGCCTATTCCATTCTACACAAGCTAAATTGGCACCATGTGGTTCTGTCAGCCCTTGGTGCTCTGCCTACCTCATAAGGGATAAAGGCGTGATTATATGTATGTATGTAAAATTCTATGAAGTGTATTGGATATTTTATGTTTGGATTTAGATTTTTTTACTTTTATATTATGCATTTCCATGTTGTGAAACTATAAATACCTACCTAGTATCTATAGCTTAAAAATCTAATGCCGTTTTGGATTATGGTTCTCAAGAAATAAGATTTTGCTTGTGTAAATGAATGTATAAGAAACTTTCTAAAATAATCAATTTATTAAAAGCTTTTTCTAATCAATTATACGAGCATAGAGATTGAAGAATATAACGAAAGTTAATATCACACGTTCATATTCTTTGTTTGAGAGTGTTAAAGTTTTCATACCAATGACAAGTTATTTTATGGATTTTATTATGATGCGCCTTTCGCTTCTAAAGTCAACAAAAGAAATTCCGAGCGCGCTGGGCTATTGTCGTAGGCTAAGAGCTCTGTGTCAAACTTGGCCAATGTAAGTACATACATACATACATAATTATCACATATAGTCACGCCCATTATCTCCCAAAGAGGTTAGGCAGAAGTGTGCAAATTACACACCCACTTTTCTCCAGTTAGCCTATTAAACCCCACGTGGTGAGCCTACCGCCGCTTTTCGGGCACAAATTCAACAATCTAGAGACTGGTAACTAATCCAATAGAAAATGTAAGTACATTTATAATTTTGAAATCCTTTTATTGAATTACTGAGGAATAGTCGGGAGAGATAGTTTTAAATATTCATGTGCAGTAGGTATTCGTAAGGCAATATAATGTATTGTTCGTACAATTAACTTTATAAAATTATTAATAAAGAAATAAACTTTACCAGCACTGCTGACGTGGTTATTCTAGGATAGTATTATCTATTCTGCCATCGTTGTCAGCCTATTGCAGTCCACTGCTGGACATAGGCCTCCCCCAGAGTACGCCACACGGCACGATATCCTGTTTTTGCCATCCAGTCACTCCCAGCCGCCCTCTTTAAGTCATCGGTCCATCTGGCCGGAGGACGCACAACGCTACGTTTTTCGAGGCGCGGTCTCCATTCTGTGATAAAATTTAATACATTTAAAATAACCTTTAGGTATTTGGTTAAGCTTCTCAGAAATCAATATGTAAAACCGTTGAGCGTTGAAATTAAATATACCATCAACTCCCTGACTATATTGTCTCGCGTATGTTAAAATATTATTAAAAATTCCAGCTCTCAAATGACTATGCCCTCTCATATCGTATATCAAACAACGTCAACTTATAGTTTCGGCAATCTAGTATAGGTTTTCTTATGTTATATGAGGTGGCTGCAAGTTTTGGTGACACGACAACTGATTTAGTATTTTGTAGATGTAGTAGGGCAATTTATAAACATATAGATATAAACATATAGATACTAGTACAATGAGACACTTTGGGTGGCTATACTTTTTGGCTGAGTGTATGCGGACTGGCCGTAAATCTATTTCGGTGAGTTTGAATAATTAAAACATAATTGTCATTTTTTATGAGTGCATGGAGTGCACTCATAAAAATATTTTGTGACTGACAAGTCAATTTAGCTAACTTAATTAATTTTTAAGTTTAATGTTATAAAAATAATCTTCAAATGACCATTCTGGGCCTACAATTTAATAATCTCTCAAAGCGAATTCTTTAGAAAAAGAATATTGGATCGTCAAAGCGAAAACGTAAAATAACTTAGCGCTGAACAATGAACAAAGCTACGAAAGGAGTTTTTTAATGAATTTCTATATAAGTCCTTTCTGGGATTCTGGGAAACTGATTTAGAATCTACTTTCTCCCTTTTTATGAAGTTGAATATAGTATTGCAATATGTCTCTCCTACTAACGTATATACATATAGTCACGCCCATGATTCCCCAAAGAGGACACATCCACTTTTCACCAGTTAGCCTATTAAGTCCCACGTGGTAAGGGGTGAGCCAAAGGCAGCTTTTCGGCCACAAATACAACAATCTAGCGACCGGTAAAAAATCCAATATAAAATGTTTCCCTTAGATTAATGATAGGTCTTCACGTCGAAAATCATTATTCTAAGATGTTTCCGTTCTATTCTAAATAGGTGTTATAAGCTATGTTTATCAAATACACAAAATTATAAAAATTCTAGCTAATGCAAGCAAAATTTATACCTGTACTTGTGTTAGCATAATTTGCTATGTATGGTCCCGGCGTCTCCACATCAAGCAGTAAAGTTACCCACTGCCTCCCATGTAATATGTCCTTTTTATCAAATATTACCTACTCCAAGTATTTTCTCAATGTATAGCATAGTTATAGTACATCGCTTTACTTAATACCTACTACTGCTACATTGCAAGCCTTTCTGATATGCCGCAATGTACGCCATGCACAGTACTGTGTGCATATCAATGATAACAAAACAACATTAACTGCACACATTAGCATGCAAGCTGCACGCGGAAATATGCGACTAGTGAGGGTGCATTTCACTTTACGTAGACCATGTAGTACAGTGCGAGCGGTAACACCTATTAGCTAAATTATAAGGTTTCCGACCGTATTACAGCCAAGGCGGCCAATCTCCAGACCAATTGGCCAGGTACGCCAGAAATATTATAGTGCACAAGTGTGTGCGCAAACACAGATGCACTCTATTCCGTCACTCTCATAGTCCGATGGGACGGAAAGCCGAAACGACCGTAGAGAACAGGCGCAGGTATCATATTCCAAGTATCATATTAGGTAACTGAGTGTATTTACTTTATAAGAAATATTACTTCTAATTGTGTTACAAAAGCTACTCGTAAGAACACAAAGGGAGACATTATTGAGCTACCAATTTTTTATCTCACAGATACGTAAAAAATTAAGCTAGTATAGACTTAAAAACACTATCAGTGGAAGCTTCGCTTTTAACTTGGCACAGAGGCTTCTTCTAGAGTCCCAAAATTTACATACACAGCGGCAAGTCTGACGTGATGAAACTTTTATGTTCCGCTAAATTACTGAAACTTAGTCAGGCTTATGTGCCACATCCTACCGCTTGGAACCCCATTCGATTTTAGCAAAGTAGCAGTTTCTATTTTGAAAATACCTCTATAGCTATTTGTTAAACTTCGATTCACATAACAAATTGTGCATTTTCATAATGAAATTGGTGTTTGTATACATAGTAATAGAATTACATCCTTCCTCTTACATAATATGATAAAATTACAGATAATGTAGTATTAAAATCATAGCGTTAGCCAGTGAAAGAGTGTTATATTGCTATCAACTCATCCTAAATAATTATTTAATCTATACATATTATACCTACTACCTATATTTAATGTAGGTACTACTAGAAAGATTATATAAGATTACACTTTATATACCTTAGAAAATATGTACGACGACTAATAGACAATAATAAAAACATTGGGTGCCATAGTATAATTTTTTGGAAATAAATTCTGTGAATTAATACATTTTTATTATTCAGAGATATTATACCGGATTGATATGCATATATCGTTCGTTACTTTAATTCATTCAGAAGACATAGAAAAGTAAAAGTTTACGACATAAAAATAATAACAAAGGAGACCCCGCCCCTAATCCTACATGACATGTCTATTATCCCCTTAAGTCTATCTTCCGCAAATACAAACACAAATAACCCTGCTTCTGGCAGATAATTATTTTCAAATGCGTTAGAATCTATCACACGGATTTTGTATCATAAACGTTTCTAGAGTAAGTAAATTATCAGTTCTAAACTTTAATTTGTTATCAAGACACTGTCCAGGGACTCCATAACTGTAAAGTTGTGTAGTGTGTTTTCTGGGACATTATTTACATTACTTACATCCTTTCCTCATACTATTCCAACATCCCTTCTGCTATGCCAAATCATATACAAATCTATCGAAGTATTTCCTGTTTTTTTACATAAATTACTTTGGTATCAATTTTTTTATATCAACATACAATTTGTAGCTATAACGCTGTTGTAACTTGGAATTAACATTATTTCCCTTATTTATCCTTAAGGGTCCCTTTCTTACCCATATCTGTACTTAAGGCAGCTTAGGATCCCCTAAACGAGGGGAGGCAACTGTCTGATGTTTGAAAGATTACGTTTATGTCTTCTGTCTATGTTATTATAAGTTATGGTTGATTTTGCGGCTACTTCTACTAACACGCGCCACGTGGTGCCGGCAGAGTAGAATTCGTACCACCCCATGTCTGCCCGTGGGTATCGTATGAAGCGATTAAAGGTTTCCGGGAGGTGGGCAGCAGCGCCTCCCGTGTTGACAACATAGTCCAAAATACAAACTGCGGTCACCAACCCGCCTGCCCAGCGTGGTGACTTTGGGTAAATACCCCCATGGCAGTCTTGTGGCGTGCACTGGGGGAGGCCCACGTCCAGCAGTGGACTGCAATAGGCTGACGATGATGACTAACACGCATCTCGGACCACATGGTATTTAAACGTAACGAAATAGATATTGTTAATATACAAGTTGTTTTTAAATTATCTTACTCTGTTTTGAGTAGCGACATAATTATACAGAAGAAACACATAAAAAAATACTCTGGTTACTCCATGCAATACCTACCTTTGAATGTTAACTTGCGAATATTAATGTCGGCACATTGTTTTTTATTCACACACTACACAACACATTAACCTAGTCCCACATTAAGATCCCTAAGGTCTTGTGTCGTGGGTACAATTGAATATCATTTAGCAGTGTATGTCCGCAGTGTTGATATACCCGCATCGAGGTCCGATTTTATGCAAACATAAAATGTGTACGATCAAGTACCTACTATCCGTGTTATAGGTGATATCAACCATGGACGTTTGCTTTAGGGTAATAATAAGTATAATTATTTTAGTATAACTGCAGTTTAGATAAATGAGCTAACTTTACATATCACACGTACCTACATAACCAAAGGCTCGTTAGACATTACCTTTACAAAATAAAAGCTACATAAAATTATTTAACTTCGAGTGAAGATGGATCACAAGAAGCACGAACATACAATAGAGATACTAACTTTGGTTTTAAATTATTTTTTTAACTTGTCGAATACTGTAATTTATTCACTTCGAAGTTAAGCAATTTAAAAGCATAAAGATAGACTAAAGATAGATCTACTTTATATATTTCAGCTCTTGACGAGTATACCAAGTAGGTTACTCCATCATTTATGTGCTTGTCAGGATTTTGCTAAGTAAAATATTAATTTAGCAAAGTGAAACACTTGATAGATTACCTAGTACAGTATGCATTACATCACATACGAGATTTTGTTGATCCTAAGCTCAGTAATTTCGGCTCATTTCATTTTACGAAGATTGATTTGTAAGTTTTCCACATGGGCGAGACAAAAAATATTTATGATGTACATAAGTACCAACACATTGTGCTACTCGTATAAGCACTGTAGGCGCTAAAACACTCCTTGGGTGAACACAAAACACGTATGATAGATTTAGGAGTATATTTTGAAAGGCACACGGTAACTAAATACAAATTTTGGGCAATTAGCGGGGTCGCGGTGCGCGGGTCCGTGTGTCGTCATGGATGGCCGAAGACTGGTAGCCAACCAACGTAGCTTTAACAAGATGGCCCTCGTGACGTCACACGCACTCGCATTTAAATGTAGTACTATTCTAAAATTATGAAAAATATATAAACAAATTAGAATAAAATATATAAAAATATTATATGAGCTCGTCGCTAACACGCCCCACCCCAGTGCTGGTACAGCACTCACCTAACAAAGGGATCTTAGCGACGCGCGCCACAGATCGCTTTAGCAGTCCAGAATTGGTGCGCACTGCCACTAGTCTTACCCGTCCGTCTTTTCCCGGGAACACATGCTCAATAGCACCTCTCGGCCACACGTTGCGAGGTGAGTCGGGGTCAACAATAAAAACAAGATCACCTACTTGTAAAGAGTCTTGCTCCTGGTTCCACTTTCGCCGTGGTAACATCTCGGGTAGGATCTCGCGAACCCATCGCCGCCAGAACATGTCTGCTAGCCGTTGTGCCTTCCGCCATTGTTTCCGTAGGTACAGGTCTGAGTCATCGAATGCACCCTGGACAGGTAAGTTAGAAGAACTACCTATAAGAAAATGGTTCGGCGTTAAGGACTCGCTACTACCGACTTCAACGGAGACATGCATCAAGGGCCGACAATTGACAATGCCTTCCACTTCTGCCATTAGTGTCAAAAGAACTTCATCTCGTGGAGCGCGTTCTGACAATATCACTTTAAGCGAGGTTTTGACGCTTCGAATGAGTCTCTCCCATGCCCCACCCCAGTGGGGACTAACGGGCGGAATGAACTTCCACTGTGTGCCCTTATTTACTGCTTCTCCTTCCAGTACTTCCTTATCGAGTTCCAGTATGGACCTCTTTAGCTCGTTGTCGGCGCCCTTCAGGTTAGTGCCGTTATCTGAATACAGACAGAGCGGCCAGCCGCGCCTTGCAGCCATGCGTCGCAGTGCCATCAAGAGTGAGTCGGTAGTAAGGGAGTGTACGATTTCTAGATGAATCGCCCTTACATTAAGGCAAGTAAAGATTACTCCATATCTTTTTTCTCGTCTTCTTCCTACTGTTACTTCCATAGGACCAAACAAGTCCAGTCCACAGTGCGTGAATGGACGCTGGTGGTGAGCCATGCGACCGGCAGGTAAGTCACCCATCCTGGGTACCACAGGTTTTGCCCTTTTAATTCTACAAAACATACACTTTGAAGCCACATACTTGACTGTAGGCCTCAATCTAATTATCCAGTATTTCTGTTTCAGGTTATTTACGATGGTCTCCTGGTTCCCGTGCGCGGCTGCAATGTGGTGGTGCCGCACGAGGAGCCTGGTGAGATGGTGCCGCCCATCTAGGATCACGGGTCTTTTTATTTCAGGTGTGACATCAACTGCAGCATCGATCCTGCCACCAACGCGGAGTAGTCCATATTCATCCATCACAGGAGATAAGGTAAGTAGCTTACTATCTTTATCTATGCTTTTATTTCTTCTTACAGACGTAAGTTCTTTACAAAAGGACTCCGCTTGGGCATACTTCAGCAACAGCCTCTCCGCCTCTTCCATATATTTGGAAAAATCGTGAGTTTGCCTCCTTAATTTACCCACAAACCTTAGCACGGCCGCCGTGGATCGCTGCAGTCTCAGCCATGAGGAAAACCGCTCCGGATCAGGTACTGGTAAACAAACCCTTTCATTTATATCCGTACTAATAATGTTTACGCATTCTAGGTTTGCGTCGCACACTTCCGGCTTTGTGCAGTCTCGTGGCCACGATGACTCATCGCCGTACAAAAATGACGGCCCTTTAAACCATTCATTTTCAAACGTAGAAGTATCATAGACTTCCCTCGTGGCGATGTCGGCGACATTAAGTTTCGTAGGTACATATCTCCATTCGTCCGCGCGTGTAAGTTCGTCGATTTCTCCTAAACGGTTCGCTACGAAAGTGTTATACTTACGCGCATTATTACCTATCCAGTGTAATACAGTAGTGGAGTCACACCAAAAATATCGTTGATTTGTAGTCATATTTTGCTCCTTCTGTATCGTGTAAGCTAGTCTGCCGGCTAACAGCGCGGCCTGCAATTCCAATCGCGGCACTGTGATTGGTTTTACGGGCGCAACACGACATTTACTAGCTATAAACGACATAAATACTGCACCGTTATTATTCCAGCGCCAGTAGGCCACCGCGCACATCGCCTTTGTAGATGCATCGCTAAATATATGCAACTGTAGGTTGCTATAACCTCGCTCGCCTGTTATGTTGTTTACCTGTAGGTTCGTAGTCGGCGGCGTAGCAGTCGCGTAGCAGCTTCGTAGTAGACCGTTGGTGGGGATTGGCGGGATCGGCGGCACGTGTTGCGCACATGCTGTGGCACTATCTGCCTTCTCGCTTGCACCTATAGATCCCTGATACCAACGAGGAATGCGAACATTACCTATTTGTTTCAGTAGATCGGTCCATACACACCACTTGCTATAGATATCGTCCGATATAGATTCATCCCATTCAATGCCAGATTTCCACGTGTCTTGAAGCATAATCCTGCCTTGTACAGTGAATGGTGACAAAAACCCAAAAACATCAAATATAGACATAACAATTTTAAGCATAATACGTTTAGTGGGTTTCTGTTTGCCTTCAATCATATGCTGAGGTATTCGCTTCAATGACATGTCGAAACCTAACAAATCTTCGGCGGGATACCAAATTAAACCGAGCGCACGCTCGCCTTCGTACTGCTGATCGACTTTAAACTTTAAAGTCGACGTGCCCAAGGTTTCCTTCGGTAAACTGTCCAATACCGCTTGACTGTTACTTATCCAGTTGCGCATTTCGAAGTCGCCTTGTTTGTGGATATAAATAATATTCTTTACCTTTTGTATGGCAGTGTTTTCGTCCGGTAGGCTATCTAGGTAGTCGTCCATAAAGTGCTGCTCGCATATAGCCGCTACAGCTGACGGCATAGTCGATGCGAATCTTTTAGCATTTAAATTCTTTACGAATTGGGCGATAAACGGGGAGCAATTCGCACCGAATATAAGTGACGTCATAGCAAAGGTTTTTACCTGCTGTGCGGGATCATCCCTCCACAGAAACCTTAACGCGTTTTGATCTTCAGATCGAATTTTCACCTTCAAAAACATATCTTTTATGTCACCGGCCACAGCTACTCTGTTCTCTCTAAATCGTATCATAATGCCGAACAGTGAGGCGAGTAGGTCGGGACCCTTAAGTAGATAGTCATTTAGCGAAACTCCGCGGCTGCAAGCCGCAGCGTCAAACACTAAACGTAGTTTGTTTTTATTGGGATTATCTACCCCAAAGTGAGGTAAATACCACGTTTTAGCCGTGGGTTGAGCGTCTACCAATTCCTTCGCGAAGTCGTTTATAAATAAATGATTGACGCGTTCAACGTACCTTTGGGCGTAGGCAGGGTTAACACTCATCTTCTTTTCCACTCCTTTCAGTCGAGTCAGAGCGTTAGGATAACTGTCTGGCATCTTGCAATACTCGTCCTTCCACGGCAGACCTACTTCCCACCGGCCCATGACGAAAGTCGCAGATTTCTCGAGCTGAGCTAGGGCGCGGACGTCGCCTGCGTTCTCACGAGGCTTACCTGCCACTCCTAACGCGTCTATGCTAAAGAACCGCTGCACCTCGTCGTGCAGGTCCCGCAGCGTGGCTAGCAGTACACTCGCGGAGCGGCCGGCGCGGCCGGCTGCGTGCGGCGCGCGCACACATCCGTGTACTGACCAACCTAAGGGGGTGCGCGTAGCGGACGGCTCATTAATTTTACCTACACACACTTCTAATGGTAATAACAAATGGTAGTTATCTTGCCCGATTAAAACTTTAGGTTCACATTGCATATTACAACATAATAATTTATCTTTTAACTTTCCTAAGTGGGCAAATTTATCAAAATTAACTATTGACATATCTTGTACTGGCAAACTTAAATTAGTTACACTACGTGCATTTATAGTAAATATTTTAGTATTATTTACATCGGATAAATTTATAGACATTGCAATAGTATCACATACTAAATCACTTTCGCTCCACGCACCGCTCACGCGCATGGTTTCGCTGCGCCCGCTCAGGCCGGCGCGGGAAGCGAGCTCGTTACATATCAGTGTCACGGTAGAACCGTCATCAATTAAAGCGGTTGTGCTAATTATGCCATTAGGGCCATGAATATTGATAGGTACCACTTTAAGCAAAACTTTATTACAAAAGGTATTATTAATGTGCGTTACCGTCTCTGTGGCAGGCGAAGGCAGCGGCGGCGGCTGGCCACTATTACTGTTACTCGGCGCGTTGTTTATGTTGATATTGTAATGCATCAGCCGGTGGTGCGCCCCGCCGCAGCCGTCCCTATCACAGGCGGCCGCAGGACACGTTTCTCGGTCGTGACGCGATACTAAACATTTTATACATAAATTATAACGCTTGACATGACGCCATCTATCTTTACGTAATGCCTTTTTAAACTTTTTACACTCAATTAATTTATGATTACCGATACTGCAAAAACGACACTGATTTTCACTCGCGACGGATTGCACTAACACTGTCTGTGAACGATTTGTATTGTGATTGTATTTGTTTTGTTGTTGTTGATTGTAGTTGTGGCTTCTTGTATCCGATAAATATAAGTTGGCAGTGGTCGTTATTTTTACCGCTTCATGGTGTAGGAAATCTGATAATATTTCCAAACGTGACTTCTTGTCTTCATTTATAATAGGGAAACTGTAGTCAGACCACTTTGATACAAGTAAAGCTGGTAATTTTGATATTATTATTGTAGATAAATGTACTCCTTGCAGATACTCCTTACGGCCGACGGCATGAACGGCAGCAATAAAATTCTGCACTTTCACAGAGAATGGAACTATATCCTTGTGATATTCTTGTGACATAGGTGGAAGCTTTTTCAGGTCCTGTATAATCCTGGATATGATGCAGTCTGGATTACCAAAACGTAGCTCTAAAGTTTTAATCACTTGATCGGGTGATGTGGCACTTATCATGAGAGCTGAGACGGCATCATGTGCAGGGCCGTGTAGACACTTCCTTAGTCTCCATAAGTTTTCCTTCTGGGTAAAACCACACACCTGTGTAGACTCTTCATAGGCCTGTCTGAATTGCAGCCACTGTAATGGATCTCCAGAAAAAGAGGGTAGGTCTCTGGGTGTGCATATGCGGCTGAGCAGGTTGGTATTAGGTCTATTGCTGGTGGAGGCGGCGGCTAGGTCCTTCAGTGCGCTGGCGAGCATGTGAACTGTCCCTACAGTGCCAGGGTCAGATACCACTGGCGGGCACGGCTCGCCCGGTTGTGTACCAATCTGGGGGGCTTGCTGTGCGTGATGCAGTTCGTGCTGGCTGCGTTCTAACCATTTCTCCACTTCGCTATTTTTGTCGGTGCTCTGGTCACGGTGTGAACTGTATTTTTCTTCCTCCAGGTTTGCTAAGTCCGCCTCTAATTGTTTTTCAACAAGATCCATCTGGATTTGGGCTTTAGCTTTAGCTGCTTCAAGTTCCAGCTGCTTCTTTCTAGCCATAAACGACGATGAAGTAGAATTTGACTTCGTCTTCGAGCGGTGTACGGGTACCCGCGGCGGTAAATGTTCCGCTTTTATTGAACTACCTGGAATAACGCTTACCGCGTCGATGGCAGTTGGAGTACGCATATTTTCGTCCACCAGGTTGTCTTCTCTAGTAAGCTGCTGTGGGAGAACTTGCTATGCGAGTTGGCTATCCTGTTCCCGGTTTTTGCGTATAGTACTACGCGTGTTCACCATTTTCACTGGCGGAGTGTGGAACGGAAATCCGGCCGAATGACCACTTTGTAGGCGCTAAAACACTCCTTGGGTGAACACAAAACACGTATGATAGATTTAGGAGTATATTTTGAAAGGCACACGGTAACTAAATACAAATTTTGGGCAATTAGCGGGGTCGCGGTGCGCGGGTCCGTGTGTCGTCATGGATGGCCGAAGACTGGTAGCCAACCAACGTAGCTTTAACAAGATGGCCCTCGTGACGTCACACGCACTCGCATTTAAATGTAGTACTATTCTAAAATTATGAAAAATATATAAACAAATTAGAATAAAATATATAAAAATATTATATGAGCTCGTCGCTAACAAGCACTTTGGGATTTTATTTATACATTTAATATAAGTGTTTCCTCTTTATAATATTAGTGGGGATTGTATACGCTATGGTTAATTCAGCCTTTACATATAAATATTCTTCTGCTCCGGGAGTGAAAAACAAACGTATAATACTACAGCTGCTTCCCTTCCCGGATATACTGTACAAGTCAGTAGAGGGTCTTGGTGTTATGTAGGCGATGGGCTGACCACATGTCACTACTAACCGAGCTTGTACATCTCAATTACACCCTCAAAATTGGTCAGAAGTGGCACCATGTGGTCCTATCGGCCCTTGGTGCTCTGCCTACCCCGTAAGGGGTAAAGGCGTGATTATATGTATGTATAGGTATATAATTATTATCTATAGGTAGGTGTACATTTTAAGTTTGGGATCTCCATAAAAAGTACATTTACGAATATGGTAACTTGGTGGGATAGAAAAAAAAGAAAATTCAGTTTTCAAACCTGTTACAATCTCCGATACCGCTAAAAAGGATTGTTCACGGCTAAAGCCTACTTACGAAGGCATGAGTTCTTGAGCCTACTGTAGTTAAAGTCTTTGAAATTCAGCTATGTTATCATACGTTTTTTCCTTATTTTCTCATTTGCCTTATAGATCTATTTGCATTTGAGGATTTGAACGAATTCTTTTATCTTCATTTGTAGACGCAATACAAGGATAATAGGTAGGTATAAAAATTACTTGATTTTAAAATACTTACAGGAAAATCAATAACTTTCATAATCGCTTTATGCCATTTGGTCATTACTTATAAAATAATTACTTATCATTATAATTGATTGTGAGCAGTATGTATGTAGGTACCTAATCAATTGTGAGTAGATACATGGTGGATACCTACGTACTTTAAATTTTATTTAAGCATTTTAAATTAATCATACCAATTTAGTTCACGTCTACCCATATATTCGTACATGAAATTATTGCTAGGATAAAAACGGTAGGATTTTTTATAAGTATCGAAATTTTTTTGCTATGATCATGTCACATTAAACTGATCGCGATATTAATAAACCGCGCACGGGACCCTATCAAATAAGCACCCACTTCAAATACACGACTCTACCCGTAAAAGTGGCCATCCCTTCCCGTCATCAAAGTAAAAACGTTTTTAGAGTAAAATAAAAGGGCTGGGTCATTGCCCTGTATACATCAAAAGCAGTTACGTTTATGTCTCCACACTTTGCAGTATGTCGGTCCGTGTGTAGATCTTTTCACTCGCACAATTAGACCTCGTCTGGTTTTGACATAGTCCCGTACTATTTGTGCAGATGCCTAATAAAATAATGCCTTTATATCCCCTTATTTTCGATGCTGGGAGTCGGTGTATTCGTAAGAGGTAGGTAATCCTGTAGGTTTACGAGCGGACTCAGTGTGCTTAGTAATAGAGGTAGGTAATTCTATTGGTTTACGCAATCTACTGATGGTGTGGTTGTCAAATGCAAATGCATGTTTTCCCTATGTTTAAAATGTGCCGATCTTTCAATAGTCAACGTATGTAGATATACGAGTATCTTTAATCTTTTTCGGGAATATTGTAGCCTATGTACCTACATATTGTAGTGAAAGTCCCGTCAAAATTCCGACACAGGCAAAAATTATTAAAAAAACGTTTTGGTATATACATATACCGATATACCGCGTGTCATCCATAGGCATTTAGTGAAATGCGGTTATTTTAATATTACAGTCGCTCCAGTTTTATTTATCTGTATGCACAGATAAGTTCTGGGAGAATTATTCACTTTTGATTCGAGTTACACACAAATGGTAGGGCCCACGTTTCCTGGGGTGAAGTATCTTGCGATGGCTTATTGTAGGCTCCCGCATTACAGCTTTAGGGATTTACATGTAATGTACAGGAGGTTTTCTTTTATTATCATTAATATCTTCCCTAATTTTATAAAGCTTGTTTTGATTATATTTTAAAGGAATACCAAATCATCTATTACCATGTAACAGCTATATTAAACTATTTCTATATCTCAATAATCTTTTATGTACAGTAATCAATTTTAATCGATTTAGAAGTAGCTTCAAAAATCAATTCAGAAGCAAAATATTCCTTTGTGTAATAATTGTATTTAAACACCGAGGTGAAATATTAAAATCATATTAAAATTGGTTAGAAAAGGACGCTTTCACCAAGAATTATATATATATTTCTATATATATAAATATAGAAAAATCTATGGAAATAATTCATAGGATCTACTAAATAAATAAATACACCTATACGTACTGGATACATTTATCGGTAAGCTAAATTCAAATCTATGCGTATTTAATTGAATGTAAGAATAATGATTTTGTTTATCATTAAAACATAATGTTTAATAACGCCTGCCCAAGCATAAAGTTATTTTTAATTTAATTTGGTGCTCAAAGATTTTCTTACGCGAGAGAATACAAAATAATCAAACTTCCTAACTTAATTTTGAAGGGTCACGTTATTTTATTTGCGGATACCATCTAAGAACTCCCCCCAGTTTATAGATTTATATAATAAAATTATTAATAAAGAAATGGAAAAAATTCCTCACCCGGGTGCGAATCGAACCCACGACCTCTGTATTCCGCGTGTCAGCGCTCTCACCACTGAGCCACCGGGTCAATTACTCGGATGACGAATTTTACCATCTCTTTTCTAAATTACATATTGGCAACGTTATTTTTCATCCCGATAGCTATACACTAGCCAAATCTCGGCAAACAAAGCTGAATCCCTCAGCACAATGTTTAAAGATGAAACGATCAACCATATCCTAACGGATTATATTAATAGAGAAGTGTTTTTATAAATTTATCTTAGTCAAGATATTATATATTATAAAATTATTAATAAAGAAATGGAAAAAATTCCTCACCCGGGTGGGAATCGAACCCACGACCTCTGCATTCCGCTTTATTCTGATTATTTATTTTATTGATTGATTATTTATTCTATCCCGCGACCTCAAGATAAAACAAGGTAGTCACTCTTGTTCGCTTACGTGGTACATTCCAATTGATTAAGTACAATATATGGGGACTATCCAAGTTATGTGAGGTAGATTGTATAGGTAGTTAGGAAAATGAGGTTAATTACATTGTGTACTTGTCAAAGTATGCCGACTACTCTTCCCTTTATTCGCAGTTTCCCAATCATCATAGTATTGCGAAGAAATTAGTCACACTTTTGTACAGAAACACTATTTTAGGAAGCACTGCAAATCTGCTTAACGTTGTGTAGTTGAAGTCTACTGCCATTCCAGAAGGTGCCTCTTGTCGTTGCGCCATCGTCTCCTCGGCCTACCTGAATAATATCAAAAACCTATTAATCAGAACAATTTTAAACTAAGATGAAAGTTTGCGTGATATATACTCGAAAATATAAAACTGCATCTTACCCCAATTAATTCTAATAGAGAAAGTTTAAAAAATTCTACCATTAAAAAACACAATTTCATTCTCTCTTTAGATCCTCCGTGTAATCCCCTTATTTGTTGTTATGAAATGTATGACAGGCAGGGGACAGCACAGGGGACATGAAAAATTTAATGAAAAAGCCTAATAACCCGCCGCGTAATCTCCCTTTTTAGCAAGAATAAAATATCTGAGTGCCAACCTTTTTAAAAGAAAAAATAAAAGAAGCTTAACTTAATAGATAGCTGGGACTTAAATATTTATAAAAGACTCGTAATAATCTTAACGTGGCACAACTCTATTTGGTATATTTGACCAGCTTTAACTTACCTAAGTATTTATTATAAATAGGTATAATTAAGAAAATGAAAAAAAAATCACCCGAGTGAGATTTGATTTACATTTTCTTGATAATACAATTTTGTATGAAAAAAATCAAATTAATATGTAGCATAGTTTCCAAAATAAATCGATTTAAATTGAAAATTTGACCCAACTTTGGGATGAATTTCTATTGAGAAAATATTTGAATTTCATGTTTTCGCTTAATTCAGTTTCTTGCAAATATAATGTAAGTAATATCTATATTTTAAAAATCAAATAATTTGTGCCTTTCTATTAAGTGTAAAAATGAAATCGAAAATCAACAATTTACCTTGGTGTGCTAATACACCCCAGTTTGTCAAAACTTTTGAACTCACATTACACACCCTAAACTATACGTTGGGGCAACACATCTTAAAATTACGAAAACGGTAATATTAATGGGTGCATCCTACTTATATGATGATTGATGACTTTTATTCCTGAAAATGTTTGCCAGCAAAAAAATTATACATCAGCCATATTCAAAAGGTTTGCTTTGCAATGCTTCACCATCATCAGATCTATCCATGTGGATAGATGTACGACGTAACCAAACTTTTCACATTTATTTCCAAACATCTTTTTCCTACAACAAAAATAGTTTTGCAAAACTAACTGCATGGGGACAGAAAACCCATTTCTATTTCCACAAAAGGCCGTGCATGTAAAGTCGAAAGTCGTATTACAGTCCGAATCCTATTATGTCAATATCCCCCGCAAAATATAAATAAAAAACCACTCGCGGAATTGAATGCTGCACTCTATAGATAAGTATTCGTTTTAATTCCGACCACATGTAGAATGTTTTGCTAAAGGCTCGAGTACACTTGCGACAAGAGTTATTGAAGTATTGCTATAGCAGCTTGTGAAACCATGTATTCATTGTAGAGCTACATTATTTTGCAATTGTTGCTCTTTTAGTTACATGTTAGGTACTTAATGTTCTATTTTCATAATGTTTTGATGTCATTGTGTTTTAAACGTTAAAAGGCAGCAGTTTATAATTACTCACAAACTTCCTTGTAAATATAGATGTTACTACTAATTAACTGCGTGTAAAGTTACACACCCTTTAGACACGATTATTGATAGCAATGTCTGTCAAATTAATGCTCAAGCTTATTCGTTATTAGAAAATATTTCTAGTACTTTTTTATTAGTAATGCCCCGAGTCTACAACTTAACTCATATATCTTTACAGTTATATGCAGGTTAGACAGGGTAGGTATATGGTGGCAGGTATACGAATTCCGCATCTGCGTCTGCTACCGATTCATCAATCTATTCACCCAGCCAAAGACGACCAAACGACGACGGACGGACGAACCCGCCTATGTATAAAGAAGAGACTCGTGCCCGTAAGCTAAATATCTAGTACGTCTACCTAAAAAGTATCACGGTAATAGGTACTTAGTTCTGTCTTATAGACCTATCGTTTTGTCGAAAAATAGGTAATCTCACTCATTTGTGCATTTCTCCTTGTCTCTAACGTGTACGGCTTTTCATACTTTTTGGCACTAGTATTTACGCAGCAACGGTTTTAAGTATCTCAGTTGGTTATTTTTGTATCTACCGATGTGAAAAGGTAAGTACTTATGTATTAAATAATTTACTTTCATGACGACATAATCTTATTTTAAGACTAAACTAAACTGTGTATCACAAAAAACTACCTATACAGGGAGTAAACAGAAGGGAGCTATGACAATAGCTCACTATTAAAAACCTAATTAGAAGTTGGAAGCTCCAAAATCACATGTATACTTTTCTAATTAGTATAAAGAATTCGTACGAGGCGATTAAGGGTTTCCGGGAGGTGGGCAGCAGCGCCTCCCGTGTTGACAACATAGTCCAAAATACAAACTGCGGTCACCAACCCGCCTGCCCAGCGTGGTGACTATGGGCAAATACCCCCATGGCAGTCTTGCGGCGTGCCCTGGGGGAGGCCTATGTCCAGCAGTGGACTGCAATAGGCTGATGATGATGATAAAGAATTCATAAATAACTCGGGATTAGTCTTATATACGTCAGTAGGTACAGTATATAGTAGGTAGTTCTCTATAGTGGGCTACTTACAGAGCATTTCACTTAGCATACCCCTATTATAAATATACATACTATATTATAAATTATTATTATAAATTATTATAAATATACATACCTCCTCTCCAACTTGTATCTTAACGGAACTGTTATGTATTATGTTGGCTTACTAATTTAATAAATAAATATATAAATAAATACCCCTATTATAAATATGCATACCCCTATTATACAAAAAACGGAAGAGTATAATCGGCCACTATGCCTAGCGTTCGTGGACTATGAGAAGGCCTTTGATTCGATCGAGACATGGGCAGTGCTGCAGTCTCTCCAGCGGTGCCATATTGACCATCGATATATCGAAGTGCTGAAGTGTTTACGCAGCAACGCCACCATGTCGGTACGAGTACAGGAGCGGAGCACTGAGCCGATTTCATTGCAGAGGGGAGTGAGACAAGGAGATGTTATTTCTCCGAAGCTCTTCACCAATGCAGTGGAAGACGCCTTTAAGCTTCTCGAATGGAAAGGAGTCGGCATCAATATCAATGGCGAATACATCACTCACCTTCGTTTCGCAGACGACATCGTGGTCATGGCAGAATCGCTGAAGGATCTAAGCACAATGCTTGATGGCCTCAATCGAGTCTACCAACAGGTGGGCCTGAAGATGAACATGGACATGACGAAGATCATGTCGAACGTCCATGTGCTGCCCACTCCTGTACTGGTTGGGAGCTCGATGCTCGAAGTTGTTGACGAGTATGTTTACCTGGAACAGACGGTCAAACTAGGTAGGTCCAACTTTGAGAAGGAGGTAAATCGGCGAATCCAACTCAGCTGGGCAGCGTTTGGGAAACTACGAAGCTTATTTGTTTCCAAGATACCCCAGTCCTTAAAGACGAAGGTATTCAACCAGTGCGTGCTGCTGGTGATGACCTACGGTGCCGAGACGTGGTCTCTAACTATGTGCCTCATAAAAAAGCTCAGGATCGCACAGCGAGCGATGGAGAGAGCTATGCTTGGGATCTCTCTGCGTGATCGAATCAGAAATGAGGAGATCCGCAGACGTACAAAGATCACCGACATAGCTCAACGGTCCAGCAAGCTGAAGTGGCAATGGGCAGGGCACATAGCTCGAAGAACTGATGGCCGATGGAGTCGGAAAGTTCTAGAGTGGATACCACGTATCGGCAAGCGCATCGTGGAAAGGCCACCCGCGAGGTGGACGGATGACCTGGCCAAGGTTGCGGGCGTCGGTTGGATGCAGGCTGCTTCCGACCGGTCGGAGTGGAGGTTGTTGGGGGAGGCCTATGTCCAACAGTGGACTTCTCAGGGCTGTAAATGATGATGATGATTATAAATATAGTATAGTATAGTACAGTATATTATAAAGCATGTATAATATAAATATACTTGATATAGATAGGTATAGGTTCTTCAAAACCATAAAGTAAAGCACGCGTTCAACTTATCTAGCAATTAAAACTATTTCAAAGAGTCAGCGAGAAAAGTTGTTTATTTATCACAAATTACTTCTAGAATGGGTTCTGTTTCCACAGTAAATTCCAACTCACCTGTTTTGTGTATTTTCAACTTGTATGTAAACAAACTGTAGTAGAGTACATTATTAAATATCTAGTTTGCAATAAAAGTTTTAACGTGCGACGTTCTTTGTGCTTCAGGTGAGGTACAGATATAGAAATTATTAGACGCTGGTAATAAAGCTAGTGTAACAACTAAACTTGCGCATTTTATGTTGCATATTACTATAAGCGCAATTAAGTGATAAGAAGCTGTCCCATGTGCAATTGTTTATGAAAATACGAGTACTATTCCTAATCCACACAATACAATACAATTTGATGTATGTTACCAAGGGCATAGACTGAGACCCGATTAAACTTATTCCCCTGGCCTTGGTTAGCAGTTTAGTAGTTTAAAAGGTATCTATTTGAACCTAGATCTTCGGAAACAGACTATTACATGCACCTTGTGTTGAAGCAAAAGATACAATTCGATTTTTTTCTAAAGTGCATTGTTTCTAACGAGCTTTTGTGTTATTTTTATTTCAGAAGGTATTTGAAACACTTCGATATAAGGCATTCTTTAGTTCCATATCTCGAAAATGTGAGGGAATTAACATCTGTCCACACATTTTGAAATTGGTAATTATTTTAGGGAAAGAAACTTGTATGATTCAGCTCCGTCTTTACTATGTTCAAATTTTATGTGGAAGGAAAGTAGTATTCAACGAGTACTTACATAAATTTTACTCATTACAGATTCACTTCTTATTATAACCTAAACTATGCTAAAACACATGCATACATACACATTTCTGTGTACCCGAAATGAGATCGTAGAAGTTGCTAGATTATCGCCTGAGAGAATGCCCGAGTTCCTTAGTCGACTCTGCGACATGCTACGGATGCAGCTAATGTATTCTAGTGAAGCCCAGCGTCAGCACAGGAGACTGTGCTGCTAAAATCTGTAATTAAAATAACATATCCGTTACAAGTCTCTCTAATCCCGCCTAAAACTAGCTTTTATCCAACAATTGCGATGCTGTTGCACTAATAGAATTGCCTCGAAATGGATCCAATTAAATAAATGCGCTCCGGCTAGTTACGCTGAGCCCAACGAATGGCCTATAAAATTGCTGCCGTTTAGTGTTTACTTTAATCAAGGATAGAGGGCGCTAGTTTCCAAAGATCAGGATAACACAGGGTAATCACGAAGTGGAATTTCCCGATAGTAAAGGTATACTCTGGCAATGAGGTATACTCTCCCAGTTTCGCAATGGTTGTTTAAATTATTGTAACTAGGTTCACTACATAAGATTCTTTGACTGAGTTTGAAGTTGCTTTAAATAACATTTTTTTCTGTTGAAATTGTTTATATGCCTACAATAAATAACGAAGAAACCGACTTTTTTCTTTGGTTCCAAAAAAATCATGCGTAAATGTTTAGGCATAGGTATACGTTTTTGCTGGAGTGAAATTTTCAGTTATTTTTGAGGTGTTTCTCGGCGATTCAACTCATTCAACCTCATTCTTTTTAGGGTTCCGTACCTCAAAAGGAAAAAACGGAACCCTTATAGGATCACTTTGTTGTCCGTCTGTCCGTCCGTCCGTCTGTCAAGACCCTTTTTCTCAGGAACGCGTGGAGATATGAAGCTGAAATTTATATCAATTACTCAGGTCTACTGTCCCTTGAAGCTGTAAAAAAATCAAACTTCTAAGCCAACGCAATCAAAAGATACAGCCGTTTATGCCGCAAATTTTCGACACTTGCAAGGGAATCAAAACCTACAGGGTGCTTCCCGTGAACTCAGAATCTTGAAATTTGGTACGAAGCAACGTCTTATAGCATAGATAAAGGAAAAATTACGAAAACCATAAATTTTTAGTTACATCACATAATATATATTTTTTTAATAATTTTAAACTTACTACCCATTTCCTCATAAACGCGTAGAGGTATTAAATTGAAATTCATACCAAATACTCAGGTCTATAATACCTTTAAGCTGTAGCAAAATCAAACTTCTATGTCAACGCAATCAAAAGAAACAGCAATTTAAGCTGCATATTTTGAAACTCGCAAGTACTCGCAAGGGAATCAAAACCTAAAGGGTACTTCCAGTCGACCTAGAATCTTGAAATTTGGCATGAAGCAACGTTTTATAGCACACATAAAGGAAAAATTCCGAAAACCTTAAATTTTTAGTTACATTACAAAATATATATTTTTTAATAAATATAAACTTATTACTTTTTTTCTCATGAACGCGTAGAGCTATCAAGTTGAAATTCATATCAAATACTTAGATCTAATTGCCTTTAACCCATACCATAGTTATGACTCGATTGTCGTAATGAACGAACTTTGTAAACCTTGCAGGTTTGTACGGAACCCTCGGTGCGCGAGTCCGACTCGCACTTGGCCGGTTTTTTTACATGATTAGGACTCAATATTACTTTTACTTAAAAACCGTTTCATTTTGGCGTCGCCATGCCAGGTCTTTGGTAGAAATTGACACAGGCAAAATACGCAGGTATCTTTTTTACTAAAGTGTGACGCCTACGCGTACCTACGGTTATAGCTAAAAATCGAATCTGATTCTTGGGAACCAACAATCCTTATACGCTACAAACTTAAAGATGATTTATTGAAAAAACAATCTCGCCATCTTATTAAGAAGAAGCAGTCTGCTAACTTATTGTCATCTAAGTTGTGTGAAGAGAATGGAAGAATCTAGTGCCAGTGGTGTCATAGTAGAATATGAGAAGTAGGTCTTAACAGCACAGAGAATGCCCGTAATGCGGAAAAAGTTTTAAATTTCATTTTTTCAGAACCATTCAATATATACGACACTCCATCTATCACATCCAAGAATTCTCATTCAAATTATATTGTGATTTTTTTATATTTTTCGTCGGTTTTCTAATATTTTGTATTTATTATTTAATTTATGCACGTATTAATTACTAACCAGAAAGACTGTACAAATATATCTCAGATGCAACATTATGAAGCACTTGTGAGGAGTGGGGACAGAACGCCACCCTGCGGGACGCTGGCAATAACATCCTGCCAGTCTGAAAAGACATTATCATATCATAAAGACATTATGCAATTGTTGAAATGAACAAAACAGCTAAGAATTTATAAAGATGTTCTTTATTATTATGCGACAAAGGCGACAACTGCTCGGGAAATCCGAAAGAATTATTCCAGACACTGGAAACTAAATTGCACTCATCGGCCAAACAAAAAAACTTCGATCAGGGCGAGGTGTCCCCTTAATGCGGAAGGGGGCAAACGATGTCTCTAATGAGTATCCTTTTTCTCTAAGCCGGGCTGGGGCAGACTTTATGAATCATTTTTAAATGGGTGTTGTTTGGGCAAAATGTCGTAGTATAATAATAATTGTTTTTATTTTAGACCAAACTTACGCTAGTCCATATTGAGTTAGTATAAATCAAAAAACCTTATGGATAAACTAAGTATAGTAATTTAGTATATTGAACATTTTCACAACAAATGGTATATTGTAAGTTGGATTTATAAGTGCGAGTAACATGAGCCTTTTTTGAACCAATAGGATCTAGTTGCTAATTAAGTAGTCGCGAGCTGGAAAAGAAAGTGATTTCTGTAGGTTATATCTGGGTAGGTTATATTCCTGAGATACAAAATTTAATTGGATCCGTAGTTAATCTCTATGGTATGTACCTACCTACTTTAGGAGATCATAATGAGTTTCACTACTTTTGTTTTAGAGAGCGACTAAGAAATAATAATACATATAATCACGCCTTTATCTGTAGGCAGAGCACCAAGGGCCAATAGAACCACATGGTGCCCACTTCTGACCAATTTTGAGGGTATAGTTGAGATGTACAAGTTCGGTTAGTAGTGACAGGTGGTCAGCACATCGCATACAAAACACCAAACCCCTCTTGTCCCTCTACTGACTTGTACAGTATTCCCGGGAAGAGAAGCAGCTGTAGTATTATACTTTTTTTTCACTCACAGAGCAGCATAGAAGAAATAATAATACCTAGTCGAAAATCCAGACAACTCTAAAAATAGGGCTAGCCGCTAGAGTATTCCTTCCCTATCATTATTCCCTCCTCCCCTTACCAGGCGTATCCAGGCCATCAATGACAAAAAAGGTTTTCAATTAAGAAAACACAATCTAAAATCTACTAAAAGTAGAGATGCAATTCCCAAACGAAAAATGAACCTTCAATATTGAGCCAGCTACATGCACCTACCGAATTTTCATTAATCTCCTAGAAAACGAGAAAAAAACATTAGGATTTACTATGCTAATGTATTCATAGGGTTCGGGATGCGCCAATCCAGATATATCCGGTTCGGGTGGACCTCAAAATTAAGGGATCTTATCAGTGGGCAAGGATTTATTGCAGACCCGGCTAGTGATGCATTAATATCTTAATTACTTTACAGTAAGGTACGGCTGTAGGGATATCCGTGGTTAGGCGGGATTGAATGTGGCGTATCTAGTGATTTATGGCGGTTGACTCTTGGCTGGGTTTGTATCTTGAAGGATAGATAGAGGAGGCGTTATAATAACATTATTCGTGTGGTGTAGTGTCGTGTCTTTAGGGTCAAGACACACTGTTAATACCCGACGCGACAACACGTCGAAAATGTATGGCGAGTGAAGATCGCGTGTCGTCACGTCGGGTGTTAACAGGGTGTCTTGACCCTTATTCATTATTTTACTCAATTTTCAATTTTTTACTCATTTAACATATTTTCCAAAGAAAACACAAAGATAGTGTACAGAGGCGAGGTCTAACAGATATTTCTTTTGGCATTACACCTTTGCCATGGAGATAGAGGAAGGGTAGATGCTGGGAGGTCAATGTTCGCTTAGCTAGATACACTGCGTATTTATTCTACATTAGTGATGGTGGTGGTGGTAATGTAGCCAATAGCCATCACAATTCTTCTTTATATCTGCTTCATGATTTTATAGTAGGTACCTATTTGATTTTATGTCGGTGCTTAAGATAATCTTATGGAATATTTAATATTTTAACGAGGTCTGCTTCCATATTATGTATTAATTATAGTAATATAAAGTTTTGCCATAACCCAAGAACACCACGCAATATCACAACAGAAAGTTCTTTATTTATTATACCTAAACAGTACTACAACTTTTGCTTATCAATTCTAAGCTCTGTTATTTTTCAGGGAGATATTAAAAAAATATCCGATATTCAACTTTTTCAGATCAAACGGATATAGTTACAATTTATATGCGAAATCAAATAAACGTAGCAAAACCGTTTTAGACACATACCTAAAATCCTAGTTAATTAAATAACAAAGTAAATTTTTCGTTTGTTTGTTTGTTGTTACCCCTTCGCGCTTTATTTACCCAACCAATCTACTTGAAAATTTTCATATACAGGATGTAACAAAAAGGGTATGTTAAGCGAAAAGCTATGTAAATAGCCCACTATAGAGAACCTATCTACAAAATTTGAGACTCGAAATCACATTTTTATTTTTCAAGATTGTATGAAAATTTCTGAGATATTTAAAAATTCTCCATACTGTAGGGAAAAATAAACAGGTGATTTCGGGTCTCATATTTTGTGGATAGGTTCTCTATAGTGGGCTATTTACATAGCCTTTCGCTTAACATACCCTTTTTGTTACATCCTGTATATGTAGGTACTTACTATTACTCATTATTATAGTACCCACAGAGAAAGACATAAAATGTTCTGTAGTCCACGCGAAGTCCCGGGCATCAGCTAGTCTATATATATTATTATATATATTAAAAATGTAATGGATCGCTGTCTGTACGTACATGGAAGATATATTATTAACGCAATAATACCCAAAAAGAATGATTTTTGAAATATTTGTCGATTTGTCTGTGCGTTTGTGCACGCTAATCTCAGAAATGGCTGAACCGATTTCGATGCAGTTTTCAGAAATTTATAGTAACAGGTCCCGGTTTTTATCCCGGGAAAATGTTTTTTCCCGGATAATTTCGACATTTTGTTTTTTCTGTAGTCCATGCGGACGGAGTCGCGGGCGTCCACTAGTAATATAATATACCAGACACAACAAAAGGCTCCTGGTATGCGAACGGTTTAATTTCGGACATAGTATGTCGCCATCAGCCCACCGGTTGACGAAACATCAACGGACAATAGAATAGAAATACAATAGACGAACGCATCGTTAGGTGCACGAGACGGGGATGTGCTTTATTGTATTCTATATTACCTACCTTTAGGTTTATCGTGAATGGACATTCCTGTGTAAATATTAGGTACTGAGGTTTGCTTGATCCGTGATTCTGTCACGTTGGTTTGTTGAGACAGTATGCGAGACGTAACAGGCGGTCTGTGAGAGTTAAAGCTATATTTAATCATAATTTTATAAAATGTAGAACAATAGATAAATTAACTAGAGCTAGCTTTTAGAATAAGATTAATATTTTAAATATGTAAAAATATTTTAATTATGTAGGTACTTTAGCCCAATTCAGGGCCCGCCGGATACAACTCATACAACCTTAACGGTGGTACATATTGCTACCATGTTATTATCAATAACATCCAGTATTCTTTACACATGTAGACATGTGTTCCGAAATGGGGTAGCCAAAACTGCAGGTAAAACTGCAATCAAAAAGGAGCCCACGGCCATTTTAGCAGGGCAGGTACAGATATAAATTTATCAATGAAAAGTTACTAGTTTACAGAAAATGCCTCAATTCCGTAGTCGACACTTACGCTTAGGACATGCACAGAAAGAGATGCAGCTGATGTATTCTCATAAACCCTCGCATCAGCACAGGAATACTCTTTATATAAGTGAAATAATTCCAATCTAGTACTTAATAAGCCCAGGACGCAGAACTCAACACAATATATTAGACACACAATAGAGGGCGCGCCGTTAGTTGCACGAAACTCGGAGTTATTGCGTGAGGGCCCGCGGATAAACGATGCTCATCCCGTCAGCGCCATATGTGGGCAGCGGCTAAGACAACGCTTAATGCCCACTTCAAATAACACTTGTAAAGGTGTCTTACACTTGTATTATACTCGTAGAGGCATCGACAACTGAGTTGTAGTAGCAACTTTTCCTTTGGGCATTAAATTGTTAGCTCAAAAACTGCTTTAAGTGGTGTAATAGATATTAGCCTATCACTTGGAGGATAGTGGGTTTGACTCTTTAAAAGAAAGCATAATTTATTGTACATATATAAAATTATAAAATAGTATATGTTTAGGTATATAATTTTTTGTAATCAATCAATTTATACCATACTGTTGGTCAGAAGTTGTACTTGACAACCGTTGGTCAGAACTGGCACCATGTGGTTCTAGCGGCCCTTGGTGCTTTACCTATCCCGTAAGGGATAAAGGCGTATATGTCCGGGAGGTGGGCAGCAGCGCCTCCCGTGTTGACAACATAGTCCAAAATACAAATTGCGGTCACCAACCCGCCTGCCCGGCATGGTGACTATAAATACCCCCCATGACAGTCTTGTGGCATGCCCTGGGGGAGGCCTAAGTCCAGCAGTGGACTGTAATAGGCTGATGATGATGATGATGAATATGATGTATGTATGAATGAGTACAACCGTACCGTATTCCCAACTATATGCATGCAAAATCTCAAGAAGATTAGTAGAGTTACTTATTCAAGAGGTACATAAAGAGAATGAAAAAGGTATCAAACAAACAAATAACGGGTGTCCCAAGAAATAGTGTCAAGCGGAAGTCCAAGGACAGAATACCCCTAGGGGTACCCGAATTACCCCCATGTATGTTCCGCGACTTTTTGTAGTTTTCGAGATATGATTTTTTTTCATATTTTTTTGTTAAACCTTGGCTTATTTAACATTATTGGTCACAGAGACATCAATTGTTGAGATACAAGCTTGATTTTTTTTCTGAAATAGGTGAACAGTAGCACTTGCAAAAACAAAAGCAATTGTGAGCCGATATGCTACTATTAAGCCATTAAAAAAATGTTGAATCCTAAGTTTGTTAAAATGTTTAAATTAAAGATCTCTTTTGAAACGATTTAAAAAAAAAAAACTTATCCCAAAAATGTCTCCAAAATTATTTTTAAAAACTTACCAATTTCGTCAGCTATTTGCCATGTAAATTTTATTGAGCTATCTCCACGACTTCATTTGAAAAAATGTTTGAAACACAGTAAGTCGAAAAAACTTAATTAAAAGATTGGGCCGAATAAAACTAAAAAAATGTTATTATTGATTGTTTATTATTAAATCACAAAAAGTTTTCGAAATGTCGCCCTTCCTGCTCGATACAAATTCTACATCGCCTTAAAAAAAATTCTTTTAGTCGTAAGAACGCTACCCTGTTGCTTTTTATTGTTTCTTCTTATTGTCTTAGTTTTGTTCGTAGTTCCGCTATGTTTCTGATATCCTTGGCGTAAACTAATTCTTTATAATACCCCCAAACGAAGAAATCGATGGGGTTTAAGTCGGGAGACCGTGGCGGCCAGGCAATGGGCCCCCCACGGCCGATCCACTTGTCTCCAAACCTTTCGGTTAAATGTTGTCTGACAATCCTCGCGAAGTGACATGGAGCGCCGTCGTTTTGAAATATCATATTTCTACGCGTTAATAGGTCTACATTTTCTAAAAGACCGTCGAGATCTTGCCGTAAAAATTCCAAGTAGGACTCGCCATTTAATCGGTCAGGCAGTTGAAAGGGGCCAATCAGCTGTCCATTTAAGACGCCTGACCACAAGTTCACACTAAATTGTTCTTGAAAATTGGAGGCACGTGTCATGTGTGGATTTTCAAAGCTCCAAGAATGATAATTGTGAATGTTGAAAATTCCACATCGTTTAAAATGAAATTTGTCGGTCCACAAAATCGTATTAAAAAAATTTGCGTCTTCAGCTTGACGCCGCAACATTTCTTGACAAAACGCCACCCTTCTCGGATAATCTTCGGGCTTAAGCTGCTGAACTTTTTGAATATGATATGGGTGAAATCCCTCTTTTTGTAGTATCCGATGTGCTTCTGATTTTGGAATTCCGTTGCGGCGTTCTATGGTTCTGACACTAACTGATGGGTCTCTTGCCACTTCTTCGACCACTGAATCGACCACATCTGGGTCATGCATTTGTGATGGACGCCCGGGTCTTCTACCTGGTAGGCGACCTTCCATGTAACTATTATGGACTCGCAAAATTGTACGATGATCAGGCCAAGTCTCAGGCTGAGGTTCACCACTGTTTTGTACCTGCTGTCTGTACAATCTAGCCGCTTCCGAAGCATTTCCTTTTGCATAGCCATAAAAGTAATGTATAAGCGCATAATCTCTTGACGAAAAAGACATAGCTCACCAATTTATTGCGCTTAGAAATCCCAATTGATGTGCACTCCGAAGTCCGTTGAGAAAGCCAAAGTCGTCTAAGAAAGTTCGTAACACCACACAAAAGCCAATCGATATGCAACCAAAGTCCGTAAAGAAAGCAAAGTTCGTCAAATAATCACAAAGGAGCTAGTAAAGAAGTAACGTTGGGCGCAAATGCAAGCAAATGGTCAACTGACCGGTAGCCGCCGAACACAATGGACCAACGCTAACCCCGCTCCCTCACCTCACGCTTCCCCTTGCCTTGCCGCAACTCAGGTAGTAAATTCCGAGAATTGCACTCATAATCACCCTTACAGCTCAACTGCCCCGTGTATTGAGTGACGTCACGCAATAGACCTGTTAACATGGTCTTGTAGACTACAAGAATTTTTTTTAAGGCGATGTAGAATTTGTATCGAGCAGGAAGGGCGACATTTCGAAAACTTTTTGTGATTTAATAATAAACAATCAATAATAACATTTTTTTAGTTTTATTCGGCCCAATCTTTTAATTAAGTTTTTTCGACTTACTGTGTTTCAAACATTTTTTCAAGTATGAAGTCGTGGAGATAGCTCAATCAAATTTACATGGCAAATAGCTGACGAAATTGGCAAGTTTTTAAAAATACTTTTGGAGACATTTTTGGGATAAGTTTTTTTTTTTAAATCGTTTCAAAAGAGATCTTTAATTTAAACATTTTAACAAACTTAGGATTCAACATTTTTTTAATGGCTTAATAGTAGCATATCGGCTCACAATTGCTTTTGTTTTTGCAAGTGCTACTGTTCACCTATTTCAGAAAAAAAAATCAAGCTTGTATCTCAACAATTGATGTCTCTGTGACCAATAATGTTAAATAAGCCAAGGTTTAACAAAAAAATATGAAAAAAAATCATATCTCGAAAACTACAAAAAGTCGCGGAACATACATGGGGGTAATTCGGGTACCCCTAGGGGTATTCTGTCCTTGGACTTCCGCTTGACACTATTTCTTGGGACATCCTGTATAATATACTTTCACATTTTACATATAATATTAGATGGGATCTTATCGCTTTTGTCCCATAGAAGTAGGCAGAGACGCGAGATCAATAGATCACTAATTCACACGTTCCAAATATACCCCTTTTTCATCCACATTTATTTGATTTTTTATGCCTGCTTCTCGATCTTGTGAACCAAAATTGTACACAATAATCCCAGTTTACTTTCCGCCATTCATCAATCAATTACTCGAGCGTCGTTTTAGGCCCGCTGCGCTCATAGGCACGTGTGTGCAGACTTTATTAGCGCGGTTCAGACAAATAGCTCGGTTTGCTAGTCAGCGCCTGTACTAGCATCGGACGATACGGCTTCAATTAATAACTGTATACTCCAACATGTGTTCGCAAACCCACCGGGCTTTATACCCTGCGCTGACCCTCGAAACTGACAACTTACGAGTATAATCGCCATCACTACATTTGTAAGAATAAAAGTTACGATGATTTGGGCACCTATACAGGGTGTGTGTGTGACAACCAGGCAAATGCTGAAATATTGAACCAGTACCATTGTTTTGAGTTATACGACAGTGTTATTACTCGCAGGAAATGCATTTTTTATTTGATTATCCGCAATATTGGCTTTCCGCGCCAATTGTACCTATCGGATGATCCTGTGAGTAGTTAAATGTGCTTATTATAAGTCATTATCTAAGGCCTACTTAAACAAACTACACATTTATTTTCTCTAAAAAAAATGAAAAAAATGTGGGAAAATTTTGAAATTTTTCTGCGAAAATTTTCAGTGGTTTTCGCCTCAGAACCATGGTCTTAAGTCATGGTATCAATATTTGCCTGGCTGTCACAAACACCCTGTATAGCATGCAATACGTACGTACATTGACGTGCAAGTTCAAATCACGACATGAAAGCATACACAACTTATTTGCCGATTGTCATTTTTCTTTGTTACTTTCAATATTTGTACGGTCTGTACCTACATAGTTGTTAGGTACTCTGAATCCACTATTGTTAATCCTTATTTATAAACAGATATTAATATAAAAAGATATTATAAACATAAAAGGAACTCTGTCTGTGTGGCTGTCACGCCAAAACTACTGCATCGATTTAATTTGGTACACAGGTAGTATAGAGCCTGAGAAAGGACACAGGCTACATTTCGACATCTTGTTTTTTTTTTCTAAATTCTACGTGAACGAAGTCGCGGGCGTCCACTGTTCTACTATGTTTCACGAACGCTCAAAACATCAAAGATTATGAAGAAGAAGAAGATCATTAGTCTATAACTGAAGATATTATTAAAATAAAAATGATATGCCAGCTTATTCATTCGAAACTCTCCTAAAACCTCTAGACCAGGGGTTCCCAAACTTTTTTACTCATAGACCCCTTTCAAAATTTAACTGGTTTTGGTGGACCCCCTACAGGCCTACACCACATACAAATTAATTGTAAACCCCTTCGATCAAAGGCAAACCCCCATTTATTCACGCCAACGTAGACCCCCATCGAGTCTCCTGTGGACCCCTGGGGGTCCACCTGCACCACTTTGGGAACCACTGCTCTAGACTAACGAAAAACTTTATTATGCAGAAGCCCCTCAACGAATTATGACATCACACGTCCGTGCACTTCACGGCTTGCGTGCAAGTGCACGTTGATAAGTATTAACAATGAGAAGTTGCCTAACATCATATTACTTTTATTAGTACTGAAGAAGAACTGATGGCCGATGGAGTCGGAAAGTTCTAGAGTATCGGCAAACGCAGCGTGGGAAGACCACCCGCTAGGTGGACGGACGACCTGGCCATGGTCGCGGGCGTCGGTTGGATGCAGGCTGCTTCCGACCGGTCGGAGTGGAGGTTGTTGGGTGAGGCCTATGTCTAGCAGTGGACTTCTCAGGGCTGTAAATGATGATGATGATGATGTACATACACACAGCTGTGTTCCCGAATTAGGTCAGCCACACTGCAGGGTCTTAACAATCATGATAAGGCTAGGTTTCCACTGACGCGGAGCTGGACGGAGAGGAGCGGAGAAGAGCGGTGAAAAGTAGTGAGTGTTTCCATTGAAGTGCAGCAGAGCGGAGTAGTGAAGCGGAGCGGAGTGGAGCGAGTCAAGCGCCGTGGCGTCATACACCCACCCCCGCACCCCGGTCTGCACCTCGCCGCTCCGCTCTCCCGTTCGTCCAGTACACAACCTAGCTGCGCTCCGCGGCGCACCGCCCCGCAGTCCTCCGCTCCGCACCGCACCGCTGTCCTCCGCTCCGCACCGCCCCGCTGTCCTCAGCTCCGCACCCCAATGCCCGCTGTCCTCCACTCCGCACCGCCCCTCTGTTCTCCGCTCCGCACCCCAATGCCCGCTGTCCTCCGCTCCGCATCGCCTCGCTGTATTTTTATGAATATCCGTTCAGCTCTGCTGCACTCCGCTCGTGCTATTGCCATTGAAGCGGAGCGGAAATTTCAAGCATAGTGATTAGTAGTGATGGGCCGACTATGGTATTTGCCGACTAACCGACTAGCCGACTAATCGGTTTTCTAACTGCCGATTAGTCGGCCGACTAATCGGCAATGCCGATCATTTCTTGTCGTATTCGGGCTTTTTCGTCATCATTCGGCTTAGCCAACAAGCGGCCCGGCCGCTGAGCATGTTGCACAGTGTTCCGAAAACCCCAAAAATGGACATCTCTAGCTGATCCCGTATATCGACGTATTTCGACGAGAGAATCAATTCGCTAGAACAAACCACCTATCAATTGTTGATAGTTTCCGAGAAAAAATAATTAAAGTTGCCAGTTTTTTGGGGGTCGAAAAATGAAAAAAATTGAATTGTACTTTTATTAATGAAGTTTGACCCAAAATTTATTTATCCTATAATATTTCATCGTATTGTGCGTATTTTAAGCTAAATTACAATCATCTTGATGCAGGTGATTTAAAGAAATTAAAAAAAATCTAATTTCTGTTAATATTTTTTTTAAAGAAAAGTGCACAATTTCAGCACGTAATTATTTACACTAATAATTACTCATTATTACGTCTATCTACAGAAAAAAAATCAGCACCGTACCTCGTGGATATCTGGAGTGAGTAATTGTTAGTATAAAAAATTACGTGCTGAAATTGTGCACTTTTCTTTTTAAAAATTTTTAACTAACATTTGTTTTTTATTTATTTATTTAAATCACCCGCATATAGATGATTGTAATTTAGCTTGAAAAACGCGCATTACGATGAAATATTATGAGATAAATAAATTTTGTGACAAACTTAATTAATAAAAGTACTATTAAAAAATTTTAATTTTTCGATCCTCCAAAAACTGGCAACTTTAATATTTTTTTCTCAGAAACTATCATCAATTGATATGTGGTTTGTTTTAGCGAATTAATTCTCTCGTCGAACTACGTCGATATACGGGATAAGCTAGAGATGTCCATTTTTCGGGGTTTTTGGAACACTGTGTGTTATGATGTGTTTGTTTACATTTTTATTTTGTTCGTTTTATATTTGCTGCACCGCCGGTATTATTAGAACTATTTGAAATAAATAAAAAAATGCTGTCTGTACTGTCACGAAATGTCGAAAAAGAAATTGTGTGTGCGGACCTTTAATGATGTTGAAGATGAACCGTCAAAAGTTAAATGTGACTAGTGCCAGTAACTCATTCACGCAGCGGTCAAGGCAGAAAAGCAAATAGGTACAACAAGTATGACGAATCATATTTTATGTGTTAACACAATGAGTTGATGCCTCAATAGGCTATTTCATAGATTTTTAAATTCTATTTTTAGCCGCGTGGTGCCGGCAGAGTAGAGTTGGTACCACCCCTGCCTGCCCGTGGGTATCGTACGAGGCGATTAAGGGTTTCCGGGAGGTGGGCAGCAGCGCCATCCGTACTGACAGCATAGTCCGAAAATCACACTGTGGTCACCAACCCGCCTGCCCAGCGTGGTGACTATGGGCAAAACCCCCCTGTGGCAGTAGCCTTGTGGCGTGCCCTGGGGGAGACCTACGTCCAGCAGTGGACTGCAATAGGCTGAAGACGAAAAGTTTAATATTTAAATAGCGCGCCAAAACGCTTTAAAAATATGGCGTCGGTGACATCACTTGCCTGTATCTGTCGCTGTGACACTTGTCATCCACATACATTTAAATGTAAATACAAAAACAAGGTTTACAAGTTGGTGACGTCATAATAAGCCCGACCTACGTGTCACGTGACAAAAGTTTTAAAAAATACGCATTTTTATTTACGGATTTTTAAGTAAATATTTTTCGCATTATCCAATAGCCTATTGGCAGGTTATATCAAAAGTAGTAACTGAAGACTGTAACTTTAGATATTTACTCTAAGTAATGTTTCGAAATTATAAAACAAGTATAGATTATTTGTTTTATTTCATTTGTTATGCGCCGATTATAATCGGCTTATTTTGCCGAATAGTCGCCGACTACAAATGATGCCGAATAGTCGGCTTTCCCGACTAGTCGGCCCATCTCTAGTGATTAGTCAATTCATGCACTGCTAAAAACCGCTCTGCCCAGCTCCACGACGTCAATGGAAACCCAGCCTAAAGCCGCGTTTAAAATAGCGGGGCAGAAAGATCAGTCATAATTTGCTAGTTAATCACGTTATACTAAAGAAATACTGTCCTAACTGGTAACAATAACAGTATAAGCAGCTTTTCTTCAAATAATAACACAGAAATACCTGTATTGTTCAACAAAATTAGTATGATTTTTGAAGATACTTCGATATTGGTAGCACGTCGTAGCCTACGAATTCGTAGTCTACTACACAACACAAGGCTAGCAAAAATAATGTAGTTTTCAATCATTCTTCTACAAACATACATGCTTACTTACTTACTCTACAACTAACATTGAATATCTAAGTCATCTGCAACATTACCATTCGTGTACACTCGATTGGCTTATCAACCAAGTATATTTAGTACGTATATTTAACTCGAGATACATGCGACAGTATTCCCAGCAGGCTTCAATAGGCCGCGCATAGATTAGACAAACCGGATTAATCCGGTATCGGGCGGATCGAACCGGTTCGAACTGCTCTAGCGTGTCTATGGATTACGTGCCTCCTAAATCTAGGCTAAATCTGAAGATGGTACTGAAAACCTAAGTAAATTAACTTATATAATTAAAATACAATCAAGTTATTGATAGAAACGAAGATAAACTCGCACAAACTACTAAACTCCACTTGGGCCAAAGTTTTTATATTAAATTTATAATTTAATCCCGTTTTAACTCATCATCCTTTTTGAAAATGATGTGTAAGAAATCCAAACTTAACGTAGTAAAGTGGACCCATTGTCGAAAAAATTTACTAATTTGAAGTTTGTTTATGTATACTTCAAGCGGCCTACAAGCGGCCGCCCGTATCACCAGAACATTCAAACTGAATATTATTATGTTTGTAACAATCATATATTCAACTATTGATAACTACGTGGTTTCGACACAAACCCTTCTACAGCATACGCCCTACCACATAACGAAATGGCATGAACTACTCATTTTTTATAGAAATGAGTAACAAACGTGTAGTGATGGTGAGGAAGGGTGTACATTCCCCTGGACAATGGCCGTGTGAACCCGGCACCCGCACGCTACCGGCAGACTACATTACCTTCTTTTGAATGGAAATACCTGGTCTCTGGCATATAGTAATTGATTTGTTATTAACATGGATATTTTCCGAGGGAAAACGCTTTGAAAAAATCATAATATTGTCATGTTTGACATGGACTTAATTTCGATATAGGTACATAGGTTAGGTTAGGTGTACCTACACTTAGAAGTGCACAATGCCTTAAGACCAAGGTGTTCGATCAGTGCGTTCTACCAGCCACGACTTACGGAGTCGAGACGCGACACCTGACGGTGGGACTGGCTCACCGATTGCATGTCACTCCGAGAGCTATGGAAAGCTCGGAATCTCGCTAATAGACAAAGTCGGAAACGAGATTATCCGGCAGAAGACCAAAGTGACAGACATAGTCTCGAAATGTAGCAGACTGAAGTGGCAGTGGGTCGGCCACATCTGTCGTAGAACCGATGAACGGTGGAGTAAACGGGTTCTCGAATGGAGACCGCGCCCCGGCAAGGAATGCTTCTATTCCATTGATGAATACTTCAAATATAAGAACCGCAAATAATATTTTGACATAACGTATAAATGTGGAATTATTAGATCCGAGTATAATTGTAATTATTTGATTATTTTGTACTTTGTGTGATATCAGATATTTATAATGTAATTTAGAATACATATTATTAATTTTAAATTTTGCATGCCAGACTCTGGTGAAATGTGCTGAACCAATATTATTACTCTAACTAAATGATAAGATCTTTATGTACCACGTTTCTTGCAGAAATAAATATTCTATTCTATTCTATAAGCGTGGCGTTGGGCGCCCTCCGGCCAGATTTAAAGCGGACAGTTGGTAGTGACTGGATGGCAAAAACGGGAGATCGAGCCATGTAGCGTACACTGGGGGAGGCCTACGTCCAGCAGTGGACTGCAATAGGCTCACGACGATGACGATGACGTCGTCGAGAAGAACTTAGGCACTTACACAAATACACATCAGCTTTACTGCAATCCACTGCTGAGCATAGGCCTTACCTAAGGCTAGTGCCACTGGGGGGTATTTGCCCATAGCCACCCACCACGCTGGGCAGACGTGTTGTCCACACGGTAGCCATTAAGGGTTTCCGGGAGGTGGGCACCCTTAATGGCCTCTTACGATACCCACGGGCAGATATGGGGTAGTGCTGTTCTACTCTGCCGACATCCCACGGAACATAATATACCTATTTTCCGTTTTTTAATAAAATAATTTAAAGAAATCTTTACTAGATCTACCTATAGATTATTTCATTGACTAATAAACTGTATTAGCATAGACAAAGAACACCACTGCTAGCTGAGCTATGGTTTTCTAGGACAGCCCTCATATAGCAGCCGTACGATAATAAAAAGACAGCCAAGTTTTCGGTGCTGATATGTGAAAATGTTTCACCAGGGCCGCTATACGATGTCGCTAATAAGCAAACAAAACAAACTTTATAAAAACACATTCAAAACAGGCACCTATCAGACCCCTGATTACGTAAAAGCAATAGCAAAGCCGAAGCAAAGCGATAGCGAAAATTGTACAATATTCGCCTTGAAATGTCAAAGTTCCTTTGAAATTCGTTTTACGTAATACGAATTTGACAAGCAATCAGCGATTTTTGTACAATTTTCGCTATCGCTTTGCTTTTGCTAGTTAGGTAATAAGGGGGCGGGTTAGTAGTCGATTCGCGCGAAATTTGTTCGCACGAAAGTGCCAAACGTCCCCTTTCAATAATAATATTTTAGTAGGCATTTTGCCCGAATGTATTTCGTGTGAACAAATTTCGTGCGAATCGACTACTAACCGCACCTATCTGGTTAGGTCTGTAATATTAGATAGGTATTCCCAGCTTCGGAGCCAATGACCGCGGTACATTGCCAGCGATATTGCGTGCCGGCGCAGGCAGACGCATAAAGAACAATGAAAAGGGGATTTTCTTTATTACGTGGAAAGCTGCCATGATACCGCAACGCACTTCAAACAAAATCACACCTTCCTGTAAACTGTTAGAACTCAATTCGAGTTATCTAAGTGTACGGCGTTGTTATTGGTACTGGAAAGTTTGAAATGTTTTACTGATTATGGATCTTAGAAATGTAAGTGCTTGTAAATATTGAGATAATGGCTGTAAGTGGTTGGGCATTATCTGAACTGAAGATGCATTTGCCGGTGAGTGCTGTAACTGAAATAATTTGGTTTCAGTTAGCTATTCTCTGCGGCGACGGGGGTGATGATTCTGATGATGCTCTTGTTCTGATGCAAAGAATATACCTACTCGTACTTATTTACCTGATGAAATGTAATTTTTTTGTAAGTAGCGTATCTAGTAATGTGTCCTTTCAATTCAACCATTCTGTAATAATTCACTAAAAGTAATAATCACACGGTAGCTGCTAGACTTTTTAATAGATTAAATGATACTGTGAAGATGGGAGATAGTGATTACACCAGATTATCACAACTTAGGTACACTATCAACCAAACTTACATCTATATCTGCAGGTGATTAGTATTAATTTGAGCCGCTCTTCTACCTGGGAGTCGAGTCGATAGAGATTTAAATATAGATACTTACAAACGTATTCATACGAGTACATAGTATAGGTAGCCAGCACTACAGGATCCTGGTGCAGAGCCTACAGCCACATATAGAATAGAGGGCCAGATGTAAAAGAATAATGACACGTTGCTAGCTCTTCGCCTGAGAGAACGCCCATGAGTTCCTTAGCCGATACTTATGACATGCATGTAAAGAGATGCAGTGCAGCTGATGTGTTGTAATGAAGTCCCCCAACAGCATAGGCAGCATAACAGCAGCGGAAAATGAACAAATAGAGAAAAATCAGATGTAAATAGTCCCGTTTCTTGCATGTCGAAATCATTATTAGTCAGGTAAGTAATATCATAAGTATGTAACTACTGTATAAAGTTATAAACTAACTATTAATTGCAGGAAAGATATAGCATGCTAGAAGATAATGTACCTATTTCGCTTCAATTTGGTACCTCAACAATTCTATTCTCGCATCTTCACACCACGCCTCGCTTTTCTTCTGGAAAGCCAGCTTTATTGGTTAGTAGAACACTAGTACGACAGGAGTGTCCTGTCTAATTGATATATAACGAGAGTTTGATGTCCAGCGGCACGTCCGAGCCGCTTACGTTATTAAAGTGGCTACTTTGTATAGAGATATACGAGTACCTACGATCTAGAAATAAAGTACCTACCTAGTTTTTAATGATACGAGTACATAATACATACCTATCTACATACTTAACAACTTAATTTTTTACCTACCTATTTATTTGGCTCTTGTAATCTCATATAAATTGTCAGGACCGTAGCAAATAGAGATCCGTGATCTCTACTTACCCGCTACAGGAAAAAAAAACGTAATTTTTTGTATATAAGTACCTATGTAATCTTATTAAATTACATACATATAATGAACTAGCTGTTCCTTGTTAGTCTATCTAAAAAGCCTAAAAATATCTAAGGCAGTAATTGCCTAATCCACCTATTTTACCGAATCACTGAGTAGATAGGTTGCCATTATATGCGTGAGCATGGTCCTCCTCAAACGCAAGCACTTAATTAGCCACACAGTTCAAAGGGACACTAACACGGGGAAAGCCCTAGACTGGAAACCCCAAGGAAGGTTAAGGCCCTAAGACGACCTGACTGCGGGCGCTCTTCGCAAAGGCGAAAATCGTGGGACTGCAACGAATGAAAGCTCGAAGCTTAAGACCCTGCGGAATGAAAGCAACGGTATACAGGATGTTTGTGACAGCCCGGCAAATATTGATACCATGACATCAGACCATGATTCTGAGATGGAAAACACTAAAAATTTTCGCAGGAAAATTCAAAAAATTTCCGACAAATTTTTCATATTTTCAGGAAAAAAAAATAGTTTGGTTTGTTTAATTAGGCCTTAGATAGTGACTTAAAAATAAAATTTTAACCAAAAGATGATTCTCAAAAAAAGTTGACCTTATAAAAATTCAAAAACCTGATCAACCCTAATAGAGAGTCACAAATGATCAAAAAAACAGCAATGTGTCACATAATAACCAATAAGCCCATTTAATTAGTCACAGGATCGCCTGATACAATTGGCGCGGAGAGCAAAGATTACTAATAATCAAATAAAAAATACATTTCCTGCGAGTTATAACACTGTCGTATAACTCAACACAATAGTACTTGTTCAGCATTTCAGTATTTGCCAGGCTGTCACCCACACCCTGTATAACTTTATATACCTATGTAGAACATTATAAGTAGTACAATATATACTACTACTATATATATCTATATTCAATTAAGCGTTAAGAGTCCAAGGTAGGTGATCCCCTTCTACTCATAGATTACCTCCTAAAGATACCGTTTCCAAAGATTTTAGTATGAACTCTAGTTCACTGAATTTGGCTGAATGCAAAGAAGTGCGGGACGTAACACTGCACTGTGATTGGCTATTTCAAGGTCGCATTGAAAATGGCGAGGGAAATAGTGATGCGACAAAGTAGAACGAAACTATCTAAGTATCGATATTTATGCACTTTAAGCGATTTTTATTTTATCGATATCATTTTATTTTACATACATACATATTCACACTTCTGTTCAATTCAGATTAATTTAATTCTCTGCGATTAAATTCATGTTTGCTTGAGTTGACAGAATTTTATTCCAATAACATTATGTAAGAAAACAACTACAAACTTCAATAAATTTCAGTACGAAATTTGATATTATACCAATTCGCCCCGTTTTACAGTACACAATGTTTGCTATTATTTTTTATTATTACCCAGCTGCGGCAAGACCAAAAAGGTATAATAATTTTAGCAGACTATGTATGTATTTAAATTTATAGGTGTGTTCTACAGCGGCTAAACTAATAAATTATTTTTTGTAAATGAGGTGTTAATCGATTTTTTACTATGATCCGGGTGACAGACTACATTTTCTAGTAAAAATATATATAGGTATATACAAATGTATATTACGGAATTTACAGCCAAAAAAGTAGGATGTTAAATGAAAGCAAATCCTGAGTTTAAAAATATAATAATAACACAATCAATATTAATGCGTAAAGCGAAAACGTTGTGCACTAGAAATACTTTTTATTAAATAATATATCGAAATACTCTAATATGGCCAAACGACCATGAGGTGACCACTTGAATCCGTTACATAAAATAGCTCGTATGCATGGTTTGGGAATTAACATTTTTTGTATGCAGTTACACAGTTAATGTATTCCCAATGTAGACTTTGGTGGTGAAATTAAAACAGATTTCACTGACGAATGCACTGGACCTGGAAAAGAACAATTTTTATTATGACAACTATTTATTTATTATTTATTAAGATTAGGCACACCAACATCACATGTATTAAAAAGTAGAATAATGATTATACATTGTAGCACAATACTGATACATGCAACTATACACATAAAAGAAGTTTATAAAATTTATTTTAAAAAAGCCGACAAGTGCGAGTTGAACTCGCGTGAAGAGGGTTCCGTACGATGTTACCTATCATGTTTTTTAAATCTGACAAAAAGTTGGTACGCACAATATTGAGTGATTTACCATGTTATTTTAATATCATGGACTTCTTATAGGTTTTCCTATAATCTATAAGGAGAAAACTAATTTCTGTATTTTTTTCAAAATTTTAGGTTCAGTAGTTTCGGAGATAAGGGGGGGGGGAATGGTCAATTTTCGTCTATTTTCTTGAATAACTTGGAAACTATTTATTTTAAAATTACAAAAAAATACATTTAAGATCTTCTCAACAAGACCTTTCATTTGATATGCCACACGTTGCAGTTTTCAGATTTTTTTTTTTTTAATTTTCCCCTTCCCCCCCAAAAATGACCCCCCCATATACAGATTTCATCTGCTCACGTCACACCTCTGTGTTTGGGTCACAGGAATTGATATGTGTACCAAATTTCAACTTAATCGGTCTAATAGATTCGGAAATAATTGACTGTAAGCGACGGACGGACAGATACACGAGTGATCCTATAAGGGTTCCTTTTTTGTATTCAGACGTACGGAACCCTAAAAAAATAGGTAATCAATATTTTCTCATACTATTTTGAGACTAGTGTAGACTATTACGTCAGATGCCACGTCGTTTTAGTATGGAGAGCCGGTTACTCCATAACTGCTTTGTCATCGAAACTACTAAATTACTATAAAATAAAATATTTTATTCTATTGTTATCGATACAAAGTCGATTACGTTATACATTCACTTCACTAGCTCACGACGTACTATTACTGTTGACAGTGACAGTGACGTTGACATATGTAAGACAGTGACAACAATAGTGATTAATGTGTTGAGGAAAAGAGACGACATATTGTAGTGCGATTATTGACCAGTATAGACTGATCTCCGCGTCCATTGAAAAAAACATAAATAAGAAAATTTAATTTACTTACCGGTGAAATGTTATGCCATCTTTTTTGTAACTTGATGTCTTAGCGTTCTTTCCACACCATTTCACGGAACAAGAACCCATGATAACACGGTTATTTAATGAAAAGTAATAAGTTTTTAAATAAAAACAATGCAATTTATACGCACGTGCGCACGGGTCATTAACTTGGTAACTGACTGGGGCTAGCTTTCCGAGCGTGGAATTATATACAACCCAGATACAGTATGAGTGGCGCGCGTATTTTATCCAGTATGAGGTATCTTTAGGAGGTAATCTATGCCTTCTACTACAATTCCTTTAACACGTTGACAGTATTGTGGAGTGAGAGCCTGCAGAGGTCATAACCTTAAAATAGACCTGCTCACAGAACACTATATAGGTAGGTATATACTCTCTAGGACCGACCGACGTACCTACGTTATTGTTACGAAATGTAGAATTTTTTGGGGGATAGGAAAAACTTAGACAAAAATCATAATTAAATCGTGAGGTCTATGCTCATTTGTTACCCCTCCCTTTTATATCTACATAGGTAAGTACCAACTTAGGATAACTCTACGTGGGCACTCATCAGTAGGTACTCATAGTTACGCACAAGTTGGTGACCACTCGTTTTTGCTGCGCGACCGAGCAAGGGTCCGAAATTGCTCTTTGTCATGGTAACCTATATTTTCGTCACAGAAAATGAAAGGGTTACTGGCAAAAGGGGAAGCCGGGTTTTTGCACAAAAGCTCTCTAGTGGAGATTTTTATGAGTTAAGTATAGCAGAGCACCAGTCACCACTAAAGGGAATTATTAGGCAGGTAAAGACGATGTGGTAAAGGTAGAAAATGCTCACGCTCGGGCCCCTGAAAAGCTAAGATGAATGCTGGTATTTCCAGACGATTTACTTTCCTTCAGGCCAACCTTACGGTTCAATTATGCGATGCATAAGTGTAATGGTAAGTCTAATAGCAAAACTAGAGACACTCGCGTTTATACAGCAGACACTCGGTATATGTACATTATACACTGAGTGTAGTGTATAATGTCGTAGTCTAAACTTACCAGAAGTGAAGCTAATGCCGCTCTGCTAGGGAGATAACGTTTTATCGACGGTCCCAACCTGTCTACCCATTCGACTGGTGCTGGTAGGTGGACGTAGTTCACGATTACCTTTCTACCCGCCTCACTAGGTGAATCCTTGGAGAAGATTTGGTTCTTCGGCCGGCGTAGGCACCTAAGTATTGACTATATAATACAACGCCCCCACTCTCTGTTGAATAGATCGGAATCAAATCTCAAAAAGAACTTTAAAACCTTACAGATTAGGGACAAAAGATTCCTCTGTCCGTATTAGGAATGGCTTAAAAAATCCGACCCATTTTAAGGTCCCTTCATTAACATTTAAAGTGCTGCGAATGCCGGCAAAGCGATAACAGATTATGCAAATTTAAATCAAATTGTTAGTGACTACAGGTTTCTGCTGGGTTGCCACTAATCCTAGAAATGGTGCTCGAAGGGATTGCGGATGGAACCGTTTGTATTTTAGTAGCCACAGTTGGTGAATCGGAACGTTATCTCCGTCGCTATGGTTTCCTAGAATAGCGGTGCTGTTATTTAGGGGTGGTGAAATTCTTAGAGCGTACTTTTATGTAAACGACAGTGTGATTTACCGGCTAGCCCGCTCTCTGGGTAACCGCGCTAATTCGATTAGACAGACAACGGTCTAGTGTATCATTTTACGGCCGCTGGGTGGTCCCGCCATCCACCATATAAAACCATAGGCCCCTTGCCTGATTAGCTAATTTTAACAGCAAAGCGGAAGCAGCGCGTTAGCATACTTGAATCATAATCAGGGGGAGGTTTACAACTTTGCGTAGTTGTAGACTCAGCACATCAAAAATGTTTGGGTCGTTTTAGGTTTGTAAACGACAAAAGGAGTGTTGCCATAAATATCTTATAATAGTATTGTCAATGATAAATAATAATTAATTTTATTTCTGAAGACAATTTTTTTCTTGACAAGTTATTTGAATTTTATATCAGCCAGTCTACCATTTAGAAAATGAAAAAATCCCAAGATAGTATGGAATAATAATTTATTCTCCTAAATATTTTCATGTTATGTATAAAACATAATTAACATACTTAACCCTTAGTAGCCTGATTTACGAAAGTGATTTTATTTTTATTTTTATATTATTGTGTTTGCTTGAGGGTCTAGATGAAGGGAAAAACAGCTAAAAAAATCACAATGATTTTTAATTTCGTTGGAAAGAATATTATACAACAGTAAAATACGAACAGCCAACCTATAAAAAATAAACTAATAGTAATGTGAACATTCGGTTTAAAAGATTGGTATTAAAACTCTAGGTTATTAAGGGTTAAGAATCTATTTACTTACTTATTTCAATTCATTAGTCAACAGTAAGTACGCAAATACAGTTATTTAGAGAACATTTGACATACCAAGGGAACAATAATTTTAACAATATAGGTAAAATACTTAAAGTTGACCCCAACGTAACTGAATGTTTAACATTAGATCTGTAAGTTTATAATTTTTTTTAGTATTATATATCTAATCAGTAATAAAATTATTACAAGTTTCTTATGTAAGATTCATAGTTTACCCTCAATATCAAACTTATGTAGTACCCCAAATCACTGCACTAACGACGACTTTGAATTAACAACAATTTAAGCTTCTTATCTGTGTTAAGTAGAAAAACGTTTATTTCTGAAGCACGAAGAATTTTGGATACACAGACCAGTCACCATATAGGTATATCTCTCACTTTCGTACCTATATATTATATTGTTTTTGCACGACAGAGAAGACAAAACATCTGTGTGGCAATAACAGATGTATAGTGATGGGTCATTGAACGTAATTCTTCGTATACCGCGTTCGTACTATAAGTTTAAGCTGTGGTATCCTAGGAGAGTGGTGCCGATAAAAAAGGCCGTACGAATACAACAACACGCCCTGACATGGCAAGAAGTTCTTTCAAAGCCGCTATATAACGGTAACGCCATTCTAGGAAGACAGATTTTCAAATACATATCAAATCAGATCAATGTGTGATGTCTATTTCTACATATAAAATGCTTTATACAAGTTTATACAGAATGATTTTTGGTCGTCAACGTTCCCGACGCAATAAATGAATCTAATCTAAACTAATAATTTTTCTCCATGGAAACATACCTGGGAAGTGTCTGGTTTCCAAAATATTAGGGTCTAAAGTTGAGTAAATAGACTGCGTTTTTCTGCATCAATGCACATTGACGCGTGTAGCAAGATTTTTTCACGAGAGATAATTAATATATGTCTATGAAAAAACTAGCATAAACACTGGACACTATAAATTTCGCCGATCAAGTATTTAAAAAAAATCAAAAAAATTTACATCGTTTCCCAGAATTTTTATGCATAAACTTTCTTTATTTGATGTATAGAGTACTTCGGTAAGGGTGGCAACGAAAAACATCCTGTATAACCACAGATATGTTATGTATAACTAACGGTTCAACGCACTGCCTAAACCGATGATCGTAGAATCCTAAAACTTGGAGGGTGTATCCTTTATATGACGTAAGCATCCGATAAGCAACGATTTTCCAAAATTCCCATGGAAACAAGAAAAAAACGGGAACGCCCTATCGAATGATATTTAACATGGCAGATGGAGTTCTTTATTTGCAATTTCACAATAAGTTAGTAGTTTGATGTCTAATGTTGTCATTCAAGTTCGACTTGTTGCATGTTGCATGCAGTAGTCCCAACTGAAAGCTACTGACATTGGCGCTAATGTCTATGCGTTTTTGCAAACTATTTCATACATATTAATTTAGTTCCACATACAATCATCGGCCTTCTCAGATTAGTATAGCCGTTGGTATTTTGTGATTATACCCAAAGAACCATAGTAAATGGATTTTCTATCCCTCCGGGAAAGAGGCGTGATTTTATTTATACAAGCACTTCGCCGAGTTGCGGCGAACAAGCTAGTTAGTTTATTCGGTAATATTTATGGGTTTTCGCGAGTGATATTAAATTTCGTTCATCTCAATTTGGTCAGTTTTCTTTATTCTCTCCCGGCGAACCAACTAGGAACCATCGGGTTCGCGCTCGCACCGCCATGTTGCGTACTAGTCGCTTTTTGTCGTCAAGAGATGGCGCTAAATCAATCAAGATGTCCTGTTTATACGGAAGAAGCATAGCCGTGCTGTAACTCTCAGCTATTTCGTACAGACATTGCAAGCTTTTTATTCTTACATCCTGAAATATAATAAAACGTATTCAATTTACATTCTGTTCGTATGGCCGGAAAAAAGTGTGAATGTTAAATTAAATCTCAACCTGCCCAAGTAGCATGACCGGCTAAACAAGATATGATAAACCGATTTATCGACATTTAGCCTGTCAAAATGCGATAAATATAGCCGCCATGTTGAATTTTGTAGAGACGATACGATATCGTACGATACGATATCCACGATGCGCAGTAATGCTAGGGGGGCTGGATCCTTAATCTTGTTACGAGCCAAATACTTACCATAGACTTAACGTATTCACTCAAATTGATCAGCTTTGGCAATATTGTCTGCAAACTATGTGTTATTGATGCGTGTTTCGTTTGCACGAAATAACATAGTATATCCACCATAACTAATAACAAATCTTTATCCTCAAATTCTAAGGCATCTGTTAGAAGTGGCGCCACCTATAAATACAATGAATCATGTGAACAGTACTAAAAGGATCATGCTATCTTGCTCAAGCTATGGGTCAGTTTCTAGCAAAAGGGTGAGAAGCAAAAATAACTTTTACGTCGTCATATGTGACGTTATATGCTCTAGAGCAATCTTTCCAGGCGTTAAGGCCTAGAAAAAGATAGCGCAACTATTGCTATTCACATTTTTAAGGTGAAATAAAAACGGGAGGCGCTAATGATTTTCAAAGTGGGCGTTAGACGCAATAAGTTTACAAACCTCTGCTCTAGAGCTACTAAAAAACCAAAACCGCCCAAAAAGTTACACCCCCTATCATACCCCGTTTTGACAGCATAATAAATGGAATGTGTCTATCAAATTAAACAATGTGCTTATGCGCTTGTGCCATATTTTTTTTTTTTTTATTAGTAAAGCCCTACAAGCCATACATAAGTAGGCCGAGCAAAGCAAGAGCTAATCAAAGCGATGCAAAAGAAGTGAAGCCAAAAGGTAAATAAATTCACCATTGTGACTGAGTAGTAAGCAGCAATGTGGATGGATATTATTCTAAGGAATGGCCTAATATCCAGCCAGAGTAAAACCAAAAACCAACCTTATTAACGTGGTTATTAAGAACAGATCGCGGCACCTTCTCAAGTATATAGGCCCAGCTGAGTAAGTACGCTTCCTTTACATCTGCAGCTATTGGCGGCATGCTTTCTGTCAGCTCTGCAAACGCTTGGAACATCCTCTGTTTGTAAAGCAGGCTGACTCGACAGTGCTGTCTATGTGTTAGGTAGTTAGGGTAGTCGGTCATTATGATTTTAACAGCCTCTGAACCCTGCTTGCAGAATAGTGGAGACGATATTGACATTACTATCTGAAAACAAGATGTCATAAAATATATTATGCGCAAAATATTTGAATTAACGACGCAAAAAGTTAAAATCAGTTCGCGAAACTATCATGGTCAGCTTACTTTTAGAGATTAGTTTTAAATAAAACGAATTTGTTCCAGAAAATTTTCGTCATGCTAACCTCTAGGCATAAAGCCTATCAACCCGCAAGGGACCAGCGTAGTAGGAATATGGTCTAATCCCCCCCGTATCATAGTAGGTACAACCGTGAGGTGTGGTCTAAGAGGTGTGAGACCTATGCCCAACAGTGAGAAACATTACAGGCTAATTAAAATTAATCTTACCTTTTGCAACCAAAATTTGAAAATGTCACTCCCCCTCATTATTAAAGCTTTAGCCACCCAAGCATACAGTTCAATTAACCTCGAACATACTATGTTCTCTGTCGATGCACAATTTGCTAAATAAATCTTTAAAACCTCATATAAAAGCTCAAACTTTTGTCCATGTTCAGCTTTGTTCAGAAAATTGGCTATTAACACACCTGCCCTTGTTCGTAAAAAGTCAACATCACTATACAATGCTGTATTCAAACATAAGTACATAATATCCTCAAAATCAGAATCATAAACCGACTGTTGCAGAGAGTTATACAGAGATTCCAATACCAAAAAATGAGTTTGATTCTCCTTGCATTTTTCATAAATATTTGAGGTGTGCCTAAAAAGAGTATTCTTCTGCTTGTCGCCGGGTAAACTGCTCATTGTGTTAGAAATTAATGTACACCCGTGCTGTAAGGTATCCATACAACCTAGAGGTATCTCCTTTAAGATCCAAGTGATTATAGAATCTATCAGACCATGGTCACTTTCAATTTGAGCTACCTTCTCATTAGGATACAAGTTAGTATTCATCATGGAGTCACTCAACGCCACTACAACATTGCTAGCCTCTTTGTCACTTTGAACTAAAATTTTCAACATTTCCTCAATAATAATTTTCGTAAAATCGTCTATACTGGCCAAGTTACAGAGCAAATTCAAACGCTTCTGCAAAGCTGCATTATTGTTAGTCATATTCTCTAGATTACATTTTCCTTTAACTACAATAGACATTATCAATTCTGGATACTTCCTTGCTATAGCATGTACTGTTTCCACACACACACTTAAGAGATCATTCTCTTGGCTATGCTTAATATTGTATATTAAGACTTCTAAGAAAGGTAGTACTAGATCACTTGGCAGAATATCTTTGGTCCTAATCAATGTTTTAAAGCCTGCTATCTGATACTCCTTATTTGGTTCACTTATGGCAGTCAGGCACAGCTGTGGTATCTCTTTGACTTGATCGTCTATTTCAGCTAGAATACCCCAGTGTACCGCTAGAGCATACATGTCACCGAAAAACTCTATACTCGCTATTTGTAACTTAGCTGATGTCTTGAAACCATAGTAAGCTACAATAGCAGGTATCATAGTTCTAGTGATTAAAAAACATGATTCTTTTGATGCATTCGCCATGGTTAATAGCACTCTTGTAGTTTGAACAAATTGACTAACAGTGGTTGCTTCAGCAAGAACAGTTTGCATTGATATCATGATTCCTTTAACAAAATTCTCAAATGCCTGGTCAGTGTCAGCTGTTGTGGCTAGTTTTGCTATTAATGCAGATAATGCTTCGTGAGCAGCCATTTTAAGTTCCTCATCCGTTTTCTGGGTTATCTCCCTTTTAATTGAAGCAGATAAGGTTCTAAGGAAGGGGCCATAAGCTTCAGCTTTGAACGTCTGGCAGCTTGCTGTCTGAAATGTAAAATTATTATATTAAAATACATATTTTACAGTGCAAATAACATTTTCACAAGTTTTATTCTGATTTTTTAAAATATACATTTTGTAAATGGCTAGGTCATAAAAACATTGAGTATTACTACAGCACTACCTACTGTTCAAAGGATAACGTAAACTTCAGCCCTGTCAAATATAACTATACTAAAAAATGTATAATTATTACAGAATACAAAACAATTCAACATAAAGCAACTAACCAATAGCTTCAATGAATCAATTTTGGCCAACCTTAGGGCAGAGTCCAACTTCTCTATCAACAGTATTAGGCATGGCTCCCCAAATTCAGGGATTGCACAAAGACATGGAGTTAACGCTGATGCTAGATCCTGCCTGGTTACAGCTGCAGGATCATCAGCAGCCGGGTTGAAGTCAATTGGGTAATAGCATGATATCACCTCAAACATCTCCTCGACCAAATGCCCTAATTTTGCCTGTTTAATAAATGTCTGTAACATGGTAAATAGAAACAGCAAATTCCGAGGATCCCGTTCTCCATCCATGGATGATATTACACCATAGACAAAATCTGGTCCCAATGAGTTAGTGTCTGAAACAAGACTTCAATTCAAGTTCATTTAGATACAACCAGGGACTTGGTACTAATACTTAGGCACAACTGTCTGTCAACTCTTAGATCCTGACATTTGTGACATTAAGTTTTATCTTCACACCAGGGACATTACTGTAAACTTCTAAAGTTGGATTGTTTTCATTATGCAACCAAATCCACTCAACCCTTGTCAGCTCACTCATTCATTGAATTGACTAAAATTATGAATGGTAATTATATAAAGTGATATGATGTCATTCAAAAGCTAAAGATGTCAGTTTTAATTGTATAAACACAGAATATTATATGTTGTGTATATCATTATAATGAGGGATTTTCTGACAACTATGAAAAGTAAAAAAAATTAGTACAAATCACCTGGCACCTCGCATCACCTACCCTAATCCCCCCACTTCACCTCTTAAGCAAAGACATCAATAGTTCCTAAGCACTATAGATAAACGAAGCAGACTATAGTGTGCAGTTCACGTCTGACTAAAAATTGGTCCGCTAGGAAAGACAAAGATATAGCAGATGCCTACCTAAGCATTGCTTGCATCTCTGCTAAATTAAAGGTATCTATACTATACTCTACTACACGAGGGTTAATAGTTATAAGTATCTGTAGCATTTAATAATATGGGATGGGATCAAAAGCATATACAGGAGTACGGAGAAGGACATAGACTACATCCTGTAGTACACACGTACACTCAGACTCAGCCTCTCCTGTCACTACCATGAAAACACATTCTGCACTCATCAGTAAACAGGATCGATCGCCATGGCGCAACGGTCCTATTGGGATCCTCTAGAGCAAACTGAAGGCGCGCTTGTCGGTGGCCTGCAGTCAATTTAGGGCCCATCATAGGTCTTTTTTGACGTCAAGTTGAGTTCCTTCAAGCATCTTCTTACTGTCCACACACTGACCGCCACCTCTCGTACCCCACCCGTAAGGTGTCGATTGTGCAGCGAGGTTGAGACAATGAGGCGGTTGTCTCTCTCTAAAGTGCACCGGTGGCAGTTCGTTTTTGGTCTGCGATTAAAGGCACCAGTCTCCTGGAACTGTCTGTATTCTCGAGATACAGCAGACTGGCTCAAGTGGAGCTGGGCAGAGGCTGTTCGCTGACTTAACCCTTGTGCAATAAGGTAACGACTTGAGCGGCTTCTTCTGATGTGGTTTCCATGGTTTTGCATAAATAAGGACTGCAATTAACGAAGATGTGCACCTGTCAACTTGTAATAAATGACTGATACAGAAGTGGAGGGGTTTTATAGCGGGAACAGGTAGCACAAGGTATTCCTTATGAAGCAAATTGACGTTGACGCCAATTAAAATGCGTCATTAGTTCAGCGCATAGTTTTTTTTTAAGGTACTGATGTTAATTGAAAGCATAATTCTTCAGCTAAAATGACATATCACTTTTAAAATTACAATTTATAGTTTTAGAAAAATCAATGTACATATATGTGTGCGCTCAACATAAGAGTCTATTTGGTTGCTTGTTAGTGTAGTAGTACATATCTCTCTTCAACAGTTAAACCTATGCCATATGATGGGTGCATAGTAACCACAAAGTACTTAATTTTGCATAAACATTGTCATCAATACCTTGTTTTATGTATTAGGCACTTAACTAATATAATAAGCTAGTGATAGTCACAAAATACTACAAAAAAAAATTAAAAGATATGTATGTTCAGGTTAGAGATAATTTTTCAGTGTAAGATACCCAATCAATGTAATTTAACAATCTTCAAAGAAATTAAGTACCTGCTTAGAAAAGCATACTCACAGTCAAAGCCTTTGTCAATTGCCTTTTGTATGATGGAGTATATATTGAATCTATCCTGTCTTACTTGTGACTGACATGGGATCTCTCTAAACAAAATTGTAAAAAATTCAGCACTATTTTGGATATCATAGTTATCCATGTTCAAAATCACTAAGAAGCCATCCAAAACTGCCGGTATTACTCTATGGTTATCATTTAAGCGATCTATGTAGAATTTGGATATAAATTTCATTTGCATCTGTGACAAGTAGCTAGATGGTAGATCTTTGAGGATTTTAGTGAAGAAACGCATTCCTTTTTCGCGGTGCTCTGCTTCTTTATGTGTTAGCACACCGGCCATGTTCTCTACAATTTTTGTGATGTCGATGCGTCCAGAGATAATATCTAAAATAATATTAAACAAAATGACAAAGGAGATAAACAACCTTAAGGTACCTTAAGTATAGACTAGAGCATTTTATCAAGAATTTCTGTGTAATGTAAGGTTCTTATGAATGGTACAATACAGGTAAAAGCTCAATTTCCAAAGCATTTCCATGTAATGTAACATTCCTGTGAATGCTCGGCATAATACTCAGAGCGAGTGTGCGTATTTACCCGTAACATTTTGTTGTAACTTGCGTTCACTCTTCCTTGAAATGTCAGCCCTACAAGTTGCATGCAAAGGCTCGACAAAATGTTACACCAATATTCTCGTTGGTTTCTACAATTTTATTATTGTTGTAACAAAACGGCGAGCGTGCTCCACATCTGGTTTGTAAAGGGTGATACACTATAACAGATCATAGAGCGGCTCGTTTTTCTGTTACAAGTAAATGCTCTGGTCTATACTTACCTTTAGACTAATCTAATCAGAGCTTAGAAATTAGATATCCAACATAACCACTGAGCACCTAGACATACCTGAAACGATATTTTGAGTAGACTCGAATATATCTTCATTATTAATAATTTCTTCAGCCAATTCAGGTTTATACCAAATAGATTGCATATTGTATTTATTTTTATATATTCCTTTATAAAGACTTCAATGAATACGGTTATATTATCTGTAATGAAATGAGACAGCCTTATGTATTTATTTTAATCATAATTTGGAACAATTGCAGTAGGTTTGTGTAGAAAAATTAAAACATTTTGCTTTGCAGTTTTATGTTAATGAGGTTATCTTATTTTGCAATACAATTTTTTTTTACTACATTTTTTTTTTTTTTTAGTTTATCCCGAAAGAAAGGCAAGGGGAACTAAGCCCATACAGCCTTTTTAGTACAGGTCAGGAGAGAATCGCCTTATTTTCGACAATTCTTTCTACCAAAAACCTCATATTCTACCATTATTTTGTTGAATGAATGAGTGAATGGCCTTCTTCACTAAAGCCGATTTAGTTCCGTGTTCAGATCCAATTTTCCTGGCAATAAAAGTTTGTGCAATAACTTGTGAATCTTGGTGGTTGGTGATTGAATGCACGGTGTCTACTAGCCTTAAAAGCTACAAAGTAATGTATCCCTATGATTCTTTAATTCCTTCTCTATTTCTTCAAACTTAAAAAATAAAACAAATTAACCGTAAAATGTGACGGATTCGGCGGGAAAAGCTGGAGGGGTGCAGGTGTAATTTTCTTGTGAATTCAAAAATAAATAATAAAGAATTTGTAAATGGCTTGCATGTGTCCGTAAAGTGATGTTTTCTGGTAGATAAGTTATATTTTGATTACTTGTGATGTGAATCTAGTGCGTGTGCATGGTTTTATACGCAGGTAAGCTGAGTAAAACTTTAGCCGGAATACGATCTCTTCATGGGCCCATGTAAGTTGTTTCTACAATTATTTTTAATTTTGACTAACTTTATACTTGTTCTTGAGGATTTTCCCGACGTTTCCATTCATCATTATCATCCACCATAAATTCAGAAATCATTTACTAAAGACAATGGCTGTATGGGCTTAGTTCCCCTTTCCTTTCCTTCGGGATAAACCAACTAAACAAAAAAAAAAAAAAAAAATCTGTTTTTATGATGCAATAATTTGGTTAATACAAAAAAGCGCGGGAAACTTGTTTCGTGGCGGGTGTCTTTTTTATTAAAAAATTCATTTTAATCGCATTTTATAGGATAAGTATTGTAGTTTTATATCATTTGTATATATTTTTATGTAAATTTTGTATAAATTCAGTTTATTCTTCGTAGTTGGTAAGTTTTTTATATTTAATATTTTTTGGCAATTCATGCCATGAATCGACCTCCGGATTTAGATCCAGATCCTGGAGGATCTCAACCTCCAGATGTGGGTCAAAATATTATTTTACCATACGACTCCAGCATGGATACTGATGGTTCTTTGCCTAGCCGACCTGACCGTAAGCGACGCACTGTAAGGAAACAATGTAAGGACTGTGGCAAGCGCCAACGTAAAAATCTCAAACATATGCGCGAATCTGATTGTCATTGTTCCTCCGCCACGTTAGTCGAAAATGATAAAGTCCTGACTCCTACTTCACCTACACTTGTCCCTCCGGTATCCTCTATTATCCCTATAACTCCACCTCAAATTGGTCGTTCCCTTTATACCTCTACTGATGTTTCTCCTTTTGTCGTACAGGTCCAAAAACTTCAAACCTCCCCCAATGATAGCACCTCCCTCCACCCTGTAGAGTTTGGCAAATTTCTTAGGAATAAGTCAATTAAAAACGTTATTAATGGTAGTATTAAGAGATTGGGAAGAAATAAAATTACAATTTCATTTTCGGAGTACAACGATGCTAATTCATTTATTAACAGCAATACACTATCTGAAAACAATTATAGAGCCTTCATTCCTTCTTACTCTGTTACAAGAATGGGTTTGGTGCGAGGAGTTCCTTCGGATTGGTCTGATGAAGATGTAATGGCAAACATCAGTGTCCCAGTAGGTTGTGGTAATGTTGTCAAAATTAGGCGCTTGAATTTTAAAGTAATTGTTGACGGTGCTCCTTCATGGAAGCCATCTCAATCTGTGGTTGTTACTTTTGATGGTCAAATTCTCCCTAAAAGAATATTTATGTGTTATAATGCTTTGCCAGTTGAACTTTACACATTCCCTACAATCCAGTGCTATAATTGCTGTAGATATGGTCACACAAAGTTACAATGTAGATCACAACCCAGATGTTACAAATGTGGTGACTCTCATGACGGAAATTCATGTACTATTCATGATGAATGCTCTGTTTGTTGTTTATGCAATGGGTCTCACTTTGCCATTAGCAAAGTGTGTCCAGAGTTGCAGAGACAACGTAACATTAAAAAATATATGGCACAGAACTGTACTTCTTATGCTGAGGCTTCAAAATTACATCCCCCCGTAACAAAATCTTTTGCTGATGTATTAGGTTCTGCCCCTATTCAAAAATCTGTTCCATCTCATCATGTCATATCACCCAACTCTTCTCCTTCAAAACATTATAAAAAAACTGTATTTAGTAAACCAAGAACTCCTTTTAATCCGGGAAAATCTTATGATAGGTCCTTCCACAAAAATCTAGTTAATGACTTTAATAATTTTACATCCCCCAATGGTGTTGCTCTGAAAAGTAACACTTCTGATCCCCGTAATGATACAGTGCCTGTAATAGATATGATAATAAATTTAATAAACATCCTAACTGAAAGTAACTATTTGGAACCGTACCACGCAGCTTATCTCACTAACTCTATTTCAAAAAAACCGGCCAAGTGCGAGTCGGACTCGCGCACCGAGGGTTCCGTACAAACCTGGTTAAAGGCAATTAGATCTAAGTATTTGATATGAATTTCAACTTGATAGCTCTACGCGTTCATGAGGAAAAAAGTAATAAGTTTATATTTATTAAAAAATATATATTTTGTAATGTAACTAAAAATTTAAGGTTTTCGGAATTTTTCCTTTATGTGTGCTATAAAACGTTGCTTCATGCCAAATTTCAAGATTCTAGGTCGACTGGAAGTACCCTTTAGGTTTTGATTCCCTTGCGAGTACTTGCGAGTTTCAAAATATGCAGCTTAAATTGCTGTTTCTTTTGATTGCGTTGACATAGAAGTTTGATTTTGCTACAGCTTAAAGGTATTATAGACCTGAGTATTTGGTATGAATTTCAATTTAATACCTCTACGCGTTTATGAGGAAATGGGTAGTAAGTTTAAAATTATTAAAAAAAAAAAATTATGTGATGTAACTAAAAATTTATGGTTTTCGTAATTTTTCCTTTATCTATGCTATAAGACGTTGCTTCGTACCAAATTTCAAGATTCTGAGTTCACGGGAAGCACCCTGTAGGTTTTGATTCCCTTGCAAGTGTCGAAAATTTGCGGCATAAACGGCTGTATCTTTTGATTGCGTTGGCTTAGAAGTTTGATTTTTTCACAGCTTCAAGGGACAGTAGACCTGAGTAATTGATATAAATTTCAGCTTCATACCTCCACGCGTTCCTGAGAAAAAGGGTCTTGACAGACGGACGGACGGACAGACGGACAACAAAGTGATCCTATAAGGGTTCCGTTTTTTCCTTTTGAGGTACGGAACCCTAAAAATCAACACAACAATGGACAACATAATCCAATGGAACTGCAGAAGTGTAATTAGTAAAAAAGTTGATCTAATATATTTAATCAATAAATTTGAACCATACATACTATCCATATCAGAGACCTGGCTTTTACCACATCAATTCTTTAAAATACCTGGCTATTCATGCCACAGGAGTGATAGGTCTGATGGATATGGTGGAGTAGCCATCCTCATAAAAAATAATTTATGCTACTCAATTCTGGATCTTCCATCACACAGTGATAGTTTCTCTACAACAGCTATAATCCATAATAACATATGTTATATGTCAGTTTATGTTCCACATCCTAGTGCTTCAATTTTTAGGGAAATTGACCAGATCATTTCAAATCTCCCAAAACCCTTTATTGTTTTGGGAGATTTTAATGCAAGACATGAAGCATGGGGAAACTCCATTACAAATAATTTTGGTATCAAGATGTTGGACATTTTAGAATCAAACAACCTTTGTCTACTAAATGATGGTTCGCCTACACGTCTTATGGAATCCGGTTGTAGTGCTGTTGATCTTTCCTTTTGCACACCATCTCTTGCCTCATCCTTAGATTGGTCTACATATTCTTCCACATTCGGCAGTGATCATTACCCGATTATTATAAAATTTCCTTTCAAAAAACATCAATCATCTAAAAGGGCACCATTTCTGCGTCATATTTTAATTGAATCCAATTGGAATAAATATAGGGATACTGTAAAGCAAAAGATATCCAGTTTGCCACACATAAGCTTAGATGATCAAACGTCATGTGCTGAAGCATTTTCTCATATACTACTGGAAGCGGCTAATGAAGTGTTCCCTTGTAAATCTTTCAGATCTTCTAAAATTCCTTCTCCTCCTTGGTGGGATAGTGAATGTACGGTAGCAGTAAGGGAGCGAAAAGTAGCAGAAAAAAAATATTGTAATGATATGACACCTGAAAATTTTAGGTTACTTTCAGCTGTCATAGCATCAACAAAAAAACTTTTTAAAAAGAAAAAGTATGACGGGTGGAGGAAGTTTTGTTTGTCTGTTTCTCCAAATACTCATCCATCTGAAGTTTGGAAAAACATTAAAAGATTTAGATTAGGTATTACAGATTCATCTAAAGTTATTCCGCCTAACTTAATTGATCCATTTTTGGATAACATAGCTCCTCCCTCTGTACCATCAAGATATATTTGTCCATTTCAATCATCTCAGATATCCGAAGTTGATCATGAATTAAATTCTGAATTCACTATTGAAGAACTTAAAGGTGTACTGTCCCATGTAAGAGATTCTTCGCCTGGTAATGATGGCATACCATATTCATTCCTAGTCAACTTGTGTGATGATTCTTTGCTATATTACTTAAAACTAATAAATCATATAGTTTCTTCATCCAATATCCCTCCTGCCTGGAAATGTCAAATTCTAATTCCCATTTTGAAACCAGGCAAACGATCTGATGATTTTCGTTCCTACAGACCTATTGCTCTTTCACCAGTTTTATTCAAAATTTCTGAACACCTAATTAAGAATCGATTGGAGTGGTATATTGAGAGAAATTGTCTATTATCTGATAGTCAATTTGGCTTTAGGAAGGGTAGAAGTACAATTGATAATATAAGTATTATTTCCACAGATGTTCGTATAGCTTTTGCTAACAACGAATCTATTATAGCTTGTTTTCTGGACATAAATTCCGCGTATGATAATGTTCTAATAGATGTATTAATAAATAAACTCTGCAAGTTAAACGTCCCTCCTCTCTTGGTCAATTACATATACAACAGCCTATATGAAAGACAAATAAGCGTAGTTATAGATGATTCTACTAAATATACCAGACTTGTCTGGAAAGGTCTCCCTCAAGGTTCTGTATTGAGTCCCTTATTGTATAACATTTATACCAATGATTTACCACTATCTTTTGGCAATGTAGGTGTTCAAGTTTTACAATATGCTGATGACTTATTAGTTTATATTAACGCTAAAGGAAAAGATCTTATTGAACAATCATGTCGTATATTATCTTCTTCTTTAGTTCTGTTTCAAACGTGGTTGGATGATCATGGATTCTCTATCTCTGTATCCAAATCTTCTACAATGCTGTTTTCTAGAATTCGCTCTCCACCTGCTATCACAGTCACAATGAATAACTCCCAAATTCCTTGTAAATCTAATATAAAATTTTTGGGATTTATTCTAGATTCTAAATTGACGGGTCTTGCTCATTGTGAATACATTGTTGCAAAGTGTGAACGCAACTTGAATATACTTAGGTGTCTCTCGGGTGTTTGGTGGGGTGCCCATCCTTTCTCTTTAAAGTTGCTCTATAATGCTCTCGTAAGAAGTGTTTTGGACTATGGAACCTTCCTATTGGAGCCAGGTAGTGCAGCTGGCCTTAAGAGTTTGGATGGCATTCAATCTAAGGCCCTCAGAATTGTAAGTGGTGCCATGAAATCAAGTCCAATTAACGCATTGCAGGTTGAATGTGGTGACCCCCCTTTACAACTACGTCGACAATATTTGTGCGACAGGTTTATTTTTAAATGTATTCAAATTGATCGTCACCCTGTACTTTCAAAAGTAGAATGGCTTAACAATCTTACTCACATATCACCTTACTTTTTAAAGAGAGGACTACCATTATTAGTCATTAGCTTCAGGAAATATTTAGACATGAAGGCTCCTGTAACTAAATCGAATTGTCATCCTCTCTTTCAGTCAACATTTACTTCACTGATATTGAACCCGAACATTATTTATAACTTGAACATTGATAAAGGTAGCATTCATCATAATTCACAATTCAACTATGAAATTAACACACATTGGCAGGGTTGGAATCTTTTATATACAGACGCTTCAAAACATAATAACAATAGTTGTGTTGGCGTAGGTGTGTATCACCAACAATACAATATCGTACAAAAAGTTAAACTTCCCCCAGAGACATCTGTTTATACTAGTGAATGTTTTGGTCTCTTGAAAGCAGTAGAATATATTATCATGCTTAAACTTAATAAATCTTTAATAATTACAGATTCCAAAAGTGCTCTTCAAGCCTTAGAAGCTTTTCCTTTTAAGTCTAAATCATCCTTACCTGTAATATTTGAAATTAGAGATAGGCTTGCTACTTGTTCGACAATGAACCTTGTAGTTAATTTTGTTTGGATTCCAAGTCATCGCGGAATAAGAGGGAATGAAATGGCCGATACGTTGGCAAATGAAGCTATTCACTGTGGTGATGTAGATAGATATTCAAACTTTTCGATAGACCTTATTTCACTAGCCAAGAAATTTTTGAATGAATCGTGGATGGATAAATGGATTTTAAGCAGTAAGACTAAAGGGAATCATTACTATCAAATTCAACCAATTATACCTGTTAAACCTTGGTTTTACAGGTATAAATTTGGTAAGACCGCGACGTCTATACTGATTCGCTTGCGTTTAGGACATGTCACTTCCCCTGCTCATCTTTATAAGCTCAAGATTCTAAATTCCCCTTCTTGTCTTTGTGGAGAGGAATTTGCAGATGTCAACCATATTTTCTTTTCTTGTCTTCTGAATGATTGTTTTACTTTAATTGAAGAACTTCGTCGTCTTAAAGTGCCTTTTCCAATCAACATGTCCTCACTCCTTCATGATATATCTATATATAGTGTCCTTGCAAAATTTATTATTGTAAATAATGTTAAAATATAATTGTACATATTATAAGTATATATTTATTGAGTATGAGTACCTAAGTATGTAATATCTAATTTGTGTCTTTTTTCTTTATTTATTGGTACCTTCAGCCTTTTATTTTGTACATTATAATTTACTTATCCTATTCCATTCCTTATCCAAATTACTCGCTCTCGTTTAGTTTCTTATTCAAATATTGTTTCCCCGTTTCACATCGTCATTGGCAGTACGCAAACCGCGTGACGCCATAAAAAAGAAAAAAAAAAAAAAATTTGGTTAATAAAATAATTGTCTTTATAATACAAGTTGTAATACTAGCCCGAAAATGAATACAAGAAGTCTTATTGATTATATTGTGAAATACCACAACCCACGTTTATTGAATAATGTAGTACTTTTTCCTAGTACTGGAAATTCATACTTTGGAAGACGAATAGCAAGACACATAGCTCCATTATGTACTTCAACTCCAAAAGTGCAATCACCAAGATCGTTTGGAACAACAATTGAAAGAAACAATAACTTGCAGCATCTGAACTCAACAGATACAACACAAGGTGGGAAATTCCAATTAATGTTCACCTGTAAAAAGTGCAATACCAGAAACTCGAAATTCATCACGAAACTCGCATACTACAAAGGAGTCGTCATAGTAATTTGTGATGGTTGTGAGAATAAACATCTGATAGCTGATAATTTAAATTGGTTTTCGGACATGGAGGGCAAGAAAAACATTGAAGATATAATGGCTGAAAAGGGAGAGACAGTCCAAAAAATTTTGTCTAGTGATCTAGAGTTCATAGCACAAGGCCTGGTTAATAAAACAGATCACACCACAGAAGAGCAGAAAACACTATTAAGTTAATTCCTATTCTTAGTTATTAATATATGTACCTACTGTTAAATAGGTTGTTATAGTGTGCTATATTTAAAGTTAATTTAAAAAATAAAATGTTCATTACTGCAACTTCCTACATTGTTATATCATTTAATTCAAACACCACAAATATGATAATAGTCTTTACACTCAACAGATCAATACAATACATTTATATGGTTTATGATCAAGAGAAAATAAAATTACAAAAAGATGCAGGAAAATGTATTTTTGAATGACCACAAAAGTTCCACTACATCATGGAGAAGGTATAAAAGAGGAGGTGGGACTACAATTATGATGACATCATGATAGGGGCGGAGCTTCAGGGCCAGTGTGTGTAACGCAGTAGCTGTAACCACATTCTTATGCAAGTAGTTTGGCTAGTCACTACAAGGTGGTTTCTATGTAAATGGACAGGACTACAGTGTTGGGATGCACCCCTCGTCCCATACTTCACCCCTGCTCAGCGGCACACTATTTTTGTATGAAAATACTATACTAAGCCGCTGCTCCACATTTATTTTTTCTCCATGCACTACATCCATTCTGTTGTTCACTGTTGCAGACAAGCATAAAAATAGAATTTAATCATATTTGTGCCAAGTTAAAAGCCAGAAATAACTTGTGTGTTTTTTATATTGGGCATCATATTCTATATAAGCTGCATTGATTCTAGTCGCACAACTTACCAACATAACTCACCAGCAATATTATTTTTAAGAAATATTAGCTAGTAAAACAAATATTAAAAAGTTTGGTATAGTATATTGTATGGTACCCTTGATTACAAAAATTAATACTACAACAGAAATATGGCTACCTAATACATTTTATGACTTCTATTTTATACATTTTTATAAAAAAATTATATGTCAGTCATACTAGTATAGATTAGAATAAAAGATATACTGTCATAATTAGTTGGCACCATGTGGTAAAATTGTAGTTACAAAAATAAGCTAGATATAAGGCACAGTAAATCACATTTACAGATCATTTCCACAGTCTCTTACAATGCTAAAAATACTATCAATACCTATGCTAAGTTATATAATGACATTGTATAATGGTCCCTTAATATTTAGAAAACATGGAATGAATTAACTGTATAATATCAACATATTATTGTCAGTTGAAGCTTAGCTGTCTTTATCAAGTCAAGATTTCAGTCTACAAATTATAAATATAGATAATTACACCCTTTTTGGACGGCTGATGATAGCATAGTCAGTCCCGTTGCAATTGTTATGAGTCACTTCTTCCAAACCAACTTGATTCTGCAAAGCTTGTGCTTGAGCTGCTGTGGGCACTTGTGGGCCTGGTGCATTTGGCTTTCTTATCATGCCATAACCCAAATGGGAATCATCTGCTAATCTAGCTGTCTGCATTACATTTTCAACCTCATCATAATCATTCCATGTGTCTTTTGCCTTAGATTCACATGCTAAGGTGGTAGGCCGTGCTTCAATTTTCTTATATCTAGAAGAGTTATTTAATTTGCTGGTTGATCCAAAATACTGCAGTGTATCATAATTCATGTCCTGTGGTTCAACCACTGGACTTGGAAGAAGTATTATTCTTGATGATTCAGGTCCTGAGGAAGTGTTCAGATTATCCTGTGACCTTGATATAAGTTTCATACAATTTGGATTATCTGCCAGGTTAGGAGTAAACTCAGTGTGGTCAGGAGCATCAATACCTAGTGTTTTCCATGCCTCACTGCGAACTTCCACCTTATCATATGGTACTAAGGGTGGGCTATCTCTTTTAGCTTGATCAATTGGCTCATAATTGTCAAGTTTCTTGTACCTACCAAAATCAATGCTTTCATCTGTAGAAGATGGTGTATCCTTATTCATGCCTTTATGCATGGTGATGGCCTTGCGAGGTGGTTTGAGGGGTTTTGGTTTAAGGGCAGGTTTGGGCATGAGGAGGGGAGCTGTATCTCTATCTGTACTGGTACTTTGTTGACTTGAAACTGTCTTGAATGAGAGTGAACTTAGATTCAGATCATCAGGTCTGGCTGCCACTAGGGGACTTCTTGACCCTGGAAACAGGTTGGCACTGTGCTGGATATTGAACTCACTATGTTCAGGGCTGTTCAAGTTATCATTACCAATCATCTGTTTCATGGTTTTCATTTTGAGCGAGAGACACTTGAATATTTCAGATTGATTGGGATGTTCCAAATGGAAGATTCCCTCGCCTGTGTCACATTTTCTACCAGCTTCAAAAGTGAATTTACCTTGTCTGTAACCATACCGCCTAATGTATCTGTAAGGCCAGGTAGCATACAATTTGTTATCATTGAAATCTCTTAACTCTATGGCTGTTGCTGTGAGTAGCAAAAGATATCTTGTAGGTTCAAAGCCACATCTTGAGGAGGCTTCTGAGGTGCACATTTTGACAGAGAACACACCTTCTCCTGATGAGCAATATAGATCATTGTCCTCATCACAGCTGACAGGAATTGAATCGCAGCTCTTAAAAGCCACAGACTGTAAAGCAGTCACCCATTCTAATGTTTCAGCTTCTGATTGTGCACTGAGTTGCTGAGTATGAGACTTAGTAAGTATTGTTATTGTGCTTGGACTAGAATGTGTTATTTTAATACAATTTTCAAGTGTTATAATTTTGGGTATAGCACTAGTTGCAACATCATCTTTATTGTCATAGATTTCTAATCTTTCTATTCCTTGTTTGCTTGCATTGAATAAAATACAATACTTTTGCAACCAAGTTTTCTGTAAATATAAAATGGTAACATTATAGTAGGTATATGTTAGATCATACACCTGAAAAACTTCAGTTTCAAAGTTATCTGCTTATATAATTCGAACATCAGTGTTTAAGTCCATATAACATATTCAATAATGAGTCATACATACATAATGAAATTTCAGTTGTGTGATAGTAGTAGGTATAATATAATATTATATTAATTGATAGTATTAATATAAATCAATAATTCATTATTAATTCTAGGTGAAAGTTAAACTCATTACGCTTACCTTCTTCGGGAATTTACTGAACATATTCCCACCAGCAAGTGGAAATAACAAACAACCTGATTTAACTTGGTCATCATGTTCCATTTTGAAATAGGCTTGTAATTAGTGTAACCTAACAATATTGATAAAACATTTATGGATTCATATCAATTAAACAGCCGGGAAAACATATTTCAATCTATTGTTATCGTTTTAAATCCAGTTAGTCTTAAAAATAAAATATTGACGGGCAGACCGAAATCATCGGCAATTTTTTTTTTTTTTTTTTTTTTTTAGTTTATCCCGAAGGAAAGGCAAGGGGAACTAAGCCCATACAGCCTAATCATTGTTTAGTAAAATGTATTCTGAATTTATGATGAATGACAATGATGATGATGACTGGAAACGTCGGGAAAATCCTCAAGAGGGCAGACCGAAATCATCGGCAATTTTTTTTTTTTACTTTTTTTTTGTTTAGTTTATCCCGAAGGAAAGGCAAGGGGAACTAAGCCCATACAGCCATTGTCTTTAGCAAATGATTTCTGAATTTATGATGGATGATGATGATGAATGGAAACATCGGGAAAATCCTCAAGAACAAGTGTAAAGTTAGTCAAAATGAAAAATTATTGCAGAAACAACTTACATGCGCCCATGAAGAGATCGTAATCCGGCTAAAGTTTTACTCGGCTTACCTGCATATAAAACCATGCACACGCACTAGATTCACATCACAAGCAAACAAAATATAACTAATCTACCAGAAAACATTACTTTACGGACACATGGAAGCCATCTACAACAATTTTAGATTTTCACAAGAAAATTACACCTGCACCCTTCCAGCTTATCCCGTCGATTTTTTTTTTTTTTAGTTTATCCCGAAGGAAAGGCAAGGGGAACTAAGCCCATACAGCCATTGTCTTTAGCAAATGATTTCTGAATTTATGATAGATGATAATAATGATGATGAATGGAAACGTCGGGAAAATCCTCAAGAACAAGTGTAAAGTTAGTCAAAATAAAAAATTATTATAGAAACAACTTACATGCGCCCATGAAGAGATCGTAATCCGGCTAAAGTTTTACTCGGCTTACCTGCATATAAAACCATGCACACGCACTAGATTCACATCACAAGTAATCATAATATAACTTATCTACAAGAAAACATCATTTTACGGACACATGCAAGCCATTTGTCGCGACACGTATCCTTTCACCATGTCGTGACGCGCTATTTATTATTAGGCCATAGCGCGAATGCCTTCTCCAATAATATTAACTGTATTAGCCTTGCCATTACGATGTCACTATTGTGATGTGATAACATCCTTTATCTGCTTCGCATTATAAATTAGGATAACATACCTGGATTCTCCATATATAGTTTGCAGCTGTATTGATCTGTATTTGCCCCTGGTTGTGATATGGTAGCTGGATGGCAGTGGCCACGCCAACCAGCTCTGGTATATTGTATTTCACCACCTGGAGTAAGTAAAGTAACCTGGCATGAGTATATATAGTTCTCCACAAGGTCACAGGCATCTCTGTTGGATCCCGTGTCCAACCTTGCACGTGGTGATGTCAGCATCTTCATCTTCAGCAGACCTAGTAGGGAAATAATACCTTCTCGCAAATACAATTAATAATGTTTACATACGTGTGAATTAAGATTGGCCTATCCTCCCCGGATCCGGGAGAAACCCCAAAGTGAATAATGGTACTTCTTTGCACGTGTTATGATATTCTCGCTTTATACACCTATAAAACAATTATTATATACACAAACAAATGAATGCCAACTGTGTCCTGTGGAAAACCATTAATACTCAACTTATAAACTGGGCGACGAATAATTCACTTGGAGGACGCTCTCGAGATGCTCGCAAATGAAATACCGCCATTTTCAATCAACTTACTTTCCTTTATTTCCTAGCGGAAATAATATGTATTTCCGGTAATAGGGTTTGGACTATACACCAGAGACTAGATAGAATGTCTTAAGGCGATTGCATTCTATACATTCGTTCACACTCACCTAAGATCTCGCGCTTGCCGCGACACCATTTACAAATAATTTTTGATTTTCACAAGAAAATTACACCTGCACCCTTCCAGCTTTTCCCGCCGAATCTTTTTTTTTAACGATTTTGACAGTTTTTTTTATATTTGTTTATCCCGAAGGAAAGGTAAGGGGAACTAAGCCCATACAGTCATAATCATTGTCTTTAGATGGTCTTTATTAAAATTTAAGTAGTGAATGGAAACGTCGGGAAAATCCTTGAGAACGAGTTCAAAACTAGTAAAAATCAAAAATAATTTCAGAAACAACTTACATGAACCCATGAAGAGATCGTATTCCGACTAAAGTTTTACTCAGCTTACCTGCATATAAAACCATTCACACGCACTAGATTCACATAACAAGTAAACAAAATATTACTTATATTCCAGAACATCACTTTACGGACATATGCAAGCCAATAAAATATAACCTATAGAAGTATACTCCGAAGGCCGATTTGAGGAATTTTTATGGGTTCAGATTTGCACCAAACACGGTTCTGTCATTCAGTGCTCAGCGGTCAGTGGCTACGAGTGTATGTCAACCTAAAGGACTTACCATGACGAAATGTATGCTGATATCTTGCCAAAATTATTCTCAAAAACATAAGAAAATAAACAACATCACATTTCACCGGTAGATATTTGATGTTTTTACGTAATTTCATTAATAATTCAATAAATACAGAATAAAATTTTCATATTTTTTAAAATTGTCATTGAGAACAAAATGTTGCCATGTGTGTGAGAATTTGCCCTATTTTTAAAGATGCAGATTGTAGGTAAAAGTGGAGGTAACTACCTATCGCAACTATGAATACTCCCCGGTTATACTTATCTACAGTCTTCTTGTTATAAGAAATATTAAATTTTGATCTTCTATATTTAAAGAAGAAAAAGAAAATAGGAATAAATCCAGATTCTTTCAATACTATGGAAATTTAGATTTCCTGCCAACTCAATAACTGCTGACAATTAGATAAAATTGCAGAATAATAATGCTAATATAATAACGATCGTTTTTTACTAAAAAATAACTAAACATAAATTTCATGTTGTTTTTATGAAAACAAAGTTAAGTTTTCGTTTTGGTAAATATATTTCAAAATACTACTGACTATACATCGTTCAGACCAATTTTATTTTTACATACTTTTATAATTAGCAAGCCATTTTTTAAAAGTAATTTTAAAATAAAAAAGTTTGACATACCCATTTTATTATTAACCCTGGGGCGGCATCATAATGAATAAAAAAATTGTTTTAAGGCAAAATAAATCAATTTACTAGCACCGCTACACACTTTTTTTAATTCAGGTTCATTTAGCTCACATAGATAAAAATAAATAATTTAAATAAATATTTTAATATTAATTTTGGTAAATATTTTTGTGATAATTATTCTCTGAACTTTAAACAGTGGCGGAATTAGTAGTTGGACCTTTTTTTATCTTTGATTGACTGATTGTGGAATTACGTACAGGCTCTCACTCACTGTATTAATTAAAACGATGTTTTACCGTTACTCCATTATTTATGTTCTATTCAAATTAAATCTTAAAAATGGGCATCGTCCTTTCCTTTATTGAATTAAATAAAATCACGGACAATTTTGACAGCTTTTTTTAACATATTTTATATTTAAATTTCACGATAATCAATAAGATTTTGCAAAACATTATACTTCTCAGCATCAATAATACATTTATCGACTATTTCCCCACATCTAGGGAAATAACATTTTTATGGCAACATAAATTTTATGTCATGCATACGTCAACTCGATATTTTATGCCTGTTTTTTCGTCTTGCGTTTGGTTGGAACACCTTTCTATAGGTTATATTTCTATTTGCAAGCCATTTACAAATAAATTTTGATTTACACAAGAAAATTACACCCACTCCCCCCGCTCCCTTCCAGTTTTTCCCGCCCAATCAGATTTTGACAGCTCTCACCAGTGTTGCCAACACACATCCAATGTTACCCCCAAAATTTTTGAATTTACCCCTAAAAGCCACTAAATTGCAACTTAAATTCATGAGCGGGGGAGGAGTGAGTCGTCGTACCCCTAAAAAAATTCTGCACTGGTCTGTATAGTTTCATGGTTTTACGTTTCACCATAGGGTTTTACCTTAGGCTCTTAGCTCTTAGTGTAAATTATCCAGGAATTTGGTATCTCCTCTTATGATGGATTCCAAGCTCTGAACAAGAAATTAAAACATGAATAAATGACAGCCTCCCCACTTGTTTGCCCACAAGGGATCCCTTACACAGCAAAAAAATACCCTATAATGTAAGTAAAGACGTTAACAAAGGCATAAATATAATATTATCATGAAAAACTTGGATTCGTTTTGAAAATGTTTAACATATTTAATAGAGTAATGAAATCTATTGATTGTAATTTGTAATACTGTCGATTTGTTTGAATCGTTTCGCATATTTGTGTGTACTAAATAAGATATTTTGGTGGTATATAAATATGGTAGTGAAATGTATTGTTCGTGGTTGCAGAAGCGAGTGGCATCCAGGATGCAACTTAATATTTCACTCGTAAGTACAAAATTGAATTTCCAAACTATGGCCCTAGGCAAAAACTCAAGCGGCAAATTTTAGGCAATATTCACTCTTGATTTTTTAAATATTTGTCACAAAACTTATTTAGTTAGTTGCTTATCCTCATAATCCCAATATTTGCTTCTGAAGTGACTTTTCTGTATATTGTGTATTTTTGAGTAGGGTGCACATACTTTTCCATAACAAAAGGTTCCGACCCTACAATGAGTTTATTTTTAAATATTATACGAATAGCTATTGTGATATGCATAACACTATAAATGTGAAAGTATGTGTGATAATTTTCTCTGCGTATCTTTGAGTAGACCCAGAAAAGGTTTAAACGCCTAGCTTGGTGGCATGACATTATAATGGTTTATGTTTATGCTGCTAAATAGCATTGAGCATTTATATCCTACTTAAAAATGCAATTGTAGAGCCAAATGCACTAAAAACAGCTGCAAGCTGTAGAGCTGCTTTGTGTATTGATGCAATAAAACTACAGGCATTACAAAATCATTTTGATATGCCATTATCCACCCCCTATACAGTGTAAAGCATCATAATGGTTTTAAAAATGCTCATATAAAGCATCAAGATGCTCGGTGAACTCATATAAGAGTTTCTACGAACCGTAAGTTCTACATAAGTTAATTATCCGTTTGTTAAAATGCTTCCTGTGTTACTTGGGTTGTTCATGGTAGGAATGTCATAGAATGAAAAAATGTCCATTAAAATTTAATTGTGAGTACACTCTTCTTTTTTTTCCCGTCGATTTTTTCAAGGTCAAATCGGTCAAATTTTCGGGAGGCAGTTTTTAGTAAGAAGCGCTGTTTCCAGCTTGTATACATTTCTGTGGTATGGTGTTGGAATAATGCAAGCTTAATAGGATTAACAAGACTATTTATTAATAGAAACAATAATACAATTTTAGATAGCTGACACGAACACGTTATATATCTTGGCAGTGTTTTTTTTTTTTATTAGACGAAGGAGTTTTCATTTTTTTGCGTCCTATATTTCAACACCCTCCTCTGGACGCAAACCCATTGCTACAGTGAACGTTAGGTGTTTCGGCCGATGCAGTCCTTTAGTAAAAACATCAGCCATCATGTCTTGAGTATTTTTATAGCATACAGTGACTTGCTTCTTAGCAATACGTTCTCTTATAAAATGGTAACGTACATCAATGTGCTTGCTTCTTGCATGGTAGATGTCATCACCTGAAATACTGATTGCGCTCTGATTATCACAAAACATAACAATTGGTATACCTGTCATTTTAGGCCAGAAATCTTCCTCCAATTGTTTAAGCCAGATAGCTTCCTGTATTGCCGTGGCCAGTGACATATACTCAGCCTCAGTCGAAGATAAGGCTATTGTAGGTTGTCGTTTGGAGCACCAACTTATAGCAGCGCCCTGAAACATGAAAATATACCCAGAACAGGACCTTCTATCCTCAGTATCTGTTGCCCAATCAGCGTCACAGTAGCCAAATATATTTGCATCATTTTTATGGAAAGTAAGTTTCAAATCTTGAGTTCCTTTTAAATATCTCAGCACTCGTTTAGCTGCTATCCAGTGTTGTGCTGTAGGCTTATTATTAAATCGACTCAATTGGTTTACTATGTAGGCTATGTCAGGTCTGGTGCCTTGTGATAGATATAAAAGGCAACCAATAAGCTCTTGATATGGAATATCTTTTACTATGTCATCATCATTTTCTGCCTTTTTTAGTAGCAGATTTGCTTCACATGGTGTACCTACTGGATTGCAATCATTCATCTTGAATCGGGTTAGTATCTTTTTTATGTACAGAGATTGATCTAAGGAAATTGTATTCAAATTTAGGTTACGTGTTATTTTAAAACTAATACAACACTTTGCTTCTCCCAAGTCTTTCATGTGAAATTTTGTACTAAGCTTCATCTTTATCATTGTGACAGTTTCTTCATTGTTAAAGAAACAGAGCAGATCATCAACATAAACTGTAATTATCAATATATCTTTTTCATTTACTATGCGATGATATATACATGGATCTACTTTAGATCGTGACATTCCAATTTCCAGTAAAACTGTATTGAGCTTTTTGTTCCATTGTCTACTAGCTTGTTTGAGCCCATAAATAGATTTATTAAGTAAACACACTTTATTACCATCTTCAAAATATGGAGGCTGCATCATATAAATATTTTCTTCAATATCACCTTGTAGAAAAGCAGTAACTGCATCCATCTGGTGAATTTTCAAATTATACTTTACAGCCAAACCAAACACATATCTTATTGATGTGTATCGTACTACCGGTGCATAGATTTCATGATAGTCTATACCCTTTTTCTGTTTGTAACCTTTTATGACAAGTCGCGCCTTTAGTCTGGAAACATTTCCGTTTTCGTCTGTTTTAGTTTTAAAGACCCATTTGCATGGAATTGCCTTTTTGTTTTGTGGCAGGTCAACTAACGTCCAGGTATTGTTACCTAATAATGAAATATATTCCTCTTTCATAGCCTTTTTCCACAGTTCTGCATTTTCGCTGTTTAAAGCATCAGAGACAGTTTGTGGATCCTTGTCTAAAATGCTCATGACAGATTCGCTACACATACACATCAAAGAATTTTGTTGACTGGCACTTATAGTGTCATCTCGATGCCTTGGTCGAAGTGACATATGAAATTGTGAAATATCATGTGTAATATTATTTTCAGGATTATAAGTCTCATCTTCAAGATCTGAATAGTGAGAACTTTGTGATGTAGTCAGATCAGAGCTTGATGATGCTCTTTCCAGTTCATTAATTTCTTGGTGATCTGTAACCAACATCGTATTATCTTCGGGTTCAAACATAGGTAAGTAAAACTTCTTATTTTGTTGTTTTACAGGTAAGTTTAACTTCACATTTTCATTAATTTTATTTATTCTTCCATGTATGTTTATATTTTCATTTTCTTTTTCAGGTGCAGATTCACTACTAATCATCTTCTCTTTTTCAGGAACAGAATCATTATTAATATTTACAGGAACAGATATATTACTAACTATATTCATTTTTACAGATGCTTCAAGAAATATGACATCTCTGCTTGCTACAGCTTGTTTACTTTTAAGATCTATGAAACGATAACCCTTTACACAGTCACTATATCCTACGAATATCAACTCTCGAGATTTAGGATCTAGCTTTTGACGCCGTTCTTTAGGTATGTGTACCATTGCTTTGCATCCAAATACTTTAATATGGCTTAAGTCTGGTTTTTTACCAGTCCATACCTCTTCTGGAGTTATGTATGAGAGAACTCTCGTCGGCGTGCGATTTATGATGTGTGCTGCCGTGATCACTGCTTCACCCCAGAAGTTGTTCGGCAATTGAGCATTTAATACCATACATTTAGATCTTTCTATTAGGGTTCGGTTCATACGCTCACTTAGACCGTTTTGTTCCCGTGTGTATGGATTAGATGTCTGGTGTGATATACCAAATTTCTTCAGGTAAGTATCAAAGCTTCTATTCACATATTCTGTCCCGTTGTCTGTTCTCAGTTTCTTAATCTTCTTGTTAAGTTCATTTTCAACTCTGTTTTTTATATTCTATAAATTTATTCAATACATCAGCTTTACTTTTAATTGTATATACATGTACTTTACGTGAAAAATCATCTATGAAAGTCACAAAGTACCTGGCACCTCCAAGTGATGCAGTCTGCATCGGTCCACACACATCAGAGTGGATGACTTCTAGCAACTCAGTTGCTCGGGAGCCTTCACTTGGAAATGTCTGTCTAGTCTGCTTTCCTTCAATACAACTTATGCATGATACTTTTTCTTTTAACGGAGACAATTTTACACCAGTAGTACAATTAGGAATTTTTTCCATATCAGTAAAGCTTAGGTGACCCATTCGTTGATGCCATAAGTAAGTATCATTTTCAGTTATGGCGGGCATAGCTTGAGCATTTTCACATATTACATTTAGTTTATACATGTCATTTATCAAGGAGGCATTGGCTATGTGTTTACCGTTTCTATTTAATATTTTACAACCATTATCATGAAACTGTACATTGCAGCCACTTTTTATCATTTTGCTCACTGATATTAAATTGGTGGATAAGTCAGGTACATAGATAACATTTCTCACCTGTATTTTATTTATTTTTCCCTGTGTGTCTGGAATCTTAATAGTTACATTACCACAGCTTTCCACTTTGAGAATCTTATCATTAGCAATTCTGATACTTGTTACAGGTGGTGCGGTTTCATCCTCCAGCCACTCCTTGTGTGTTGTCATGTGCATCGATGCACCGGAGTCAACAAACCAGTTTAGGGAGTCCTTTGCTGTGGAGGCTGAAAAAGCTGCAATAAAACCATTATTTTTATTATCTGTTTTATTTTTTTTATACCAACAATTTTTGCTCAAGTGCCCATATTGTTACAATGGTAACATCGTGGTCCCTTTGATTTATTTTGCCCATTTTCTACATTTTAGTGTAATGCTTCTTGGAGTTTGAGTAAAATGCGGTTGTGTCCACTGTCTTTACTTCTTGTAATAACTTAGTTTTAATGGAATCGGCACAAATTTTACTCCTGAACTCTCTAAGGCCATAATCATGGGCTTGTATGTGTCAGGTAAGCCAGCTAACATTAAAGTTCCTAGCCATTCGTCATCCACCTTGAAACCTATATTTCTTAAACGATGGGCAGACGACATTATCTTATTTACATAGTCTTCGATGCTTGAACTAGTTTCTAGAGTAGTGTTTATCAAGTCCTTTAGCAGGCCTACTTTTCTAGTTAAGCCGGAATCCTCAAAAGCTCGCATCAAGTTGTCCCAAACTTCTTTTGCTGTAGTAGCCTCTCTTACATGAACGTATACTATGGGATCGATAAGTAAAATTAGTTTGGACTTAGCTTTAACATCCTTTTTCGAGTCAACAGCCATGCCGGTTTCGACTTCTATGCATTCCCATAAATCTTCTAGTTGTAAGTAGGCTTTTACGGCGAAACTCCAAGTAGCATAGTTTTCCCTTCCAGATAACTTTTCTATGCTCATTATTCCACTGTTAGATGCCATTATTTATGCTGAAAAAAATATACCAAGTGCGATGCCGGGAAAAAATTTGAGGTTATAATTTTTACAACACACTTTTTATAACTTTTTTTACATTAATACAATAATGTTGTATTATTTAGGCATGGGACGGCCCATAACCTGTTGGAATAATGCAAGCTTAATAGGATTAACAAGACTATTTATTAATAGAAACAATAATACAATTTTAGATAGCTGACACGAACACGTTATATATCTTGGCAGTGTTTTTTTTTTTTATTAGACGAAGGAGTTTTCATTTTTTTGCGTCCTATATTTCAACATATGGCCACATTTTCCGTGTCACTGCATACAAAAAAGGTTAGTTCCGAAATCAGGCATAGGAATTATTCTATAAAACAGTCCAGCGCAAGCGGACTCTTAAGTGGGTATTACACTACCCAATTTTAAGGGAGCCTTACCCTAACTAAGGGTGGTTTAATCAGAGTTAGAGAGTAAGGGTCCCTAACTAGGGCGACCGAACGCTCCCGGCAGCCTTGCTCCCTAATCGCCCTTGCGACTGAGTAGTGTAATAAATAACACTTAGGGAACTCAGTTGTCGCGCGGCTAGCGCGTAGAGAGGTTGCATGTTGGAGTACTTTGCTCTTAATTTCAAGTTTTGCTTGTAGTTAGGAAGGCCACGCCCTCCCTAACTACCGGGCCCTGAATACTGTCTAGTGTAATACCCACTTTAGGTACCTAGGTATAAGAAGTTTGGAAGGCCAGGAAAATAGGTACCTATTTACAAAACTGGTTGAATGTGTGTGTACCCATAATGGACTGACCAGCGTTTGGACACCTACACATGTACATTTGCCAAAATGCTGTGTATCATGCTACATAGTGTTCTGTGCTGCTATTAATATAACTATTATGTTCTACATCTTGTTATAGTAACTCAATAACATTTTATTTAATAGTAAAAGTTGTTTTATTGTAAAATCATTGGAATAACTATATGTATTTTTTTACATCAATGATAGTCTCTTCCAGGAAATACATAAACCCATTCCTTTGGCTTAGCAGACAGTCAAATATCTATAAAATTCTGCTAATTGTGGAAAGGTTGGGCCAGAACATTTTTGAAAGAAAAACATTGTCAGTTTTTGTATAGAGTATTATATAAAGATTTAAATATATTTATCTTAAATTTACAAGTAATTACCTACATAGCAGTAATCTAAAAATGTTATTGTTATGATTAAAACATATCATCATGTCCTAAATCTGCTAGTAAGTTTAAACCTCTTTCTTTTAGTGCTTTAGAAAGTAATTTTTGTTGCTCAATTTTTGCATCTTGCTCTCTTCTTTGGGCATCTAAGATATCATCAACAGATACTTCTGTCAATGGTAGATTATCCTCCTTATCTTTATCCTGTAAGAGTTGAATTTTGTTTACAATATACATCACTAGTAATATAATACAGTAGAATGCTGATTATCCGAATTCAACAAAATTTCAACCTAGCTAATTGGCGAATCAATTAATTGGCGTTCGGATAACCGGCGTTCTACTGTACCTCTATATCATTGCATCTATGTAAATAAACAAGGTTTAAATACATAGGCATACCTACTTTTTTGAAAACTTTGCTGCGAATGTTAGAAATTGTGTATTCATATCAAAACTAAAGAATCAATGATAAAGGTTGGCTATGGGACTTACAATTTCTCCCAGCAACACTACATTCTCTCCTCGGACAATAAAAATTCCTCTTGGTATGTCGCCATATTCTTTACCGACATGAATCCTTTCTATTGTTTTATGTAAAACTAAATTAGCGAACTGGTCAACGCAACGCAGATAACCGATTAATGTCCTGCCGTCGCGAAGAAGCACCATTAATTTCTCTTGTAAAAGAAAAAGCTGATGAAAACAACAATGTCAAAAGGAAAATAAACCCAAGTTTTTAATAAAAATGTGTGACTTTCAACATACTGTCCAATTCGTCCAACAAATGTGCAGTGCCTGCTAAAGGATTTACATTTCCAGACATAATAAATTTGTAATTGAATACGTAAAATAAATTTTTAACTTTCAAAAACAACCCAAATCAATCCGGCATGAACAAAGAATATACCACAGACTACATAGAGAACATAGATTACCTCCTAAAGATACCGTTTCCAAAGATTTTAGTATGAACTCTAGTTCACTGAATTTGGCGGAATGCAAAGAAGTGCGGGACGTAACACTGCACTGTGATTGGCTATTTCAAGGTTGCATTGAAAATGGCGAGGGAAATAGTGATGCGACAAAGTAGAACGAAACTATCTAAGTATCGATATTTATGCACTTTAAGCGATTTTTATTTTATCGATATCATTTTATTTTACATACATACATATTCACACTTCTGTTCAATTCAGATTGATTTAGAAGGTCTCTGCGATTAAATTCATGTTTGCTTGAGTTGACAGAATTTTATTCCAATAACATTATGTAAGAAAACAACTACAAACTTCAATAAATTTCAGTACGAAATTTGATATTATACCAATTCGCCCCGTTTTACAGTACACAATGTTTGCTATTATTTTTACCCAGCTGCGGCAAGACCAAAAAGGTATAATAATTTTAGCAGACTATGTATGTATTTAAATTTATAGGTGTGTTCTACAGCGGCTAAACTAATAAATTATTTTTTGTAAATGAGGTGTTAATCGATTTTTTACTATGATCCGGGTGACAGACTACATTTTCTAGTAAAAATATATATACGTATATACAAATGTATATTACGGAATTTACAGCCAAAAAAGTAGGATGTTAAATGAAAGCAAATCCTGAGTTTAAAAATATAATAATAACACAATCAATATTAATGCGTAAAGCGAAAACGTTGTGCACTAGAAATACTTTTTATTAAATAATATATCGAAATACTCTAATATGGCCAAACGACCATGAGGTGACCACTTGAATCCGTTTCATAAAATAGCTCGTATGCATGGTTTGGGAATTAACATTTTTTGTATGCAGTTACACAGTTAATGTATTCCCAATGTAGACTTTGGTGGTGAAATTAAAACAGATTTCACTGACGAATGCACTGGACCTGGAAAAGAACAATTTTTATTATGACAACTATTTATTTATTATTTATTAAGATTAGGCACACCAACATCACATGTATTAAAAAGTAGAATAATGATTATACATTGTAGCACAATACTGATACATGCAACTATACACATAAAAGAAGTTTATAAAATTTATTTTAAAAAAAATAGGTAATCAATATTTTCTCATACTATTTTGAGACTAGTGTAGACTATTACGTCACATGTCACGTCGTTTTAGTATGGAGAGCCGGTTACTCCATAACTGCTTTGTCATCGAAACTACTAAATTACTATAAAATAAAATATTTTATTCTATTGTTATCGATACAAAGTCGATTACGTTATACATTCACTTCACTAGCTCACGACGTACTATTACTGTTGACAGTGACAGTGACGTTGACATATGTAAGACAGTGACAACAATAGTGATTAATGTGTTGAGGAAAAGAGACGACATATTGTAGTGCGATTATTGACCAGTATAAACTGATCTCCGCGTCCATTGAAAAAAACATAAATAAGAAAATTTAATTTACTTACCGGTGAAATGTTATGCCATCTTTTTTGTAACTTGATGTCTTAGCGTTCTTTCCACACAATTTCACGGAACAAGAACCCATGATGACACGGTTATTTAATGAAAAGTAATAAGTTTTTAAATAAAAACAATGCAATTTACACGCACGTGCGCACGGGTCATTAACTTGGTAACTGACTGGGGCTAGCTTTCCGAGCGCGGAATTATATACAACCCAGATACAGTATGAGTGGCGCGCGTATTTTATCCAGTATGAGGTATCTTTAGGAGGTAATCTATGATAGAGAACTAGGAATATACTACTCTCTAACGAGAGGGCATGAGAATGTATGAAAAAGAATCGAAATCGAATGAATATTTTTTTTTTCTGACTACATAAAGCAAAATAGGGCAATGGCAAGACCGGCTTGACAGCTTGTCCACACGACAAGATTTGCTTGGCAATTTTTTTGTTAATCATATTGGTAGCTTGAAATCATAATGATCTGAGGGGTAAGGATGAATCTCACGATAGTCCGGAACGCTATAGTTAAACTGTCAAATCACATAGATTTTGCTAGCGAGTCGCTAGCGTTACGCCGCCTAAAAAGGTTTGTGCTTATCACACTGATGTGATGTGATGTGATACGCTCAGATAAATGATACATTTAAAAAAAGTTAAATTTGACATTTTCCTGTTCCGACGAACGATTTTAAGATTTGAAAACAATGAAATCTGTGTAATCCGCGTTTTTCGTTAAATGAATTGTGATTATACTTTATGTATGTAACTTTCGCAATATATAAACAGTCTTAGCAGTGTACTTTTTAAAATGTCTACCTATTTTACTTAGTTTGGGTATAACTTTCATATACATTTCTCTACAAATTGGATTGCAAGCTAACGTATTTCTCATTATGAGTTCTCCTGATATTTTATTGATAGAAAGACTCCGGAAAGAGAACCTGGAACAATTTTTGACTTTAGTGCGCATGCATTTATCTTTTCTAGTTGATATAAATACTGACGAGTAAGTACATTTACTATAAATTAATTGAGTGCATTGTTAGGTTGTTTTATATTTATTGGATTCCTTTGTAGTCTGTGTACAAGTTGCATAGACCAGCGATTCTTATGCAACCGAATAAAGTATTTGATATTAAATTATCTGATTAAATAAAAGTTTTCATAATAATTTTTAATAATTTCCAGTGTTGATTGTTCAGCGGATAAACCAAAGCAATTTAGATGGAATTTCCACAGAAAATCTAAGAGTTCTGGATCTAGTTCTAGTCAAAATAATGCCTCAAGTAATAAAACTACTGAGTCTAATTCTATCACTGAAGATGGAATTTTAAGACTTAATGAACTAATTGAGTTTTTATCAATGCCTGACAGTAAGTGTATAATCTATTCATACACTATTATTATAAACTAGTGCCCCCCAAAATTATATCCCCAGCCAGCACCTACCTAAATGTGAATCTGATGCCAAGTTTCATAAAAATATGTTAATATGTTTTTGCATAAAAGAATAACAAAACATGGAATGTGAGCGTTGTTAAAAGGCTAATAAATTTGTTTTAATGTTGTTAATAAACAGATAGCCTATCACTCTTTGGACAATGGGTAATGGTGGACCCACCTCTCAATAGAAAAGAGATACTCATAAATGAATAGGTATTTTCATGGAGAATAAAACTTAATATTATCACTAAGGTTAAAAGTCAGTACTTTTGGAGTTATAGTACCACAAAAGTGATCCTAATCTAAGAAGTAGTAAAAAGTCTTTTGTCATTTGTTCAGTAGTTTTTCAGTCGCCAATCGCCATTTTCCATTGAACCTATTAATTTCCTTCCTTTTGATCCGGCTATTCCTTGGACACTGACTGTTGTTGTTTTTGTCGTTGACCCCAGTTTTGTTTAATGGACTACTGAAATATCTACCGAATGGCAGCGATGTCCGTTCAAGTCCAAACCCACCAAATGAGACCGATCCAACTAATCCGACGTGTGAGACACAGTGATGTCATATCTCTGAAACTCTTTGCGATGGAGGACGTTTTCAAGATGCTACAGTGGGATGGACTAGGCATAAACATCAACTGTGAATATCTCACGTATCTCCGCTTTGCTGACGATACAGTCTTGATGGCTGAATTGCTGCAGGACCTGCAAATAATGCTGTCTAGTTTCAATTCTGCCTCGAGGCGCGTGGGTCTCAGGATGAACCTGGACAAGACCAAGGTAATGTTCAATCGACGCATTATCCCTGAACCAATATCCATAGAAGTTGTCCAGAAGTATGTATTACCTTGGGCAACTATTGCAGTGGGGTAAAGACAACTTCGATGGAGAAATCACTAGAAGAGTCCAGCTTGGGTGGGCAGCATTTGAGAAGTCATATCTTTGCCACAATGCCTCAAAACCAAGGTATTCGATCAGTGCGTTCTGATGGCTGTTATGTAGCCATTACTTACGGAGCCGAGATGTGGAACCTGACGGTGGGGCTGGCAGTCAATGCTCAGAATCGCGCTAATGGATAAAGTCCGAAACGAGATTATCACGTAGGAGACCAAAGTGACAGACTCGAAATGTAACAAACTGAAGTGACATCAAAAAGGTAGAATGTTGCATAGAATATAACCGCAGAAAATGTGTGGATGCTACGTGGAAGGATCAGTCACGTCACGTAACGTAAAAGCAGTTGAAAGAAACGCGATAACACAATATTATTGCACTTGCTTGACCGGACGGCGAACTGTAGGAAGGTGCCCTCACATTATATTTTTGATTTGGTACCTAAGAGACATCAACCATTCGTGGCGCCGCCGTCGGGTTTTTTAAATGATGTAAATGTTCTTGATGTGCAAGACGAATAATAGATCTTGTTTATTATTATTACTATGAAACCTTATAAATATCCATAGGTAAATAGTAAGTTAGATTGAGACGACTTTAAGACGTCGTATCTCCGAAAGTACTAACATTTGACTATAGTTTGGTTTAGTAATAATTTCCGCTTAAAAAGCCCTATCCAATGGTATATCACATGTTACTATTGAGGGGGGGCCCAGACCCCATACATTGGTTTCACAATCTCTTTTGATGCTGTTTTTCTCAAAATCTTGAACAAAATAAATTATAAAAATAAAAAAATAAATAAACAGTGTGAATTTATCCTTCTGATAGGCTAACTCACTATTTTTAAGTCCTAAAGCTGTTAGATATTTTTTTATTGCACTTGGCTCATAAAATATTTGACTAAATTATAGATGTGACTCAAGAAGGTATATTCCGAAGAACTGGCTCTTTAAGTCGCCAACAAGAGCTCCGTCAGCTTCTCCAAACTGGTTCAGTTCTTGGGCTGGACGAGGGCAAGTTCTCTGTTCACGACTGCGCTTCAGTTCTTAAGGGGTTCCTGGCTGAGTTGCCGCAACCACTGCTGATGGATCAGTATTATGTGACTTACTGTACTTTATCTGGTAAGTTGCTTAGAAAAAACATATGAATATAATACTATAGTCATGAACATATAAAGAATAACGGACTTAGGATAGTAAGCTCAGTAACGTGTATTCCATGGAGTAGAGGTGTGATTGACGCGATATCCACCCACAAATACAAACCATAGTAAGTTCGGCGGCTACCAGAAAATACGCACACATGCGTAACGAGCCGCCATTATGGTGCTTCAATCTTTGCAGTTACAACATTCCGTCTGTTGTTCTTTATACATTAATTCATGACTATATTAATAGAATTTTGATACTTTATGTATACTGATGGCTGTGTTCCTAAAAAAAATGGGGTAGTTTGCAAGATCACAAAGGAGAACCCACAGTCAGGTTTAGCGAATGTAAAAGTTCAGTGACAAAATTGCTAGCTCATCTCCTATGACAATACCCCTTAGTTGACTCTTTTTATGTTCATGACAGGAGATGCAACTGATGTATTCTAGTGAAATATCCACATCAGCACAGGACTAGTATAAAGTAACATAAAAGCTTTAAACTTTGTTATTGCCAGAGATGATCCACAACTATTTTCAAATGAAATCATTAATAAATGGCTCTTTTTAAAATTTTTTGCAGGTAACTAAGAATTTAAAAGGTCCTGAAATTTAAGTGTTTATATTGTGTTATTGTGTTGGAATCTGTAGCTTATAGCTAGAGGTATGCAAAATGTATAACTCTGTTACCGTCTCAGGTGTCTATACTGACCATTCTGTTACTGATAAAATTGGTCTGAGTATAATTTTACATGATTAAACTCAGTATGTAGATCATTTTTATTTTATATATATTTTATATTTCAGTACAATATCCTCCAAATGCGGAGTCATCCGAAACAAAACTGATGACAGCTCTGCAGCTTCTCCTTCTATTACTAGCTCCGTCTCACAGAAGCTTTTTGCAACGTTTACTAATGTTACTACGATTAGTTGCTGATAATGAGGCATCAAACAGAATGTCACCGGACACATTGGCCACTATGTTTACCCCACATTTGTTATGCCCTAGGAAGGTAATGTACTTGCCCTTTCATACATTGAACATTTATTATTTTACAGTATGTGCGGCTAGCCTTGTCATGCACAGTCCCATTCTCATATGCCTTTTGTTTCCGCTCTTACCTGAATATAAAAATACCTTTTATATGTATATGTAATGATATTTAAATGTACTGTGCTGTGCAGTAGACTGTGAATTTAATATAAAAAAAAAAACATTCTATGAAGACCCCACCTAAAGGCCCTAAGGAAGGGGGGCTAGTTGGTAATATTATGCACAATGAAAGAAATACCTATATGTGTGATGATTATATTTCAAGTCTCTAGTAGCTGGTTACTCTCCTAGCCCTTGGCGACACCCTTGAAGGTTATGTAAAGTAGTTAATATACAACATCACGCTTATTCCCCCCAGTTGTCTCCAGAAACGTTCCACGCGGACGCCATAGCGCTGTCCCCGGTGATCAGCTTCATGATCCGGCACAGCGCGGTGTTGTTCCATGCGCCGGCGCAGCTCGCCACCGACGCGGCGGCTTACTTCCGGCTGCGGGAGTGCAGGCGCGCGATGTCTCCTGACGATCTCGATGAGAGTATCACGGACAGGTATGTTTACTGTACGTCTAATGTCGCGCTACGGCAAAACCGCCGCGGTTTTTTATCGCCCGATTTTGTGAGTAAAGGAAACTAATGGAAGATCCCGCACTTACGGTTTTGCTCAGCCATACAAAAAACGTCAGGCGCTTAAAAACCGCGACGGTGCTGCAGTGCGGCCTCAGCCTACTTGACAATTATACAAGGTTATCGGTCAATTAACATGTAAAATTTTGGGTCCGTGGATTACGTCCACGTAGTATATTCTTTGACGTCCACAGTGGTCGACGCACATGTGGCCGACGCCACCGATTTCGTTTTAGTGCGATAAAATTGATAAGAACCAATTTTTGATCAAATGTATAGACAGGCACAAAAAAAAAATTATGAAATATGTGTGATGTGAATTTTCTTCTAAAAAAATATAATTGCTTTTACTTTACTCTTTAAAATAAAAAAGTAAGATATTTTGCGTTATGTTATATTTATTGAAAAATATTTTATTATTATGACAAATATTACTATGACACTAAACAATTTACTTACATAGATTACTTAATGTTTTTATATTATGAGTGTACACATAACACATTAAGGTTGTTTAAATATCGGTCACTAAATGATTTTTTCGTTAACTGTACTTGGTGCAAATTGAGTCCAATTCTGAGAAATAATATTGGTATAAAAATTATTAGAATCAGTGGCGTCGGCCACATGTGCGTCGTAATCCACGGACCCAAAATTTTAATTATAGGTTTTGTTTACTATTAGGGTTGACGACATTTGGTTTAAGAATATTTATTATCTCACAAAAAATAAACTAGCGAAGATAGTCTGACGTAATAAAAGAATGGCGCCCTGGTTGTTTTGTAGCATGTAGTGATGCCATTTCCCCCACAGAACAGCAGCGAGCACAGTGTACACATTCGTGGACCGCCCGCGCACGCGCGCCGAGAACGAGCGGAACCCGACCGACACGGCGCTCGCGCAGCTGTACGCGCACATACAGGCGCTGCCCGACTCGCAGCACAAGCGGAAGCTTATCAAACACTTCAACAGGCAGAATGGGTATGGTGAGTCATTTAAACACTATCTACACACATAATAAAAATGTAACGGAGCGCTGTCTGTACATGGAAGATATATGAGAAAAAATATTATAGAATACCTTTATCAACGCAATAGTACCCAAAACAATGATTTTTGGAATTTTTGTCTGTTTGTGCGTTTGTGCACGCTAATCTCAGAAACGTCTGAACCGATTTCGATGCAGTTTTCAGGAATATATTGTGACAGGTACCACTTAACACATAGGCTATTTTTTTATCCCGGGAAAATGATTTTTTTTTTCTGTAGTCCACGCGGACGGAGTCGCGGGCGTCCACTAGTGGGTAATAAGTATGGTAGGTAAGTCGTCATTTCAGCCATAGGAAGACCAATGTTTCTGGTGGATATTGGGCTCCCCCGAATGCGATAGGTAAACTTCATGAAAAATCCGTATAACTAGTGAATGAAGCCTTATTTGATTTACCTACTTATTTATTACTAGCGATCGCCTGCGACTTGGTCCACGTAAAATTTTGTATTTTTCTCTTTCCCCAGTTTTGGGAAATTCTTTAGTCAGTTCAGTGAGTAATTCAGGACATAGGATTTTATATGTAAATATAGATAAGTGGTTTGTGGCGATGACAGGCTTAGTAGTAAACTTTCAAGCCTCCTTAAGTTTGGGACAATCTCTTTAAACGTTATCTTATTACAAACCAGGTACACCAATACAGATACAAAGGACAGGCAAAGTCGCCGGCTCTAGAAGTTTCGGTGACTCGATCAAGCGACACATCTTTAACAAGGGCCTGCTCAATAAGACGCCTAAAAAGGGTTCTGGATCGAATATTAATGCCGTTGAAGAGGTATGTATATTTATTTACGTTGCAATAATATATAAACTATGAAAAAAGTCTAATTGTATGAAAATTATGTGACGTCACTTAATTGTTGTGACGTCATAGATAGTTAGACATTATAGGTGGTAAATTTACCTTTGAATGATTTATATCTTACGTTCAGTTACTTTTTTATCGGCTGCCTTCTTTGATTTGCCTTGGAAACTATTGAATTCAATAACCGAGAAAACATTGTAATGTAGATACTTTACAATATCTAATAATATTTTTGAGTAGTGCCTACTACATCTTCATACAAAAAATCGCATCAGGCATACGTCTATCATCTCACTATTTCTATTATTTTCATACATGTATCTTAAGCATTCTGTCTTTGCAAGAGCTAACTGTGTATGTCCCGACTAACTGTGTGTGTGTTTGCATTATGTAATGTCTACCCTCATTAATTCTTTCTACTCACAAAATGTATCCTAACTTTCGCTTTACACCCTAAACGCATGTTTCCAGAAGTCGAGTAAAGGCAAACAGCGTCTATCGGACGATACTCGACTCAACAAAATCGATGTGTCCCACAAAAATATAGTGCTAAAGAATCTAGCAAGTAAAATAGCTAGTTCTGAATCTTTAGATGATCCTGAGGATTACGAATCGGATGCCAGCAACGAAAGCACGCTATCCGAGGGAGCGCTAAATAAATCCAAGAAACACAGTCCTAAATTCGTGTCCGAGCCCAATTTGAGCGTTCTAGACGCGAATGAGGAAACGCCCAAGAATTGCAAGAAGCGTTTGTTCCGCACCAAGATAATGTCCGCGCAAAATTTGAACAAGAAATACCAAAAGCGGAGTATAGCGGTGCGGGCAACACCGACGTCTTGCGTCTCATGTATTGACGATCAGGACACTGGGTCGGAAAGGGACACAGAGAGTGAAAGTACGGACGTGACACCAAAGAAGGGTGCGATAGATTTTAAGATTAACTATTTGACGAGTACACCAGGAATTTCCGAAGCGGCTCTGTTTGATGAGAACTGTGTTACTCCGTATACGGTTAATTTTAGGAGAGCGTCGATGTCTCCTATAACGAAATCGACGCAGAAATTGTCTAAGGCGATGCAGGTTTGTGTGTTTGTCGGTATTCAATTGATGTTTTATCGCGCTTGTTTTGTCTTATTAACTCATGATATAAGTGAAAAAGATATATAGTACCTATTCAACGATAGAATATCGATTGTATACTGTTTTTAGGCTGTGGATTGCTTTTTGCATGCTGTCTGTGTTTCTTGTTGCATCATCATCTCTCGTAGGTAATCAATCATGAATAGAAAAGTTTTGTATTTTTATATAGGTACAGAGTTAAAATTGTACCTAATCTATGAAATTTACATGGTATTTCATGGTCACAGTACCATTATGTTTTCTTTATTACGATCACTTTTATATTATATAAATTGCCAAATTGAATAATTTTAATACTAGATATTACGTATTTTTGACATGCAATTTAATCGAATCTTTGTAAAGCGCGAAATAAACTATTAACAAAATGTTTTATAGATTAAGACTAGATCGTCGATTATTCGCAGGAATCGATAATGACACCGCGCTCTCGAAAGCCATTGATAATCACATCGGAGCAACGGGACAGTTTGCCGGAAACCAACGAGTGTCCGATTAAAGACGAGTCCGAGAAATCGGATGTGGTATACCAATCGATGTCGCCGAAAAACGACAGCGATTTCGTCTCATCGGACGACGATATGATGTCACGGTCTTCGTTTTCGTGCGAAAGGTAAGAGAATGGAATTTTATTTCCGGCAGTCACAACTTATTCCCAAACGTAATTAAATATTGACAGCAAAATTATCTCGTTCCCCAGATCAAATTACTCAGCAAACGGCAGCAAAAACCGGGTTTTGATCGACGGCTGTTCGGTATCTACTAACGACGTCAGCCCGCTTCGTTCCGAAAACACTCGGTTCGTCATCAGCCATGAAAGACCCGCTTTACATGATCTCAACACCACACTGTGTAACAACGAAGTTATACCAAAGTTCAAGATAAACCACGAAATGAACCTAAGCCAAAGCACCAAGTCTCTAACCGAGCCCTTTCGAGACTACCTTCTCAGCCGATCCGTTTTGACCGCGACGCCAATCGATTTATCGATACTGAACAAATCGAACGATACCGACGAGAAACTTACCGACTCCCTACTTTACTGCCTAGATGGTAACGTGCCTTCCGATTTGACCTCATCGATAAGCAGTTTGGCTGTTGACAAGGAATCTAGATCGCCTCTAAAGAGTTTGAATAACTTTGTCATAGATAATAGTCCGAATAGGAAGCGCGGTGCGAGCGCCATTGGTGTATATTTAGATACCCCGCAGGAAAATAAAAAAGCTATGGTTGAAAAAGAGAATATCAGCATACGCGAGACTGATCTATAAATTGTGATAAGTGTCAAAAATGGTTAAATAATTAACAAAATATTTTTACCAGCTAACTTAGATGTGAATGGTAATCGAAAACGTTTGACGTCAATTCGTAAACCTTTGCTTGTTAGCTGTTGAACATATTGACTTGTTTTGTTACTAATGAACCCAGTAATGTATTACGAAATTGTCGTCAAACAATGTCTATTATCATTGTTTAAGTTAGCCGGTAAGGCTTTACTTCTAAGTGCCTCAAGTGTCAGTGCATTCGATCTAAGATAGAATTTACATTTCGCCAAAAACATTAGACTAATCATGTACATTTTACTGTAGTTTCTATCTTTAGTCCTTCTGCACTATTCTATTGTAGTATTATGTACGTGTTATATAACTGATATACCATTACAATTATTTTTATTAAAACATATTTGATTATTTTATTTATATAGTTTTATTTTTATCAAAGTAACATTTGGAGAAAACTTCCTTACATCGAGTAAACGACCAGGCTGGCTGTATTGCTAGATTCTTTAGCACTATATTTTTGTGGGACACATGGACATTGGCATAGTTTCTTTTCAAAAAGTTTATTTTCAAAATATTCCACATTTGAATTTAAAGTGTGTTCGATATTGGAAATCTGCGCTTGCGGTCGCAAGTTGTACATTTTTCCTAAACAGTCAGTACCTACCTACTGAATCTGATCAAATGTAATAGTGCTATAAAAAAACCGTGTTAAAAGACAAATAACGACTAGGGCATAGTTTAAGGCGTGCCTAGAACTGTTTAGACACTGAGTTGTGTAAAAAGAAAACAATCTTTCAAAATCGCGTGCAATTGCTAGTTAGTTGTTCTCATCGCGACATCGCGATTTAGAACTTTGTTTTGTTTGTGAAGTGAACTAGTTCATTTAAGAGTGATCCCGATAGAGCCCATGTAGTAGCGATTCCTGTGGTAAAGTTGGCAAGTTTTTGCATGATTTTGAATAAAAAATAAGTAGGTAAGTATGTACATACATAGTATTGAAACAACTCTTGTTTTAAATGAAGATTGGTAATTTTATGATTTTTATGTGAATCATCGAACTTCGGGAAGCTAAACGCGTCATCTTGTATGGTTTCTGTGCCCACTAGTGTTGTACCTACCTACTACCGAGTAAATTCATCTCAAGCGACCAGCGACGTTGCTAGTCGATTGTTTTTCTCAAACTCGTACCTACCTAAAATCCTCTAAGCTGCATGTTCACCGCAGTGGAGCGAGTTTGTGGAGCGGAGAAACGGAGAAATATTAACCGACAGGATTACAGAACCGGATCTGAGCCGATATTTTATACAATCCTATTGGTTAAAATTTATCCGTTTGTCCCGCTCCGGTGGACAGGCAGCCTTTAGCAGACTTTTCTTTTACTATATCCATGTGTGCTATCGGGTAACTACATAAAATCAATGTATCCGAGTGCGGCAGTTAACTAGCATGTACTTTGTTATGCATTTTCTGGTCGCCTCTGTTGATCCTGGAGGTCTACTCTGAAGTGACGATAAACGAAGTATCGGCTGAATATCGAGGTGTTTCCTACTACGAACTTCCTTCGATCGGATCAGTCGTGCCGTTTTTTCATTTGGTCCGATCGAACTCTATTTGACAGGCTAGATAATAGAAAGCTTATAAGCTTATATTATAATATTAGTCAATGTGAATTATTCTCTATGGTTCCGAATGAGTTGTGAACTCAGATGAATGAATCCGAAGCAATTTCGTAGTAGGGTCAAAGGCTGTCAAAGGCTTCGATTCGGTCTGGCTTCGGTCGGACCGAAAGATTCGAAAGCGGCATTTCAGAGTAGACCCCCTGGTTCCCAGGAGTTGCAGAGGTGGGAATGAGTGGTTAGCATCTACTTCCTAATACTTAAGTAGGTACTTATAAAATTTGTTTCAGTTACTCGAACCTGCTGATTATTTCCACCCCTTATTTTATTAGTATTCAGATCAACATTAACGGTAATAAAAAAACCTTAAAAACACTGTAAACATAACTTTGTTCATGAATTTGCAGTTGAAAAAATCGGACGCATAACAATCATACTCATTGTCGAACTTCCACCTCGGAAATTTTAAAATTGTGAAGCACTGTTAAGTAAGTTTTCCGTGTTGTTCTGGAAGCGAAAAATAATAGCACATTTTACGAGAACCAACTTGAACGTAGGTACTGGCTTGGTGTAAAGAAAGTAGTAGTTTTTCGTATCTATAGCTAAGGAGTCTTCTATCTAGCGCATTTCAAGTGTTGGGAGTTATGTCGATGTCTTTTACTTACGGTCCTAAGCTCCTGACGAGCTTATGAAGACGAGCTTAGGTATATTATATACCTACACAGCCGCTTAATCTAGGTACTTATTGAAATTTCTATGTAGAGCAATAAACTCAGTGTAAGATTTTAAGTATAGCATCCATACCTCATATTATATAGGTAGATCCATACATCTATGCCGACTAGCCATTTTTTAAATAGTTAAATAGAAAGAGACCTCGTGTCTGATAGGCGTCATTTACATAAAAGATTGAGGATTTGGATTTTGTGGAATGGCTAAGGCTATGGCTAAGGTAATAAACTATCTGTGTTTTTCTAGGACCCCACCGGTAAGTAAAGGGGAAGACAGACTAACTTTCTGACAGCTCCGTACAATGGGACTGTCCAGAAAACTTGAAATTCCGTTTCATGCAAACAAAAGTTGTATTCACTGTAAACAAAGGCTTGCGATCTGATATGAGTTGGTGAGTAGGACAGTGCATATGTATAAATGCGTTATATTACTCCGGTACTGTGTATAGACTACCTTATTGTAGTAGTACCTACCTAAGTTGGCAGCAATTGTTTTAAAGTTATCGCTCTGTCACTCATTATACAGAGTATATCATCTATCATTCAGGGTATGTATACGAGTATATACATGTATGAATGATATATATCATTCATTTTTATGAACCTGTACGATTGCGACTGTGGGTTCCATTCCATCCAACAAGTGCAGCTATTCACGGGTAGAAGTAGTATACCTAGTCCGTCTCAATAACGACTTCATTACAGTGGGTAAGTACTTGACGAAGAATCTGCCAAATATGCAGCCTTTATCTGTAGGTATTTCAAAGACTCACGATAAGAAATGATTTAAGACAAAATTACTACACCAAAAAGCGGACTACATTTATTTAATTTGTAGAAATAGTTTCTTCATTAGTATAAGATTATAATCCGAGGAACATCACTATTGATTGATAACTAAACTTATCATTTGCACTACATAACTAACTACGTACTTACCAAGGAAACAGGAGCTAAGTCAACATTGACCACCGCTTCTACAAATATTTGTTATTATTTACTTTGAGTGTGGTTTCTACGGTAGTATTTACCTATATCTCATTTTATTTAGAAATAGTTAGAAAGAATCCGAAAGGACGAAATCAGGTTTTTCAAGTTTATAGAGTTGGGATCTCGTAGTAAATTTGAATATTCGTAGTAGTTACTACGAAAAACTAATGTGTAAAGTTCTTGCCATTAATTTTTTTTTGTTTTTCTCAAGTCACAAAAAACTCGTAGGTACAATATATTAAAATTAAATGATTAAGTGAATAACGAACAGGTTTATTGGATTATGAAACTTTTAAACCAGATTTTACTTGAGTGTATGTATGTGTCGTGGCCATATCGTAGAATTGATCATTTCATGAAATGGTCGAGCATTTCATGAAATGGTCGCATTTCATGAAAAGTTCAACTGTCTATTGGCCACATCATGATATGGTTTGGGCAGATCGATGATAAAAATCGTTTCTCGATATGGGCAACTAAACGCCCGATCATTTCATGAAGTGGTCAAGATTATTGATCATATCGTAAAATAGTTACATGAATCACCGGTAGAGGCGCTGCGCGCGTTTTATTTATGTGTGAAGATGGCGGATTTTTCTTTTTAGGTTATAAAACAAATTAAAGAGAGTAGGGTGACTATGCAGAAGAAGTTCACGGATAGTGTGTTATATTGTATAATGTATATTAGACTTAATGGTGGTTTATAATAATATTGTTAAACAAAAACCTTAGATTACGATAGGTTAGGTTAGGTTAGACTATGACAAATGACGCACGAGCCGAGCGAGCGGAGCGAGCGTGCCCAGGCAGCGTCCGGCGATGTGCCAGATGCGAATCGCTTTTGTAAAGTCTTTTATATTTTTAAATATTATATTGTGAAAATATCACATAAATAATAGCAAAAAAAATCATACCATCATACCTTATGGTATACTTATATATGGTGTACGGTATATATTATTTATATAAGCTCTTACCACATTCGGATTTTATGGACACCCTGTTAATACGATTTGGCCAAACGTGGATGACAAAATCGTGAAATGTAGACGATTTAACGATCTGGTCAAATTGAATTGGCCACTTCATGAAATGCAACCACTTCATGAAATGCTCGACCATTTCATGAAATGATCAATTTTACAATATGGCCACGACATATGCAAATGCGGAATAAATCTTTCCGAAATTTAAGCGATTCATCCATGTGCGCGTAACGTAAAATTTAAGGATCATTCTCTCCAATGTATTAGTAGATAGACTTTTGAGTTTTGTTACAGTTACCTGTCTGTCCCCAAAAGTTCATTCCGCCATTACTATCATGAGTTTAATTTAAAATAAATTAGTTTCGAAACACGAGCACGAGCGGAGCTAAATGTAAACGTCTGTGTGTCGCGCATACAGACCTTACTCAATGTCAGTTTGCTTACATTAATGCCTGTGCAGACGAACCGTTAATTTATATAAAAGCGTTAATAGTATTACAAGCTTTATCGTGTGTACAAAGGGCGCTAACACATTAAATAGATATATAATACATCTGGTACTGAAGTAATATGACTCACACAGTATTGAAGGGCACGGGCAGCAGAGCGCTTCCCGTGCTGACAACACTCCTAGTCAAGAAATCAGACTGCGGTCACCAACCCATCTGCCCAGCGTGGTGACTATGGGCAAAAACCCCCCATGGCAGTATTGGCAGTTGCCTTGTGGCGTGCTCTGGGGGAGGCCTACGTCCAGCAGTGGACTGCAATAGCCTGACGACGACGACGAGTATTGAAAAGCGTTCACTGGTCGCTTGATTAAAGTTCAATTTCAGTTTTCTTTTTATACCTACCTTGTAAAATAAAGGGATCTGCGTACCTACCTATGTGTCTATTATACAGGGTGTAACAAAAGGGGTATGTTAAGCGAAAAGCTATGTAAATAGGCCACTAAAAGGAACCTACCCACAAAATTTATGACTCGAAATCACATGTTTATTCTTCCAGATAGTATGGAGAATTCCTAAACAACTCAGGAATGTTTATACAATCTTGAAAATTAAACATGTGATTTCGAGTCTCAAATTTTGAAAAATAGGTTCTCTATAGTGGGCTATTCACATAGCTTTTCGCTTAACATACCCTTTCTGTTACACCCTGTAGAAAGTCTCCGATCTGCAAATTCTCTTCTTACAACATTAGGTAGCACGCAACGTACCTACTAGGTACTTGTAGGTGCTTATAACGTAATCTACTCTTTGGTAGCAGATGGCTCCAGACCCGCTTGATGGTCCATGTCTGTCATTGCGTGCTCCTATCTTATTCTCCTTCATTACTCGATTAGCAGTTCCAATAATTGGTAATTCTGTTGAAAGTTCAGTCTCAACACGTGTAACGCGAATTTACCGGGTGTTTCTAAAAGAAATAGGTCGTCCTCGGTAAATGTTAGGTTTTATCTTTTGTCTGTAGTCCGGGGGGATAAATTACCTAATCTCCTTAATTTTTAATGCCTTTGCCTACACTATAGATAAGTATTGATATTGAGGGTCTATATTAGTAACTAGGTAATAAATACATATACCAAATGAATTAAAAGTAAAAGATAATAGCTGTTGTCCGCGATTTCGTCCATGTGGCCCTGTATGATGTAGCCTATATCAATTATCAACTTACTCGTATGTATAACTATGCATGTAAAATTTATCAAAGATTAGTTAAGAAAATAAAGCATCAAAATGTAACAAACAAAAGACTTTTGCATTTATAATATAACTTGGGATATTTAATACCTAGAGGAAAGATATTAACTTCAGTTTGTTTTGCATAAAACTGGCATAGAATATGCTCCGATACAACTGGAATTTGGACCGATTTGGGAAATCTTTCACCATCAGACGCCAACATTATCTAGATATCCTTGATATTTACATACATATTTATTTGTAGGTTTCCACTTGAATACAAAGAGATAAAGTTTAATTGCTGCACAGTTTATCCGAAATAACGTAGTAAAACACATTGTTTTAGAAGTATGTACGAGCCCAAAAACAATAGTTGTTGGCCACTCTTACGCCTGCGGCTTCAGATTAGAATATCTTTACGACCTATGTTTTCTATAGCCAAGAACCTATCTATTCTTAATTGTCTAAGTTGGCAATTTAACCACTCGAGCGAAGTTATTAGTTGTGTACATTTTCTTGCGAAGTGCGTGACTGTGCAATCGTAGGGCGAAATTTGAACATTTTAGTTTTTGTGCGATAAAGTACTACCTTTTGCAGTCAGAGCAGAGTACCTAAATATGTAGTTACTTTACTTAGTTGGTAGGTAAACATTTAAGTATCCAGATGTTTTGCTTGTAATGTTCTGATGTGTTTGTATTGATAATGTTCTTATTATATATCTACATACGAATATCATTGTCTTTACATGACCCAAATCATATTATGCTGTAAGTAGGTATATAGGCATACCAAACTAAACTTGTATTTTGTCATAAAATGTGACAGAAGGGTAGGTACTAGGTAGGTAGACAGATTAGTCCAAGTGCAAAATCACGAAAAGTTCCGGCATTTAAAAATACCATTAAAGGTATGTACAAAATTTTACAAAGAGTTGGTTATTGCCTAATATTATTCCTTTCTGTTTTCATAAAATTTTTTCCTCAATAACAAAACGCTACATGCAAAGCCTCAAGCAGGGTCCAAACAAATCCTTATAAAATTGCAATTTAATCTTAATAGGTAAACTGAAAGCAGCTCAAGAAAATAAATAATCCAATTTGTAAATTCGCCGTTCAAATTTCTCTTATGGGATTGACTACATAATCCCTCAAGGGATCAAATAGGAAAACTTTCTCGTAACTTAGGTTCCGTTCAGTGCCCGGGATTATACCTATCCACTACGTAAAAACGTTCCAAAATAGTAATCGATCGAAACGTGTTTCTGGAATAGCGTTAATAAATTACCTACTTTTGAACATAGTGAGTTAGACTGATATATGATAGGTGACGACGAGAAGACGAGGTGGGGAAGAGAGCTGCGTTGAAACGACGGAGCGGCAGCGCAATATTTAATAGCTTTATTCAATAACTTTATTGTCGTTCAAAGACTGAGACATACCAACAACAACGCTGTGACGTTGGAGATAAATGCGTTGACGCAGCGATCGTCTGGCATTCACTGCGTTGAAATCATTGTAGTAAGCGTGCTGGCAGCTAGCCGTAGCGTCAATACAAGGCGGCGCTGCAGGGGCTGTGCTGTGCTAGGATAATGAGCCTGGACCTAAAGATGTAGATACTTACAATGCAAAGGTGCGAGAGAGTGTTTGTTTGTGAATTTATATTGTTACAAGTTGTAATAACACTGTAAGGTGTGACGAATAAGTCTTTATTATTTTCGGTTGATCTAAGTAAAGAAAGTTAGAATACTCGTACCCATCTACAACATTACAGGAAATAAGGAATATTTATCTCCACCTTTTTTACGTTTTTGTAGGTACCTAATCTGGATTTTCCTTTAGCAGAATAGTGACGAAAACTTTTATAAATCGGGGATTTCGGAATATATTGCTGCAGGTTAGATATAATAATGCAGAGATGTACAGTCGGCAGCATTAGAAGAAACAAAATGTGTGGAAAATATTTTTCCGTTTGCGCTATAGCGTTGTGGGGTGGACACTAATGTGAAAATGTTAGGACTAGCCTATCAATATATAAAAAGTAGTTAAGTATACTTAATTAGGTACTTTATGGCATAATTTTACTGTTTGTTTTATTTATAACAATAAAATAGGCCACGTTTATTTAATTAACCAAAGGCATATTTCGTTTTATATCACCCATACTGCATACACACCATACTGCAGCGTAATATTTGTGCATTTCATTGCTCGATTGGAAAGGAAGTTATTAGGTGAAAATTAATTTTAGTAAATTCTTTATGACACTATAAAATATTTAATATAAAGGCGGGCTTAATGCTGTAGCTAGTTCTTGATATTTTACTAATGAACAGCTTTGGTTTACATCTGACCCGCTATACTACTGTGGGATCTCCTTTACGATCCTGCAGTAGTGGCCACTCCATGTCAGGAAAACAGCCGCGTGTAGTTGTCCAAATGTATCTATGTATGAACAGCTATGAAATTACATAGTTCCAGTAGGTTTAGTATTTGCACATAGATTCTGACTGTTGACTGTACCGAAGTATTATACTGGATTGCGAAATTTCTTTACCCATACCTAGTAGCATTACCTACAGCGGTTTATCCTTTTGGAGATTCAGTTAAGTTGTAATATTTTGTTAGGCAAAATAGGAACGTTTTTTAGATTAATAAAAATGCGTGTTGAAATTGGCCAATGTTTACCATTTATTCGTTGGTTACCGACTTATTGTCGGAAAGGTGATTGCCTGATTCACATGTCATAATCTTAGAAAACCAAGAATAGGTGGTAGGCATTTGAGGCATTTCTAAATAGATAATATCGCAGCTTTCATACTATAGGGGCAAAACTCAAAAAAAAAGAGTATTGGGAAAATGCGTTTAAGATGTAGCCGTTTTGATTTTGTGCCCAAATATTATAAAAATTCGAAATCACAAAAGTTTCGAGATGTACCCCTATAACATGAAAGCTGCATTATCTTGAATGCCTAAAGCCCCTAGTTCTTAAATCTGATTATTCTTTGCAATTAGGGGTCACTTAATAAATCTAAAATAAGTTTATATAAATTAATTTACTTGAGGTAAACAACCTTTGTAGCCAGAATCGATGAAAGAATTCATTTTCTTTATGTTCTTAACGTTCTACTTATAATTTAATTTTGCTATTTAGATTATTTTTAATTTAAGTTTGTGTAAATGATGAAAGAAAAAGTTATTTATTTCTTTACATTAGGTAAATATTTCATATTCTAATTAGATACTTACCTATTTATATCTATTTTAATATAACTTATGTTTAAACTTAAATAATGTTCAATTTACTCTACCTATGTAAATTTGAAATTTTTTTGTTAGGTAACTTACCATCTAAGGTTTAATGTCTACCAAATAAAAATATCTGAATTTTGTACAATAATCCCTTATGTTTAGATTCATTTGTTTTTACTAGTCAATTCACGGGTAGGTTTTCGTGAATCCAAGTTCTTTTGCCTTCGTTGAATTCTGCCGCGGTGTGGTCAGTGCCCTCCAATATCCATTTTGATGTAAGAAGTCCTTCTACACCAACTGGACCTAAAACCATTATTTATAGTACTAAGTTATAATGTTTTATCTCCTTATCAAATAGAAAGTAAGATTTATTGGTTTGTTACTTTCATAAATCGCAATAAAAAGAACATTAGCATTTTGGTAGGTACACTAATTCATAAAGTTTCATTTAGTAGCTATGGAACTTTTGGGGCCCTTTAAAGCTATGTTGATAACCAAAGCAAAACCGAGCCCACAGTTAGGCACTGTCTAAAAAAGTACATTTGATAGCAATGAATATGTTTAAATTCTTTTATTATTATAAGCATAGATGAAGATTTTATTCCTCTATGTTATAAGTATGGTAAAAGTCTTAGTTTGTATAAATATGATTTTATTGTGTATTTCGTTACCTCTGGCATGGATCCTGGCAGTGGAAATACCGACTTCAGCGCCAAGGCCGAAGCGGAAGCCATCAGCAAATCGAGAAGAGACGTTGTGGAACACGCACGCACTGTCTACTGCGTTCAGGAACTTCTTAGCTGAGCCATCTAAAACATAAAATGAGATATAGTTGCGGTTATGTTCGAAAACTTTTCGTTATGGCTGAAAACAAATTTTCTATGAATCTCTGACGTGTCTCTTGCCATAAAAATTGATGGTTTTCGATTTCGATAAAAAAATTGCGTGTCATCCAAAAGTCACACAAAAAAACAAAATAATTATATATCTGTCGTTCCATCAGCATCGAATCGGTTAAGATAATAATAATAATATTAAACTTAGGGCCGACTCTTTCAAAGGCCAGATAGCTTCTCTGAAGATCTTGACGCTGTCAGTGCCTATATAACTTAATCAATTTTTAGAAAAAGACAGCTTCTCTACGCCAGATAGACTATCACTGACCTTTCCAATGGCCAGATAGCCTATCTAAAGAATAAATGATCAAGTTCATTGAGACTAGAAATTTAGATGAAGATTTTAACATCATATATTAAATTGTTTCTATCCATTCTATTGATCTCATGTTAAAATAGGTAATAGCTAGACTATTGCCACTTCAGTTGGATGAGGGTTGCTGGTTCAGGTAAGAGCATCATTAATTTTTAATTGAACTAAAACATATTATAATGTGTGATTACCTAAAATTAATAGATATAGTACTTAGCAGTAGAACCGATGGAAATATTTGAAGGCCATATGTGAGATTAATTTCTATTTATATTCGTTACGTGTGATATGTAGGTAAGTAGTAATGTGTATTGTATTATCTCCACGCTCTCATAAAATGATATTGTATTATATCGGCAAGCTAAAGTAACGTTATCTAATAGGTTCATTTATTTGTTATTAAATAATAAAAGACTTAAATCATATCCGGAATGCAGAGTTGTAAAGTATATTCAAAATAACTCACCATTTTCCGTCACGATAACGTCTGTGTGCGAACTTCCGAATTTGTTTATATGTTCAACAGCTTCATCCATATCTTTTACGACTTCAATGCAGCATTCTAAAGAGCCATATTCATGGCGCATGGTCCTGGCTGGAGGGGGTCCAAACGTGAGTTGGCTTGAAAGTTTAGGTCCGGCATTTATCTTCACACCTTCTTTCTTCAACATGCTACAAACTTCAGTAAATAGAGAATTGTTTAAATGGTCTTCGTGAATTAACAGAGTTTCCATTGCATTACAAGCGGCGGGGTAGTCACATTTAGCATCGCGTACAATCTTCAAAGATTTCAGGTGGTCAGCATCTTTATCTACGTATACGTGGCAGACCCCTTCAGCGTGGCCTAGAACTGGGATGTGTTGAGATTGCTTTTGAATATTCCTAACAAGATCTGATGAACCTCTAGGAATGATTAAATCTATATGTTTTTCCATAGCTAACAGATCGCTTATTTCTTCTCTAGTGGAAACTAGAGAGATAGCGTCTTCAGCTCCAACTGTAGCAAGTGATTCTTTGACCAATTCCATGAGAGCTTTGTTAGAGTGAGCAGCTTCTTTACCTCCTTTCAACAGAAGCCCGTTAGCAGAGGCCATTGCTAACGCTGCTACTTGGGGTAAGGAATCAGGCCTGGATTCGAAGATTACCAGGAGCACCCCAATAGGTACTGTTACTTGTCGGAGGACTAAGTTTTCCGCTAGTTTCGTCTTCTTTAAAACTCGTCCAACATTTTCGTAACTGGAGTCGGCAATTTGTTTTAAGCCAATGGATAAAGTTTTCAACTTTCCTTCACTCAGAGCTAAACGGTTTAGTAGTGGCTTAGCAAGACCGTCTTTTGTAGCTTCTTCCAAATCTTTCGCATTTGCTGCTAAAATAACCTCTTGTTTATTTACCAACAAATCGGCTAGCGAATGAATAGCTGATGCTCTGTCCGATGGGCTTAACTTTTGTAGAACTCTGCTTCCAATACGGGCTGAAACATGGAATCGATTTACTAAAGCATTATAAGGCGAACTCTCCATGTGGTTTCTTTGGAGTGGAAATAGAAAAAAAAAACGTAAGTAAAATAAAAGATGGTAAAATTATAGGTAATTATATCAATATATTTCAACCAAAATGGATATTAATTAAGAAACCAATACATAACTTTAGGCTAACGCCCGCTAAAGGCATAATTATTTAGTAAACCTTAGGTACCGGAGCGAAATCTGTAAAATCTTGAGAGGTCATTAATTAAAGCTTTCACCTACCGTTCTCCGCTAAAACGTCGACGGAGTTAGCCGCATTAGTCGCGTAGTCGGTAAAGAATGTTCCCACTTTTCTGCCGCTAATGATAGTCTTAATTGCTTTGTCTTGCATCCCATTGCAGATCACCACGCTGACGCCCCGGGCCATCGCCCAAGTGGCTGCGTTCACTTTCGAGTCCATTCCACCCGTGCCAACCTAATAAACGCGCCAATTATTTAAATAACACATTACCATAACACAATTTACATGTTCTGAGGCGAAATTATTGTTTTTCTTTCACTTATTTACATAATGCGAATGAGAAAGCGCTTCAAAATTTACGCTGTGTCCAAAAAATAATGTTGTTTCCGTAATGAGTTTTCCGGAAGCTTTCGTAGCGTTGCAGATTGCAAGTGTCTAGCTATTTGTTGAGAATCTTATTAAGGTAAGTTTTATTAAAAGTTTTGACGCCAGACCCTGGCTTCGTCCATATAGATTATTTCATTATAATGCTGAAGAACAAACTTGTAGATTTAATATAGGTGGGTAGGTTATGGTTCAAAATACGTCCTCCTGTTGACGAGTCGTAAGGCAAAATTCTACATAGATCAACGTTTTACCTTAGATTTCTTTCCAAATTCAACCAGATCACGATCTTTTGAGGTGTAAGTGTGCATCATACGGGCGCCATCTTCCCATGGTGGTTTGTTATAAATGCCGTCCACGTCTGACATCATGATGAGCAGATCCGATTGGATTTCCGCTGCCAAAAGAGCCGATAAACTGTCGTTGTCCTTTATACCGATACCCTACGGAAATATCAAAGTGTCATCTATTTTCGTGGAATAAAAAGATTGAGACATATTTTATTAGGATGAGGCTTATTGTGATATTGCGTCAATTTGCGTATATTGTGTAAAATGTAGCGTGAAATTTGTTCTGAATATTGTCGTTATTCTGGTTTTGGAATGTGTTTACGATTTCTTTTTCCTTATTTTCTTATAAGATTAGATTTAGGTATCAAATGATCATGACGAAAAAACTATCCATAACATTAACACAAAAACTAAACAACAATATTATAAACACATCAATAGGTAAATAGATACAGAAACATGACTAGCACAAACATCTATTCATCCATCATTTCCGGGTTTTCGATATAATCATTCATAGATGAACTATTGCTTCATTTTAGTGGTTAACTAGAACTAGACAATTTCAATACTGGAGATCAGTAAGAATCTCGTTTTTTTAATTCTAAATTTGAAATTTTGTATGAAAACAATGGAATATAAGATTAAATGAAATATGCAAAAAATCTCTAGATCGGTTATTGAATTTGGCTGTTAATAAACACAACGTCACACCTTTTTCCCTGTTCCTGGGACCACGCTGTCATCATGGATGTACATGGGAGGGCTGACAGCATCGTTAGTGTTGACAATAGGTACAATGTTCAAAGAGATTAGCTCTGACAGCGTACAGAACAGATTTTTCCGCGTCTCTTCGTTGTAGAAGTCTGGTTTCGTTACTAGGACCTGTAAAAAATGTGGTTAATGTTATAGGAATCGTTATAGGTGCGTCAGGCAGGACCTTTGCAAATCCAAGTCTGTGATATACCTAGCCAATTACTATACTGCCTACGCCTTATATTTATTTGTAACTAAGTATTTAAAATTTTCGTATTATAACTAGCAGCATAAATAACAAAATAATGCGCTTAGGGGATTCGGCAGGAAAAGCTTGAAGGCATGAAGGGAAGGAAGGAATTTGAACAGTAATTATGTCGAAAGTAAAATAGCTTTTATATAGTTAAACTCGTACGAGTAAGTATATTGTTTGACTCGTACATATAAAATTACCTTCGATTTTTTATATATCCATTATATTTTCAGTTAGCGATATCCTTTATTATTTATACGAGATTCTCACTTTATTCTCGCTATAAAATAAATAGGTAAGTAGATTTTATATACATAGATAAAATTGAATAACTCATTCGACTAGAAAGATAGTTTTATATGGAACACTCTCTCAAGTACCTATCTACCTATTTGTTAACTGACTGTAAAAAGATGTGCGAATGATTGTGGAAAGTTTCTAAAATCATTCGGTCTCCTCACCTATGAAAATTTTTAAAACGATTACGTTTTTTTTAAATTATACTAGCAGTTTGGATATTGAACCTCTATAACCAAGACTCCCTAGAGAAATCTACCACCAAGGCAATAGAAGTTTAATAGACTTCATAGTTTTCGTTCAAGAACTTCCCGTACGTGAACTTACATCAGCGTAGCGTTAACTGAAAGTGCTTTCCGCTCTGCTACGTTAAGTAGGTAGGTGACTTATGTACACGTGGTAGTTTGCTGTTTGATGTTAAGTGATGTTTGCGAACTTAAATAACTTGTCTTCACTCATCTTACTTATTCGGTAGTCACTTAGTTTTATATTTCAGTATCCTTATCATCCTATTTACGTAATAAATATAAATATTCACACACTACACAACACATTAACCTAGTCCCACATTAAGATCCCTAAGGTCTTGTGTCGTGGGTACTAAGCAACGGTATATAAATACATAGATAAGTATAGAAACATCCATGACTCGGAAACAAACATCGATATTCATCATATGAAAGTTTGCACCTACCAGGATTCGAACACAGGACCTATGGCGTCGCAGGCAGAGTTACTACCTACTAGAGCAATCGGCCGTCAAGCCGATAATAAGAGGCTTTATTTAATTTTTTGTATTTAACATGGTAATAATCGCAGACATTTGAAGCAATGTGGCCATACATAAATAAATATTTCCACTTGCTTACGAGACATTAACCATTAACTGGAAGAGAATGCTATGTAGCATTAAGTTCGCCTTTGTATAACTTTATAGTGCAATAAAAAATATCGTATCTACTATTACTATTACGATTTTATTTCATTTGTTTGTGGTAATGTTCTACTGTAATTTTCAAAGTGGGAGAATGAAGGATTTTCTGACAACTATTAAAAGTAAAAAAAATTACAAATCGCCTGGATAGTGATGGCGGCAGCGAATCTCCTACCCGAAATTCTGTATGGAGAGGTGAAGGGGTTGAAGCTAGGAAGGAGATGTAGGTAACGCCATCTATTTTTGACAGTTATTTTAACTCCCTTTAAGTTATTTAAAATCCCTCATTGAGTTGGGTCACCTAACCCACCCAACCCAACTTGGGTGAGCGACGGTGGTTGAGTGGCCATAAATTGGTTGTAATAATCTTTCAAAATAAGTATTACTTGATTGATTCTCTTGAAATGTACAATAAACGGATTTATATTAAAACTTATCCCATATTTTTATTATTGGGTAATTTTCCAAAACAATTCCAGAGCTTTTCTTCATCAGAATCGGCAATAACAGTCCTTAACTAATTGAAATTAACGTGGGCATTACACAGAAAATAATTATTTTTACAGGCCATTACCTGGTCAACTTATTGAGACTATAAATTCAAATTGTAGCCATTTGTGTGTTTCTGTGTACCTTGAAAACTCTAAATTAATTTTAAAGTAATAATATAATAATGTCGTCGTCGTCGTCAGCCTATTGCAGTCCACTGCTGGACGTAGGCCTCCCCCAGTGTACGCCAAATGGCTCGATCTCCCGTTTTTGCCATCCAGTCACTACCAGCCGTCCTCTGTCGGGCGCCCAACGCTACGCTTGCCGAGGCGCGGTCTCCATTCGAGAACCCGTTTACTCCACCGTCCATCGGTTCTACGACAGATGTGGCCGGCCCACTGCCATATTCAGTCTGCAACATTCCGAGACTATGTCTGTCACTTTGGTCTTCTGCCGGATAATCTCGTTTCGGACTTTGTCCATTAGCGAGGTTCCGATAATATAATATAATATAATATAATATAATATAATATAATATAATATAATATAATATAATATAATATCTTAATATATATAAATCTCGTGTCACAATGTTTGTCCTCAATGGACTCCTAAACCACTTAACCGATTATAATAAAATTCGCACACCATGTGCAGTTCGATCCAACTTGAGAGATAGGATAGTTTAAATCTCAAATTATAGTCGCAATTTTAATTTATTGCTAATTATTTGTCTGTTATACCTTTCGACTTGGTTGAGTAAGTAATCAATAGATGGCGCTGCTTTGGTAAACCGACAAACGTGTCATATAAGCTACAATTCAATTTCCACGCGGACGAAGTCGCGGGCGTCCACTATAATATAATATAATATAATAAGGTAAGGTCTGCTTCACTACTATTTTCTTCCGTACATACAGGTGGCTAGAGTCGACTAAGGAATTAAAGTCCTCTCGCCATAAGCCAGCAACTTGTCACTGACGTTTTACATTTGGACCCATCGCTTAACTTGTAGGATCTCCTTCTTGACCCTGCAGTTCTGTCTACCCCTTTTGATAACACAGTCGTGTACTTAAGTAAGTTACCAAGTTAGCTGATAGAGGTTCCCACTGAGGGCATTAAGTTTGTTTGTAACTAGGTACTTAAACTTTTATAGCATAATAAAGAATTTATCAACATATCTGCCTTTTATATCTGACAGGGATTAGCCACCACACATTCCCGCCCCTGCAACTCCTGCAAACCAGGATCGACAGAGGCGACTAGAAAAATGTAATGGATGACTGTTCCACGACAGAATTCTTTTACGTCTACCCATCTTTTCTTTAAAACTTATTTCCTTATTTTGCTTATCATTTGCCTTGCGTTAAGAATTTAATGTTATTTGCTGTTAGTGCTTTATCAGATTTATCTTGTTTAGTTTGTAAACAATAATGCGATAGGCCTGAATACGATATGTTACCGTGTTGGGTCACGGCCAGGGAAACACGAGTTTCCTATTAGCACGCGTGCAGGAACGGATGCCCATAGAGTAATCATATCATTCTATGGGTTTGTATTTGTGTTCGAAAAGCGGTTAGCTCATCACTTACCAAGGTGAAAAATGAGTGTAATTTGCAAGCTTCTGCTCAGCCTTTTTAAGATCATGAGCTTGACTGTACGGACTTATTATGCTATGTACAAACCTAGTACCTACCTACATATTACCTATAAGTACATATATGAGGATGATCGTTCTGGAGGAAAAATTCGCTATTTGCAATGGGAAGTTTTTGTACATGCTCCAGAAATAAATTTTAAATTATCAATTAAGAAAAATATCTGATTTTCTGTCGACCACTGGTTAGTTTATAATGGACTCCACTGGATGTTCGCGTTTAATACTAGGTATACCTAAGTGTATGGCAAGAACTAACCTGAGCAATTTTAACGTTGTACTGCGAGAACATAGCGTCGTACATCGACATCAGTTCTGACTGCCCCACCGCAGCTGCTGCTCTCGGATCCAGTATACTGTTGGCATCCTGTAAAGTGAACATCAAATATTACAATTTGAGAGGTGTTCGTAAAAGTCATGCCTGTTATCGAAAGTGGGATTTTCAGATTTGCAATAGATTTAGGGTTTCAAAGAATTGAAACATTTGACTTGAAAAAGCAAAAATTATCTAATTTTGACAGATATTCCATTCCATACATTGTAATAATTCCAGTGGCGTTCTGCGCATGACTTCAGTCGTATGATTTACTCCGAATCTGTCGTGTTCTAGGTACTTTCATCATATTCTTAATTATATCATGATTATTCCAGTTTCTAAAAGATTCTACCTATCCTATAGAAGATTCAGAATCTAGAACAGGTATATATAATCATATCATATCGTTATCATAAGGTCCCGCAGAACATAGGCACACATGGCAATTCAACAGGTTATGACCGTCCCCGTCCCCTGATTACCTAATTTGCAATAGCAGCGCGATTGATGAAAATTTTACAATATTCGCGATGAAATGTCAAAATTTTGTATCATACGTGGAAGACTTGGCGTTATCACTAGATACCAATAACCAAACAGACATCATTTATATAGATTTTAGCAAGGCTTTTAACAGGGTATCTCACGACATATTGATTTGCAAACTTGGGTGTTACGGCGTCGCGGGAAGGGCTCTTGGTTGGTTTCAATCTTACCTCGTCAACCGAGAATTCTTTGTCGCTGTAAATGGTTACCAGTCCAAAACATATAAAGTGGCTTCTGGTGTCCCTCAGGGATCGCACCTGGGTCCAATACTCTTTAATATTTTCATTAATGACCTCCCTCAGAGCATAAGGTTTTCCAGGTCATATTTGTTTGCAGATGACCTAAAGATAGCTCGTACGCTTATTTCACCGGTGGACGTATTGCTACTTCAAAGTGATTTGGATAACCTGAACAAATGGTGTAGGAATAATGGTGTATGCTTAAATCCAAATAAGTGTTTCCACATTAAAATAACTAGGAAACTTAACTTTATTCCCTCAAAATACCATATCGATGGCACTTATCTAAAAGAGGTCGAAGTCATTAGGGATCTTGGGGTACTTATCGATAGAAAACTAACCTTTCTACCACAAATCGATGCTATAGTTAAGAAGGCTTCCAGGATGCTCGGTTTTGTTTTAAGAAATGGCAAAGTTTTCCGACAACCTAGAACTAAAATTATTTTATTTAATAGTCTCGTGCGAAGTGTGTTGGAGTACTGCAGTGTGGTTTGGCGACCGCACTATGCCATTCACGCCCTTAGAATAGAACGTATTCAGAAAAGATTTCTTTATCATCTGGCTTTTTCTGTAGGCCTCGCTAGGAAATATAACTCGTACAACGATAGACTCAGTTATTTTAAAATGATATCTCTAGGAAAACGTAGGGAGCTATTGGATATAATGTTTTTGTATAAAATTTTCCGAAACAAAATAGACTGTCCTCAACTGCTGAGTCAATTTAGGATTAATGTTCCTGCCAGGTATCCGCGTGCACAGGTGAAGCCTCTGTCTATGCCATTTCGCAGAACAGTATTGGGTAGGAACTCTCCGGTACCTCGATTGTCTAACTTGTTCAACCAAGTTCACCATGCTAGCGCCGACTTATTTGTGACCGCTGAACCGGTGTTTAGAAATTCAATATTGAAGTGTATTGGTAAATAAGTTTTTGTTTAGTTTTCTTCAAACTACCAAATTGTATTTGGTTATTATATACTTAATATATCTAGTTATAATATATCTATAAAATGTTTAGTATGAACCTAGTCTAAGTATTATTACAAATGTTGTGTTTATCTATAAGTAGCTGTGCTATTACACAAGTGTGGTAAAATTAAGCTAAAACCATGTAATATAGTAACAGTTGTTGATAAACCTAATAAATAAATAAATAAAAAAAATAAAAAAATTCCCTTGAAATTCATTTTACGTAAGTACTCATAATACAGAGGGATTGGACAAGCAATCAGCGAATTTTGTACAATTTTCGCTTTCGCTTTGCTTTAGGTAATGAGTGGGCGTGTTATGTAATAGCGTGTATTGCTGCGTTATTCACGAATAGACCTTGATCTTGATCTTTTCTATATCTTAGAGGGGTTCGTAACAATGAAGACACAATGCCCGTGAGGCACAATAAATATATATACACGTGCCTTCATTTCAGGGGCCACGGGGTCACCGAACCTCTCGGACGTAGTATCCACAATGTTTTCTTTCATCTTGGGACAATGTTATTTTTCTTGCATACCTTTTGTCTACTCATCTTATATCGAAATATCGTACACCCTACGTGTATACCTAAGGTTTTTGTACGACGTACGTACAGTTCAGAGTAACAGAAGGATTAAAAATAACCGCTTTACAATATAACAGTGTAGGAACACCAAGTCACTGCGCAGTCCAAAAATGAAACATATAATTATGAAAACAATATAAAAAATATTACCTTATGTCTATGTACTAAGCTCTACTAATTCAGACATGATATAGATATAGATATACCTACTTAGGTACTGCAAATGGTAATGATTGGCAGTCCAATGAATGTTCCTTTTCCTTCTGTTAATCTTCTGTTACGTAAAATTTAACTTGTTTTTGAGTTATTTCAAGACAGTAAAGTCCGCGTATCTGCAATAAATTTTGTTTTACAGGGGAAGGTATAAGTTTCTTATTTAGAGTAGATTGCACGCGAAAACTTAAATTAGCTACCGTGTGTCAGATACGCGGAATTATCCAATGCTAGTTACGCGGATTTGCACTATCTCTGACGAAATTTCAAATTATACTTAAAATGTATCTACCTACGTTAGACCACTAGGTACTATTTTATTGTGAAACTAGCGACTCGCCCCGCCTTCGCACGGGTGCAGTGCTGATACTATACATATAAACCATCGAGTACAGGGGTCCGGGTGGTGCAGAGGGTGGTGCGTGCGAATAATATTTTAGGTAATGGCTTTTCTGTCATAAAATATGAAGTGCCTGTCATTATGGCCAATTTCAGAGGCTATTAGGTTGCCCTGAACATTCTGCAACATCCGCCAAAACGTGATGTTCTTTTACCGATTTAATAATACTCTATTCTAGGGCCTTATTCTCGAGTCCCGCGAGATTATCTTTAGAAGCCGGATGTGCTGCATGTTTTTCTTTCAAAACTCTAACAAAATCCTCGATATCGGTTGGCTTGTCTCTGTTTTGGACAGCCAACGAATCATTATCGATAAGTTTTTTAGATGTTTGGAAAAACATTCGCATCAGACCCGGTTTAATACAACATAATGTATATGCAGTTATTTGAAAAGGCTCCCGGCTGGCATCATCAGCACTTTTGCTAATAATTTCAACTGCGAGGACAAATATTACTTCGATTAGTTTAAGTGCAATATAATCATAGAGAAAACAGAGATTACAATGCTCTGTGCTATTGGTCGTGACTATGAGCAGTAGAGATGAATGTGGTACTATTGCTACTTATTACATACTTAAACATAAAATATTAGCGATAATATAACTTCTCCATTTTGTTTCTGATATTTGTATATAAGGTCTATCCAAAATAAGTGATTATCTTTTGACACGAAACTAGATAGTTAAAAAGAAACAACTTTCATTATGGTACCAACTCCGAAAAATAAAAATAAAAATCAGCTGTTCCATACATTTCAGTGCAATTATTCGAGATTGTATGGAACAGCTGATTTTTTTTTCAATATTTCGGATTTGGTCCCATAGTGAAAGTTGTTTCTTTTTACCTACCTAGTTTTGTGTCAAAAGATAATCAGTAATTTTGGATAGACCTTATATATACAGGATGTTTTTTGGTCGTCAACGTTCCCGAATACTTCAGAATCTCCTCATCATCACAATTATTTTTCTTCATGGTAGCATATCTGGGAAATGTCTGGTTCCCAAGATATTAGGGTCCAAAGTTGAGTAAATAGACTGCGTTTTTCTGCATAAATGCACATAGACGCGCGTAGCAAGATTTCTTCACGAGAAATAATTAATATCTGTCTATAAAACACTAACATAAACACTGCACACTATAAATTTCGCCCGAACAAGTAATTAAAATTGTTTTTTCAAAAAAAATTAAATCGTTTCTCAGCATTTTTTTGGCATAAACTTACTTTATTATTTATTATACTTTATTAATTTGCTGTATAGAGTACGTACCCTTCGTTGAGGATGGCAACGAAAAAATACCCTGTATAGATAGAACTTTAGAGATATATCGAGGGGTGCGAGAATAGGATACCCGATCTTTCGATTATACTGCCGTTAAGCGAATTTAATGGATAGTAAAAATCCGACCATCTACCCATAAATATTTCAATAATAATAATAGTGTTCTCATTAAATGAATGAATCTACCATCTGTGGATGGGAGCAGTTTTCATAATTTTAAGCATATTTAAATTATTTTTGGGAGCTCATTGCTACATATTAATTTAATTCTTGATGCTTTATCATCAATTTCATTGTAATATTACGTAAATCTGTGTGAGTTATAATAATATTATTTTCATGTAAATTTTTGCATTTTTACTCATAATACAGTCTTATAAAGTGTCGAGTAAAAGCTCGTACCTAATATAATTCGATAGATTAATTCGTTTTTAAATTATATCTACTAGCTACATCCTACGTCGTAGCTCACAACAGTATTATTCACTCAAACTCCACGTCGAATACATAATTTTGTTCTTTTCAAGAAAACTCAATAAAGACATGGCATTTTATTGAATTTCTGTCCTATTATGTAGGGCATGGATGGAATATTTAATCTATCTTTTGGGTTGTTTATTGAAAAAAAAAAGATGGCAAAGGTATCACGGGACCGCAATATATTCCCTAAACGATATTCGATCCCGACGAATTGGGCGATACTTCCCCAAAACTTGTGCGGAACACACGTTAAACTTTTAGGATTCTGAGAAGTATTTGTTTAGAGATTACATACTAGTTGTTCCTTGCGAATTCTCTCTCAACTCAAAGCGAGATTAAGACCGTGTCTTACTTATAAAGCTAACCTCAAGTGTTGTAGAGAGTAAGAGAGGGGCAGATTGGAATATTTATCAGCCTTCAAGCTCGATATGTTCAACTTTAAAAAAATCAATGGCTCCGTCAACTATCGACGATTTTGTTCATTAAATGACGTGATAAAATTCTAGCAGCTATAGGTGGATTTTTTTTGTTTACTTTCCGAATTTCGCTATCGTTTATTTACATTGTAAGCACCCTGGTTTTCTTGTAATATTGCATAATATGCATGTAAACTATCTGCCAATCTTGTTCTAAACTTACTTCTCTGGTGTGATCGCTTGGTGAGAGTGTTTCCCTCATGGACAGAGACATTAGCAGTTCTTGCGTCAGCTTCTGTCTGCCGAAGGCCACGGCTCCGCTGGACACCATGATACATTCTCGACCCTCGTGGTGACATTCAGCTACCTGGTGGAAATGCGATTATGTTAATAAACTCCAGTAAAAACAGAAGGTTGAGCCCTAAGGTCGAGCCTTGTGGCGTGCTATGGGGGAGGCCTACGTCCAGCAGTGGACTGTAATAGGCTGATAATAAATTCTAGTACATTACAAACTTGGTCACACACGACAATAAAACCACTTAATACACAGTTTTAGTTGACATTTGACAGCAAAATATATAGAATACCTTTCAAATCTTGAAATAGACTACATAAGAGATTGTTGTAATAACACGTTAAGTATCCGGGGACTGGTGTTGTTTAAAGAATCACGACCCGTTTCTGAGAACTCATGGCTCATAGCCTTAGAGCAACATGGCAAGTTGGCTATAGCAGTTATTATCTATGGTATGTACCTATATGCCAAGGGCTTATCCAAGATATGTGACTTTTTGTACGTAATCAGGTATAGGAAATCCGCCCCACTACCCATATCCTCCTATGGTAGATGCATATAGTAGCTTATCTACTTACTTTTAAAAAGAAATTATAAATTAGATACGATTTATTTGAGTGCTGAGTCTTTTAAGCCTGTACGTACCTACATTAAAAGCTTAATAGTCAAATGTCGTATGCTCACAACGATAAAATTAAATTAAGTATCTGACTAAGGCTAAACTTTTTAATAACTAAGTGGAAAGTGGTGATTATTATTCTCGACGTATACAAGTAGCATTTAGAGCAGAACAATTTTCGCTAAGGGATTTTTAATATTTTTCTAGGCCGATGATAAAGTTATTTCAGTATTTTGTTGCTTGAAAAATAAATATCATAAAATGTACCCTTAAATACGATTATAGGATATAAATGGAGGACGTTCATTTCGATGTAACTATGTCCACTATGTTACACGCAACCGGAAAAATTAAGCTTATAATTTAGAATCAGCTTAGTTGTTATTAACTTTACCTGTTCAACAATAGAGGCCAGTCTTCCCAGGGCCAGGCCGTTGGCATCCTCCCTTGTAATGACAGCACTGCCCAGCTTGACGACTAGACGACGAGCATATTTCAGTTGCGAGCGATCGGTGAATGTTCGCTGTCGGCGTTCGGCGCTCGCGAGCGAACGTTTGTCGACATTTTGACCCTGAAAACCCAACACGCTGTTTAGAGTATGGCCTTTAAAATAGTTCCATGGACGATAGCGCTTCTCTTTATTAGTATATATATATATTATCTGTGCAACTGCATTAAAAAAAATCTAAATCATGCACGGGAGCCATCAGCCTATTGCAGTCCACTGCTGGACGCAGGCCTCCCCTAGGGCACACCACAACGCTGTGGACTGCCATGGGGGTTTTTACTCATAGTCACGACGCTGGGCAGGCGGGTTGGTGACCTCGCCTCGTACGATACCCACGGGCAGACACGCAGGTGCCTGCACCACGCGGCCGTACATGCACGGGAGTAATTATTTGAAATACTCTATCATGTGCCCATTAAATATTCCCAAGGAGGTTTAAGACCCTACTGGTAGCTGGCCAAACCATATCTTGGGGTCTTGGAATTCATGCATACATACAGGACGAATTTTGGTCGTCAACGTTCCCGAAAACTACGGAATCTCCTCGTCATCACGATCATTTTTCTCCATGGAAACATACCTGGGAAGTGTCTGGTTTCCAAAATATAAGGATCCAAAGTTGAGTAAATACACTGCGTTTTTCTGCATAAATGCACATTGACACGTGTAGCAAGATTTTTTCACGAGAAATAAGTAATATCTGTCTATGAAAAAACTAGCATAAACACTGGACACTATAAATTTTGCCCGATCAAGCAATCAAAAAAATATTTCTAAAAAATTTATATCGTTTCCCAGCATTTTTTTGGCCTAAACTTACTCTATTTGACGTATAGAGTACGTACCCTTCGTTAAAGGTGGCAACCAAAAAACACTCTGTAAACACACGACTGTGATCCCGAAATGGGGTAGTCAGAACCGCAAGATCATAAAGGATATCCCGCAGCCAATTGGTCGAATCATACAGCATGCACGGAAAGGGATGCAGCTGATATTGGTTTTCTAGTATAAAGTTTTTCTAGTTCTTTGAATTCATAATATACTTTAAGTGCTACGACATACATAGAAAGTGGTCAAACATCTAACACCCATAGTTCTTTTCGGTCTAATATCGTCGGGATTAAAAATAATAAAAGTAAATTTTTTTTCTAGACTAGGCTGTAGCCCGAAATAATAAATAAGCAAACTTTAGACGTTGGTCGATATAAGTTAAAAGCCAAGCGGAGTTTCAAGAAATTTCATTTTGAAACAACATCGAGAAAATCTACTTAACTAATAAGCAATTTGGCCTACAATGAACAGCTGTAGCGATTTTAATAAAATTTGGTATGGAGTTAGCTGACACCCTGGATTAACACATAGGCTACTTTTTATCCCGGATAATTTCGACATTTTATTTTTTCTTCAGTCCACGCGGATGAAGTCGCGGGCGTCCACTAGTGTAAATATATTTACAAAAAACGATTTTTAGATAGTAAGTATGTATGTTAGTTAATTTAAAATCCACTTTATATTTAATTAGTATTTTGCTAACTTTTCAAGTATACCTACAACTCCAAACCTTGACAATTTTGATTTCCATTAATATTTAGATTAGAGTGGAACTTAAGTTACAATGGATTAATGTTCAGAGCTTTCCATTGTTTTGAAGAGAGGTCAACGACAGGAGATAGCAAAGAACTGAGAATGGATGATAGAAATAGGCTATTCTATGTGTACAGCGTTCTATGCAAATATCCAGCCCAATTAGGAGCACACACTCGGTACAGTGCAAAAGACTAGGAAAATACGAGTATATGTAGATTACCTATAGGCAGTAATATTTCTAAGAACCAGTGATATCTTGTCTTTTTGCCAAAAATTGATTGGCTAATTATCACTTGCCAATTGACGTTTTAAAGAATTTAATTTCGCTCGATAAATTAATTATCATTTGTGAACTAAGAATCCTATAGTCTCAATACCAGCCCCTCTAGCATGACCACGCATCGTGGATATCGTATCGTCTCTATACACAATTCAACATGGCGGCAATATTTATTGTATTTTGACAGGCTAAATGTCGATAAATCGGTTTATCATATCGTGTTTCGCAGGTCATGCTACTTGAGCAGAGGTCATATAGAATTTCGGATTTTTTTATTCCAAATTTGAAATTTTGTATGAAAACAATGGAATATTTAATCTGAATATGCAAAAAATCTCTCGAGATCGGTTATTGCAATTGGCTGTAAGTAATTGGAATATAATAACTGATTTTTGGAGACATTCATGACTCAGAAACAAACATCGATGTTCATCATATCAATGTTTGCACCTACTAAGGTACTGTTCAATAATAAAAGCATTAAACGTGTAATGACAGTAATAGCATAGAGGAATAAGATGGCATAGAATGCTAATGTCAAACTAACTGTTTCGATGCATTAGACTTTTCGGTGCCTCACAATTCCAGTCCTTGACACTTAGATTCTATTAGTGTAATGTATAGTAATGCAATTTAAGTGTCAAGGACTGGGATTGTGAGGCACCGAAAAGTCTAATGGTGCATCGAAACTGTTAGTATGACGTTAGGACTCTATGTCTACATCTATGCCAATAGAGATATACCTAATAATGATTACCTACATCCGTATTTTATCCCTGTCTATTCCTTCAGATCATAGCCGTCTGATATATTTATTGGATTTATCAGGCTACATGTTATCCGAGCCGGTATCTCGGGTACGAGTAGGAAGTAGTAGAACGTGTTGTATGATCTTAGAGACGTGCATCACGTGTATGTTTCTATGCACATAAAATGACGCCTAGATCTACAGGATGTAACAGAAGGGACGATATGTTGTGTAAAGAGCTCACTGTAGAAAAATTATTCAGGTGGTATGCACATTCCTCTGGAAAAATAAACATGTCATTTTGAGGCTCAAATTTTGTGAGATTCTCTGTAGTGAGCAAAATTCAAAGCGGAACCCTTTTGTTAAAATATTAAAGATAATATTAGATTTAAAACTATTTCCTGATCGAAATCTTTTGATGTCATATTGGCTAAGCTTTCTCAATCTATCCAAATGTATCATAACAATTTCTTTATGAAATCCATTACAAGTAATCGGAATAATCCATGTTTCTGTAATGTACACGTCATTAAAACGAGATATAATGTAACCCCGGGGGCGTATAGGTGATATATTTATTGCCAACGGTTGGCTTGTTGTTATGAAATATGTGTAAAATAATGGGACGATATTTTTTACACATTCGCCGGCTTTTTTGGAAATTAAATTTCGATGACTAACGACATACGAATTAGAAAGTTATATGGGTAGGTATTTATTATTTATACTGTGTTTTGTAATACTCTATTTTGAATTCAAAATAACACTAAAGATGAAAAAAGGAACAAATGTTTTTATTACATTATAGCGCAGTCAACACTGGGATTTATTGTTCTATCTATTCAGAGAAAATACAAAAGCTAAATCACTCGCACTATGCGTTTACTCGTTTAAATATTTTGTATAAAAATAATAATTCCCGCCTATTCAAATCCCCTGTGGGAGTTAGCATATGGCTAAACAGGGAGGTGAACTGTGTTGTAATCCCTGCTACTGGAGATAAGCCATTCCTTAAAGATTTCATTTAATCGTACCGTGTACATTAATTTAGGTGCTTACCCTGCCATTTTTAGGCAATTTATAGTTCATATTACACGAATACTTATTCTTATTCTTTATTGTACACAATACTTCGTCACATTGAAGATTACAGATATAATTACATGTTAAGTTATAGTTCAATAACTAAAAGACCAGTCCAGTCCTGTGCTGATGCAGGGCTACACTAGAATACATCAGCTGCATCTTCCTCCGTGCATGTCGTAAGAGTCGACTAAGGAACTCGAGCATTCTTTCAGGCGATAAGCTAGCAACTTGTCACTGATCAATTACATCTGTCCCCGCTATACTAAACGTGGCTGTGAGATCTTCCTTTAATTCCTGCAGTTCGGTATACCCCGTTTCGTACAGTCGTGTGTAATATACCTATGTGTGTAAACGACGTCTTTTTTGTAGTTTTATTCTCTTTCTACTTATACACATTTTACTTTTTAGGAAATGAATTTGGTAGACAAAACTAGGGGGTTCTGTAGTACACAAAACAACGTGTAAAGGTTCTAACTGAAATCTTATTATTCTCTTACTATTTTTGACGACGACGGATATAAAGCGACTGGCTGCCGGATTTTCATAGCTTTTCTTTTGTTTGTTGTTGTTTTTTAAGTTAACGAATCGTTTCAAAAGTACTAAAATGTAGCTGAAAATTAAACGTTTGTACAATTCGTCTAGACTTCTGTCTGTCTGTCACAGGTGATTTACTTTGAACTAAGACTGAAACAATGGTAGCCTCGCCCATTGCTCCCTGAAACTATTTGTCAATAAAAGATGAAAGTTAACTTTGCATCCACATTTAAAGGTTTTCTGTTGAATAGACTTTGAAAGGGATGGAGACATAATCTTACAGAACTAAAGTTCGCTGAGAAATTCCTTAGTTTTTCTAACGTATTGACTAATACAAAGTGTCTAACATCCAATTTCAATAATCGATCTTGACATATTTTTTGAATTTGTCTCATTTAATATTTGGTTGTTTTCATACAATATTTAGAATCCGGAATAAAAAGTCAAAATTATGTTTTATCTTTATATGAAAATGGACGTATACTTATAGACTGTGTTCTGTTGGTTGATTACGCTATATTTCTGCATTTGAAGTATCACTACAAGATTTGGATTTTTTTATTTATTTTTTATTCACACACATTACAACACAAACATCCATGACTCGGAAACAAACATCGATATTCATCACATCAATGTTTGCACCTACCGGGATTCGAACCCAGGACCTATGGTGTCGCAGGCAGGGCCACTACCAACTACACCTTTCGGCCGTCATATATTACGGTCTTTTTACACTGAACCTATGACCTATTGGTTCTTCTATGTTCAGGAGAATTTCTATTAGAATAGACCTGTTGTCAAACGTGCATGTTGGAGTCCAACTCAAGCTATGTTACTTTCCTTGATACTCTCGAGTGTCAAACAAGGCCCTAGTTACCTTCCTTTTCATGTCAGTAAATTACAGGGACTAAAGGGAGGTATTCTGATTTCAAAGAACAAGGACGCATTTATCTATGTTTGGAATTACTGTTAGTAGTACGTTTATACACACGGCTCTGTTCCCGAAATTGTTACCGAATTAATATTTCAGATTAAATGTTCCATTGTTTTCATACAAAATTTCAAATTTGGAATTTTAAAAATCCGAGATTCTTTATGATCTCTAGTTTTGAAATTGGCCGTTAGCAATAAACATGACTAAACGAGCAGCTCGACATTTTTTCGAATTAGCAACACAGAAAAGAAGATCTGCCTATATTTTGTAATAAATAGTTTATTGTTTGCAATCCACTTCTTCCTTATAAATTCCATATAATATAGGTTAGAGAGCCCGTATTATTATCGAGTAGCTTGCTCAATACCTACCTACGTGTTGCGGTCAAAGTCTAATTATAAAGGACGGCTTGTCGTCCATATCTATTACGTTGACGTTGATATTAAGAGAAATATTAAATGAACATCTCAATTTACGTTTACAAATAGCCGTTTCATTTATATTAATGAAAGATGGTTTATGTAATTTATCATTTTTAAAGACTCACAGTCGCGCGATTTGTCCAGGGATTATTTTGACGAATTTATTAGTAACAATTCGGTCTGGTCTCCACTCGTCACCTACCTCACTTGACTCTTAAAAAATAATCGGAAATATGTCATTTATTATAGCAGTTGTTCAAGATAATACTCATTGTAAAATACCGGAAACAATCGTAGAATATTACAAAAATTATTTTCATTAAGCAATTTTGTCTTAATAAACATTCCTAATTTACTTCATAATTACTTAAAACTTAATAAAAAACGAATTAATTGAATTCATTTACCATGATGTTCTGGAAAATCCCTTCTAGCTTTCTAGCATGTAAAATTCTTAGGGGTCGAGTTTATTTTCGAGTAAATTTCTCACGAATTAAAACTATAACAATATAGTGGACGCCCGCGACTTCGTTCGCGTGGACTGCAGAAAAAACAAAATGTCGAAATTATTAGGGAAAGACATATTTTTCCGGGATAAATAGTCTATGTCTATGTATCCAGGGTGTCAGCTAACTCCATAGCAAATTATATTATAATCGCTCCTGACGTTTTTACGTGAAAGAGTAACAAACATCTATCCATCCATCCATACTTACAAACTATCGCGTTTATAATATTAGTCGGGCTAGTAGGATTCACGTATAGGGGTACCTATGTCTACTAGCGGCAAACAAAATTCATTGTTATTATATTTTATTGAAAGCATAGGTGTATCTGTAAAAGTATGAAATTGAATTAAGTTCGGTTACTACACATACATAACACAAAGGAGGAACGAAGTGTCTGATTCAATTTAGAAAAGATACTCGTATGTATTTTAGATAGTACATCTAGGTACTTGGATAGATTCGATTGAGATGCAATTCCATTCAATCAGATAGCGGTACAACTCCCGCCTTTATTGAAAGTTCCTCAACGATTTGTTACTTGCAGTTTGATAAGAAATGCTAAAAGAGAAAATCTATTTTATTTACGTAAGTGAATCTACGAGAGAACCAATAGATATACGATAGTCAAAGGCGCAATGCAAGGACTTTGGAGAGAATATTTAAATAATGAAGATACAATCTTAGATTTATCCTATAATGAAATAAATAACTATTTCAATGATATTGTTAATTGATTGCCTATTACCCGTAATTTAACTTTACAAATGCGATCGTTAAGGGTTTTGCAGGCTTTTGTAACACCTCCCTCTATAGACAGCGACTTGCAGTGGCCGTGCCGTCAAGTGGAAAATCCCTCAAAGCCGTGCCGTTGTCGTGCCGTCTAGTCGAAAACCGCCCATCGGTCGTTACACACCAAAAGAACATCACACATGTTTGCCGTAGCCTAATACTGATTTTCATGTTTGACAGCTTAGTCACTGATTGACATTGTTTACTTTAAAATTATTAGTTATGAAAGCTGTTTTTAGCAATAATTGGTAATAATACTGAATACTTAGATTAATGATAGGTCAGAGCGGAGCGAATCATTATCCTAAGACTGAATAAATATTAACCTTATTATATATTATAAAATTATTAATAAAGAAAATGGAAAAAATTCTTCACCCGAGTGAATTATTATATACTCAAATTCCTTTTGTTACAATTTTATTACAGCTATTCGCAACCATTTTGACGTTATCTTTCTAAATATTAGTTTATTTTTGCAATGCTAGCTTTATTAACTAGATTAGATGTTTTTAACCTCCACAATCGGTAGACACACTTAGTTGTTAAGTATTATCACTTTCGAAATAGGGTTTTCGACATTTAGGTACTTAATAAATTGAACCAAGTATGTACATACAATAAAATAAATTTTATAACAGTAGTAAAAATATGACGAGACTCAAATCCTGTAATAAATTACATAACTAAGAGATGATTAATTGTTAATCTACAAAGTCACCAACATTGTATTAGTTATTTCATGTTTGACAGGACAGTAAAAGTAAAAAATTGTTTTAGATTACTTATTGATGATATTTACTCTAGCAGTAACAGTTCCTCACCTGGAATTAAATGGATACCCTGATGACCCTATGATTAATGTTGACCTTATACAGATAAAGCAAACGATTGAACTGCATATTCTGACATTGACTTGACTCTACCATAGGTAGGTACTACAGATTTAGGAATAAATAGACGAAGATCTTAATTTTAGTGTTAATTTTTAGCTCATAAATCACTCCTACACTAAGTCCTTATTTTACGACACCTATTCCTTTGATTTTTTAAATTAATGGCGCTGTTTACTATTTGAACGACTACAGTATTCTGTGTTGCTGCATACATAAAATGTTAGTTCCCAAATGAGGCATAGGAGTTATGATTAAACATATAGTATAGTACATGTAGCATAGTAGGTACCTACCTATGCATACGTAATAACAAAGAAAGTTTACAACGGAAGAGTGGATGGAAAGTTTGGAAGGGGTAGACCTCGCCGGACTTTCACCGATCAAACTGGTGAAATTCTAGAGAAAGGTCAGGTCAAGAGTACCCTAACCCGATGAGCGTGCATGAAGAATATCATGAAAGTAGACGAAGCGAAAGAGGTGTATCAGGATTGTGAGATTCGTGGTCTGCCTACCTCCGGGAAGGAGACGTGATTTTTATGAATGTTCACGTAATGAAGAACAAGACGACTGCCGACGGCGACATTTTACGTCATTACATTTCACACTGTATTTCACACCAGCCTTTTAGGTATCTTAGGAAGGCTACCTTATTGGATTGATTATACAATGTATCCTATTCAATGGCAAACAGCATTCTCTATCATGTAACCATAATGGTTACGTTGTAACATAGACCTAGATGCATTAGACGTAGGTACCCAAATGTACCTATATCTTATACAGTGTGTAACAAAAAGGGTACGTAAAGCGAAAAGATATGTAAATAGCCCACTATAGCATAGAGGAGTCTTATTCCTCTATGACTATAGAGAACCTATCCACAAAATTTGAGACTCGAAATCACAGTTTATATTTCAAGATTATATGAAAATTCCTGAGATAGTTTAGAATTCTCCATACTATTTAGAATCATAAACATGTGATTTTGAGTCTTAAACTTTTTGAGTAGGTTCTCTATAGTGGGCTATTTACCTACATATCTTTTCGCTTAACATACCCTTTTTGTTACACTCTGTATATGCTACATCTACTTCCGTGTTTATCGTAAGAGTTGTCTACAGGGACGTTCTCTCTAGCGATGAGCCAACAATTTTTACTGATCTTTTTCATTGTTCTGGCTATCCTATTTTACAGTCTAGGGAAACATGTCGCAAGTAAAACTTATTAATATTAGGGCTCTGCAATTAATAAAACTGAGAAAACTACTTTAATTTGTTTTATTTAAAGTGAAACGATTGCACAGTAAGAACACAGATCATCGAGAGAGAAAAAAAAGGTGTCATCTATAGACATACTACAACGTCAAACGATGGGCAACGATACTGCAGCTATTCAGCCAAGATCAAAATTTTCTATAATTAAGTTAACACTCCCACTAAAATTTTACATTATAAAGGCCAAAACACATTCTGTGCCAGAATACAACATTATAACAGCTTATTCATTACTTGCTCTCTTAGGAAAACAAACTATTGAGTGGGCAAAGGCTTTGTTAATATATCAGCAAACTGATTCTTACTTGGGACATAAGATATATTTATTAAACCATTCTCCACTTTTTCTCGTATAAAATTGTACTTGACATCTATATGTTTGGTACGTTTGTGGAAAACTGGGTTATTAATTAACTTAATGGCACTCTGATTATCAACATACAGCTTAATACAATCAGATTTTTCACCCAAGTCCAACAACAGTTGCTGTAACCATAGAATTTCCTTTGCAGACTCGCAGGCTGCAACAAACTCTGCTTCGGTGGTAGAGAGAGCAATGGTCTTTTGCTTTTGGCTCAGCCATGTTACTGGTCCACCATTCATTAAGAATATATATCCAGTGGTGGATTTTCGAGTATCAACATCACCTGCAAAATCAGCATCCGAATACCCAATAAGATCATTGCTTTCTCCATACCTAATACAAATATCTTTTGTATTCACTAAATATCTAATCACACGCTTCAATGCATTAACATGTTGTTGACTAGGATTATTAATATACCGACTCAACATGTTCACCACAAATGATATATCAGGTCTGGACACTGAGCATAAAAACAACAGTGAACCAATAGCTTCCCTGTAAGGGAATTTCACAGCATTTTCCTCCAGATTTCTACATATAACAACATTTGGATCAGCAGGAGTTGATGCAGGATTACATTCACTCATATTAAAAGTTTTAACAATTTGCTCTATGTACTCTCGCTGATGTAAACATATACAGTTATCAGATTTTAACACTTCTATACCTACAAAATAGGACAAATTTAATTCCTTAATTTTAAATGCCTGTTTGAGGAAATTAATTATATCTGTAATTATCTTTTTACTTGATGATATTATGAGAGCATCATCAACATATATTATCAGTATAACATTAATATTTTCAACATTTCTAACATATACACAGTAGTCAGCTTGTGACTGAACAAAACCATATGATTTTAAAAATTCAGTAAACTTTTTGTTCCAACACCTTGATGCCTGTTTTAACCCGTAGAGTGACCTATTCAATTTTAATACATTACTTTTGTCAACAAGCACACCATCAGGAATTTCTAAATAAATTTCTTCTTCAAGGTCCCCATTCAAAAAGGCGGTTTTGACATCAAATTGTTGGATTTCCAAGTTATACTTAGCTGCAATACTAAAAATTATTCTAATTGAATCATACCTTGTGGTAGGGGAAAATATTTGCTGATAATCAATACCAGGGACTTGATTGAACCCTCGTGCACATAATCGAGCCTTATAACGGTTTACTTTCCCATCATCACCTCTCTTAATGGAAAATATCCACTTGGCTGTGAGTGTTCTCTGTCCAGCTCGCTTCACTGGGGTCCAAGTCTGATTCTCATCATGAGCATTGAGTTCTTCTGTGATGGCCTGCAACCATTCATTCTTCTGCAAACTCTTCATTGCCTCATTAAATGATGATGGTAACACAAATTCCACTAAATTGGCTTCTAAATTCAAATTTCTCCTTGGTCTCAAGTTCATTGGTTCATGTGGAGAATCATCGAGGATCTGTGATGGTTCATAATCAGGATCATCACTACTGCAACTGAGCATACTTTCCTCATCCTCATTCAGTGAGGTCTCATTTAAAGAGTTATCCCTCAGAGCAGGATCCTCTGCTAGTGTGACTTCAGAGTTATCCTGTTGGATATTTTCATCACTTTCTTCTATGAATATCTTTGCTATATTTTGTCTTTGTTCAGGAAATTTATTCTCATCAAAAACAACATTTCTTGATATTTTAATTCGTTTTGTCTTCATGTTGAACATTCTGTAATTGGTATTATCATATGGGTGAATTTCCCAGGTACGTTTTTAGCGCGGCGTGGATGAAAATCGTAGTGGAAAGTGCAAAATGCACATTTATTAATTTTTTTTCATTAAGTTCAGACAGTGATCTAGACTAACGTTTAAAACTTAAAACCAAAATCTATTTGTTTACGCATTAAAAAAGTGAATTAATTTAACAGAATACATACATATTTTAAAAATACATTAAATAACACTATTATTTACACCATGAGCAGTAATTTAACTTAACCCGGTAGTACCTGTAACAGCTTTTTAAAAATGTCCCGCGGAAAAAGTCAATAACGCTGGCGCATTTTGAACATTACACTATTTCATCATAATGAATGAGATAGATGCTAAGCTATCTTTCCCCGCACTGCTCTGTCAAGCCATCGTATACCAAGTACAAGGATGTTTGATACACTGAACAGTTTTCCCGCCAAAAACGTAAGTATAACCTGCGGTGGCGCAGGAATACAAATTTATCATATAACGGTGTCATATGTATTTAAAAAACTAAAAGGCTGTTTAAAAAGAAATTTTACAGATGATTAAAGATTAGATGTATCGACATAATTGCAAATGAATTATTACAATTAAAATAATAGTGTCCTTTATAATTTGAAATTTGTTACTTAATTCTAAGTACGGTGTCGCAACTCCAGTGGCTCCGGTGGCAAAAAAGAGGGCCACCGTAATATAATAATGTCACCGTAATTGATATTTTGTCTTTTTGTATACAGGATGACTGGAAAACGGGTATTATTTCTATTGAGATGTAAAAGTACAGCCCATTTTCTACCTTCATGGGTAGGAAGACCCATTAAAAAATTACGGCTTCCGGGTTATGCCCCATTTTGTAATGTTTTTAAAATCACCTTATTATTAAATGGAAATGCATAAAAAACTAAAATACGTGTATATTTCAGTAATTCAACTAGATAATCATTGGAGACAAAAGAACAGACATCAACTTGGCATTATCAAAGTACAATTACCAAAAGGTTTTTATTTTTTTTTCCTGATTCTTTCCTATTCATTCAAAATAATGATTTCACGTAATTCGCACACTTAATTAAACTAAATTCAAAAGGTATAATTATGAAAAAGCTTACCAACAGCTGACTAATAAGAATTTTAAAAGTGCTATCCTATGGCGCGACCACCTTTTTTAACAAGTAACCTAAGTTTGTAGTCAAATTTAAAAAATACAAAGGTGAATTGGTGAACTGACATTATAATATATATATTATAGCATAGGAATCTTACTGCTATACAAGGCCTTTTCATGATGCAGTTCAACTCGAATCGAGGTCATACCGCCACCTCCATCTCGTCTTACTCCTACCCCAGGCAGCCGCTCTGTAGCATCCAGCCAGTTGCACTGTACGTCTATCTTTCGGTGTCTAAACGACTAACATGGCCGGCACTTTTACTGTCCAGTTCCTTTTTGGTAGGCGATTAGCATACCTAATGGTGTTCCTGATGCAGTCTGAGCACTGTAGGTCAATCGATAGACAGCATAAGCACACATATCGACAAGTAGACGTTATAAGATCATAGGAAGGGAACCGTTCCTAAATGAACTAAGTTCTTCCAGGCACTTAAGACTCATCTCTCAATATTAAAAGCTGACCAATAAGAAAGTAATATTTTTCTGAGTCCTGACTGTTCTCAGAAAAAATATCTATATATTGAATGTTCTACTGGCCTAGTATTTTATACACATAATTATTATCTACTTCAATCCCACGTTTTGTGATATTGATTATGACTTGGCCTTCGGTTCAAATTCAAGGAAACCACCCAAAATTACTCGGGTTTATACCCGAGTAACTTTGCGATAAACCCGAGTAGCTTAAACAAGTACGCCTGATGATAACAGAAGAATTCTACATTCTACTTACCTCAATATAACACTGCTATAGGCTGTAGCGCCACGGAATGTATTTTTTGAAACCTATATTGGTCAGCTGCTAGTAAGCTTTCTCATAATAAATTACACCTTTTTAGTAGCTTATTAAATAAGGAATTTAGTTTGATAAAGGGTACGCATGACGCAGTATATTATTTTGAAAGAGTAGGGGCTTAATTGGCAAAAACATTTAACAAATTTTGTTTGACCATTCCATGTTGATAGATTTTTGGGAGGTCAAAGTATAAAATGTGATTTATTTCTTACTAGTGGACGCCCGCGACTTCGTCCGCGTGGACTGCAGAAAAAACAAAATGTCGAAATCATCCGGGATTAAAATATTTCCCTGGGATAAAAAGTAGCCTATGTGTTAATCCAGACTGTTGGCTAATTGTAATCCAAATTTTATTAAAATCACTAAGCCGTTTTTACGTAAAAGAGTAATAAACATCCATCAATCCATACTTACAAACTGGTAAAAATTTCAAAATGCTAGAACAAACGATTTTTTGTTTCTTATGACGTGATATTTGACGAACTTGCATACTAACTTTCAACCCTTATTTCACCCCTTAGCTGGTCGAAATTTCAAAAATGCTAGAACAAATGTTTAATGATTTCTTATCAAGTGCTTAAATATAAAGTTTCATGGTTTTATCTTTTAAAATTAAGAAATCCCATACAAACTTTCAACCTCTATTTCAACCCCTTCATCCCTTTTTTTCGAAATAAAAAGTAGCCTATGTTCTGTCTCAGGGTCTAAAGATTGTCTGTACCAAATTTCATCAAAATCGGTTGCGAGGTTTAAGCGGGAAAGCGTAACAGACAGACAGACAGACAGACAGACAGAGTTACTTTCGCATTTATAATATTAGTTGGGATATGCCATTCTACTCATCTAAAAGGAGATTTAAAAAATAATAATAAAATGTCATATCTCCGACACTGTGAATTTCCGGATGGGGTGTTCCTTATATATAAAGAGGTGCACTTTCAAATGTGAAAAGTAATGATCCTTATTTCTGGTTTTCGAAGATTTTTACGTACATATAAATAAATACGGCTAGGTTCCTGAAATGGTGTAGTCAGAACTGCGAGATCTTATAGGAGATACCATGGCCACTACGTTTTATGCTAAGAAAAAAGTCACTAGGAAGCATTTTAATATGTAATAAAATATTTCCCTAACTGTTAACGTGTTCCTTAAATTTGTTATCATAGTTTCTAAGCTATAATCATGATGATAAACATTATTACCAACTAATAAACGAAAAATCTAAAGTTTTCATATTCTTATAAAATAAATAAATAGGTAATTCGTATGATGTTCTCCTGTATTTATAATTCCGCTGGTTGTAATAAATTTCAGTGGAGAGATTAACAATTTCGGTGGTTTGATAATAATATCGGTGGCGATTGAAATTTTTAAATGCAGATATCTCAAGAAATAATACGTTTTTAAAAATGTGTACCATATGACTGAATATTATGTATTTTTAGCTATTACTTCGAATACAAAAAAGTTATAGAAAGTGGATATAAAATTTCGCCAGCGTAATTAGTCAAAAATCGAGGTTGTTGAAATTCACCCATATCCAACCAATATCATCTTTTCACTCTTTTTATCTAACTTTGTTCTCAATTGATCAGGAATATGTACATACCCCTCACTACCAAATACTCTTACATGATCCAAAATTGGTTTGACTCCATTCCACAACTCTGATGGCGTCTTATCTGATGTTTTGCTAGATGAGGTTCTATTAAGCAAATAAACTGCACAATTTATGGCTTCTGCCCATAAATCCAATGAGATATCACGTGCATACAGCATGGATCGAGCACTTTCTACGATTGTTCTGATATCCCTTTCTGCACGTCCATTTTGCTCTGGGGTATATGGAGCAGTGCATTCATGAACAATTCCTTCTTTACCTATGTAATCTTTAAATACTTTATTAGTGTATTCACTTCCGTTATCTGTATGCAAGGCTTTTACACTGTGCATGTATTTGTTTTTCACAATAGCATTATACTTCTTGAAGTTTTCAAAAGTATCACTCTTATTTCTCATGAAGTACACATGTCTGTAGCTGGTTGCTGCATCCTTGAATAATAAAAAATATCTCATACCTTGCACGGATGCATGGCTCATTGGACCACAGACGTCACTGTACACTAGGTCACCAGGTTGTAGTTCTGCCCGAATTGATTTCTGGAATGGGAACCGAGATTGTTTCCCATAAGCACATGCTTCACATATTAAGTCAGTTTCAGTATCATTTTGAATATTTAAACCTTCAACTATTTTGTTCATACTCATTTTTTTTATTTCTTTGAAGTTCAAGTGTCCTAATCTCTCATGCCACTTTTTTAAATCACTTTTATTTTTCTGCACTAAGTTACATGTGTCAGGGACAATTGTTTCAATGTTCAGTACGTATAAATTATTCAACTTCATTTTCGCAGACATCACAACTTCATTACCATTGTATATTAGAGCACTACTGTCCTTCTTTACTATGGAATAACCTTTTCTTGTTATCATGCCTTCCGAAAATAAATTTCTTCTTAACTTAGGTACATGCAGTACTCCATGTAATATGCTTTGCTCCCAGTGTCCATTGACACATCTTTTTATTGAAACTTTTCCTATTCCACATACTTCTATGGACTCTTTGTTTCCTAATGTCAATGATTTCTGAGTGCAAGTTGTGTATTCTTCAAAAAATTCTTTTTTGTATGTCATATGGGCCGAAGCGCCACTATCCAGGATCCAGGCGTCTTCTTCTGCATCACTACATATATTTGCCTCATCAGCTACATTAAAAGCTAGCATGGTATTCTTATTTTGAGCTGGTTTCTTGTGTACTTTCTTCGGTGCACGACATTCTCTTGCAAAATGTCCCCTTTTTCCGCAGTTATAACATTCGAAACGATGTTTCACAGGTTTCTCTTTGCTCATACTACTTGCACTAGGTTCATTTCTGGTCGCTTCATTCTTCAATTTAGTATTAGCAATTAAAAAAGCCATTTCTTGTTCTTCTTCACAAGTAGTATTAGCTTCCTCATCGAGTAGTCGTGCCGTTAAGTTATTCAAGTTTTGTTGTTTAGGATCCAGCGACATCCATGCTTGCCTAAGTGATCTATATTTAGGAGGCAGAGTTCCTAATATTTTCGTGATTATAGCAGTGTCGCTAATGCTTTCACCACTTTCCTTAAGCTGTTTGGCGAGATTCTCAACCTTTGCAATATGTTGTGCCACATTGTCACTTGGTGACATTTTGTACTGATAAAACCGTTCATGAATTAACATTTTGTTCAATTCACTTTTTTGTTCGTATATGGATTCCAATTTCGACATAATTTCCACGGCGGTTTCACAGTTTTCTATTAGTGTTATTTGATTCAAATCCATTGACGACGTGATAATATACATAGCCATCCCGTCATCTTTAAGCCATTTACTCGCATTTGCTTCTGTTCTCTCTATCGAAATATCGATTCCTTTCGCTTTCAGGGCACATTTGATTTGGAATTTCCACTGCCTGAAGCTTTTTCCGTCGAATTTATCCACACTCAAGGTTCGCTCCATTTTGAGGTTATCCGGCGTGGTTTATTCGAAAATGCAAAATATGATTTCTTCTTTACTGTTTTCTTAATTCTTCAGTTTTCAGAGCTTCCTGGGCCCATAACCTATTAATATTAGGGCTCTGCAATTAATAAAACTGAGAAAACTACTTTAATTTGTTTTATTTAAAGTGAAACGATTGCACAGTAAGAACACAGATCATCGAGAGAGAAAAAAAAGGTGTCATCTATAGACATACTACAACGTCAAACGATGGGCAACGATACTGCAGCTATTCAGCCAAGATCAAAATTTTCTATAATTAAGTTAACAAAACTAGTGCTCCAGTGATCGTTTAGTAGAATTGCTACTGGACTTTTGAATGTTACTGTACATATTAGACAAGGCTGTCATCAACCTATACAACGCAAGATCGAGTTGAAATTTGTAGATCCCAGTGTAGGGATGTAATGTAAACTGTTCTTATACAAAATTTTAAGTGAAAAATATTTCTATTGGACATTGGTTATTATTAAACCTAAACACTGAGAGACGGTAACCATTTACTCCGTAGTAAATATTTCAAAGATTAAATCTCTTACAATCACTCCTTAGTGTCATTGTGGAGATATTACGATGTTAATTTACAAGTTTAATGGTAATTATGTAGTTAAATTTTCGTTAGGACTAATTTAATTAACCTTTCTAAGTTTGTTTATTTGCATACTTGGACTTAGGGTAAAATAAATATGAGCGAGAATAAAATCAACTACCTAGTACATGCCGTAACGGAAACCAGAAATTAGATATTGCCACATTGATATAATTCTACCAGGAACTAGTTCGTCATTTAGCTTGGAACTGTGGAAACTATTACATTCTAAATTGACCATAAACGGTTTACGCGTATCTATTATAACCAGTGGTCGGAGTAGGTATATTGAATTAAGGTCATTGACATCAAACGTATATGTTAATATGGATACGCCTCCGAGTTTCCGGATTATTATGATAAAAATAAAATAAAAATACCGAATTAAATTACGTATGGTTTTTTATTTTATTACTCTATTTACCAAATTTTTGGAAACTCCGGTACATTCCGGAAAAAATGCATGTCCATGTTCTGATATCATGACGCAAGTATGTAAAATCAATATACCTACTCCGACCACTGATTATAACACATAAACATACATTTATGTCAACATTGTTTAACGAGTAAATTATCAGGCCCAGGCGCTCGTTGCGAAGTTACAGAGCTAACCTCTACCTTATTCCTCTATGCCTCTGCTTAAATTATTGTTGTGGGTACTTGCTCATATCATAAAGCTTAAGCTACCAATGCCTTAAATCTCTGATGATTTTTTATCCCAATTTCGCACTTATGCCAATTTCTTATTTTTTATTTAAAACTGCAAAGCTAGCTCTAATCGCTTTTTCACTATTTTTAGTAGACATGGATATCCTGTCACTACTAACCGAACTTGTACATCTCAACTATACTCTCAAAATTGGTCAGAAGTGGCATCATGTGGTTCTATCGGCTCTTGGTGCTCAGCTTACACCGTAAGGGATAAAGGCGTGATTCGATGAATGTATATATGGATATCCACGATTTTATCCGCGTGTATCATTGCCTATTAAAGTATACTTCAATTCAATTTTCGGACCTACTGAATATAATGTGTATTTATTACCTATGTTGTAACTACTAGTATTAGATTACAAACACTGTAACACCAGATTTTTGTACATAAGAAGATTACTTTTATAACGAGGTTCTTACCTGCTCTCCTAGGAGGGAACCAATAGATGGAAGCTTATCATTGATGTTAACCGTGTAGAACCTTTTCGTAGCAATTTTTTTCATCGATCGCACACTGAGACGCAACATTTTTTTTCTTATAATTACTTAAGTATTAAAGAATTACAATATTCATAGAGACATTGACTCTACACGACGCGTCATATGGACTTGTAAGCGCGCTCTGGCGATAATGCGGTTCCAAATGAGAACATTTTATCAGTATTTGTTTAACAAATAATGTTAAAAACGTGTTTGTGTAATTCAAATATAAATAACGAATTACTTGATTTAATTTAGATAAATATTAAGGATAATTTTATATAGGCAAAATGGCCTATATAAAATTAGGTACCTATTACGTACCTATGTGGTTAAAACTGCTTTAGGTATATGTAGAGTACTTACATAATTACCATTAAACTTGTAAATAGATTTCTTATCAACGTAGCCTTATAAGAAAAAGGTTTTTTATCTGCTTGAACTAGATAGCTATCTGTAAACAATACGAAAGCAACAAAAATCCAAGGAAAAATGGCGCATTCGTTTATAAAAATATTTTTACCGTTAGGTACTCTATAATCAAGGAAAGAAGTCTCGGGAAGCCTGTTATAATTTAGAATAACTACCCACCGTTTAAATGATTGAATATTGATTTATACCAAGTTTATTGCACTTTGAACTGTTTGTTATCTTTTTAGGGTTCCGTACCCCAAAACGAAAAAAACGGAACCCTTATAGGATCACTTTGTTGTCCGTCCACCATTCGTCCATCTGTCTGTCAAGACCCTTTATCTTAGGAACGCGTGCAGGTATCAAGCTGAAATTAATATCAAACACTCAGGTTAATTGTCGCTTGAAGCTGTGAAAAATCAAACTTCTAAGCCAACGATACATGTAATCAAAAGATACAGCCGTTTCGAAATTTTCGACACTCGCAATGGAATCAAAACCTACAGGGCACTTCCGGTGAACTCTGAATCTTGAAATTTGGTACGAAGCTACGTCATATAGCACACATAAAGAAAAAATTGCACAAAACCTTAAATATTTAGTTATATCCGTTATATCACATTTTTAGGGGTCCGTACCTCGAAAGGTAAAAAATGAAAACCCTAATAGGATCACTTTGTTGTCCGTCCGTCCGTCTGTCCGTCAAGACCCTTATTCTCAGTAACGCGTGGAGGTATTAAGATGAAAGTTATATCAAATATACTCAGGTCTGTTCTCAAACCTCTAAGCCAATGCAATCAAAACATACAGCCGTTTGTGGGGGTGGTGAAAAGGGAAGCGCTTCCGGCCCCACCGGGCCACTAGTCGTTTGGCCCATGTATAATTATATTTCAATCATTGTGAGAAACTTCGATATCGCATTCTAGGATTTTTCATTCGATTGTGGTTCTCTCCTGCATTCGATAGATGGCTCCGCTACACATTGCCGCAAATTTCCGCAAATTTTTGCAAGGGAATCAAAACCTACAGGGTATTCCCGTGATCTCAGAATCTTGAAATTTGGTACGAAGCAACGTCTTATAGTACAGATAAAGGGAAAATTGCGAAAACCGTAAATTTTTAGTTATATCATATAATAAAACAGGTTTGTAGTCCACTCGCACTTGGACGGTGTTTTTATCAGCGTCGATAACAATTTATTGCATCCTTGTAATTTTGTGTATCAGACACTATTCTACTTGATTAGATCTGGGTTAAGCTCCGTATTTCTGAGTGTCCTATAGATATTTCTTCACCTAACTGTGTTGATCACAGAAAGGTTTAGGTTTTATTCATAACCTAGAAACTTCCCTAAGCATCTTCGAACTGACTGAAAGAGATACAAAGTATTCCTACAAATTCAGTTATGAACAATGTAAGTTTTACTTGGACTCTCCAAATAAGGCTATAGCTATAACTTTCAATTACCGTGATGTTTCAACGTATCGATTTATTGTCGATGTTTCAACCAAACTAGACTATAAGTATGCCAATAGGTCTTCCTTCATGCTGAATTTGCAAGCAATATGATTGTATTGTATGTAAGGGTAACTTTGCTTAACCATGAAACTTCAATGTATCGAATATAGATATACCAACCAAACTAGACTGTATACCAATGGGTCTTTGTTCATTTTGCATATAAATATTGCAAGCATGTATTGCACTAAGCGACATCGATATAAGGATAAACATTTCCAGTGCACATATAATGCGTTTCTATTAAACATCTGTCGTCATTTGTCACTGACATCTAATAACATGCGTATATTTGCTGGGTACTGCAGTTTTATTAGCGACCTGCAAATTAACCTTGATGCACTGTGGATTCCGCGTCAAACCTGATATGTAAATATGTTAACTACTAGCTACCTTAGTACATTATAGGTACGTAACTATATGAGCCTTTATATTAAAATGCATGGTTGCTCACCGTTCAAACTCGAAATGGTTTAACCGGTTTGATTGATGTGTGTGTATTTGGCGGTGATAGCTCAGTGGTTCAGACTTGCGCCTTCCAATCGGGGGACGTAAATTCGATTCCTTTCACGCGTCTGTACATGCATAGGTGCATACCTACATACATAAAATCACGACTCTTTCCCAGAGGGGTAGGCAGAGATAACGAATCTCCACTTGCTACGTTCCTGATACACCTCATTCGCTTAATCTACTTTCATGATATCCTTTACGCACGCTCGTCGGTTTAGGGAACGTTTGACCTGACCTTTCTCTAGAATTTCTCCAATTAGATCAGTGACAGTCCGGAAAGGTCTTCCCCTTCCAACTCTTTCATCCACTCTTCCGTTGTACACTTTTTTGTCAGTCTACTTTTATTCATCCTCTCCACATGCTCAAACAATCTCTTGTTTCGCATTGATAACTTTGGGTACCAACCTATGACCTTAATATACCTATTGTCGGGTACGAGTAATCAATCAGTCTCTCTCTACATTCCTTATTTACTGATACTAATATAGGGAACTAAACAACCAACTGTCCTAGTAGTCACATAGGAGAATTTTGTTTCCCATGGTACTGCTGACATCCTGAAATTGTAATCACGGCTTTAACCTCTACTTTTTCCAATGATATATAGTACTTGTAGTATATTGTAACAGCTAAAGGATTTTCCTAATATTAGAGCGCCCGTCAAATGATAGTAATGTTGAAAAACTCAGTAAGAGAGATCATGACAAAATGTGCCGCATAGAACATGGCGGACCTCGACACCGCGTCAATATCGTTCTTTTTTCATCTTTATTTATTTTCTCCGCCTAGCTTATTATGTTTACACTTTCATATCCCATTGCTTTTTTAATCGCGTTTATTTTCCTGCCCTGGGGATGATTTAATTATAATGGGCCAATTTTCCATATAAGTGGGTACCATGAAAAGCCGTAGTGATAATATGAAGCCAAAATTAAACCTTAGGCTATTAAGGTGTATAATCGCGCTATGTGAAAGAAAATACTTTCAAAGTAAAAAAGTATTTTATTTGCCAGCGGGATTATAACACGCAGCCTTATTGAAATAAGGACTATTTTTCTATGAAATACTTTATTAGGCATCGGCGGAGCGCCCTGCAACCAGGTACTGGCCGAAATACGTGGAAGACTTTGAAAGTATTTACGTTGCAAGTATCGTGGTGATAGTTTGAATTCAAAATTAAACCTTAGGCTATATCCATTAAGGTGTATAGGTATAATCGCGCTATCAGAAAGAAAATACTTTCAAAGTAAAAAAGTATTTTTTTGCTAGCGAGATTAAAACACGCAGCCTTATTGAAATAAGGACTATTTTTCTCTGAAATACTTTAATACCTAGGCATCGGCGCCCGGCAACCCGTGGAATACTTGAAGGTATTTATTGAAGGTATTTATTCAATGAAGGTATTTATTTTGTAGCACGATTATGTTCTTTATGTCTAAGAAAATTAATTTATTGGGAAAATAGATAATTATTATTGTTCTTTCTTCACATCTTTTAAAAATTACTTTAATTAACTAGCTAGCCGCGTTTTTATCTTAGTCAATGAATGTGCACGTACAAATTTAATGTAAACAGTCATAGGCAAAGGTCATTGTCGCGGTCTATATACCTATATCTAACATAATTTATATTTATTATCTCACACATATACTTACCTAATCTATATTTTGTTTTGTGTGTTGATATTTCCTGGTTTCCAAGGTTTACTCCTATTGACCCTTATTTTAAACTTCGTACGTCTTGAAGTTCGAAAATATAAAGAATCATAGCACGTACGTAATTTTCTTATACATACATAAAATCACGCCTCTCACCCGGAGACGTGGGCAGAAATCACGGATCTGCACTGCTACGGTCCTGACACACCTCTTTCGCTTCATCTACTTTCATGATATTCTTCATACACGCTCCTCGGTTTAGGATACTCTTGACCTTACCTTTCTCTAGAATTTCACTAATTTGCTCAGTGAAAATCTGGCGAGGGTTTCCCCTTCCAACCCTTCCATCTATTCTTCCGTTGTATACTTTCTTTGTTAGTTTACTTTCATTTATCCTCTCCACATGCCCAAACCACCTCAATATACCCTTCTCAATCTTCGTCACAACGTCCTCATTTATTAATTACTTTTCTTTTACCTAAAGTACGAGTATAATTATTTATTTTGGATTCTTTAATGAAGTTTTGGTGATTTTTGACCGATCCGATACGTTTAATTTTCTTCTTGCTATTGGGAATATTAATAACTATGCTCTCTTGGAATCGAGGTCATAATTAGTTTGGCTCTTTCAGTTATTGATAAAATACCTTTGAAATATTTATAAAGTTAATTGTAATTAGCAACAGATAAATAATTTAACTTAGGCAATTAACCTAATTTAAATTTAAGTTGAACTAGATAAAAATATTGGAAAAATTACAGATACTGAACGGAACAACCATGTGAACGAGGAGCTCATTAAACATTATATTTTTAGATACTCACAGCAATTTTAACACTAAAATTCCTGGCTAGAAATCTTCTATTAGAACCCCCTGCGAATCTATTTTGCACTCCACTCGATTTTAAACACGTTACCAACAAATTGTGATACATCTTACTTATTAAAACTGATGGCTCAAAATATTAAACAAAATATACATACACAATTTAATATTATTGTGAATTATAATTCATTATTATTAAACAGATACATCTAACTCGATTGCATAGTGCTAACTGAAGCAATATACAGTATGTGATGTATAATGAATGGGCCTATGATAAAGTAATTCCTCCTTTATCTCGACCGGCACCGAGTATAACTGTTTACTTAGCGAATTATATTACTATCGATTATATTGGACAGTAATTATTACTGTTTTGTAATTTATATTTTTGTGCATTCTTAAAAGTTTACAATTTATAACTCTTATTTTTGAATCTATCAACTGTTATTGAGCGAAAAATAAAAAATCTACAGTTAGATATATTTTATTTTCGATACGTAGGTTTTTTTTGGAAATTTGTAATCTTCTTATTTTGGAATAAATTAAAAGTATCAACCGGTAGAGTTATACTCGTATCTATGTTGAAAGTGATCTAGATGTCCGTCATCAAGTCAAAGCTTAAATAATTTTAATAGTACTCGTATTAGCAACTTGATCATTGTACAATTTTCAAGTATGTCAAAACTTATACAAATCTCAGTGCGCGAGCGCAATGTTTTTTAAAATGGGTATGTAATAAGAAAATAATACAGAATTTTCTGTTCAATTAGAAATTAATAATATCAGAAGTAGGTATGAAGTAGGTATACCTATAGATACACGGAAGTTTAACAGTGTAATATTATTATTACTGTTCTAATCAGCAGTCTAGTGCGTGCTTCAGAATAAATAAGTGATTGTCTATTATTTACAAACTCGCGGAATGTTTTGTTTTAATGATAATTCTGAGGGATTTAATTGCGAATGCTTTCAATGAATATTGTACATTTTAATACCAGATAAGTCAAAGAAAACCCACTTGTAAGTTAAAGAGGTAAATACAGAATAATCAAAGATTCCATTTATAATTTATAAATACAGAATATAATATGCAGGTAGTTAGTTTAGTTATAAGGCATAACTAAAATAAAAAATGTACTAAATATGATGAATGTGAAAAAGTCTCAGTACGGACGCATACATTGACGTACAAAAAAAATTGAGAAGGGTTATAATATTTACTAGCGTGCCCTGGCAGAGGCAGGCCAGCAGTGGATTGCAATAGGCTGATGCGTGTGAATTTTTACTACGGAACCAATATGAAATCACCAGAACTATGAATAAGAGTCAGAATACGGTAAAAATAGAACCCCTTAATATTACCTCCAATGCATAAAGTATAAGGTTCTGATTGGCTACAATCAACAATCAACCGTCGCATGCTATCGGCACACGAATCGAATTACCAGGTAAAATAAAAAAATTACGAAGTAAACTCGTTGGAATCGGGTACAGTAAGCGGATGAAATAAAAAAATCGGTTTTATTGTGATTTGTTAGCTCACTTCCTAGTGAATGTTTGTAAAAATGGACTGTAATATCTATTGGGAGAATTTGGGAGTTCGATCACGTGAAATGGACTTTTGTATCGGTGTGTAAATATGTTAAAAACGTAGTACCTATATTCAATACGGTATTTTTATTTAGGTAGCATTTTGAAAACATATTTATTTGTGTATTTGAACAAATAAATTGTACTATCTGGGGACATAAAATATTGGTATTATACATAACCTAATAATCTTTAAATGAAAGCTCTTTTTATAAAAATATATGTTGTGACTATAAAAGTGTACCTAAGTAATGGAATGGGGGTGTCAAGAAATAAAAGCAAATTGCAAGTGATTTTGCATAACACATGTAAGTACAAGTATTTATTTTGACTTAACTAATAATATAACCGAATTAAATAGCAGTTGTTACAATATGAAAAATAACTGTGTTTGTGTTGCCGACGACGTAAGTACATTTTCTGTCCATTTCCTTTTATACATATGTTACATCTTGTATAGGGAGAACTTACTATAATAATACCTCTAGTTCCTTTACAACTGGTATTATATTTTCGTTTTTATCCCAACATAAAACGTACCTTTTTATTGGTCAAACACATTTACACAGAGCGTCATAAGTCAAACATAAATGTGCGAAGGTAGTGGCTGGACGACACCCAAGTTGATTTACAAGAGTTGTTCATTCACCTCGTCTGAAAGGTTCCCTAAAACGATTCTTTTATTACATTGATCTACGAGCATCTTCAATATGAGCTCTCTTCCAACACCATAACTCTCAATAAACTGCGAAAGCTAAAACGAAAAAGTTTCGACGTCACAATTTTTCGTCCAATCGAAATCGCTTACCGGTGGTCCGGATCAATGGCATTGAGATATAGATTGCTGTCATTTTTCAGCGGCGTCCAATTAGTTTAGCTCTTACAGTATTAAATGATCCCATCAGAAACCATTCCTCTCCCGACGCTGAAGCAAGAACTTCTATTTGTCACTTTCCCCGTTTCCTACTTACGTACTTTCAACTTGGACGTTATGGAGACTCGTACTGTCGCTATCTGTATTTCTTGCCTAAATTAGAGGAACGTTCGTAGTCAGACATTTTATACCCGCTAACAAAAAATATATCTTCTATTTCTTCTTAATAGTTAAATATAGAGCAATTAAGAAAAATGGCTGTAGTTCTGCAGAAAGCGACCAAAGCCATTTTTGGCCAAAATGAGTTAGGTATGCCATCACAAACTAGATTTTTTGAGCTATATTCTGGTAAAATCGAATGTTTTTAGCACCATTTTTTGATAAATTGCTGAAAACGATCAACAAGAAAAACAAGTATTTAATAAGTTAAAAGCAGCCACCTTGGTCGAGTTGGTCTGATTGAAGAACTATTCTTCAACTAAAGTATGTATCTTTAAATCTGCAGAACACAGCCATTTCACTCGGTCGGTTTTGGTAATATAATAACCTATAGTACTAATGTTCACAATATTTTATTCTGCATAAAACGACTACGTAGATGGTCGCTTTCTTTGATTTAAGTTTTCCGTTCGTCCGGTAATTTGGTCGTATTTTGCTTTTAATATTTAGTAATTCACATAGAACTTTGTTGTCATTCCATTATCTATTACTAGAATGAGCTCTCGTTAGAGAGTAGTATATTCTTTGAGAATGAGACTAGAACTCTATGGTCACGACAATTTAAGATTGTCAAATTGCAATAAGTAAAGAGTAATGTCTTGCTTTTTTTCCTATTTAGTTAAGTCGGACGCCCCGTTCATAACCGTTTCAATGAAAATAAAATTGTGATATCATATTTAGCAGAAAACGACTACAGTTTTGGTCGTTTTCATTTGGTCATGGTATTATAAGTATGTTATATTCTGCAGGAAACGACTACTTGTTTTTAAACCAAGATTATTAAATGAAAAATAACTGTAAAACCTTAATATTCTGCACGAAGTTTATTTCTACCAAATGATATAAATAACTTTCAGGAAAAACGTAACGTCAATATCTCGAAACTCATTTTTTATTGTAGGTCTCTTTCTGCATAACTACGGCCAAATAATATAATGTAACGTAGCTACTAAGTAAACTCAAATTTCGTATAGTCTGCTTGCTGAATAATTACAAATACGAATTATTAGCAACTTAGTCACTTAGCAATGATAGATACAAGTACAAAGTGTTATAACTATACCTAGGCGCTTACCATGATTTCCAGTAACTTTCCTTCTCAAATCTCCTAGGACTAATACTAATAAAAAAAATGACATGGTATAAGCTATGCACTGTTCAATTAGACAGATATTCTTTATATTTTGACTTTACGTGCGAATTTTTAGTAGCATCGCTAGAAGGTAAGACTAAAGCTGATTGAACGTCATAAAATAAAACTTTGATCCAGAAACTGAACCAATGGTGGCCTCTAGCTCAATCGGTAGCTCGAAAGTTGTTACGTAAAACTATGTTAGTAACATAGCTTTAGCAGAAAGTGGTTTAAGACTAGCTTAGTCGCGACGACAAGACGCTAAATGCAAACGACATCGCGCGAGCTGCGACAGACAAAATATGGCAATAAGTCGCCTAGTTTGCATTGACCCTCAAATTAGAGTAAGGCTCACTAATTTTATTTCGTCGCCATGGTAAAACATCTGCTTCTGCCATATACATACCATATGAGTTTATTCCAAGCTTGAATGGCCGGACATGTGGTTTTTTCCACTAGACGACACGGCCACGGCTTTTAAATGCATGCACTTGAAGGAATTAAAGGGTATACATAATATAGTATATAAAATACCTACCTATATACCTACAGAATACAGGTTACTTTATTTATAGAATACCAAAAAGTATTTTTTTTTGCTCTACGCCTTCACTTACCCGTCCCGATAAAAATATGTTGTTATACGATACAAGTTTTTCACTAGCAATATAAAGGTCGATCCTCTGTCAATTCGGACACCCTATTTGCGTATACAAAATTGATAAAGTCAGCAGAAGTTGCAAAGGTATTCGTAGCAGGTACAAATCGAGGTACGTTTCGTAGGCAACTACGCTACAGCTGATTAATGGCTTGCTCTATTATGGATGGATGTTTAGAGCAGTCTTATTAGGTCACCTATGGATACGTAGCCAATACGAGTACCACCAAAGAAGTGCTTAAATACAGTTAAAGTTTTTAATTTGTGTTAGAGGTGTAAAAGTAACGAATAAAAGCGTATGTATTAGTTACTTTGACCATGAGTACTCGTTACTATCGTATCGTTACCGAACTCGTTACTTTTGATACCGTATATGGTATAGTAATAATAGTATATATGTAGTATGGTAACGAGTCGAATCGACGTGAACTGTCGACGTAATATACCAAATTTGCAATGGATTTACTATTTGGCAAATTTTAACCACAAACTTAAATTTTATTACAAAGAATAATACAAAACAGTAAAAAACTTTGACGATTTTTAAAATATTTTTAAGTACTTTAAACTAAACTAATCACCGTTCTTTGAAATAAGCGATTTAAATAAACCGCATCACGCGTATTAGTAGAACATACGATCAAACACAAACGTATCAATACACCGAAACAGTGTAAAAAAAACCCATGATACGAAACATGCGAGTAACGAGACGAATTCCTGGGTAGCGTTTCGTTACTCGGTACTTGATGCAGTACCCGTTACTCAGTAACGAATACATACGGTTTGTTACAGCTTTAATCTGTGTTAATGATTATGTCATATGCGATGCGGGGCTTCACTTGAATACATTAACTGCATCTCATTCTATGCATGTCCTAAAAGTCACCTAAGAATCTCAGGGGAATTCGCTCAGACTAGTACCTAATATTCATATACTTATGGTTGCGCTATACCTAACGTGGCTTTAGGATCTCCTTCATGATCATATATAAATAAATAACTGCAATGAATGAAAGAGTGGTGGATATTGCGCATTTAAATACTAGGCACTAGGAAGTAAATTTTAGAATGGAGCGAGGTCCAATTATGGCGCCTCTCTTTATATATATATCTTTATCATTTAGGCGCCCTCTAGGATTTGGCACCTATTTGACTGCTACGTTCGCCGTATGGGCGGGCCGGCCCTGACTAGGTACTTATTTAAACCTAGCCGTTGTTATTGTTATTACTCATTTGTTGTCCGGTAGGTATTCTTTTTTACATAAATGTTCAGCAGTTGTTAATGTGGTGTTCTAGTGAGAGTGAGTTTTTTATCCCGGATAATATCGACATTTTAATTTTTCAGCAATTTTCCACGCGGACGGAGTACTCTGCTTTTTTTAGATATGAAATACTGATGATAGCCTGAAGGGCTTTGTCATCTTCACCGGGCTACGTGGTGTGCGTTGAAGGTGCACAACCTAATGGTTTAAACCTAAGCGACCAGTGCACCCCAGATTCGGCTGGGGCTTTGTCGCTTGGGGGGCTAAACAAAAGTTTGTATGACTATTTGCAGGATGGCTAGTAGGGTCGATGCCCAGCAGCGTTTTACTTTTGATTCTATCTACCAAGGGTTCCTAGAAAACCCACCGCTAAAGAACCCTCAAAACAACTGCGGTGGGTCTGTGTTGGCCAAACGAGTCAGATCAGGGCTGCCTACTTTGGTCAGTCATCTGTCTAGTGTGTGCTGCGTTTATGAGAGGTCGGCGGCGTCCCCTCCGACGGGGGCGCCGCATATTGGTTGAGTTTGACGCGGGGACTGATACTAAACTGGCCAGATACGCCGTAATGGCGTCGTTGTCATCCGCGAGTACATCTCGGAGTCGTCGTCTCTGCCCCGTCGAGTGGTAGTAACGGGGCTGGTAAGTGATGGCTTTCACAAACAGTGGGTTAGAGTGGTGGGACAGACGGCCAAAGAAGCATTCTACTCTGCCCGCACCACACGGCTCTATATTGTTGCCTAGTCTACTTTTACTAGAGATTGCATACCGGGTCCGGCCGGATCCGGCCCGGCTTGTCCCGGTGCCCTTTTAGACATCCACCGGGCCCGGCCATTCATACCGAAAACTGCGGCACTTGTAGAAAATTGGCATGACAAGCGCTGCGAAACGCGATGTTCTAATACGCCAATGGCTGCTCTATGTTCCTACTTCTTAAATAATCTGACTACTTTCCAAACTTTTTTTCGAAATCCTCTAAATCCAGGCATTTCATCAGCGCCTGGAAGACATTTCTATCCTAAACTTAACTACTGAATACTAACTTGCTTGAAGTCAATTAGTAACACTAATGTTTTGTACTATTCCGTTCATAATCGTGGCTCGGCTCGGCCGGGGCACGGCGTTGATATGTCGGTGGGTATTGTTTCCCGGCTCCGGCACGGTCCGCTTACAAAAACCACGTAACACAGATATAGTCGTGCAAATAATACACCCAAACAACCCGGTGTAACATGAATGAGTGGTCCGGCCGGGCGCACGGCGGACGTGTCCCGGCCGAGGCCCGGACCGGTCGCGACACGGTGTAGCGTGAATCATCCTTTAGACTGATTATTGTTGATTTTCTGGTTTAAATAAATATTTAGCTCAGTGGTAAGAGCGCTGGCACGGAATGCAGAGGTCGTGGGTTCGATTCCCATCCGGGTGAGGAATTTTTTCCATTTCTTTATTAATAATTTTAAAATATTATTCCGTAACCTTGTGTCATTGTATTTTTCACTATGGGTGCGCCCACCACCGGGCACCTACACCTTCCACTGACCCTCGGATCTGATAACTCATAACTGCGAAAACAGGCACTTGCACTAACTACAATCGCCACAAGAAACCAGACCCGAGCACCTAGCATGCAAGATAATACATCGCACTATTTCTGAAATCAAAGACTAGATTAATAATCTACACATGTTTCGCCAACAACCGTGGCATCCTTAGGATTATAGAAATTAGTAAACCACTAATTATTATGAAACTCTAAAAGTGGAGGGCGTAGGGCCCGGTGGTGGGCGCACCCATAGTGAATGTTTGAACTTCCGAATTGTAACTCCTAATACAATTTCATTGTATTTTTCCTCCATTTACTTAAATTAAAGCAAATTTTCATAAAATACTTTAAAGGTTTCATCCTAACACATCAAACGGGCCGAGCTCGGTGGGTTGGCGGCTGGTTGGCGGCGAATGTTACCGGGCCCGGCCAGGTTGAAAAACATACCGGGTTGCAATCTCTAACTCTTACTACTGGGACAAAGTAACTGTTCGCTTATGTAATATTTTACAACATTCAAACCTAAATGTTGGAATGAAAGCAACCGCCCTTAGAATAATAATTCGCTCCGCTTAGAGCGGAGACCTATCATTAATCTAAGCAGCCGCCAAACTAATGGCCAATTTGGAATAAACGCATGGTGATGAAAGGAATCTGGTTTAACCGTCCAAAGCAAAGCCAAGCTGGATCAAACATACCTACGGCAGTTCACAGATCTCCCGCCACTTTACAGCTCATCCAGACGAGCTACTGGAAAAGCCAGCTGTTCGTTAATATGCCCGGTCATTTTTGATATTCGTATTTGCATCATTACAGTATAAAAAAGCGCTTCCCATTGTCTGCCTGTCCTATATGTAGGCTATATGTAGTTATATGTAGGCTTAGGTCTTCAATACTACTAATCGACTTTGATGGGTTTTAAAAATAGATAGAGTGATTTAAAAGGAAGCTTGAAACACGCGCTACAATTTGTGGCTCGTCTGCATGGACGTAACAGCATTTCGCACAAAGCGCTAGTCCCTGCTTTGGCACTTTTTAACCCCACTCCCAGGTTGACTGGCAACGGATTCGCCGACTAAGCTTTACTTAAGCTTTTCGACATAATTGATACTTGCCTTATAGATTTTAGTATGGGACTATGTTATTATGTTACAAAGTGTAAGAATTTAAATTTCAATGTACCTACTGAATAGCCCGAGTTTAGTAAATTAAATTTTAAATAATCCAGGGTCTCACTAAGTAAGGTAATTAATTCTTATACCGCATTAACCAAAAGGATCTAACTATAATCTCTACAGTTTGCGTACAGAAGTTTTCAATAATGATTAATTATTGTAAAAGTTAAACTACTGTACCTAAAAACGTGAATTTGAAAGTGTATTGTAATAAAGAATTTAAATTTTAAAGTATCTATGAGATGAGAAATATTTGAATATGTATCATACATATTTAAAAAGTATAAACAATTAATTAATATTTGATAAATATTATTAAAGAATGAAAAAGTTTTTCACCCGGGTGAGACTCACGACCTCTCGCAGACCGTGCTTTGCTCTAACTAACTGAGCTATCGAGCCAATGCTGATGTTAAAGTTCTCACTATCCGACAATTGTACCTAAACATTCTAAAAACCTTCTTGTCAGCGCATCAGACTACCATCACCTCTGGGGAATATTAAGCTCCACTAAAAAAGCGGGTATTCCAAATTCATCAGACCCTAGTTAAAACTACATTTGCCAAACATTTCCAATTCTACCGTCTACCTTTTATTTACAACCAAATCGCTAAATTCTGTGACATAAAAAATAGTTCAATTCGTCAAGCCAAAGTATTAGTTATTACGAAATTCCTCCTTGGACTATCGTACGAGGGATCTGAAGCATTACTGTTAGTTCAATAGTAGATTACCATTATCTTATAATCCATTATTTATCTATAAGTACTAATATATATACATATATATATATATATATATATAATTACCTAATGTATGTTTATGTATGTTTGTATGTATATAAGTATATATAAGTGTGTCTATGTATATACTTAAATATATTGACATAAAAATAAATATACATTCACATTTATCTACTATCTTTGATTTCTTTACTTTTTTTATGTTAAATTCTATATATGTAAGTACTTACATATATTATTGTTCAACGGTAACTTCTCAGAGTACACCTAACATTTTAACTCTCCACTGTAATTCTTTTCTGGCCCCCACGATACAAACTCAGCTCTCCGTGTATTATGTCAAAGTTTTTTTTTTACAAATACCTACTCTGTTAAATGTTAGATAAGGATAATTTCTAAATACTTGATTTCAAATAAAATTTATTATTATTATTATCTCTTTCGAAATTCACTGGACTACAGAGTCCCGGTCCTTTGAGAGGCGTGCATCGGGCCGTAGCCAAGTAGAGGCCCTTTTAAGAGAGCATTAATATGGTATGGGATATACATGGCGGATACCATCACCGAACGCACAATTTGATACACCCGGTGATGGTCCCCCCCATGTGCAAAGACTATTGGAGTGCTGATCTAAGTCGTGCGATGGAAAACTAAGGTCATGGGCTATAGGGTTGAATGTTGGGTGGCTGGATAAGGGCTATTGTATATTGGGAGACTACGGACGCCTGCCATAACAATCTAGTCCCAAAATTGTGAGGTGGCAGGCGGTAACTTGCCGCCCGTAATTTAACCATAAGTGGCGCATGCCGGGGAGGCAACACCGGCGCGGGCGGCTAAGGGTCCAGAGAGGTGAGACTGTCGGGCGTGAACGTCAGTTACCCCCGGCGTTATGACATTTTACACTTCCACCCTGGAGCAAAGATTCCGCTCTTGCGCTGTTCCCTCTTAGCCAGCCAATGAAGGCAAGCTAAGAGTCGAGGACCAAAGATGGTAAAGTGGCCCTCTGAACTTGGGTCCGTGGTGCCGCCAATCACCAACAGCTTCGCCACAAAGCTGCCCTGCGGGCTTATTATTATTATTATTAATTAACTCGGATGACGAATTTGAATCTTTGTTTTTGGCAACGTTATTTTTTATGAAATTAATATTTGTCAAACGATAAAGCCTTGCTTCGGTTAATTAAAATACAGAAATTAATATTACTTCAAATGATTTTATGAAAACAATATAATTCGAAATATTTAACATCAGATACAATACAATATTTCTCGGGGGAAATCGAATTACAATCCCGTCATGATGGCAATTGTATTTTAAAGTCTCCGTAGTACCTACCTACGAGTAGGTAACTGTTCAGAGATTCGAAGGGTGTAATTTATTATTATATTATGTTTATTAGTTTTATTCGAATCATTACGACATATACAAAGTGTAACAGAAGGGGTATGTTATTCGAAATGCAATGCAATGCAATGAAATGAAATGCTATATCGAAATATAACTACCTATAGATATAAGTAACCAGAAATCACATTTATTTTACCAAATATAGTATGAAGATATTCTAAATGGATACAATACAATCTTGAATAATAACATGTGATTTCATGTGTCAAATGTAGATAGGTTCTCTATTAGTGATATATTTTGATAACATTTCGCTTAATCCTTTTTGTTACACTCTGTACATATCGTAATCATTGAAATTTATAAACGTATACCTATAGATACCGTATGTATTTTCCAATCTGTTAAACCAATTTGCCATGAAGAGTCGACAAATAACAATAAACACAACTTGCGCTTAATACTTCATCATCATCAGCCTATTGCAGTCCACTGATGGACGTGGGCCTCTCCCAGGGCACGCAACAAGACTGCTGAGGTGGGTATTTGCCCATACCATAAGTTAATGATGTTATACTGCTGTAAATCTTCCCTAAGAGTAAATAAATAAATAAAATAAAATACTCACCACGCTGGGCAGGCGGGTTGGTGACCGATTTTTAATCCTTACTAATATTATAATGCGAAAGTTACTCTGTCTGTCTGTCTATCTATCCGGCTTTCACGCTAAAACTGCAGAACGGGTTTAATTGAATTTTGACACAGAGATAGCCTGAGGACGGCATAAGCTACCTTTTTATTCCGGGAAAATATTTACATCCCGGACTATTTCGATATTTTGTTTTTTCTGCAGTCGCACTAGTATAATACTAATAAAAGCAGAATTCTTCGAGAATAACCTTACTAGGGTTGGAAGTGAAAGATAATTTGTAAAATTCCGTTCTTTAAAGTCGAAGGAAGTTCCAAGACAATAAATCTGCCACCGACGCTACCGTACTCTACGGAGACAATAACTTATATTTATATTTCCTTCCGTTCCCCTTTTATATTTTGCTCGAATGATTTTCAGTACAGCTAACTCTATACATCAATGTTTACATTAAATTCCTGTTGTGTTTTCATTTGTTTTGCCTTACAAAAATTTCGCTATGCTAATGATAATCTTGGCTGGAGAATTTCCTTTATGATCTTGCAGTTATGGCTACCCCATTTCGGGGATTATGGTACATCTCGCCCACGAAAAAACTCGTCCGCGGGCTAAATGACTACTTTAAAAAATGTATATGGATAGATTCGCCCGAATTAGTGTATAAGATCGAACCACAATTTTGTTTTTTGTTTATAAATAATTATCATTTAATGCTACTAATTTACCTACAGGTATCAGATTTTCAAAGTAAATACATATAAAATTTTGCCGAAACATCCCTTTAGTTTTTAATGAGAGACATCTGGTGCGATTTTCCACACTGATTCGGGCGAATCTACCCATATACATTTTTAAAAGTAGACATATGGCTCGCGGGCGAGTTTTTTCGTTGGCGAGATATACCATAACCCATTTCGGGAACGTATAAGTATATCGGTACGACCGGTCGAAGTGGCAAAGGACTTCTCATGGCTGATAATTAAAATGGTGAAAAAAATTAATATGTATGTAAAAATAATTAATTAATAACTATAGGTTTTCGTAAGTTTTTTAAGAAACTTCAGATAGATAAAATATGTCTAAATGTGTTTACGGAACTAACGCACAGTGTTCAAAGAAATTTGAATATATAGAAACTTTTTCGTTGCCAATTTATTTTTTTGTCATTTTTAAATTTAAATTCTTAGAATAAGATTTGATCATTAGGCTTTTGTTACCCGACCGTGTCGGAAGCAAATTTTTTGTAATAAAATGTAGAAAGCCTTTTCAATTTAAGAGAATAAAATATTCTCACAATTTAAACGCATGTTTTATTATACATGCGAATTGGTCCTTCGAGCCGGATATGAACCAGCGACCTATTGTATTTCTCCTAAAAACGGACACGGACATCCGTCTTCTATACGCTTATTCGATAGCGCTACCCATACGAATATTGAACCCGAGAGTAGAACTACAAAAAACGATCCAATCGCATATTCACATTACCTCCATATGTTACCTCAGAAAACGTGAAAAGTTGCCAAATCTTTGGTTTGAGACTTCACGACACTTAAGATAAAACATTTCTTTATAACTCACTAAAGTGTCTGCACCTGATACAGGAAAATGAAAGTAACTTTTGACTTGCGAATTAACTTGAAACAAAGTGATATATCCCAAAGGTAACACATGCTCAGACAAGTTCAACGTAATACGAGTATGGTAGCCGGATTGCTTTGGAGTTGGATGCTGGAGTCATGTTTATGCAGATTAAGGATGTGTTTAGAATATTTACTGCACACGGTAGGAATGACAGCCGGGTAAATACTGAAATGCTAAATTCTACTCTGAAGAAATTCTCAATGTCAGAATTTTCCAAATGCACATTACATGTAGTCACGCCTATTATCCCCCAAATAAGTTGGGCAGAAGTTTGCAATTCCCGAATTTCCCTGTAAAATGATCTGTGGTTTTCTCTTTAGAATCATAGTTTGACGTCAGCGTATTAATATTTGCCTGGCTACCTACACCCTGTATGAATATCTACACAGAAGTTTAGATATATTAGTGTTTTACCCCTATATGTTTGTATGCAAGGACCGGATGGAATGGAAAACTTACGTTCCCTCTTACACGCGAAATACACAGGTACATACACTTACTTTGTCTGGATAGTGATTAATGCTCTGTGGTTTTGACGTTTGCATGTCTGTGTGTTTGACGTTTGTGTGGTGTAACGTTTAGATGTGAGATATGTCGCACTAACATATGTCACCGAAGAATATACTTACTCTCTAATATCTCACGCTGCCCGTGCTGCAGCGCAGTGGTCCCGTATCGAATGGCCTTATAGCGCAGAGTTCACTACACTAATGGTAAAACCACTCAGGAGAGTTTTTGCAGACAATTTAGTTTTCTAGACTACAAAATTACACGCCCACCTTTTGTTATATTTCAATGGACATCGCAATTTATGAACCATTCACTAACGCCTGGCGATCTAAAAAGATAGTCTGCAGTAGAAATATGATACATTTTTAATTTTATTTTATCGTTCGTTTTGGGTTACCCTGAATATTTATTGTACGTGCTCGAAATAATGAAGAGATGGTTGGTCGGTTCATGAAATTTATTTGAATTGTGCTCCTAACAGATTTAACTTGAATTATGGGATTATCCCATAATGAGCCTCTTTTATTTCAGTAATTATTTTTCATAATATTCAGTATAAAGTGGTATCTAATTAAAATTGGACGATGGATAGATAAAATTCTTAATAAATTACCTAAGCAAACCTAATTAACGCTACGAAAAAGTATAAAATAATTATAAGCAACGACTTCACTACATATTTTAAAATCGCTTTCCTATGTATGCTTAGATCTTTGAAACTTTATTAAGGATTTTAATGCGGCTTTAAAAAAAAAAACGACGACTTATATTCAATACATACATATATACATACATATAATCACGCCTTTATCCCTTACGGGGTAGGCAGAGCACCAAGGGCCGATAGAACCACATGGTGCCACTTTTGACCAATTTTGAGGGTATAGTTGAGATGTACAAGTTCGGTTAGTAATGACAGGAGGTCAGCCCATCGCCTACGAAACACCAAGACCCTCTTGTCCCTCTACTGACTTGTACAGTATGCAGGGAAGAGAAGCAGCTGTAGTATTAGGTATAGGTGTTTTTTTCACTCCCAGAGTAGCATAAAAGTACTTAGATTCAAGATTTATAATAACAAGCGATCCGCCCCTGCTTCTTATGGGTGCTGCTGGTTAGTAGATAAATGCATCCAGCACTTACCCACTGACTAGGTCGTCAATTCTCTCAGGTGATCTTTCCACGGTGTTCAAATACGATTGATTTATTATTATTTCGCGAGTGTGTAACTAGCATCTTTCCTCCATTAGTAACTTGCCTACCTTTGGATAGTTGATGTTCTCACTTACATGCGGATATTACGGTTTCCCACGCACAGTGAACCTGGAGGATTAAAGTTAGAATGGACGAGAAGTTTGCGTTTAGTTACGTAATGTGAATGTCGCAAATCTGTGCGACATAATTTTATAACATATCTATTACATACATAGGTACATACACGGCTGTGTTTCCGAAATGGGGTTGCCTAAACTGCAGGATCATAAGGGAGATCTTTCGGGGATAATGGGCGTGACTATATGTACTCGTACCTATATGTCATGAACAAGGATTTTATAATCACGACCGACACAGAGCCCTCTCTCCCTTTCCAATATACGATGTTACACGTGTGGCGAGAAAAAGGACAGTGGACTCGTCTGCATAAATTTTCGAAGACCTTTTTCTTTTAGAATTTGCACAAATAATTTTTACCTATAGTACGTACGTAGTATGGCTTGTAGGCATTAGTAAATACTTATATTTGAAGATCCATTATTTGAGCTGCATTTCTTTTCGCGGTAACTTAAATAGTCGACTAAGGAACTAGGGTATTCTCTCAGGCGAGTCAGGCGATATTAGACTAGAAACTTGACACTGATCATTTAAAGGTGACATGTAAACGTGGCTTTGGCATCTCCTTTATGATCTCGATTTACTGGCTACTACTTGCAGAAACACAGCTGTATGTATAGGTATGTATTTATTTATTTATTTCATACCTTACTTCTATCTTTACAGGTTTATTTTATCATTTATTTGCTTACGTTACACGTGGCGGAATAGGTGCCTGTACTTCGATAAATTGCCCAGTTGTTTGCAAAGAAAGTGAGTCAGATCCTGTTTCTTTCCTTATATGTCACAATGTTTCTTGGTTACAACAGGTCCGCGCCCAAACCGGATGTCAATACATTACACTCGAGTTATATACTTCAACAAGCAAGTCACTACATATTATAAAACAAGTCGCTTGCCGCTGTCTGTCCGTCCCTATGTATGCTTAGATTTTTTAAATTAGGTAACGGATTTTGATGCGTTTTTTTTTAAATAGATAGACTGATTCACGAGGAAGGTTTATATAGTATCTGCATTGCACACGTCGCTAGTTAATTATAAGAATAAGAAGGAATCTGGGAACAAATGTGGCAGGTATGTCGTTCGTGGATAGTAAATAAATAAATATGAATAGATAGGCGATTTCAACACTGCTAGTGTTGAAAACCCATAAAAATTAACATGTGCTCTAACTATTCGCGTTCAAAATTAGAAAGATTTAAAAGTGTCTTAAATTAAATTAAATAGCCTTTTATTTGATCCGATACAAAATTTTACACATACATTTAAAATAAATTGAAGTAAATTAGGATTAATAATATGACAAAGGCCTCCTCCAGAGCTTTCCAATATCTTGGGCTTTTTGCATCCAGTCTCTACCTGCTATTTTTATCAGTTCGTCAGTCCAGCATTCTAGTGGCCATCCTCTGGCCCGGGTGCCTTTTGGTCCCTGCCATTCGGTAACGATCTTTGTCCATCTTTGGTCTGTGGTGCGTGCTTAGTGACCAGCCCATTTCCACTTTAGCTTTAGCGCGTGTTGCAATGCGTCAATCGTCCCTGTTTCCGATCTGATCAAACTACATCTGATTCTATCTGTAAGTTTGAGGTTTAGTATATTCCTCTCCATCGCTCTCTGGCACTTCTCGATTTTGTCTGTGTTGTGCTTGTTAAATATCCAAGTTTGACATCCGTAGGTAAGGCAGGGAAGAAGAAATGTATTCATTATTTTTGTCTTTATTTGTGTTGGTGGAGTTGATTTAAATATCTCTTTGTAGCTCTGTATAGTCATCTACGTACTCTAGAGGAGAGCCGCCTGTCGTTATTGGTAGTTGGAGGCTGTTAGTCATCAACTTTGTTATTGAGGTGTTTAGCTGTAATCCATAATTTATTATTATTAAATATAGTGATCTTTTTTGATCTGACCCAGCTTTTCCAATCTAAATAGCAGTGCCTCGCGAATATGGACCCGACGATATGGAGTTAATGAACGATGTTAGTTAGGTATTATGTATATTCGTAGAAACATATACAGATCGTGAGTACGAGTAGGGGCTGTCTTTTTTACGTGAAACGTCACTAACAATATACAGTCACAATAGTAGCTTAACGTAATGGTTTGCGTAGACGGGCGACTTGTTTGCCTCGTTGTTCTTGTCAATGCATTTTTAAAAATTCAGGAGCAGTATCAAATAAAACTAGCTAGCTACATAGTAACTAGCTAGCTTGAGAAAGGAGTACAACTACGAGTATAATATCCATTTCAGTCTTAAACAAGTTTTGATTCCTAATTTATCGGATTCAAGTGCATAATAAAAGATGCATCTAGAATTGTAGCTACATGAAGGCTGATTTAAAAAAAATGATAATGGTGTGTTTTAATAAAAAATAATTTTGGTATATCCATAAGATAAATAATGATAATAAAACTTGTAGGTGCAATCAGAATAACAATCATTTTCTAATATCGGTACATACACACTGATGTGTACCCGTAATGGAATGGTATAACTGCAGGATATTAAAGGAGATGCCACAGACACGTTTAGCATAAAGGAGACAGATGTAAATAATCAGCGACAAGTTACTAGTTCATCCATTGAGAGAATGCCTGAGTTTCTTAGTCGACTCTTTCCAGATAGCATGCACGTTTGATTCAAACTTGATATTTACAAATGGCAACCTTGCAGCTTCTTTGAAGAAACAGACATTTTACAAGTTTGTTATGGCAACCTTGCAGCAACTTTGAAGTAACACACTTATACAAGTTTGTTACGATAAACTTGCAGTTTTTCTTTCTGGGAAACTAGGAGGTTTGATTCAAACACCTTTGCCATGATAAGCTTGTTGGAAGTCTCCATGTTTGATACGAGTAGTTCAAACTTGTTGCATGTCATGAAAGAGATGCAGCTCATGTATTCTAGTGAAGTCTCATGCACCCATCAGCACAGGAGAAGGTTGGTATTGTAACAAAATAACCTATGATCATCCACATTGTAATTTTTAGGTAGCCAGTCTAAGTATTTCGACTTCTCACAGAGTATTCATTACTCCTGAACGAGCATGTAACAAACCGTAAGTAATTGGAAAGGCAAGGGCGTAAGTAGGTATAAGTTTCATGCTCTTGTTCTCGTTTCTCTCGGTTTCCATCCAAAATAAATGTTAATTGCAGATGAAGTAACAATCTATCTACTTATTACGGATCGTTATTCTGCCGTTGAGGTTATGAGTTAACGTTATCGGGTAGAATTAACTTTTCTTTTAAATATTATATGAAGTGCATGTTGTAAGAGGCGACTAAGGTCAGGCAAGCTAAATATAATATATTTTAGAACGGAGTAAGACATTGTTTTTTTTACTAAATCTAATCTAATATTCTTATATAAAGTAAGTTACTTAACATTATTGATATGACTTTCCCTTTATAACACCATTTAGTATATAGACTTTACTAATTCGGCTTTGATTTGATTTTACTGAAACCTTTACCAAGATGGCGTATTGGGAGCGAAATGAAGTAATTTTGTGCGTGATCTGAATTCTTATTGAGAGATTAGGTTCGAAAAATCTAGAGCCCAAGCTGTTAAGGATACAAAATACTTGATAATACCTATTATCGTATTGACGCCTTAATTTTATTACCTTGTTTACTTGTGAGACAGACGCCGAATTTTTGTCAATTTGCCGAAATTGCGAAAATATAAATTTAAGGTTAATCGAGAATAGCACACACAGCGTCTTGCTATATTTGATAAAGGCCCACTAGTAGTCAATGCATCCCTTGTGCATATGGTTTAATTCTACTAAACTTCAAGTAGGTTATTACCTCCTATAGGTAGTCTATGTCAGACATTGTGATTATAAGGTTAACTGTGGGAAATTCGAGTAAACCGAAGTAGTATGTGCCATAGTTGTAACACATTAGGTTACAAACCTTTCCAGTTGGTGTTAAACCTACAAAATTTTAGACGAAAATTTTCAGAAACTAACACATGAATTCCCATTAAAGAAACTTTACCGAAATAATCCGCACTTTTTAAATTAAACTTACAGTTGATCCTTAAATGAGGTAATCCAAACTTTGCGGCATACGAAGGTAAAATTTAATTAAATGGCCTTTTTTCAATTAAGTTTGCGTTAATTATTCCATTAGAACGTCGCGAGAATTAAGGTAGCTTTTGCTCGATGTAGATTCATTTTACTGAGTCTCAAGTTGTCTGGATCTCTTTGTTTTGTTCCCTTTTTAAACACGTTTTAAAGATGGTATCTTCCAATTAATTGTACGACGTTTTTCGATTTAATTTCATTATTAAAGAATATAAAATGGGTAAGAAAGTAATGACACTTTTAGGTACAATTAGTAGGTACTATGCTACTTGGTCAATTGATTTAGGTTTTCGCTACTTCTTTACGTGGACTGAAAGAACCCAGTCCCAGTTCGTTTTAAAACAGGGACATGGTTATAGATAGAAAGAAACGGGGTCTCATATACAATTTTCCAAAAACTGACACGAATGAACTTAATCACGATGTGACAAAAGCGGTATGTAAAGAGAAATGCTAAGAAAATAGCTCAATATAGAGAACGTATACACTTAATTTTGTGTATACATATACATCTCTATATTGAAGCTTGACTCGAAATCACATGTTTTACCAAAATTGAACGAATAACATTTTTCACCTTCACAAAATTTACGTGTTCTTTTACATTTGCTCAATGTTTACGCAACATTAACTCAATGTGATCAAATGTAGATCGATTTGTATTGGAGCTTTATAGACTAAGAGCACATTTATTTCTGTATCCACGTTATTTATAGACGTCAAACTTTTTTAACGTTATTATGGACATGTCTAAGCCAATGACTAATTTTGTAAGAGATCACTCTGATATTATGTCCACACAACTGACTTTTAATAATGTACTAAAAGTCAGTTGAAATATAAGAAGGTTATTAAATAAGTCACGAATGCATTAAGTAGGTACTTATTCCAATAGTTAAATAGGTAGGTAGATAAAACCTTCTAGAGAAGCGGGTCAGCGGGAGAATCGATAAATGGGCTATCTAATACTAAAATAATTTTACAAATCGTACCAGTAGTTCCTAAAATTAGCGCATTCAAACAAACAAACTCTTCAGCTTTATAATATTAAATGAAATCAAATTAAAATAAACTTATTAAGTATGATTGATTCGATTGATCTGATTTATATGTTTGCAATGACTATTATCAATATGTGGTTTATGTCCTATGTTTTATTCTGATGATAACTCTGTGGTTTTCGCGTAAAAGGCAAGCATGTTTGCTTCTTTACAAAGTTCTACATTTATAATATAAAGGGAATATGAAGTAATTTGCGATAACAGTTAGGAACTCCTAAGCTAATGTTTATATATCATGAAATTCGCCGTAAGTTTATTCGGGCAGAAGCTGCCAGCACATCCGTCTGAAATTTAAGGGAACGTTATGTTATGTTTTTCCTCGGTATTCGGTACTTTACTGCTTAAACAAACCTACATCATTTCGCATTGACGTTTGTTGTAGTAAAGTTTAAAATTTTCCACCATACCAATTACCGTTGAGACTTCATCATGTAAATAAGGCTTCCTTTGTTACATTTCAACATGTTTTGGATAAACATACAAAGCTATGAAAATATCCTACAATAAAGAACCTATCCACAAATGTTTCAAAAATGCTTTTCAATATTGTATTCCTGAGTTGTTAAGAAATTCTCTCAGCTCGCGTATTGTTATTTCCAGACGCTTGAAGCCAACATATGCTGTACATAGTTACAAGGTAAAATGTAATATGCCTAATTTTACAGGTTGCTTTCGACATAAATATCTATAATATATATAAAAAACATGGAGATTAGTGTTGCCCAAATGCAAGAACAAGACGAGACTTAGCCAGTCTTGGTCTTGGTCTTGCGCCAATACACCTGGTCTTGGTCTTGGTCTTGGTCTTGCGCTCCCAGTCTTGGTCTTGGTCTTGGTCTTGCAGCAAGAGTCTTGCAAGTCTTGCAATTACCTATTAGTCTATTACTATTTATTAAAGTTTACTTTAAATCTTAGAAAAACGTATTAGAATTGACATTGTGAGCTTGAATTAACATAGCCATAGTAAAGATCAAGCAGATTAATAAATAACTGAAGATTTGATAAGAAATTCGAAAAATCAACTGACCTATATGTCGTTTTCCATGGAAGTAACTGTTTCTTAATAAACATTTATGATTTATAAGCTTACATTTGCTAAAACATGTAAAAAAACAAATTAATTACAATAACTTGACTGTATTTTAAAGAACAATACTTATCTGTCTAGAAAGAGATTGAACCCTCAACTTATAAGAAATTTAATAAAAGAGTTTTACGATTTATCATTTATTTGAATAAAAAATAAAATACAACACAAATCAACAGCTTTATCATTAGGTTATAATACTTTATATCAATTCTTTTGACCAAGAATTAATACAAAGTAACCATCTGGCTGACTCATCACTTAACCTATTTCTATGTTTTCTAATTACTAATGATGCTTTAGAAAATAACCTCTCAGCAGGTACTGAAGTTGCAGGTATTGAGAGAAAATCACGGGCCATTTTCGATAAAATCGGATACTCTGTCTCATGCGTCCTCCACCAATCTAAAATGTCTTCCGAGCTGGCAGTTCTTGGTTTTCTCAGGTACTCCTCCAACTCGTCTATCACTAAGCCTTGAAGACAAGATCCAGATGACGTCGAGGGACATTCATAGAGTTTATCAAAGTCTATTACGTCTTCATCTTCATCACATACTTTATTTTCTTTTTCTGGTAATTCCAGAGATTTGTTCAGTGAGTGTAGACTTTTATATTCTTCATAAAGTTCATTGAACTTGCGCAGACTTTCTGTTTTAAGTTGCTTCCCCCACATTGTCAGGTCAAAAGTCTGAGCCTTATGCCTTGGGTCTAAAATTAAAGAAGTACAATAAATCCAGTTGCTCTTCTTGTAATGTTTAAGCATTTTGTCTCGAGCTGCTTGGAAAGCTAGAATGAGCCTTTCATCCACTTCAGATCGATTAGGTTTCTCATCTAATTGTTTTACCATGGATTCAATTTTATCTAGCAAGAGATTGAATGATACAATGACTAGCGGTAATGTAACATATTTGTCTCCACCAAGTTTTGTACTTAAAAGTTTAAAGTTTATTAGAAATTTATGTAATTTTTCGAGTACCTGCCATTCATTAGCTGTGATTTGAAAATCATTCAATTCGGTGACAGAACTGCACAATATGTCAATGCCCGCTCTCACTTTTAAACCAAATCCAATCATATCATGTGTGGAATTCCATCTCGTTGGACAGTCAAGAATGGCATTTAGATTTGATGGCACGCCAGCTGCTTCACAAGCAGACTGAAACTTCTTCTTCACTATCTCACTTCTTTTTATTTTACTGGAAATACTGCGTAACTTTGTTACAGATGTACGCGAGTCAGCAATATTTGGTGCAGATTCTTCATCTTCCTCATCCTCAGTTTCGTCTGCATAGTCTTCGTACTGCTGATCTTGCGCGTTAGTGTCAGACTCACAGTGTAATGCTAAGGTCTTTAATAAATCTTGTACACCAAGGTTTAAAATGTGAGCAAATCACCGGAAATGTTGATTGTCTGAATCAAAGTGTGGCGGCAGCTGTTTGCCCAGTTCAAACATAAATTTGGTATTTGCACTTACGTTGTCGACCGTGATAGCTTGTATTTTATCAATTATGCCATATTCCAATAAACATTCATGGAAAATCGTTGCAATATCTTCCCCAGTATGTCGACCGCGTGATGGTATAAAATCAAGAACTACAGATCGATACTTCCATTCGTTGTCTATATAATGAATAGTAACCCCGTAGTAACTCCTACCAGCAATTGACGTCCACCCATCAATGGTAAACGACATTTTAGATGATAATTGTTGAAGTCGTTCCTTGAGATTCAATTGGAGCTCTTCAAATCGCTCTTTGACTTTCCTTCTAAGTGTAGACCTTTTAGGAAACACCATATTAGGGCAAATACGTCGAAAATATACTTGTGTAGCTTCGTCATCGAAAAATGAGAAGGGAAGATATTTTTTCACCACCCAATCAACTGTAGCTGTCGTGATGTTGTCACTGCTGTTTTCCGACTGAAACAAAACAATAAATCTTGTGTTATTATTTAAAACATACTAGGTTTGAGCGTATAAGAGGAGGAGGTTTGTTGTTGTTAAATCGAGAAAATCGTTAAATTGATATTTGTTATATTAAGGTTGCACTGTACTGTAATTTACCAAAATAAAGTACTTAGTTGTTACTGGCCGATTAAATGAAAATATGGGTGTTTATAAAAAATATTTAAGACGATAATTACATACTTAATATGTCGCACCCCTAGATGAAAACACCACTAACTCAAAAATACTTACGTAAGTTAATGGCGTTTTTGAAAGTATCGCATGAATAGCTACGCGGAGTTAAAATTCTTTTAACTGTTAAAAAAATATTCTTACCTGTCCACTTCTTCCAGCGGTTACTAAAAAGCTTGTGATATCTCCACTTAATTTTGGTTTAACAGGAAGAAATATTTCTGATTCCTTTTTGTGGAAAGATATTAGATGTTTCCTTAAGCCTGAAGTGTTTCTGTTTTTCATTTTTATTTCAATCTTTTTATGTTGGCACAATTTACACAAGGCAGTTTGGGATGCATGAATTATTTCGAAAAACTCCTCAAATTTGCTTTTGGGTCTTTTAGATCTGTGACTCAAACTCTCGTTACTCGGACTAGAATAATTTGAATCTTCGTCACTCATATTAAATTGTACACGTGATACGTTTTTAGAAAACAACGAGAATTAGTAAAAACAATTATTAAGTTAGACTCGAAGCACAGCTCAATTGGAAATGACTGGAATTAAAATAATTCGTATTATGAAGTATAAATAAATGAAGTACGTTTCCTTGCTTTCTACCGCGCCGCCTCGCCACGTGCCGGCTCTATGAAAAGGATGCCGCCGCAAATCAAACGATGCGGCGTGCGGCGTACAAACACACACTAAATATTACCTACTTGTACAGACGCGACGCGTGAATAAAATATATGTAAAGAATTAGTGCCAATCACTATTCTTTACATATAAGTGAATGTTTTGGCGTACATCTATACTAATATTATAAAGCTGAAGAGTTCGTTTGTATGTTTGATGACAGAAGTTTTAAAATAAATAAATAAATCCTGAACGTCATTATACCTCCAAAGTTACTATTCCTCGTGGACGAAGTCGCGGGCACAGCTAGTAAATACTTACTCTCATCATCTCTCTCAGAGATATTCGGGCTGGTAAGTAATACAAAACTCTTATCGCAGGCTTTTTATTTTATTAGTAGGTAAGTACCTACGCTTTTTATATTATTTTATTAGTTTTGTAGAATTTTTTTACACGTTTCAAGTATATTTAAAAGTGGCTACAATATTTATCAAACGGGTGATATTTGAACACTTTTTTGCTATTTTTTCTTGTAAAAACTTAAGAAATATAATGACTAAATGTACAATAATAGTACCTAAGTAATTAGTTTAAAACCATATAAGTAATCAATATTATAATATATACTTACTAGAATGAATTATTATGATATCTACTACCTATCCTTACCATTTTATCCTAATCATAATACTACTTGCGTGATCAGTATAATGTATTCATTTTCATTCTAAGCACTCTGAAACTTATTTATTCTTTGGAACACCTGTAGGTACTCTTAAAATTCGAAATTATTTTGCATGAGTATACCTACGCCCTATGGCGGCAATCAAATAGTGTCAAATGTTATGATTTCGGCGTGGCGGCAACGATTGTTTTAGATTTCAAAAGAAGCCGCCGGCGCGTGTATCATAAGTTCATAACCATGTACTTCCGAAAAGCGGCAAATTTCTTTGAGAAGTAAGTACAAAACCTTTGATGCCGCATTATCAAAGTGCCGATGGTTAAAACATAACTATGCATGCACTCAGTTTGATTTTAATAGATATTTTTTTATTCGCTATGTTTATGGTATTAGTCGTAATGCGCATAGGTCCAGTTTTTCATATTCTTTGATACAGTTTTTTGCGTCTCATAGAATTCCTAAGCGTACCTACCTATACACCGAACTGTTACACCTAACTACTCCGTGAAATAGCGCTAAGTCCTAGCTGCAAGACGCAAGAGTCTTGCAGGCTATGTCTTGTTCTTGCTCAAGTCTTGCACGGTCAGTCTTGGTCTTGGTCTTGCTAAAAATACGCGGTCTTGTTCTTGGTCTTGGTCTTGCAAAAACGCAAGAACAAGACCAAGACTGCAAGACCAAGACTGAATTTGGGCAACACTAATGGAGATCCGTGATCTCTGTCTACCCCTCCGGGAAAGAGTCGTGATTTTTATGTATGTATGTAAATATAAATACCTATATAGTTATAGGTATAGGAGGGAGACGAGAACGCTTCCTAATTAACTCGGACTTAGTGTGAACCTGCACAGCTGCGGTTGCGGTGGACAAAAGTGTGTAAAGGCTTTTAGCACTTAGTTTCTCTACAACAAAACACGGTTCTTCACCTCAAAATGACAAAAGGAACTCTTATAGGATCACATTGTCGTCCGTCTTTTTATCAAAAGACCCTTTTTGTCAGAAACGTGTGATGGAATTTATATCGATCTCTTTCAGCTGCGAAATACTGAAAAGTAAGTCGACGCTACGCTAAGGATCGAAACAGTGACAATTTCAATTAAAATATTATGTTTTAAACAAGGAATCAATGGGCTTTTCCATGATTTTTTAAAGAATCATTATATTTTAAAGGAAAAGTCTAAATTCTGTTTTTTGTATTGACATGTTATCAGAATTTAGGTCTAGAATGAGAAAATTAATTAAATATTACTAATCTACCCCAGCTACTTCCTAAAATGTAAATGAAGAGAATGGAGCGGATGTAGATATAAATAGCTTGTGACCTAGACACCTGCACATATCAATACACATGTGGTCATTTCCTGAAATAAGATACTTTATTGTTTGTTTCTGGTACAAAGTGTCTAAGTGTTATAACACTATAATTTTATTTATTTACTAATGAACTATACTGAATTTGGCATTTAAACTTCTCTGAGCCCACTCAAACACACAATTTAGTCAAGCTATTTTCGAGTTTTCTCTTTTTAATATTTGGTTATGAAGAATATTAAATTTAATAACTAATATTTGAAACAAATAGCCCTATGTATATTTTCCATATTAAAATTTGTTTGTTCTAGAAATAACATTTAAAATGAGCATAACCATGCGAAACGTTTCACTTAGCACAAATAATTTCGAAACTTTGTTCAAACTAACGACCCACTTTGGCATTGTTTCAGAACGTTAACCAACTAAAATGGAGACCGTTATTTTTTCAAATCCTCAAATTTATAGAGAGGGAAAGTGAACCTAGAAGCTACTCAGTGTTCGAATTCTTGGTGTCATAGAGCATATCATGACTACGACACTAGATTATGTTAAAAATAGACATGTCGTGGCCATATCGTAGAATTGATCATTTCATGAAAAGTTCAACTGTCTATTGGCCACATCATGATATGGTTTGGGCAGATCGATGATTAAAAATCGTTTCTCGATATGGGCAACTAAACGCCCGATCATTTCATGAAGTGGTCAAGATTATTGATCATATCGTAAAATAGTTACATGAATCACCGGTAGAGGCGCTGCGCGCGTTTTATTTATGTGTGAAGATGGCGGATTTTTCTTTTTAGGTTATAAAACAAATTAAAGAGAGTAGGGTGACTATGCAGAAGAAGTTCACGGATAGTGTGTTATATTGTATAATGTATATTAGACTTAATGGTGGTTTATAATAATATTGTTAAACAAAAACCTTAGATTACGATAGGTTAGGTTAGGTTAGGTTAGACTATGACAAATGACGCACGAGCCAAGCGAGCGGAGCGAGCGTGCCCAGGCAGCGTCCGGCGATGTGCCAGATGCGAATCGCTTTTGTAAAGTCTTTTATGTTTTTAAATATTATATTGTGAAAATATCACATAAATAATAGCAAAAAAAATCATACCATCATACCTTATGGTATACTTATATACGGTGTAAGCTCTTACCACATTCGGATTTTATGGACACCCTGTTAATACGATTTGGCCAAACGTGGATGACAAAATCGTGAAATGTAGACGATTTAACGATCTGGTCAAATTGAATTGGCCACTTCATGAAATGCGACCACTTCATGAAATGCTCGACCATTTCATGAAATGATCAATTTAACAATATGGCCACGACAGACACACAAGATACAAGTACCTATTCCCTTCAGCATTAGATGATATAAAGAAATGACATTGGTGTCTGCCAGGAGTTGCAAGTTTAATTTTGAAATTGGGAACGGAATTATATAGATTATTACGTAAAAAAGAGAAGATCCCCTGTCCTTGCAGTCGACATTCTCTGTGCTTTTAGCAATACAAAATTGTGTGATAGTGCTACTGTTTGTTGTACCTTAGGGGTCTTACAAATTTAAACTAGGTATAATCTCACAGTTTAATTTGACATATATTCCATTTATTTTACTGTCAAAAATCAAGTATAACGAGGTTGTAACTTTACGTGTGGTTTATTAGAAGCAGAGTAGGAGTGTATTGATTTTGAAATATTTGGTGTATATAGGTATAGGTACGTAATATGCCTAAAACGGTATGTATTCTGTGAATAATCTGTAAAGTATTTGTTCTTTTAATAGTATAATAAAATACGTCTACTCACCACAAACTGATTTTCTTAGAATCATGCGTCATTATTTTTAGTCATATAAAAACGGTAGGTGCAATAAAATTTGTAATTGGGTCATTTTCAAAATAATTGCTCATTTCAGAAATGTTACTTTTATGTCACAATAACATAAAAGTAACATAAAAGAAAACAAGGGCTGCATTCACAGTGGTAAATAAAACAGTTTTTTAGTATTTAATATTGTAATAATTAATCAAACACGTACACGTACATTATTATGTACAGTTCGTGAGGTTTAAGCCGAGCTTTGCATTTGTGTGAGTGTGCACATAGACACAGGTTAGGTTTATATCGGCGTAACTCCGTCGCGCTCCTACATTTCTTTAAGTCACTCACATGAATAGCTAGCTTAGCGTAGACCCCGCGGCTGTACTGGACATAGTGAACATAAACATGAAACATACAAAATAATGACAATAATAAAACCGTCAGGGTTATGTTTAATTTGAAGATGGTTACTCAGTTAATCATAAATCGAAAATAAAAATATAATATTAAAATGCGAACTTTGAACATTCTCTCTATCGTCATGATAATACTGCACGATTAACTTCCTAATATTTATATATAATGTCTGCCTATTCATACATGAAATATTTTAACAGTAGCTTCTTAAGTCGTATCTAAAGATACAAAACAACAAAAAAAAATATTTTAAGTGTTTTTCTTTTTACGAAATTATTATAATTCAATTTTTTTTTATATATTTTGCATAAAACCTTTAATGAAAACCCCTTAAATGAAAGTAAATAAATAAACGTTCTGAATGTTAAAGGTCAAAAAATAAGAAACCAGTATTTATTTTGTAGCTCAAGTAATTTTAAATTATTTAATGTAAATATATTTAATAAAATTAGAAAAAAAACTTTTGAAATGGCTTCGTTATAACCGTCTAACAGTTAAAAACCGTTAGATGATACCCTTAAAATATTTCGTGTATGAATAGGTAGACCTTATATAACTATACATATTATTCACTATCGCTACTAAAAAGATCCCAGAAATTTCTCTTCAAATCAACCGTAGAAACATTATAATATTTTGATGGCTTTTTAACCATCTTTGCTAGATCCTTAGGTTTAAAATTTACTTTAATATGAGATAAAATAGTAACATTTGAAGTAGATGCATTACTGACATGATAATGATTAGTTTCTCCTATAGGTTCGACATCATCAGAATTAGGTAAAACTTTATTGGTTACTAACATCTCTAGGTCTTCTTGCTCAGATTCACTTTCAGATGTAGATTCTATAACAAGTCGTTTTGCTCTTGAACGTTTAACATGATCAGTAATTAATTTGTGACTTTTTATGGCATAACATTGGCAAATATTGGGCTTTAAACAAAAGCAGCTTAAAATTCGATATTGAATTATATTATCTTCGTTTGGTATTACTTGGTGTATTTTTTGCGTATTTGGAACGGCCACAAATTTACAACCCTCAATTTGATTTTCTATTCTCAATATGTCCTCCTGATCAATAAGAAATAATTTTACAGTGGTAGCAGTATTGTGTTCAAGTAATTGAATCGCAGTTTCAGCATCAGGTATATCATGTCCGTATGATATTTGTTTATCTAACAATCTTTTTACTACTCCCCCAACCCCATCCGCTGCACCCTTCCCATGGGCCGCTTCAAAAAAATTCCAGGTTGCAAAAATAAAACCATAAGATTCTATCATTTTGGTAAGAAGGGCAAAGTTCTTCTTTTGCCTGTATTGACTTGACGGACCATCTGAGAAGAAATGTATAGTGTCTTTCAAAGGAAATCTATGTTTAATGTCACGCATCAGGGGCTCCAAGTGAGCCCAGATCGATTCCGGTGTGTGTTTGTTGCAGTTGGAAAATGTACAAAATGATTCGGGATCAGTTTCATCATTATATATAATGCTTGTGTGCAAGGTGATTTGTGAATGTGATGCTCCAAAATGTACTGCTTGTATTTCATTATGAAATTTGCAATTATAATTTTCTGAGAAGTCACAATGTAGCATAATTTCATTTCTTTGTAAATTCTCCTTCAATGATTTATAAATTTTGTATTGATGTGAAATGTTGTAAATATGAATTTTAAAGCCTCTTCATTCCGTGTCAAAATTTGATAATAGAGATTCTAACATACCTGATATTATTTGTTTAATTGTTTTTTTGGTTGATTTTTTTTCATTGTTCTTTTCATATTCTATGGTTTTGACCGTCCACTCTAGCCATGACACTTTTTCATTCAATTTTATATTCAGTAAGTCATATCTGATTGATTTGTTTTTGCAAATATCACATGTTGAATACATGCACTTTTGGGAGTATAAATCACACACTGTAGACTTTATAACGGTGTCCAAAGTATCACCGTCCTTAAAATTTTTTAGTGTTTTTAGGGATGTAAACTTGAAATCTATATTACTGTGTCTTTTGCAAAAACAAGTATTTCGATTTGATAAATTTGGGATCAATACGTAAAATGGCTTGAAACGTCTGAATGTGGCGTATGAAATTGGAATTCCAGTCTCCTTTACAAATTTTAACCGTAAATTTACCATCGAATCTAGCAAATATCGTCTTTGCATTTTAACTTTATTTTTTGTTTTAGTTTCTTTCTTAGCTGCAGTAGCTCGACTGACATCATCTTGGTTAAAAAAAGTATAAATTTTATTTGCTAGGTTATTTCGTTTAATATTAACTTTTTTTGCATTACGTCTGATTGGGTATTTAATCCCAATAGCAGACTGTAATTTACTTTTCATTTTATACCCTTTTACGATGTCGTTACTTACAATTTCTTTTAATACATTTCTCTTTTCATTACTTCCTGCTGCATTATATTGTATTTTTAAGGATTCTATTAACACATTCTTTTCAAATAACTCCTTTTTAATAATTTCTTTTTCTTCTTCAGTAGTGTTTAAATTAGCAACAAATGAGTTGGTTTTTGATATTGGGCTTGACACAGTATAAAATGACTCTCTGCTAAACATATTTTCTTTTTCTTCGTCTTCTTTTGTGTTTTGCAAAATTTTGTATCTATATATTTTTTTCTTTAAAGCTTTATTCTCTTTGATTAATAATTCAATTTTTTTCTTCATATTTTTATTTTCTTTGGTTAATGTTCTATATCTTTTCTGATATATTCTTTGGTATTCTTTTCGAGTTTTACCCTTTTCTATAACTTCTTGTTTATAGTCTGATTTTTGTTTTAAAGTCCTCCAATATTTTCGCCTGCTTTCTTTCTCTCGATCCGATAGCTCCCCAATTTTTTTATAGAATTTTTTAGCTCTTTCTAAATTTTTTTCCTGTAGTGCTTTCCATTTTTGAGCATTATTCAATTTTAGTCGGTCTCGGTACCGTTTTTGCCTCTCTGCCGCAGACAAAGGCATATTTTCTGTAAAGAATAAAAAATACAATGTAATAACTCAGAAAATAATAATTAAAAAAATCATATTTAACGATAAAAGCAGTCTATTTTGAAGCATACGTCGTCGTAAAATTTAACGTGAAAATTAAATTTTGCATCACATTAACAAATCACATTGTATACAAGTATTTTGAACATTGAGAATAGTATCAAACTTGTCATGCTAGAATAAGTCAGAGCCTGTTAATGCTAGACGAAAATACTTGGGTTATATTAAATAAATATATTACACTAATAACTCAAAGCTGCAGATCGCAATATACACTCGATCGCGCAACTTGTACAGTATAAACCAAAACGAAGGTATAAAATGATTAGTAAATTACAGTCAGCTATTATAGGGCCAATTTGAGGATTTTAAGTTATCCAAGCATCACTCAAAACACTGAATACGACCATAGAAAAACATGTTTATTTTACTATTGGTTTAATTATAATTTATATAATATTTTAAAATCATGCTGTGGACACGTCTTAATCCAATTTTATGTAACGTAACATAAAAAAATGTTACATAAGTGTGACATAAAGGAACAAGTAAGCATGTTTTTCTACAAACTAACCTCAAATCACAGAACATAATTCACTCGATCGTTGCAGCTAATTAGCGACAGAATAGCACTATCATAATAGTTTCCTGACAATTAAAAATAGTTTAAATTTACTTACCTTGCGTATTTTTTCCAATTTACCAAAAAGAAACCAGATAAATGTTTTTTATCGACGCACACCATACACCCAACTTTTTTGCCGAGAACAAAATGGCTGCTGCCCTGTGATTGGTCGCCTGAGGTTCGGACAGTGACAGCAAATGTTGCCAGTATTAAAGTTTAACAAAATACCTTTTTCGCGACTAAATAATGCGTTACATAAATGAAATAACATCGATGAAGTAATTTTGAGACCAGTTTTATTTTTTATTTATAACTAAAATTAATGTGTCAAATGAATTTTCAAGGATTCTACACACATTTTACAGTGTTATTAGAGAGGATAGCCAATTTTGTTTGATAATAAATAAAATACTTTTAATGTTTTTTCAAGTTTAAAATATCAGTGCTGGAAGTTGGACACACGTTTTTTGTAGGAAGACCAGAAACATGCTTTAAAAATTTCGCAATATATAAAAAATGAAGTATCAACTACCAACAATGACATTATAATACAATATAAAGAAAGGCTTCTTTGTAATGTTCAGTATTTTATTAATATTGCCATTACAGTTTTTTTGTAGAAATTAAGGAAAGATGATGGACAAGATTTTTTTCTGAAATGAGCAATTATTTTGAAAATGACCCAATTATAAATTCGTTCCGTTTTGATCTCAAAGAATGGCTTTTAAGAATGGATTTAATTTATTCACAATAGGGGATGTTGAGTAATGATGGAAGAATTTACCGTATCTTCATGATCATATCTACTATAGGTAGGTATTTAGGTACGTAAAAATAAAAACTAGATTCCAGAAAATGAACTTGAGTTTTTTGAGTTCTGATCACTATGTTATTTAAAATAATGTAATGCCAGTAACAATCCGTACTTGACCCCAGATATCTTTTAATTTTAAAATTAACATATTGCTCGAAATCCTTTAAGATATATACAGGATGTAACAGAAAGGGTATGTTAAGCGAAAAGCTATGTAAATAGCCCACTATAGAGAACCTATTTCTAAAATTTGAGACTCGAAATCGCATGCTTGCTTATTTTTCAAGATTGTATGAACATTCCTGAGTTGTAGGTATAGGGATTCTTCATACTATCCGGAAAAATAAACATGTGATTTCGAGTCTGAAATTTTGTGGGTAGATTCCTTTTAGTGTGATATTTACATAGCTCTTCGCTTAACCTACCCCTTTTGTTACACCTTGTATATACAGGGTGATTTTTGGTCGTCAACGTTCCCGAAAACTACGGAATCTCCTCATCACCACGATCATTTTTCGCCATTGAAGCATACCTACTGGGAAGTATCTGGTTTCCAAAATATTAGGGTCCAAATTTGAGTAAATAGACTGCGTTTTTCTTGCATAAATGCACATAGACGCGTGTAACAAGAATTTTTCACGAGAAATAATTAATATCTGTCTATGAACTAGAATAAACATAAATAGCATAAATCGAGTAATAAAAAAAAATCAAAAAATTTACATCGTTTCCCAGCACGTTTTTGGCATAAAATTACTTTATTTGATGTATAGAGTATGTACCCTTTGTTAAGGGTGGCAACGAAAAAACATCCTGTATATATGTATTTATTAGCATAACTGGACATTAGACCGTTCAGTAAATAATTACTGGAGATCTTTTCCACGTAATCCCCGGTCTTTTCTCTAAAAGCCAACAAAAACTTGTAATTTATGTAAATAAAGCTCATTGTGATTTATTGGAGGTTAGCTTGGCCTCACAGTATTGTTTGTTAGTAGGTATTGCTATGGAATGAATCGTAAATATTTTTTTTATACGATACAAATTGCAGGTATTGATTGTATTTATATTATGTTGTGGCCATATAATTTTAATGGTCATTTTATGAAACGGTCGGTATTCTTTAACATGACATGGTTAATAAAGAGCATTTTGGTAATTTGAAATCGTCGTTGAAATGATCACTTCAACGATATATACGGCGATTACACGTAGGCAGTCTGTGATGATTAACAATCCTAAATGCCAGCCCTTTGATATTAGTTGGTAATAGTTTTTATTGATCGCATAACTTATTAAAATATTGGATATTTGATGTTGTTTGACGTTAATAAAAACGCTTGAAGGCAAAAAGTTATAAAATGAATAAAATGGATTAATATTATTCGTAATATAATAAATAACCCATCTAGATCTCTCCTTACAGATTTTGTTATACTTACAGCTTATAAAATATTTGGAGCTTTTTTAATATTTTTATACACATGTAAATATATAATTTCGAGATTCATTTCGATGTAGATATTAGGTATTACAATGATTAACACATTCACAAACTTTATGGGCCGATTTTCCAATGATCGGATATACCTATCTGAAGGATAAAGTTATACTTTATTGCACACAAATTAAAAATATACACATAAATTACACAGGTACTAGAGAAATGTACAAAGGCGTGATTATCTCTTGTCTTCTCGTGAGATTTCTTCCAGCGGACCAAAAGAAGTGAAGGAATCGAACAAAAGTAAAGGGTAACAGATGTGCACAAACAAAGTTCTTAGTATTCTTAGTATTCTTTATTGTACACATAAAGTTGATGCTATGTCCTTTTTTATTCATCATCATCATCAGCCTATTGCAGTCCACTGCTGGACGTAGGCCTCCCCCAGGGCACGCCACAAGACTGCCATAGGGGATATTTACCCATAGTCACCACGCGGGTTGGTGACCGCAGTTACTCGTATTTGTCTATGTTGTCAACATTTTGTCCTTTTTGATTAAATTTTAGAAAAAGTTAGCATCAAATTACCACGTGTAGAAACTAGCTGGCATCCGCTTCGGAGGGTACTTATCTTATCTCGCAATATTTTGTAATTATGTATGACCGCCAAATCCGCATTCTCGACATCTAAAAGCTGCGCTACGTCCGCACACTGTAGGCTCCACCCTAATGCGATGATTTATCTCTACTGTAATCGTTTTTTCCCAGAATTTAAGCTAGGGCTGAATAAATTAACGGCCGATTAATTTGTTCTCAGTATTTATAAATAAATTGGCGATTCATTTCAAGGGGTATTTTTCATTTGTTTTTTAAACTAAGGGGCGAGCACGAAAATTGTATCGAGAAAGTAACGTGACGTAACGTAATCGTATCGAGCCCTCGATACTATTGTACGATGACGTCATTCTAAGTAAAAAGGATCGAAAGATGCGTTCTAAAACATGATGCTAATTAACTTCATTTTTTTAAGTTGAAGGTTACAATTAATATTATTACTATCTTATTACAGCTAAATAGCGATGATAATGGAGATCGTCGTCTAGACGAAAAGTGATGATAAAAAATTATTTGCGTCTGCTAATGATGTTGGAGCAATCTAATAATACACACTACACTCAAGTAAATGTATAAGTCATTAAAATGGCTTAATAAACATTAAAATATTGAAATAATATGTTTACGCATTTTTCTCACCACAAAATTCAAGTGAGTAAACTACTCGTATCGTAAGACTCGATAGCCAGCCTTCGAATTTACGTTATCTTATGTCAAAATTAGGTTCGTGCTTCCGATTTCCTTAAAAATGATTAGTCTGACGTTTACTTTACGATACGAATACCTATTAAAACATGTTCGTGCTACCGTGTATTCGTTCCATTTACGCCCGATGGAGGCGCTTATGCCAAATTTTATAGATTATGTTGATGTTTACGTTACGTTACTTTCTCGCATATTTTTCGTGCTAACCCCACAGATGACTTGCTTATCAATGAATTTTTTAAATAAAATTTTGGATTGATACTTAGGTACTGAGTAATGATATTACAGTATAATAAAATAGTAGATAGATACTATTATTTTTCGTAATCATAATAAGATAGGTTCTAACTCTACGTCAGATGCGTAGGTTGTTACGTACAGAAAATATAGTTGCTAAAAACATAACGTAAAAGAGATGGTAAAATTCGTCATCCGAGTTAATTGACCCGATAGCTCAGTTGGTTAGAGCAAAAGCACGGATTACGAGAGGTCGTGAGTTCAAATCTCACTCGCGTAAAAAAGAATCATTTTCATAATAATATTTATAGAAAAGATAGTGGAGAAGTGTTTTTTTATAAATTTATCTTAGTCAAGATTATAAAATTATTAATAAAGAATAATTTATTTATTAAATTAAAATTCCTCACCCGTGTGGGAATCGAACCTACGACCTCTGCATACCGTGCTTCATTCACCGGGATTCAGCTTTGTTTGCCGAGATTTGGCTAGTGTATAGCTATCGGGATGGAAAATAACGTTGCCAATATGTAATTTAGAAAAGAGATAGTAAATTCGCCATCCGAGTAATTAATCCGGTAGCTCAGTGGTTAGAGCGCTAGCACGGTATGCAGAGGTCGTGGGTTCGATTCCCACTCGGTGAGGAATTTTTTACATTTCTTTATTAATAATTTTAGAAAATATAGTGTTTGCATGAAAAATTCCTGTACTGATGCGAGTCTTCACTAGAAAGCTTCAGCTGCATCCCCTTCCGTACATGTCGTAAGAGTTGGCTAAAAAACTCAGTCGTTATCTCAGGCAATAAGCTATGTAGGTACTTATTATTGATCGTAAATCCGATATACTAAAGTGACTGGGATCTCCATCATGATCCTGCAGGTCTGGCTACCTCACCTCGGGAACACAACCGTGTATATATATGTATGCAATGGCAAATTGCCGTTACGTTCCTAAGGTAGGTAGTAAGCCTACCCAATTACCAGAATTAGGTTTTAGATCTGCCACGGGCAGCTTAATTATATATTTCGTGCCAAGGTAACGTCTTTTCCGAGAAGATGCCCATTGACCTGAAATTGTTCCCATCTTAGTCTCACAATAAGGTCTGTAGTGTCACTGACCTCTGACGATTTAGTCATAGGTACATACACATTATAAAATTATTAATAAAGAAATGGAAAAAATTCCTCACCCGGGTGGGAATCGAACCCACGACCTCTGCATTCCGCGTGTCAGTGCTATAACCACTGAGCACCGGTTCATTCAATATTGCAAATTTTGCATTGCATTATTGTCACGAGCTTCTGCTGCCGAGATGCTTTTTTCGCAATAATATCATCTTTACACGTATCACAATATTTTCAAAACAAAAATATACAATTTAACCTAATCATGTCAGAGTAAAACATAAACTAATACCAACATTTGCATGTAGGTAAGTACATAGATGGTAAAAGTTGCTATGTACAGAGCAACTAGCGCCATCGTGTATGCGAACTATTCGATTAAGTGCACTCTAGTGTCATGGTGTTTATGTGGTGAAATATTTTTTACTTATAGATAGGTATATAGAAAAACTTATAGAAGTTTGTATTATACCTATGTAAAAGATATAAATAAATAAATTTAAAAAAAAGAATACTTTAATGCCCAAACCGGACAAACTTAATGAAGCATGTATGGTTAAAATGTAAATTTTCATTTATTTTCACTTTCTAATCCAAATTGTGATTCAGCGATTTGCTTCCTTCCTCATACCGATATTCTTACCTAAATACCTGTTCATAAATTAATTATTAGGTAGGTTGGATTAGATTATAATATTATGTGGTTATGCCTTACAAGGACTATAGGTACTTGGTAACAAACATTGTAGAGCCACGGCTAAAATTGGAACTACAAGTTTCACTGAAGAAATGTCTCGGAAGCAAGACCGGTTTCTCAGCAAGTGGCGTCGAAATACAAGGTCAACGAGATTCTTACGGTTGCCGATGTCAATTTAGTGGACAACGATCGATTCGCGGGACTTACCTGAGAAATGAGGTGATTCTAAAGTTTCCAACTTTAGCAAAAATTCATTATTCATAATGCAGAAAAATTACTTGTTCGTTGGAACTAGTCTTAACTATCCAAATATTATCTCTATAAATGCGAAAGTAAGGTTTGTGACCCTTGCACCGATTTTACTGAGATTTTGCATATTAGTTATATTATATTATTAGTTTTAGTTATATTATAAGAACATAGAGTACACTCTGTAGGCCACGCAGACGAAATCGCAGGCAACAGTTAGTATTAATTAATTTCGAAAAAAAAACCCGGACTTTTATGTATGTTTTCGGATGCTAATAACTTTGATATCTACACATTGCTTTGCGTAAATTCCTCACTAGTTTTTGTAACTAAGGTTTAACGTAAAACATTTGCAAGTTATTCATATTTTTTGCTTTACTAACCGCAAATTCTCATAATATAACTGATTGCATAAGGATAATATTAAATGTGAAATTTATTCTTAGTAACTTATACTCAACCTTAACCTTGTCAGTCTGTGAAAGCTAAATCCTATAACCAATATTACTAGCTATGTGCTGTGACTCTGTTTGCGTAGACTAAAATAATGTAGTAGTTCTATGTTACACTAAGGATCCCATTCTTGGACAATGCGACACTTTTATTTTGATACTTAATTACAAATATTTACCGGTTGAAAAGTGTTCTAAATACCACACCAAGTTTACTGTAAAAAGTTAACAGACAAATATAGCCATTTTCATAATAATGATATAAGTAGGGATATAGATCGTAGGTAGTATCGATCAAAATAACAGTTAATGTAGAATCACCCATGACGCACTTAAGTAAACGAACTTGCTTTAAAGGCCGCAACCTGTTATCTTATTCATTTCATCACTGACCAAGACGCCGTAATGACGTATTATATCAAGATGAGGTCTTACATGTGGACCTTGGTAACTTTTTGCGTGATTATTCAGCTAGTGAGCGCAAGATCCGCGTTCTATCCAAGATTTTTTCCAAAGTTCGCGAATCCCGATGCTATTGTGTTCAACGGGCCAACGAATTATTATGAAACGCATAGTATTGAGGCGGATACTAAGGAGAATGAGATTTTGGGTATCGCAGACCTAAGGGCTGGTTTAGACGAAGATGATCCGCCAGTAACACGAACTCATGTACCTCAACTGAACAGGAGGCATGCACATGTAGAGACAGATACAGGATTCCATTTCCCGGATGATTAGTGAATTACGTGCAGTGTGTAAAAGTGAAAGTGGTTCAAGGCTGAAACTATGGTTTGTTGAAATATTGGTGTTATATTCAGAAAGATATATTCGGAAGGTGTAAGTGATAGGAGTGAATTCAAGAGTCAGTCACATAGATAAAACTATTCAGTGATTATTTAAATAAGTTAAAATAAATTGTCGATATCCTTATTTGATGTTGATGAATGTTTGAACGTTAATATCATGATTATATAGGTTTATGTAAGTATATTTATTTGGTATTGTGTACACATACAATCTACCTTTTTCACCCGACTTTCGCTATCACAAGTGGTTTGCTGGAAGAAATCTCTTATAGGGATAAGCACGCCTTTGTACATTGTCAATGTAAAATGTTTTCCATATAAAATGTCTGTGTACAATAAAGAATAGAATAGAATAGAAAATAATTAAATTAAATAAGACTGATTGTAAACTTAAATTGGCGTTATATTAATCATAAGTGAACAAAAGTGATTACAATGCTAAAGTGATTATGTAAGTATTTAAAATCTAGTTTTTAATTACGCACCAGTGAATCAAGTTATTTATTTCTAATATTAAAATTACTTGAATAATATGGTGGTTTTATTAAACTACGGCCTGCTATGTCAGACCCCGTACTGTCTACGGTTGAGAGAATATTAGTTCCATAAAGAATTGGGCAAGTTGTATCTACCTACTCGTATCTATCCAGCACTACCCTACCTATATTAAATGAGTTTATAATATGTGTAGATATAGAAACTTAATGATCGGTTTTTAGCCTTTTATAATTATTATTTTAGTATGCATTTTGTTATACAAATCATTATTTTTTCATTTAACTCGCGCCTTGTGCGAGTATATGACTATTAATACCCATGTGTATTGTGTACGTACGTACTATAGGTATAATAGTATATTGATGATCATGGTGATGACAATGATGGGTTTGCTGGAAGAAATCTCTTAAAGAGATAAGCTCGCTTTTGTACACTTTCTGTGTAACTATGTTAAGTCACTATATTGTCTTATGTTTGTGTGTACAATAAAGAATACAAGAATCATATTGAATTATGGATTCGTAATCTCTAACTCTCGTTGTCAGCACTTATTCATAGTAACAATAGATTAACTCTACATAAGTATAGTAGAAGATATTCTTATCCTTTTGAAATTAGATAATAATTTTGTTTTAATACTTAAATGTATTTATCTATCATGTAGTTTTTTGGACAACTTTGAATGTCGACCTTCATTACGTCGTAGTACAAGGATACAAATCTTTACATATTAACATAAGATGGTCTTGTTGTCATTTATCACAATTATATTATTACTTTGCTACTAATAAAACATTCGTAAAGTTACAACCTTATACAGAGTTTTGACAGCAAAATATATGGTATATCTGTCAAATTAAACTATGCACAGCTTAGGGTAAAGACACACAGACTACACACAGGCAATCCAACTGCAAGTCGACTGCAAACGTAGCGCGTAGTTTTATTGCAGTTGGTGTGCAGTTACACGGCACGTTACGTGCAGTTTCAAAAAGTATATTTGATTGAAAATGTGATATTATCCGCTGATTATTAAACCTTTTGAAGATAATTCACTTAAAGTATGATATTCCCTCAGAAACATTCACTATTAAGATTTTTTTGCATTTTAGTACGTCTTGTCTATATTGGTGCTCTGCCTACCTCGTAAGGGATAAAGTCGTGATTATATACCTATATATTATATGATTATATGCATATTGTCTATAACCGTTGTCATAGATGAACTAAATCTTGTGAACTGCACTTGACAGTTTTAAGAATCTCACGGACGTTCCGTATATTAAGAGCTGACCTATCTAGTAATAATTCAACTAAGTACTAATAATTCATCTAAGCCTTATTATTAAGCCGATTCCTCGTCAGTAGATGTGGGGAGACCCTATCCTAATTAAATTATGTCAATATAACTACGAGTAGACATAAATATCATACATATCTTTGGGTTTGGGTTTTTGCGTAAAACAGTAACAAAAATCAGACGTATAAAACTTTTAAGATTGTTTAAGCGAAGCCGTAGTTACTTTGCAAATAGTTATACAAGTTAAGTTGTAATGATACGTAACCGTCTATGGATCGTATATTGTAAAGAGAACTCTAACTTATGTATACTCTATTATGAGTGCTAGTAATGAACCACGCGTAAAGTTACATACAGTTATACATGTGTAAAGTTTATATCTACTTTCTTATTGGAAAAGCCATAGGGTTCTTTAAAATAGGAGATGAAAGTTGAATGAAAATTCGTTAACTATTATTATACTATGGAATTATATATTATAAAATATTATTATACTGTAGTCTTCGCGCACGTATAGTACCATTATCGTATGAGACTGTGCCTAATGGACTATTATAAGTAGGTAGTTATTATTTTTAAAATATTTTTTATTACTACTTAGTTTATAGAAAGTTTCCCGACCATATTTTATGTGGTCCCTAAGGGCTGAGAAACATGGCCTGAGGCAAACAGCTTCGAGAAACAGTGTTGTATATAATTCTTAAATGCCTTTTTAATTTGGTACCTTCGTCCCTTTGTTCCAATTGTGTTTTTTAATTTGTTTTTATAAAAGAATTTATGTTTAGGGACATATAACAATTAATTAAGTTTAATTATCTTTAGCACATTGCCTCGTTGTCCAGTTTTGCCCATAAGACTTTGATATTGTCACAATAATATACCAAATATTTCATTAGGAATTTTTATAGAAGTGCATATACATTACATAATATAATATGTAATAGATTACATATCTTGTTTTCAGCAATATTTCAACCGAGTACAAATAGAGACAAGTTATGAATTGTAAATATGTTATTGCTGTAAAATATATTGTTTCTAAAGCAACTTTTAGGTATTGTACGTACCTATTCAAAATTTTTTTACGTTTTTTTTTTAAATACCGCATCGCAATAGCCTAATTACTACTCAAACACGCATAAAGCGACGATGTCTACACATTTTACATACAAACACGTATAAAAAACCGTGATCATAAATATTCACACGGCTCGTGTGTTGATTCGTAAAATTGTTATTTACAAAACGCTTAAATTTAAAATTCAAATTAATATAATGTTTTAATCTTCTCAGAGTAAAATGTAGAGGCTTTATTGCATAAGTAATTTTAATAAAACTTACACTTCTGTGATTTTCTATACAGGGTGTTTGTGACAGCCAGTCAAATATTGATATGGTGATTTCAGACCATGATTCTGAGATGAAAAAACCAGTGAAAATTATTGCAGGAAAATTCTCAAAATTTCCGACTTTTTTTTCATTTTTTCAGAAAAAAAAAATAGTGTGGTTAGTTTTAGTAGACCTTAAATAATGACTTAAAATAAGATTTTAAAGTTAGGATGATTTAAAAAATAAAGTTCCTTTCAAAAAAGTCAATTAACTGGTCAACCCCAAAGAAGAGTCACAAGTGATGCAAAAACGCCCAATACAATTGTCGCGGTAAGCAAACATTGCGTATAATCAAATCAAAAATTATTTTCCTGCGAGTAATAACACTGTCCTATAACTCAAAACAATGGTACTTGTTCAGTATTTGCCTGGCTATCACAAACATCCTGTATATTTATAGAAATTCGCTTAACATACAACTTTTGTTACATCTTGCGTTACGATTAAGTTAGTTACATTAATAAATATGGCGTAGGTATAACTGAGAATTGATTAACTACAGAGTACTCTTATGAAGGACCTTCTTTCATTAGGACCTTTATACATGATTTTGAGTAGGTACGAGTATAATATAATTTTTTATATGAATTTCCCGTCCACCATACTGTTTACTCAGTCTTATCATAACTACTTTAAAAAACTGTCGGAAATACCTATAGCATATAATTATTTGATCCCACGTATTCTATATTTATAATCTTGTTCGTGAAGTAGTGTAGGCAATACCAAAGACAATTTAATACGTAATCACACTTACCAGTGTTATTACAAAAAAAACCTATTAGTATAATATCTGATATTTCCATATGTTTTGCTGTTGGTCCGTGTTTAACTCTTCATGTTACCCTTTATCTCTCTAAATCTCTTTATTTGCTTGGCTTGCTGGAAGAAATCTCTTGTAGAGATAAGCTTGCCATTGTATATGCATCTCTTCTTTTATCCTGTAATTTATATTTTGTATGTGTGTAATATAAAGAATAAGAATAACTTTAGACCTGGATTTGTAAGAACAACTTACACATATTGCGTAAAATATTTGTAGAGCAAAGTTCCACTACTGGGTAACGTGGTCTGACACTCTATGGCCTACGTAATGTTTTTGTGTGAATAAAAAGGTATTAGGTATACATATTTTATTACACATTAAACAACAACAACAGTAGTAAAAAAAAAATTATTTTATTTTAAATAAAATATATAAACCAAGGCGTGTAACACGTGCGTGTTTCAAATAATAAAATGGCTTCCATTAAAATTAAAACATAATATAGAAAAGTAGTTATTAGGTTATACCTACCTATTTTATAATAAGATATACCAGCAAGTTTTTTCTGTCTATGTTTATATGAGTACAATAATATAAATTTGAAAATGTATTAAGTAACAAGATCACAGCTACTCGTAATATGAAAAATAGTTAGATGTGAAACATCTACAGCCGCGGGTGAAACTGATTGATAGCGTGTGGCGATGCAGTCCTTGGCGACGCGTCACCACGCTATACCGGCAGAGGCAACATCGAATGTAACGATTACTGAAGTCACTGAGTAAAATAATTAAGTTGTTGCAACTTGAAATGAGTGTTTAAATTTTTGTATTCAATAAAAATAAACGTCAAATAAACAGTTACCATTTTATTGTCCCGTGACGGCTCATTTTTTAAACTCAGACTGAGCTCAACAGTACGAGAAGATGATGCTCACTGCTATTTTAGTCCAATAGTAGAAGTGCATCGCACAATAATAAACTTAAACTAGTAAATATTAGTACATAGTTGATATTTGCTTTGAATTAAGAAGACAAAAAATACTTTTTACCTGTTTTTACACTAACGGTGTTATTACAAAAGAATCGCGAAGTAATGTCTAAACTCCCGTTTTGTGAGACAAGGTCTAACGTTTTAAGCATCGTCTAAACAACTTCTATAGAAAACACATTTAAGACCCATTCGATTCTGACTGTGGCATTTAAACCTAAACAACTGACTATATTTAAACCATGCCTATACAGCGTTTCACTCTAGCTGACGCCTAAATACGTTTTTGTGGTAGATATTTTTTAAAACAAGCATTCAATTGTGTTCCAACTGGTTTGTAATGACAAAATTTAGGTTAAACAGGCTAAGCATTGTCGTGTCTCAGTTGTTAAACAAAGTCTAAATGGCATATGAAGGCTAAAAACGTTTTTGTAATAGAGATTTTATAAATCGCGCGTTCGACAGCCGTCTTTTAATAACACCGTAACTATTTTATCATCATTTCACTTGGCCGCTTGATATTTCAGTAAACTCGGTAGCCTCCACAGCCTGGCTGCTGCTGTTTGGCCACTAGTGCGCGCTTGGGGTTAGTATTATTAAATTTATTATTAGGTATAATTAAAAATTAAAAAATATATTATTATTAAAAAAGCGGCGTCGTCGTCAGCCTATTGCAGTCCACTGCTGGACGTAGGCCTCCCCCAGAGCACGCCACACTGCTCGATCTCCCATTTTTGCCATCCAGTCACTACCAGCCGCCCTCTTTAAGTCTTCGGTCCATCTGGCCGAGGTCGCAGTCTGATCGGACGTTAGTTGGTATTATTGGTGACATATTAGACAAGGTATTGGCTGAAAGCAAGTAACGATACGGCAGCTAGTAGATATATAGAGGAAAAACTATTTCTCTAATTAGTGATATAAAAGTCACACGTGTCATGAGATAATATATCATGAATTGGTTGCGAACTACAAGCATATATATTTATTATTGAAAGGATTTGTATCCTTAGTAACAATACTTTTAGCAAGCACGTGTAGAGGTGTAAAAGTAACGAATAAAAGCGTACCCGTATGTATTCGTTACTTTGACCATGAGTACTCGTTACTATCGTATCGTTACCGAACTCGTTACTTCTGATACCGCATATGGTATAGTAACTATAGTATGTAGTATGGTAACGAGTCGAATCGACGTGAACTGTCGACGTAATATATAATTTGCAATGGATTTACTATGTATTTAGAAAATTTTAACCACATACTTAAATTATATTACAAAGAATAGTACAACACAGTAATAAACTTTGACGATTAATTAAAAAAACAAAATACCCGACTGCACACTAAAAAAAGAGTAAAACAAGCCACACAATAATATTGATCAATCAAATGCTAAAAACTAATTATGTAATACCGTTTAAACAATACCTATATTAAAATACACTACAATATGTGTTCGTAATCGATAGTTAAATAAACAGAAACTTATTTTGAATACAAATTTACTGAATATAATTTATAAATGTTGATGGAAAGCATCGCAGGCGGGGACCAACAGAGGCTTATTTATAGTCATTTCGGTTGTGCACCATTTAGCAGAATTTTCGTTGGTGGCGGTCAAGGTGGTCCCCGCCTGCGATGCTTTCCATCAACATTTATAAATTATATTCAGTAAATTTGTATTCAAAATAAGTTTCTGTTTATTTAACTATCGATTACGAACACATATTGTAGTGTATTTTAATATAGGTATTGTTTAAACGGTATTACATAATTAGTTTTTAGCATTTGATTGATCAATATTATTGTGTGGCTTGTTTTACTCTTTTTTTAGTGTGCAGTCGGGTATTTTGTTTTTTTAATAATAATTCTTTTATTTATAACTTTTTAGCTGTTTTTATTTAACGAAAATGTTGTAGATGTAGAAGACTATGTATATGTAAGTACCATTTTAAATTATTTCGACGACATTTGGCTTTAGATTACGAGTGATGTTGCGAGAGAAACACGAAAGAAAAAGAACGAGTTATTTATACTTTATAAGTTTCGCGTCAGACGACGAAGTATCGAAAAAATCGCTATTTAGAGACGACCGTCAACGACGTGTGCCCTTATGCGTGTGCCCGCATTCGGGCTGTATACTCGAGCATATCCCCCTCCGCACCGCGCCGCGCGCCGCATGCCAGGCCACGCCCTATCTTTTTGCTTGCTAACGCATGAGTTGCTTTGCGTTGACGCAGAATTAACATGTTCCCGTGGGAATTTTGAGAAAAAACGTATCCTATATTAATTACTCCCGTGATTGAAATGAATCTAATGATACCGCATACATATTTTTGTTGTTTAAAGGGAAATTTAGAAAAAATATTATTATGTCTTTATCCCGTGGGACTTTTATGATAAAATGTATCCTATGACACTCCCGTAATCAAGACAAATCTAACGATACCTCATACATCAAAATCCATCAAGCCGTTTAGGCTACAGGAGGTCACAAAGGAACAGACATACATACATACATACATACATGTTAAACACAATACCACTCCTTTGCATCGCGCAGTCGGGTAAAAAAAATATAAGAACTTAAAACAAACCTAATCACCGTTCTTTGAAATAAGCGATTTAAATGAACCGCATCACGCGCATTGGTAGAACATACGATCAAAAACAAACGTATCAATACACCACTTGCGATCCGAAACACTGTATTATACGAAAAATACCCATGATACAAAATATACGCGTAACGAGGCGAATTCCTGGGTAACGTTTCGTTACTCGGTACTTGATGCAGTACCCGTTACTCAGTAACGAATACATACGGTTTGTTACAGCACGTGTAACTATTATACAATAAATATTACAACAGATTTGAAATTAGCAAGTGTTGGCAGTCATAGGTAGTCATACCTAATCGTTTCATAATAGTTAGGTAAGTAGCTTAGAGCAAGGTAAGTATATACATACCATAATTTGATGCTAGTTCTCCCTCAAGAAAAAACGTTAAGTTTATGTGAAAACGAATACAAAATATTTAAAAAAATAATACTGTTATCAGCCTCACATAGAAGCTTGAGTTAGTAGATGAATTCTTTTATCAACTACAGAGTTGTACTATAGGAAACGCCTCAAATCTTATTCTTATTCTAAATACAAATACACAGGCTGTAAGAGAAGCAGTATGTTAAGCGAAGTACTGTTAAAATAGCTTACTACAGAGAATCTATACGGGATGTTTTTTGGTCGTCAACGTTCCCGAATACTACGGAATCTCCTCATCATCACGATCATTTTTCACAACGGAAGCAAGATATTAGGGTCCAAAGTTGAGTAAATAGTCTGCGTTTTTTGCATAAATGCACATAGACACGTGTAACAATATTTTTTCATGGAAAATAATTAAAATCTGGCTATAGGAAAACTAACACAAACACCGGATACTATAAATTTTGCCCGATAAAGTAATTTTTTTTTTCAAAATAATTAATATCGTTTCCCAACTATTATTTTTTTTTGCATAAACTGACTTTATTTAATGTATAGGATACGTACTCCGTAAGGGTGGCAACGAAAAAACACCTATCTAATACAAAATTAAAAAATGAAATAACATATTTATTTTTTCAGATAGTATGGGAAATTCCTAAACAACTCAGGAATTTTCATACAATCTTGAAAAATGAACATAGGATTTCAGGTCTCTTGTCTCTTTCTCTTAATATACCTACCCCTATATAGTCACAAAAATGTAAAACATAGTATGAGTACAGAAGTATTAAAATGAAAGCATCGCTCCAGCTTTAAATGCCCATCTGTTAACCCAAATAATTTAAATACGAAACTGGAAAACGTTCTAACGTTTAAATGTAGTTTAGCAATTCAAGCAAATTTCAAAAAGCACTTCAAAATGTGCTTTATAAATAAATAAACTTGGTTTTGAACTAACTTGGGTGATGCTCCAAATGTTAATTGGATCCCGTGGTTCTTTTAGATGCCTTTTTAGGATTAGTCACTTTTGATGTCAATAATTTCACTATGTAATACATACATACATATATAATACATATAATCACGTCTTTACGAGTATCCCTTACGGGGCAGGCAGAGCACCAAGGGCCGATAGAACCACATGGTGCCACTTCTGACCAATTTCGAGGGTATAGTTGAGATGTAAAAGTTCAGTAAGTAGTGACAGGTGGTCAGCCCATCGCCTACAAAACACCAAAACCCTCTTGTCCCTCTACTGACTTGTATAGTATGCCCGGGAAGAGAAGCAGCTGTAGCATTATACGTTTTTTTTCACTCCCAGAGCAGCATAGAAGTAATGCAGATGAATTTAAATATTATAAATTATTAGGTTTATTTTAATATGATAGTCATTAAGAAAGAGATTGAGTAGGTTTTACTTTGAGAAATTAATTACAATATCAAACGAATATTTATTATTTGTATTATATATATTTTATTATATATTATATTTTATGTATTATATAGTGTATTATGTATCTATATATATTTAAGTAGTTTATTAGTATTCATTTGCTGTTAAATGTTTAATATTTTGTAAACTTAGTTTTATAATGTTCCGTATCTTTGGGTGCACATGACTTGCCCTTTATAATTGTGTAACAAATTGTTTGCTTGGGTTTGCTGGAAGAAATGTCTTAAAGAGATAAGCTTGCCTTTGTACACTCTCTGTGTAACTATGCTAAGTCACTATATTGTGTAATGTTTGTGTGTACAATAAAGAATACAAGAATATAACGGTTTTTATTTTAACATATGCATAATTTCCTGATATAGGTATAGGTACCTAGAAAAGCGCCCTTGCATCACAAAGGAAAAAGCACGGCTATTAATAATAAAACGGTTAGCCTTTCCCTAGTTACTAGTAGCTATTAGTGAACGGGTTCATCCCTAAAACCTTTTAGCCTAACATAAACAAGGGCCATGTCAAATCTGACAGCCTAATTAATAAAGCGACATATTATCACTATATCGTGTCTACAATTAAGGGCCTCAATTCTTAAGTTCCTCGACATATGTCTACACTCGACATATATACGCATATAAACTAATACCTATCTCAAAACAAAATAAAAATTTATGATCAGCTGATAATTTTCATTTAATTTTTCGCCGCTAATGATGCCTGCCAGCGCTAGCAGTTGATACGAGTATCTAAGTAGAAGTATTTAAATATTGTATGGACAAATAAGTCGAGAGGTATAGGTAGAGAGGCATGAGAATCGAGGCCAATATTAGTGTTAACTACATTAGCCGACAGAAAGGTCCCTTACAGCATAAAATATTTCGACTAAATCACTTTGGCATATTCAATTAGCTTTCATCTACCGGAACAATTAAGGTTTTGCAAAGGAAAAATAGGATACAGAAAGGTATTTTTCTAGCGTATGTTTTTAATTAAAGATTTAAAGACCAATTTTTAAAAATTAAAGACCAATGTTTGTTATTAATCATATCTGGACGGAATGTTTGAAGTTGGAAGATTACCTGTGTTGAAAATTATTGAAACTTTATATTATCCGAGCGTTTTTCCGAATTTAGTTTCTGTTTGATTTAGTTCTATGCTTATTACTCGTATAATTGACTGTGGGTACATGGAAGAGGAGAGACATAAGATGTTACTATGGCAGGCAGAGTGACTTATATAGTATTAGTGAATAAGGACAAAGATTAACCTAGGTTTAAAAGGTTACCCACTGCTGTCCCTTTACTATGGCTCAGGCCGGTGATTCATTTCGCCTTCATTTAGCAAGATTAACAACTACCACGAATGTTGCGTTTGACGTGACACTTTGAAAGGAGTTCTAGCCGTGGGAAATGAAATTCCTGGTAGATTAAACTAGGTTTATAAAAGCCTACGTGACAAGGGAACTGACCCGAAAAAGGTGTTAATGTGACCTTTACAGTTGTTGTAAAGGTTTTTCTGAAGGTGAAAAGGTAGGATTCGTCGTTTATCAGTTGTAGGTTCTTTATTTTATAAAAAGGTGTATGTCATGGTGTGAAGTTTTCCCTTCATAGCTACTTCAAATTAAGTTTACGTATTTTTTATAGTCTACGTGTATTTAAAGAAAAAACGCAATCTAATAACTCAATAATTAATTTAATAACACAATATTAGGAATAAGAGTTTCCCACTTTCACGGAGAAAAATGTTCGCGTTGATGAAGAGAAGCCGTATTATTCGGAAACGCTGACGACCAAAAAACACCCTGTATGTCTATAAAATCACCGACGACAACAATTCCTTGTCGACATGGAACTCTATGTGGCAGAGAACCTAAGTTATAAAAGGTAAACGTTATGGAGCCATCCTAGAAACTATCCCCCCAAAAATTTCGCTTTTCAAATACAGATTGTTTTTTCGTTGCCACCCTTAACGAAGGGCACGTACTCTATACATCAAATAAAGTAAGTTAATTAAAAAAAATATTTACTCAAGTTTGGACCCTAATATTTTGGAAACCAGACACTTCCCAGGTATGCTTCCATGGAGAAAAATTATCATGATTATGAGGAGATTCCGTAGTTTTCGGGAACGTTGACGACCAAAAATCACCTGTATAGACATGCCGATAAGGCGACATTTACATTATTATTACCAGCAGCCAGCCCAGCTTGGGTCATATCACATTTGTTTTCTCGTAAGAGATACTCGTAAGAGTTAAAGATTACTTACTGTGCGAATGTGGCTTAGCTAACTAGTGTAAATAGATCACCTCCTAATATCCCGTCCCCTTCTTAAAATCCCCCTATATTGACTACCTGTCGGGCGACATTTCTCATCCGGTAGATATGTCCTTCCTTCTATCATATAATTCCCTCTCCTTTTGCCACTTCTGTAAATATATAAAATTAAATTATATTACCTACATTGTAATTTATATAAGATATATGTACATATATTTATAAATGTAAACAGAATAATTTCGTTTCAGATAGGTATGATGCCTGAAACCGGTCCTTTTTACCCGACTGCGCGACGCAAAGGAATGGTATTGTGTTTTGTTCTGTTGTTTACCATAATATAAAATTAAATTGAATTACTATATTGAGAGATCATGAGCTTCTTTTCGAGGCACACAGTTAGATACCACGTATCGGCACCATAGTAGGTGCCTTACTGTTATCATTAAAAATTCATTTTTCCACATAAAATTACGATATTATTAATGTTCTCACAATTTTTTATGAAAGAAACAATTGCTAGATAACAATTGCTCCTACTTAACTATATTTTGCGAATTCTAGGAACAAAACTATTTGTAGGTACACCGAAATTGAGTCTAAACTGACAGTTAAGTGACATTCCTATCTTTGCGTGCCCAAAACGAATAAAAGCTTGTATATTTCCATCAATTTTAATAAACGAGAACCATTATTTCTTGTCAAATTAAGGTTGATTTAGAGCTGTTGATTTGATCAAAATAGGTAACAGAAATAATTCACTGCAGAATTCTCAGAAATTCACACTTTCATTTATTACCATTGTAGTATTACATAATAATTTGTTCAACATACATCATACTCGTAGTACATATCAACATAGTTTGTTTGAGCATATGCTCAGCAGTTTATTTATTAAAACTTAAATAAAAACTGTCTGAATTAATAAATGTTTTTTTTATTATTTTACTTGTACACGGAACTGGAATAAAAAACTTAAAACGAACCGAAGTTTAAAAACATGCGCTGCATACTAAATAGAATGCAGAACTATCACATGCATCTGTCACCAGAGAGATAAAATCCTGGACAAATAACATACCTATATTTCCAAAATATTGCGTAATATTACAACTATAATAAAAAAAATTGTTTTGTAAATATGGTATTTTTTCATTCAGCACGAGATGTCTTGACTTGATATTATACTGCGGAGGAATCTTCCAATTTATCTGAGAATAGCGCACCAGCATGACCAGACCACGCATTGTGGATATCGTATCGTACGATATCGTATCATCACTATACAAAATTCAAGACGGCGGCAATTTTTATCATATTTTGACAGGATAAATGTCGATAAATCGGTTTATCATATCACGTTTCGCGGGTCATGCTACTTATGCTGGTTGACGATTTAGGAAATATTATTATAAAATTATTAATTAAGAAATGAAAAAAATTCTTCACCCGAGTGGGAATATTATTATTTTATTAATAATTTTATAATTACCTATATTATTTTACTTAAAACTATTTTCATCAAACTGCTCAATCTGTTTAAAAATATATTAAAGGTACTGTATACAATATCCTATGCTGATGTAGGACTTTACTAGAATACATAAGCTGCAACTCCTTCTGCGCATGTCGTAGGTAAGACTGAGAAACTCGGACATACTCTAAGGCGACAACTGCTGCCTTGTATCTAAACTATTCTCCTATATAGCGTACTCATGTCTTATTTCTACTTGTTCATCAATATGAGTTTATGACGTGAGTTTTTGTAGTCCTCTCAACTGTAGCATTTTTGAGCGCTCTGTCTCTTTGCCAGTTACCAAAAAATATAAACATATCATAGTTAAATCTAAAGACAAGGGGAACTATGCTCATACAGTCATCGTCTTTAGTAAAATGAATTTTGAATTTATGATGGATGATAATGAAGACGAAAGAAAACGTCGGGAAAATCATCAAAAACGAGTGTAAAATAGTCAAAATCAAAAATAACTGCAAAAAAAACTTACATGAGCCCATGAAAAAATCGTTTTCCGACTCAAGTTTTACTCAGCTTACCTGCATATAAAAACTATGCACACGCACTAGATTCACATAACAAATAAGTAATCAAAATGTTACTAATCTACCAAAAACCATTATTTTACAGACACATGCAAGCCACTTAAAAATAAATTTTGATTTTAATAAGAAAATTAACACCTCCCTTCCAGCTTTTCCCGCGGAATCCACTTAAACTTAGGCAAAAGTTTGTGACGTAAAGTAAACAATATTTGAAACAATGGAAGTTAAACAATCAAATATTACTTAAAGCATTCGTGCTTGTCAAATTATGAATAAATGTTCGATGAACCAACGATATTATGTCAACCTGTTGTTGATGTCAATACAACAAAATTGCAATTATTGAACAAACCGAAACTGCCACAAACTTTACATGAACACATTATTTCGTGTATTCCCGCTGGCCCCATGATTTTGTCCTCGCCAGGTAACCAACTTTCAACCTTTAGAAATTAATAATTTATTAATAAAAGTCCAAGAAAATAATGAGGGACTTTAGACATTGGATATTTCTGCTGAACAATATTTAATTGTTTATATCTAATATTTTAGTGAACAATTTCGGCAAAATAATATCTTTGTCTTTCAATATCGGAAGTGTTTCAGTCATTAATTCGAGTTTGAAAGCAAGTGATTTATTGCTTTAGAAAATGGAAGGGTTTGTCTGTTTTCATTTTGCTGTTAACGGACCCTTTTGAAAGTTAAAAGGTTTTTTAATTATGCAAAGTGAATAGGTAACCGGCCATGTACACAATATCAGTAAGACTAGATTAGTAATATTTTTTAACGGATATATTATTACTAGGAGCATTTATGATAATTTACAAGATGTGTGGAGGGTGTGTGTGATAGCCAGAAAATACTGAAAAAGTTCCATTGTTTTGAGATATATGACATTGTTATTACTCGCCAGAAATGCATTTTTAATTTGATAATCCGCAATGTTTGCTTTCCGCGCCAATTTTATCGGGCGATCCCAGTGGGCGATCCTGTGACTAGTTAAATAGGCTTATTGTTTATTCTGTGAAACATTGCTGTATTAACTTGTGAGAACTTTTGTTTATAAGTCATTATCAAAAAACTAAAAAACGGAATTTTGAAATTTTCCTGTGAAAATTTTCTGTGGTTTTCGCCTCAGAATCATGGTCTGATGTCGGCATATCAATCTTTGCCTGGCTGTCAGTTTCACCTTGTATATGAAAGCGTACATGAAAATACTTTCTTATCTACATATAGCTTAAGATATGATATCATGGGTTCAATTACATATATCGCGATGCAAAAAACAATTATGTACTTGGAAAATTAATAGAACAGAAGAGGTCAGAAACTTCCCTTTACGTAGTTCAAAAATAATTGTAGTTGTATTATATACTTCTAGTTCTTATGAAATAGGATTTACCTGCCTAGTTAGGTTCCAATTAGTCGAAGTTGGAGGCAACCAGTTTTAGTTGTGATTTCTGGGTTTTATAAATCATATCGAAGTCACGTATACTTTTCCAATACATATAACTAAAGTAAAATACATATTTCCCGATTACCCCATGACTGTGCCAATTGAGAAACGCAAGTACGAGAACAGCCAGACAAATATTGATGTGCTGATATCAGACCATAGTTCTAATCAAACAGATTTTTTTTTAACAGGAACAGTCCGAAATTTCGAGATTCACAAGTGATCGAAAACCAGCAATGTCGGCGACGAAGACATGAAACCTACCCAAACTGAATGATTCGATGTTATGTACATATAGATAAGGTTGATATTTGAATAAAGAGTTTGCAATACATGTTAGGTATAGCGCTAACATTAAGTTTGTACTAGGTAGGGTTGTTTTGTGTCTGACTTATTTCTTATCCCTTTGAGTTTTATTAGGTGTAGGTAGCTATTCTGGGCACATTAAGAGTATTTTTAAGTAGATTGAATAATTACTTTAGTAGATATTTGCGATTTTATAGTTTATTAAGATTTTGAACTTGTGCTCACAGTAGCTTCGAGAATATTCCAACTAGAATGAATCTGATTATTTCTTATTAGAGTTCAGTTTATGCCCTTTCTAGTGATATATAATTCATGTATATAGATTGTATAAATTAGTTTTTATTAAGGGCTAAACTTAGCAAGTCGGTAAAATTGGTAAGATTTTTGACTTTTCTCCTTTGACAACTTTTTATTGTTTAAACTTAAAAATAAGATTCTTATATAATTAGATAGAGCTAATTAAGACCTTTTTAACAATGTATAACACATGTATGTAATGTTTATTTTGAAATAAATATAGGGCGCAAAAGAGGTCAGTCAAGGGACAAACTAGATAAAATGTTAGAAGAAATCGTAGAGAATTTCTACCGCGTTCCAGACGGTAAGGGTGAACCGTCGACATATTTGTAAGTCGCACGGATTTTGTGTGTTCAATCCGAGGCGAGTTCCTAAGAAGAAAAATAAGAAGAAAAGTGAAAAAGAAGCAAAATAGGAACAAGAGAAGCCACTGAAGACTGCCTGAAGACTGACCTCTTGCCCGCAGTTTGGAAGAAAAGTGTGTTTTGTCTCTCTCACTCCCGCGTACGACAACACATACAGGGGTGCGACAGCAACATACAGTGGGGTGGGTTTGGACAACAACATACAATAGGTTGACCGGCGCGTATTTAGTACGCGACGACGACGCCGCGGCTGATATCTGAGCTGCGCACACGGGTGAAGGTGCGCGAGGCGGACGCGACCAGCGCGGTTTTGGGAGTTACGCCCGGGCCCACCGCGTTCGTCACCCCGGGGATCCTTTCCCCGGCCGGAGACCCGCTGAAACGGGAGCTGGCCGCAACAGATGGTCCTTCGAGCCGGATCCTTCGGACAAGAGAAGATATCCAGCGCAGAAGATGCCGGTCACCAGATCGCAATACGGAAGGTCTTCGGCCAAGAAAAGGATAGAACATCATCAGAGATGACTTCGGGAACGACTTCTTCTGAAGCGACTTCGGGCACCACAGGAACGTCGACTATGGATTCCGCCGGGACGAAGACGACAGGCTCTGGCACGATGGCCAGTGCCGCTGGTACAGAAGAAAACCCGAAGAAGAAGAGCTCTTCAGCACTCACCTTGGTTCCAGTGAAGGCACCCTCGCTCGCCAAGTCGAACGCTCCCGGAAGAGGGAGCTTGAGGCGCGTGAGGAACTGGCACGTCTAAGATTAAAGAAGATAGAGGCTGAAGCAGAATTGGCAGAAGCAAGACTGGCTCGTATCCAATATGAAGATGAAGAGGACGAGTCCAGATCAGAAGACGAGGAGCCTGAAGACAAAACGGCGCACTGCAAGTGTTCCGCAGCGGGACGATGGACGTAGAAGAAAAGGGGGGGAGCGATGAAGGAAGCTCTTCCAGCCATCGACGCGAGGCCGCACGAGTCTTCAGGGTACCGAGTCAGCGAGTTGGCTGGAGCTATCAAGATGGCGATGGAGTCCAGTCCAGTGAGAAGTCCAGCACCGCCACCCAGTTATATGCACGAGTTACCTGCCTTCGAGGGAAACAGCGCGGAATGGCTGGCCTTCAAGAGAGTATATGAAGATACTGCACCACTCTTCTCAAGCACTCAGAATATGGCGCGGTTGGAGAAGAGCGCTGAAGGGGGCAGCAAGAGAGGCGATCAAGAATATTTTGTATTCTGATTTCTGCACCTGAAGAAATCATCGATGCGTTGCGTAGAAGATTTGGAAGACCAGATGCTTTGGTGATGCACGAACTGGAAAGAATGAAGGCATTACCGAAGATCATGGGATACTGCGAGGGATGTATGCTTATTCGCCAGCATCGTCAGGAAATGGGGTCGCGACGATCAAGAATCTGAAGAAGATACATTACCTGTATTCGCCAGAGATGAAGAAGGCCATCGAAGAGAAGATGGGTCCTATCATGAAGTTTAGATGGTACGACTTCGCCGCTGAACATGAAAGACAGTGAAGAGCCGGACCTGGTGTTGATGTCCAGGTTCCTAGACCGAGAAGCTGATAGAATGTGGAGCATATGCAGCACCTGAAACGCCGAGAAGATTTGGCCTGAAGCAACCTTCACGCATCAGACTACGGAGAAGCCAAGGCCGCCGGAGCAACGAGTAGAACCAACGCGGCTGAGAAGATGAGAGTGTCCAGCTTGCCGAGGTGAGCACCGTCTGTATGAATGTCGACGCTTCAAGGAGTCTTCGGTGCAAGAGAGATGGGATATTGTGAAGAAGTCCAGGCTATGCTTCAAGTGTCTGCATAGTCCTCATCGGAAGGAAACCTGCAAGAGACCTCCATGCAAGATCTGCAAGCGTCTTCATCATCAACTGCTGCACAATACAGAGCAGAGACAGCAGCAGCCGTGAGAAAGAAGAAGAAGACGTCCAAGAGGTCTCCCCACGTCACGCTGCCGTCAACGCTGCGAGTACAGCAAGAGCCTTCCTGAAGATATTCCTGTGGAGTTGTATGGTCCCAGGGGTTCGGAGAAGGTCCTGGCGCTACTGATGAAGGGTCTACCGTATCACTGTGTTTAGACTCAGCAGTGGCAGAGAAGATTGGAGCGTCAGGACCGGAAGAGACTTTTGGCGATATCCACTGTCGGCGGGAAGAATATTATGAAGAAGAACTCTCAAGGCTGTCTATGGAGATACGAGGAGTCATCAAAAGGGCAGAAGAGATTGGACGAGGTTCGAACAATTGACAAGATGGACCTCGCGCCTCAATACGTCAAAGAAGTCCTAGGATAGAAGAATGCTCACATCTGAAGAAGATGGCAGACCAGCTGCACTACAATGAAGATCCACCACAAGTTTTTGATTGGCAAGACAACTGGCACCTCATCGTGTCAAGAGCCATCAAGAGGGGAAAATAAGAGCCAACCCATCGCCTCCCTCACTGAGTTAGGTTGGTTATTGCATGGCACCGATGGGAGGAGGGTCGAAGCCAGTGACACTTCATCAACTGTGCGCAGCTGGCTGGAGAAGATGACCACATGGAGAAGATCATCAAGGAGCATTTCAGTATTGAGTCGCTGGGGATACAGCCTCGCCGCCTGAGTCTGGATATTGAAGCTAAGGCCCTGCAGACACTGGGAGAACTGGAAAGACAAGTCGTCGCATATGAAGGAGTCGCTTTCAGGGGGGGGGGGAAAACAGGACTTTCTATGGAAGACAGAAAAGATGAAATGGATCCTGCCAGCTCGCCAAATCAGCTGAGAACACAGATTTAAGAATATTGAGCATAAGCTAGACAAGGACATAATCGAAATGAAGAAAGAATATGAGCGGCAAATCAATCATCTTCTCGAGAATGACTACGCGGAAGAAGCACCAGAAGAATGTACAGCGGATAGAGAATGGTATCTCCCGCACTTCGCCGTAACGCATCCGACGAAGAAGAAGATGAGGATTGTCTTCGATGCTGCCGCCAAGGTCCAAGGAAAGAGTCTCAACGATGCACTGCTGCCGGGACCAGACTTGTTGCAGTCACTGTTTGGAGTTCTTTTGAGGTTTCGGCAGAGTCACATCGCAGTAGTAGCAGACATCAAGGAAATGTTCCTGCAAATAAGAATACGAGATGAAGATCGAGATAGCCTGAGATTCCTGTGGAGGGGCCAAGGACAAGAGGGATCTCCGAAGAAATATAGAATGAAGTCAGTCATCTTTGGTGCGGCGTCCTCTCCCAGTACGGCTATCTATATTAAGAATCGGAATGCAGCAGAACATAAAGAAGAGTATCCTGAGGCAGCAAGAGCGATCGTGCGAAATCATTATATGGATGACTACTTGCAGAGTTTCGCCACGGTTGAAGACGCAAAGAAGATTGCCAAAGAAGTGGATACCGTTCATCTGAAGGCTGGGTTTGAACTGCGAGGTTGGGCTTCAAACCATCCAGAAGTTCTTGCTGACATGAAGACCGAAGAAATGAAGACTGAAATCACGCTGGGTCATGAAGAGAAGACTCTGGGACTTCGTTGGTTCATCAAAGAAGATGCATTGGGGTTTAGAACGAGTCTGCGGAACACTCCAGAAGATGTTATTAACGAGGCCAGAACTCCGACGAAGAGAGAAATCACCAGCGCGATCATGTCAACATTCGACCCCATGGGATTAGTCTCTCCAGTACTGATACAAGGGAAGAAACTGATGCAAGATGTCTGGAGAAGCGGGGTTGGATGGGATGAAGAGATAACTGAAGAAGCCTGTGAAACCTGGAAGAAGTATATGAAGAACCTACAGCTGCTGCGAGATCTGCATATTCCAAGATGCATATCTCCGACCAACACTGAGGGAGAGCTGCACGTCTTCACAGATGCCAGCGAGACAGCATACGCTGCCGCCGTGTATTGGCGTACGAAGAATGAAGATGGCAAGATACTGGTGTCTCTGTTGGCTGGAAAGGCGAGGGTGACGCCGCTGAAGCCGATATCGATTCCTCGGCTGGAGCTGCAGGCGGCGTTACTGGGAAGCAGATTGGCTCACTCAGTCGAGAAGGAGTTGGACCTGAAGACGAAAAGGAAGACCTTCTGGACCGACTCCAGCACTGTACTGTCCTGGATTAAGTCGGACCCCAGGACATTCAAGCCTTACGTCGCACATCGCCTGGCGGAAATAGAAGAGACAACGAAGCCTCAAGAGTGGCGTTGGATTCCCACGGCACAAAATCCGGCAGATGATGCGACGCGAGAGATTCCTGAGAACTTCAACCAGGCGCACAGATGGTTCACAGGCCCCGAGTTTCTTCAGAGAAAAGAGGAAGAATGGCCAGCTCCCAGATCCTTCAAGACGAAGCCTACTGGGGAAGAAAAGAATGCAGTAGTTGCTGCAATCGCTGGCCCGAAGATGATGACTCCTGATCCACTGAGGTTCTCCAGCTGGACAAGATTATGGAGAGCAACTGCCAGAGTTTTGCAGTTCATTGACATGTGCAGAAAGAAGAATCGAGTCCACGCTGCGAGGAAGAGAGAAAAAGACGACACCTCGTGGAAAGTCAACAGGAAGAAGAATGTCCCTGCAAGACCAGTTACCGTGAAGAAGAGCAAAGAAGTACGTCGCTTCATACCTCTAGAAGCTACGTACTTAGAGCAAGCAGAAAAGCTTCTACTACAAAGAAGCCAGAGAGATTGTTTTGAAGAGGAGATGACCTGCCTGCGAAGATCGAAACCTCTAGACAGAAGTAGTAAATTGAAGAAGTTGGATGTCATAGAAGAGAATGGTCTACTACATCTACGAGGAAGAATCGACGCGGCACAGAACATTGATCGCAACTTCAAAAGACCAGTTGTATTGGATGGGAAGAATTACGTCACGAAGTTGCTGATCCAACACTACCACGAGAGGTTCAACCATGGGAACCACATGACGGTCATCAACGAGTTAAGACAGCAGTACTGGATTCTGGGACTACGATCTGCGGTTAAATGGACTCTGCATCACTGTCAATGGTGCAGGGTCAAGAAGACGATACCACAACCGGTGCCGACGGGAGATCTGCCAGAAGAACGACTGCGACATGGAGCACACCCCTTTACGTGTGCTGCGGTGGACTACTTCGGCCCAATGATTGTGACGATCGGAAGAAGACATGAGAAGAGGTGGGGGGCTCTATTCACATGCCTCACCACAAGAGCGGTACACATTGAGTTGGCTACCTCTCTATCAACCGACTCAATGATACTGGCTCTCCGACGAATGGCTGCACGAAGAGGAATGCCCAGCGTGTTGTTTAGCGACAACGGGACCAACTTCGTCGGGGCGAAGAGAGAACTGCAAGAGGCCATAGAAGAATTGAAGAAAGAAGACACTCTAGCGACCGAAGCAGAGAAGATTGGCGTCCGGTGGAAATTCATACCACCAGGCGCACCGAACATGGGCGGAGCCTGGGAAAGAATGGTCCGTTCCGTGAAAACAGCCCTTGCAGCGACCCTGAACGAGAAGACCCCGAGAGAAGAAGTACTACACACGCTGCTGGTAGAAGCAGAACATATCGTCAACTCAAGACCCTTGACAGACTTGGACGAGAACGCCAGTGAAGAAGCTCTCACTCCCAATCATTTCCTGATTGGGAGATCCTGCGGAGCGCCTAGGGTGGGCGCCTTCACCGATCAAGATATGGCAGGACGGAGCACATGGAAGAGCACACAACGCATGGTCGACCACTTCTGGAGCAGGTGGATCAAGGAGTACCTGCCGACGTTGCTGCCCAGGAAGATTGATGGACGAGCAGCAACAAGGGACCTGCGTTGTGGAGACATCGTGCTGGTGGTGGATCACACACTACCACGCTGCACCTGGCCAAAAGGAAGAATCACCCAAGTCTACCCTGGACCTGATGGGAGAACGAGAGTCGTCGATGTCGCGACGCCCGGAGGAGTACTGCGTCGCCCGCATTCGAAAATCATCCTGGTGGTGCCGGTGGAGTCGTCGCCGGAGCCGAGAGTTGGTGCTCTGCACGAGGGGGAGAATGTCGGCGACGAAGACATGAAACCTACCCAAACTGAATGATTCGATGTTATGTACATATAGATAAGGTTGATATTTGAATAAAGAGTTTGCAATACATGTTAGGTATAGCGCTAACATTAAGTTTGTACTAGGTAGGGTTGTTTTGTGTCTGACTTATTTCTTATCCCTTTGAGTTTTATTAGGTGTAGGTAGCTATTCTGGGCACATTAAGAGTATTTTTAAGTAGATTGAATAATTACTTTAGTAGATATTTGCGATTTTATAGTTTATTAAGATTTTGAACTTGTGCTCACAGTAGCTTCGAGAATATTCCAACTAGAATGAATCTGATTATTTCTTATTAGAGTTCAGTTTATGCCCTTTCTAGTGATATATAATTCATGTATATAGATTGTATAAATTAGTTTTTATTAAGGGCTAAACTTAGCAAGTCGGTAAAATTGGTAAGATTTTTGACTTTTCTCCTTTGACAACTTTTTATTGTTTAAACTTAAAAATAAGATTCTATATAATTAGATAGAGCTAATTAAGACCTTTTTAACAATGTATAACACATGTATGTAATGTTTATTTTGAAATAAATATAGGGCGCAAAAGAGGTCAGTCAAGGGACAAACTAGATAAAATGTTAGAAGAAATCGTAGAGAATTTCTACCGCGTTCCAGACGGTAAGGGTGAACCGTCGACATATTTGTAAGTCGCACGGATTTTGTGTGTTCAATCCGAGGCGAGTTCCTAAGAAGAAAAATAAGAAGAAAAGTGAAAAGGAAGCAAAATAGGAACAAGAGAAGCCACTGAAGACTGCCTGAAGACTGACCTCTTGCCCGCAGTTTGGAAGAAAAGTGTGTTTTGTCTCTCTCACTCCCGCGTACGACAACAACATACAGGGGTGCGACAGCAACATACAGTGGGTGGGTTTGACAACAACATACAATAGGTTGACCGGCGCGTATTTAGTACGCGACGACGCCGCGGCTGATATCTGAGCTGCGCACACGGGTGAAGGGTGCGCGAGGCGGACGCGACCAGCGCGGGTTTGGGAGTTACGCCCCGGGCCCACCGCGTTCGTCACCCCGGGGATCCTTTCCCCGGCCGGACCCGCTGAAACGGGAGCTGGCCGCAACAAGCAATGTATCTAAATTGTATAATCTATATCTAATTGTAAATGCCCTAAGCATAACCTGTATAATATTGAGTAATTTTTGACTTCGTAGAAGTAGGATATTTAAATCTTAATTGCAGTTATTTATAGAGATTCTGGAAACTATCCGAAGTTATATTGAGATTCCTGAATACTTGGGAATATGAGTATTCTTGTTTAAAGAATTTTGATGGAATATGACAATTCCATTCCATGAGCAGGCATTGAACTTCGTCTATACAGGGTGTGATAATAGGGCTATGTTAGGTTGAGATGCTATGAAAATATACCACTATAAAGAATTTACGTCTCGAAAGGCTCGAAATCACATGTTAACTTTTCTAGATTGTATGAACATTCCCAAGCATTTCTCTCAACATAACCCTTAATACCTTGTATTAAAATATGATGTTATACTAACTATTTTCAACAATTTTATGTACGAGGGTCTTATTGAATGAATGGAAGAAACGTCATAATCCTGCAGTTCAAGCTTCTAGACTTAGGAATGCTAATATGTATCTCGTCCTGGAACCCCTCTAGCTAGAATGTGTCGGAAATGTTAATGAGATTGCTTATAACGACGAACTTCATATTTTTTATTGCAATGTGAATCAGTACAACAAACATATTCACGGCATCCTCGGCACTACGTCATGTACATGAACGTAACTCTATTTTACTTTCAGTCTTGTTTTTGATTGTAGTTACACATTGTATGTAATGCTATATACAGCAGTGGTAGCAGGTATATATTTATATAAATTTTTTGTATGTAATATTATTGTTTTGATTTAGCTTAAATAAATTGTGCATACACGCCTAGGACAGTTAGGGTAAAAATTGTACTGTTTTGAGCAAATATTAAATATATTTACTTTGCGTTTGTTGTGTTCTGTTAGTAAATAATTAACTTTTCCTTGACAGAGAGCTCCTTCGCAGCAGCCTGGAAAAAAGCTAATGTCATACCCTTGCCCAAAACAGCTAATCCAACATCCTTTTCTCAATATTGTCCCATCTCCATCCTTCCTCTGTTATCCAAGGTCCTAGAATCTGTAGTACATAGCCAATACTCTCTTCCTACCTGTCCATCAATAACCTGTTAAACCCATTACAGTCTGGATTTAGAGCTGGACACAGCACGGTTACTGCGCTGCTGAAGGTGACTGATGATATTCGGCTGGCCATTGATAACAAACAGCTCACCATTTTAACACTATTAGACTTCAGCAGCGCATTCAACTATGTAGACTTTGACATTTTATTGGGTATCCTCGGCTCTCTTAACGTCTCTCCTGAGGTTGTAGCCTGGTTTAATACTTACCTCAGAGGGCGCGTGCAGTGTATACGTTCGGACGAGTTTTCATCTCACTGGTGCGAGCTTGCTGCAGGTGTACCGCAGGGTGGCGTTCTCTCTCCTCTCTTGTTCTCAATTTTTATTAACTCTGTCACCAGCCGACTATCTTCCTCTTTCCATCTTTACACAGACGACTTGCAGATCTATCGGCACTTTAATGTTGAGGATGTCGGGACGGCCGTGGTACGGTTGAATTTAGACTTGGATCGCCTTCGAGACTGGGCTGAGTCTTATGGACTTTTTGTAAACCCTAATAAGTCTCAGGTAGCAAGTTTTTACACAGCTCTCTTACTCGGCATGACATTCCTGAACTTCTCTATAGTGGAACAGTGATATCATATTTAGATAAGGTTAAGAATCTAGGAATTACTCTGGACCGTTTTCTATCTTGGTCGCCTCAGGTTGATGATGTGTGTAGAAAGGTGTTTGTCACTTTTCACTCCCTTAAGTGACTTCAAAGTTTTCTTCCTTTCAAAACCAAAATTTATTTGGCTCAATCCCTTATCCTCCCGTTACTTGACTATGCTGACGTTTGTTACCCCGATGCCAATGAGGAGCTGCTCGACAAACTTGAAAGACTTCAAAACTTGGGTATTCGTTACATCTACGGACTACGCAAGTATGATCACGTATCTCATTTTCGAAAAGAGCTGAAATGGCTCCCAATCAGATTTCGCCGGAATGCACACATCGCTTTTATATAAAATTCTTTATATGTCGATTTCTCCTACTAATTTAAGTGAACGTTTTGAATACCTTTTCTCACGGGAGCGATCAATAAGATCTTAAGGTCAATGACTGCTTCTCTACTCAAAAATCCACGACACAATTCCGGAGCCTACCGGTATTCTTTTACTGTATATGCAATTAGACTGTGGAACTCACTTCCGCACTCCATAAGAGACTCTCCGTCCATAGGCATTTTTAAAAATAGGTTAAAAAACTATTACCTGTCTCTTCCTTAATTATTTCACTGTGTTATTATCTGATATAGTTTGAATAGGTCACATTATCATGGTATCAGGTATCATGTTTGTATGTATTGTATAGATAAATTAGTATGTAGTAGTATTATAGATATATATTTTATTATATATATATATATATATATATATGTGTGTATGCCCCTATTATGTATGTATCTAAGTAGATAATTAAGTATTGTTATTATTTAGTAAATATATTTATTTTGTGTTAAGTTTATTTATATTTTAATACGTGTGCACATATGATATTCCTTTTATGTATTATAAAATTTTCTTTGTACTTAATGGTTTGCTGGAAGAAATCTCTTTTGGATATAAGCTCGCCTTTGTACTATTTCTTTTACAACTTACTGTATATGATAAAAATTTATGTGTACAATAAAGAATACTAAAAATAAATAATAATAATAATAATAATAAAAATGCAGCCGTCAATAATGTAGCCTGTATAAAACTTTGTATGCAATAAAGTACCTATATAAAACGTTATTTTACGATGTTAATATTTTCTGTTAATCTGGCTCTAAAGGTTGGTTTCCGTAAAGTATAGGTAAACAGGATCAAAGGAGCAAAGTTAATTATGTAATCCATTTATACTAATATAGAAGGTAAAATAAAATAAGTTCCGTTCTTCCTGCTGTAAGTTAGAAGGTAAAGCTTTTTGCATTCAATCAGAGATGATGATAGGTAGATGGTAATCGTGGAATCCACTCATCCAATTAAAGTCTTAACTATGGAAAACTGCAAATAACCGACTTGCAGGCTTTTTATCCTTAGAAAAATACGGCCAAACTAGGGTTATCATGGGAAATAAGGAAAAAAGTTAATTAAACTAAATATAGGCATATCGTAGAGATATAAATGAATAATGAATACTTGATGTTACGTACCTTGATCCTAGATCTCATAAAATATTAAAAGTGAAGCCCTGACTTTATTATTTGATTTTTTTGGCAAAAATCTACTTGTACGTTACTGTACATATATGTATATACATAACATATCCACAGCTACGTTTAGCATAGCAGAAAAGGTAGATACTCGTATAACAGATAAATTGATCAGTAACAGTATTAGTTAGTTATAGTATTAGTTGCTAGCTAATCGCATGAGAAAATAGCCAGCCGAGCCTATTCAGATGAAAAATTTCATTTAATAATTTTATGCACTTATTTGCAAACTAGTGGACGCCCGCGACTCCGTCTGTGTGGACTGCAGAAAAAACAAAATATCGAAATTATCCGGGATAAAAGCATTTTCCCGGGATAAAAAGTAGGCTATATGTCAAGTGGGACCTGTCACAATATATTCCTGAAAACTGCATCGTAATCGGTTCAGCCGTTTCTGAGATTAGCGTGCACAAACCTACAGACAAACCGACAAACAGCCAACAATTCCAAAAATCATTCTTTTGGATACTATTGCGTTGATAAAGTCTCCTATAATATTATTTCTCATATATCTTTCATGTACAGACAGCGATCCATTACATTTTTATTATATGTATAGAATAGAAGAAGATAGAATAGATGTAGAAGAAGAAGATAGATCAAAACTGCTATGCATTTAGGTTAGAAAGGAAATCCGTCCAGTTGAGATTAAAATCATCGTAATAATATGGGAAAGCAGGAATGCCTTTTCCCCTTCATTTTATAACCTTACAAAACAATAAAATGTTATGAGCCCTGTCATTCCAAAGCAATATGAGAGAAAAGCAATAACAGGTGAGCAAGACAACTACAGTTCAAGCAGCTAAGTGAAATTGTTGTTCTTTATGAATATTCTTAAATCTGATCACTGCAATCTTATCTCAAAGAAACATTCGAAACAAAAACAATGTAAACAAATCATTTGGAATTATTAAGTCCAGTTAGGTAATGCAAGTTTATTAATTGCTTTGGGAAATAATATTCCTTAATGGAACTTAAGTACAAACCTAATTAATTAAAAAGTATCATGTACTTACCAATAATATTTTATATGAAAATCATGAGAATATACGTTTTCATATTAAAACTATCATAAAATTATGCTTTAAGTCAGCATTTCTACGAAAGTTTTCTAAATTGTGAAATATTGGCGTACCTACGAGTATCTACATGCTGTCAACCTTTGACTATGGATCTCTTTCTACGCTGTCAACAATGTTTAAAAGCAATCTCAACTCTCTCTCTTTTAGCAATAATCTGGTATTTTTATGATGCGTATACGTTTATATCATCTAATTTGTTCTAATGTACTTATTTTATATGCCCTTAAGTAATTTTCCAAGTGCTTTTTATATCATGAATAAAGAGCTAAATAAACATTATATTACCACTTTCACGCACATAATAAAAATATTACCCATTATTCTTGGAAAAGCTGGCAGCTGAATAATATCGTCAAAAAGAATTTGAATTCGACTAAATTTAATATTATCAAAGTATAAAAGACTATGGGATGCCCGCGACTTTGTCCGCGTGGACTGTAGAAAAAACAAAATGTGGAAATTATCTGGGATAAAAATATTGTCCCGGGATAAAAAGTAGCCTATTTGTCAGCTAACTCCATACCAAATTTTATTAAAATCGCGTTTTTACGTGAAAGAATAACAAACATCCATCCATCCATCCATCCATACTCACAAACATTCGCGTTTATAATATTAGTAGGATTAACTTAATTTATATTTGTCAGAAGTTCACTTAAAGAGCGGACAAAAGTTAAATTTCAAAGGGAATTTAGTCATAAGCAACGAAAACCATAACTGACTCAATATTTCATTTCCCTGCTTTGCTAGCACAAAAACAAATTGTAAACAAAAGGGTGTTGCAAAGGAATACTTTGTCCTTATAAAACGGTTTAATATAGCCATTGTCGTAAAAAAAGGGTTACCAGAAAAACCAATGAAAAAACCAGGTAAAGAGAATTGCACATTTGTGGCATGTCCTGACAGCAGAAATTGTGTTCCTATTTTCATATTTTTTGTTCTTGTTTCTTTTGAGGAGGAGAATAACAATAATTTGTAAAATTTTATTAACATGAATTATGAAAAGTAACCTTTTTCTGGAAAATTTCGGCATATTTATGATTTTTTTAATTTAGTAGTATTTAAATATTTTTTTTTCTCAAAAATCTATAGAGTTTATTTTTAATTTTTAAATTTATTTATAGAAATTCTATCTACAGAAATTCTAGAGAAAGGTCAGATCAAGAGTACCTACCCTACACCGACGAGCATGCATGAAAAATATCATGAAAGTAGGTACATGAAGTGAAGAAAAAGAGACATATCAGGACCGTAGCAAGTGAAGATTCGTGATCTCTACCTACACGTCCGGGAAAGTAGCATTATTTTATGTAGGTACTTATGTAAAATCTATAACTTTTCACCTAAAGAAAATATGCAAATTTAGGCTTAACCGAAAGTTATGTCATGTAAAGTTACCCACACAATAAGTATGCGGTGACTTGCAGAATAACTCCCGCACTCGAGTACAGTAGACGTGTGACAAAATTCAATCTTTCATTTACCAGTCGCATGAAATATCATTAGTCAGCATGACACCATATTTTCCAAAACATAGCAGTCAGTAAGGCATATGACGTGCCGTATATTATAAGACAGCCAGATTTACTTCACAAATTGAAGCTGAATATCATAATAATATTTTAGGTATATCATATATTTAACAAATATAAAAGATATTTTTTAGATTACCTATCACCTTTTTTGCCGACATTGCTTATAAGGCCTTTGCCTTGAAGTTGCAGTGGGTTTTAGCGCGGCAGGGGCGGCGCGGGTACCTGACCCGTTCTCGAAACCAGCGGGTAGCCCGCGTTGCTCTGTAGCGGCGGCGTAGTGTTGTGTCGGCGATATATCTGTCTTGTTCGCAAACAAAATAACGGCATACCACATCTTTCTGTTTTATATGACCATACTAGTGGACGCCCGCGACATCGTCCGCGTGGACTGTAGAAAAAATAAAATGTCAAAATTGTCCGGGATTAAAATTTTTTCCCGGGATAAAAAGTAGCCTATGTGTTAATCCAGGGTGTCAGCTAACTCCATACCAAATTTTATTAGAATCGCTCCAGATGTTTTTGCGTGAAAGAGTATCCATCCATACATAGTAAACATCCATACTTACAAACTTTCGCGTTTATAATATTAGTAGGATGATTCTTTGCCGATACGCTTGAATGTCCATTACTAAATATTTAATCCCTTGCCTGCCATACCGCCGTCCCAGTATGCACAGGCCTTACGTGAGCAAACAAGTTTTAGAAAGAGGTCGGGGTTGTGCTCAAATGGTTTAGAGCAAATTGTAACATTAAATTGTCCTTTCTTCTTCAGGTAAATGGATTTAACGGTATTCCAAGGATAGAATTAAGCGGTCATTTTTGGAACGAACAAATTACTTAATTTGTTCGTTTATCCTCAACCTCTTTGTTTTCTGAGAAATTATAAAGGGCATTTCTCTGAGTCTGGTAAATCCTACGTTTATATTTACGTTATTAGCAATGAGAAGTTAAAACGACGAATCGGGAAAATTGGTGTTAGTTAGGTTGACTTTATACAGGCTGCAAGTGACAGCCAGGCAAATATTGATAGGCTGCCTTTTTTATATTTTCAGGAAAAAATTAAGTTTTATCGTGTAATTAAATTTACCTTAGTCTTCGCATTCTCGTCTGTTGCAGTCTAAAATCTTAGTAGCTTCTTAATGTACTTATAGTAACTTGCTTGACACGTTCCCGCAGTCAAACTGTTACGAGTATAACAGTTTTGCGGGGTATTGTTCAATTACAATTTGTAAACATTGCTTGATGGTAATATAATTAAATAAAAAGAAAATAAAAAATTAGGCCTTATATGTATAATGGCTTAAAAATTAAATATTAACCAATAGATGTTTTTAAAAAATGCGCTCAAAATAGTTGAAAAATCTGATCAACCGGTAATGTATCATACAATAACCAATAAATCCATTTAACCTAGTCACAGGATCGCCTAATACAAATGGCGCGGTTAGCAATTATTATGGATAATTATATTAAAAATTCATTTCCTGCGAGTAATAATACTATCGTATAACTCAACACAACCATGCCATGGTTCAGCATTACAGTATTTGCGTGGCTGTCATTCACACCCTGTATATGCCCCTGCTATGGTTAGCTTAGCATGACTGCGGAATCCTCTTTATCATTCTGCAGTTCTGGCTACCTCTTTTTGGTTACACAGTCGTTTGTATAGTATGTATGTATGTATACAGGATGTAAAAAAACAACGTTGTTTTTTTAATACCTTGTATTCTTTGTAAGGTTACAATATTTTTTTTCTATGTAACCAATCCTGTAAAATCCATTTATGTAAAAAAGGTGCTTCCATAGAAAAAAATGATCGTGATGTTATACAGAATACGAGGTATTAAAAAAACAAAGTTGTCTTTTTACATCCTGTATATCTGATATAACCAACAGTGTGTGTGAGTTTAATTTTCAAGAACGGATCGCAATATATCCTGTAAATAAAATCTAAAACTCCTTTGTTCATCCCCCGAAGGTGGTCCGTAATATACTCTATACGATACACTGTTATGATATGATATGAAAAATAACAGTCTCCTGAGGGTAAATCCATTACTTGGACATAACATTATTTTTGATCAGGCGTAGGAGGTTGAATAAAATCTTATAAGGACATATAATAGGTATGGCAAAAGTAAAAAAAATTAAAGGAAAATGACAATTAGTAACGCATACATATAGACTCGGCTACAGATGTAAATGACCAGAGAGAATGTTCGAGTTCTAAAGAGACTACAGTTGCTCTTACGACATGCACGGAAGATGGACCAATGAAACTCCTCATTAGCACAGGGCATAAGCTACATTTAACAAAATTGCAGTCATGATGCAATCTAACACCCAAACTTCTACAAATTCGGCTGGAAAGTTGTTTAATAACATGAGACATTGTTTAATTTCAGTTCAAAGTTATAGCTGAAATTCTTGCATGTATCCAAGTTTAAAGTGGCACAATCATATTAGCTAGTGTACCTATTAAATGTATAGACTGAGGAAGTTTGTTAGGCTAGATAGTAGACAGCTAAGAGTTTTACACTCTGTAATCGCAAAATAGCTTTGAAGAAACCTTCCGTAAGACTCACGAGTTGCATAAAATATCGAGGTGTGTGCGTTTTAGGTTTATTTTTGTATGTTTTAAGCTTAGAACCCCGCATGGTTTTGCTATCAGGGTGTCAATATCAAAGCTGCTCCTAGATTACTACACTATCAGAATTAACTAGGCTAAACTAGAATTTTAATTAGAGACAATCTCGGTTAGATCTTTATAATGTCCAGTAACTTTGCCACAAGACTAAATAGATCGTCTCTCAGTTATCGATTAGATGTAAGCTCTTGGTGAGAGAAACACATTTGTCAGCGGAAACGGAATTAGTGTCGACGACACATTGTGGTGCCAAATTGCATTTGCATACTAGCTGCTACCGACAAGGGTTTCGCAGGCACTGCGCTAAAACGGTATACTATGGCATCGGGTACGGGCAATGGCGTTATTTGAATAGTTAGATACACGATCTTGTTTGTTTGTACGAGAAGGATCTATCCTAATTGGAAATTGAGAATAAACTTAGTGGTTGGTAAGTCGCTACTAATAATATAGATATATAGAGAGAATAAAGATATAGAGTTGTTGTTGACGACTATTGAAATCTCGTTTAAAAATTACACTTTGTCAGTCTAAGCAGTAAATCCAGATAAGCTAGATACTAACTAAAATAATGATTATGTTGACCAAGAAAACACTTAACTTATTTTGTAAACGTTTTAAATTTAAAACAGGTAGCTCATATATAAGAAGGTAAACACGTTAAAATAATGGAAAATAAGGCAGACCCGCAGTTTGTTTCAAATATTGTGTTTACATTATTACGGTTTTAAGATGAAAGCCATGTTGAAGGTTTTGTTGTTTGGTGGTTGCTAAATTAAAACCAACAATGGTTGTAAATAAACGTAAGCTGCTTTGCATCCGCTGTAATGATTTTAAATAAGGATTAATAGCATGTAGGGGTGTGAAATATTATATTGACACTTTTCCTATATAAAGGTATACCGTTTGTTATTTTTACTATGCCTTGGTTGACATGAATTTAATATTTACTGGCAGCCGACCACGACTTCATACGCGTGAGGTAGTAATGCACCCTTACGAATCCGGGCGGGACCCTAGTTGTATACACAAACCTTCCTCTTGAATCACTCTATCTTTAAAAAAAAACTGTATCAAAATCCGTTGCGTAATTTAAAAGATCTAAACATATATAAGGACAGACAACGGGAAGCGACTTTTTTTTTATAATATATTAACCGCCAATTTCTATAACTGATCTTGAGAGATTTTTTTGCATATCTCAGATTTAATCTTCAATTGTTTTCATACAAAATTTCAAACTAGGAATAAAAGAATCCTAGATTCTTTTTGATCTCTCGTATAGAAATTGGCCGTTAGTGATGATGATATTACAGTGTTAGCTTACTAGATTTTTACTTATAGAAAATATTATTGAAGTTTATAATTATACCTATGTAGAAGATATAATCATCTATCAAACAACGTTTGATATTGAAATAAATAGTAAATTAATGTGTTGTGAAGTGTGTGAAATAAAAATAAAATAAAAAAAATTTAGGTAGAAAAACCTTTTTAAAAACAAGCTTTTATTTAAATGCGCTAAAAAGAAAAAATTAACTTTTACACTAAAACTTTTACTGTTAATTTATAACGTCATTTCAAATTTAACACATTTGACACAATTTATATGTTATAAAAGCTTGTCGCTACATTTAAGTACTCGTATTTACGTTCTTACTTTTAAATGTTTATTAGGCAGCATCTTTGTGTTGATGTTTCAGATTTTCCCATATTGTTCCCACGCATATCGAAGAAATATCCGTCGACCCTTCCAGAGCTTCGTGTAGAAGAGTAAGAGAGTAATATACAACAGGGTTCGCCCCGGTGCCCCGAGGTGGTATGTTCACGACATCATGTCATCATGCCACTCAGTCCTCGGCACGGCCTCACCTTGACTTATTAAAAATTTAAAACTAAGGAAGTAAATACGAGTACTTAAATGTCGCGACAAGCTTTTATAACATATAAATTGTGTCAAATGTGTTAAATTTGAAATGACGTTATAAATTAACAGTAAAAGTTTTAGTGTAAAAGTTAATTTTTTCTTTTTAGCGCATTTAAATAAAAGCTTGTTTTTAAAAAGGTTTTTTTACCTAAATTTTATTTTATACTTTTTAGTTTTCACCTGGTAAGTTCCTAAGTCTGTTCATCTCATTCAACGCATCATTATTGCAAGGTCGTTTGCCAGTTAATTTTGAACAGTCCAGCTCTTCAATGAGGAGCCCTTAAAATTTCAACTCAATTGCTTAAAAATATCTGTTTCAAGTTTTAGAAGTCCGCCATATTGGATTAAGAGTGACGTCACATTTTTTTCATGTTACTCTCAGCTAGCCCTTAAATTTGATACCCATATTGTAGGAATGCATTAAAAATAATTGGTCCGCCATTGTGGGTATGCCGCCATGTTGGATTTAGAATGACGTCACACTGTTAATCATGCATTGTCATCCGAACTGAACGTGCTCACCAAATTTCAGCCCAATTGGTTGAGGGCAAGTGACTTAAAATTGAGTTGTAAGATTTCACCCGAACAAACATACATTGCAAGTTAAATAAAAGCTTGTAAAAACTAGTGGTGCGGTGGGGCCGGAAGCGCTTCCCTTTGCTCCAAAACCCACACTAAATAACACTGGAGTTAAGAAAATACCTGTAATAATAAAATACCTAATATAGTAAATAATATTATTAATCAGTATTTCTTTCTACACACGTGCACTTTTCGTTAATTACACTACGTACACTGAATTTTCCGTATAAGTGAGGATAAACTAAACATATGTACCTATACTAAAGTCTAGTTTCATTTCAAATACATTTCTAACTTCAAAGCTCTAGAACGAAGTCTCGAGTACAGCGTAATGGCGCTTGCATTTTGAAAATCCGACCTGCATCGTTAGGTCACAATTTTATGACACTAAATTCTGAAATAATCTGACTTTGGTCTCTTCTCAAAGAATAACAAAATGTGTTTGCATACATTGTGGAATACATACATCTGCCCCGCTACGCTAAACGTGGGGATCTCCTGCAATTATATGGCAACCCCATTTCGTACAATCTATATAAGTATATAATGAAAATGTAATATATAATAATATAGGTTTGCCGCGTGGTGCCGGCAGAGTAGAGTTTGTACCACCCCTGCCTGCCCGGGGGTATCGTACGAGGCGATTAAGGGTTTCCGGGAGGTGGGCAACAGCGCCTCCCCTACATTTTTTTTAAATAATATTCACACACTTCACAACACATTAACTTAGTTCCACATTAAGATCCATAAGGTCTTGTGTCGTGGGTACTAAGCAACGGTACATAAATTCATAGATAAGTATAGAAACATCCATGACTCGGAAACAAACATCAATATTCATCATATCAATGTTTGCTCCTACCGGGATTCGAACCCAGGACCTATGGCGCTGCAGGCAGGGCCTCTACCTACTACTCCAATCGGCCGTCAACATAGTACTGACAACATAGTCCGAAAATCACACTGCGGTCACCAACCCGCCTGCCCAGCGTGGTGACTATGGGCGAAACCCCTCTGTGGCAGTAGCCTTGTGGCGTGCCCTGGGAGAGGCCTACGTCCAGCAGTGGACTGCAATAGGTTGAAAAAGAAGAAGATAGGTATAATATGATGTACCTCATGTGTCTAGGTAGATAATTTGTTTAGATTTTTATCGTTTCTTCGGAAGCCAAGTGTCGCTTCGACACTTCGTTATATTGTTTCCACTAGAGAATTTATATTTCTGGTCTGAGCTCACTGGTTACTATTTATCCCGGGTAGGTCTCTTTCTCGATCAAATGTAGTTTTATTAGGCTATTGTCCGCGACATCGTCCGCTTAACCTTAACCACTCCGTAAGTAAAAATGCTGCCGTATAAGCATAGATTACCTCCTAAAGATACCTCATACAGGATAAGATACGCACGCCACTCATACTGTTTCTGGGTTGTATACAATTCCGCGCTCGGAAAGCTAGCCCCAGTAAGTTACCAAGTTAATGACCCGGCGCCGTGTACGTGGCCCGGACGGGGCACGTAAATTGCATTGTTTTTATTTTAATACGTCACTTATTACATTTTCATTAAATAGACCCCCGTGTCTTCATGGGTTATTGTTCCTTGAAACGTGGAGTGGAAAGAACGCTAAGACGTCGAGTTACGGGCCCGGACGGGACACGGATAACATTTGCACCGGTAAGTAATATTAAATTTTGCTCTTATTTACAAAATGTTTTTTCAATGTAACGCGGAGATCAGTTTAATCCATGCCCCGTCAATATCGTCACGTACACGGCCCGCTCTATATGAGAATCATCCTCTTTTTTTCAACTCTACATAATAATTACTATTGTTGATCACTGTCTTACATATGTCAACGTCAACTGATAAAGGTAGGTTCCTACGTTGCGTGATTTCGCGGACGAAGTGAATGACGCGCCGACGGCTATCGATAATAATAGAATAAAATATTTTATTTTATACGTAATTTAGTACGCGTTTCACCACGGACAAAGCGTCTGTATGGATACCACGGACCGGCTCCGTTTCCATACTAAAACGATCCGTGGTGCGGGCATGGTGCGCGTCCATCCGTAATAGTCTACGCACGTGAGTCTCAAACCCACCTTAAGAGGTATCAGACAAATAAAAATGATTACCTATTGGCATTTTTTAAAATAAATTTTATAAACTTCGTTTATGTGTATATTTGTCATAATAAAAATTGTTCTTTTTATTGCATTGTATCTGTTTAAATTCTCGGGACCACAAGAGTCTACATATCCGAATGTACTTTGATTGAGGCGTGCAGTTCGGGCCGTGGCCAAGATTGTAATCAGTTAGGCAGTAACCAATTATTACGAGCAATAGCCTTAATACAATATCGACAGCTGTGGGATACACTAGTTATCGAGCGTAATATAATCTATATCATGTTTTCTATAGCAAGCGCAGCACAATATTTACCGAGGATAGCCGAATAACAAAGAAATGTTTCGAATCCGAAGTAACGATGGTCCCCGCTGGTGAAACATGTGCAGAAAATAGTAAAAAAACTCACTATACTAGTGTTCTTGGGAGTATCAGCTACGTATCTACGTCATGCGTATGCGAAACAAAGGTGCTGGGATGTGTTTCTTATCGCGACTATGGGGCCTGTAATCACAATCATTAGTCGTCAGATTCGAGGGTCAGTGAGGGTATAGGGTAACGGTGGTGGGCGAACACCATATTGCAGAGATTTGAAGAATACATTAACTGGTAACGCCTGCATACAAAAAATATTAATTCACAAACCATGCATACGAGCTATTTTATGAAACGGAATCAAGTGGTCACCTCATGGTATATTAGAGTATTTCGATATATTATTTAATTAAAAGTATTTCTAGTGCACAACGTTTTCGCTTTACGCATTAATATTGATTGTGTTATTATTATATTTTTACTCAGCCGATTTGCTTTCATTTAACATGGGCCCTACTTTTTTGGCTGTAAACGGCCGTACGCATACATTTGTATATAGCGTATATATATATTTTTACTAGAAAATGTAGTCTGTCACCCGGACCATAGTAAAAAATCGATTTACACCTCATTTACAAAAATAATTGAGTAGTTTAGCGGCTAGGGTGGAGGGTGCCACCTGGATAAATTTAGATAAATACCGATAGCCAACTCTGCTAAAATTACTTACTGCCGGGCACGTCCACCCTTGCCGCAGCTGTAAAAATAATAGCAAACATTCGTGACTCCACTCTGTAAAACGGCCGGCGAAGGTATAATATCAAATTTCGTACTGCATTGAAGTTTGTAGTTGTTTTCTTACATAATGTTATTGGAACTGTTCCTCGTCAGACTCACTCCGGCGCCGGAGCAAACATGAATTTAACAGGTCTTCTGAATTGAACAGAAGTCCGAATATGTATGTATGTAAAATAAAATGATTTCGCTAAAAATCGCTCCTAAAGTGCATAAATATCGATACTTAGATAGTTCTCGTTCTACTTTGTCGCATCACTATTTTCCTCGCCATTTTCGCGACCTTGAAATAGCCAATCACAGTGCAGTGTTACGTCCCGTCACTTCTTGAGAGGCGTGCATCTGGCCGTGGCCAAGAGTGAACTAGAGGCCCATACTTCGTTGGAAACGGAATCTTTAGGAGGTAATCTATGCGTGTAAGGGATGACATCTCATTAGAGCGGGCCGTGCCTGGGGCGGGCCGTGTACGTGGCCCGGACGGGGCACGAATTAAATACGTCACATACATTTTCAGACCCCCGTGCAACAAACGTGGTGTAGACGAGCGTCGAGCGAGCCCGGACATGGGCACACGGATAATGCACGGTGCAGATCTATCTTTGCGATGGAAACAAAGGTCATGGGCTAACGTGGGGTTGATCCATGCCCCGTCTGGGTCACGTACACGGTCCGCTCTAATGAGAATCATCCCTAACTCTACATAATAATACTTGATCAGCAGCGTCAAGATAAAGGTACGTTGCGTGATTGCGGACGGACGCAGACGCGCCAACGGCTACGGACGAACGCGTACCACGGACAGTCTCATAATTGTTTGGTGGCAGGCGGTGACTCGCCAACTCATTTCATGGGCCGCCTGAAACCTCCGCACGCACGGAGCGACAAAGGGGGCAACATTTGGTGAGCGGCTAGGGTGGAGGGGTGCCCATGGACTTTAAACCGAGGCCAACTCGCCACTTATGGACGGGCACGTCCACCCTCGAGCTGTCAAAGCTCTCGCGACTCCACTCTGCCCGGCCGGCGAAGGCAAGTCAGAGGTGGGGGAACTGTTCCTCGTCAGATCTCACTCCGGCGCCGGAGATGAGGAACAGGGTCTTCCACCGGTCGGCACTTGGAAGTTCCGTTGGGGGAACGCCTACCTCCCAACAGTGGACTTCTCAGGGCTGTACAAGCTGCCCTGCGAATATTATTTTTGGCTTATTTATTATATTATTATTTTATATGTTTGGAACATACTAAATGGAGATCTGTAGTCTCTGCCTACCCCTATGGGATATAGGCGTGAGGTTATGTATGTATGTATGTAATATTATTCGGTATTATTTTAAAGTAGACGCCAGGCATGATATATTCACACATGTAATTATATTTGCTTTAGTGTTCACATTGTAATGGATTTTACGTCAAATCCATTAGATTTGGAACTTGTGCTAAACGCAGTACTATCGAGCTAGCAGTTAATTAGAGAATATCCTCTCAATGCCCTAATTAGGTGCCGTGTGTTTGACTGGATAGATAGGATGCTTCATACCTATATTACAGATGATGTAGTATTTGACTGGATATAATCTACCATTTTCACAATAGAAAAGCTAGTTTGGTGTGAGTACTCAAAAAGTAGATATACTATACCTATAATCTAGTTTACTACCATTATGTACTTAGATATTGTATCTGGTACCGCTATATTATATTACTAGTGGCCGCCAGAATTTCATATCAGCAGTATGAGCATAGCGAAGACGAAGCGGGTCGCGAGTTAGGGTCTCCCCACAAACATATATCGACGTGGAATCGGTTTAAGCCGCGTGCGTATCACCACACTACTCGGCTTAACGCCAATCAGCTGTTGCCATGCGATCGGCAGTCGATTACTCCGACCGGTAATCGACTCCTCCGAATGGCCGTCATGATCTCTGTTCACTTACGTTCGGCAGTCGACTCCTCCAAACGGCTGTTGCGACGGATGTTCAGCCAATAGACCAACGGCTCGTTTCGCCGTCGTCGGCCGGCATCGTTGACATAAAGGCTTCATTGACCGGCTTAAGCCGATTCCGCGTCGATATATGTGGGGAGACCCTTATGCATTTTAAATCACTTGCACTATCTATTTAGAAAATGGCATAAAAACCTGTGACGTAGTTTTAAAGATCTATGCATACCTATACATAGGGAATGGCAGACGGCGGGAAGTGACTTTGTTATTATATACCTACCTAAAATTAGAGTAAAAAATATCGTTGAACGTCGAAAAAGAAAGGCATTTGAAGTTACAAACACAGTATCGGTAAAAAGTCAGTGGCACTCTTATGTAAGATCGTTATTGTCAATATAATATAAGTGAAACCACTTTACCTGTGACCTACATTTCGGCATATTTCTGATTTGTAGAGTCAGAAGATAATACGCAATATCATTATTAAAATTTAACCCAATATTGAAGAAAGTTTCGGTTTACGGAGTTCACTGAAATTATAGTTCGAGAGTTAAACTTTGAGATGCGGTTATTTTGTGTAGAAAATAAGTTACTTGGCTTCAAAATAATTTAAGTTCGTCCCCAGAGCGTAATAAATAGCTTATCTTCTGATTATTTAAACTTCCACTTCTGTTAATACAATAGCAATCCTGACTCCAGTAGGCCAAAGATTTTTATAACTTTTATTAACTTAAAGATTTAAGTTTATGAGCTATGTTTTTGAATTCACTAAAGCATCACATATCTATTCAGTGATGCGACTTGCGGCGTACTATGAATAGAATAGGTATTTTTTGAAGATTACACAGACACAGATACAATAGCAACAATGAGACAAGACAAACAGGGTAAGTATAGACTGTGGTGTGGTTTTCGGCCAGGCTACCAAGGAGATATTCCCAGAACGACCCAGACATAATCAATTCTGATTAGAAAAGTCTCGGATGGCCATAAAATCTTAAAGCAACGTGAATACATCAGTGCATTTCCTTCTGTGTATGTAATGTACAAGTGCATGTAAAAGTTGACGGAACTCGGACACTCTCAGGCTAATAAGCTAACATTTAGTCACTGATCATTTACATCTATCCCCGCTATGTTAAACGTGGCTATGGGATTTCCTTTATAATCATGCAGTTCTTGCTACTCCATTCCGGGAATATAGCCTTGCCACGATAAAAAATCTTGCTTTAGTTCATAGTGACCCCGTAAGTCTGATAAATTGCTTAGTATATTGCTAATACAAAGTTATATGTACCACATAATTATATGTACCTACATATACATACCTATTCACATGGCTGTGTTCTTAAAGTGAGGTAGGATCATGAAGGACATACTGCAGTCACATACAACATAGCGGCGGGACCCGATGAAGATGTAAAAGATTAGTGACCAGTTGTTGGCACGAAGTCCGAGAGTACGCCCATGAATGAATTCCTTTGCCGACTCTTACGATATGCGCAGAGCGAAATTCAGTTGATGTGTCCTAGTTAAGTCTCGCATCAGCACAGGTACATATCTACTTATTACCTATTATGTAGGTATAAAGTGGCATAGCGACACGAATCAAAAACGGGCCCCTTATTACCTAACTAGCAAAAGCAAAGCGATAGCGAAAATTGTACAAAAATCGCTGATTGCTTGTCAAATTCGTATTACGTAAAATGAATATCAAAGTTACTTTGACATTTCAAGGCGAATATTGTACAATTTTCGCTATTGCTTTGCTTCGGCTTTGCTATTGCAAATTAGGTAATCAGGGGGCCTTTGTAATGAAGGTACTTTATTTAGCGATTTCGTTTACTTTAATGAACACCAAGTTATATTATCGGATATTACGATTCTTATAATTCTGTTTTCGTATTAGACTAATACAATCGCAAATGCTTACTTATCAAAAGGTAATAATAAATTGTGACGTCATTAGGCAATTTACAGAAGGTAAGTGGGCGAGAAGACCGTAGTTTGGTTGTTACAAAAGCTGGGGGACGATCCCGTAAAAAAATAAGACTGAAGAAGAAACGGGACTGTTGATGAAGCTCGGTAAGCAATAATCACTTTGCGAAGACACAATTGACATTTAAGCACGAGAAAGATATTTCTTTTACATGCTAATTATACTTCATTACTGAAGCGGCGAGAAATATTGTTTCGTAACCAGAATTTTTTGCAGAATTATCCCACTGTTATTGGAATTACGGAATCTATTTTCTAGTTGAGTCGAGTATATTTATAACCAGCTATCTATATTCATATATAACTAGCGGATGCCCGTGACGATTTATAATTTTTACAACTACAAACTTACTTCAAAATCCGTTTATTAGTTTTTGCGTTAAAAACATACAAACATCTTCACATTCTCAGAAACATTTACGTTTATAATATTAGCAGAATAGTAGGATTGACGAAAGCATAAAGCCAGTGTCATTGATATGCTGATACATCCCAATAGAATCAAAGCTTTGGTTTTCTACCTAGGACAGTGGTGTCGACATATTAGCGACCGTAAAGGAATGACGACCGATTGGTAGTGGCCCTGCCTGCGACGCCATAGGTCCTGGGTTCGAATCCCGGTAGGTGCAAAAATTGATATGATGAATATCGATGTTTGTTTCCGAGTCATGGATGTTTCTATACTTATCTATGTATTTATATACCGTTGCTTAGTACCCATGACGCAAGACCTCAGGGATCTTAATGTGGGACTAGGTCAATGTGTTGTGAAATGTGTGAATATTTATTATTATTATTATTTTGTATCTCTTTCGAAATTCTTGGGACTACAGAGTCCCGGTCCTTTGAGAGGCATACATCGGGCCGTAGCCAAGATGTAGAGGCCCTTTTAAGAGAACTTTAATATGGTGTTGGATACACATGATGGATACCATCGCCGAACGCACAATATGATACACCCGGCGATGGTCCCCGCCATGTGCAAGACTATTGGAGTGCAGAGCTCTGTCATGCGATGGGAAACAAGGTCATGGACTATGGGGCTGAATTTTGGGTGGGGTTGGAAAATCGGGCTATTGAAGGAGACTAACGGACGCCTGCCATTACAACCAAGTCTCATAATTGTTAGGTGGCAGGTGGTGACTCGCCAACTCATTTAATGGGCCCCCTGAAACGGCCGCACGCACGGAGCGACAAAGGGGGCAACATTTGGTGAGCGGCTAGGGTGGAGGGGTGCCCCTGGACTTTAAACCGAAGCCAACTCGCCACTTACGGAGGAGCACGTCCACCCTCGAGCTGTCATAGCTCTCGCGACTCCACTCTGGCCAGCCGGCGAAGGCAAGTCGGAGGTGGTGGAACTGTTCCTCGTCAGACCTCCGGCGCCGGAGATGAGGAACAGGGTCTTCCCCCGGGAGCACTTCAGGTCCGTGGGAACGCTACCTCCCAACAGCTCGCCACAAGCTGCCCTGCGGGCTTATTATTATTATTTATTATTAAAATATTTCCATAGCTTAAGGGATCCTAATGTATCAATTGAACTACACTATTTTCATCCTGTGAAAAAAAATTTTTTTGTTTTGTATTTTCCTGCGTAATTTCTTAGTGGTTTTCGACTCAGAATCATGGTCCGAAAATTATATTTGCCTGGCTGTTATTCACACACTTCTAACACTACTTATTGTGGTAGGCTGAATAATGTTTATTATTTCATTTACCTACATCAGGCTTGTATCGATTATTTTAATAAGATTAATAATATAGATCAAACACGGATTGCTGAAAAGAAAGTTTCTAGAAAGTAGCGACCATTAGGAAGTTATGTAACTCGCTTCGGATTGGGATACATAGAGACGTGATGCTGCTTGTAAGGTCCATTCTAAAAAAGCGTGGACGAGATGAGCGAAACAAAGTTATTTTAGGCCGTTGTCGGGTCATAGACAGCTTTGAGATAAATAGATAGTCTAATCGCGGCCTATTTAGCGGTTCTTTTGTATTAACACTGACTGCTACTATTTACATAAAATGATAATTTGACAGCCAAATAATAGAATATATGTCAAAATTAGACAATGTTTAGCACAAAATTGTTAAATAATACGATACGGTAATTTAAATGGATAAAGAGCAAAGAAGTTTGCTAGTAAAATTGCGTCGATCAGAAAATAGGTCAAACAAAAATAGTTAACAACCTCATTTAAAAACACCCGACTGCGTAAAATTTTTGGCCCAATGTCACTCTCACGACTAAGGGCTCCCAGTTACAAATGCCGCCACGTGAAGTTAGTGTCGCCGCACACGGGCCACCGGCCACAACCACAAAACGCCGCCACCGGCATATTTCCTGTACTTTTCATACACAACTTTTCGTGGCGGCATTTGTAGCTGTGGCCGGTAGCCCGTGCGCGCCGACACTAACTTCACGTGGCGGCGCGTTTGTAGCTGTAGCCGGTGGCCCGTATTCGAAAAACATACCCTCCTTCGGGCACAGTCGGGTAAAATAAGAATTTGTGTTATTTCCGACAGGTTTTCCCAAATGCTTCAGGTGTACCTACGTAAATTTTGTTAGTCTTAATCGCCGCTTTGAGAATACAAACGAATACCTACGTTTACTCGTCGACGGTAATGGAGATGGGGCTAACAGCGGTGATTAATTACGTGTTCACTCGAGGCCTCATGTTAACTAATTCAAATACACCTAATGAAAATATTATACTAATACTAATAGCTATTTGCCAGGTAAAGGCATCCCCATCCTTAGGTAAATCATATCCGCGGTTGTATAATCACGGGGGATTAAAGATGTCTTGTACAGTTTTACATTATTACTACCTGTATTCATCCCTGAGCGGATGCGAGAATTCACTAGAATACATCAGCTGCATCTCCTTCCGTGCAAGAATCGACTAAGAAATTCGGGCACTCTCTCAGGCTAAGCTACGTAGCAACTTGACAATGATCATTTACATCTGTGCCCACTAGGTTAAACGTGACTGTGTGATCTCCTTTATGAACCTGCAGTTTTGGCCACCCCCTTTCTAGAACACGGCTGTGCTGTATCTGTCTACATGTATATCTATTGATCACATTTAAACAAAACGATAAACTATTTAGTCTTAAATGATGAAAATATGCGCATGGTAGGTATTGTATACGCTGTGCATAGGGATGTATGCTTGAATATTTATACAGGGTAAACACTAGTGGCGGGCGTCAACAGGCAATCTAGATTGTAATTCGCGTTCCGGGCCGCGAGCTCCCCCGGGCTTGTGATTAATGCCATTTGCCTCTGGACGCCAAGGAGATTTTAAACAGAAAAAGGTCAAGATCAATATATTGGATTTTAAAATAAATAGAGTTTTAATTGAGTTTGAAATTTTATAAACTTTACTTATGAATCTAGCTCGTTAGGTTTACATAGTGTTGAACCCTAGCGTTTGGGTTCAATATCTAAATTTTATTTATTCCTACATTTTATATACGACTTGGAAGTTAAGAACAATAAATTTACCGAGACCAACTGTCACAGTTCACATCACAGTTTCAATCATTGACTACTTTTAATGTTATTAACTCCAGAATTTGAACCCTAAAGCTGAAGAGTTTGTTTGTTTGTTTGTTTGTTTGTTTGATTGAACGCGCTAATCTCCGGAACTACTGGGTCGAATTAAAAAATCTTTTTGTGTTGGATAGTCCATTTATCGAGGAAGGCTTTAGGCTATTATCATCCAGTGTACCATAGGGACGAAGAATAAGAGGAAAATGTGGAAAAAACGGGGAAAATATTCAACTTTGGAGACTTCCGTTGCGTGCGCTGCGTAAACGGAAGTTATGTAGAAAAAATAAAATGACGTAGAAATGATATGAAAGAAAAAAATTGAAGGTCTAACTGCCTGATGCAGAACCCTTAGCAGCCCAGCTAAACTTTGAGAGATAGAAAATACGTCTTAGGAAAAGTTGCTCAGCATGATAAGCACTTTCTAATAACGTAATAAAATTGAAGTCTAGATAACCTGATGCAGAACCCTTAACAGCCCAGCTAAATTTTGAGAGATATGAAAATACCGTCTTAGGAAAAGTTATTCAACATTTTAAAAGAATTCAATTCCCTGTTAAGTTATCTTTTGCTGTAACAATTAATAAATCACAGGGGCAAACGTTTAAACACGTTGGAATTGACTTACGTCAAGATGCTTTTCACACGGCCAATATATTTCGCGTTGTCAAGATCGGGTTGCGGAGAAAATCAGTATGTTCTTTGCCACAAGAAAATAAAACAAAAAATATAATTTACGCAGAAGTACTTTAATATATTTTATTCTGTTTGTTGACGCGGACGAAGTCGCGGGCAACAGCTAGTATATTATAACGATGGATTTATCATAAACAAATGTGAAATGTCTTGCGAAATCATCTTTCGAAAAGATATCAAAGCTTTCGATAATGAATAATGGAGACATCGTGTCTAATGAGTAGGTACCCTTTATTATACGCTTCTACTCGAATATTCACATTCTATCTGTATTTTCCCTGAGAGCTCTTCTGACGCAACAGAACTTTTATATCAATATTTTGTTGCTACTTTTGAACCAAATTACCTAAACGAGCCCGGTGTATGAATCAACTGTTCCTTTACGAATTTTGTACCCTATTAATTAATATAACAAGGTTATTTGGAGTTGTTAATATTAAAGTCTATTAAAACTTTGCATCACCTGCGTCAAAGTTTCGTGAACGAAGATTGGCAGTAATTACAAAGCTGTAGGTATTTTGGTCGATGGATTTGAGGCAGTGGTGTGGTAGAGACTAAAAGTAAAGTCAAGCCTACAAATGTAAGACTAATCTATTTTGTAAAGTACATTTTAAGTAAATTAATACGTATCGAAAACCTTAGTCCTGTGTTAAAGTAAGTGATGGGTGCAAAATAAATTATAATTATAATTCCATCGGAAAGCGTAGGTTCGATTTCGATTCCAGTCACGGATCCATACTAGGTACTGAATTTATATCATGTACAGATTTTAATATTCTAAAATTGTCACTTAGCTACACCTGAATAGGTTTGGCGTCAGGCAGGCGTCAGGCCGTAAAAAACGCCAACTACTTAGCAATATGAGTTTAGAAAGAAACCATGTTGCGCCGACCCCAGAAATAATGGGACAAGGGCAGAAAAATGATGATGATTCAGGATAAAATTGTTTATATTGGACATACAGATAGATTTCAATGTCAAATGTTTGGTTTGACGAACGTCTAACTTTAGACTTGGTTTCGCGCCCAGTGTTTATCGGTGAATGTGTATTTAGAAAAACTTTCTCTTATTTTTATTGAGTGTGAATAGGCGTTTTCCACTAGACGACATTACCACCGCGCAATTTTTTATTTGGAAGTAAAAATGACTAGGGAAAAACGCCTATAGCTTCCATTATTATTTAGTAATAGAGATAAATATTACATGATGTATGCTACAGCTGCTTCTCTTCCAGGGCATACTGTACAAGTCAGTAGAGAGACAAGAGGGTCTTGGTGTTTTGTAGGCGATAGGCTTAGTGGTAGCTAATATAACGTATAGCTTTTAAAATAACATGCTATTTGTCCATAGCGCAGTAACCAATGATTTAATTGACTCGTTCCAAGCTAAACGCTATAACGATATGCGCGCTTCACGTGTCGCGTACGCATGACTTATCGCGCCTTCGTTCCACACGCGCACACATAGCGTGTGACGGCCGGCGCCGGACTACCAATAATAGCTACCAGCTAGGTATTATGAATATGAAATAGCGTCAACTAGAATATAGCGTATTCGTGACTTGAAATTGGCTGGCGTGATATTGGTATTGTGATATAGAACGTAACCTGCTATGAAAAGAATATAGCGTATTCGTTCGGTCGTATTCATTCAATCGTGACTTGTGATTTGCGGGATATTGGTATTGGTGATATAGAACGTAACAGCTCAGAATAGAGGTTCGTTCGGATTCATAACTCTTTATTGTCGTGATGTTGGTATTGTTGTATAGAACGTAACATTTTTTGTATGCAGTTATATAGATTACATAATCATACACTAGGCAACTAGCGCCACTGTTCAAAGGAACTACATATTTGGTAATAATCACAACTCGTAACGTTATAACGTCACGGAAAAAATAGCCCGCTACTTCCATGTAGCATATCACTTTCACGCGGTCCGAGAATATAGCTTTTTGAACACCACTAGATAGGCTGACCACCTGTCACTACTAACCGAACTTGTACATCTTAACTATACCTCAAAATTGGTTAGAAGTGGCACCATGTGGTTCAATCGGCCCGTGGTGCTCTGCCTACCTCGTAAGGGATAAAGGCGTGATTATATATATATATATGTGTGTAAGTTATTAACTTCGCTTCACTAATTATTAATTATTTATATATGTAGTACATTATTTGGAAACTGACTCAAATTACGTTAATGAGGAAACTTGATTAAGGAATTCGTAAGGCTTAATAATCCGTTACCTACATGTAGGTATCGGTGTAACGGTTATCAAAATAATTGTTAATATTTTAGCTCAAATTTATTGATAAATATTTAAGCACAAATGGCTCAATTCACCAAATATTTCGGTTACATTGAATTTTTAATAGCAAAATTTCTAATTCGCTAAGTGATTGCAATTTCCTCGAGATTACTTATTGTAACATTATCTCAGTAAATTCTAAAGAATTTAATCAATTTTTGCTCCGCCGAGTTATTTTAAAAGATTTCTGGAATGCGAAAGAAATAAAAAAGTCCAATTACTTGAATTAATCAAACCTAAAAAAGGGGAGTCATATAACCTCTTCAGGGAAAGTATTCTTATGATTCAGTTCAGAGGTTGCGAAGGTCTCTTTGGATATTTTCAATTTCATTTACTTTTACCTTTAATTAAAAATAACAGCTGGTAGCTATGGTGGATTTTAACCTTAAATATAAGTAAATTGCTATTTCAAGGAAGCCAAATCCAATCTTAACTCGCGAACTAGCGAATCCCTTCCAAAAAAATTGCATACCTAATTATTTGTAAATTTTATCATTATATAAGTATTTGAAACTTTAATACGGATTCTTATTTTTCTTGTTAGACTATCTACTATTAAATTACTAACATCATTTCCTTTTCCATTTTTTTACATACAGGGGTGTATTTTCCTAGCCTACTAATATACACAGAACATATGTCATAGGCTAATAATTATACGTTCTGTGTGTATTGCAATGCAATAACTCGAAGCAATAATAATTATGGTGTGAAGAAATGCTAGTCTTTATTTAGCGAAATAATATAATTGTTTCTTTTATTGTTGTTGTTTGAAGAGCATGATAGCTATCGTCTTTAATATTAGCAGAGAGTTGACCTTATCAAGGCTCTGGTCTTAGAATAACAACTGCAAGAACACAATCTAGTGACAGGGACCGAAGTTAGTTCATAAATACTATATGTAGGGGAAGATGTAATGGGGGTCACTTAGCAAGAATTAGAATACAAAAGCTAAAATTAACAAAAATTTTATAAAGCCTCATAACAAAATTTACTTAATTACTATAATTTAAGATCAGTAATCATCACATTAATAATCATCGTGGGAAATATAAAAGTACAAAAAAAAAAGATTTGACTCCCATTGCATAATACGGGTAATGGAGTCACCTTGTCAATGAGGATTCAAAAATCTAACACATCGCGTCACCTGATCAGAGGTATGTTTATCTGGGGATCTTCCTCTTTACTCTTTCGGTCACCTTTTTCGGCACCATCTTCTTTCCTTGGCCTTGCCTTTATGCAGAAAAACGCATCTATTTACACAACTTTGGACCCAAATATTTTGGAAACCAGAATAATATGCTTCCATAGAGAAAAAGCATTTCGGGAAGAGTTGACCTTATCCAGATCACCCGCATTACCCTGGTCTCAGGAATAACAACTGCAAGAACACAATCTGTTTATTTTGCGTCCGTGTGACTATGCTGGTACCCACGCGGCATCAAAGTTAGTTCATAAGTGTTACTTTTGGAGATGTGTGGGTGACCACTATTACCCGCTGACTCCCATTACCCGATCTTCCCCTACACCTAGACCATAGGAAAATTCAGATAGGCTATCTCTGATCATTGGAAAAATCAGCCCTCAGCCCTTAAAGTGATGCTAACATACGCCGCGCGTCAGTTATAACTTTTTGAAACCGTTAACCCAGAAGAGTGGAAGGTACGCCACAAAAGTGATGGCGCGTATTCACGGTCCTTCTACGGCACATGCTGTACTAATCTGATGGAACTCGACGTCCTTTATCCCAACAGAATGCGTGCGTGCCTTTACAAATGACATAACTTTACTCACTTTTCATATTCAGAAGCGCCTACGGAACAACAGCAACTTAATGGCTACATGTTGAAATAAAAGGGCGCGGAGCACGCACGGTCCGCGAGCGGTATACGTGATTTGGAACCAAATAAAGCTCAGATTGCAAGCGAATCTCAAAAGCCTATAAGCAAACAATTTTGTTTACCCCATTACAATTTGAAGGCAGTTCTTTGAAGTGGACGCAAATGTTGAAGACGTGATTGACGACTATAATTAACTTTCGCTGCGATCGATAAAATAACTTTTATCAGTTTTTCGATCTCCCCTTTCACTTGGAAAAGTATATTTTATATATTCTATTCCGTGAGCAACTAATAGCAAGTCATTACCCATAAGTGTATTTATTGTCGTGACGAGGAAATCATAAATAAGGATTTAGGTTATAGATATTAGGTAGACTTGCTATTAGAATAGTAGGAATACAAATGATAAGGCACATATTAGGAATGGCTCAAGAGTACCTTCTAAAGTAATCACTCAATTAGTACTACAAAACAGCAATCTAAATGTGAATTTAATGCAAAAGCCAAACAAAGTATGGCGTAAAGTTGCGTAAAGTAAATGGTTTTACAAATAAATAAATAATTGATTTTTAGAGGAAAATCCTTTTTTTTTTTATTTGGAGATTTCATAGGTAAGACGGTTTATGGGCAATTTTTCATGCATTTCGCTTATACCCATCCCGTTGTTATTATAATATTTAATAAAAAAATTAAATTAATAACATATATAAATTAAATTATTATATTATTTCTTATTTTTAGGTCACATACGGCTCTGATAGAAACTCGTGTGTCTGCGACATCAAAGCAAATTCTTATTTTTGCTTCAGATCGTAAAAAGATATTGATATGACAAACTTCATAAGTATTTACTACCGTACAATTTCATACCGCCTTAAAAAAAGCTTTTATTTTATTTTATTTTATACAAACCTTGTCCTAGCCATAACAAACACAAAAAAGAAAAAAACATCTTTGGTACAGTAGTTCAGAAATTATACGTGTACCTACATACATTTCAGCGATTCATTTTTTCATTAGTACCAAGCAGGAGAAGCAAAAGAAAATATATTTAAATCGAAACTTATTTATTAAGTCAATAGAGACCTTTTACTAGTTTCCTAATACAAAATCAACACGTTAAACCAATCACAATGGTCGGATTATCGCACGTGAAAGTCGATCGTCAATATTGGCTGAACGATATGGAATCGATTCTGAAATGCTCGATAGCTTTACGAATTTTCATTCGATTTGCTCAGTTCTGTGAACTGGTGGGGTCACACAATGAATATTTTGCAATTTATTATGTAACAGTAGGAAGAAGAAATTATGGTACGTTGTTATTAGAAATGTATGTTAGGCAAAACTGTTTCTCATGAAGTTTCTTTTACCTGAAATTACATTTTATTTGCCAAGAACCTACTTTTGGAATAAAGTTATTAATAACTTAACTAGCAAAATAGCAAATTGTGTTATTGAAATTGTGATATTCTAGCACGGTATGCAGAGGTCGTGGGTTCGATTCCCACTCGGGTGAGGAATTTTTTCCATTTTACATACATACAATAATAATCACGCCTCTTTCCCGGAGGGGTAGGCAGAGATCACGGATCTCCATTTGCTGCGATCCTGACACACCTCTTTCGCTTCATCTACTTTCATGATTTTTCCATTTTCTTTATTAATAATTTTATACATTGTGATATCTAAGTTCCCCTTACTACCTTTTACGCCACTTATGGAAGCCGTGCAGAGCTTTGCCTTTCTATTGTAAAGATTGAAATAAAAAGTTATCTAGGTTCATCTTATATCTACTTAATATCCATCGTATCAATAGATTATATTTTTAGTTATTTTAAACGAAGTTTTCTATTACTAACATTAAGGCGTTGCTTATATCCTAATGAACGTTAGCTTACCAAGCTGAAGAGTAAAAGGCATATTTCTAAAATACCGAAACTCAAATTTTATGAACTTGACATATAACGTTTTGACTTTTAAATTAATTTGAGATGTATGAGATATCAGGGAAATTAATTAATTGTTAGCTTTTCGTAATTTAATTTTAAATGTTCGGCGGCATCTAAATGTGGAAAACAAAATAACCTCAGTATATCCCACTGGCTCTTTAGTCAACTCGCCCTACTCGGAACTCGGACCATGGGATCAGTTAACCAAACAAATTTATTTTAATAATTTCCTTTAGTTAAGTGGCCCTACTCTTTATTTAGGCAAAAAATCTATTGTTTATTTCAAGTCGGTGTACAGACGTGTTCAAAACTGTTAAGATAAGTGTAAATGAAACAACAGGGCTTCATGATATTAATATATTTAAAAATTAAACAGTCTTTTGATTATCACGCATTTGAAAGTAAAAAAAACAACAATAGGTATAAAGGAAAAATATATATAAAAAATAACATTTACTATCGTCTAATGACTGTCACAAGTGCTATCAAGTTATTCCATTTGGAATTTATATAACGCGCCGGCTATCGAAAATAATAATTATTATTGGCGACCATTAAAAAGAAATATATAACGAAATTGAAGACTTCGTCGCGATTGTCTACATTAAAAATACAGATAGTAGGACGAGTTGACCAATTCAAAAATTCGTTAGGTCGATTGATCCCATGGTCCGAGTTCCAAGTAGGGCGAGTTGACTAAAGAGCCATCCCACTAATGTACTTTCATTTTTGATAATAATGAGGTACTTGAAGTTAAGCGGGTGAAAAGTATGATAAAGCTTATAATAAACTATAATAAATAAATATAATGAAATATAGACTTAGATTGTAGGTTAGTAAACAAATTATAAAGCTACTTAATACTTCAGATACTAAATTACTGGAGACTTATTAAAATTTAACAGGACTAATTAGTGGCCTGTTATAGCATACGCTACAACATTACTTTAAGAACTCGTTTTAGATAGATCTTGCTTTATACATATATACTTATTTTAATTGATAATAAACTAAAAAAAACCTTTTTAAAAACAAGCTTTTATTTAAATGCGTTAAAAAGAAAAAATAAACTTTTACACTAAAACTTTTACTGTTAATTTATAACGTCATTTCAAATTTAACACATTTGACACAATTTATATGTTATAAAAGCTTGTCGCGACATTTAAGTAATCGTATTTACGTTCTTACTTTTAAATGTTTATTAGGCAGCATCTTTGTGTTGATGTTTCAGATTTTCCCATATTGTTCCCACGCATATCGAAGAAATATCCGTCGACCCTTCCAGAGCTTCGTGTAGAAGAGTAAGAGAGTAATATACAACAGGGTTCGCCCCGGTGCCCCGAGGTGGTATGTTCACGACATCATGTCATCATGCCACTCAGTCCTCGGCACGGCCTTACCTTGACTTATTAAAAATTTAAAACTAAGAAAGTAAATACGAGTACTTAAATGTCGCGACAAGCTTTTATAACATATAAATTGTGTCAAATGTGTTAAATTTGAAATGACGTTATAAATTAACAGTAAAAGTTTTAGTGTAAAAGTTTATTTTTTCTTTTTAACGCATTTAAATAAAAGCTTGTTTTTAAAAAGGTTTTTTTACCTAAATTTTATTTTATACTTTTTAGTTTTCACCTGGTAAGTTCCTAAGTCTGTTCATCTCATTCAACGCATCATTATTGCAAGGTCGTTTGCCAGTTAATTTTGAACAGTCCAGCTCTTCAATGAGGAGCCCTTCTAATGACTTCACCCTACTCAATTGCTTAAAAATATCTGTTTCAAAATAGATTTTCAAGTTTTAGAAGTCCGCCATATTGGATTAAGAGTGACGTCACATTTTTTTCGAGTTACTCTCAGCTAGCCCTTTAATTTGATACCCATATTGTAGGAATGCATTAAAAATAATTGGTCCGCCATTGTGGGTATGCCGCCATGTTGGATTTAGAATGACGTCACACTGTTAATCATGCATTGTCATCTGAACTGAACGTGCTCACCAAATTTCAGCCCAATCGGTTGAGAGCAAGTGCCTTAAAATTGAGTTGTAAGATTTCACCCGAACAAATATACATTGCAAGTTAAATAAAAGCTTGTAAAAATAAAATAGTGTACACTTATATTTTTTTTATAATTTAATAGTATCTTGCATTTGTATACTTTAATTTATAATGTAATCAGAAGTCCGGGTAGCGTATTATTCCATTTGAAGGTAGACATTGCATCATTAAAAAATGTGTAAACATACTGCTAGATAATTAAAATAGTTGATAAAAAGTGAAGTTCAATAACATTCGACATATTAATTTTGTGAATCAGATGATAAGTTGAACCTTGTTTAGATTATAATTTACTATCTACAATGTCAGTTAACCCAATTAAGTAAACTACAAAATAAATTAAAATTAAGTTTAGTAAATATTTAAAATCACTTAAATAAAAAAGATGCAATAAAAGATTATGATTTTAATCTGTAACTTTAAGTATATGAGAAATAACCCCATTTATATAGGTGTAACAAAAGGGATATGTTAAGCGAGAAGCTACGTAAATAGCCTACTAAAAGGAACCTACCCACAAAATTTCAGTAATCACATGTTTATTTTTCCAGATAGTATGGAGAATTCCTAAACAACTCAGGAATGTTCATACAATCTTGAAAAATAAACATGTGATTGCGAGTCTCAAATTTTGGATATAGGTTCTCTATAGTGGGTTATTTACATAGCTTTTCGCTTAACATACCCTTTCTGTTACACCCTGTATATAAAAAAAGATTAAGTAGTAATAATAAAATGGACCAAGTGACACTCTTTGGCTAACGGCCATTTTCAATACTAAATATCAAATAGAATGTTGGGTGCTTTACTCTAATTTTAATTTTTTTAATGAAAACAATTGAAGATGAAATCTGGATCGGTTATTAAAAATTGCTGTAAGACGAATCTAATAATCCGTCTGAAGCTCGATAAGCTGTTCAGGCTCTAGAGCGTGCCAAAAATACATAATCATAATTTCAGCCCTGGGAAATCCACTACTGGACATAGGCCTCCCCCAAAGGGGGGGTTGGACCGTAACCTGCCACGCTGGTCCAATGCGGGTTAGAGGGTGGCCAGAGCCTCGTTCGTTGTTCTGCAGGGTGCACCGCGAGCAGGTGAGGATGGCTTGGGTCCCGTGAGATCGTATATGGGACCCCATACATAAACGTACATACTGCAGTCTAAAAACATAAACCCTCCTTCTGACGCAGTCCTGTAAAATAAATTGAGTGTAACTTGCCTCTCTCTAAATAACAATGAATCACAGTGTTAATTCTCAGAACCATTCATTGTAAGGTCAAATCCAGTATATTTTCGCCATAGTAAAAGAGTAACTCTTTATTGCTTTATGGTAGTCATTATACATGGCAGCGTTTAACAATGTGGTAGAGCTAACCGGCCCCTGAGGAATTGCAGCAATAGGCAATTTGTCAGCTGAGTAACCTTTAATAATCACCTCTGTAAATCTGGGAACTTTGTTAACCTTTCATAAAACGCTAAAAAAAGGTTTAAAAATTGCTGCACTTTTGTACTTTTAACAGTTGAAAATATATTTTTCGTAGAAAATGAGAATATTTATTTAGTTTTGAATGATTCGTGCACTGATCCGAAGCTCTTTTCATCAGAATACGTCAGCTGTTGTACCTCTCAAACTCATAGCTATATTTGCACAAAAATACTGCGTGAAATATATTCGATCTTACGTTGTTAGTAGGTATTTAAAAAGTTAATTAGTACAAGTATAAAAAAAGATTATCACACTTTATCATATATGAAATTCCTCGTTTATAATCACTATAATTTACATGAAATCCAACAAAGTATACATAACTGAGTAAATAGTCTCCAAGACACAAAGATAATTTAGTGATATGAATGTAGGTACGTACAAAAAAAATGTGCAAATATAATAGACCTACCTAAGCACTGTTTAGCTTATGTTTATGTATCTCTGAGACATGTCTAAATAGTGATCAATTTTATAAGGCCTTCGAGTAAAACTTGCTATATTTTGGCAAAGAACATATAAATAAAAACATAATAATTTATATAACTGTCGGTGGGCTAAATGAAGCACAGGCAGGCAATGCTTTTTAGATTCACTTGAAAATATTATGTAAGTATATCCGGATAGCTCAGTAGAGTCACTGAAGAAAAGAGGGTGTTTAAATTACATGCTTTTCAAAATTGAAAACCTTTATTTTACATCAAACATATACAAATTATTTGTCAATTGTAATTTTTTGTAACTTTCTATATTTTTATATATTTTTATCTATGTTGTTTGTGAGGAAAGGTATTTCGAGGCTTTACAGCCAACGTGAAGCTAATAATGGTTTTGATATTTGATATTTTTCTTTATGTCAAATCTATGTCAAAACATTGTCTAATGGTCAAATAGGTAACATATACGCTACAAGATTAAGTAATAAATAAAATAAAAATGTCTCGATAGACGTTATGTGGAGTGCGTTTCTTACAGGTGATTTTGGTAATAATAAAAAACTAATACAATTATTACTTTTTTTATTATTACCAAAATCACCTTTAAGAAACGCACTCTACATAATGTGAAATTTCTACAGTAATCTACATTTGTATATTATAAAATATTGATACAACAACTTTGCGAGCGATCTTTTGTGGAGCTGATATCTTTTGTGATTAATCTACAGAAAACACAAATAAAGACGCGGAAATAGAACTGATTAAGATAATGATTATGTTCTATAGTGGATCAGTCATCACCTGCCTATCACGTACTAATGTGATGTATGTTTTATCGCGTGAGCAAACAGTAATGGCTGACAGCAAACAACACTTTTGTTTAATTTTAAATATATTAAACAAACCATTTATAAAATGTTAACATAGTAACCACATTTTAACTGGCGGGAATTAGTACTTTCATGTTAGATTTTCGTCCTTTTTTTTTTTGCACAGAAAATATCTATTTATAAAATTATTAATAAAGAAATGGAAAAAATTCCTCACCCGAGTGGAAATCGAATCCTATCTATCTATTAATGAGTGATTGGTGAGCTAAAACTATTAAAAAGAAATATACATGCAAACAGGTTTATCCAGAACATACCCTGGAAGCAGCATTGCATACCCCGAATCTCTAATTAAATAGGTAGCACACAAAAAACTACTATGTTAGGCCTCAACCTTCAATAAATGTTCATACTTAATCAACTTAGTTATATGACAATTTTTTAGTAATATGATAGGATATATTTTAATTTGATATCCAGTTTTATGTAGAATGAATATTTGGTAAAACATTTGTGGACCTTTTGGTAAATCCGCCAAACCTACCGTTTGCTCATCAAACTTAACGTTGCATAGCATTGGACATTTCAGTTGGCCCATGACACCATACGAGTAGATGGTTGTTAAGAAGATCTGCCGGATTACATCCGCGATATAAGTAGTCTGCGGGGTTGACAGTTTCACCAACATGAGACCAATTACAATCATTTGTTATATTGTTTATAACAGTTACACTATTAGATACATATGCAGGAAAGTTTGCCTTTTCTGATTGTAGCCAACAAAGTACTACTTTTGAATCAGAAAATAAATATTTACAATCAAACTTAACATTCACTATGGGTGCGCCCACCACCGGGCCCTACACCCTCCACTGACCCTTGGATCTGATAACTCATAACTGCGAAAACAGGCACTTGCACTTACTACAATCGCCACGACAAACCAGACCCGAGCACCTAGCATGCAAGACAATACATTGCACTATTCCGAAATCAAAAACTAGATAAATAATCTACATATGTTTCGCCAACAACCGTGGCATCCTCAGGATTATAGAAATTAGTAAATCACTAATTATTATGAAACTCTAAAACCTAAATCTAAATCTAAATGAGTTATCAGATCCAAGGGTCAGTGGAGGGTGTAGGGCCCGGTGGTGGGCGCACCCATCGTGAATGTTTGAACTTCCGAATTGTAACGCCTAATACAATTTCATTTAATCAAATTTAATATTAATTAGAATAGATACAATTTTTTCATACAATTTAGCTAAAAGTAAAGCGGAATTTAACTCCAATCTTGGGATTGTCAACACAGTTTTCATTGGAGCTATTCGAGATTTGCTGCATAGCAGATTCATATATACAATGCCGTCAAATATAACTCTTATATAAATACATGCACCGTATGACTTCATTGAAGCATCACAAAATCCTACAAGCTCAATGCGGCCAGCCTTGCTAGTTTTTACATTTCTACTTACATGTAAGACAGGCATAGATATTGTGTCCAGAACACTAGTTCTAAGTAACTTATTTTGGAAGTACAGGCGTGTGTATGCGTATAGTTACTTACACCTATGTATAATCTATCATCATCATCATTATCAGCCATGAGAAGTCCACTGTTGAACATAGGCGTCCTCAAACAACCTCCTCTCCGACCGGTCGGAAGCAGCCTGCATCCAATCGATACACGCAATCTTGGCTAGGTCGTCCGTCCATCTCGCGGGTGGCCTCCGGTAGTTACTGTAGAACAGAATAGAGTTTCTATTGTAAGCAAGGAGAGAGTACAAATATTTAATGTTGATGATAAAACGTCGAAGGTGTAATCACCTACGAGATGTGCTTCGATGCAATCTCCTGAAGTGCTTTATGACGTATCGCTTTCTAGCAAAAGCAGTGAGCTAGCGAAAATTTTTCAATATTTGCTGATCGCTTATAAAATTTGTACGTGACAGCAATCTCAAAGAAATTAGAGATTTAAAAGTGAAAATTGTATATTTTTTACTGTTGCATTGCTTGCTGCTGCTCTCCTTATGCAAAATACGTATCTGACTACGGATACCTTAAACGGATACTCAATTCATTGTGATTGTCATCCTATGTGAAATTACCGTGTCTACTTTTCTTAGATAAAATATATAAAAAAACTATAATTTCACGTGAAAAAAAAAAACTTAAAAAAATAAGCATTTATTGTTTGTTAATAAAATGATCTGCACCCGTATGATGAATTAGGTGAGAGCGAGATGTTTCACTTTCAAACGTCAAATCCACAGAACTAAGTAATAACTAGACAAGGCAAGTGTTTCTACTTGGTGGGTAAAAACTGACTTAAAAAAAAAATTAACCGACTTCAAACTTTAACTAAAAAGCGATAAATAACGTAACTAATTTATCTACTTAATACATATTAAATATCTCAAATTATTTAAATATTTACAGCTTAATACCTAATACTTTAACAAAGTCATCTTTAACTATTTAAATATTTATAATTATCACTTATTTTTTGGAGTCGGTGCCAGCCTAGGTAACGTAGTCTGTTGTGTTAATAAACGCGCGCGGCTGGCAAAGCCACACACACGGCAAAATACAATACGGTGTAGTAGGCAGCGGTAATGTAATTTCCTATTCTTGGTTTTACTATTTAGTGTGGGTCAGTTTTCTTAATTACATTTATTTGTTTGGCTGGCACCGACTCCAAAAAATAAGTGATAATTATAAATATTTAAATAGTCAAAGATGACTTTGTTAAAGTATTAGGTATTAAGCTGTAAATATTTAAATAATTTGAGATATTTAATATGTATTAAGTAGATAAATTAGTTACGTTATTTATCGCTTTTTAGTTAAAGTTTGAAGTCGGTTAATTTTTTTTTTAAAGTCAATTTATTTCTCGATTTTTAGTTGTGTTAATGCGTTGTGGACTTAAATAGATGCTAGTTTATACAGGATGATTTTTGGTCGTCAACGTTCCCGAAAACTACGTAATCATCTCATCATCACGATCATTTTTCTCATTGGAAGCATACCTGGGAAGTGTCTGGTTTCCAAAATATTAGGGTCCAAAGTTGAGTAAATAGACTGCGTTTTTCTGCATGAATGCACATAGACGCGCGTAGCAAGATTTTTCACGAGAAATAATTAATATCTGTCTATGAAAAAACTAACATAAACACTGGACACTATACATTTCGCCGATCAAGTACGTAATAAAAAAATTGTTTCAAAAAAATTTACATCGTTTCTCAGCATTTTTTTTTGCATAAACTTACTTTATTTGATGTATAGAGTACGTACCCTTAGTTAAGGGTGGCAACGAAAAAACACCATGTATACCTAAGGTTTTCATCGTTACCATCTCAGGAGTAGTACCTACTCGTATAAGTATCACGTTAGCCCTACATATATAGTTTCCATCGACCAATTGCAGAACTGTCCCCTAACTCCTAACCGTTAAGGAGTTCTGTAGCTTGACCATCAGCACAGCAGCATCAGATGTTGATTCAAGTATACCTCACAAGCAACAAGTTAGCCCTACATACTACTATATAGTTTCCATCGACCAATTGCAGTACTGTCTCCTAACTCCTAACCGTTAAGGAGTTCTGTAGCTTCATCGTCAGAACAGCAGCATCAGATGTTGATTCAAGTAACACGTTAGCCCTACATACTACCAAATAGTTTCCATCGACCAATTGCAGTACTGTCTCCCAACTCCTAACCGTTAAGGAGTTCTGTAGCTTCATCATCAGCACAGCAGCATCAGATGTTGATTCAAGTAACACGTTTGCCCTACATACTAATAAATAGTTTCCATTGACCAATTGCAGTACTGTGGAGTTCTGTAGCTTCATCATCAGCACAGCAGCATCAGATGTTGATTCAAGTAACACGTTAGCCCTACATACTACTAAATAGTTTTCATCGACCAATTGCAGTACTGTCTCCCAACTCCTAACTGTTAAGGAGTTCTGTAGCTTCATCATCAGCACAGCAGCATCAGATGTTGATTCGAGTAACACGTCAGCCCTACACACTACTAAATAGTTTTTATCGACCAATTGCTGTACTGTCTCCAAACTCCTAACCGTTAAGGAGTTCTGTAGCTTCATCATCAGCACAGCAGCATCAGATGTTGATTCAAGTAACACGTTAGCCCTACATACTACTAAATAGTTTTCATCGACCAATTGCAGTACTGTCTCCCAACTCCTAATCGTTAAGGAGTTCTGTAGCTTCATCATCAGCACAGCAGCATCAGATGTTGATTCGAGTAACACGTCAGCCCTACACACTACTAAATAGTTTTTATCGACCAATTGCTGTACTGTCTCCCAACTCCTAACGGTTAAGGAGTTCTGTAGCTTCATCATCAGCACAGCAGCATCAGATGTTGATTCAAGTAACACGTTAGCCCTACATACTACTAAATAGTTTCCATTGACCAATTGCAGTACTGTATCCCAACTCCTAACCGTTAAGGAGTTCTGTCGCTTCATCATCAGCACAGCAGCATTAGATGTTGACACCCTGAAGCATATACCTGAGTAAGACATGATTACGTAACAAAAGCACCATACGAGCATACAATTTTCGGTGTTTGCCCTTGATTTCTCCTGGATCCCATCATCAGATCCTAACCTGGTGAAAATGGGACCACCTCAGAAGTGAACTCTATCCAACAAAAAAATAATTTTTGAAATCCGTCTATAATTGACGGAAATATCGGTGAACATACATAAAAAAAATAAAAATATTATACATACAGACGAATTGAGAACCTCCTCCTTTTTTTGAAGTCGGTTAAAAAAGGGATTGCCAAACCACTTCTACCAGCCCTAATTGAATCAGTCCTGGCTCGAGAAGGAGTGTCTATTCTAATTCTTAAGTCTATTTTTTACATGCAAAGTACAAACACTTAGTTTATCTAGTTATTAATAGGTCTGTGAATTTGACGCTGTTCGAATCAAACGAGCTCAAACTCGATAGGGTTGCGTCGTTTAATCACGGAATTCCTATGGCCACCTTGCAGCTCCATTATCAGATCAGCTCTATGTCATAATAATATTGCATTGTCATCCGATTTAGACATGCATGCAAAATTTCGGCTCAATCGGAAACCGCGAAGTGGATCTTTAACTGATGTAGGCATCCATAACAAACCATTAACATAATAAATTATGATAAATATTTGCGGAAATTTTTGCATATTTATCTCAATAAAACTATTTGTAAACATGATACCACACCGGTATCACTTTACCAATAAACTAGACACGCAGAACACACATGCTATTCCATGATAATTTGAAAAATATTCCATAGACTTACAAAACCTATCGGCTTGATAATACAGTGGAATTATATAGGTACATATGTGTGTAGCAGCAACAGTGCAAAGTTTACTTACACACACAACTAAACGCTAATTTACTCATCATATACAAATACATAGAGAAACAACTCTTGTGGCGCTTTATCGGGCACTCAAACATAGCGCACGTGTTCTGCAGTATATAAGCCGGAACTGTATGTAACACTATCAATCTAAAATCTACTACCGTACGAGGAACAACTCTAAGAAATCGCATAGTAGCGATATAAGAGTTGTAAACACACGATACTCTTTTTGAAAATGGATAAGAGGCAGTTGATCGGAAGCGCTACCCGCTACATCGCCGGCAGACATGCTGTGCAGACGGTATACTGGAGGAAGTCTCCAGAAGACGGCAAGAGGATGCTGAAGACGACCAGGATGACCTTCTTCGGAAAAAACGAAGGACCCAATAAGGTCGACTCAGCGGAGATGTTTGCGAGAGTCCGCGACCGATACATGTGAATACTCCACGAAATCCAACAAAATATCTGTGATAGTGAAAATTTAAATTATATCATAGTATTAGTCTACGTTTTAAGTTTAGTTAAGTTATAAGTTGCTGACCAGTAAAGCCGAGTGTTGAAAAGTACAAAATTAAAAATGAGTTTTTGTAAATTATTATTCTTTCTTTATTTTGACGTTAAACTTATGCCTTGTTGAACATTTAAAGCATTCTGCAATAGTTTGTACCTAACTATAGTTATGGGATAGATAGATATTCACGTTATATTATTGATTAAACTTTTATTCTGGGTTAAAACCTCCTAAATTTCAAGCCATGTTTCACAATAATGTCTATAATAGGTAAATATATATTTCATAATCAAACTCGATTCTCTCTGAATTTTATTCGATGTGTTAGATATCCTGTAAAATAAGGAAAAGGAAAATTAAACTACCAACTTTTTTATGTTGTTAGTTTTTTTTAATTTTGGTTATTTTCATCTTTCATCCGCCACAAAGTGTAGGTACTCATATAGCTACACTTTCATGGATTTAAAGGTGCAGCGGAAAGTGCTAATGAATAATTCAGATAGACACATTTTCTCTACTCCTTACCTACTGGATAGTAGGTACCTACAGTGTATATCGATATTCTAAAGCGAATTCTAAAGTAGACTATCGAGTCTACTTTAGAATTCGCTTTAGAATAGATAGGTTTCACATTTTATGTAACAAAAATAGGACAAGTATTTTATAAAGAACGATCGCTTACCTTATAATTTCAATTTATTTTTCTGCTATTCATAAAATATAGAGTACCTAACTTGCCTAAACTTTTATAATTACAAAGAACTTTGACAAGCCAGAATAACTTAAGTACTTTGGAAAGTATCGGAATTCCTGAAAATCCATATTAACAGGTTTTTGAAATATGATAGTATTTATTACCATTTTGCGATGGATGGCTGAATAAATTTTCGTATGAATTGATAGACAAAAAGAGTGATATATTAACAAGGACTAGGCAAACCAAACACATTGTTTTTGGCTTAAAGAGAAAGAGCTTTTAAATAAATTTTGATTGATTTGTTCGTACAATCAAATGATAATACTGTTATATCTATACTTGAATTAGTTAGTTTGAAAGTTGAGTAGATTAATACACAATAATAGATTTATTTAAATAATAACAGATACGTATTTACAGCTAATAATCTAAAGCGGAGACACTCGGCTATGCCAACAAACATGCTCTAATAATAATGGAATACAATATTATCTGAATGGTCCCATTTATAATTACGTCATGTTAATAACTTTATGACGGTGGACGAAGTGAAATAAAGTCATTAGCCCTATTTTATTTTTATTTGCTCGCGATAAAAATGCACGCCCGCCGCGCCGCCCTGTCTGCCGCGACGCATAGCATGTCGCGCATAATTTCGTTCAGAATACGTTTAGGCAGGGACGTTTGCTGTATTTTAAAATGGTATGTTTTATTTTATTTTAAGTCGTTTTATGTTGACACGAAAATTATTTTCTGGTTTATTTTGCCCTCGTTTACGAGGCTGGACCACAAAACAGCTTATTGTTTTATTGCAAAATGTTTACGGAGTGAGGAATGTCGTGTTTGCTGGACTTGATTTGCATCTTAGGACAAAGACATCTTTAGATTAGGATAAAACGACGAGAATAGACGACGATCTAACTTCTTGTTTTTGAAATACATGATATCTAAAAAAATATTATATTACGCGAGATAATACCATGGAAACTGCACCTAAAATTCTGTCGATCATTATTTTGTTAAACCCATACATTTTCAAGTAAATTCGATTTGAAAAGCAAATATGAATGAATACTCATTATCTCGGGACGCTTCAGTTCACAGCCGCGTTTCGGTCGAGTGATGAATGCCTGTAGGGCGATTGTTTTGTCAAATAAATGTAATATGCCTAACCTTACTCCAAAACAATTGTACATGATTGTTGTTTATACTCAGAAATCCTAATTTGATATGTAGCGAATGTTTATTTTGCTAGACTAGATGTCTATGTGGTGTTTTTTTATGGGATAGGCAAAAATTTCACTATAGATTTGCCTAGGTCCTTATCATAAGTTCTTATTTTCTCTGAATCGATAATACATACAAATACATACGGCTGTGTTCCAGTGGAGACGCCAGAACTTCAGGATCAGAACAAAGATCCCACAACCACGTTTACCATAGCGGGGATAGTAAAATAATCTGTGACAAGTTGCTATCTTGTCGCCTGAGAGGATGCCCGACTTCCGTAGTCGACTCTTACGATATCTATTATAGCTACTATAATAAACAGAATAGAGTCGGACGGCACATTATCTGAAACTAAAAGTTCATGGTAAGCCTCAAAGATGTAAACTGATCAAATCTAGAAATTAACTATGTATAACCTTGAAATTGAAAAAATCTGGGAAAGATGGAGTCCGACAAAATAAAGCGATCCCATATTGCCTGACAGAATGACGGATGAATTTAGTAATCTACACTCGTAGGTAATTCGTGATTTTGCTGATAAACGAAAAATCTGATATTCTTTCCTACTAATATTGTAAAAGTAAACGTTTTTGTAAATGCGAAGATATTTGCATATTAAGTACTAACCTACTATTTCACTTATCAACTGCCTTGCTTTCATGAAACATTTAAATCTACATTTTTGTTACTAGATCTCTTTTTAACATACTCGTATCAGTAATAATAAAATATGTACTCGTATAAAAGATCACTGACAAGTTGCTAGCTCATTTCAGTGTTGACACCGGCCTTCACTAGGATGCACCATCTCCTTACTTGTATGTTGTAAGAGTCGACTAAGGAAAGGGTAACCAACGGTTATATAAAGAGACAATCCTGTTCTTTCTAACTTATAATCGTTGCGTTATTTCATTGTATTTTATTACAATGTAAACCTCCATTGAATCAACTTAACTGAATCATCGCAACCTTATATGTATAGATATGAATGGCATAGCCGGTTATTGCGACTAATTATGAATGTAAATTAATGTGTAGTTAGCTAATGTGCCAGGCCGGTTTCGGGTGATGATTTGCGTTTAGAGGCGACACAGAAATACGTATAGGTATTTAATCATAAAATAAAATTAATTAAAATCATATAACTTTTATGATTTTATCCTGCATCTACCATATAAATAAATAGGTACATGTACTAACAAAAAAAGGATCTTGTAGTCCGAAAATAAATATTTTATTTATTAATATGCTCAAACGCTATCCAACTATTGATAGTCGAATTAATATATCTATTTCGCAATAAAAAAAAAAAATTTTTATACCTATTTCGTTATATAATGAAGTGCTTGTAGAAATTTACACTGTTTGCTCTAATTGATAAACAGCAAAATGTAAATTTGGATTGCATTTGCCCATTTGCTCCCGAAGTACTCATTACAATATTAAATTGACTCGTGAATAAATTCGCTGGTGATTAAGTAAAACTTTGTATTAATATTACTATGTACTGCTGCAATTAACATTAATTATACCTACATAGATGTTTACAGGGCTTTGGGGGTAGAAAGTATTTCAATATTTAATTGTATAATAAAAAGAAGCTTAGTTCTGTAAATAAACCCAGTAAATATACCTTTGGTAAATGGCATAATACTCTCTACGTTTTGAGCAAATAAATAATAAATAAATTAATTTTATAAGTTCCCAAATGAAAATTGTTTGACCTTATAAATATACATAAAAAAATGATAAATCAAATATCCTGACTCCAATAACATAGCTTAGATAATACTCGTATCTTCTCAGAATAGGAATATAAAGAAATATATTAAAGGAAGTTTATAAAATAAGTATTTTATTTATTATTTTACCTAGTCATAATATTACTAAAAAGAAGAGGCTACAAATATTCCTGTTGTAAAGAGAGATTTTATCATCCTAAATTAAAAAGGAAATTGATATTTGTATCTGGATATGATTTAAAAGTTTAGATTACTACCTCTGATACGAGCCCAAATAAAAGTAGGTATTTGTTGATGTCATCTTCGAATATTGGAAAAATTATTTTCCGTGTATAAGAATCCTCTCTTATCTACACCTATCTACAACCTACCTACTGTACCTGCTCGTATCTTAAAACTTTTTTAAACATTTGTAGTCAATAATAGCTAATGCCGCTTTGTCTGTTCTGTTTGAAGCTATACCTAACCTACATTAATTGCTAAGTTTCATCAATATCTGTTTGGTAGTTTTTTCGTGAAAATATAACAATATTTGAGACATGTTTGGGAGAATTTTCAAATTATTACAACTCCAAGATGGTTGAGGGATAATTTTTATGTAAAAAAAAATTGTAGAGTAAATAATGCGTATAGAAGTAACAAACAGATAAACGTTATAACGTAAAGGTCAAGCACGACAAATATTAGAATGTGAATAAATGTACCTATTCTCACTCCCAAATAACAAAAATACTACTATTCTCATGAATTACTCCCAAATTTGTTCCTTTTTTTTGTTTCAAAAAATCCAAAAAATCGGAATGTGAGATATTTTTTATTATATTCATTTCAATTATGTTATTTTAAACGACGAAATCATAGTACAATATATTATTACATTTGTTTATCTCTCATTCATCATCATCACTATTATTTATTATATAAGGTCTGTTTAAAATGAATGATTATCTTTTGACACGAAACTAGTTAGGTAAAAAGAAACAACTTTCACTATGGGACCTACTCCAAAATAGTGAAAAAAATCATCAATTTCAGTGCAGTAAATATTCGAGATTGTATGGAACAGCTGATTTTTTTTCAATATTTCGGAGTTGGTCCCATAGTAAAAGTTGTTTCTTTTTACCCGACTGCGCGACGCAAATGAGTGGTATTGTGTTTAACAGCCTACATTTGTATGTATGTATGTTCCTTTGAAGCACTACACAGACCAAACGCATCGACCGATTTTTATGATTCATACGTCAATCGATTCCTCTTAGTCCGGGGAGTGTCACTAAAGACATGACGTTAGTGAAAATCCAATATAGCGACTGCTGGACGCCATTTTGTGAAAATGAAAAATATTAATGTCGACAAACTATATCGAGTGGGGTATCGTTGAATATGTATTTAAAAATCAGTCGGGATCCATTATCCGACAGCCAAGCTAATATTTCAATGGATCCTGGCTGTTCAGTTGTTATGTTACGATCATTAGAAAATATTTTATGTTCTTTAATAGTATTAATTCCATAATAATATTCTAGAATTCTAGACCACCGGACATCTAAGTGCTTGTTTTTTTCAGTTTTTTTTTTATTATGTACATTATTTGGTTCTTTTTTAAGCAGTCGGGTTTTTGGATTTTTTAAATTATTACCTACATCAGTAATTTTGGATAGATCTTATATAATAAAATACTTACTTAGGTACTTAAGGGTGTAATAAATAAAATTTTGAGTATTTTTCATAATTCATTTTATAACTTGGTTGTGATGGAATGTAGATTAGAGTAGATTTTTGGTAATGAACTAAGTAACTTATTAACTGTCTATACTCGAATACCTTTATCCTAGCTCTAATGAAATTTCATCAAGATCCATTCATGTCTCAAGAGAAGCAACAAACAAACAAACTTAGGTAGTACACATTACCTTTGGCAGCTCAAATCTCCTGTTTCATACCTAGGTACCTGTTTGATATATCAAAAGCGAACTTTTTTCATTAGGCAGTTCCTGGCACCGCTCGTAATGAATATAAACCTCATGTCTAGTGCTTCGGAAAGCCAAATTGAAAAACTTCCAAAACGAAATTCGACTACAGACTAGGTTACTAAAATAAAGGCATGTGTAAGTTCAAGGCTTCTTTTTACTATAATTATTATCGCTGTTGTGTCTAACGGTATTGGCCCATAACGTATTCCCGCGACTGCAACTACTGTAACCCAGTGCTAGAGGCGACCAGAAAAATACAAACAAATCATAGAAAATCGACCGAAGCCATAACAAACCAATTGATATTGTTACCAAAATTTTACTTATAATGGTTGTCAAATTCAAACTATCCATTTATATATTTTTTCCTTTACATTTATTTATTTTGAAGCACTTTTCTGGTGTGTGTACTCCTTAATACAAATTTGTGTCTTTTAATAAAAAAAACACTTGATATCTCAATGGGGTATAAAAAAACGCAGATCATCAACACACCCTAAACCGACGAGCATGCATGAAGAATATCATGAAAGTAGATAAAGCGAAAGAGGTGTGTCAGGACCGTACCAGGTGGAGATCCGTGATCTCTGCCTACCCCTCAGGGAAAGAGGCGTGATTTTATGGATTTATATAGTAGATCAATAATATACGATGGAAACGTCCAGAGTTGGTATAATATGCCAGCTTTTTTGACTTCAAAATTATCTACATATTGAGGTGCCCAAATGCTGCATAGGCAGGCACTCTACATTCTTTGCGCCTGAATTAAGATTGTTCGAATAGTAGATAATAGGTATAACAATATTGATTTGAAATTGACGTCACCACATTATGATGCGCAAATATTATGTAAATTGATTGTTAACTAAAACATGTTATTGAGCTATGAATAATTGACGAGGCATCTTTATTTAGGCAGACAGCCTATTGAGATCACTAATGTTTAATTACCTTTTGTATAAGAAAACTAAATTAGGTTTGTAACTATGCAATAAAGAATTATTTAAGACATCATCGATTTATCTTGTAAATCAGTAATACTTTACCAGTTTTATTCAAATATGTCAGGCACAGGGATTTATTTACTATATTTCCGAATGATGCACAAACTTAGAAACATTTTCATTATAGAGCGTCCTACTTTATTGTTTTTTTTTAAATATATATATTTCAATCTCCAAGTAAAGGCTTCATTGTTAAGTACTTATCTTCAGATCCTTTGCTAAATATTTTCTGTGTACTCAAGTTTCTTGGAACGTCGAGAGTGTATCGTTGACGAAATCAGGCTATATTTAAAGTAACCCGATAGCATGACGGCTGATTGGTGTAGTTGGTAGTGGCCCTGCCTGCGACGCCATAGGTCCTGGGGTCGAATCCCGGTAGGTGCAAAACATCGATGTGATGAATATCGATGTTTGTTTCCGAGTCATGGATGTTTATATACTTATCTATGTATTTATATACCGTTGCTTAGTACCCACGACACAAGACCCTAGGGATCTTAGTGTGGGACTAGGTCAATGTGTTGTGAAGTGTGTACAAAAAAATAAAAATAAAAAAAAAAAGCAACGGGAACGTTAATGTTCGGCCTACATTAGGATCGTTGTATCGAATAGTTTCAAGTGGGTTTTCACAGAGGTACTTCAAAACTCAAGAAGGAAAATACTTTGTGAACTGGGAGTCATTATAATTAAACGAATGACTATTGTCTGTCTTATCTCAAGTGATCTTATGTACTTTTGTTAAAGTGAATTTCTGTGCTCAAATACCAATACCTACTTATTACAATAAGCTACTAACAACTTCTGGTTATGGATTTAGAAAATAACAAACACAACCCCAAAGCAATAATTTATCTTCATACTTATAGTACCTCTCCCTACTGAGTAAACCTAGAAATACAACAAAGTTCTACATGTATGTAACAGTGCCAAACTGTTGATAAGCTAAGTACGGGTCGATAGTATACCTACGTCGCTGGCAAATATCAGAATTTATTTATCTTTAACATTTAATGAACTAGGCCCGAGTGTTCAGCCCTTATCAACTCGTCAAAGTTAATGGTTCCATTTATTATGGTCGGTCGAGAACGTATTAAGAAAATTTAAACGAAAAGCTCCTGATAAATTCAAAATTCAAAATTCATTTATTTCAGGTAATAGGCCCATAGATTCTGATAACACATTTAAAAATAATTACAAATTTAGTTCATTAATAAGGAAAATAAAATAATTAAACACTAACAACACAACACAAACACAAAAAATAAACATAAGGTCAATAGCCCCTCACAAACAAAATAAAGGTAGCAATCATTCTCTTTTGACTAAGATAAAACAGGAAATTTTATGTGAAATATTTATAAAAACTAACTCGACAAAACGACGTAATAATAACTAATACTTCAGAACTCGAATAGAATTTCCACCAAAACCGGATAGAGCGAGTGATTTAATTCTTATGTTTAATTCTGAAATGACTTTTCTATATTTATTTACATGGTGTAACAAACGGTGTATGTATGTACATAATCTAAATAATATAAATATAGTCCACAATCCGAAGACCCTATCCGAGACTACATGTTAATTTCACATGATCACATGTTAATTTTAATATTGTATGAACATACAATTTCTCCATACTATCTATAAAAATTAACATATGTTTCTAATCATAAATTTTGTGGATAGTTACTTTATAGTGGGATACATTTATAGCCTTTCACCGAATATACCCCTTTTGTTACATCCTGTATACTTACCTATACATATAAAATGCTTTATCCTGACTGAAGCGAGACCAAATTTGGTGTTCTTTGTATTACGTAGGCATCAGGGAAGAATGTGATTCCCGAAACTCCTGCCGAAACGGGAAAAAAGGGAAAGTTAATGTACGCAGACGTCGTCATGTTACGTCCTCTAGTATAGTGATGTGCGTCCTGTAGTACGAGGTACGTCCTCTTAATAATGTTAATATGTGAATGTAGCCATAGAATGTAGACCCAAAATTGTAGTTTCTTTGTGCGGGCGCTGCGTTCAGGTTCAGTTCCATACAAAAGCGCAGTGCTGGCGGTAAACATAACTTATTATTATTAATAAAAGTCTCGTTTTATTCTTTACCTTCAATACCTTCCTAATTCTTCCAGCAAGCACCAGTTTTCTAACAATGTGTGGCTCAGAATTCAATAACTCAGTAAGTTAGGAAAAGTTCTTATATAGAATTGCACTTCCATTCAATGGGCAATGTCTTACAACATAGTTGAGCATTTATTAGAGTTAGGTCGTTAGTTATTTTGCGCTTGTATTGCAATCTTTTGCGTATTGCGATTTTTATGTTCTGCTAAGGATCTTCTTCTAACAACGGATTTATTGGTAAAATTTATAAATAATGAATAGGTAGGGCCGTTTTTTACAATAGTCAAATAGCCTATCTGAATGGCACAATGTTGTCGTTCTCCAAAACTTGATCAAGATTGTGGCAGTACCGAATTCTATCCTACTTAATATAAATTTAAAAAATGAATTGATTTAATTTACTGTATAAAAAGTTAAGTACTATATGCTGCTGCTGGAAGAAATCTCTTGCAGAGATAAGCACGCCTTTGTATGCATTCCTTTTGTAAATTTCTTTGCATTTATTGTTATGTTTTGTGTACAATAAAGAATAAGAATACTTTAGACAGAATGGTTACTTTGCTACAACCAAAAATGTACGCTGCTCATCTGGATCGAGCTGTCGATGTAGGTCCCCTTCTCATCGATGGATAGCCGTAGAGCATGATCATGGTCCTAGTGAAAGTATGTCTTGAGAGATTTTTGAGTATAGCTGCATACTCAAAAATCTCCCAAGACATACTTTCACTAGGACCATGATCATGCTCTACGGCTATCCAGTTGATACGTAGTCGGCGGCACTGAACGTGTAAGATATTTAAGAAAAAATAATATTATGTTCAATCAAAAAAGATCATATAAACTCAATGCACACATATTTACACAGAGCATTATCAGTATTGTTTACAACTAGTGTACCAGTTAGTAGAGTCTATTATATAGGCACGTGCACAGGCGCATGCCGGTACGAAACGTGACACTTATAGTCAGATCACATAGTACTTATAGTAGGTGTACGTATTAGTACTTATGAAACATTAGACAAGTGCGTGGTAATGTGCATTTTATTTTAATTTTATGACTACACATCATGAATACATGAATAAGCTTTAGTAGTTGTATAATATAAATTGTTGTTAGTCAATTATCTTATTAGGTAGTGTTATGCCATGCCGTTGGATCAATACTTCTGCTGCAGCTAAATTTGTCTCAAATAAGAGAGGTATAATACATTGTAAGAGAATCCCTTTTCGAGAATAAACACCGATTTCTCAATAATTATTATTATTTATGCTTTCCTTGTTCTCTTCTGTGGATCTACTATGCCAACTAGTAGTATATTAAGGCTAATAGTTTTGTAATTACTTTTTGTACCCCTTCATATGAGTTTAATAGTTTAGTTAGTCGACTCTGGTTGATCGAGTGGTGGTGAACACCATTGGTACATTTGGATCTGTGAATAAAAACTGTTGATCAATCCAATTCTTTAATCCTTGTGAAACAATATTTGTTGCAAATGTCATTCTATTTTATTATTACCTACCTAAAGGGTATAGATTGTCATTCTATTGTCGTAACAAAATAACACGCTAATTCATAGAGTAATTAAGAAAGACAAGCAAATGTTTATGGAGATTATACGAGCACAAAACCGGGGAACGTGCCGCGCCACGCCACTGCTTCGTGTTAGTAAAAGGTATTACGTTAGATAAACTTGTAAATAAAGTACATATTTACAACATTAGATAATTATTTATTTATTTATTTATATTTTAGGAAGACATACAGACTACTTAAGTACAATAAAATGCAACAATAGAGAATACAATGCCATTAAGCTGTCTCCACCAATAGACGAGATATATAAAAAAAATAAAAGAGAAAATTTAAAAAATAAATTGCCAAAAGGAAATAAGCAATAATAAAGATATCTAAAAATAATAATACAATTACAGTACATAAAACAAGCTGGGCGCTTTATACGATTGCTAGCTTTTGAAAAATGTATGTTGTATGAGTTGTAGCTATATTTATAGCTATATAGATATAGCCACCGTGGCCACCTTGTGAGGTTACCACATTTGTATGTCATTTCATGTAAGCACCACAGTGCTACTCGTACTCTGCTAATATCGACGTCTCTCTTACACCATGGATTTCTTCTTTTTAAGACAGTTCATGCTTATTATGTCTACTATTTTGGTTATCTATTGAGTTTTTAACATATGAGTAATTCATTTCTCATATTCCTGCTGCTCCGCTCCCATTTTTGTATATAATATCATGTGTATTCTTCTTATATTCAACCTATCAGACGCTTTTTCATTCTCACTACTCCCAGATACATTGGAAGTTTTGGATTTACTTGCATACTAAACAGCACAGGCCAAGAACAGAGGTTAATAGCGTAGTAAAATGACTTTTAGCACTTTATTTAGCAGTGGAAGCTGTATAGGTACGAGTAGATATTACATCACTCTTTGGCTTGAATTTGGGGAAATATAGGATCCTAAAAATGAATTATTACCTTTATGTAGAAAACTCCTAAGACCCTTTTTATCAACGAACGACAAGGTGTATTGTATCTCATACAACGACATCCTATCTTACAATCATCACGCTGCCTTTTTCCCGGAACCTAGCGGTCATTATTTTCCAATTTACCCCAACTAAAGGGTAGTTCCCTAACTTATGGCTCGACGGAAAAACTTCTAAGCAAACTTTAGAATAGAATATTGAAAATACATTTTTGTACCGGTTTTTCTTGAAATTTTTATAGTACCTATTTATATTTTATAATAATATCATTAAAATTGTGTTATTTGAAGATGAACTTGAAAAAAAATTTTCGAAATGAAAGAATCACAACTTATATCCATTGCCATATTTTAAACTCATACTTAGTTACTAAGGTTGCTAATACTTCTTTAATTAAGTATATAATCTATTTCACGGCTACATATTCACATAAAACATTAGAAGGATGGGTAAATACAGAATCTATGTACCTATAGACACTTTGGTGAAAATTTTGCAGAAAAACAGTTACACATGTTCACTATGGGTGCGCCCACCACCGGGCCCTACACCCTCCACTGACCCTCGGATCTGATAACTCATAATTGCGAAAACTTGTGAACGTTTAAACTGCCGCTATATGCAGACAGTGTCAATGGATAAATAAAGGCTGCTTAGCGGTAAATATGTTCAGCGCTAAGATATATTATGGGCCACAGGTGTCCCGTTATGCGTCTATTGGCTTAATATTATGAGAACTTGTGCTCCTTTAATGAGTCAGCTCAATAACAGTTTTTTTATTTATTATTTTACAATCACTCATTACATAGGTGTAAGAAACAGGAACACCACTTAAACCATAGGTTTGTATGTGGTGCAGTCTGCTCATAAAAAATTGGTAAACATAGTTTTGTATAGGTCATAATAAATTTTTCCAGGATAGTATGATATATAATATATAATAGATACGAATAGGTTAGTGGCATGCAATTCTCAAGAATTCAATTACCTACCTAGTTTTGTGAAATATAATATTTTCAGTTTATTTTTGATATTACTCCAGGTTATAAAATCCCGAGTGTCGGCAGGTAGATCATTTATTAAGCGTGTCAGAATAAAGGCGCCCGTGCGCTGGCCGTAGCTATTGTGTGCGCGCTCAGTAACCAGTTTACTCTGCGCCATACGCCTCGTCAATACAGAATGATCAATTTTTGGACTGTTTATATAATCAAAAGTACTTTCTTATATTGCTCTTGGCTCTTTCTATAACTCTTTGCGTTTTAGGGGAATATTTGTGACCCAAAATGCAGATCTTATTTACCCTTAAGCTGTTTAAATATCACTGACTGCTATTATGCAGCTAAGGGACCACGAGTGTATTCTTATATGAGTCTTAATACGCCCAGAGCTGTGTGTAGATCTAAAAGTGAGTATTTATTTAACTATCTGTGCTACTTGGGTAGGTACCTAATAAGGATTAATAATACATTATGATAATGTTCACTGTTCTAGTTCAATTACTTATTGATTTTTTTATAGGTACAATCTTATAACACCGTATTAGATGTTTGCTTTTAGTATTCGAAGTATCAGTAACCTATATTTGTTATATGGACTTTGAAAATAAGTTATATAAATATTTTGTGTTACGTTCAGTTCCGAGTACTATGCAGTTTGGATAATATTGACATTTACTAGCGTAAACATAGTCTCAATTCAATAAAACTAGAAACAGTTTTAATAGTAGTAACGTTGCTTAGTACCCACGACACAAGACCTTAGGGATCTTAATGTGGGACTAGGTTAATGTGTTGTGTAGTGTGTGAATATTTATGTAAAAAAAAAAAAGAAAAAAAAAAAAGAAGAAAATAGTAGTTAAGCATACTGTTAAATTACGTCGAAAACTGACTTTAAAAAAAAAAACCGACTTCAAACTTTAACTAAAAAGCAATCTAAATCTAAAATTATTTTAATATTTACAACTTAATACCTAATACTTTAACAAAGTCATCTTTAACTATTGAAATATTTATAATTATCATCACTTATTTTTTGGAGTCGGTGCCAACCTAGGTAACGTAGTCTGTTGTGTTAATGGACGCGTGCGGCTGGCAAAGCCACACACATGGCAAAATACAATACGGTGTAGTAGGCAGGGCACGCAGTAATGCAATTTCCTATTCTTGGTTTTACTATGAATATAGTGTCGGTCAGTTTTTAACCGACTTTAAAAAAAGGAGGAGGTTCTCAATTTGTCTGTATGTATAATATATTTTTTTCTTTATTACATTTATTTGTTTGGCTGGCACCGACTCCAAAAATAAGTAATAATTATAAATATTTAAATAGTTAAAGATGAATTTGTTAAAGTATTAGGTATTGAGTTGTAAATATTTAAATAATTTTAGATATTTAATATGTATTAAGTAGATAAATTAGTTACGTTATTTATTGCTTTTTAGTTAAAGTTTGAAGTCGGTTAATTTTTTTTTTACAAGTCAGTTTATTTCTCGATTTTTAGTTGTGTTAATGCGTTGTGGACTTAAATAGATGCTAGTTTATACAGGATCATTTTTAGTTGTCAACGTTCCCGAAAACTACGTAATCTCCTCATCATCACGATCATTTTTTCTCCTTGGAAGCATACCTGGGAAGTGTCTGGTTTCCAAAATATTAGGGTCTAAAGTTGAGTAAATATGTGGGAGATTGAGGTAGTAATTATTTTCAGTGATGAAATATACGATTTTTATATCGCCTGACGTCGTGCACGTGCGGCTTAGTCATTCGAAATGTCTTATTGTAAACACTCTGCACGTGCACAGCGCGAGCGCAGGTAGTTGTCCCTTTCCCCACCACTGCCTGCCTGACTATAAAAGGCAGCCCGAGCCTTTCCCCGCCGTAGTTCTTTCGAGGGTTCTTTAGCGGCGGGTTCTTACTTGGAACCCTTAGTAGGTAGAGTCATAGTAGGACACTGCTGGGACATGATCCCTACCAGTCATCCTATAAAAAGTCATTTAAACTATTTGTTTAGCTCCCCAATGTGACAATATCCCAGCGCAACTGGGATGCACAGGTCGCGTAGTCATAAAAACTTTCGGTTGTGCGCCTTAAGCGCACGCCACCTAGCTCGGTAAAGATGGCAAAGCCCTTCAAGCTACCATCATTTGTCATTCAAAGTCGATAGATCAGATGTTGTCGAGGCCGCGCGGCCTAGCCGCAAATTAGTAACCGGCGCGCTATTGCGCGCCGAGCATTGCCCGGGCACAGGGGTTAACCCTCAGGCCCGTAGCCCGGAGCGCGCTTCGCGCGCTCTCGATGACCCCGGCAGATGTTGTTCTGCTACGGACACGGCACGATCGCTAGTGCTCTGAACTATCTAGATTACCAGGTACTTTTACTATGTTAGTTTGATATCCTATTATTTATGATTTTATGCCTTAAAATATAATAATAATAATGCTAAATGGAAACTTAGTTTATATTGAGTTGTGATATTTGTAATAAATAATTTAAATAGATTTCTTCTCTTTTTCTTTTATCTCACAAATAGACTACGTTTTTCTGCATAAATGCACATAGACGCGCGTAGCAAGATTTTTTCACGAGAAATAATTAACATTATGTCAATGAAAAAACTAGCATAAACACTGGATACTATAAATTTCGCCCTATCAAGTAATAAAAAAAAATAGTTTAAAAAAATTTACATCTTTTCTCAGCATTTTTTTGGCATAAACTTACTTTATTTGATGTATAGAGTACGTACCCTTAGTTAAGGGTGGCAACGAAAAAACAACCTGTATACTTAAGGATTTCATCAGTTATAGTTACCATCTCAGGGGTAGTACCTACCCGTATAAGTATCACGTTAGCCCTACATATATAGATTCCATCGACCAATTGCAGTAATGTCTCCCAACTCCTAACCGTTAAGGAGTTCTGTAGCTTGACCATCAGCACAGCAGCATCAGGTGTTGATTCAAGTAACACGTTAGCCCTACATAACACTAAATAGTTTCCATCAACCAATTGGAATACTGTCTCCCAACTCCTAACCGTGAAGGAGTTCTGTAGCTTCATCATCAGCACAGCAACATCAGATGTTGATTCAAGTAACACGTTAGCCCTACATACTACTAAATATTTTCCATCGACCAATTGCAGTACTGTCTCCCAACTTCTAACCGTTAAGGAGTTCTATAGCTTCATCATCAGCACAGCAGCATTAGATGTTGACACCTCGAAGCATATACCTGAGTAAGACATGATAACGTAACAAAAGCACCATATGATCATACAATTATCGGTGGTTGCCCTAGATTTCTCCTGGATCTCATAATCAGACCCTGACCTGGTGAAAATAGGACCACCTCAGAAGTGAATTCTATTCAAAAAAAAAATTAAATCCGTCTATAATTGACGGAAATATCGGTGAACATACATAAAAATAAAAATAAATATTATACATACAGACGAATTGAGAACCTCCTCCTTTTTTTGAAGTCGGTTAAAATACTGTGACGTTTTAACTAACAGTAAGCTTTATTACTGATCTGGCAACGGGCCTTTAGATTAGCAAAGTGTCTAGTGAAAGAAAATGTACAAAAGTCGATTAACCAAAACATAATTATGTATATTATGTTGTGTTGACCATATATAATTTTAATTACTTGAAAAATGTATGTATCTATGTTATTACAAAAGGTAAACAAATGTGTAGATAAAGCAATGGAATAACGTAATATATCTTTTAGACATATTTGTTTTGGCGGAAAATAACAGACAAAACGATAAGTATTATTTAATTTTATTGAATCAGATACCAATTAGCGGAAAAATAAATAGTAAGTGCAATGTTCAAAGGATAATCCGATTGATATAAACAAATCAACAATAATAAATTAAAACAAAGGCGGATTTCACCATTATTTAACTTATACTTAGATTGACAATCTCGAATCCATTATACCCTAAATAAACCCCATAAGAAGGAATAAAGTACAAAGTTTAGGACATTACTTTCCAAAATACAAGTTAATTCTAAAAATTGTGAGAATATTTGCACATTTTCTTTTTTAGTTTAGTAATTTCATTTAGTAGCATAACATAAATTAATATTTATATTGTTGAGTTTATTAGTCTTTCAGAACACTTTATCAGCTAGTCACAACACTGCCGCCTGATTTAGATAGTTGTTATTAATGACATACTCGTACACGTGACAAAGCCATTCTGTGGGGTAAGCAAGAACCTTTATACGCGGCGTAACGCTAGCGACTCGCTAACAAAATCTACGAGTATATGATTTGACAGTTTGACGCTAGCTAAATGCTATGAAAATAGCCCACCGAATCGCTTCTTTGTCAGATAAATGTATCCTAATTTTAGGATTTGATTAATATGATTTCCGTACCTTTTTTTGTCATATAAAAATGTTCTACGTTTAGGTTTGAGCTCAATATGATTTCAATATTATTCAAAGGCATTGCTGAAGATTCGGCGAATGTTCTTTAGCCGGGCTATCTCTAGGATCTAACCCTTTTAGGAATGTACTTACGAACACGCGTCCCCACTGTAACTTCGGTTTCCCAAGATGGCGGTGCTGTTATGACAGTTATAATTTCAACGGTGGATGATTGACGGTCCATCTCATAACTGTAGCAATTACGAATATAATTCACAAATATTTGAATTCTTCATGCAATATGAAGCTCTATCTCTCAGTCTCCGCTACTCAGAGTAGATAGGACTAGACTAAACTGCCAATAATAAGTTATGAATGTGCAAAGATCCTCGTACAGTCCATACAATGAATATCTACTCTAACAATAGACCTCGAATAATAGACCTTTATCGTTACAATGAATACCTAGACCTACCTATTAAGAGGTACCCTGTTCATACTCGTAGATATATTTAGATCACGATATAAATACTGAAATTTCAGGACTCTACACGAACAAGGGGCAGGATAAACGATTACAAAATGCTTACTTCAGCTTTTGTAACATTTTACAAAAGAATTATAACTTGGGGCACGGGTAGTACCCAACCAAGTCACCAGGGAAGCGGGTATGGCCGCACAATCCTTTTCTCGAAGCGATGAAAATTTTTCTTATTAAAGACCTTAAAAGTCATACGGAGAGAACAATCAGGTTCAGACAAATTCAGTTAGATTCACTACGTTTGCGTACTACTGCTACTGTCCAACCAAGCCAGACTTTCCCAAAAGCTCATTTTACTCATATACTTATAGTATCTAATAATTAAATTAGATTTAATATTAATTAAAATAAGTAGGTACCTTAGTAGTTGGGAGTACTTTCTATGTTCATAGTAGCACAGGTGAATTGGCTTTTTATGTGAATTTTATCCTTTAAACTACGGATTTTGATGCGGTTTTTTTAAATAGATGGGGTGATTCAAGAGGAAGGTTGTATATACAGCATGTAACAGAAAGGGTATGTTAAGCGAAAAGCCATGTAAATAGCCCACTATAGAGAACCTATTTCCAAAATTTGAGACTCGAAATCACATTTTTATTTTTCAAGATTGTATGAAAATTCCAGAGATATTTGAAAATTCTCCATACTATCGGGAAAAGGTCTCAAATTTTGTGAATAGGTTCTCTACAGTGGGCTATTTATATAGCTTTTCGCTTAACATACCCTTTTTGTTACACCCTGTATATTATCAGCACTGTACCGGTGTGAAGCCGGGGCGGGTCGCTAGTTACTTAATATTACTGAAATAATACTCTAACTATAGTACTCGTAGCTTTTCCTCTTCTGACCAAAGACCCTACTTATTCTTCGGTATAAATTGCATTAAAAACAAAAACCAATTATTACGGTTTAATCACGTGTATTTTCGACGCAAAATTCCACTTGATATCACCAAATAATGAGGTAAGTCAAATGAAAAACTGTTTATTGCGAGGGCGACGTTACTAACACCCTGTATAAGAATAGTTACTTCGAAACCTTTGTTTATTCTTGCTACGATGTAACGTAATACAAATTACTTATTAGTTTTCCAAGAAGTAATTCTATGTCCTGAAATAGATTATTTTTTAACTCAGTGTTTCTAGCTTATTTTCTGAAAATTACCTAACTAAAAGCTTTATAGTTTCCTTTCTTTAAATGTATAATACCTTTGTGTAGAGTATCAATAAGAAATTGAAAAAAAAAATTACTCGAGTGAGATTGGAACTCACGACCTCTTGCATTCCGTGCATCGCTCTAACCAACTGAGCTATCGGGTCACTTAACTCGGATGACAAATTTTACCATGTCTTTTAAATTACTTTTTTGGCAACGTTATTTTTTTATCCCGATAGCTATACACTATACAGGGTGTAACAGAAAGGGTATGTTAAGCGAAAAGCTATGTAAATAGCCCCCTATAGAGATCCTATTTACAAAATTTGAGACTCGAAATCACATTTTTATTTTTCAAGATTGTATGGACATTGCTGAGTTGTTTCGAAGTTCTTCATACTATCTGGAAAAATAAAAATGAGAATTTGAGTCTGAAATTTTGGAAATAGGTTCTCTATAGTGGGCAATTACATAGCTTTTCGCTTAACATACCCCTTTTGTTACATCCTGTATAGTCAAATCTCGGTAAACAAAGCTGAATCCCTCAGCACAATGTTTAATGATGAAACGATATCCATACCATATCCTAGCGGATTATATTATGGAGAAGTAGAAGTATCTTATAAATTTATTAAGATATTATATACTATATATATTAACTAGTGGACGCCCGTGACTCCGTCCGCGTGGACTACAGAAAAAACAAAATATCTAAATTACCGGGGATAAAAACATTTTCCCGGGATAAAAAGTAGCCTATATGTTAAGTGGGACCTATCACAATATATTCCTGAAAACTGCATCGAAATCCGTTCAGCCGTTCCTGAGATTAGCGTGCACAAACGCACAGACAAACCGACAAACCGACAAAAATTCAAAAATCATTGTTCCATGTACAGACAGCGATCCGTTACATTTTTATTATATTATTATGTATAGAAGAAGATAGATAAGAAAATGAAAAAAAAAACAGCCGAGTGATATTTGAACTCACGACCTCTCGTCTTATATCTTAACACAAAAAAAAACGTATAATAACGTTTAGCAATCCCTTAGGATTATCGAAAAGGAGAAAACTAAGTTAAATTTAAATGAAACCCAAGCTTATCTCATTCGCAGAACAACGAGACAAACACAAAATATTGCTTTTTCTCCAGAGGGATTTGATTTGATTAGTTAACTGAAATGAGGGATGGGCTCACACAAAAGTGAAATAGAGGGTTGTCATTGCCGACTCCGGCTAGGACGACCTTATTTAATTAATGGCTAGTCTATAGATACGTATGTACCTAAATGGGTGGAAAAATATGGCTGAGACTGAAGTATGTCGTGCCAATTTTGCCATGTCTTATTAATCACTTGGAGAGGCTCAGAATGGGTAGATGGACCTATTAGGTTCTCGTCAGCCTAGTGCAGTCCACTGCTGGATATAGGCCTCCCCCAGAGTACGCCACATGTCTCTGCCATCTAGTCACTGCCACCTATGCTCTCTCAAATTGTTCCAGCATTCATCTGAGAAATTAAACTAGTCACAAAATTGTAGGTAGTTTTACACTTTTTAGTTAGGGGATGAAATTTCAAATCACAACAAAAAGTATATAAATGCCACAAGCTTGTTATTACGTACTGTTACAAAAATAGTCCCCATTTTCTTCAACAATTCATATCACGCATATTCCATTCATATAAATTATATTATTTTCTTGTTACTATAAAAGCTTGTCATTGCCGCGATTTATGCCGTCTCGTAAAATACGTAACATTCTCTTTAGGAGCAAAATTAACTTTACTTGATACGTCCCGTATCCTTATTCTGGAACCGTTCGTCATGACAATTGAGCGGTGATAGCCCAGGGTTAAGACGTGCACCTTCTAAGCAGGAGGCGTAAGTTCGATCCCAGTGACGAGCATGTACCAATGAATTTATTTCATGTACAGATTTTAATGTTGTAAAATTATCACTTAGCTCGTGCCTCGGAAAGCACGTAAAACTGTTGGTTCTGCGCCTGATCTCTTTCCGGTTGTGTCAGCTTTCCGTCCCATCGGACTATGAGAGTGAGGGAATAGAGAGTTCATCTGTGTTTGCACACACACTTGTGCACTATAATATCTCTTGTGTACCTGGCTAATCTCCGTAGAGATTGGTCGCCTTGGCCGAAATACGGTCGGGAGATCTTATGGGAGAGGTGCCTAAAGCGGGCACGTTAAGGGAAAAAAAACTGCTTTAAAATTGAGTTATATTATTTCTTTTTTACAAAAAGTTCCATCACTTAATGCTTTTGAAGGACGCGTTGTTTATTTATTAAAAACTTGCCGGGGGGGGGGGGGGGGCTAAAGCGGGCATTCGTTTAGGGCAAAACGGGCATAATTTAAGTAAACTGAGCATCGGTAAATTTTATCCAAACAATTTAAATTCATTTGAAAAAAATACAGATATACTCTACCTCCACTTTAAGAGGAACAAAGAAAACAAATAATCTCGATCAAATTTTGTATTTTAACATAATTCCTGAATAATTAGCAGAAATTAGAGCATAATAATAACGCAACCGTCTGTCACCAGTCTGTATCTCAAGAATCGCGATAGCTAGACAGTTGAAATGTTCACAAATGATGTATTTCTATTGCCACTATAACAACTGATATATATATATGTATATATGATATACTGAAAACAAAATAAAATAAATATTTTAGGGGAGCTCCCATACAACAAACGCGATTTCTAGCCCTTTTTTGCTCGATGTCAATAATGGCAACAGGTAGGCACTTGAAATATTCACAAAATACTCACCTGTATTTTTACTATATTATATAATAAATAATAAAATAAAAATATAAAATAAATAATGATGGGGGCTCCCATACAAAAAAAAACTTAAAAAACGTCGTTCTATGGATCCGAAATTTGGTTGCTACGATTTCATAGGTATCCCTAATTCTTGAACGTCTAGAAGTGCTTGTCGCATGGTTTGCAGTGTTCTTTTTGTAATTAATTTCCATTTAAAAAGAAAAATAAATATACCAATGTATATATAAATTTGATGCCCAGGTAAAGCGGGCATGTGTCTGCTTTGCCTTGCCTGATTTGCCTTTTTGGACACTTAAAATATAATGTTTGGATACTGTGGCATTAAGTTCTGCCGGTTTATAGCGAAATAACTATATAACTGATAAAACCTTTTGATTATAGCATTGCAAACGCTAAAAAAGTGAGACCACATGATACACACCTTACAATTTTTTTCAAAAACTCACTAAAAACATTTTTTAATTATAATTCATAGTTGCGTGCTAGCAGGTGACCGCGATGAATGACCCGAAGTGTGCGGGCCGCGGGGATTACAGTCACGTGTTTATAACGCGCTCTCTATAAAATTGATGATATTATTAAGAGTGCCCTCTTTAGGCACGGTGCCCGCTTTAGGCACATTTCCCCTACGTATGTAGGCACATATTTACCTATTATAGATATTGTCATTTGATCTATACAGAGTGTAAGTGACAGCCAGGCAAATACAGAAATGCTGAAGAAGTACCATCGTGTAAAGTTATACGACAGTGTTACTACATATGACAAATACGGTTAGTGTATTAAATGAAACATGAAACTCTTCCTAATTTTTGAACTTTAAAATTTCTCAAATCTAAGTAGGTAATTACGAGTATTGGTATATAGGTATTTTTCACCGTTGCTTGACCACTATAAAAACGACCTTGATTTTCTGAACTTAATGACGAGTAGATATAGATAGATAATACACGTAATTACCTACTTAGATTTGAGAAATTTTAAAGTTCAAAAATTTGAGGTTATTCTTTCTTTGGTCCTCAACTCACTCTCAAGGAAAAATAGCTAGTGACTTTTTACGTGCACGTACACATATTAGGTGTTTCTTAGAAAAAAATCCATGAATAGGTATAATATAAGGAACATCCTATCGATAAGACGAGAGCACTCGAAGCGTTGATAAAGCGGAAGCCTTTAAAAGAACAATGACACTCGATGAGATCAATGATAGGTACAGCTTTTTGATAATTATTTTTTAAAGATACATACATATGTACACGGATACATACATACATACATATAATCATGTCTTTATCCCCTACGGGGTAGACAGAGCACCAAGGGCCGATGGGACCACATGGAGCCACTTCTGACCAATTTTGAGGGTATAGTTGAGATGTACAAGTTCGGTTAGTAGTGACAGGTGGTCAGCCCATCGCCTACAAAACACCAAGACCCTCTTGTCCCTCTACTGACTACTGATGTACATGGATGTATTTCTGAAATTGGGTAGCCAGAGATCACGATATCCTTACGCCACCGTCAACTACGTTTAGCTTAGCGGGGACAGGTGTTAATCAGTGACAAGTTGCTTGCTCATCCGAGGAAACACCCTTTAGTTCCTTAGTCTACTCTTACAGCGTGTATGGAAGTAGATGTAGCTGATGTATTCTAGTAGAATTAATAAAGAATAATAAAAATCTGTTTCTACACTTACATCAAATGTTTAATTTCAAATTTTCATTTTATCCACGGATGGAACAAATTCTGTCTTCCTTTTTTTAATAAACAGAAAGGGACATATACGTAATCCCCAGATTAAGGAGTTGGTGTAAATGGGGTCTAAAATATACAGATTAAATCTTAATTTAGTTAGCAGGTATTATATTGTGTTACGAAGATTTTTTGCTTTCAAAATAAATTATTATGACGCCAAACCTAAAAAATATTTTGATCTTTAATGTGTTTTAGTACGATTAATGTTGCATATTATTATTATACATATTTATTTACTAATCGATTGTATTGACGTCAATTTAATCGTATCGATCGCAATAATTTTATTACTCCTAAAAGGGTCAAAAGTTTATCTTTTTCGATATAATATGACACAGAAAAATATTAATCAACTCGATTGGCTTATATTGAGTTCATAGTTTAACAATGACCTATTATAATCTATTGAATATACTGCAATAATGCAGTTCTTAACACGCTTTTACTAGCTTGAATATTTCATTAATCTCAGTATATGCCTTTAATAGGTATATATCTATGTAGATAATTATCAAATTGAACTGTGCAGACGAAGAAACCGTTTTAATATAAGTAATTGTATCATAATTTAAATCTATAATAATATACAATATATGATGAAAACGGTGTAAGTACGGAAAAACTTGCATTAAGTTTACGAGACACTACATTTTATTCTTTGTGAAATATGTAATGATTAAATAAATAAATAAAAAACAAACAAAATCGTAAAAAAAAAGTATATGAATCGTGTTTCTGCAACCACAGAAAGTGAGATAATATAGTGTAGAATTCGATTATTAAATATCACTTTCCTATATATTGTAATGGCTGAGAAAAATCGACTTAACTAACGCCAATTTTAACGATTCGTCATCTTAACACTACACGGACATATTTTGTCTAGCAGAAAATAAGTGACGTGACGTCAGGGGGTCTACTCTGAAGTGACGATAAACGAAGTATCGGCCGAATATCTAGGTGTTTCCTACTACGAACTACCTTCGATCGGGTCAGTCGCGCCGTTTTTTCATTCGGTCCGATCGAACTCTATTTGACAGGTATAAGGCTAGATAATAGAAAGCTTATAATATTTGTCAATGTGAATTATTCTCTACGGTTCCGAATAAGTTGTGAACATCCGATGCAATTTCGTAGTAGGGTCAAATGCTTCGATTCGGTCGGGCTTCAGTCGTCCGAAAGATTCGAAAGCGGCATTTCAGAGTAGACCCCTGGGCCCACCGAGACCTAGTTCTATCGTCCCGTGAGGTAGACTATACTTTAGCAGAAAATATTTCTCGTCAAATCGAACAGAAGAAAACATTTTTTACGCTTTGCTACGACTGTATCACAAAAATAATTTCTTACGCTGGAAATGTCTGGAATATTGTATTTTTGTTCCACAAATCTTATATTAAATAAACATAACTCTTTACTAATATGTGAAACATAGAAAAATATTATTTAAATAATGTTTTCTTAATGTGTTTTTATTACTACACATATTTAAAGTAGGTAGATCGAATGTAACGAAATAGAAATAGAAAAAAGATGATTAAATGGAATTAAAATTTCAAGGGAATGCCCGAGTTCCTAATTCGACTCTTAGAAGAAGAAGATGCTGCTGATGTATTCTATTGAAGGAATTCTTCCCACATCACTACAGGAATCTAATTAATACCTGCAGAAATCCTCTCTCCCCTATCCTATATAACCAACACAAAGCATCGTCTATCACCGACACGACAGCATCACAAAGATGAATAAAGATTTATAGAAAACCTCGCAGTTCATGAAATAATGAAATTTATGGTTACCGAGTTCCGCTACGTTATTGAAAATAATAGTTTCGAAAAAATACCTTGGGTTTGTAAGTTTTGTAAGATTGTTATTTTAAAGATACATTCAGGTTATACGTGAAACAGTTGGACTCTTGCCAAATTCTGGATGCATCATTATAGACAGTGAGTAGAAAATTACAGTTAGGTGGACGGATACGAGACAATGTATCATTTCAAGGTAAAAAAATTACGCGAAATGCGGTTAACAGTTAAGTGCAAAGTAACATTATAACATAAGGATGCGAGTATCCTAACAATACGTTCAAGTCCCTAAATAAAGCAGATCTTTAGATAATGGTTAAAATCAAGTGTTTAGAGTGCTTAGCCAAACATTCAACGTTCTTAAAACATTACGTCATGTAACGAACGCGAAGTAAAGCGCGACGCAAGATCTTTGCGCAAAATGAGAGAGGTTCCCAATCGACGGCACTTAGGAAACTTTGTATGAACTTTTGCAGTGTACATACCGCTCTACTTCCTGCCTCTGTATCACACAATGAAAAATAATCCCCCACACGTTCAGGGATTTCATTAACGCTGAGGTCAGAACTATGTGAACCCTGGGCTTAATATAACTTCGTATATATGAGGCTGCAATACGTATCTATGCGTACGTGTAGTTATGCGTAATCCCAATGAGGAAAATGAACGAAAATAAATAGTTTTAATTATTTTTTTATAGTTTTCTGCAATATTTATTTTTAAATATATGCCTTTTTAATATACGGCCTATATTCAGCAGTAAACTTGTCGTAGCTGGAAACGATGAAACGGTGATGATGGCGCCTATATAGGTAATAGCAACAAAAAAATCTATAATTCATGGTCTTTTTAGTACTTAAGTAAGAAAATCAAGAGAACATTATACAAATAACATAATTTCTTTGGACAAGATCACTTTTTGACCTAATGATAGCATTAATTTATATAAGTATCTTATTTTCTTAAAAAAAAAAGCTTATTATGTCAGTATCAAAGTTGATCAAGCGTGCTTCCAAAAAATGCAATAAAATGAATAAATCATCCAACAAAGAATACCAAGATGGTAGGTAATACATATTTATAAGAATAGAAAAAAACTTAATCGGAAAAAATATGGAGGAACAAAAACAAATTATACATTTCGGAGGAGAATGTCCTGCCATAAGATTACTGCACAGCTACTTCTTTTACTCAACCATGGCTGCACTGAAGCTATCTTTATCCCAATCCTTATGTCGAAGAATTGTGAACCCGGAAAGAGTAGGAAAAGTAAATATGTGTGAATGGAAATACTTAACACCTTTCTGGATACTTGCTGCTATTTTTATAACAACTTTACCGGGTGAAACTGTCACTATATTGATCTTAAGGTTATTCTTGCTATCTAGGTATGTAGCGCTTATAGGGCGCCTGTATTACATACCAAGGCATATAACCGCTGGTGCATCTTTAATATCGTTTTCTATTTGTATTTGTATGGCTTCAACGATTTTATATAGATATAGAAATGCGTATTAGTATGTTTTAGTTTATGTATGATGTTATCAAAATGACCACTGCAGACTGTGTTATAAATAAATATACTATTGTTTTAAAATAGTTTACGAACCTCATTATGCTCGATCATATTACGTATTAAAATCAATGAAACATTTGAGGTAGATGATAATATTCGTATGAGTATTTACTAACTCACACGAGTTTTTTAATCTATCTTCAATACAAAGTTTAAAGTTATTTCTTGTTATTTGGTACTTCCCCGGGCGGGTAATTACATAATAAAGGTAATTATGCGTGCGGTAATTTCCTTTACACGCCGAAAGTCGAAAAACTTTCCCCATGCCAAAATCAGACTTTGGGGTCTTAATATGTATTACATCAGGTAATTAGTAAATGGCTTTGGAAGGATAATTTGTAGCTCATTAGGTAAATACTTGTATATTTTATGAAGTATTTAAATATATTTACTTTGAGGCAGCAAGGGGAAAAAGACGTTATATATTATGTTTAAAAATTTTCGATCACACTCATTAAAAATAACCAAGAGCACAAAATAATTCCGTCTCTCACGCAAGCGCTTTAAAGGTAAAAAATGTCGCTTAGAATACGAGGGAGGCTAATCTTAGTGGCTAGCGGCGAAGGGGATACAACATAAAATAATCAATATCACTTACTGATGTTATGCGTTGTCTTACTAATGCTGTTTTCTTGTTGCTGCCAATATGGGCAAAGAAAGAGCATATCGATACTTCTCATCAGTGACTGGTGCATATTCATTCATTGTTATAGCCTTAGCTTAGATTAATGATAGGTCTTCGCTGTGGAGCGAATCATTATTCTAACCCGGGTACTATAAAAAAAATCAGGTTATTAAATGTTTTATTGGGTGCGTAATAAAGCATCAGTTAGTAGACACTAGCTTATATATTTAATTCATATAACAGATGTAGATAATTTAATAATGACAGAATTTAATAGCTAAATCTTTCAAGATATTGAATTTCAGACCATTGACCTTGGGCTATGAGCGATAAGATTACAATATTTAATTAATTTAAGATACTCAAATGTTTAATATAATCTCTATGTGAATACTAAATGGCATTACCTTTTACCTACTACAGTCAATCTAATTATACACCGCAGAAACTCGCTACAAACAAATTTATGTAATTACGGCCCACCTTTAACTCGATAATTTGTTATGCATTTTGTGTGTTAATGAGTTTCAGGGCTGTTACATGAATGTTTGATTACAGGGTTGAACGTTTCAACTACGTACGTCTATATACATATAGGTAGTTGTGGGCGTGTTTGCATCATCTACAGCAGCGTTTCTAAACCCTTTTCAGTCCGCGGCGGACAACTAGAGAATTAATTAACTTAAGCACGATTTCAAGTAGGTCCTCAATATAAACCAGGAAAAAGTTTTTTTCATTTCACTTGCTGTCACACATTTGCAAGTAAGTAGGCATTTAGTTATTAATGACTAACTAATTAATGACTAACTGACAATTAGGTTTTTCCAACGGTCAGATAGCCAATCAGGGAAAAAGTTGATACTGCCTTTCTTTAAAACTTGATCAAATAGAGACAGCATTAACTTTATATGACTTAATATTATAAACGTGAGAGAATGTGAGTATGGATGAACGGATGTTTGTACTCTTTCACGTAAAAACGGCTGGAGCGATTTTAATAAAATTTGGTATGGAGTTAGTTTACACCCTGGATTAACACATAGGCTACTTTTTTATCCCGGAAAAACATTTTTATCCCGGATAATTTCGACATTTTGTTTTTTCTGCAGTCCACGCGGACGAAGTCGCGGGCGTCCACTATCCTTCATATAGGCTACTGACCGTTGGAAAAATTAGCCCTAATTCAAATGTCCATAGATAAAACGGGGGTACTCTGATTACATGTTAAGAAACACTGATTTATAGCACTTTTGTATTTGTTTGCATAAATAATTAATTTCAGCGTGTAAAATTACATGAGTCACATGAGAATTTTGACCAATTTATGTCACTACTGATTACACACAGTTTAAAACAAAATTACCACAAGCTGGATTCAGCTGGAATAATGGATCTATCTACTGAATGAACAAGAATATCTAGTTTTGTGTATACAGTGTAGGTATATAAAGCCAAATATTACGCAAATATCCTCTAAAGAGACTCTTTATACTACTTGTTAATTCAAATGTCAATAATTATTTGTATTGTCAGTCCTAAGATCCCAATCATATCTCGGTTCACTTAATCTCTTCATTCCCGGATATGTACCCGGAGTTGGATCTGTTAAAAGGACACCTACAACAACCTAACCGAACCAATCCCAGTCATATCTCGCTTCACTTAATCTCTTCGTTCCCGGATATGCACACGGACTTGGATATATTTAAAGGATATATATCCTTAGTCGGAGTGATATGCTACATGTTCAATCCTTTCTCGGATATGGTTAGCCCATGCCTAGTCCAAAGGGGTTGGATATTTAACGGAATATTTATGATAGGGGAGATTTTTGAGGTCAAGGTTTACCTATCTTTAAAATACCTTTATGTTTATTTTTTTCACCTTGATATTCATATCTAACTATACTAACTATTTTATTTTATACAGAGGTCCATTGATATAGTAATATTATTATTACAGTGCAGTAATAAATTACCTATATAGTAGCCAAATACTAGTTTACACACCAGAACAGTTTCATAATGTGACTAAAGTGAATTTGAATAAAAGCTTTAATAAATGGCGTTCAACATTACACCATATGTAAAGCAAAAAGCTTTAGCATACATTATTCACCACGTAGTTATCATGTCCGGGTGCAAAACATCGTACAAAGCCTACAACACGAGTCCTGGGTGTGACAGCGCGATATTAAGACAAATTTCTCTATTTGCTCTATATATTAGACGAGGAAACACAGTGCATGTAACGGAATTTTCGCCATTTGCGAGTTATTTATACATTGGTCCTACATAGGATGAATGAATCGAACTTCTAATATAGAATAGCCTTATATGCCAAGTTTCCATACACTTTGTTTAGAAAGTGCAAATAAAGCATATAAAATCTCGCGGGACCTCAAGCTACTATGATAGTATTAAAATTATAGAAAAATCAGAATGTGAAGTATGAAGAGACGCTTAATATTAAATTAAGCACTAACTTTACTTGTTGACTTCGTTGTTTAGCGACTAGATCAAATCATGCTCTACCTATATAAATACTGAAAGCCTACTAAAGCATTATAGCAGAACAAGTCACGAAAACATACAGAAGTGGCCTTCTTGTCTCAGAGGACCCAATACACAATTACTAACCCAGATACTCGCATTGCTGTAAATTTACCACTGCATAAGACAGCTTCTGCATTAAGACACCAAACAACAATCTCACAATAAGCAAGTTACACCCATTCATGCCCACACACACTGTTAATTTAGTTCCGTCCTGTATAGTTACTATCACAAACTCAACACGTGTATTTACACAAACATTCACCCGAACCATGTGTCATCGTGTCGTGGTCGGAAACGCCAGCCAAATTGTGAGCATCAATATGACGGGATCAAGTCCCCAATTTGAAATGTTTCACATTAAAGAGTTTGTGCTACATAATGTACTATTTGTACCCCGAAGCAGACATTTGTATCTACCTCTAAAGGTAAAGGAAATACCTATGTCATCCCTGATCCCGCCACTTTGACGTCAAATTGGCGGGATTTAATGTTATACATTTCTCCTCTCATATAGGTATATAGTATAACTAGCTGACCCGGCAAACGTTGTTTTTCCATGTAAAAGGGGTTGATCCTAGAGGGGTTAAAATTCATGGTTGTATGTATTTTTGTATGCTGTATCATAAAAAAATAAAAACAAAAAATTTTGTCAAAAAAATAAAAATAAAAATTTAGGGGTGGACCACCCTTAACATTTAGGGGGATAAAAAATAGATGTTGTCCGATTCTCCACCCTAACCGATATGCATGCTAAGATTTACGAAAATCGGTCGAGCCGTTTCGGAGGAGTTTAACTTCTAACACCGTGACACGAGAATTTTATTAGATTTGGGATGAGCATCAAGATGACAGAATCAAGTCCCCAATTTGAAATGTATAATACCTACTCTGATTTTTTATTCCGTAGAATTCTGACGTTTCTACGAGTAGATGTTAGCAGTAAAAATAATGTTCTCTTAATGTGTAGACAAAAATACAACGATGATATTTATTGCACATAAATACAAAAAAGGTTACACTACATTCATTGTTAAATAAATATGCAGATGTAGCTTTAAAATGTGTTTCACTATCAAAATATAATTCTTAAAGAAATTTTTGGGGTAAAATTCCAGTGGAGATAACTGCAACGAATTACATGAAACATAAACATTTGGTATCACTTTATAAAAAGATTACATTCACTAATAAAATCAAATACATACATTTTAAAATGTACAGACTGAGTTGTTTATGGCATGGTCAATGAAACAAGACAATTTTTGTAAACAAACCGCCTATACTCGTAGGTACTTAACCTAAAAAGTACTTTTATATTATAGACTAGTGGGCGCCCCGACTCCGTCCGCGTGGACTACAGAAAAAAACAAAATATCGAAATTATCCGGGATAAAAACATTTTCCCGGGATAAAAAGCCTATATGTTAAGTGGGACCTGTCACAATATATTCCTGAAAACTGCATCGAAATCGGTTCAGCCGTTTCTTAGATTAGCGTGCACAAACGCACAGACAAACAGACAAACAGATAAACAGACAAAAATTCCAAAAATCATTGTTTTGGGTACTATTGCCTTGATAAAGGTATTTTATAATAAATTTTTTTATATCTTCCATGTACAGATAGATGTGCCAATCATTGGAGAAAAAATCAAGAACTTTCACTTGAAATACCAAGAATGATAACACTGATTTGCCCTCTATGGGTAAATCTTGTCCATTTTGCTTTTTGGGTTTACTGAATGAAGTCGTTGCATGAGATAATCTCGCCTTCGTCCAGATAACAATTTTTTTAACATGTGCTCTTTGATAGAGTTATTTAACATGCAACACGATGCTCCAATATATAGTTAGAAAATAAACCCAACAAAACGATTGTTTGAAGTAATCCGCATTCAGAGTTCTGTACTCACATTGAATATACCAGGCAATAGGAAACTATTTGCAAAATTACGTACGTTCTACTAATTCCTGAACCAAAACAGTAATACGAATATGCAAACTTTGATTTTCTCCACCAACGTAATATAACTAGTTTAAGAACAAATTTCCGTGCATTTGCTTTGAACCTTTCCCACGGTATCAAAGTGAAATCTTCTTTGCACCGTGCGTGATACCTTAAGACAATATTTCAAGATTATCTAGGAATAATTCATTAACTTTTGTCAGAAACTCCCTCAGAATGATTTATAATTTATCTTGCTCAATATTTTTGTTATATTTCCCCGTATTCCCGTGATATTTAACAGGAATATTTACCTCGTAATGACTTTGAGACGCGCTAGCAACTTATCACTGATATTTTACATCTGGTCCCGCTGTACACGTGGCTGTAAGATTTTTTTTTTAATACTGCCGTATGTATGTTTAACATACTATATGGGTTCTCTGTTCTCCCAGGAGTTCTCCCGGTTTTAACCACGAGGACCCCACCAAAACTCACTACATATCACTACATATTATAAAACAAAGTCGCTTTCTGCTGTCTGTCCATATGCTTAGATCTTTCAAACTAGAGAACGGATTTTGATGCGGTTTTTTTAATAGATAGAGTGATTCACAAGGAAGGTTTATAATGTATAACTAGGGACCCGCTCCGGCTTCGCACGGGAGTAATGCACTTTCACGTGGAAGAAGCCTTCGGCGGCCGCTAGTCTAGTATAAACTAGAACGCAACATAGAAAATTCCCACACAAATCGGTATAAGTATACGCAAGGGTCATATTATATTAAGTAGCTGATTAGCGTCAGCAATATTTCCCTTTTCATCATCCCCACAAAGTAAATTACTTAATTGCTTAAATTTTAATCGTAGTAATTTCCACATAATTCCGAAGTCAGCCCAAAACTGTCACCATACACGTTTAGACTCATTACAAATTCATTACTTCAACCAGATCAAAGTCAGTAATTCTAGATATCACAAGTGTTTAGAGAATTGAACCCTCGACCTTTGGCTTAGTATGCAGACAAACTACGAACTATATAACCCACAACGTTGATAGGCTCTTAGATCGTTACTTGACTATTAATTGCAAAGACTAATGCAAACAGTCCTATTTATTAGTACCTAAGTAATATGCCGCAGTAATATAAAGTGGCGCGTGGTGCCGGCAGAGTAGACTTTGTACCACCCCATGCCTGCCCGTAGGTATCGTGGGTTTCCGGGAGGTGCGCAGCAGCACCTCTCGTACTGACAACATGGTCTGCGGTACAACTTGCCTGCCCAGCGTGGTGACTATGGGTAAAAACTACCTTATGGCAGTAGCCTTGTGGCGTGCCCTGGGGGAGGCCTACGTCCAGCAGTGGACTGCAATAGGCTGAAGACGAACTAATATAAAGTAAGTTGCACATGATCTAGAAACTAGAAGTCCTTAGGCTAATTACTTAACATAAAACCAATCAATTGACCCGGTAGCTCAGTGGTTAGAGTGCTAGCACGGTATGCAGAGGTCGTGGGTTCGATTCCCACTCGGTTGAGGAATTTTTTCCAATTCTTTATTAATAATTTTGTAAAATAGAAATTACTAAATTGTTTCGAAAAAAAATAAAAGATTGTGAGATTTATGATTTTTCTGAACATTATTCTAAAACTATTTATTGTTTATCGCAAGAAAAGTTGAAAAATTCCGTATGACACACGTGAGCTTTAGCAATTATCGCACTCGACTTTTACAACCAACTAAGCCTTGTGCATAAATATGACCAACTTAGCTAATTTGTGTCATAATGTAGGTACTATTAATTATCTATAGGTATTCGTGTCGGCTTTCCGTCCCATCGGACTATGAGAGTAACGGAATAAAGAGTGCACCTGTGTTTGCGCTTCTAGGGCTACATCTTCGATGGATATCGGCTCAGGGATGATGTGTCGATTGAACATTACCTTGGTCTTCTCCAGGTTCATCCCAAGTCCTACACGCCTCGGGGCAGCATTAAGACTAGACAGCATTTTTTGCAGGTCCTGCAGCGATTCAGCCATCAAGACTGTATCATCAGCAAAGCGGAGATGCGTGAGATATTTACCGTTGACGTTGATGCCTAGTCCATTCCATTGAAGCGTCTTGAAGACGTCTTCCATCGCGTTGGTGAAGAGTTTCGGGGATATGACATCACCCTGTCTCACACGTCGGAGTAGTTGGATCGGTCCCGTTTGGTAGGTTTGGACTTGAACAGATATCGTTGCCATTTGGTAGATATTTCATTAGTCCATTAAACAAAACTGGGGTCAAGGACAAAAACAACAACAGTCAGTGTCCAAGGAATAGCCGGGTCAAAGCTAAGAAAACTAATAGGTTCAATGGAAAATGGCGATTGGCGACTGAGATGACAAAAGACTTTTTTATTCACATGGTTTTATAACTTGAGACACATTGCTACTTTTTAGATTAGGACCACTTTTGTGGCAGTATAACTCCGAAAGTACTGACTTTTAACCTTTGTGATTATATTAAGTTTTGTTCTCCATGAAAATACCTATTCATACATGAGTATCTCTTTTCTATTGAGAGGTGGGCCCACCATTACCCATTGTCCTTTGACGGATATTCTATACATTTTGCTGTTAAATGTCATATTTAAAACGAGTCTAACTTAAGGCGCTCTTTTGTAATAACACCGTGTATCTTCAGTTATTTTATTGCCTTCTTCTCACGAAACTTGGACCATGCCTAAAATTTTCCCACATAAAATCTGCTTCTAAAGAAATGTGAATTACTGCAGAACTTTTTGTCACTTTTATACCTTACATGCTCGAACTTTAGTTTTAAGTTCAGTTATTGATTATGTGGCTGGGTATTAAAAACACAACTCTGTCTATTGGATGATGATTTACAACTCTTGATAAGTAAACAAAATTTCTTTTGAAAAAAGCATATTTTAGGCTGTATGGTTAGAGATATGTTCTTATATGTTCTTTATTTGACATTGACAAAATTAATTGACAACCTCAGTGTCCATATATGTTTCTGTATATTGTCTTAGTTTTTTATCTAGTTTACGCTATATTTGTGTGGTATGAATTGCCGCAATACTAACAAAATCTCCCAAAAGCAAAGACACATGTAATTTAAAAATGGAAAAATGCACGAAGAGAGAACGCCTAATTTGGTACACAGCTATTACTTTTACTCTACCTTAATAGCACTAAAGTTCATCGTGCTCGCTGTATATGCATTCATTTGTCCCGAAGATAGTTTCAACAGCGTTTATCTAACAGACTTGAAGACCACGACTCCCTTCTGGCTTGTGGCTGGCATGTATGTAACTACCAATCCAAATGAAACCACTGCTTTAAGCTTGTTTCGTCTGTACACTGTAGCTTCAATTCTTGGCACAGTAAATACTTCTAAACACAACAACGCAATCAAAAGAGTTTGTTTTCATTTAATACTTGGTATAACAGTCTATATGGGATTTTCAGTTTTATTGAAGTACAGAAGTGCTATTTGAACCAAATTATGGAATGTTTAATTGAATAGAGCAACCAAAGTGATACAAACACGGATAGAAACTTCTATATACAGAGATAAATGAAAATGATATACATTCTACGGTTTAATTATCGCCTCTACCATCAACCAAATACTCCGAGAGCTTTATATCATTTATATCAAGAAATTAATTAATTTTTAGAAGTTATCAATTAATTAAAGACTATAAGAGGAATTATAATGTAAAAATAGTAAAATACAATATTATAATATGAAAATCATAAATAAATCGATTACCTACCTACTCGTTTAGCTTAGTAATTCCCAACCTGGGCCATTTCAGACGTTTGTGATATATTATAACAAAGATAAGCTAAAGGAAATGCCTTTCCAAAGGAAAATTGCTTTTGTAAATCGATTTTCCATTGCTATAGGACTGGTTTAAACAGCAAAATCAATTTTGCTACGTGTGTAGTACTTTATCACTGCAAGTATTTTATGGAGCTATTCGTAAAGATTTCTAGAAACGGCTGTCTAGGAGTATGTAATCTCTGGCACATAGGTACAAGCCGCACAAAGGAAAGACTTAATGCTATCTTACTCCTTACTACTCGTAATATTATAAACGCGAAAGTTTGTGAGTATCGATAAATGGATGAAAACGGCTGGAGCGATTTTAATAAAATTTGAAATGGTGTTAGCTGACACCCTGGATTATTTTTTTACAATTAGCTAGGCAAACATTTCACCGCCATCGTGCCTCATGTTAAGCAAGATGCGGCCTAGGGTAGTACATGTTTGCCTAGAAATTGCCTATTCACTCTAGCTTTGAAGAGACCTTAACACAGAAGATTAACACATAGGCTACTTTTTATCCCGGAAAATTTCGGCATTTTGTTTCTTTTTGTAGTCCACTCGGAAGAAGTCGCGGGCGTCCACTAGTACACCTTTAATCTGAAAAATTCATACAAGCAGGTAGGTAGGTAACTAGGTATACCTATGCAAGTACAATAAGTAGGTAGACACAGCGGTCAGTTATACAAGAGCCTTACTATGTGTAAGCTATTCTGTTAAATTTGACAGATATTCTAAACATTTTACGTGCGGTTTATTAGTATTGTCCAGAAAGCCACTATAGAAACCACCTCTTTCTACGTGTTACCAACATTAGGCTACTGGAAGTCGTAACAAATGTTTTTTTTTTGTTGTAAATGCCGTAAATACCTAGGTTATTTGTGGTTGGAACAGCAATTATATTTTATGCAAAATCAATATCCCCAAATAATAAAACTGACGACGGTCTCACACCATGAATTTCATCGTTATCGCCGTGGTATTAAATTTGTCCTTAGGAGTCCGTATTGAAAATGGAACCCTTATTCGTAAATACGAGTAGAAAGAATGATAAAATAGAGAAATAGATAAAACTATATGTATAAAGACAAAGATAGCCTTTATTAACAATTACATAATTAGAAATGTACATAATATTTATATTAGACAGCGGTTTCTTAATTGTTTTGCTTTTCAGCATAGGCGTGTTCGCCATGTAGGTCTATCCCTTGCTTTCCTAATCCAGTTTGTTCCTGTTTGTTACTTTTTTGATATCATAGTCCTACCTGCGATACTGTCTACCTTTTTTCTTCTTATTATATCTGGGACACCATTCGGTTACTTCTTTTGCGCACTTCTCAGCTTCGCTTCTCATCAGATGGCCAGCCCATTTCCATTTCAGTTGTTTAATTCAATATTTTATATCTGTAATTTTGGTTTGTTTCCTAATTGTTGTTAATCTTACTTTGTCTTTTAATCTTATATTAAGTTGAAAACTATATGTATAGTCATAGGTATATGACCTATGTATTTTACAATTTACATAGGTACATAAGTATACAAACATAAAAACATTTGGTACCTAGCCAGAACTGTTAAAAATTAAACATAAGTTGATAGCTGAGAACTCCCCTAGATTCCTTAGTCGATACTGACGACATACGAGTATACCTAGGGAAGTAGATGCAACTGATGTATTTATACTACATTTTACAATTTTATTAGAAAAAAATTATAACTTTCACATGCATTATATTAGTATCTATAGGTAGTACATACGTTAAGTACTAAATGATATTAAACTCAATCTCTTTGTATGTAAAGAGAACCTACGGAACTTTACATTGAACTTAGTCATACATGCACTTGGCTGGTTTTTTATTATCTGTCTGATATTCTTTGCTATTTTTCTAGTTGAGATTAGCTAAAATGAAGAATTTATTAGGTTCTTGCACTTCTAGTAATTGGTTGTAGTATGGTAGTATATCTGAAATATTATAAATGGTTCAATAATAGCATTTTATCATTGTAATAACAACATTCTTTACACGATAATATTGTTCTTAAGTTTACACGTTAAATATATATTCGCTGAGGTTCTCTTAAAAAAATTTATAATCAATATATAATCTTGATTTGAACTAAAAATAAGCTAAAGAAACAAATTCTGTATTGGTAATCTAATTTCAGAATATAATTAATCAAAATGTTGGTTTTAAAATGAAAAAGCAAAGCCAGTGGGCAAAAAGTAATAAATAAAAACGAATGCCCGAGAACCGGAGCTAAGCATTTATGTAGAACACGGTAATAAGCTAAAAGATAGTTTGTCAGGATGTGTGTGATTTATAGTACGAGTATTTGCGTCAATATGAACAAAATTGTTCAACATAATTTCAATGTTTGATAATATGCTGTTAATTTTCTCTGTCTACTTAACTTATACTATAATTAGGATGTTTCCTATGGTTGAATTTTAATAACATTTTATGCTTATCAGAATAAATTATCAAAACCATACCTATTTGTAATGAGGTAGTAGCCTTCAGAGTTATGAGGGCAAGTCCATTTTTAAAATGTGAAATTAATTGAAAATTACAACATCACATACCCCACCTGCATCATTAACTGCAACTTTTGTTATGTGACCATATTTATATACGCAACATTTAATATAGCTGTAGAACAAAAGTTGTTTTATGCGCATATCAGTTACTGAAAGAGTGACGTCATAACGTGGTAGCCTTTTGTATGGATCGTTTTTTGGCAAGTTTAAAATTGTGATTTTGAAATTGTTATATCTCAGAAAGGTTTCACGCTAGCGAAGTTTTTCTTTCGCAAATGTTTCTTTTATTTTGTGATCTTTCGATATAAATACAAATAAAATAACTGTCAACATACCTATTAGGTACACTATAATATTTTGTTCTTTTATTTGTATTTTTCTGTTAATAGAATAAACTAATTCAATACCTTAGAGCAATTATTGTATAAAAGATGTTATTTTTCTTATTTATTATATTAAAGGTGTCTCTAAAATACCGTCCAAAGCAAAACAGTATATCCAACTTCCTACTAATATTACGAGTATAAACGCGAAAGTTTGTAAGTAGGGATAGATGGATGGATGTTTGTTACTCTTTCACGTAAAAACGGTTGGAGCGATTTTAATAAAATTTGGTATGGAGTTAGCTGACACGCTGGATTAACATATAGACTTTTTAACACGGGAAAATGTTTTTATCCTGGATAATTTCGACATTTTTGTTTTTTTTTCTGCAGTGGACAGAGTCGCGGGCGTCTACTAGTCTGTAATAGGTATACGAATTCTAGTTTTAATACTCTCTCATTGCGCTCAAAAGCTAAAACTAATTACATTTAGACTGAGGTAGTAAAAACGGCGGGTTCTGCCGTCAAGCTGACTCTGTCCTGTTCATATAGTCACAAGAACTGTGATTTACCTATAATGTTGCTGGTGCCGCTATGAAATATTTAGAACGATATTTAGTGGAAAATATACACACTTTGCTTTGTTATTTGGATTTTTCGTTGTTTAGGTATGTACTCAGCCACTTAAGAAGTAACTTGTGCTAGGCTGAGAGTTTTGGCACAGTAGTTTAACAGTGGGAGACATTGTTGAAATTGTCGGTATGCTATGTAGGTTGTCCAGCTGTAAAAAATTTGCTAGTCCGTAAAAAGTATTCATGTCTTGTATTAATTTGGCTGCTAAACTATCAATGCAATTTTTGTAGACAACTCTTAATAATAACGATAATCGTGACTTCATGGAAATAAATATGCAAGTAATTGTTTAAATAATATAACATCATTGCGAATTTTTTTTAAACAAGTGATTACGCAAAACGAGTGTGCACCTAAATATATATTAGCATGATCTTTTACGTCATCTCCTTTAAAGCTTTAAAGGCAGGAATTTCATAAAATTTTACCGTGGCATGGCATAAATGCATTTACCGCGGTAGCCATGAGTCTTTTCTCTTCTTCATGAAAAACCACCCCCATTATGGTAAATAGGTGAGAAAATTGCAAAAACACTTTTTTGCATATGTAGTATGTGGTTATTATCGAAACTATATTAGCAGAGATTGTACTCATGGTTATTGTTACTTCGCTAGATTGACTTTTGAAGGATGTTGGTGATTCTGGTTAACCCACCTCTAAAATATTTTCAAAACAATTAGGTATTTAAAATGTTGAATAGATTAAATGAATGAAATTGTATTAGTGAAGATAGTGAAGTGAAGTGAAGTGACCCATAGTGAAGATTAAATGAATCATAATTGAAACTCCAAATGAATCAGAGATCAATAGAGCACTTTATTATATTGTAAATGAGTGATTACATTGTCCATGGACCAAGGGGAGATTTTTTTTAGCTAAGTATAATAAAAGTTGAAAAGTTGTAATAGAACCCTTTCTTTTAGACTCGAGAAGTTTTTATTTGCAAATCATGTACATGTAGTAGGTATCATTAGAGGAGATACCAAATCCCTGGGTATCATTAACCTATGCTATTATCAAGATCTGTCACTACTATAACAATAATACATAATCCCAATACATAGCTATACAATTTGTTGGATATTGATAAAGGAGCGCTATATTGAATATGTTCTGTAGCACATCATATCTGCAAAGAAGCTTATTTGGCGCCATCAATATTTGTCAGATTGCGTTATCGTGATATAGATTATTCCTCTTTGAATCATCTTAAACATCGCGAATGGTTTCTATAATAAATAGGATGGATAGGCTTGCTTATAAATACAGTAGTAACTACTAACAATAGCCTCCTAGGAATAATTTATTTATTTAGGACCAATTTTTCCAATGGTCAGAAAGGTCTATTTGACAGTATTTGATGCTGTCTCTATCGTAATAAAGTTTTACAGACAAACATTATAATATTCATCAGTTAGAACTATCTGCCTATTAAAAAATCTGCCCTTATTTAGTCGAATACAATAAAATGTTAACAAAAAAGTTTACTTAACTTAACTTTAGTTTAAATAACTGATCAACCCTAATGGAGAGTCACAAGTGATCCAAAAAACAGTAATGTATCCAACAATAACCAATAAGCTCATTTAATTAGTCACAGGATCGCCCGATACAATTGGCGCGGAGAGCAAAGATTACTGATAATCAAATCAAAAATCCTACATTTCCTGCGAGTAATAACACTGTCGTATAACTCAACACAATGGTACTTGTTCAGCATTTCAGTATTTGCCTGGCTGTCATCCACACTCGTATAAGCTTAATTTCTTTTAAAAAGTATTAACCGAGTGGTGTTTTTTTGGCTTTAATTCGTTAGGTACTGCTTCTAAGAGAGGCAGGTGATCTCTGCCTACTCCTTCGGGAAAGAGGCGTGAATTTTATGTATGTATGTATGTATGCTTCCAATTTACAACGACGGCGTTTGAAACTATTTACATATTAGGTATAAGTAAAATAAATTTACCATGTTCTTCAGACCCTAGATAGCCTTTGTAATTGCAGCGATTTTTTCATTAAAACATATAAAAAAACATAAATTTCGGTCGGAATTAATTTCGGTTAAGGGCAAAGGTAAATCCTGATTTGTATGGCCAAGGTCATTCACGATTACAGTCCTCTTCGTGGTTTCGGCAGTAGAGCCGAAGTAAGTGCACACATTCTCAATTTTCGCTGCCGTATTGCTTTCGCTTTATTACTGCAACTTACGTAATCCGAGCTTAACGTACGTAATTAACAAGTATAGCGAAGTTGCATAATTACCACAGTGGAGGTAGAGAAGGCATTATGCTTCCCGATATCATATCTAACATGACAGCTCGTCGGGAGATCGTAATAAATTCCAATCGTAAAATTCAAAGGAAAATCAAGAGCTATTCATCTATTGGAAATATATTATTACATTCTTCGTGAACACTTTGCACTTTTATAAAATCATATGGGCTTTTTCCAAGATTGAATGACAACGTTAAAATCGTATAAATATCGAATGATGCCTTTTTACTATGCAAATATGATCTAAGTATTTTTAAATATATTTTACAGTATCATCACACAAATAATATAAAAATACGTTGTCCGTCGTCCAAAGTATGCTTCAATCTTTAAAACTTCGCAACATATTATGATGCAATTTGTTTTATAATAAATAGAGTGATTCAAGAGGAGAGTTAATTTGTTTAACTATCGACCCGCTTCGCAAGGGTGCAATCCTGATACGAAATTCCTTATAAACGAAGTCTTGGGCGGTCGTTAGTATATAATAATATACAAACGGTAACAAAGCACTATAAAATTGAGCTAAAAGAAAATACGAGTGCGTAAAAAATATTTTAGGCAGAGTGCCTGCCTTGTTTTTTTATTACAGGTAAAAATGTTATATTACAATAATCTTTCACGTTGTCGTCGTGCATTACTTTGAATAATATTATAATACTACAAACGAGAAAGCTTATTTTTCTTTAGTTATCTAAGTACTTAAATAAACTGTAAGTAATCAAATCATCAAACGAGGAAATCATTGTATGGCGACTCAACATTATTTTCTCTGTCGCTGAAACTTTGCTATTGGGTATGGTAAGAAAAGAACTAGTAACTAAGAAATGTTTAAACATTTAATTTAAAAAGAGAAATGCAATGTTTTTTACTACCTACCTATAACATAAAAATGAAATACCTAGTTATTCTAAATTGCTAACTATTTGGCAAAAGATGCAATAATCCTGCAAGATTCCATTTATCTCATATTTACGACTAGTGTTGTAATGGATGCTGGTCAACATTTAACCTGCTTAAATTTTTTCATAAGAAAATTAGATTTAGATAGTCGTATATGGTGTTAGAAAATACATACATACATAATAATCACGCCTCTTTCCCGGAGGGGTAGGCAGAGATCACGGATCTCCATTTGCTACGATCCTGACACACCTCTTTCGCTTCATCTACTTTCATGATCACGCTCGTCGGTTTAGGATACTCTTGACCTGACCTTTCTTTAGAATTTCACCAATTTGATCGGTGAAAGTTCGGCGAGGTCTTCCCCTTCCAACCCTTCCATCCACTCTTCCTTTGTACACTTTCTTTGTCAGTCTACTTTCACTCATCCTCTCCATATGCCCAAACCACCTCAACATACCCTTCTCAATCTTCGTCACCACGTCCTCATTTATACCACACTTCTTCAATTCACTATGGGTGCGCCCACCACCGGGCCCTACACCCTTCGCTGATCCTTGGATCTGATAACTCATAACTGCGACAACAGGTACTTGCACTAACTACAATCGCCACGAGAAACCAGACCCGAGCACCTAGCACGCAAGACAATACATTGCACTATTGCGAAATAAAAAACTAGATTAATAATCTACCTATACATATGTTTCGCCAACAAATGTTAATAACAATTTTTGTTTTTATTTGTTGGCAATGGAATATGTTGTTGCATACATCCTTGTTTTCCTTTACTAATTTATCAATATTTAGGTGATTTTTTGAATTTTTTCATTAAAATTTAACTAATTCACCCAATACTATTTGGTTTGTGTGTACAAATAGTATCTATTTATTTTAAATATAAATAATTGTAGGTAATTATTTATATATTTTTTAATACTAAGTAAGTAACTAAGTAAGTAAGAGGGTAGTTAATTCTGTGTAGGTAATGTGTTGGGTTTTAGAGTTTCATAATAATTAGTGGTTTACTAATTTACTAATTTCTATAATCCTGAGGACGCCACGGTTGTTGGCGAAACATATGTAGATTATTAATCTAGTGTTTGATTTCGGAATAGCGCAATGTATTGTCTTGCATGCTAGGTGCTCGGGTCTGGTTTCTCGTGGCGATTGTAGTTAGTGCAAGTGCCTGTTGTCGCAGTTATGAGTTATCAGATCCGAGGGTCAGTGGAGGGTATAGGGCCCGGTGGTGGGTGCACCCATAGTGAATGTTTGAACTTCCGAATTATAACGCCTAATACAATTACAATATCTTTGTCATGCTTACCATCCCTTGTAAACAAAGTCCCCAGATACACGAACTCAGTCACTTGCTCCAATCTTTCTTCGCCAATCATTATTTTGCAATTCGCCATTACCTCATCCTTTTCAAAAACCATCACTTTCGTCTTACTTACATTCATTTTCATCCCTTTACTTTCAAATGATCCATGCATTTTTGTTACGATCTCCTGCAACTCCTCCTCCGAAGACGCAAGCAAAACTATGTCGTCGGCATAGAGAAGGCATTTGACAAGTAACTCATTCATTTTTAGACCACAATCATCGTCTTTCAAACCTTGCAAACGACTGTCCATGAATAGATTGAATAGCCACGGTGACGCTACACATCCCTATCTAACACCCTTTTCGACGGTAAACCAGTCTGTGTTGGACCCGTTTATTCTCACACAAGCACTTGAGTCCTCGTAGAGGGATTTCAGTGCCCGAATGAGAAGGCCACTTACTCCATACATAGACAGAACCTTCCAAAGTTCCTTCCTCACTACTCTGTTATAAGCCTTCTCCAAATCGATAAAAGCGCAATAGACCTTCTGACTTTTCACCAGAAACTTTTCGGCTATACATACTTAATCCGCACATCCCATACCCTTTCGAAATCCCGCTTGTGCATCCCACACTTTCTGGCCGGTTACTTTCATAATCCTTTCAATCAACACTTTCGCATACAGCTTGCCGACAATGCTGAGTAGGCTATAGCCTCTGTAGTTTTTGCAATCCAGTCGTGAGCCCTTATCCTTGAACAGAGGCACGATGACAGCCTTACACCAATCAATTGGTACTCGGCCGGTGTCAAAGCACATGTTGAATAGGCGGTACAACTAACTGGCTGTAGGTGACCTGATACATATTTATATATATCTATATGTGTATTTATATTTATTAATACTAAACAGATACACTATATTTCATATATATGTACACCTACAAGAAGACAAACATTACACACATCATAGTCATACATTCGCAATACTATATTTAACGCACAAGCAACGCCGCGCGATATCCGTAGTTCAGTAAAACTGCTGACGGCGCCGAACGTGATCGCGCCACACCACGCTGCTCATGCGCTGGTAACTCCAGTCATCCTAGGACTGTGACACAGAGTCCACGCCACCCTGTACCGCGACGACCCACATACGCGAGTGCCGCTACGCCACTGGTGGCCTATTTATATGTCTATGTGTTGTGTATATACTTTCGTGCTCGTGTATTTTCTTCTGTCTTATGTACTGTAAACTTTCACTATTCTCTCCTTCTATTCTGACTTTATGTGTTGTGGCAATATATCCATATACTGCTGAAGCTGAAGTTTCCTTCACGCCGCCACAACCTATCTAGCGACCTCAACCATAATCACTAAACTGGCTACGACGCCCTGTCCAGCCTTCAGCATTTCAACACAAATCCTATCATACCCTGCTGCCTTACCTGCTTTCATTCGTGTCAAAAATTTCACAATTTCATCCATGCTTATATTACTTTCCTGCACTGTTTCATTCAACTCTGAGGTCGGCGTCTTTGCTTTTTCCCTATCAAATAATTTTTCAAAATATTCCTTCCATCTCTTCAATATACATTCTTTCTTATTCACTAAACTTCCATTCGTGTCCTTAAATTGAGCTCAGCTCAGAGCTCTGCCCTTTTCCCCTAGCTAATTTTATGGATTTCCAGAATAACTTTATGTTAGCCTGGAAATCCTGGGACAACCTTTCATCGATCACATCTTTCTGTTCTGCTTTCTTTCTTTTCACAACTTCATTCACTAGTCTTCTATACATTCTTTTTGCTTCAATCACTTCGTCGTTAGAGGCTTTTTGGATTCTTTGGTTAGCTCTCATAGCCAACCAGTCCCGCCATAACTTTATCTTCTTACATACTGCTTCTTTCATTTCTTTATCCCACCATACATTCTTCTCCTTTTTCCCTTTGCGCCTCTTACTGACTCCACGTACATCAACAGCCATACTCACTATTTTACTCCCAAAGCATCCCATAAGTCATCAATCTCACTTACTACATCCAATCCTTCAAATTCAATTTTTAACTTAGTTACGTACTCCTCTTTCACCTCCACAGAAAATACTCTGTATAAATAATAGCTTATGTACCCTGTTTAATATAACTTTGTTGAATTAACACATTGTACAACAATTAGGAACGCTTTAAAGTTATTAATTTTCTCTTTCTTATTCCCCTAAAAGTATTCGACGTTCAGAAGTTAATTTAATCTACACGTCTGCAGTTCTCTTTTGTATTTTCCTGACTCAAGAGTTTATTCAAGTTGACCTGTTTCACTTGGAGCGGAAACGTTAGTACGAAGTATTTATATACAGCGACGTTCACCGGTGTACCTGCTGAAGTTATTCGCTCTTTAGTTGAACCTGTAATTGTCTTGTACGTAGACCGGCAAATTTCAATACAAGAAATCATAAAGAATCTCGGATTTTTTAAATTCTTAATTTGAAATTTTGTATGAAAACAATAGAATATTTAATCTGAAATATGCAAAAAAACTCTCGAGATCGGTTATTGAAATTGGCTGGAAATGGGACTGTGAAGAAGGATTGAAGACATTAAAAACGTAAGCAGATGTTGAGTGACTAGAGTGGAAAGGATAAAGAAGAGTAAAAGTACATAATATGAGGAAGTTTGAAAGTTGAGCCAATCACAGACAAGTTACGAAGTAACCGCCTGTTTTACGGTACGAGCATAAGGACGGATGTAGGGGAAAACAAAGAGCTAAGAAGTTTTGGATTAACTGTTTGAAAGAGTATGCGCATGGTAGAAATATTATTTACATTATTACATACAAATTGCAGATAAACGTTGAGAAAATGAATATTATATTAGTACTAGCTGACCCGGCAAACGTTGTTTTGCCATATAAATAATTTCTAGAGAGTTTATAATTTTTAAATTGACAAATAAAAAATTTGATCCTAGAGGGGTGAAAATTCATGGCTGTATGTATTTTTGTATGCTGTATCATAAAAAAATAAAAACAAAAAATTTAGTCAAATTTTTTTTTTTTAATTTAGGGGTTGACCACCCTTAACATTTAGGGGGATGAAAAATAGATGTCCGATTCTCCACCCTAACCGATATGCATGCTAAGATTTACGAAAATCGATCGAGCCGTTTCGGAGGAGTTTAACTTCTAACACCGTGACACGAGAATTTTATATATTAGATAACGCGGTTTGTGCTACTCATAGATAAATTAATGTTCTCAAATAACCTGGTAAAGGTTAGCTGGTAGAGATTGGCGTGAAAGGCATTAAGCTCGCTCTTGTATAAAAAATTACAACAAAGAACTTAATCCATTTATCTATCTATTTGTAGGTCGCGGGCGTCGGTTGGATGCAGGCTGCTTCCGACCGGTCGCAGTGGAGGTTTTTGGGGGAGGCCTATGTCCAACAGTGGACTTCTCAGGGCTGTAAATGATGAATTATGATCTATCTATCTGTTACGCGGATTTTTAATTTACCAGGCGATTCCCTTTTCTATTTTATCTTACACAATGTCACGAATTCCATAATTTTATAATTAAAAATAATAATATTCAAAACAAGCTTTCGACATAATTTGGTATATGTAGGGAATAATACTCGTAGTATTTACATTTCATCCGCACAAGGAAACTGAGATCGGGAACCGGAAACATTATATGTTTTTTTTTTTCAATTCACAATTCCGAACACATGGATAAGTTTCCCAACTTCAGGATTATTTTCAGAATGAAATCTAATCGTGTGGCACTAATAGATATAGATTAATCGGTACATACAAAGACCTTGGTTTGGAATACGAATAACATTTTACGTACGGCAATCAATATAGATGGATTATCTGGTTTGCTGGAAGAAATCTCTTGCAGAGATATGCACGCCTTTGTATACATTTCTTTTGACAAATTTTTCTATTTTTACTGTAGTATTTTGTTGTACACAAACTTTGTTGTATACAGGATAAGAATAAATATACTTTGAAGCTCTTTACAACTACTCTCAAGTTTAAAAAATAATTCACAAGGGTTCAACGATTGACTGATCAACGCACAGCTTTAACCGCTAATCTTAGAGACTTGAAACTTGGTCGATGTTGGACATTCTTGATATAAGACGTAGGCATCCGATATGAAAGGATTTTCCGTAATTACTGCTAGGAAAACGCGAATTTTGATGTTTACGTGGGCGAAGTTGTGGGCGTCCACTATATTAATTAGAATCTATTCCACCCCAAAGCTTCGAAGTATTCGTAACAATGCCATTGACATTACAAGTATAAGAACTATTTGGCAAACTGAAAAATTTCATATCAGTTGGCGGAATGGTAAAAACATTACTCTTATAGAAACATCTTTAGTATCCTGTCTAGACTCTAGACAAATAGATATTTAGAAGAAGATATTATCCTCAGAAAATATTGTATACTATTTACCTACCAGAAAAAATAAGAACAAATGTCAGTTTTATGGAAACATTATTTGTTTTTTACTTACATTTACATAAAGAAGACTAGTAGCCCGCCAGCAGGTTTACCTACTGGATCCATAGGCTGGAACTCAATCACAGCGCTATCTACCTGAGCTAAACCTTTCGTAGACTCACTCAAATACACACATAAAATTTGGCCTATAAGTTTTAGCGAAAAAAAAAACGCTTACAGCAATAATATATTTTGATATATGTTATAGGTATATACAGGATGTTTTTTCGTTGCCACGTTTAACGTAGGGTACGTACTCTATACATCAATTAATAAAGTAAGTTTGCCAAAAAAATGTTGGGAAACGATGTAAATTTTTTGATTTATTTTTATTTCTTGATCGGGCGAAATTTATAGTGTCCAGTGTTTATGCCAGTTTTTTCATAGACAGATATATTTCTCGTGAAAAAGTCTCGCCTACACGCGTCAATGTGCATTTATGCAGAAAAACGCAGTCTATTTACTAAACTTTGGACCCTAATATTTTGGAAATCAGACACTTCCCAGATATGCTTCCATGGAGAAAAATGATCGTGATGATGAGGAATTCCGTAGTTTTCGGGAACGTTGACGACCGAAAATCATTCTGTAGAAATAGTTAGATTGCACATACCTCGTCTCAATCATAGTGACCCTAATAATCTTATACCTATATATTGTATGTATTTGAATAGATGATGATCAGCACGAGGAACATATTATGACTTTGGCGAACTCCTCTTGATTGCCACTTGTAATGTGATTGCCCTACATATAGCTCATAGTATTTTTATTTTTAATCGACTGCTGACTGTAATAAATCAAATAGTTGATAGATGTGTTTATTCTAGATTTAAAATGTACTCAACTAAAACCATGGTTGTTAAAAAAACTATACGCTTGAAACAACGATGCCAAAAAAGCCGGGCATTCAGAAGTAGTTCTATTCAGTTTGCTGCCATGATCCATTATTTACAGGATAACTAAAAGTTCGTATCGTAAGAGATCAGTCGCTAACTAAAAAATAAAAAATCGGCTTTTGTTATTGGTCTTACTTTAGGTAAAACAAATTAATATTCATCAGAAAAACGTGGCCGAAACTTCTACTTGAAATATGGAAGCATACTCGTATTTGTCTGATTCTGAACTTTTGCCAGGACGATCGTAACCAAATATAAATCTTATATTTAGTGAAACAAGGCCCATAATGCGACTATCTTTATGTAGCATGCACCACAACATTGCAGTGGTACATCGTATAAGAGACTTTTCAGATGTGGACCGTGTCACGCTGTTGGATACCTTTACAAAAGAAAGAAGAAAAGGGATATGTTAAGCGAATAGGGTCGTTTATGTTTTTTTATTTGAATTTATATCAAAAGTATATAAAATAAAAGAAACATTTGCGAAAGAAAAACTTCACTAGCGTGAAAACTTTCCAGGATATAACGATTTCAAAATCACAATTTTAGACTTGCCAAAAAACGCTCCATACAAACGGCTACCACAATTATGACGTACTCTTTCAGTTTCTAGTATGCGCGTAAAAGAACTTTGTTCTGCAGCTATTTTAAATATTGCGTTTATAAATATTGTCACAAAGCAAAAGTTGCTGTACAGCTAATGATACAGGTGGACGTGTGATGATGTATTTTTTTAAATTAATCACACATTTGAAAAATGTACTTGCCCACTTAACTTTAAAGGCTTATTACTACCTCATTTGGACACATAATCAAATTGTAATTTTACAGATAGGTATGATTTTAATTATTTATTCTGATAAGCATAAAATGTCATTAAAATTCAACTATAGTAAACATCCCTATTGCTATAAAACTAATAGACCATAAAGAAACCTATCGATAAAACTTAGATTCGAAATTCTATGTTTATTCTTCAAGATTATACAAACATTCCTGAGTTGTTTAGAAATTCTCTATAATGAATTCAGATCTCAAATATGGTCTATGGGATTCTTTAATTTTAATATACTCCCCTCTTATAAGTAGTAGATATATGAGATACGTTTATTATGGTGAAGGACCTCTTAATTTGACTGGACGTGGCCACGCTTGGCTGAGAGTCTTGATCAATCGACTGAACAGATCTCTTACATGAACCCATTGATAGCATCATGACTGTCCGGTTTCCTGTATGTATATAAAATCTAATTTTATGACCTAGTAGGTGGCAGCAAGTAGGTTCTACAAATACAGAACCCATTACTAGATTTAAAGCTTATAGTTTTTTAAAAAAGTGCCAAGGGAAGAAATTGTACAAAATCTTATATTGCAATGATTTACTGATCTGATAAAACCGAAAAGTGCAAGTCACTTCTCACTCGTTTATTTTGGATCAAAACTTTTTTATGTAGCCGTTATGACAATGATGGTTTCCTACTGTTAGGTAAAAGCTTTTTTTAGTCCACGCGTTTCAGCAGTTTTATTCATCACGATATAATACCATTACTAAGATAACCTTGCTAAGATACCTATATCTATTTATTTATTTACATGTATACAATACAAAATCATAGAATTTCACATGAATTTGTGAATATGATCCCTCAAAAATAGCTTGTTACGGCTTATTCGCATTTTGCGTTTTGTGTAAAATAAACTTCTTCTTCTTCTTCAGCCTATTGCAGTCCACTGCTGGACGTATCACGAAGGCCTCCCCCACAGCACGCCAATGCTAGGCTACTGCCATGGGGGAGTTTTAGCCCATAGTCACCACACTGGGAAGACGGTTTGGTGACCGCAGTCTGATTTTTGGACTATGTTGTCAGCACGGGAGGCGCTGCTGCCCGCCTCCTGGAACGATATCAACACGGGCAGGCATGGAGTGGTACAAACTCTACTCTGCTGGCTCCACGCGGCAATAAAATAAACTACTTGCCTGATTTTACTATACATTCCGTGTTCGCATTTCCTTTTAAGTGAAATAGGTCAACGTGAACAAGCTCTTGAGCGTCAAGATGTTACAAAATCAAAATTTAGTAAGTAGTACCTACCTTGTTACAGCGTAATACCTACCCCTATTCATGACACTTCCACAACTGTTTCCGCAACCTGCTTCTACTGCAAATACAGTCTTTGTTGAAGTCATACTATATATACGTACATAATACATAGTATGGTAAAGGCGTCTGCATCTTGCTATGCACACTTCTTCTAGGCTTTGAAAAATGTAATAGAATAGGCTCCTCTTTGTCTATGTTAATTATAATGTTGAAAGTATTCATAGTAGTGCTTAATGTTTAGTAAAACAATCGTTACTTCCTAACTGCACGAACTCGAGATTGATTAAAATATTTGACTGATTTGTGACGGTGGCAGTTCCAGTTTCAAGTGAAAGCATTCGCTAAATAACTTGTCTGAGACATCATACTCGGGACAGGTGTGCGTAATGATATGGTGTACTACGTATGTACTCGTAAGTACCTACCTACAACATCGTTCTCGACTTACAAACCTTCGACTTATCGCAGAAGTACAAAATAACTATATTTTCTGTACGAAAAAAGCACGGGAATATTAAAGTATCTATTGAGGGATCGCCCACCACCGGGCCCTATACCCTCCGCTGACCCTGGTTGTGGTGGGCGATCCCTCAATAGAGATTTGAACTTCCGAATAGTGACGCCTGATACAATTCAATATTAAAGTATGATTGATTATTTGGATACCTGGAAGTACGACAAAGACCACTTTCTCCAGGAATTTTTCTGTCGCTGAAATCCTTTTTAGAAAATTTATAAGTAAGGAAATAAGAACATCTTGCCTTGCTTCCTCTTCTGTAGTAAGTACAGATATAATTCTAAAACTCGTCTTACGTACTTAGGTAAAAATAACAATGTTATAAGACTGTGATAGACGATGCCGTACAATTACGAGTGAAAATGGTAATTTGATAGGGGTTCTAGTATGTCGTATATCATTACTTTCTCATAACGACTAAGGTCTAATATAATTTTATCTGGAATTTATTATTCACATTTATTATCCACCCTTCACTATTGTCAAACGTTGAATGTGAGACCAATAAATTAATTTGGCCATACCGTTAAATAATACACTTTCAATATGAATTATCGGTCTGAAAGAACAATTCGAAATAATTTATATTTCTGAAGAAATTGAATAATAAAAGGTATTAATACCATAAAAATATAAGTAACCATGAATAAATCATATGTCCGCGATTTCGTTTGCGTGGACTACAGAATGTAGTATACATCTATCTCCGTACTCCCCAACTATCCTTGTCTTCGTCAGCCTATTGCAGTCCACTGCTGGACATAAGCCTTCTCCAGAGCAGAGCACAAGGCTTGATCTCCCGTTCTTGTCGTCCAGTCACTTCCAACCAGCTGCCCTCTTTAAGTCTTCGGTGCACCTCGCCGGAGGGCGTCCAACACTACGCTTGCCGAGACGCGGTGTCCATTCGAAAACCCGTTTACTCCAATCCCAACTATACGTATATACATACATACATACATACATATAATCACGCCTATATCTCTTACATAGGCAGAGCACCAAGGGCCGATAGAACCACATGGTGCCACTTCTGACCAATTTTGAGGTATAGTTGAGATGTACAAGTTCGGATAGTAGTGACATGTGGTCAGCCCATCGCCTGGTGTTTTACCAAGACCCTCTTGTCCCTCTACTGACTTGTACAATATGCCCGGACAGAGAAGCAGCTGTAGTATTATATGTTTTTTTTACTCCCAAAGGAGCATAGAAGAGATACTATACCTATATGTAAGCAAAATTTCAAAAAGATTGGTTGAGTAAATAAAGTAAAACTTAGTTTCCCACTTATTACATTTTTGAGCATTAATTTGATGAATGTTTCACACTAGGTTTTCTTTAGAGAAGTTAGACATCACGAGGTAATTAAAAAAGATCTTTTAAAGTTCTCACGAATTTTCATGAATAACTTCGTAACTAACTTTCATTATTGTGATGAATCTTCATATGCGGCAACAATTAGCTTTTGTTTGAGAATGCTGATTTATCTTCATACTGTGTGAAATGTATTCACGAAACGTTAAAATTATTTAGATGTATAGGTACATCAATTTAGCTCTTGTATTTCTTGGTTGTTAGGGGAGTCCTATATTCAGTGATGATATTGAAGATGATTAATTATTTTTATTTATTTTATTTATTTGAGTCCAAAAAACTTTACAATAATACAGTTGCCTACACTGTAAAGTCCATAAAATAAAAACAATATCTAAAAAATGTAACCAATATAAAAAAATATGAAGTTAAATCTATACACCTGACTATTTACTATAGCTAATCACAAATAGTGCAGTTCTTGTGATTATATTAGAATAGGTACTTTATCATGTTTTACTATTTAGGGTAATACTTTTCTTGGCAATGCAATACTCACTGATGCTTGCAATTTCTGTTATGTGGCTCTAACTAAATGTAAGCCTATGTTTTATTCTAATACGTAAGCTAAGCTACGAGTATGTGGCCAAGTTTCAACAAACCCGTTCAGTGGGTTCACATCTTCACACCATTAGATACCTACATATTTATACAAATGACTGTGTTAGTAACTAGATTAATCAGAATTGCAGGATGACAAAGGAGATCCCACAGCTGCGTTTAACATAGCGGGGATAGAGATCAGAGATAGAATGCCCGAGTTCTTCAGTCGACACTTATGACATGCACGGAAGGTGATGCAGATGGTATAGTCTAGTGAAGCCTCATCAGCACAGCACACCAATGAATGTTTATAATATAGTAGCAAAGACTACTAGGATTTGCAGAAAGTGGATTTTTTGCAATAAATAGAAGCTGATTTTCAAATTTATCTACGATATTTGTGTTTAAAAAATATGTATGCATTATATCCTTTATTATATGTCCTATATCCTATATTTATGGTGAAAACATTGAATAGTACATAGGGTTTCATTCATCGCATCTATCTACATTAGTTTTGTCAAGCTATCAGCTTAAATTTGGATTTATTGTACTCGTATCTTCTTCATTCGTTACCTTTGCCATTTATCGAAAATATATTTGTAAGAAAATACCAACCTATGTAACTACGTTTGCTATAAATTTATTTAGGTAGGTGAAGCGTTGTATAATGAGTCATAAATAAGACAATTACCTACAGAGTATGTAATTAGAGCTAAATAATCATATTAATCTTAACAGCACTGTTTCTCTGAAATCATTATAAATAAATATATATCATATACATTTAGACAGTAGAGACTGCTGTGTTCCCTAAATGGGGTAGCCAAAAAGTCAGGCCCATAAAGAAGTACCTATAGCCTAACGGGATGTACCTATATATTAATGATCAGTGTCATATTGCTAGCTTATCACCTCAGATTATGCCATACGACATACATGGAAGGAGATGCAGCAGATCTAAAAGCAGATCTATTCAAATGAAGTCTCGCATCTGCCTAGGGAATTACTAGATAATTCAATAGTAGATAAGTGAAACAAACCTGTTGGGTTTCGTTCTACGCGCAATATTAATAATTATTTAGGTTTCGGGTAGTTCTGCCACTTTTTTTTATTCCTATAAAAAAGTTACATAAATGGTTTAATAGTGCCATTAAACCTGTGGGGTTTCACTTGGCACTAATTTTACTTAATACTAACTTGCAACGCCTTACCCAAACAAACTCCCATTTCAATTCCGCATGTGGTCTGCGCACTACAAGCACGCAGCCGCTAACCGCCAAAACCGCACCGCGCGTGACGTTGAGACATTACCTATTGAACCTTTTAATACTATTTTGTGTTGTGTATGAGCTTTGAACAATTTATTCCTGTCGAGTAAGACAAGCGATCCTGGAGGAATCCAGCAGGGAATGAGACTGGACCGGAAGAGAAAATCAGGTCAGTGCCCGTGCTTTTTTTCTTTCTCAAGTCCTTTTTCTTCGTCTTTTATAACTATAGGGAATTGCAAGTGTGTCGTTCGTTTCGTTCGGTAGATGCAATTTCTAACCCACCATATTATACAGTCCACTCATATGAACCAGCACCCTGACCTAACAGGAACCGCTTTCATTTTCCCGCTACTACAATAGGGGTTCAGGAGCCACCAAACCTCTATTAATAAATCACTGTACGATAATCCTTCCTTAGATGGATTTACATTTGCGACATTTTACCTAACATCTCGTTATCTGAAATAAATGTTTATTATAACTATTATTATTATCATATAATAATATCATAAACACTGTTAGTATCAAAGAGGAAAAGGGGTAATTAGACAAAAGGTATGGGAAATACATTACACACGCGAAATCGCGCCCATCACGGCCCACAAGTTATTGCGCGTTATTGAACTTCATCCTTCAGTATTTACGTGTAACTGTGTACTGAGGAAGTTACCTGCCTAAGTAATAATCATCATCATCAGCCTATTGCAGTCCACTGCTGGACGTAGGCCTTCCCCAGGGCACGCCACAAGACTGCCATGGGGGTTATTTGCCCATAGTCACCACGCTGGGCAGGCGGGTTGGTGACCGCAGTTTGTGTTTTGGATTATGTTGTCAACACGGGAGGCGCTGCTGCCCACCTCCCAGAAACCCTTAATCGCCTCGTACGATACCCACGGGCAGACATCAGGTGGTACGAATTCTACTCTGCCTCTACATTTAAATAAAATCTATTCACACACTCCACAGCACATTAAAGCAGCTAGACACACTGAGACTCCTAAAATCTGTCGCGGACAGTGAAAAGATTACTATAGAAACATCCATGATCGATATTCATCATAATCAATGTTTGTCACTAGCGGGATTCGAACCCCGATCTATGGAAAGGTAGGTAATCTGAGATCGATTAGACCCCGATTTAATCTTGAATATATTTATCAGTTTTCGATGCGAATTTATTTAAAAATCGATCTTATCGTAGTCGCCACAGAACCTGGTATGAGCATCCAACTGCAGCAATTGGCAGTCAAACGATGTAGACACGATAGACAAAAATATGTTAATATGAAAAATAGCAACTCAATGGAAATGCAGTACGAAAGACGAAAGAAATCTTGGCTGCGAAACATTCGTGAGTGGACGAGAATAGCTAATGTGGAGGAGCTGTTCCGAATGGCCAGGGACAAGTCTACATCAGACCTCCAGTAATGGAATGCCACTACAAGAAGAAGAAGCAAATGCAGTAAAAAAGAAATAACTTCATATAAACATAAAAGTTTAACTTGGCGCTGTTGAAGTTCTCAAAGTTTTATTAAAAAGTTTATTTTTATTTTCTGTTTTAGACTAAAACACGTACATCGACTGAAACTTAATGCAGGTAGCATAATGCGTGAAAGAATTTAGGTACTTATAAGTTTTATTAACTGTATCTCTATCTACAATAGCGTGGATTAATGTGCTTTTTTAAGAAAATAAAAATTTAATATACTTTGTGCTTTAATTAAGAAAACATCCCTAGCTGTTCAAAATCACGGTAAAAAATTATTAAAAATACAATATATGTATATATATACAACTCTCTTCCATACGTTTTATAGTTACTTACCTGTAAGTATAATTTTCTACACCCTTGGGGGATTGTATAAAACTTAGACCAAAATTATTTCAATATTTATCACGAAAGATAATTCTAACAATTATCTGAATACACAAAATAACTTTTTAGAAGAGTTAATCTTAACTTACCTATTCCTTCTAAATCGATATATCACGTTTTATTACCCAATTGGAAATTGAATTATATTTTATACCTACTGTAATTTACTATCTGGAACACCACGGGTCTAGCTGAAAACCAGCACTGCAGACCAGCTGGTCTGCAGCTGTATGCTGAGCTGGATTCCGTTTCAGCATATTGTTTTTTTTTTCTATTTGTTTATTTTACGTTGTAAAAGTATGTAAATACTGAATAAATAATTTCTTATTCTTAATGGCATTAGCTGCATCTCCTTCTGTAAATCAGGGGCGTTCCTTCAGGCGATGTGTTAGCAACTTGTCACTGACATCTGCTTCCCACTATGCTAAACCAAGCTTTTTCTAAACAAAGAATTTTTAATGTGGCCCTGTAGATCTAGCTACCCCGTTTTGGGAACATGTTTCCAAACCCGTGGGTATTTTATGCACTTTGTAGGCATGCATAACTCCGATCTTAGGGATCTTATTTCTCCCTAGACCTAGATCAACGTGTTTTAGTAAATATAATACCTATGGCGAGAGTAAACATCATAGATTCCATTCCACATTGTAAATTGCTGTTTTTGCATGTTTAAACAGTGGCATTCCGTAAAAACCCGTATGTTTTAACAAAGGATATCGAATCGCAACCTCGGTGGATTAACCCTCATAAGCCTGTAACAGAATTTTCTGCCAGCTAAGTTTATGTGTTTATTTCTCACACTGGATTTGGATGAGCTCGTTTTTATTTTTATGTGCCTGAGATATTGTCCGAAGGATTTATTTTATGTGTGGTGGAACTAAAAAGGTTTTATTTTAATGCCTGTTCGTTCAACCATATAGAGTATATTTATCTTTTCTAAATAGATCCCAAAATAGTCAAGAATTTGACAAGACACAGGTCGAAAGATTGTCGGTATTTTCGTGAACAATATTAAATATTAAGATAATATTAATAATAAATCAATTGATCCAATGATCTTTATACTTTTTCTTAAAAATATAACAATCTATAGGTACATATAATAAAAATGTAACGGATCGCTGTCTGTACATGGAAGATATATATATGAGAAAAAATATTATAGGAGACCTTTATCAACGCAATAGTACCCAAAATAATGATTTTTGGAATTTTTGTCTGTTTGTCTGTGCGTTTGTGCACGATAATCTCAAAAACGGCTGAACCGATTTCGATGCAGTTTTCAGTAATATATTGGGACAGGTCCCACTTAACATATAGGCTACTTTATATCCCGGGAAAATGTTTTTGTCCCGGATAATTTAGACATTTTGTTTCTTCTGTAGTCCACGCGGACGGGATCGCGGGCGTCCACTAGTATCTAATAAATATAAATTAATATTTACTTTAGAAGGTTTTGTGTCGTAGGTAGGTACTAAACAACGGTATATAAATACATACACCGATATTCATCATGCCAATGTTTGCACGTTTCGGTATTCGTACCCAGAACCTATGGTTTCGCAGGTAGGGTCACTAACAACTGCACCAATCGGTCGCCCAATCAGTTATGTTAGCGATATAACAAGCCTTGATAAAAGTGCGATGTTATTTATGTTAGAAGAGAAGGGAGGCATCAACAGGCAATCTAGTTTGTATTTTCTTTTCCCACAGCGATTTTCTTGCGAAACCAGTTATTATACTAACTATGTCGGTAAGTATATATATAAATAATGTAATGCACATTAAACATACAACGTACTAAAAATTTACTATTTTATTTTTTAAATAATGAGTTGTTGTCTCCGTCTTAGCAAACATCCTCTTGTCTAGGGAAATTCCAAAAAAGTTTGAGTTAATTCTATTTTTTTCTGTATACCTATATACCTAAGGTACTCAGAAATATTTCCATAAATAGGTGAGCCTTCATGTTTTCCAAATTTCGTGTGAAATAAAATTATACAGACTAAAAGTATATTTCAGCAAAGTTCTATGTTTAGTATAATAGGTATTATAAAATGTTATTTTTGGTGGTTTCCACCAATATAAACAACTTTTAATCAACTTTCCCAGAAGGGAACTTGATAATCTTTCGTTACTATGTTAATATTAGGATACAACCCAAAAAGCAGTTTAATTTGAAAACACGCTTTGCTACCTTATTTTTAGTTTATACATCGTATAACAAAAGGAATATGTTAAGCGAAATGCTATGAAAATAGTCCACTATTAAAAAGTTATCCACAAAGAGATCCCGAAATAACATCGTTTATTTTTCAAGATTTGTATGAAAATTTCTGAGTTGTTCAGGAAATCTCCATACCATCTGATAAAATAAACATGAGGTTAGTTAAAATTTTGGTGATAAATGTTTCTTTAGAGGCTATTGTCATAGCATTTCGTTTTAACAAATCTCTATGTGTATAGAGAAGTTTCTGAAACAGTTTTAAAGGACTGGTTTTTAAATAAAATCGAACCAAGTCTGAAGTTCAAGAGATGCAATCACTGATTGCATCTTTCAATCTCGCCATGTTTCCGGTGCGAGAGTTTTATAACTTCCATCAATTTTTTCATTGGTTGTTTTGCTTTTCCTTAAGCTTGCGTCTGGCTTTGAGATGTATATTTGTATGAGTATACCTAGAGGTGTTTATCTAGATTAGTTATGTGGTTACTATTGCTTTCACCCGCGACATGATCTGCGTAAAGTCTCTATAGTTACCGTTTTTAATTTTAAGTTATTCCAAGGAATATGGGTACATGGTAAATTTTAGCTTCCTGGAGCTTTGGTTTGCGGCCGTACGTACGCAAAGTACCTACGATATGACGGCATTACTGTCTTAGTTCGGTGTTCGTTTGTCAGTCACACAGTAAAGGATAAAGTAAAACTCTTCATTTACATTCGAACTTTAACATTGGAACATATTATAGTGAGTGTATAGTACCTACACTAAACTTTTATGAAACTTAGTAGTTGTCGCTTCGTTCAATCATAAATTCCTAAAAATGGTTCAAGTTTTAAAATATTTTACACACGTACTTCAGATCCCCTATATCACTGTTGCTATAATAAATTAATAGACGAATGGGGCGTGCTTGGAATACTCACTGCGTTTAAACTGCCGTGAATCTTGAGAGCAGTACAAGTTTGTTAACATACAATTTGTGTTGGCAATGCATGTACTTACTAGTGCGATAACAAAGGGAATCGGGCGACTGCAATGCAACCAGAAGCTGCAAACTTAGTGTCCCGGCAGGAAAATTACTTTCAAAAGCAAATCCAAAACATTACTATCGCGAAAATTGTTGGTGTGAATTGTATGTGAAAACGTATGCGTGGCGTCGTCCCACGCTCCCCACTCACAATTTTTGTGATCAACTTGCTTTGGCTTTGCTTTGCTGACTGCATAGGTACCTTTAACCGTGTGAGGTGTCGTTCTATTTGACTATTGTTCATATCTGGGAAAAAACCAAATGCTAGGCGGCCTCAGTGCGGGTAAGGCTTAAATTAGAAGCAGCTGAATATATTTTCTGGTATACTAGTTGTTGCAATGCATGCATAATCATTGGCGCAAACCATGTAAACAATTTGATTTTGGTAATAAAAATATTATTAATAATTTTATAATAAAAATATTGTCAATTATTTCCCCAGCAATGTAAACCAATACTCAGCCATAAGCCGATCGTCCACTGCCATCTAAACTAAGTTTAGTTTAGCTTAGCTCACATTAGTTAAGTCCATTTTTCATACATGTGCGTCCACAAAAACTATGCGCATATGCATATAATACATGAAAAACTGGCTCACATTATCTAAGCTAAACTTAGTATAGGTTGCGGTGGACTACTGCCTTTACACTTAGAAGCCAGAGTACGAACTAGATTAGACTTTATGACGTCCCCTTGCAGGCAAGGTTCAACTTAAATCAATAGTCACTTAAATAAGTACCTACTTTGTTCCTTCATTATTGGATTTGAATCCCACTTTAATCCGTGCAAATAATCGGATTGCTCTACATTCGTAGACGGGGCCAAACTACCATTTAGACAGTGATTATACCCGTGTACATCATTTTCGGGTTAAACCGCGTATCCACTTGAGACAAACTGGAGTCAAGAGTTTCAGTTTAAGGCTGCTCACTTTGAGGCGAAAGTTCGAGGCGCGCTGCTTGATACAAGCTTGATCCAAAACGTGCGTAATTTAAAGCCATAACGCGATGGCGATACACATACGTCTCCATTAAACCCATAGCTCGGATAAAATATGGCTAGGCTTGCGGCGACAAATTTGCCTCGTTTCGCGGATAGTCTCAGGCTGAGGCAGCATCATCATTTGTGCGGTCTCAGAGCGAGGAAGCCGCTCAACCCGAGGCTGCTCTAATGAATACGTAGCTTTAGCGTAATGACAAACCACAGTTATCGTCAGTTCACAGCTGCGCTCGTAACTTTACAGGACTCGATAGATTAGTAAATGCAAAGATTTTTTTCGAGAAGGCATTATACATATATAGTTCTATTTTTTTTTCAAGTTTAGGTTTAACTCTGAATGTTTCAGATTTATCAAAAAACCTCTCTTAAAAGGCTCCTTGAAATGTATACTTAGTAATCTGACACTAAATTATGATAACATACATATATTAACACATATACGGCTGTGTAACCAGAACTACTGGGTCACAAAGCCACGCTTAACATAGAGGGGATAGATGTAAATGATTAGTGATCAGTTGCTACCTCATCGCCTGAGAGACTAGCCGACTCTTATGTCATGCACGGAAATAGATGCAGCTGATGTATTCTAGTGAGGCCCCGCCTCAGCACAGGAAGAATTATAAAAGCACTTGCTATAATAAGAATCCTATTAAACATAACCCCAGATAAAAATTTGTTGCTTGATCCGTGATTTGTCTGGTAACATAGATTATTCTAAGCCGCGGTGACACGAACTGACACTATGAAAACAGACCCATATCACTATGACATCTGAGTTCCCTTGTGACAAGGAGTCGCAAAACTGCGTCCGTGCCAGGGGACATCATTATGCTCTTTGAAAACCTGGGGTCGTCAAAATAGATTTCCATTTAGTACAAAACTGGTCACACACACAACTCTATAAATAAAGTTTTCGTTAAGTTTGTGAGCCCAGTAATACTCAAATAATATATCATTTTGAGTTGTAACAGGCGTTAATATGGAAGTTAAGGATTTAGAAGTTAAGGTGTCATATCATCGGTGGTAACTAAGTTGGCCACTGGTCATAATTTCTAATACATAGTATGTTTCAAATGTGGGATATAACGAAGGAGATCCAAGGTAACTTTTAGCATAAAGGGACCAGTAAATGATTAGTGTCAAGTTGCTAGATCCCTGCAAAAGCAACACACCTAATTCGACCCTTTCTAGAAAATCCCTGAAAGATTCAAGATTACCTAAGTAATAATCACCTGAGTCCAATTTAAATATAAGTTATTATATTTCCATCAAATATGATATTCATTCCTAGAAAACTTGTGGCTGAGAGCGTTAGATCTCCATTTATGTTCATTGAACAAGTAAGGTGAGGTAATGAAATATACTTTGAGAATTCCGGCTACTTATTATTCCGCTCAGGATCTCCGGCTCCGTGGGATTTCATCCCGATTTCCTTCTACCCTTAATTAAAAATACGTCTCAGAATGATTAGGCGAGGAATGCCCTGCAAGAAATACCGCCAGTAAAAAAATGCGTTATTTTCATAAACTCTCGTATTTATAATTTAGGTGGGTTAAACTAATACTAGTAGGACTCGAAATTAACATGTCTCTTTAATATAGAGAGTTAGTTATCTACTTCGTAACTTGTTTGTGATTGGCGTACCTTCCAAACTTAGCTTTAAAGATCTTTATTCTCATAAGAAATTTACATTTCACTTATAATGAGATACAAATATTATATTGACTTATAATGAGTTATAAATGTTATAGTACTTAAATTAAACACTGGTACTTGCTGCTGCTAAGTGTAACTTTAGTTTGCTTTTAAAGGCATTCATACAAGTACAACTCTTTAATTTGTTCGGCAGACTATTGAATAACCGTACTCCATCAAATAGTATTGTCTTTCTTCCATAATTAGTCCTTGGCACTATTGCGTCGATTTAAATTTATTTCTAAGATTATGAGTATTACTTTTTACGTTTAGTTCTATATTACTTTGGATTATGTTAGTTGCGATTTTTTTTATCAATATGCATGTGTTATACTTATATATTTGTGAGAAATTTAATCATTTAGTTTTTATATAGGTCTTTTGTTGGCAGATAATGGAATAAAGATTTTTGGTCGTCAATTTTGTTTTGCGTTCCCGTAAAACTAGGTTAGTTGGTGCAGAATCTCCTCAAATTTCATCACGATAATTTAAATGGGATTTTCTAAGGAGTAGTAGATTGTGGTTTAATCTGTTTACGTATACAATGTGGACTTTTCGAAGTGCTCCTCTAAAGATGTTAGTTGGATCCAATGCTCAATATTAGGGTCTCCATGTTAAGTTCGTGTATGAATAGACTGCTAAGTATTTTTCTGATGGGATCTTTTTATTGGTTATTATTTATGCAGAGGTGCATAGACGCGCGTAGCATTTTGATTTTTTCACGAAAATAATTATATGATGTTTTCTGTAAATTCTATAAAAACCATTCTGTCAGCAAGTCTAAATCTTTTTGACATCTGTAATGACTTCACGATTGTTTTACCGAAATAAAACAAGCACGTGTCATCGGCGTATAGTGAGAGATATCCGGATAGTTAAATTTTTTATATACCTATATTATTAATATATACAAGGAATAGTAGTACTTCCTCTTATAAACCTAATCACTCTATATCTTACTATCGAATGTTATTACCTTGACCTGTCAACTATGTATCCATTTGAAACTGTATAGACACTTCCCAGGTACAACTCTGCTATTCCATGGAGAAAAATGATCGTGATGATGAGGAGATTCTGTAGTTTTCAATAAGTAGGAACGTTGACGACCAAAAATCACCTGTAGGGTCTAACTAATAAATAAACTTTAGTATAAAGCTATACACAGTTTAATTTGACAGATATATCATATCCTCGTATGTAGTTTGCTGTCAATTTACGCACGGTTTATTAATAGCACCACTATAGAGTATTGAAAAAAATTATGCGATTTCTCACCCCAGCGCCAGACATAGCTTCACTTGATTGAACACTTGTTTGATTACCATATGTGGCACGAGACCTTGAATATGTGTCCAAAGTTTGGACAAAGATTTACACTTTGCCATGCGGTGTAGATTTTTTAGCGCACATCAAAGCGTTCAAAGTCGTATGTGTTCAAATGTTTGCGTAGCCTGCCACACTTGCGCATAGTCCATTTGCGCGAGCATTGTTAAGCGAAACGGTTGTGTGAGACTGTATTGAAATAGTAGTTAAAATTCATCAAATACATAGGTTCCTTGTTTTATTACGGTACATTTCACACATACATTTCGCCTCCTTCTCGGACGTTTCCGTAAAATTTATTGCACACGTAAAAAAATAATTACATGCACATAAGTAATAAAATGGTCGTCCATCTTGTTTGTTGTGTACCAGAGTACTGTGGAGAAAAGTCTTTGCGAAACATGTCTGGCAGGTTGTGTGTGTTTAAATGTGTTTTCAAAGCATCGCAAAGTATTCAAAGAAGTGTGCAAATCTTTGAAGCTATGTCTGGCGCCGGGGTCATAAATATATATTAAGTACTAGTGGACGCCCGCGACTCCGTCCGCGTGGACTACAGAAAAAACAAAATGTCGAAATTATCCGGGATAAAAACATTTTCCCGGTATAAAAAGTAGCCTATATGTTAAGTGGGACCTGTCACAATATATTCCTGAAAACTGCATCGAAATCGGTTCAAACGCACAGACAAACCGACAAACAGACAAAAATTCCAAAAATCATCATTTTGGGTTCTATTGCGTTGATAAAGGTCTCCTATAATATTATTTATCATAAATCTTCCATGTACAGACAGCGATCCGTTACATTTTTATTATATGTATAGATGTAATAGCTATTATTATCACTAAGTGACACTTTTTATTCATTTTAAGAGATTCTATGATTATTTTTAATTTAAGAAAGGTATTTGCGTTCTTTATAATTAAATTATAGCCGGCAGCCTTATTGAGGAAAAAAATATCGTTTTCATTATAAGATGGAAAAATTATTAATAAAATTGTGTCTTAGTATTTTGATCATTTCTTTAATTATTTCGTATTACGCAGACATATACTTAGCCTGAAGTAAATAAACAGGATTTTCCTCCAAATTGTCTTAATTTCTTTGGTCTTTTAACCTGGAATTCATCGCGATTTTGATGATATTGTCTACCCATCTGTCTTTGTACGATTTACAGTCATTGTTCTTATTCTTTATTGCACATATACAAAAAGAAATATGGCATACAACATTAAAAAAGAGATGCATGTACAATGGCAAGCTTATTTCTACCAGAGATCTCTTCCAGCAAGCCAAGCAAGTAAAGAGAAATTGTTAACAACAGGGTAACATGTGCAATTAAACAAATCTAACAAACTACAAAACTACATTATGAAAAAAAGGAAAGAAACAAATGACAGCATATTCAAATAATGGACAGGTAGTGATTCTTCAGCTTTTCCCTAAATGTGCCAATAGTGCGACAATCTCTATCCGTGTGGGGTAATTCATTGTTATTGTTATTGAAATTGTTGTCATAGAAAGTCCATTACTGAACATAGGCCTCTCGCAATGACCTCCACGGTGATAGGTTGGGCGCACCCAGATACTCTGACCCTAGGATCCTAGGTCTGATACTACCCTGATACTAGGACCCTAGGTCGTCTGTAGGTACATTTCCCGACTGTTAGATGACTTTACTTATGTTCTTGTGTCCCCTAGATGGGGCAGAGGCCTCCACAGTTCTCCGCCATCTCGCTCAGTTTTGAGCAAATCGTTTTCTTGGGTCCAGGTCTTCTTTACTTTCTTCGTGTTTGTGATGATCATCCACTGACAGGTCTGCCCAGATAATATATGTTATAATGTAATTTATTGAAACAAAAACTTTAGTTGTTGCTCTGTAAAGAGAAATTTCATTAATGAATTTTACAGCCATTTTACACAGGATATTTTTATCAAAGATTTATACACTTATGTACTAAGTAATTTATTAATCACTAACCTGTAAAGAGAAACAACATTAAAAGCTATTGCTTCAAAAATTATGAAATTGTTTCCTTTAAACTTTAAGTTCCTTTTTCCGTTTCCTTTTTACTGTAAAAAAGGCCAGTCACCATTTTGCATTTCTAGCCCCAACCAGCAAAATAATCCTGGAATATAAATTTATGCTATGTGGACTTATATAGCTCCGATGATGGTTTGGTATTTGCTACTGCGCTTTTAACAGCATTAATGAATGCCGTTTTTACTTCAGTAAGTTTTACTTTAATCACATAATTTGAACTTATATCGGTATATAGAATTATATTTCGTGGTCACTTCTGGATTAATAGGTAAAAGCTAGGAACAAAACTAATTGCACCCAGGAGTAATTAATCCGGTTACTCAGATTTATATGCGCCTATAAGATAACACCTTAGGAACATTTAAATCTTAAGACTAAGGCGCAATCACTCTTGTTATTTATACTTATAACCTCATATAAGCTAATATTTTATGGCCAATATAAGCAACCTGAATATAATAATTATTAATCTTAACATGAACATTAAATTAAATAAAAACAATGTTTAACCTAATGTCTAACCATAAATATGGCGGATCTTTTTCGGCTTTAACACTCGCCAATATAGAACCAATATTACTTATATTGGCGCTAAGTCACACTTGGCAATGCTCACCGAAAAAATGGTAACTGTTCATGATATTTTCATAATAAACTATTAAATATTAAAATGTAAATAAGTAAATTACAAGAGGCGCTTTAAAATTTTAACTAAAACCATGATAGAATTGTCATAAAATTCCCCTACGAATATACCTATGCAACAGACTAACAACAATAAGCTTTTGAATTTATACTATGGTTGACATTTATTATTACTTATTAAATTAAAGTAGTAGTTACTAAATACTATATTTAAAGTTTAAAACAATTCCTGGACCGACATTACAGTTCGACTGTTTACAAAATGTGAGCTGAAAGAAACATTGCGAGGCGTATATTCATCTCACTTTTTCCTTTTTCATGGCATTTGCAGGACTAATTGCACTTAATATTGAGCACGTTTGCACGGACTAATGTGATTGACATGCTGACTGATATAGTTCTAAGCTTGGGAAGAGAGACATAGGTAATACTGCCAACGTAAAAACGGCATTTGATAGCAGATCTATTATACATACACGATATAAGTAAAACTTTACTTATAATGTGAGCCCTTTTCCGGACTTATATGCGGATATAAGACTGATATAGTCCTGGGTGAATAAGCTCCCGGGATAATTTAAAAACCACTTTTTGCTAGTTGGGAGCAAAGACATAGGTAATGCAAACTGCCAACAAAGATAATATAATATTTTGATGTAAAACGTCTACGCGAGTAATTCAAATTAAATGAAGAGTACATACATATTATAGTTTTTGAAATTGAATAAGATCTTTTTTATGATCGACATTTTTAAAAGGAAAAAACTTTTCGGCCTAGTTATGTTCTCTCCATAAAACTTAGTTACATAATGATATTCAAAAAGTTTCATTATAACTGAAATGTATTAATAGGATTCCGATTTTTCAATACCTTTCAATTTATTAACCCTTTCGATGGAAAGGAAGAACAAACTTCAGGGGCGAAGTCTTACCCCAGTGCTATGAATAATGCAAGGCTCTATTATAGAGTCTGGGCCAGTAAGGAACCAAAATAAAATGGCTACCAGATTTTGTGGTAAGTCGTTTGATGTATCAAAGATTCCATTTTGAATATAACGTGACAATCATGCCGGTCATCCCCTGCTACGGATCTGTGAGATTTCCAGTAAATATAGGAATAATATACAGGATGTTTTTTCGTTGCCAAGTTTATGCAAAAAAAAATACTGGGAAATGATGTAAATTAAAAAAAAAACTTGATCAGTCAAAATTTATAGTATTCTGTGTTTATGCTAATGATGTGAAAAAAACGCGCGTCTATGTTTTTGAAGTTGAAAAAAAACTATTGATCAGTCAAAATTTATAGTATTCTGACTTCTTATAGGTTTATAAGGAGAAAACTAATTTCTGTATTTTTTTCAAAATTTTAGTTTTTTTATCAAGACAGATATTAAGATTACCTTTCTTCTCGAATTTTTTTTAAATTTTTCCCTTCCCCCCCAAAAATGAAAAAATCTTTCTACGCGCGTCTATGTGCATTGTATTCAGAAAAACGCAGTCTATTTACTCAACTTTGGATCCTAATATCTTGGGAACCAGACACTTTCCAGGTATGCTTCCATGGAGAAAAATGATCGCGATGATGAGGAAATTCCGTAGTTTTCGGGAACGTTGACGACCAAAAAACAGCCTGTATAAAGCGGCAAATACAGTGCATAGTGGAGATATAGGGATAGGGAATACATATATGATTTCGATTAGATAGAGATAGTAGGCTGTCATAGAATTTCGTTTAATATAGCCCTTTTGTTGCCCCAGTACACATGTATATATTAAAGTATCATACAATAAAATATGCATACAGGTTTATACCATGAACGTATAAAGAACAACGGACGGAATGATGTCACTGCACAGATTGAAGCACCGTAATGGCGGCGCGTTACGCATGTGTGCGTATTTTCCGCTAGGCGCCAAGCTTACTATGGTTTGTTTGTGTGGGTGGATAACGCGTCAATACACATCCCTACTCCATGGAATATACGTTACCGAGCTTACTATGAATACTTCACTCTGTGTACTGACAACACTCTGTCCGTTATTCTTTATACTCGTACGTTCATGGTTTACACCAATATGTTCGAAATTATACCTAGATGCCTAGATGGCGACGAAGATCGATTTCGATTTAGCGTCCTGACTTTATAATGGGTTCCTAAGCGCCGCAAGCCTCACAGAAAGGACGTAACTAAATGGTGCCTCTACGTACACTATGGACGAACTACTAAGGAGACATGGCCAAACGATGTTTACATATAGAGTCCGTTTCATAGAATAACTCCTGTGTTCGGCCTCAGAGAATGGACGTAAGTAGTGGTGCCTCTCCGTACACTATGAATAAATAACTAAGAAAACGTGGCCAAACCATGTTTACCTATACAGGGTGATTTTTGGTCGTTAACGTTCCCGAAAACTACGGAATCTTCTCATCATCACGATCATTTTTCTCCATGGAAGCATACCTGGGAAGTTGTCTGGTTTCCAAAATATTAGAGTCCAAAGTTGAGTAAATAGACTGCGTTTTTCTACATAAATGCAACAGTTATGTAGCAGGATTTTTTCACGAAAAATAATTAATATCTGTCTATAAAAAAACTAACATAAACACGCGTTAGACACTATAAATTTCGCACGATACAAGGAATTTAAATTAACGCAATATAATAAAAAAAATTCCTCAAGCTTTGGCATAAACTTACTTTAATTATCTTGTATCAGAATACTTACCCAGGTATCGTTAAAGGTGGCCACGGAGAAAACATCCTGTATTGATTGGTCAACTGGACCAATCAAGGGGGGTTTTGTGTTAGTTTTTTTTATTCAACAGTTAATAAGTTTTTTTTAAATGTCTGATACACGCGTTGTTACATTTTTATACAAAAAAGCACAATATAATAACTCAACTTTGGACTTTAATATCTTGGGAATCAGATACTTAAATGAAATTGTATTAGGCGTTACAATTCGGAAGTTCAAACATTCACTATGTTAATTTAACTCATAATTGCGACAACAGGCACTTGGCCATTAGCATGCAAGATGAATGTGTTGGGTTTTAGAGGTTCATAGTAATTAGTGGTTTACTAATTTACTAATTTCTATAATCCTGAGGATGCCACGGTTGTTGGCGAAACATATGTAGATTATTTATCTAGTTTTTGATTTCGGAATGGTGCAATGTATCGTCTTGCATGCTAGGTGCTCGGGTCTGGTTTCTCATGGCGATTGTAGTTAGTGCAAGTGCCTGTTGTCGCAATTATGAGTTATCAGATCCGAGGGTCAGTGGAATGGTGGGCGCACCCATAGTGAACCAGATACTTCCCAGGTATGTTTCCACGGAGAAAAATGTTCGTGATGATAAGGAGAATCCGTAGTATTTAAGTTTTTATTATAATGCCTACGTCACGCCCACCTATAGGTATATTATAAAAAGGTTAAGATATTAAAGTCTGTACATGAAATTAATTCAGTGGTGGGTGCATGGTACGGCCCGTGATTGAGAATGAACCCACGCACTGTCTGATTAGAATGCACACGTCAAATCCAATGAGATCTCGCTATAGGACAACAGCCTAGATAAAATATATATTACAAACTTTAAAAATCCATAACTATGTCAGTAAATACCAGAGACCTTGTATGACGCCTTTGGCTATATAAGTATTTAATTGTATCAGGCGTCATTATTCGGAAGTTCAAATCTCTATTGATGGGTCGCCACCCTCCGCTGACCCTCGGATCTGCCAACTCATGATCACGAACACAAGACACTACAGTCGCAATGAGTGTGACTCCTCAATAGAGATATATAAGTATTGCCAAACACTAACTAAAATTAAATTTATCTGATCAAATACGGGCCGGTTCTCGTATCACCGTTGATTAAACGAGCGATTCAGGATTGCGGTAGTTAATGCAAACTCTCTTTGAGATAACTATTTAAATACACGTTTGTAAAACTACTTTGTGGAGCTACTTTGAACTACATGGCGCCAATGGAAGCGTAAAAATGCTTGCACCAAAAAGCAATCTTGAGGTTCAAACAAAATATTTACACTGAATAAACTCAGCTTGATAAGGTTCTTACCTATTTACCTTGTGAAAACACTTTAGATTTTTATCCAAACATAAGTATTTGGCAAAATGATAAAATACCTACAGAGCGTCTTTTGGTTGCCACTGTTTACGATAGGTACGTATTCTATAAGTACATCAAATAAAGCTAAGGTGGTGTAAGGAGTAGTAAATGAAATTGACCAATCACAAACGATCGCAACCGAAGGAGATGGTTGATATTGTTATCTTGCTCGCACGTGTATGTAGCTGTCGACGCACAGTTCTAACATGCGCGGAGTAGCTATATTTCAAGCGAAGCGTACAGGAAGTTTGACGGCTCGTCCTGATCTGGTCACTTTCTGTTGCGGGATGTCTTCAGTTTCATTTAAAGTTGCAGGTTTCAAGCGGTCGATAGATATTGCGCTTGGTGACCACTGTGAAAACTTTTTCGTTTCGCTTCAAAACAGGGTAGGGTCCGTCGTAAGGCGGTTGCAGCGGTGACAGCGTCGACACGTATATAGTTGTAGATCTGGATGTACGAAAGTGCGGCTGTTGCTATGTGAGCTTGCAGGCATAGGCTTCAGGTCGTTTTTTAGAAAAATGTTTGTTACACGCGTATACGTGCATATCTGCAAAAAATGTAATTTCATAACTCAACTTTGGACCTTAATATCTTGGAAACGAGACTCTTTCCAGCTTGCTTCCATGAAGAAAAATATTCGTGATGATGAGGAGAATCTGTAGTAGTCGGAAACGTTGAAGATGAAGTAACGCTCTTCTGTATAATACATATACTAACTGCGAATGAGATTTCGGTCTTTACAGTGGGCGCTGTGATTGGTTTTGGGACAAGCGATTGACTCGACTCGAGACAATGCGTTTGCCACGACGTTATCAACATATATATATATAATATCATAAAAGTCTACATTCTTTCATTACACCAGTTCTAAATTAGATCTCCTTGATTTACAACCTACCGAGAATAGACCACAAATGCTAAATCTATTGTTGTACATAAAGACACGACATAATTAATCCTTTATACGCCTATAATATGTATTATCAATCAATTATCAATGGCAAAGAGATTCAATTATAGAGACGAAACGAGAGTTGAAAATATGGTTTTCGATAGCTGATGTGTGAAATCATATGGGGTAGCGGTCTGGCGTAGTAAGTTAAACTGGTTTTCTTGACTGTTGCTTGGTCGACAGAGGCCTTGTTGCATCATGTTTTCGAATTCTCGCTTCGCCTCGGCGTATCTATGCGAAGGTAATGGTCTTGCTCGGGCGAGGTAAGCCGGTCGTCTCGACGACATGTTGTACGTTGTGCTTGTTATTTAACTTCATAGCAGAAAGGCGTGTCGTTCCGGGATAATCCATGTCGTGGTAAGATTGTTGTTGGTCGATGTGAACTGTCGGTGTGTTCGTAACTGCGAGGCTAGTTGATGTTGTCGAGTAGTCGCTGGTTTTTTAAATCCACTATTAGGTTGTGGTAATTTAAAAAATCTGCACCCAGAATAGGTTTGTTTACAGCTGCGATGATAAATTTCCATTTGTATGGTCTTCGTAAGTTGAAATCGAGTTCCATAGTTTTCTCTCCGTATGTAGCAATAGTAGTGTTATTTGCAGCGTAGAGTTTAAATGGTAATGGCTGCGTGGTGATTCCTTTTATTTTTGGTATGAATAAGCGTCATACCAAAAATAAAAGGAAAGTTCGCGCCTGTGTCTACCAAAAATGTTAGTCTTGATTTCTTGTCCTTGATAAATAGGCGGTAGGATTTGCTTGATACGCTAGATTCCGCCGCAGCTAGCGTAGTACTTAGTTTTCCGTCTTGCTTGCATTATCTTCTCTGAAAGTACATGGCGTTGGTAATAACAATGCGGCGACGATTGCGTGTCACGTGGGCCGCGGGAGTTAGAGCGAGATGGCGCGCTGTATCTGCCGCGTGAGTTGTGTTGATAGCGCGAACGTCGGAAATGCGCCGGATGACCTCTTGAATTGTATCGCGATGATCACGGTCGTGGTGCATGATTTTTGACTCGCTTTTAAATGATTTGCTATCTATTTCGTGAATTACAATCAACCGGAAGTTTTTTAGATTTTTGGTTGATAAATAACGTAGAAAATCATACATTGCTTACGCAAAATTACAGAGACGAGCTCTCTTTTGCAGATTGGAATCAATCACTGACTGGCATTTGCATGTACCCCGTCACGCGCAAACCGACGACACTGTTTTCTATAAAAAAAAAAGTTGTTATACCCTTTCCGATATATCTCCTTCACGGTTTTCTCCATCCATGACGTGTTTACAGGCGTCCATGAACGATGGGCGGGAGAATTGAACCCGCATATGTCGATATGGGTCTAAAGGATATTGGGGCACTGGAGTGGCCAATGTGGTAAGTTATTGGGTAATGTTGGCTAATCGACTTGTTCCAACTTCTTTTAGTATGAAGTAAGTTTTGTGACTAATAGCGAGAGCGCACACCATAGTCACGACAGTCTTGTCTCACAATATGACTAAAATATGTGACGCATTTCATTTTGACTTTTATTTGGACAGTGGATGTAATGGATACTTAACGGGTGGCCAGAACTGCTAGATCTTGAAAGAAATTCCACAGCCACGTTTAGTTTAGCACAGACAGATGTATTGACTTTTAATCTGCCTATCTATTTTCACCTATTGAACAGACCGCAATACGAGTAAAAAAAAGAAACATTCTCAAGCAAAGCAGAATTAAAAAGCTCGACTAAATAGCAAATATTTACTTACCATAATCAGAAAAATAAAAAATTTTAATTTCCTCCTAGATTAAAAATTAAATAAAAAAAATAAAAAAATTGAAAGAAATAAAACTCCAAGAAGTGTAAGCCTTTGGCCAAGGGTTGGGCATGCATCTGAACATATACGAGTAACACGGGTATTACTCCACTGGCGCTTGACTATAAGTAATGGCACCTGTTGTAGGGAAAACTAATAATGTATTCACAAACTTATTTATTTGTTTGTATAATTAGTTTTGCGTGTATTTAACAGCTTGTAAAATAGGATACTTTAGCACTGATTTCTAAAATGGTGGTGGCTGATATTCTTATTCTTTATGTTACACAAAACACTACAGTAAAAACAGAGAAATGTGCAAAATTTTTGAATTAAGCCGCAGGGCTTTTACCTACACCCCGCACACTCACACACAATTTTCGCTGTCGCGTTGCTTCGGCTATTGCAAATTAGATAATAGTCATGCTGCTTTTATATTCATAACATCAAGAGCAATTGCAAGTTTTTATAAACATCAGCGTAGCATGCAAATTGATAACTTACTAGGCAGTTTGAAAACTCACGAGAATTTATAAGAAAACCCTTGTTTAATGAATTAACAGTTTTTACGTAGGCAGAATCTTTTGAAAGTAATAATGCCAATCTTTTAGAAATTCGTGAAAAAAACTTTAAGAAATTGCCTTCCTTTCATTGGAGCGTACATGACAAAAATGTCACAAAGATTTAAAAGGATTTTTTTAACATCACCCTAAATATAAAAGAAAACCTTCTGATATTAGTAAAAGAAATATACAGGGGTCTTAAGACAAAGTAACATTTTTGTCGAATGTATCGATAGAGATTCACGTTTTCTCCAATAGGACGCCTTCATTTTGTTCGACAAGTCACATGATGGATTTCAGCTGCTTTTGGTGGGAGACAATCAACGTCGATGACAAACAACGTTATAATTGTCTAAGCATCCTGAAACCCCTGCAATGGCATATTTCCTTTCTTTGTCACTATAATTTGTGAATACCCTTTAAAATAGGGATTCTACTCGTACTAGAAAAAAAATTACAATATTCTATTCACAATAAAAACGGGGAAAACTTTTCTAAGTTTCCTTCTGCCACACGTACCTAACGATTCATAAAGGAACGACGACGACTTCTTAGTTTTGACTCCTCAATTCGAAATCTTTAGCATTAACGTTAAGTAAGGTAGTCAACCAATCACGATTAACATAGTATTGTTGAATTCACTTTTATTAGAGTCATAACGTGATTGGTTGGTCGTAAAACGTAAACGCGATCGAGTTCAAATTGAAAACTCATACTCAGCGTTGGTAGTGTGTCTGTCCCCTCAGAATATATTACAGCTAATCGTACTTTCAACTGTTCACTTTGCTCAGTTAAAGGTATATTCATACATTAAACTGCCAAAGATATAAGCACCGAGAACACCCTTGGTATATAAAGTAAGCATTCAAAATGTTATGACGCGCAAATTAACGTTTAAACGTCTATCTAGTGTACCAATAAAGAGCGTTTGTAATAGTCTCTCAACGTTCAACACGCTTATCGCGATCTCCTGAATTAAATAAAAGACCAAAGGTCTATAAAACCCCAATTTTATGATATTACTGCCCAACATGGTAGATTCTAATCTTGTGTAGCACTTTACCGAATTACTTAAGAGAGTTCAAGTCTATTATAGAGCATTTTATAGTCTAAAATACCTACTCATTGAATAAAAGTAAATAGTTTAGTAAATTTAATGTTTTTAAAAAACAAATCTAAGTAAATCTTTAAGAAAATTTACATATAACATACATACATATAATCACGCCTTTATCCCTTACGGGGTAGGCAGAGCACTAAGGGCCGATAGAACCACATGGTGCCACTTCTGACCAATTTTTAGGGTATAGTTGAGATGTACAAGTTCGGTTAGTAGTGACAGGTTGTCAACCCGTCGCCTACAAAACACCAAGACCCTCTTGCCCCTCTACTGACTTGTACAGTATGCCCGGGAAGAGAAGCAGCTGTAGTATTACACGTTATTTTTTCACTCCCAGAGCAGTATAGAAGACATATAAAATCATCTAAAATAAAAATTCGTAACTTTTAGCGAAAAGTTGTTTTCACCGGGATTCAATGCATCCTTTGTCTTACAAATCAAACTATTTGTCTTTCTTATGTTTATGTTGTACTTAGGTACATAAATTTTCTAATATAAATGATAAAGGTACCCTACTACCTATACCTATATATATTAAAGGTACGTAGTAAACGTATATCAATCGCGAAGTATATTAAGCGTTAAACCTTAACTCTCGTATCAAAGCTCACTTAATCACCATCGTTTATAGGCCTGTCATTATATTACCTAATACCCTGGTTTAACATTTCTTTACAACTCATGAACTTGCTTAAAATTTAACTGAATTTCGTAGTACGCCTCTTGAAAGTTTAAGCCATACACTAAATCGTGACAGTAACTTAGCAAAATGTTTTGAATTTAATCCAACTTGTCCCAAGTGTAGAGGCGAGAAGTGGTCACTTGAGGCACAGAATACGAAATAGTAGAGGAACAGAAGGTGATGTGTAAATACTTCAAATAAATGGCGTATCTCGCCTTGGCATAATGAAGTACAGTACAGCTGTAAAAATGAACACAGATTAACAAATTAAATGGAAAAGACATTTCCTTTCATAATGATTATTAATTCAAACCAGGTACTTAATATTTATATTTTCGCTCCACTTCGCAAATTCCGTGCGATCCAGCAGGCTTGAAAGGTATTTCTATTGGAATGCCTTCGCATCACGACTGCCGATGGGCACTGGACATAAGTCGAAAGTTCACAGTTGTTGCTGTTAATAAAATTGAATTCGTACTGTGTTTGAAAAAAAGCTTATTCATAGGAGTCTTTGATTTTGTCAGTAATCACCATATAAGAATATTAAAGAATGTCGTATGTAGAGGTACCTACAACACAAATGATAATATCGTCTTCAGCCTATCGCAGTCCACTGCTGGACATAGGCCTCCCCCAGAGAACGCCACAAGGCTACTGCCATGGGAGGATTAAATGATAAAATAGTTACCTAGAATAGTTACTACCTGTGGCTGTAATATGAATTTTGTCATGTGCCGCAGATATGTACTCATTTCCATATTCTCTTTATTCACGATCCAACTTCCTGAACATTTATAAAATAAGCAATTTCATTCCAGGAATGCATTACTTATATAATGGAATTTGTTGTGGAAATTTCTTTGTATTCCACGTTCGCATCGAATAAGTCAAGTGGCGGGATGTGTAAGTAATATGGCGCTACCGCACTGTGGGGAACGGCACTTTGCACATATTCTTTTAGTTTCTTAACTCAAAATGAGTGTAATATGTCTAGGAATATCCTCTGAGAGCGTCTTATGCGCTGCTTTTAAGAATGCGGTCTGCAAACAAAGCCCCAAGGGTTTTTGTTCAAAATTGGAAGGAAATTCTTTTATAAATCTGGTATCAGCTTTTTATTTAAAGTTATTGGTCTGAATGGTTTATAGTTACTATTCAATAAATTTGCAATCTCGGAATTAGTCGTACCGATGAAGAAAAGGATTTCGTGGTATAACTAAGGATAACTGCTTAGAATAATGATTCGTCGCTCCGCTCTGTAGAAATACTAGGCTTAATCATAAATTCAGCAACAAATAGTCTGCCGTATACGTCAGACACGAGCTCGAACCTCCACAGTCTAGTTGTCAACAATATGCCAAGATGACTACTGTCAGTTTTATTAAATTTTAATCTTATTTCGTAGTAAAATTTCTGTTTGCATAGTGAAATTGTGTAAAAAATATACTACAATGCATAAAAAAGAGACTAGAGATCACGCACCATCAGTAAGTATCTCATAATTATGAAATTTCAATATAAAATTATCATGAATAATAAACGACATTCAGTGTTGCCGCCGATACAAAAAATAGTTCCCCGTGGTGCAGATTTTGTAGTATGTGAATTTGTTATTATTATTATCTAAGAGTAAATCTTACATCATGTAGGCCATTGTGTAAAAAGATGAATTTGCTGACGGTCCCTTGTCTATATATATACGAGATGTGTAATTTTGTTAGAATTAATCCGAATCTAATTAATAGGGTAAGAGATGAATGTACATTTAACAGTAGATTTCCAGATAAGCTAAAACTACCAATCATGAAAACTACATTGTACAATAGAAATAGCTATCCAATGGCAATCAAAATATATAATAAATTATGAGATGACATTAAAAATCTACCTTATACAATTTATAAAATTAGGCTTAAGAAATGGCTAACTCAAGAATGCTTCTATTCCGTTGATGAATACTTCAAATATAAGAACCGCAAATAATATTTTGACATAACGTATAAATGTGGAATTATTAGATCCGAGTATAATTGTAATTATTTGATTTTTTGTACTTTGTGACATTGCTTTGTGTGATATCAGATATTTATAATGTAATTTAGAATACATATTATTAATTTTAAATTTTGCATGCCAGACTCTGGTGAAATGTGCTGAACCAATAATTTTACTCTAACTAAATGATATGATCTTTATGTACCACGTTTCTTGCAGAAATAAATATTCTATTCTATTCTAATGATAGGTGCACATTAGAAATTCCAATTAAATAGAAATAAATTAGTGCCAAAGGATAATGGGCAAAAATGTATGAGTACCGATCAGTAACGATCAGACCTATATCGTTGGAAAACTCTTTTTGTAACTATCAATTTTTACTAAAAGGGTATGCTCAAAGCGTTGAAAAAAGTTATAGGTAAAAGAAATCTTAAAAAACTTGCATAAAAAAATATTTTAAAAGGCAAGTTTTTGTGAATTCATAGTCACAAAAAGCGCCTTCCAACGATATACGTCTGGTCCTTATTGGTCGGTGGGGATATTTTGCCCATCCTCCTTTTATCTAAATTAGTTAGTTTTTGCATAAACAAATAACTGAGTAACAAACATCTAAAATTTCTTTGCTTGGTGCTGAATTCCTGCTGATCCAGTTATTTATGATCGTTGGACTGCTGTAGTAGGTACAAATTAGTCGAGAAGAAAAGTTGGTGGAAATCAGAAAAATGAAGTTATGGAATCTAATCTCGACGAGGATGCATTTTTTAATAGTTAATGTTTATGATATAATAAAAAAAAAGTAATATTAATTATTGTTTCATTGTCAGTAAAGTAAGGTACTCTTTCGTTAATTGCCTTCCATCCATCTTCTCCAAGTGACCAAACCATCGAAGCTTACATTCCTCTACTCTTGTCACTAGGAGTACGTCTTCTTTCACACCACCCAATTCTCTTAATATCGTATTCAATTTTAATTTATTGCAAAATTTTAGTTGCTTTCTGTATTAGTTTTTCTTCATTCGGGTAACAGTTAAGCAGTTGGCAACACAATCCTTCACGCATACTAGTATCCTTGCAAATTGTCATTGATGATTGTCATGTCAGTCATGTTATCAATCATGATAAAATTGCCGCATTCACGGAGCTATTGTTTATTGATAGTACTCCGTCTAGTCAGAGTGGAGCAAAGACCTATCATTAATCTAAGGATAACTGTATAATATAATGATAATAATAGCATTTATTTTTCTTTCTCACACAATGTTCCACAACTATGTAAATAGGTTTTATTATATCTCTTTACGTTGTGCAAGAAACTGGTACCTGATGTAGGCATTTAGAGGCCTGTAGTACAGGATACCAGGTTCTTCTCCCTGAAGATGCTTTACAAAATAATATTATATAATATACATATGATTTAATGCAAGAACTAAAGATCTTTCACAAAAATATCAATTTTGAAAGAAAGAGTAAAGTATATAATCGCTAAAAACTAGAAGCTAAGATAGTTAATACTAATGTGAAGTGTAAAACCTCTCTATGGGTAGAAGTGAGCGTGAATGAGTTTGTGTGAGAGGGTGTGTATAATCGAATAAAATGTCCGTTATGGTAGCGTAGATATATGTATGTTTTTATGATGTGCATAATTATGTTGAGAATGCTATGATGAAAATAAATACGCCTGAGTCGTGATCCGCGCTAGACATTAAGAGCAGTTTCACATTGGCTATTTTTAAGTGTGTACAGTTATTATGCTCGCTACATTTCAAACTGTAAGAATAAAAAAAAATACATAACTTTTATAACTCCAATGGACGTATAGTTACAGGTGTACTATTGATAATATAAAACATGGAATTTAGATGTTTTTAACCCGACCCCGACAGTAGCTTACGTCACAATAACGATTAGATTGAGGCCTCTATCTTCACACAATCAAATAGTTTCGGTATAATATCGGATTGTGTTGGCACATATAACACAAAGAAAACGTTATCAAAATAAGTTACAAAAATTACCCGTTACCCTTGTTTTTCTTGGCTTCGCCTTAGTCTGGAAATAATAGAATATTAAACGCTAGTCTGTAATGGCCCTAAAAATGCATAAGCGGATTTCGTGTTAAAATCTTCTTTCCTTTTGTTTCTTATATTATAATTTATACCCATTTTAAAACTAAGCTTTCATCTATTCATTAAAATTAGTTTATCTATTTTACAAAATTTAAAATTTCAGGGTATTAGCTATAAGAAGAACTTTACTGTACGTACCTCTTATTGATAAAAAATATCGGCCGCTATACAAAGTGTATTTTAAAGAAATAAGTGAAATATAGCGTTCTTCAATTAACATGTAACATTTAACATTACCTATATACTTACTTTAAATCACGCTCGTGGAGCAAAGTATATACCTACAACAAAGTACATTGAAAACGAGGAATTAAAAGAACAAAAAAAAAACAGTACAAAGACGTTAACAATCCAACTTCATATTACAATATCAGCTGGGAATTTTAAAAAAGTTGAAATGTAAAAAAACTGCTCTGCTATTGGAATGCGCGGATCAACTGAACAACTCTATGAAGCGTTGGCTTAAGTTATTTTCTGGAAATAATCCTCGCGATTCCGTCCGCGTGGACAACAGAAAATAAAACAAAAGCTCGAAATTTTCTGTGAAAAGGGTATTTTTCCGAAATAAAAAGTACTTTATGTTCATTCTCAAGCTCTAGACTACCTATATACCAAATTTCAATAAAACTGGTTCAGTGTTTCAATAGAGTAAGAGTTACTTTCGCATTTGTAATATTTTTAGTAAGGATGATTACTCTACTTTTTTGTAGGTAAGTAAATTTTAAATTAGTTAACCTTTACAGATGTTTTTAAATAAGGTTTTACAAGTACCTATTAAGAAAATGTCTTCGAAAAATCTAATATCAAAGTCAATTCGTCTTAACTCACTCTGAACGCGAAAAATAACGTTTTGAATGGGTAGGTACATCTAATAAATCAAGACTCCTTGGTATATTGGAATGGGGAAAGGTTTTACATTAATTTTCTATTAAGGTTTCTTATTCTCATTGAGATACTACGGAACCCGATAATTTGTATTTACTTATTAGAATTATTTCCCTTATCCGTGGGAATTTAAGAAAATATTTCCATACAAACTTCCAAAGTTCCACCTCCTTAGGGGTGGTGTATCGTAAAATCCGTTCTCAGCGGATATCTATACACCCTATAAAGAACCTACCTGCCAAATTTCACCTTTGTAGGTTTTATAGTTTCTGAGGTTTTGTCATTAATCAGTGAGTGGTATTTCGTTTTCACATGAATAGATATTCAGTGCCGTAAAGCTATAAAATGGTCGGCTAGCCTATTGGATGCTAGTCGAGATCAATTTTTTTTATTGCAATACTTTGCGCTTTTCAATAAAAATTTGGTAACTCAATGTAATGGTAGCCTAGTGAGTCAGATCCCTAATGGAGAGGGACGAAACTAAATCAAATTTACAAATTGTTCACGGCTGAGGCTCATTGCATTGGCTCAGCCAAGTTACGATAGAAAGGTAATTCGACCCAAGCCCCTTGAATAATCGAAACTGATTTGTGCAGGTAGGAAGTTTGTGTTTTTAACCGACTTCAAAAAGAAAGGTTATTTTTTTTTTTTTTTTACTGAGCGTTTTGATCACCTACATATAAAACATAACATCTGATGATGGAATCTCTAAGGAATCTAGGGATCTCCTCAAATATAAAAGGCACGAGTAGTCCGTTTTTAGATTTTTATAGAGAATTTTGGTCAGCTACACATAATATAAAGGAAACGAGGGTCTGATGATGGAGCCGCCGAAAAACAGATAGTGGAACTTTTTAGTAACAAAATCCCCCTATGGCAGGGGGGGCCTACGTCCAGTAATGGACTGCAATAGGCTTATGAAGATGAAGATAATTGTGTTAAGTCATTAAATTATATGTTGCGTTAAGCCGTGTCCGAAGTAAGATGGTTATAGAGGAAGAGGTAGACATGAGAATAACGAGATGACGGATAATAGGGATGAATGAAAAAAGAGTACCTACATATTTCACCGACCCCAAATGATTGGGAACAGGGCAGGAAGAAGGAGTGTAATTATATGTTGCTTAAATAAGAGTGTACGAGTACATGGCTGTTGTGCTGCCAAATCTCTTATATTCCTCCGAGGCGTGGTGCATGTACCGTCGCCACATACGCACTCTGGATCGATTCCACCTCAAGTGCCTCCGATCCATCATGAGAATCAGATGGTCCAACCGAGTGCGTAATACCGAAGTATTGCGAAGAGCTAATGTAAGTGCCATTGAGGCCTACTTAATGCGTCGGCAGCTTCGGTGGTGCGGTCATGTGTCTCGTATGGCGGAGGAAAGATTGGCTAAGAGCATCTTCTTTTCTGAACTAGAGGAGCGCAAGCGGAAACGCGGCGGGCAACTCCTCAGATACAAAGATGTTCAGAAAAGACATGAAGAGATGCAATATAGATCCATCTAAATGGGAAGTTTTGTCAGCACAACGACCAGAGTGGCGCAGGACGGTGATAAAGCAAGTACACGAGTTCGAGGAGCAGCGTCAAGCTGACCTTGACGCTAAACGTGATGAACTAAAGACTCGTCCTCCTGCTGCCATTATCTATAATACAATAATGGCGCACTAACCTGTCCTCTGTGTGCGCGGGCGTTCAGGGCGAAGATTGGCTATGTAAATGTAAGCCATCTACGAGCGCATGAACGCCAACTTAGTAATATCTAGAGTAGAAGTGGTCGCCATGACCGAAATTGGTCGGAGGTCATCATTATCATCATAATCATCATATTGTCAGACGTAAAGTTTCGAAGCCTAGTCCTTTTTCTCTTTTGTCATGTGGCCTATTTTATATAAAAATTCTATAAATCTGACAATATTATGCCTCCTAAACTTCGTACACGGCTTAACGCAATATATATTTGCCCTTTAGTTAAATTTTACTTTAGTAAGCTCGAGTTTTGGGAGGAAGTCGGTTTTTCGTTTTAAAAAAATTATGTTTTGTAAGGTTGATGTCATATTTTACTACACCAAATATGCTGGCTAATCAATTGTGCTATATATTTTTACTATTATTTACTATCGTAAATCTTTACGCTTTATCGGAAGTAGAATAAATACATATACATGCATACATACAAAGTGTAAAAAACCAACGTTATTTTTTAATACCTCGTATTCTTTTTATGGTAACGATTATTTTCTTCTATGGAACCAACCCTGGGAAATTACATTTTTTTAATGACATTTTATTGCAAGCAATGTATTCGTTTGATGCGCAAAGTACAAATTTATCTACAATACTAATATTTTATCATTATGACATGATATCTTTTAAAAAAAATTTAATACTAATTTTGGACTATCTTGTTGATATCGGCTGTGTTTCCGAAATGGGGTAGCTAGAACTGCAGGATCCTAAGTCCCAAAGCTACGTTTAACATAGTTTAGAATGCTCGAGTTCCTTAATCGACTCTTACGAGATGCAGCTGATACGAGTACTGTAGTCTACTGGAGTTGTGGGCGTTCACACTAATAACTGGAAATTTCACTTTAGAATAGGCTAAATTTAGGTGCCTATTGTTTTTTTTTTACTTAAGTAATGTCATAAAAGACACCTGTCCAAGTATCCTTAGGTATATATATAGTCACGTCCATTATCCCCCAAAGAGGTTAGGCAGAAGTGTGCAAATTAACACACCCATTAAAATTTCCAATTTCAATGTAAGTAGTAATCCCGTATTATTTTTCTATACACATTTTAAAATTTTCATCTTTACCTTTTTGTAATTTTCTGTAAAAGCCTCCGCCAAGGGAGTAAGCCCCCAGAAATCTTATATTTACCTGGTACACTAAAAGAACAGATTGAAGAATAGCATATTTTTCTTATTTCTCCCCAAAAGAAATAGCCTTTTTTGTGGCAAAACGCCTTTGGCGAAATGTAAGATCTCGTTCTTAGGGGTCCGGTATAAAATTGACGGTGATAACAAAATCCAATATAGTTTTACTATGTTGTAAGTCCTGCCTTATATGCTGCTGCTGGGTGTATAACTAGATTATAACCAGATTTGTCCTATTTATATTAAGAGTCCGATATGAAATCCAGGTGATCACAAAATCTAACATGATTATTTTTACTATAGATGGCTGTCATATATTATCTAGATGTTCCACATTGTACATCACCAATAAATAAAAATTACTGTTCTTTTTATAGTGCGACCAATATAGGATCCTTAGAATTAACTACAACTAATTCGATGTCACACTGTCTTTATTAATATAAACTAACATAGATCATCCAATTTAATTGGCAATCATTAATCTTGCAAAATAGACGTCACCGACTGATTGATGGAATTAATATAAATTGACATAATTATAAAATGCATGGGCCAAAGATTTTCAGAATCTCATCAGGCTTTCATTTGTAGTAGTCCAAACTTATTCGATATTTGACTTGATATCCTACTTTTACTATCAAGTTTGGATGGAGAGCCCCACTTAACTATACTGTTTTTACGGAACTCTATTAATGTGAGTTCAACTCGCACTTGGCCAATTTTATATTTATGACGGTATATAAATCGTGAAGCTAAAATAAATCTATGCTTCGATTATGTAGTTTTAACAATTTCCAATTAAAGTGGCTGCGACTTAAGAACGGACAGACATGACAAATCTATGAAACTCCTTTTTACCATTTTCTACGGAACCCTACAAATTTTAAAAATGCTATAATTCCACATTTCAAAGGCACTTTTATTTTAAAACTTTGAAAACGAGATGTGACAAGAGTTTGCTTTTTCATGTTTTTTGTTTCGAATAATCCCCTACGGGTAGATCCCAATGTTTGTTCTATTTTACTCGTCGTCATTTAATTAAAAATGTTTAGTTGCGAACTACACTACTGTAATTGGTTTACAGAACAGTAAGCGTGATTGGTTTCCACCGTTTTATTTTTATAGTTTGGTACGGGACTGTGGGTAAATAGTAAATGTGTCGTAAGTCAGTCGGTAGGAATGTAGGTAGGTACATAATCTCACATAGTCCTATTACCGTTTTACCTTTTTAGCAAAAGCAATGCAATAACGAAAATTGTACAACATAGCTGAGTGCACGTATAATTCGTATTATGCATGTATGTATGTAATCTCAAAGTTTGACATTTCAATGCGAATAATGCACAAGCCTCAGCACAAGCAGTCACATTATTTCTGTTTATTAGCCTACGGAGCTTTTTCTGTTTTATAACTTCAAACTAAAATTTGTAACTAGTGAAACGGTGGATTCATGATAGTTTTACAAAATCAATCTTAGGGGTATGACGACTTTTTACTTCACTGCTGCTTATACCAGCGTTTTGCGTTCACAGCAACCCCCCTTCAAGATTTCATCAGAAAGTTCACTTGTCTTCAGAAAAGGGTAGACGATTGAGACAGAGGAGGAAATTTCACGTCAATGTAAAAAAAGGGATGTGCCGCACGAATTTCCCATGAACTAACCGAATGGTCGGAAAAATCCAATTCAAAATCGAGGGTTTGTATGCGGCACATGCACATGAACTCAATTGGGATAGGGTAGGCGGTCGGCTCTTGTATTATAACCCGCATAAAGGGATTACTGCTGGCAGAGACGAAATTAACGAAAGGACGGTGTATTAATCAGTGCAAATAGGATACAGCGGGTACAGAAAGTTATATGCAGTACAATAATGTCAAAGCGATAATCACGCTAAGAATTTCTTTGGCAATCTAGACTTCAGACAAAAAGCATAGATTCTATAGATATCTATTAGTACCCTTATATTAATAAACGTGAATTAGAGACGGCATAACTTTACTCCATGGTGTAAAATGATATTTTGCATGAGAAATTCCTCACTCAAGGACTATGGTGGACTTTTATAGAAATCTGAAAAATCATCCTTTTTTGCTTTTCTCGGAGAATGTCCCTAAAGACAAAATGCTCATTAGCTAATGGGACTCCAGTATCATATGTACAACAAACGAAAGAAAAAAAGAAATAAAATTGAATAGAATTCATATACCATTTCAATGTCTACTATTAACGGCCAATTTCTATACGAGAGATTAAAAAGAATCTTGGATTCTTTTCTTCCTAATTTGAAATTTTATATGAAAACAATTGAAGATTAAATCTGAGATATGCAAAAAATCTCTCAAGATCATTTATAGAAATTGGCGGTAACTCATTTCAGCTTTAAGAAATTCCTCAATAGAGTAGGAAACGCCATCCATTAATAACTCATGTACCCTTTTTTTTAATAACTGCTTGTTGTCAATTTTACAAATATTGGCGGGTAGTTTATTATAAATTCTAGATGCCATACCAAATATACTTTTATTGAACAGTGCTGTCTGACATCCTGGCATGCATATTCTAAATTATTTTTTCCCCTTTAACTTGGGATATTGATCTATGTTATTCTTTACATGCATTGCCACTTCTATAATTTAACACTTGAAATCTCAGCTAATGTCATAAACATGAAAATAAGTTTGCTTGTTTGTTACATCTTTATGCTTTATTTAAATCTTCTTAAAATTTTGTATACATAAATACTATAGTTGGGATTTTGTAATCCATGAGGATGAAGTCGCAAGAAACAAACTAGTTAAATATTTTTTTCAAATAGCATGGACATATTCATACGAGTATGTTACTCAGAAGTGTTAGTTTAACATTTGATATTGAGTCTTAAGTAAGTACTCTGGACAAGTTCTCTATGGTGGGTTATAGCGTTTGGCTTAACAAACTCCTTATCTTATTACTTTTAAGGTCTAAACTGCAGATCTTTTGTAATTTGCATTCATAATTAGGTATCATTCCAACGTTTAATTGACGACATAAAAGAGCAAGAAATTGTGGAAGAATTTATAGTTCATAGTTTCAAAGAACTGCATTTAATTTCTTGGTCTGCTTCTCCTTGTCTCAGCCTTATTGAATCTGCAACTGCAAAAAGCTTTTATTTATCATTCTAAGATGTAAAGCATTCAAGGCTTTATAAATTATCAAGATTATATTTATTTATTTATTTATCCTTTATCATTACAAACATACATCAAGAGTCAAGAGTAACTGAGCACTACATGAGAGTCCAGAACCAGATTATTGTATAACCAGTTTATTTATAGAGTGCGTTTTTCCGTATATGAATGATGGCATTCGTTATGACCACATGTAATGAGGCTTGGTCAATTTGATAACAAATTTGAAAGAAAAATTGTTTTAGCCATGTACATAATTATCTTCGGGTCTAGAAGAAATATAGTTGTGTGAAATAGATAAAAATAGTCAATTTTAAACTTAATAATAATACGAAGAAATGTCATCAGTTTTTAGAAGGTTATAGGCGAACGATCGGTTATGACGGTTGATTGTTGCGATTGAACTAAAATTAGCACGATGAATGCGAAATTAACTTTGTCTGATTATATTTCTTTCTGTCTCGCTTTCACGCTTAAACCATTGAACCAAATAAATGAAATTTGGTACACAGATAATTTAGAGCCTGAGAAATGACTGTATAAAAATTACCTAACTACACTGGCTCTTAGTTATAAAACCTGATCTAGCATCATATACACGTTGCGAACACACAAATGTTAGTTTCACTCCCAAAATAGAATTTATGACCTAAATGTGACAACACTTTCAGGTCTACAATCTATCTCCTCCTGACAATGTCGCCCTGGTGTTGGGGAACAATTTCAGGGCTTTTACTTGACCGACAAATTGCTCGGAAACATTATTTCGCAACTCTTGGCTATAAGCATAGGTATTAAGATTCTCCTTGGTTTAAAGCAGTATATTGACAAAAATAGTTAATTGCATTATTTGTGCCTCGGTTGGACTTAATTTGACTCGGATGTGGCAGTTTGAGTGATATGGTAAGATTTTTTCTGAAAGCGTGGAGATTCCATTATACAGGCTGTATTTTGATTGCCACCATTTACGACGGGGTATGGACGCTCTACACACCAATTAAAGTTATTTAAAATGCTGAGAAATGACTTTTTTATTTTTTACTTTGCGTTATTTTTTTTATCTTATTCATGTATTTTTATTGTACACACAAACATTGGACAATATAGGTACTTAACATAGTTACACAGAGAATGTACAAAGGCGAGCTTATCTCTCTTTAATATTTTTTATAGGATTTTTTTTTTAAACATTTGTTACACTAGTCTTTATTTCTGCAATAAAAAGCAATCTCATAACTCAACTCTTGGAAACCAGACTTTTCCCAGGTATGCTTCCATAGAGAAAAATGGTCGTGATGACGAGGAGAATGCGTAGTATTCGGAAACTTTGATGAAGAAAAACAACCTGCATAATGCTTCTTTCCATTAAATTTTGAATCGTTAAAATATAATAATATTCACACTCATAATCACAACTTGGTTAACATTGAATCATAAATTGAACAAAACCTACAACAAAAGTAAATATACAATCAATTCCAAAAGTTTAAACTTGGGTTTGTATTGAACACTAAAGAAACTGCAAGTTAGTTTATACTTGGACTGTATTTACATTGTACTTCGAAGTGAATCCTGTAGTCCTAAATCCTTAACGTGGTAAGGTTTAGAATTTGTGTTATTGGAAGCTAGGTTTGTCTAGTCTAGCCTAGTGTAGGCATGAACCCAGTTATTGCCTTTGGCTACAGTCCCATCGTCTCCTATTGCATACTTAGTTGTAATACATACAGGGTGATTTTTGGTCGTCAACGTTCCCGAAAACTGCGGAATCTCCTCATCATCACGATCATTTTTCTCCATGGAAGCATACCTGGGAAGTGTCTGGTCCCCAAGATATTAGGGTCCAAAATTGAGTAAATAGACTGCGTTTTTCTGCATAAATGCACATAGACGCGCGTAGCAAGATTTTTTCAATAGAAATAATTAATATCTGTCTATGAAAAAACTAGCATAAACACTGGACACTATAAATTTTGCCCGATCAACAAATAAATTATTTTTTTCCAAAAAATTTAATTTTTTTCCCAGCATTTTTTTGGCGTAAACTTACTTTATTTTATGTATAGAGTACGTACCGTTCGTTATGGGTGGCAACGAAAAAACACCTGTATTTCTGTAAGGTCAACCTAAGTAAATAATCAAGATGCGTATCAGAATATATGTATATAGGTCAAATTTCTACATGTATAACGCCAAAATTTACGAAACCCCTAAAATTACAATATTATGGTTGGTTGCCCTGAATTCTATCATTTTTGTATCATGTTAAGTATTCATAATATACCTATTTCATAAATAAATGCATGCAACTGTACTGAGTGTCATTTCTAGATTGGGAAAACTCAGTCTCTTTTTACCATCTCATCTTTATAAATGTTCTGTTTGTGTGTTTGTAATTGAACCTTCTAAACGGCTGTACCAATTTTAATGAAATTTTGCGTGTGTTTTCAAGTGGGTTCGAGAGTGGATTGTATTCATAATTTGGTCAGCTAAAACAAGTTTTTCTGCAGTCCACGAGGATGGAGTCGCGCGCGTCCACAAGTTGTGTATAGAACTCCTTAGAATGATATTTCTTACTGGCTTATTTTGATTTTATTAACTGACCACTCGTAACCGCACATTTAGATATTCCGCCCGTCAAGTATTTATTATATGATCCATTTTATTATAATTTAAGACTCATTTTTGTTTACCATACCTACATATTGGAATGCACAAGCGTGGCCGAACAACGGGCACTGATCCTCCGATCGCCAGCATCACTTTCGGAAGCCTGCAGCAAGCCTAGAAGGCTGCTGACCTTCTGGGAAAATATGGTTTGGTTGGAGTAGACAGGTAAGGTAAAATACGTACAATGGCCTCACTTATGGAGGCTAAGTGCCGAAAATGCCCGGACAAACTAACTAACTAACTTACCATACCTACCTAAATTCCCAAAAGTACTACATACAACTACCATGTTAATTCCATGCGTATTTTATTTGGTCTACTAACTGAATATAAATTACAAACATTGTTCATTAAGACATTGCATTTTCTTTACAATTTGTACCCTATAAATGAAATTGTATTAGGCGTTACAATTCGGAAGTTCAAACATTCACTATGGGTGCGCCTACCACCGGGCCCTACACCCTCCACTGACCCTCGGATCTAATAACTCATAACTGCGAAAACAGGCACTTGCACTAACTACAATCGCCACGAGAAACCAGACCCGAGCACCTAGCATGCAAGACAATACATTGCACTATTCCGAAATCAAAAACTAGATAAATAATTTACATATGTTTCGCCAACAACCTATCAAGTTATCAGATCCGAGGGTCAGTGGAGGGTATAGGGCCCGGTGGTGGGCGCACCCATAGTGAAAATTTATACCCTGTTATTTTTCATACCTAGCTAAATAGCTTTTAGCTTTCATTTAACAGGGTACATCTGCAATCTAAAAGTAAAACCAATACAGTTAGGTTTAAAAATTTATTTACTTATAAGAACCAATAACAAGTTCACTTAAAATAAGCATACATAATAATTATTTCATAAATAGTTATCTATCTACCTTCATCGGCCCGCCCGTACGAGAAACTTGATTAATCTTTTATCACAGATACGAGTATCATTATATGTTACACTTTGGATGATTAAAAACAGGTAGTCAATGACTAAGTAAACCGTTTTCGATCTTACGGATGATATCCCATACTATAAACGTGAGTCATGAGTTTAGACTTAAACGTGTTAAGCGATTGCGCTTCCTTTATCTCGTTAGGCAAGTTATTGTATAGCTGCGCTCCCTCAAATAAGATGGTTTTGTTACCATACTGAGTACGCGGTCTACGTAATACGAGTTTATTGGAGTTTCTTAAGTTATGTTTAATAACTCTTCTATCAAAAGTCAAATCGGTATGGATGGCATTTGTGAGAATCTTCCTAACCAGAATGCATGTTTTGTATACGTATAGTTGAGAAAGATTAAATAACTTACACTTTTCATATACTTTTCGTGTACTCATTAGATAATCATATTGGAACAAAGTTTTAATTAATTTTTTTGTGTAACTTGTAGTTTAAGGTTTTTTTGGCGGCACAGCCCCACACCTCCACGAGGTATTCTAAATGCGATTTTATTAGAGAATTGTATATAGCTATGCGTATCTTTTGGGGAATACATCCTACTATTCTGTGCAAGACACCTGTTAATGGTATTATTTTGCTCTTGATATGTTCTATTTGTGGTTGCCACGTTAGTTTACTATCTAAGATAAGTCCAAGATATTTTTCTTGTTCAGATTTTTGTATGATTACATTATTTATATTTAATGGAGTATAGTTTGGTATCTTTTTATTTTTAGCCGAAAAAATCATATATGATGTTTTGTTTGTATTAATAGTTAAAAGATTTTGCTGGCACCATTGTTGAAATTTATTCAAATCAGTCTGGGCACTATCTATCAAGTTTTGCATATTATTACCAAAGTAGAACAAACAGGTGTCATCCGCATACAGCGTTGCATGGCCTATCAGATCTAATCTGCTGATATTGTTTACGTAAATAAGAAAAAATAATGGCCCGATTATTGACCCCTGTGGAATTCCACATTAATTTTTGCACTTTACTTTCATGACATCCTATTTTGACTATTTGTTGTCTGTCAGATAAATAGGATTCGAACATTTTGTATGCCAATCCTGTAATACCTATGTTTTTAATTTTAAAAGAAGTAGCTGATGACTAACGGTATCAAAAGCTTTTTTTTAGGTCAATGAAGATACCCAAAGCGATATTTTTAAGATCAATATTGGTTTTAATTTTTGTAATGAGGTCAATAGTAGCCGACAGAGTATTGATTTAGGCCTAAAACCATATGATTCTCATACAAAAAGTTTAGGTCTATTAAGTAGTCATTTAGGCGTCTAACGTACCCTTTCAAATATCTTGGATAGAATTGGTAATACCGATATCGGTCGGTAATTTCCAGGGTCGGTTCTAGTACCGGATTTGTATATCGGACTTACTTTTGCTATCTTTAGACTATCGGGAAAGATGCCACTACCCAGACATTCATTAATACATAGCGTCAACTCCTCAACTATTAGATTTTTTAAACATTTTATCGACTTTACATTTATGCCATCAATACCAGAGCTAGTGTTTGCATTAAGATCATTAATAATTTTTGTAATCTCCTTTACTGTACAGGGAACAAAATCTGCAAGTTGCTTACCGTGATCATCCTTTATACACACTAGTGAGCAGTCTGTACTGTTAATACAGTTAGTTTTCGGTATTTTCTTCGCCAATGAATCGCCAACCGACGAGAAAAAGTTGTTAAAACAGTCACAGATTTCATTTCCCTTAGTTAAAATATTATTTTCACAAATAAGTTTTGGAGGAACGCAGCTACTTTTGTTAGTATTATTAGCTAAACTATTTATTAATTTCCAAGTGGGTTATTGTCACACTGTTTGAATGATTTATAATAGTAGGCTTTTTTAGATTTTTTGATAAGTTTGGTTACATTGTTTCTTTCTCTTTTAAAACTTTCCTGTAATTGTTCATTTTCGGGATCACTTTTTAATCTATTCCATAGATAGTTACGGTTATTTATGCAGTCTATTATAGGTTTCTTAATCCAATCTTTCAGCGGCAAGTTTAATGTTTTGTATTTCAGTACGCTATTTTTGGTTATTTCTTGTTTAATAAACATTTCAAAGTCATCATAACAATGCCCATCATTGACATAGCCAGCCCCTGCGACACTACTGTAGAGTGTCAAGTAATCAATAGCACTGTAGCGTATTTTTTGTCTGTCATTAGGCCTGTATTTGTCAAGTTCAAGGTAAATCTGTTTATGGTCAGACATCGAGGAGTCAATGATGGCAAGTTGGAGATGGTTATCCAATAGATTTGAGTATACATGATCAATAATTGTGGCAGTAGACGCAGTGACTCTGGTACAGTACCGTTTATCTATCTTGTTCATAACAACATACCCAGCCTCCGTTATATCGTTTAGATAATCTGTTGAAATCTTATTTGGGACCAACAAGTCTACGTTAAAATCGCCAATAACTATACTTCTTTTCTTTTTTACTAGTTGCGTCGTAAATTTCTTGCAAAAAGTATCTAGGTTCGTTCTTCCCGGTCTATAAATAGCTCCAACATTAAGTGCAAACTTAGGTAATAATATCCACAGGTAGTGGTTGTCATCCTTATACAGGTCTTCTGAGATCTCGAATTCCAAACCATTGTGTACGAAAATAGATACACCACCACCTTTAGAATCAGGGCGATAGTTATAAACATGTGTGTAGTTAGGTAACTGATAGGACTTGGCGTCTAATTCAGATTTAAGCCATGTTTCGGTAAGTATTACTAGGTGGATTGTCACCTTTATTGTTTTGAGTATGCATTTCAGTTCGTCGAACTTACCGTCTTTACATATACTGCGAGCGTTTGCGTAAAAAAATTTCAAAGATGAAGAACATGTAGGTAGGTCTTGATATTTCGCTTTTAAACAGTGCGTAATATTTCGCAGTTTGTCTACTTCGCAGTTACCGTGGGCATGATTTCCAGGTTTTGGTTTTTTGGAATTCGCTTTTTAACTATCTTGGGAGCCCCATTAATATACTTTATAATAAGATCGGTTTCACCATCACTAATCCGAAGAGAAAGTTCTTCCTTTAGGTTTTTCATAAAGTTTTGTTGCATTAATGTTTGGTCTGGATATATTTTGATCTTATCGCCGTTTTTAGATCTATTGCGTAAAAGGTAACGGGCAGTGTCTGGCAATTCAAATAAAACCTTTATGGAACGGTGTTTGTGAGGTGTATACTTTCCCAAACGTATTGTTTTATTCGGTTTGGGACAATCAGGGTAAATCGTAGTAATTACCTTAACTACCTCATCATAATCATGCTTACGTCTCAACGTAATATTCTTGTTATCTGGTTCCGATATACCCGCTATTATAATATTTCTTTCTCGCAGGCACCGGTTTTGGTACTCCGAGATTATGTCTTCGTGGGAAAGAGAGTAGCGGATTATGCGGCGGGGAATCGCTGTTATGGGTTTTGATCCGGTGCAAATCAGCTTGTAGTGAATCAATCTTATCCTGCATGTTGTTACTTCGGGTTTCGATATTTAATAATTTTACACTAAAGTTGGTTTGTTCCATAGATAAATTCTCAGTTGCGGTTTTCATAGTTTTGATCTCGCTTTTAATATCCATTAGTTCGTTATACAGCTTTGATGTATTTTCTTTCTGTGAATCAGCAAAATTTTGAAAGAAAGTCATAATATCCTTTCGAAATTCATCCAGTTCTTGTTTGAGTTCAAAGTCTAAATCTGGTTGTTTTCTTTTTCTCTGACTCGAGAGGCCATCGTCCTGATAAGCCGTACGCAAGTCCGGATACGAGCCGCTCCCGCTGCCGCTTATTAACTTGGAGCTAGGTGGTAATTTCGATGTACTCATCGTGCGATTTGCCTGCAGCTGTTAGAGAAGGTGAATAGCAGCTATCTCGTTTACTCGCGGGGGTGAGGGGGCCTTGCTTAGCCCGGCACACGCACGTTTCACTTTTATAACATCCAATAGAAATTGTAGTGGTAGTTCACAAAACTAGTCTTAACACTTTGAGATAGGTATGACTTCCGCTTACACCAGCAATGCAAAATATTCGAAAAAGTTTAGATCAACCAAATACACGTCCGCACTGACCGCCGATGCGCGAGCAATTGTTAGTTTTTCCAAAAGTTAGCTTTTCCTAACCCTACAACATTTTCGACGACACATTCCGTACGAGTTACTTAGTGTAAGTAAACACAGTTCGTTGCTAACCCCTAAGGACTCTCCTTGGAGACGAATAAACAATCATACAACATTCTTTTGCTGTTTAATAGCTGTATTATTTGCGTAACAAGGGCCGAAGTATTTATCACAGGTCTGACCTATTTTTCTGGCCTATTTTTAAAGTACACAACGATTTCGGCGGTACCTATTATGGTTTTATTCAATCTCCGAGGCTGTTAACGAAATGGGATGTAAACGAGAAAGTGGTTATATTTTTGGTTCTAAAGTGGAATGGGCATTTTTATTAATGAGTATTAGTTACCGTGCCTCCCTACTTGAATAAATTACTGTAGATATGTACATGGACGAGACGAGCGTGTAACAGGTCTGTTAATTTTCTGTATTCTTAAAATAATAAGTATAAATTTTGAAATCACATGTTTAATTTTCAAAGTGGTATGAATTAACCGGAGTTCTTTAGGAATCCTCCATAATATCTGGAGAAATAAACATGTGATTTTGAGTCTCAAATATTGTAGATGGATTCTCTGTATTTTTAGCATTTCGCATACCCCCTTTTGTAACACCATATATAAAACAGTATAATAACAAAAATTAAAAACTTTTGTATTATACTTTTTTTTTCACTCCCAAAGCAGCATAGAAGTTTCTTCTCTTTCCGGGCATACTGTACAAGTCAGTAGAGGGACAAGAGGGGTCTTGGTGTTTTGTAGGCGATGTGCTGACCACCTGTCACTACTAACCGAACTAATACATCTCAACTATACCCTCAAAATTGGTCAGAAGTGGCACCATGTGGTTCTATCGGCCCATGGTACTCTGCCTACCCCGTAAGGGATAAAGGCGTGATTATATGCAATTATATATGCAAAAACTTTTGTACTCCATTTCATAATTGAAAAGTTTATTATTAGATAATATATTTATCTAAACTTTCTAACTCACTTTAATTGGGTTTTGGGTTGTTTTAATAGGAACATCCGTTAGGAACAATTTCATTCGTACTTTATTCAATATTTAAACCCAACTTTACAAATATACCTACCGTTTTCCGTAAGCTAATTTAACTTTAGTTTAAGTAATAAGTTATCCATAGATATGAAAGTATTAGATTAATTATCTATCACAAATTTTCTTTCATACTGTTTTACAATATAGTCATCTATCTATAACTTATATCTGTAGTTACCTACCTATAAGCATATATGTAATAACTTTTTTATGTAATTTGTATCATTATACTCATACATAATAAATAAGGTACTTCACAATACTGCCTAAAATATCAATTGAAAATACAAAGTATACAAATTGAATTTGACGGTTAGTCACAATCATTCCTGAATGTACAAATTATTATATTTATCGTAAGCACTTCAAATCCAAATTCATTTTTGATTAACTTACAATGTAATTAAATTATTAAATTTAAATTAATTTCGATAGCGGTAACAGCAGATTACGTAGAAATGTAAATATACAGGATGTTTTTTTGTGGCCAACTTTAACGAAGGGTACGTATTCTATACATGAAATAAAGTAAGTTTATGCCAAAAAAAATGCTGGGAAAAAAAAAAAATTTTCTTAAATTTTTTTTTTTTAATTCCTTGATCGTGCGAAATTTATAGTGTCTAGTGTTTATGTTAGTTTTTTTTATAGACAGATATTAATTATTTTCGTGAAAAAATCCTGCTACGCGCGTCTATGTGCATTTATGCAGAAAAACGCAGTCTATTTACTCAACTTTGGACCCTAATATTTTGGAAACCAGATACTTCCCAGGTATGCTTCCATGGAGAAAAATGATCGTGATGATGAGGAGATTCCGTAGTTTTCGGGAACGTTGACGACCAAAAATCATCCTGTATATGTTATAATGTGTTATTTCCAGCAACACAAATCAATCGTAATATTATAAATATGTTTTATTATAATAATTATTTCATCGTTATATTATCATAAATGTGGAAGTAAATATCTACTTGTCGTATCCGGTCAAATTCAAGTCGTACGTACCAACGGACGGAACGACAAGCGAGTCACGTGACAGGCGTTCCGAGCGCCATCTATAGTCTATGGCTCGCTTCGATAGAATCTAGGTGCTAGATTCGAATAGCAACGGACTTCACTTTCTGTTGGAGCGTAGTTCGAATAACACCTTGGGACTTTCCTATACTCCTGTACTGCGGTACCTATAGCTACTCGTAAGTGTATCAGTGATTTAAATGTGGTGATTGTAATTAAAATACTCTGTAAACTTGTTATTAAAAAGTGTAATCAAGATTGACTTTGTGTGTTTCCTCTTTGCTTGATTACCCGCTAACGCCCACGATGTCTGACGACGAGACTCACTACACTCCGAGGTCTCCTACCCTTCCTGTTCTTACATACTAATAAAGTAACTGTTATACTAGGTATGTCTACTGCCAATAATAAAACAGTATACAGGGTGTAACAGAAGTGATAGGTCTGTTTAGCGAAGTGCTATGAATAAATAGTCTGGTAATAGAAAACATGTCTACAAAATTTAGTCTCATAATCACATATTTAGTTTTTCATTAACATCTCATGAATGTTCATACAATCTTGAAAAATAAACATACAACTTCTAGTCTCTTAGACTATAGACTTATTTCTTATAGAAAACTTTTCATGGCATGGCATCTCATTTAACATAACCCTTTTGTTTCAAAAGATGTGAGTGTGTGTTAGCCAAAGAAGGACTGTTATTACCCCACAATTTCGTATAGTCAAATTCTTGGGAACGCAAAAATAGCCCAAGCCACCATTTTTTATAAAGCCAAGTCTTTAGGGTTTCTCGTATCTATCATTGTTAAAACTTGTTTGATAGCATCAGAATCGACGGTAACACTGTAACATGTAGGAAATAAAAGTCTAATATACAAGTTTCTCGTTGTCCATTTATAGCTGTCTATAAATGGACGGATACCCGGTACAAACTAGAAGTTATTCCCAATTTGTCCGGACATTTCATCTATAAACGATATAAAAGCGATGCAATAGGAAAACTTTTGCAGACTGACAACATTCGCATTTCCCGATTCAGTCCAGTCGAGCAATACCATGGAGTAAGGGTAAAGAGAAAATACGCTGGCCTTAGAACAACACGGCTCCCTAACGTGTTGCTCGACGCTGGCTGATAACGTTCCTCTCTTGTAAAATCATAGCAGAAGCAGTGCGATAGCGAAAATTGTACAATATTCGCTTTGAAATATCAAATTTCATTTGAAATTCATTTTCCATAATAGAAATTTGACAAACAATCGACGAAACTTGTACAATTCTAGCGTGGTGGTGTTATTGATGTGCGAATTCCCGTGAGAATATTTAAATGACGTACTTCATACAAAGAACACACCCTCCAAATGTCAAGTCTCTAAGGTCAGCGGTTTAGGGATGATTCTCGTTAGAGCGGGCCGTGCCCGGGGCGGGCCGTGTACGTGGCCGGTACGGATTATACACGTTACATACATTTTCGAACCCCCGTGCAACAAACGTAGTATGTAGTGTAGACGAGAGTCGGGCGGGTCCGGACGGGACATGGATAATGCACAGTGTAATATAAATTGCTTCATACAAAATGTATGTAACGTGGTTAATCCGTGCCCCGTCCGTGCCACGTACACGGCCCGCCCCGGGCACATCCCGCTCTAAGGAGAATCATCCCTTAGGCTGTGCGTTGATCCAGGACGAAACGTTATTATTTATTTATACCCCGTCTCCTCTCTGTCAGTGCTTCGTGAACGAGACCGGTTGGGAGGCGAATTTGCTTTTAGTTCGAACAGAATCTGCTTTTGTGGAATTGCCGTAACTGCGGTAGGTAGGTACATTGTGACTCGTAACTTCCACGTCAAATCTGGCAACTTTTTTTTCTAAGCATATTTCATGCATTGTATTTTTCAGATGAGAGATACTATAAGAATGTACTAAATCTGAAATTATAAATCTTTTGCAAAAAAATTAACACTACCTGGTAATAAGCTAACTTGTGAAAAGTGGGTGTGTAAATTGCACACAGAAGTGCAGAAGCCCAAGCTCTTTGGGGGATAATGCGCCTGACTATACGTATGTATGTAATACCTATCAATATACTCGTGCTGTGAAATGAATTATGCCACAATTACCACATTCGAAGCTCGAAGAACTGATGGCCGATGGAGCCGGAAAGTTCTAGAGTGGACACCACGTATTGGCAAATGCAGCGTGGGAAGGCCACCCGCGAGATGGACGGACGACCTGGCCAAGGTCGCGGGTGTCGGTTGGATGCAGGCTGCTTCCGACCGGTCGGTATGGAGGTTGTTGGGGAGGCCTATGTCCAGCAATGGACTTCCCAGAGCTGAAATGATGATGACCACATTCGAACTTACGAGTACAATCGAGTAGTTATCATACCATTAAATAAATAAGTTTCAATATGTCGTAGTTTTGATTACAACTAGCCGGTGGGTACGACGATACGAGTTGGAAGTTTAAACACGAAAACAATGTTTTCCATTGTCCAAAAACTGGACCGTATGAGTTGCATGTGATAAACGAATTGTATAAAACTTTAAAGCTATTTTGACAATGGATATTGCGGACTGCACTTTTAATAGATGTAATAAGATCATACGTTGCCTTAGGAATTGTTCGTAACGGAGATCACTGCCATCCTCCCTCAGTCATCTTCCAAGGCCTTGGACGAAAACCTTGGCCTCCGATCTCCACGGGCCAGCCGTTTCAACGGCCAGGGGCACAAGGCAAATAAATATTTAATATCTACTCGAAAGAAATTTCTTTATGAAAGTAATAACCCAAATATAATTAAATGTCATACTAATCCCTTCATTAGGTTACCCATACTCCCCAAATTTCAATTTAATACGGAATAATACCAGCTAATTATGGAGCCCGAAACTCAAGAGAGGTTCAATGTGAAGGTTAGGTTATCATACTTGCATAATATTGTATTAGTATTTAAAAAATTTTACTATAATTTTACGGACGAATTTACTTTAAAGTAATTAAAAGTATCTCATAGTACCCACTCGTAACAAAAACATAAGTTTAATTAACACCCACGATCTGAATGTCCGTTTAATAATAAACTATGAGATACTTTTACGTACATTTAGCCCTTAACGATAAAATGTAGGTTTATAATACAAAATCGTCTCTAGGCTGCGTGATGGAATCTCTATAACTATGGGACGGAATCCTACGCGTTCCGGAGAAATTGCTGGCATCTATTCCGGCCCTGGAACTTATAAATACTTTACTGTCAATCCACATTATACCTATATTCTTCTTCAGCCTATTGCAGTCCACTGCTAGACGTAGGCCTCCCCCAGAGCACGCCACAAGGCTATTGCCACAGGAGGGTATTTGCCCATAGTCACCACGCTGGGCAGGCGGGTTGGTGACCGCAATGTGATTTTCGGACTATGTTGTCAGTCCGAAAGGCGCTGTTGCCTGCCTCCCGGAAACCCTTAATCGCCTCGTACGATACCCACGGGCAGACAGGGGTGGTACAAACTCTACTCTGCCGGCACCACGCGGCTAACCTATATATAACACGTTAATTTAAGTAAAAAAGAAAAGCTCATAAAATTATAAAACAATAAACATATCTTTCATAACTGCAGACCTGATAAATTAACAAACATAATTAATTACCTTATGTAATATGTTATGACACAAAATCATTTACTTACTCGTATTTCCTTTTGCCGTTTCCAAATAAATGTGTAAAAATAAATAGCTTCAGCATAAACTTCAATAAACGATCTCGATAGATTTTTTGCATATTTCATATTAAATATTCCTATCGAATATAAGCTATCGAAAAGGAAAAATCGGCCCCTACTGGAAAGAAAGTGCATTAAGTACATACACAGTAAACGAAGCTCACACAAAAACGTTGAAAAAGTCCTAACCACTCTTTTTTGTGACCGTTGAACATTCGAAATTTAAAAAATATTGTCACCCGGCCTAGTTTTTATTTATTTGCTGCCAGTCTTTTTTTAGGATAAGCCCCTAAACTTTTTAACTACCGTTGTAAATAAAATCGAAAAACGAAGATTGTAGCGAAATTACTTTCGGGAGTCTTTTAAAGGTCGTCTTTTGTTAGGTCTGCTTTAGATACCTAGTACAATACAACCCTTTTGTATGCTTTACAACCCAATAATATTTAAGACATTTTGCTAACAAAGTAATTCAAATTAGATATTACTCTACCAATATAACATTATTTAAAACTTATCAAACCAAATATTCAAACATTAAACTTTTAAGCATTCATGTTCAGAATTTTTTAATCTGCAATAAGTAGGTAAATGAAATTGTATTAGGCGTTACAATTATTGTAGTTAGTGCAAGTGCCTGTTTTCGCAGTTATGAGTTATCAGATCCGAGGGTCAGTGGAGGGTGTAGGGCTCGGTGGTGGGCGCACCCCTAGTGAAATAAGTAGGTATCAAATGTTCGAATAAATCTCTTGTTTTTTACGTATTTAAGTTCAAATAGGCTATAAACGTAAATCGCGTCGTAATAAATAACGTGAAATAGTTTAGAAAGTACCATAAATAAATCAAGGATTTTAACAAAAAACTTTCAAGTAAGTAATAAAAATTTACGTGTACAACTTAAATAACCTACATAAGAGTTCTTGTGTATTAAACATGAATCATTTTTGAAACCTAATATCTAAAACTTTATTTTAATCTACTTGTTTTTTATTGAAGTTTTGTAAAATATAAAAGTAGTACGATATTCTAGTAGCAGGATCCTTTATCTTCTGATACATTTGATGGGCATTTATCGTCTGGACGGATGATCTTTGCTGTCCAAAAGAAAATATATTACGAAAAAAGCTATGGGAGCTCAGCCAATGTTCCGTATTCGTGGGTGTGATAGATCCTCCAATGGCGGTCAGACTTAATCACGTCATTTATAGAACGCGTGAAATGAAGGCTTCTTATTGGACCAAATATCTCGATGACCAACATCTGTAGATAAGGTCGAGCAACTATGTTTCTTCATCTATGTAAGTCCCAAACGCTTTGTTAGTAAAAGGCGTTCTATAGCAAATTTAAACTATGGCTCTTGTTCTATTATTTGATGAACACTATCCCAAAACTTTCCCAATTTCGCATTTATATTGAATTTCCCTAACTTTTAGTTAGTACACTATATAGATTTGAGTACAAATACAAAATCAGTATTAAAATGTCTTAATCATATGTAAATTTCTGAAAACTGGAAACTGAAGAACGTAGATATACATGTGTATAATAGGTGGTTTGTTGTATAAATCACTATACTTAATAAGAATTGCACCGATGAATACGAGTACCGTAGTCAGTCGACAAAACTGACGCAGCGAAAAGACAATTACATAGACAATATTATACCTATAGACCGTATGATTCCGTACTATTACTACAAAACTATTTACTCCTCTTACTCATACATACATACATATACACACAGCTGTGTTCCAAAAATGGAGTAGGTAAAACTATAGGATCGCGAAGGAGATCCTGCAATCATTTTAAAGCATACTCTTGCTAATCTGTTACTCGTATTTATACCTACAACCAAAATGCCTCTAGTTAAAAGGTAAGCTAAGACAAAATAAACAACACGTAATAAACATCGCAAACTAGTAATGTTGCCGCTCGATAGTCCACTATCGAGAGTCTATTGATAGACTATCGATAGTTGGGCAAAAACAATAGTATCGATAGCCCCGTGATACTATCGATAGTATCGATACTATTGCTACTGAATATTGCAATAACAATCGATACTATAACAAGGTTTATGAGGGTAAATTGATAAAATCCTCCTTAAATACTGTTGCACTATTTTACATTAAGTATACCGTTTTATTTTTAACATTTACCGTTTTTTACATTTAGTATATAGAGGTCACATCACATAAAATTGTTACGTCAAGATTACAGCCTCAAAATATTTACTAGCTACATCAACCATCATACACAATACTATTGAATCACAGCCTACTATCGACCGCGCAAACATATCCATAGTATCAATTATTATTACAATAGTCTTGACCGCTACTATCGATAGTAATGTCGATATTGAGCTTCAATACTATCGATAGAATTGCTGTGTGTCAATAGTATTGCCCCTCACGGAGATATCGATACTATCGATATTATAGATGATTTTCGAGGTCAACTATCGATAGTCAAACTATCGATAGTTCCGCAACACTACAAACTAGGATCTCCTGTATCATTATCATTATACAGAGCTAACAGAAAACACTAAGGTAATAGCAAAATAAATATTTATGTTCGGAATAGTCTTGACCAAAATGCCGGGATTTTCTTGCAAGACAGAGATATCAGAATTATTACCTAAATATTTACATAAACATTAATTTAAACTATACCTAAAGCAGAGTTTTATTGAGGCCGGGATCAAAATATTTATGGTTAGTAAAAGGGTCAGCCGATCTCTATTTTCAGCGTGCTCTAAATCCTGGTTATCGTGTGCCGTTTGAAATACTGTACCTTTATGACATCAAATATATTTATTTATTACATGATAAAACTCAGTATGCCTGTGAAACAGATTCAAATTAAACAAGGCATGACTGATGAAGGAGGTTGTTGGGGGAGGCTATGTTGAGCAGTGTACTCTCATGGCTTAAAATGATGATACACAGCAACACTATTTTTTCGTGTAGTGCAGTGGTTCCCAAAGTGGTCCAGGTGGACCCCCAGGGATCCACAGGGGACTCGATGGGGGTCTACGTTAGTGTGAATGAATGAGGTTTATAATTAATTCGTATGTGGTGTAGGCCTGTAGGGGGTCCACCAGAACCAGTTAACTTTTGAAAGAGGTCTATGAGAAAAAAGTTTGGGAACCCCTGGTGTAGTGTGACGATTGATCGTATGTGCTGCCAAAGCTTCACGTCAACAATGACTAAAAAACAGGAACTTGGTAGGTACTGTAAAACAGTTAGAGCAAATTGTCAAATAAAATTTTTTCGAGTATTATCTACAAAAAAACTTGTGTTTTCAAGAGTTTTCGCCTTTAATAACTTCTGATCTAAATTCTATAGTGGTGCACCCTGCTATTTAACAGACGAGGAGGCTCTGACACGCTAATAATAGCTTATAATACTTAGAATAAGTATTACTTCGCACTGTAGAAGTACTCGGCTTAATCATAAATTCAGCAACAAATAGTGTGCCGTATACGCAGACACGAGCTCGAACCTCCAGTCAGTTTTATTAAATTTTAATCATATTTCGTAGTAAAATTTCTATTTGCATAGTGAAATTGTGTAAAAATAACACTACAATGCATAAAAAAGAGACTAGAGATCACATACCATCAGTAAATATCTCAACTTCAACTTCAACTTTTTAAAAAATATAAATGGCTCCGTCGACTATCGACGATTCTAGTAAATATCTCATAATTATGAAATTTCAATATAAAATTATCATGAATAATAAATAAATTACATTCAGTGTTGCCGCCGATACAAAAATAGTTCCCCGTGGTGCAGATTTTGTAGTATGTGAATTTGTTATTATTATCTAAGAGTAAGTAAATGATAGGTGCACATTAGAAATTCCCATGAAATAGAGACAAATTAGTGCCAAAGGATAATGGGCAAAAATGAGTACCGATCAGTAACGATCAGACCTAGATCTTAAAAAACTAGTAAAATAAATGTTTTCCTTTTTTACTTAAAAGGCAAGTTTTTGCGAATTCATAATCACAAAAAGAGCTTTCCAACGATATACGTCTTGTCCTTACTGCTCGGTGGGGACATTTTGCCCATCCTCCTTTTATGTAAATTAGTTAGTTTTTGCATAAACAGGTAACTGAGTAATAAACATCCAAAATTTCTTTGCTTGGTGCAGATTTCCTGCTCATCGAGTTATTTCTGATCGTTGGACTGCTGTAGTAGGTACAAATTAGTCGAGAAGAAAGTTGGTGGAAATCAGAAAATGGGATCTAATCTCGACGAGGATGCATTTTTTAATAGTTGATGTTTATTATATAATTAAAAAAAGTAATATTAATTATTGTTTCATTGTCAGTAAAGTAAGGTACCCTTTCGTTAATTGCCTTCTATCCATCTTCTCCAAATGACCAAACCATCGAAGCGTACCTTTCTCTATTCTTGTCACTACGTCTTCTTTCACACCACCCAATTCTCTTAATATAATAATAAATTTTAATTTATTGCAAAATTTTAGTTGCTTTCTGCATTAGTTTTCCTTCTTTCGGGTAACAGTTAAGCAGTTGGCAACACAATCCTTCACGCATAATAGCATCCTTGCAAATTGTCATTTAAGATTGTCAAGTCAGTCATGTCATCAATCATGATAAAATTGCCGCATTCACAGAGCTATTTTTATTGATAGTACTCCATCCAGTCAGAGCGGAGCGAAGACCAATCATTAATCTAAATTATAATACCTATTTAGAATGAGGTTACATTTTCCATTGGATTCGTTACCGGTAGCTAGATTGTTGTATTTGTGCCCGAAAAGCGGCGGTAAGCTCACCCCTTACCGCGTAAGACTTAGTAGGCTAACTGGTAAAAAGTTGGTGTAAATTGCCCACTTCTGCCTAACCTCTTTGGGGGATAATGAGCGTGACTGTATGAGCTAAACACCTTAAGACCTTAAGATCGCCACAGCTATTTTGTAATTATGCTACTGTTGCTTTTGCCTAGGATAGACCACTCCTAATAAATTCATATAGTCAAGATTTTGAAACTTGAGGCATTCTCATCCTAAATATATTGTACTAAAGTGTAGATTATTTAAAGCCACTTGCCGCCCTTATCTCATTATTAATGGAGTCGGCGCAATATGGTTTCTTTCGAAACTCACATTGTTGAAGATTTAGCATTTGTTTTACGGCCGGCTCCCTGCCTGACGTCAACCCTCTTCGGGTATTAATATCCTACTAATATTATAAACGCAAAAGTTTGTAAGTATGGATGGATGGATGGATGGAAGTTTGTTTCTCTTTCACGTGAAAACGGCTGGAGCGATTTTAATAAAATTTGGTATAGAGGTAGCTGACACCCTGGATTACGAGTAACACATAGGCTACTTTTTATCACGGAAAAATATTTTAATCCCGGATAATTACTGCATTCCACACTGACGAAGTCGCGGGCGTCCACTAGTTTGTAATATTACTATCGTGGAATTCGTATTCAGCATTGACAAGCCGACGAGAAACTTGCCTCGAATGTATCAGTACCAGGATCAGTACCTATTCAGCTTCCATCATAGCAATATTAAAATATTTTTAACAAACGAAGAAAAATTAAAAAAGTTGCTCATTGTTCTTTCCTTGTTTTTCCTTTGGCTTCGAGAACATCAAAAGCTGTAAGCCGATTGAGGAGAAAAGAAATGTATTCAAAGTAGACTTAACGTTTGCCAAAGTTCTTTTGCTCAATACAGTGTTGTTATAAAAGAAAATTATGGTGAACTTTTATTCATAAAAGCTTTTAAGTTAATAATTTTCCTTTAGTTCTTCGTTGATACCTCGAAATTCACTTTGAGAATGTTCGATAAAACCAAAGAAATGTGAAAGTCTCATGGCTTCGATACAAATGCCGTCATACAAAAATGTTTTTCTTTTCTTTTCCTTATCGTATCATAAATTCCTCAATTTTACCTAAGATTTCGAAAGCTACATTGTACTATTTAATTCATCGTCAGCCTATTGCAGTTCACTGCTGTACGTAGGCTTCCCCCAGTGTACGCCACATGGCTCGATCTCCCGTTTTTGCCATCCAGTCACTACCAGCCGTCCTCTTTAAGTCATCGGTCCATCTGACCGGAGGGCGTCCAACGCTACGCTTGCCGAGACGCGGTCTCCATTCGAGAACCCGTTTACTCCACCGTCCATCGGTTCTACGACAGATGGCCGGTCCACTGCCACTTCAGTCTGCTACATTTCGAGACTATGTCAGTCACTTTGCTCTTCTGCCGAATAATCTCGTTTCGGACTTTGTCCATTCGCGAGATTCCGAGCATTGACCTTTCCATAGCTCTCTGAGTAACATGTAATCGGTGAGCCAGCCCCACCATCAGGTTCCACGTCTCGGCTCCGTAAGTCATGGCTAGTAGAACGCACTGATCGAACATTTTGGTCTTGAGGCATTGTGGCAAGGATGACTCAAAGATATGACGCAACTTCCCAAACGCTGTCCACCCAAGTCTGGTGATTTCTCCCTCGAAGTTGTCTTTATCCAACTACAATATTTGCCCAACTATTTAATTAAGCCAGTGCAATTAGGTACTATTAATGGATTATTGCTATTATTATGTTTCAAAGTGTACAGGAACAAAGAGGGTTCCTTCAGAGGTATTCTGTTGCATGATCCAAACGTTTTGCAGTGTCCGATGTGAAAGAAATCGACGTCTCTATACGAGTTAGATAAATATTTTCGAACAGAATTGGTTTTGTTTCAAGCACCTTCTGCAAAGAGCATGAAAATAGAGTTGCTCTTAATTTTCCAGAGTTTTCTTTTTAGCATCTATATGAAAAGATAAAAGAGAGAAGACCTTGGAATATTTTAGTACATACCTATATTTTAGGGTTTCGTACTTGTAGCGTTCCACCCTATTTTTTCAGACCCTATTTTTTTGTTTACGTATGTCCGTGCGTTCCGCCCTCCGTCTTTATCTAATGAACCACTTATAAACCGTAAAAGCTAGACAATTGGGATTTTCATAGATAATAATATTTCTGTCATTTGTACGAGTATCGAGTAAACTACACCATGAAGCTTTGGCTGTGCGTTATGTCAGTGCGTTATCTATCAGTCATTGTGCGTTTTTGCCACTTGACGACACGACCACGATACGACCACGGCTTTTTTGAAAACTAAAATATAATAAACAGTATGGCTCGTATTCCCATTAGACGATATTACCCCGACACGGCTCTCGTACTATGATGATGACGAAATGTCGTGGTCGTATCGTCTAGTGGATAAACGCCCATTCAATGAAGTAACGGAAGAATATTATTTTATTTATATTGACATGCCGCCAGAGGCATGCTACTATTTCAATTTGTTGGTATTTGACATATTTTATACAAATATTCGGTTACAATCACAAAAAATGGAAAAGCGCTGAAATGAAAGTATTGCACTCTCACGCGACTCGAAATAGCAGTGCATGAAATTAAAACCTTGCAAAAACTGAGTGGATGGACTTTTATGTACACAGTTCTCTATTTTGCATTAGAGTAGCAACTGCCCGCGACTTGGTTCGTGTATTTTATAATTGTTATGAAGTTATGAAATCGGATCAGTACTTTTTAATTGAAAGGATAATAATCATCTAAAATTCCAAACATCATTTTCACACACTTACACATTTATTTTATATCACTAATAATAATGTCCAACCGTAATGTCTTCAATCATGGCGGCCAATCTCAACGGATATTAACCAACTAGGTACGCAGAACAAGTGTGTGCGCAAACACAGGAGCACTCTTTATTAATTTACTTACCCTTATAGTTCAATGAGAGGAAAAGCAGATACGAGCGGAAGGAGATCTGGCGCAGGACCAAAAATTTAACGTGAATTCCGATGCACAAACTATGTGTTCATTTTACTATATTAAAATAATTAATGAAATAAATTGAGTGGGGTAAGCACGATCCTTTTTACGCAGCGTAACGCTAAAGACTCGCTAGAAAAAATGTCAAAAAATCGGTTTAGCCGTTTCTGAGATAAGCGTGCACAAACGCACAGACAAACCGACAAAAATTCCAAAATTTCATTCTTTTGGATACTATAATATTGCATTGATAAAGGTCTCCTATTATATTTTTTCTCATATAAATTCCATGTACAGACAGCAATCCGTTACATTTTTATTATATATATAGATATAGATACCAGTATCATATGCATAATAGATTTCCGTCACCCATAAGTTTACGAGGTCGTGAAGTATCTTAACAGTTCGTTATCAATTCCGAAGTTAGCGCTGAAAGTTGTGACGCCTCCGGAGGCTCTTCGCTGATTGCTTCCAACTAACTACTTATGTCACGTGTCAATAAGTTGTAGTCCAATAAATAGTGTAGGTAATAATATAATAATGAATAAATAGGTTATTAGCGTGTGTTTTATTTTATTTCATTTTGGACATCAGACTGCTAATACTTGCTGTGCACAGGTAGGTTTTATAAAAACTAGATAGAAAAGTGTACAAAAAAATGTTAAGCGACTTAAAAGTAATAAGAGCTTATAAAAATGGAAGAAAAAAACAGTTACGATTGATGATAGTGATAAACAATGACTAGTTTGGTATGAAAATTTTAGTTATTTTTAATTCACACTACCTACATAATGGATGCATTAATAGCAATTCATAAATTGTTTTGTAGCGGCTGGGTTCCGCCGCCACCAAACCACGCAACAATTGCATTGCGGATCGCTGAAAACTTGCAGCTAGGCAACGGTTATTGATAATTTGACTTGACTTTGGAATTTGCTTTTGCTATGTAAATAATTCTTGTCTAGATTATATTTTGCTCATCACAAATTTACTTTCATTTAAAATCTTCGCTGGGAAGGCCTGGAGCACCCTTCCACATTGGTGACCCCGACTAAAGGACAATTAGCGCTTTTCCAATATGTTTAGTTTCGATGCCGAGCCTACGACAGATATGGTTGGAATGCGAAATCCTCCTCCAGCAGCGGAGTCGAGTAACCACGCAAGGCTTCCACCCTTCCCACAGTTTCATATAATTCGAAGTTTATATACTTACTAAGTATATTTTGCTTGTGCTTTTACGACACTGGCTTTTTCTACTTTATCTGCGAGTATTCCGGTCCAGTGCTTTTTTCGTGGAAGTAACTTTATGTACCCAATAAAGTAACTTTATGCCTTTTTTTCGAGAGATAACCACACACAGAATATTATATTTCATTTTAAAATACTACGCTACTTTTTGTAAACATTTTCAAAAGTTAATTTAAAAATAGCTTTCAATTGTTTTTACGAATGGGGCCGAAGTAGGTAGTGCGTCACAAAATGTAACCGCGTATAGTTAAAAGAATTCAGACATTGTCTGAATTTGACAGTTATTCCATACATTTTGCTGTCAAATGTCATTTTTAAACAGTGTCTAACTTTAGACCTGGTTTTGTAATAAAACCGCAACTTTTCAAACTTATAGTCCAGGAAAGATAGGATTTCGAAAGTTTACTCAATTGAAGGTGCTGCTAGTTATTTTTAAAATGCCTATTAACGCAAATGAAACTATAAAGACGCTATAATTAAGCTACCATTGCCATTTTAATTATGCGGAATAAAAGCAGCAGTAAAATAAACTAGTTTAAGTATACTATTTACTTAAATATGTTTCATTTCACTAAGATGTCTTTATAATATGTTACTCGTATAGGCAGAACTCATAATAACTGTTCCAAACCACTAACCAGGCTAAAATCAGGCAAAAGTAGTTTTGGCCGATGCTCTTAGAACAGTTTGACAGATTTTTGCAAACAGAGACCTCAATTTTTCAATTGGAAGCATAATAATACTACCACAGTTTTTCATCGGACATAGCGTCGATTGCTAATAGCCTTTTCTGGACTGTGCGATTTCCATCAGATTTATGATTGAAAAAAATTACTTCGATAAACATTTTATAACCACTTATTAAAATTTCATCTCAAATATTGTTAAATTTAATTTCATCTTTTGTTATAAATTCTATGAAATGATATTGGCGTATAAAGGCCGAGTGAAACTAAATAAATTGAATTGAAAACTCAATAAAAATTTAATTTCAATTGCTTCGATTTACTTTTGTTGATTGAACAAAGAAGGGCAAAACCGTGTCCGAGAAAACAAACTGTTCCTTATTTACACCGTACATAATCCGTTTAGAAATATATTGTTCTTGAAAATACGAACTTAATAATACCCGCTTCATTTCCAGTTAAAAAAGGTCATTTGTTCAAGTTAATTGTTTTCGTAAAATTTTACCACATTTTTAATGATGTTGGGGTAAGATTATTTGAATATAGGTAGCTATATGACATCTACAAAACTCATAAACCTATAAACTGCAGAGTCTGCAAAGAGGGGAAGGTAGGTACATATTTTAATTATCTGTGACAAGTTGTTATTTTATCACCTGAGAGAATGTCCGTGCTCAAACATGCATGGAAGAAAATGCACCTTATGTATTCTAACTAAACCTCACATCAGCACAGACTATATTATTTAACAGCATGAAAACAATTAAGAAAAAATATCACTACCTCTCGGAATATCAAGTTTCCGTTATTCTAAGCACAACTTATAAATATTTTTCAAGGGTGGCTGAGGCCGGCTCATCGTTTTTAGGGTTTTAACCAGTTTTAATTGAACCCTTATAGGATCACTTTGTTGTCCGTCCGTCTGTCTGTCTGCCTTTTCCTCGGAAACGCGTGAAGGTATCAAGCTTAAATTTATATTAACTAATCAGGTCTACTGTCCCTTGGAGATGTGAAAAAAATCAAACTACTCAGCGAACGCAATCATAAGATTCAGCAAATTTTCGACACTCGCAAGGAAATCAAAACCTACAGGGAAATTTTTGTGCTGATTCGCGCTTGGCCGGTTTTGTGTAATTAAAGAAACCGTTCCCACAGTTTGGCCACTTCGCATGCCCCACTCACTACTCTATTAAACCACCACTACGTTTTGGCAACTGGTAGGTTTTGCGTTGCAAATATTCTCTTTGAAGCTTAAATTGCTTTCTGGTTAAAATTCATTTCCCAGTTCAAGTTTGCAAAGCAAGTTAATCCGTAAAAATTTACGGAATTTCATATTATTGTGCCTGCGGATTTACAAAACGTGTTTTGGATCAAACCAAAGGTATAGTTTAGCTCTGAATAATATACTGAATTGATTGCAGAAAAATACGAGTACTTGTTACGTTTTTTATGACAGGGGAAATAATTCGATTGACGGCATAACGCCATTCACAAACTAATGATGTACTATAACTCACACACGACTTTCGTCATCAAGCGATAAACTAGCAACTTGTCACTGATCATTTAGTTCCCGAAATAGGGTAGCCAGAACTGCTGGATCATTAAGGTAATCATCATCATCTATTGCAGTCCACTGCTGGACGTAAGCCTCCCCCAGGGCACGCCACAAGACTGCCATGTATAGGTATTTGCCCATAGTCACCACGCTGGGCAGGCGGGTTGGTGACCGCAATTTGTATTTTGGACTATGTTGTCAACACGGGTGGCACTGCCGCCAAACTCCCGGAAATCCTTAATCGCGTCGTACGATACCCACGGGCAGACATGGCGTGGTATGAATTCTACTCTGCCGGCACCACGCGGCTAATCGGATACATCATTAAGGTCGTCTTCGTCTTCAGCCTATTGCAGTCCACTGTTGGACATAGGCCTCCCCTAGGGCACAAGGGGGTTTTGTCCATCATTAAGGTAATCCAATGTTAATGATAAGTGACAAGTTAAGAAAAAGAGAATGCTCCACTTCCTTATTTGACTCTTACGACATGCGCGAAAGGATATGTAGCTAACGTATTCTAGTGAAGCACCGCATCAGTACAGTTTCTTAAATAGCGTACCCTTAAATGCATAATTTTCAACTTGATAAATGGCTACTGGCTTTAGCCTATTTGTAATTCGTTCACGACTTTGTCTGGCCTGGTAATTTTATTTACCAGTTATATAAGTCAGTTGTACAAGTCAATGAGTTTTCTCCATTAGTGAAAGATTCGAAATTATTCACCACTTAAGTAAATTTGCTCCCTTTATTTATTTATATCTCTTTATATATTTTTTAATTAATTAATTTGTGTATTTGTAAAATTTTATTTGTAAACTTGAAAATGGTAGAAGCTGATTAGTAGAAGTTTAATAAGAAATTTCTAACCTTCCGTACTAAATTACAAGATAAATACCACAAATGTCTCATCTATGACAGATACTTATATATTTTTTTATATAACTAGAACCAGAAACTGTAAATGGAAAATTACCTTTCCAGTATCAATTATATCATGAAATTTATACCTTATCTATCTATCTATCTACCTTTCCCAAAATTACATGGACAAAATCCGGTTATTTTTTGATGGCTGTTTTAACGAAATTCTGACAATTGATACCTTAAGGGTAATGGTGGTACAAGAAAATCACCCTTATTTCGTAAATTACAAATCAATTTTAAAGCCAAGGAAACTTTACCTTCTTAAGTAACATTATACCCATTTGTTTATTCCCTGTTTTCTAGTTCTATACTATTCTGGAAAAATATAACAATTGGAATATAAAGCGTAAACAACTGAAAATTATCACATTATATCAAAATGATATTATATCATCAAAAAATGGCAACGTGGCAGAAATACATATATCAAATCGTAATAATGAGATCGTATGTTGAGTCACATAAATGTAGCAATAGTAGAGTGTTTTACGTGACTATTTTTAAACAGACTATTTGCTTTCGTTTTCGAATTGGAACATTCTAAGCTATTAGCTAAGTTAATTAAATAATTTATATTCAAAATATGAGTATCTATAGGTGCATATAAAATGTTTTGCCCTGAATGACCGACTTATGGATTAACGCACAGCCCAAACCGCTGATTTTAGAGATCTCAAGGTTGGAGGGTGTGTTATTTATGTGACATAGGCTAGTTTTTAGGGTTCCGTACCTCGAAAGGTAAAAACGGAACCCTAATAGGATCACTTTGTTGTCCGTCCGTCCGTCCATCTGTCTGTCAAGATCCTTTTTCTCAGGTACGCGTGGAGGTATCAAGCTGAAATTTATATCAAATACGCAGATCTACTATGCCTAGAAGCTGAAAATCAAACTTCTAAGCCAACGCAATCAAAAGATACAGCCATTTATGTTGACTTAAAATAAAATATTCTACTTTCGCAAGGGAATCGAAACCTACAGGGTACTTTTCATGAACTCAGAATTTTTAAATTTGGTACGAAGCTACGTCATATAGCACAAATAAAGGAAAAATTGCGAAAACCGATAATTTTTAGTTATGTCACATACCCAATAAAACAGATTTGTACGGAACCCTCGGTGCGTGAGTCCGACTCGCACTTGGCCGGTTATTTTTTTTTAAATATGATAATAATATCAGTTGCTTGTTGTATTTTAAAGATTCAAATCTTAAGTTTGGTACGGTCAATATCAAAATAGTTTACCTAACCTATGTAAAATATTTTTATATAGACCTCACTAAAATGCATTGACGACACAGAGAATGTAATATTCTTTTAAACCGAACACAGACTTGAATAAAACATAAAAGTAAGTTTTAAAATATTTTTACAATTTATATGACACCGACCATAGACATAGTTTAAAATAAACAGATTCCGCAAATAATGCATGAAAATGAAATTGCAGAAAATGCTATTTATGTGTTACAATATTTTTATACATAGGTATTGTAATAAAACAATAATTGTGTAGTACTAATTACTATACTACAAGCAGTTACCCCCAACATATGCGCATGTATTATACAAAACATCGATCTTTACATTTAAATTTTTTAAATGTATCTCTTGGAATCAATAATGGCAGATAACACATAGGTAGGCTGCTTTATCAGGTACTTCCCTCACCAACCGATTAAATTTTGATGATTTTAGTACTGACAGATAGAAAATGGAGAAATTATAGTACGAATATTTACAATATTCACGACTTATACCTTACGCCCTATCCTACTAATTTCATAACGTGTGCAGACGGATGTTTGTTACTCCTGCACCCAAAGACCACCGATCGGATTTTGTTGAAAACTCACCAGAACAACATATTATAGGTTCACACGGATGAAATCACGGGTGTCCGCTAGTTTCCAATAAAAAATTTACTTTTATGTTTTAAAGACGGTCGAGGGAGGTCGATAGTAAACTGATTACAGTTTCGAATAATTAACACACTTACATTTTCTATTCCAATTCATATCTCTGGCCAACACAATGTTTTACCTTATTTTGCATACTGAATTAATTACGAAGCTGCTAAAGCTCGTTGTTTAAAATATGGTCGTATATGAAAGCTTTTTCTTGTTAGATAAAATTTGTTTTTTTCAAGTAAAAAGAGTTTAGCACCGCGTAGTTTCATTGAGCTAACATAACTTTGACATTTCGCTAAAAATTGAATTTTAAATCTTGTACAAACTTGAGACGCTGGTTAATGGTACCCATCATAGATAATGCGTTACTTACAGAGTTTGAGCCAGCGCTATTCTTTACATACAATAAAATAGTAACGGATCGCTGTCTGTACCTGGAAAATATATGAACAAAAATATTATAGGAGACCTTTATCACCAATATTATATATTGGTGTCTATATTGTGCGTGTGTGTGTGTGTGTGTGTGTGTGTATGTGTGTGTTTGTGCAATATACATTTGCTGACCGATACTTATGTTGTCGTCTTATATGGGTCTTTTGTAATTTATTTTATTTTACAATTTGCAATAAATGATTATTATTATTATTATTGTATCTCTGTTTTAAATTCTCGGTACGTGCCAAGATGTAGAGGCCCTTTTTAGAGAACTATACACATGGCGGATAATATTTTTGATGTGCAAAATTGGATAATCTATGTCATGCGATGGAAACAAACATTTGAGGCTGAATATTGGGTGGGGTTTGGGTATGCTATTGAAGGAGATAAATACAACCAAGCCATTACAACCATTCTCATATTGTTTGGTGGCAGGCGGTGATCGCCAACTCTTTATGGGCCCCCTGAAACGGCCACACGCACGGAGCGACAAAGAGGGCAAATTTGGTAGTGGCTAGGGTGGAGGGGTGCCCCTGGACTTTAAACCGAAGCCAACTCGCCACTTACTGACGGGCACGTCCACCCTCGATTTTCGCGACTCCATTGCCCGGCCGGCGAAGGCAAGGCAGAGGCAGGGGAACTGTTCCTCGTATCTCACTCCGGCGCCGGAGATGAGGAACAGGGTCTCCCCCGGGATCTAGGTCCGTGGGAACGCTACCTCCCAACAGCTCGCCACAAGCTGCCCTGCGGGCTTATTATTATTATTATTGTATCTGTTTATTCTCGAGATACAGTCCCGGTCCTTTGAGAGGCGTGCATCGGGCCGTGGCCAAGATGTAGAGGCCCTTTTTAAAATTCTTTTTATTGTGGGAACACACTACACCGCAAAAAACACATGTCCCCGCCATGTGCAAGACTATTGGGGCGAGATCTTAATGCCTGCGATGCAAGGCATTCTCTACCAGGCTAACCTGGGGTTAACTGGGCTTATGCCATTACAACAAGTCTCATAATTGTTTGGTGGCAGGCGGTGACTCGCCGACTCATTTGGCCCCTGAAACGGCCGCACGCACGGAGCGACAAAGGGGGCATTTGGTAGTGGCTGAAACGGCCGCACGCACGGAGCGACAAAGGGGGCAACAGGGTGGAATAACCGAAGCCAACTTGCCACTTACTGACGCACGTCCACCCTCGAGCTGTCTGTCGCGACTCCACTCTGCCCGGCCGGCGAAGGCAAGGAGAGGCGGGGGAATATATCCGGCGCCGGAGATGAGGAAAGGGTCTTCCCCCGGGATATTAGGTCCGTAAGCTACCTCCCAACAGCTCGCCACAAGCTGCCCTGCGGGCTTATTATTATTATTATTTATAAACGCAATAGCACCCAAAAAAATTAATTTTGGATTTTTTGTCTGTTTTTCGGTTTGTCTTTTTGTCTGTGCGTTTGTACACGCTAATCTCAAAAACGGCTAAACCGATTGTGATGCAGTTTTCAGGAATATATTGTGATAGGCCCCACTTAACATATAGGCTACTTTTTGTCCCGGGAAAATGTTTTGATCCCAGATAATTTCGACATTATGTTTTTTTCTGTAGTCCACGTGGACGGAGTCGTGGGCGTCCACTAGTAAATAATAATTTCATTTCATAAGAAGGCAAGAACATTATCAAATTATTAAATTCTTGACACATCGCATCAAATTATTTTAGAGCAATCGCTCAGCTATTTGCCTAGGTATCGAGGCTATGATTAAATAATCTATTTAGCCCGCACTCCATTATTCATTTCTCTTCAGCTCAGAATTCCAAGTTAAATTCCCGATACCTAACTTAAAACCGCTAACGAATTGGACGGTATCGGAAATACGAAATACCTGCTAATTGAAAGCTGGTGTCGAATATTGCATAGCTTTATTTTCAGGAAGGTTTTAAGAACTGAGGGTTTTGCGATTCGATGTACCTACGTCCAACTTCACATCGATACTTGCAGCAACGCGTACACTCTCAGGGAACTGTACGTATCCAATGTACAGTAATGAGCAATAAGATGCATAGGTACACAAATGTACTTGTGCCCTTGCGTAAGGTTCAAACATTGAATTAATTAATAGATGCTCTATTTCTATCTTCTCAGTGTGATTTGTTTGAATAAAAACAAAATGTGAGCGTCTAAGTACAATACATAATAATGCGTTTGCATTTTGATGCTGAAAACAGGTACTTTATTATTGTTCAACAGTAAAAAGTATAATTTAATGAAAATCACCATGCAGTCCTGTCGGCGCTTGGCGTTCTACCTAAAATAAAATCATAAAATCACGCCTGTGATAAAGGGCGTGATTATATGTAGGTATGTAATGAAACTACTATGCTGCTCTAGGAGTGAAAAAAAACGTATAATACGACAGCTGCTTCTTTTCCCGGGCATACTGTACAAGTCAGTAGAGGGACAAGAGGGTCTTGGTGTTTTGTAGGCGATGGGCTGACCACCTGTCACTACTAACCGAACTTGTACATCTCAATTATACCCTCAAAATAGGTCAGAAGTGGCACCATGTGGTTCTATCGGCCCTTGGTGCTCTGCCTACCTCGTAAGGGATAAAGTGATTATATGTATGTATGTAATGAAAATCTGTAAAATACTGACTAAGCATAGTTGGTCTAGTTCAAAGTCTCACAATGTAAACATATGGGCAGAGTATTCCGACTACGCATAACGCAGGAACGCACTATGTACGCACCTTACTACGATAAATTGCATTTTGGTTCAATAACTTGTTATTTACTATTCCTTCATTATTAATATGCCTGTAAACCGATGCCATTTTTTTTTAATAATGCCTGCGACGCCATAGGTATTGGGTTTGAATCCCGGTAGGTGCAAACATTGATATGATGAATATCAATGTTTGCTTCCGAGTCATGGATGTTTCTATACTTATCTATGTATTTATATACCGTTGCTTAGTACCCACGACACAAGACCTTACTGTGGGACTAGGTTAATGTGTTATGTAGTGTGTGGATATTTATTTATTATTTATTATTAATGTAATTAATAAATCATCATCATCATTTACAGCCCTGAGAAGTCCACTGTTGGACATAGGCCTCCCCCAACAACCTCCACTCCGACCTATACAAACTTTTATTTTACAAATTAGTTCAGCTATAGTAATCACAATGATATTTATCTATTATCATTAGTAGATAGCTGTCTAATAAAATCTATTGGTAATTTCATAACACACTAATGTGGTGAACAAATATGAGTCTTCTTTTACATCAATAAATTCTCTATTTACACTATGTTTTCCTACCAACTTATTTATTTATTTTATTTATTAAATAAGAAAGCCAACATAATACATAACTAATCATATTATTGTTATATTTATCCTGAATACTATTTTTTCATACAAATAACGGTAACAATCCAAACTACTTGTAGGTATATCAATAACAGACAATATTCTGCAACAAAGCGCCTCAACTGCACTTGAATCCATTTTTATATAATATATGATATCCGCTCTGTGGCCTTCCTCCCCATTCATCAGCGACCACTTTCAATAGACCTATTAGAATATTCAAGAGCATACATCGTACGGCTTCTTGAAATAGTGTAGTAGAGGCGTTAGGGGTCTTGCTAAAACGGTGATGTACCGCCTTTTGTTTCTACTGTGATGCTTGCATATGCAACATTAAATTCAATTCGAATTCAAAAATCACTGCGGCTCGAATAAATATTGTTGCACTTTTCCCAGTTTTGTATGTTTAAATATGCAATATTGGTATGGTGCTTACAGAAAGCATTAGAAAGTCACGCTCTAGAGAAAAATATGAATTGAAAATGAATGCTATATTAAAATTGGAATAAAAACTTAAATTTTTTTAGTTTGAGATATTGGGTTGGATTATTACTTATTAATAAGTAGTTATATAACCTAAATTAAATTTGTAACACCTTTGTTAGTTAATGTAACAAGCCTTTCATTTCTGTTATGTTAAGTAACTTATAGAAACTTACAAGTAATTAAACCAAAGCGACTTAACGTTCATGAATTGTTTTGGAAATGGTCCCGACATAAAATGTCCCAGTTTAAAGCTGCTTTCTCCTGAAAAATAAGGTCACTCTTTGTGGGCAAACCATTTTTCTCGTTTTTAATATTTTTAAAAAGTTGTAAGTAAAAACATTTTTCCATTATTATTACGAGTATTATAAATCTATCCAATCATATCTCTGGAAAAACTGGCAATTGAAATGTTAAATTTTATAAATGAAATTGTATTAGGCGTTACAATTCGGAAGTTCAAACATTCACTATGGGTGCGCCCACCACCGGCCCTCCTCTCCTCCTCCTCCACTGACCCTCGGATCTGATAACTCATAACTGCGAAAACAGGCACTTGCACCAACTACAATCGCCACGAGGAACCAGACCCGAGCACCTAGCATGCAAGACAATACATTGCACTATTCCGAAATCAAAAATAGATAAATAATCTACATATGTTTCGCCAACAACCGTAACATCCTCAGGATTATAGAAATTAGTAAATTTGTAAACCACTAATTATTATGAAACTCTAAAACATTACCTACACAGAATTAACTACCCTCTACTAAGTATTAAAAAATATATAAATAATTACCCACCATTATTTATATTTCAAATAAATATATACTATTTGTGCACACAAACCAAATAGTATTGCGTGAATTAGTTAAATTTAATGAAAAAATTCAAAAATTCACCAAAATATTGATAAATTAGTAAAGGAAAACAAGGATATATTCAACAACATATTCCATTGCCAACAAAAACAAAAATTGTTATTGACATTGACAAGCCATTACATACTAAAGTTACTATTTATTTATTCTAGCAATTGAATTTTAAAGTGGAGAAGCAAACTCAACTTGTTCATTTAAAAGGTTTACACCAGAATAAATTGGCCTTCAAAATCTCCAACTGTTCCCAAATAAATAGACGAATGCCCTTTTCACACGTATATAGGCTAACAAAACTGTGATCATCCGGAATTTTATGATTTGAAACTAACAAGTGTTTGGAAATTTGTGATTTTTCAGGTGGCTTTCAAGACTTAATTCTTTAAATAGATTAATTAATACAAAACAAATATTACCAATTGATAAAAAATCAGGAGTTTATAGTTTACACTGTCCGGATTGTGATTCTATTTATATAAGTCAAACGGGTCGTAACTTCAAGATTAGGTACCAAGAACATCTGGCAGCTTACAGGAACAATTTCACAGAAAAAATTTCTTTATCAAAATTGCGTCACCTCAACCATGTAACACTCAAATTGCTTTTAAAATAGATCTTGCTTCTAGTTATTTAACATAACTAGTAGTAATCTAGTAGTGAACCAAAAAAATCACTAGACCTTAAAAATATATTTTTACACCGAAAATATTTAAACTTGAAAGGGCCAAAAAATGTGGGAAAAGCAAAAACGGTTTTATCGGATTTCGATGTACAAAGGTAGATACATGGAGCAGATATTAAATCCAAGATTTAAGTGGACCCGCTGGTTCCATTAAGGGCTTAGAGCCTAAGTTCAAATTAAATTTATATGCGAGGTCACATACTGCCATATACTTCATACATTATCGACATATTTACTCAGGGGAAATGTGTTAAATCCCCTATACAAAAGTTATGCGGATTTTTTCTTTTGCTAACAATCAACAGCCATTAGAATGTAAAAATATTTTATCCATTACGGATTTCTATACATTTACAGCTTTAGAAAAAAAAAACTAAATATTGGTTCCTTTTTCTTGGTAGAAATAACTGTAAAAGCAAAACTAAATAAAAATATTTTAGGAAATTCTGGTGTGTGCTATTATTTAAATTATTGTGTGCCGTCCAAACAGACAGAGTAGGTTCGATTCCAGGAGGCCAAATCTCGCGCGCACTCGACATTGAAAATGTGTATTCAAAATGGCGGATGTCGAGTGAAAACCATTTTTCGTATTCTCGTGCCCAACATTCGACATTATGTCTACTGCTAGTCACTAGACATTTTCCTCTTTCCCTCGACATCATGTCGAGTGCGCGCGAGAATTGTTCTCCTGTCTCGAGCTTGTACCGAGCACAACATTTATTTAATGTATTTAAAAAAGAACACAGTCGTCAACGTCCTCGAATACTACGGAATCTCCCGATCATCACGATAATTTTTCTCCATGGAAGCATACCTGGGAAGTGACTGGTTCCCAAGATATTAGGGTCCAAGTTGAGTAAATTGCCTACGTTTTTTTTGCATAAATGCGCGTGTAACAACATTTTTTCACGAAAAATAAATTAAAATCTAGATTATTTAAATACTGGATACTATAAATTTCGCCCGATCAAGAAATATATATGTATATTTGTTTTTTCATCGTTTTAAAAAATTTACATCGTTCCCAGCATTTTTTTGCCATAAACTAACTTTATTTGGTGTATAGACTACGTACCCTTCGTTAAGGGTGGCAACGAAAAAACACCCTATATAAAGAAGTATGTGCGTCAGGCAGGCAGCCGGCCGTAAAACGAGTGTGGTACCCTCGTCACCAAAGAAACCTTATTGCGCCGATCAGACCCATAAATAGTGAGAAGAGCAGAGAGACCTTCACAAGCGTTCAGACCCTCGCTCCAGATCCTACCTGGTCCAGACGATCTCACTGGCCATCTAATGCGAAAACGCGGCCAGCGTGATGTGAACCTTTAGACCGGATATGCTCGGCAATGGGCCGTGACAATAGTTTCAAATAGATAATTTTAATTAAGTAGATACATAGTGAGTTTGTAAATATTATTTTATTTACTTATTTGGAAACAAGCAGACACAGATGTACATGTAAAACATAATTGTATGAAAAGCGAATTAATTACATCTGTGCCCTTAAACATGTTTCACTGAGGACACACTCTAGACGCCTATTAAATTATAGTTTATTTATAGTATACAGGCTGTATGTGACAGTCAGGCAAATAGGTATAGATGTGTTTCAAAGGTGTTTATTGGAACGAAATAATAAATTCTTAATTGTAGTGCTTGAGAGGTATTTCCTTTTAAGTCACGTAATCCTGTGGAGATGGTTCTATAGTGTGATAAAAATTAAATACTTTAAATAAAAATCAAGGTTATTACGCAAAGAACGACGATCTGTTAAACTTGTAGCGGAGCCATCTATCGGAAGCAGGAGAGAACCACAATCGAATGATTGTAATATATACATGGGGCAAACAACTACTAGTGGCCCGGTGGGGCCGGAAGCGCTTCCCTTTTCACCACCACCACAAACTCTATCCAAGGCGTTCAATGTTGACGATCTATTCAACTATTCATGTAACTAGGTATTTCTTATAAAAGGATCAGTCAAATATTCTAGTAGGTAGATACAGTATTTATAAACATGTTATGTAGAGCGTTTGCCTCTAAAAAATATTAAATTCATTTTGCTAACCACATCACACGACTTAAAAATCTGTAAAAACCAAAGGCAGCAGCGAGGGTGGCCGAAGCTCTTAAGACAAATAAATACCTTAATATCGGATACCATGGGAATCAAAGTTTCTTAACAAGCAGTCTCCGGGTCGTAGAACTTTTAATCCTTAAAAGCCCTTGACAGCTGGAAGAGGATTTCCTAGGTTACCAAAAAGCTAGCAGGTAGCTAGCCTAAGAACGCATCAGTATTTCGCATTCACGGACCCAATCTTATTTTTAGTTAGTTATTCTGATGTTAATTTTTAGCTTCATAAAATAAACGAAATAAAATTTATGATACATTTCCTTAATGACTTAATTTCAATTCATCCAGTTGATATTTATGTCATAATCCAATTATTACAGCAACGAGTAGTCGCATGCAATTCTGATAAAAGCAATCATTGTTTCAGAGTGAATTTGTCGAAATGAGACGTTAATAGTACCTACTCCCAACTCAATAAATAGGCATGTATACTATGTAGATATAGTGGTTTCCTGTGAGACTAATGTGCCTAATTATTTATACAACCAGCCTCAATGGTACCTACTAATCTAACAGTACATACACTACACTTTACATATATAACATAGATATACACAAATACCCCGAATAATTGCCAGTGGAATGAATTGGCTGATCGACTCTATGCTTTTAGTCCCGATTCGCACGTTAATTTGAAACAGGAGCAAAACTAACTGGGCCTTTATGCTCGTAAACATTTGAATAATTCATAACGCCTATTTTAGGGTATTTCATGAAGTTACGGCACCGACGTCACCGAAACGAAAGACGCTTGCACCTGGCATAAGCTGTTGTGACATTCGTGAAAGGGCATATTGTTATATAATTTTACTTTTAGTGCAATGTTTTAAAATTTTGTGACACATTGATAAATTAAAAATGCTATAAATATTTCTGATAATTTAGTACATCTTAGTTTGTATGTACGTCTCAAATATACATTGTCTCTTAAGCTTTGATTTCCTAGATATTCGGTGCAGTTATGAAGTGGCCCCGCAAAGAGGTGCGTACGTACGGCTAGCAGCCGTACCTATTCACCGCTGTCCTATCTCATTTTATTTACACAGAAAGTATTCACAGAGAGTATTCACTGCTTTTACCTTTTATTGTAGTATTCTGTGGTCCAATAATCAGCCGTACATTCCCGCTCTCAGAGATTAAACGTATGACGGAGCTGTGCATTGCAATATGTCTGCTCATGAGACATATCTGGCAGTACCACAAAACCTTTAGGCGCAAACAGGGATTTGATATCTTATCAAAATTATCAAATTTGCAAATTGTCAAGCGGTAGCAATCAGTCAGTTTGGCATATCGTCAAGTTCGCAAATTGTCAAGCAGTTACGAGTATCTATTTCGTATTATCGGTTATACATTATCTGATTTGAAGCAAGCCTTAAAATAAACATGAATAAGTATAAATAACATACTTAAAATAACTTCTCCATTAATATAATCCGTTAGGATATGATTGATCGTTTCATCTTTAAACATTGTGCTGAGGGATTCAGCTTTGTTTGCCGAGATTTGGCTAGTATAGCTATCGGGATGAAGAATAACGTTGCCAATATATAATTTAGAAAAGAGATGGTAAAATTCGTCATCCGAGTAATTGACCCGGTGGCTTAGTGGTTATAGTGGCTGGCACGGTTTGCAGCGGTCGTGGGTTCGATTCCCACTCGGGTGAAGATTTTTTTCCATTTTCTTTATTAATAATTTTATAATAAGTATAATAGGTAACTACTAACAAAATGTAATGGTTTAACCTGAACAAAACTAAACCAAGTTCGAATTTATCCAATTAATTTCGAAAAGTGTCTAGACTATTTATAGCACAGACGTAGACACTAATAGATAAATTCACTTTTGCTTTTACATTATATTTTAATTTGTTTTTAATAATTGTAAATTCAACACATTTAGTGTAATCCTTACATAAGGGTACAATTATAGGTATAATTTAGTCTGCAAACTGGTTGTGGCATCAGCCAAGTAATTTTATCTTTGCTCTAGCTAGAAAGAGCATAAATTTATTTAATAGGTATGTCCGTACTAAGGTAAATCACAACAATATATAGGTAAAGATATTAAAATATTAATATTTACAATCTGAAACATCCATCGCGTCGTGTGTCTTCATGGTTAGGTCATTTTGATTCTGTAGATTATCTGTCTCCACTCAATCTTACCCTTACCTCCGTCGTAATCAATCTTATAAGGTAGGTAAAAAGAGGTAACCTATTCTACCCAATGCCACGTTTTAGCATTTGTCAATAATATTATAACACATCCTACTAATTTATAAACGCGAAAGTTTGTGCGGGTATATAAGGATGTTTGTTGTTCTTTCACGCAAAAACTACTAAATGGATTTTGATGAAACTTCACTAAAATATATATTTTACATATCAGAATAACACATAGGCTACTTTTTTATCCCGGGAAAATATTTTTATCCCGGATAATTTCTACATTTTGTTTTATCTGCGGTCCATGCGGACGAGGTCGCGGGTGGTGGAAATATAATACGCGTATCTATCCATGGAATATATCGTCCTATACAGGGTGTTTTTTCGTTACGACCGTTAACGAAGGGTACGTACTCTATACACCAAATAAAATAAGTTTATGCTTAAAAAATGCTGGGAAACGATGTAAATTTTTTTGATTTTATTTTTAATTTCTTGATCGGATGAAATTTATAATGTCCAGTGTTTATGCTAGTTTTTTCATAGACAGATATTAATTATTTCTCGTGAAAAAATCTTGCTACGCGCATCAATGTGCATTTATGCAGAAAAACGAAGTCTACTTAACTTTGGACACTTATATTTTGGAAACCTGATACTTTCCAGGTATGCTTTTTCCATGGAGAAAATGATCGTGATGATGATGAGAGTTTTCGGGAACGTTGACGACCAAAAATCACATGTATGTAGGTACATGGAATTTTAAGGTCGCTTGTGTTTATTTTAACGGGTTAAAATTTAAAACTAATGATCAGTCCCTCAGTCAGGTACCCTCTGGTATACCTAAAGTACTAAAATTTATAAGTTATAAGTTTATTCATTATGGATCAAATTTTTTAATAGTCATGATACGTTTTAGAGAAAGAAAGCATCAAAATTCTTTAACTTCTGAAAAAGCCCTAAATCATACTTGAACAAATTGTTAGATGAGTACGATATCTTTATCTTGTTACCTTCTTTTACCATATTCACAATATCGCCTCCGATTATGCGTATATGCTAAGGATCCTAATCCTACCTAGTTTACATAAAACCGTTCAAATATTGGCAACTCGGCGTATCTCCGTACGACGACGAGAGATGACAACGGGTTTATATTTGGTACTAAACCGGTTCTGAAGTAGGCGTTTAGTACAAATAGCTTTTTGCGTTTACCATTTCGGTGAACCTATGTTGTCCTCTCTAAAACTTTATATCTAGGTACAGTACAAGAATTTGATCGCCTACGGTCTTTCGAAATTTTTTAAAGACTAGATTAACAGATATAATATTAATATCTTAAAATCTATTCTGAACGTTGCTGTAGGATTTTCACCGCGATCCTGCAGTTCAGCCTACCGCATTTTAGGAACACAGACATTTATTTTATTGTACAAAATCGATATGTTGTGAAAGGCTGCAGATAAATAAACGGTAATAGTAAAATTATAATAACGGTTAATAAAAATGAAGAATGATTTAATGGTATAAGCCTAAGATAAAATTATTTAGATGTACCTAATGAATTTGTCCTGCCTGTATTGTTGTAACTAGAAATTAATGGCCAAATGATATATGAGCTTCACCCCATGATAAATTGCTGGTACCTACATAAATTAGAATACCGAATACTTAAACAATTTCTTGTAGGCCTTTTTATGAGAAAAGAACTTAAAACTTCTTCATTATACGAAAGTTCAAAAGAGCTTGCGTTTAGCAAGGCAGTTTTGGATAAAAAAGAGATGGTGTTTATAAACACTAGCGGCCATCCATGACTTAATCGGCGAAAACTTTTGAATTCTTGTAAATTTCCAGCTTGGGTGGGAATTCCCGAAAATAACTGACAGTGTGTGGTAGATCTGTCATGCCAAACCACAACCAGACACTGTCAGTTCTATCTGATCCAGTCGATTGCGTCATGCCGATGGGATGATAAGAAGGTGAATGGCCAGCAAAGTAGTAACCACGGGGAAATAAAAGGTCCACAGCAGGCTTGATTCGTTATAATTTTCCATGTAGAAAAATCGTTTTCTCAACTTCCTGAACGACAACGGCGTCGCTGTCATATCAAAATGTCGTATGTTTAAATACCCTATTTCAAGAAACATAAAAAACATTATTTTTTTGTAGTGCTATGTAAAAAGTTAAATGTTTTTTTCGGAAAAGATAATATAATTTTACTGTGTCTATTCAAACATAACATCCTTAAAAACAGATTGTAACTGGATTATGGAAATTTGTAAACATTGTAAACCGGTCGGAGTGGAGGTTGTTGGGGGAAGCCTATGTCCAACAGTGGACTTCTCAGGGCTATAAATGATGAATGATGATGAATTAATTAAATATTCTGTTCGTGTGTTTGTAATTGAAGTTCTTCTAAAACCGATTTTGATGGTTTTTTTTTAGTGCGTGTTCAAGTGGATTCGAAAATGGTTTAAATTCACAATTCGGTCAATTACACAATGTTTTTATAACGGTACATATTGTTACAGCTTATTTCAGAAAGTTTGCATTTAAGGCGTGGGACAGGACAACGTCTGTCGGGTCCACTAGTATAGTATAGATTATTACACTAAACTCCTCAAGGTATGTTCATGTAAAATTTAAAGTAGATTGGACCAAAGGATCGCAGAATCTCGAAAAATCCCTTCTTCTTGGAAAAAATATTTGTCCCTTTATCCAGCCATTATTTATTATCCCGAGAATTTATGTTGTATGATGAAATGAAAATGAATTGACGTTTTTCTACTAGACGACACGACAATGATATGACCACGATATTTTGTCGTCTAGTATAAGGGGCCGTGTCGTCTAATGTAAAAACGAGCCATACTATTTAATACATTTTTGATTCCAATAAAAGCCGTGGTCATGTCGGTCGGTCGACCGGGGTAGTGTCGTTGTCGTATCGTCTAGTGGAAAAACGGCCAATCTAAAGAACGTCTGTCTTCTTGCTGTCAGGGTTGGACGGAGTAGGGACGAGCGACTTGGGACACATCCGGGTAAGCTCGGTTATGAATGACATTATTTGTACAGATCACGAGTATACAGGGTATTTTTTGGTCGTCAACATTTCCGAATACTACGGAATCTCCTCATCATCATAAATATTTTTCTCCATGAAAGCATACCTGGGATGTATCTGGTTCTCAAGACATTAAGGTCTAATCTAATAAAGTTGAATTATTAGATTACATTTTTTTCATAAACGCACGTAGACGCATGTAACAACGAAAAAATGTTTTACCTGCCTATAAAAAAACTAACACAAACACTGAACACATACATTTCGCGCGATCAAGTAAATAAAACAAATTGTCAAAAAAAATAAAATCATCTTCCAGCTATTTTTTTGGCGTAAACTTACTTTGCTTGATATATAAAGTACCCTTCGTAAACGGTGGCAACGAATAAACACCTTGTATGCTTCATTCCACTTTACTCTTATATTAATAAAGGTCTACAAATAAGTTTAATATATATTATTAGTTTAATATAATTAGCTCCTCGCTCTTCTCACATCTAAAATAACTAAAAAATCACCCTAGATGTAAACTAAACAGTTATAAACTATCTTGGTCGTAGAGAAAGTTCAGTTCTGTGGCGCGCCGCATATAAAGTTTTACAAACCACAGACGGTCAACATCAAACGGACTTTACAAGTGTGGACACCCTTATTTATTATGCTAATGGCGACTTAGGATACAAGAACATTCGCACAAGTTTGTTTGAAAGAACCGTTTGAACTGTGTCTAACTATTCCCCAGTTGCGGTTTTCAACTTAAACATCTGTAATGGAATTCGGGCGTAATTTCCGAATCCATTTTGTTCTCAAAGCTGCAATATTGTTCACGTGAAAACGTACCGTCGATTTTTTATACATTATTACATTGTTATTACTTGTTTGCTTTGGCATTCCTTTTGGGAAAACAGCGATTACAAATTTACAACGCGTTAGTTTCTAACTCAATTTTCCTCCAGTAATCTTATAGACTCGTATATAATTCTCCTGTCACAGTGTTTGTGATCATCCTCCGAAACGGCTTGACCGATTTTTATGAAATTTTATATGCATATTCAGTAGGTCTGAGAATTGGCTACTAGTTATTTTTCATACCTCTTCCACGCAATAAGCGACATCCATGCGAGCGGAGCCGCGGGCAACAGAAATAAAATTATATAAATGAATCCAGACTTTTTTTTCATCTGTGATTTGATGTAAAAAATACTGCTCATCATCAAAAGATCAGTAGTATACCTAAAAATGTATAAATTAAAATTTGTTACAAGAATAACCCTACCTCAACCCCAAAGACGGATGATCAAAGACACACATGAACTTGATATAAGTTTCAATGCAACCCTTATTTTAAGTTTTAATTGTTATCCCTCGAGTTGTAAAGTTCCATTAGAGAAGCATTAGAGTAGATTCACATCACTTACTTTGTTTATGTTTCAAAAGAAATCTGAAGAAGTTATGATGTCTTTGTTAAGCCCGTATTAAACATACATGTTGAAAGTTTTTTAACTTAATATACAGCGCTGTTTAAGTTAGCTGTGTCGTAAACTTCCAAGTTGTATCTTTTAATATAATGTACAACTTTTCATAACTTTTACGTTAACTTTTATTCTAGACTGCTAAATTTTATATTTTCTTTTATAATTTCATGTCTCTGAGTTGGATTGTAAAACTCTACTCTATCCGCTGACCCTTGAAACTGACAACTTATGATCAGCGGCGAGTTTAGGACTCGGTTATGAATCAACACTACTTGGAAATTTGAACTTTCGAATCGAACTTTTGAAGTACTTTAAAAAATTGTAATTTTGTAATATGTTCTATATTTTTGATGCAAAATGTCTATTTCAAGAAGTGCTTCACCTTAGATGCGGTTTTGTCGTAATACCGCATATGTTTGTCAAGCATGTTGCAGAATATGCGAAAAAAATGTGCACCTATTTATTTAAGGTTGCCATTTACGTGGAGTCTCCCCAGCGAATAACCAAATGGGTAATGTCAATTATAAGATAAGACAACCATAAAGTAGAAGTAACAAACTTTTTAAAAAGAACTTATAAAAGCCACCGCGACTCATCCAACCATCAAATTATATTACGAGTTTATTCGATTTTCAGAACAAACAGATGTTTTATGCTTTGTTCTTTTAAATTATACATCTATATAAATTATATTGCTATTTAACTTATTAATCTTACAGAAATTATCAAAATTATATAATGAAATTATTTATCATTAACGTATTTTTGTTGTTATAGCAAACATAATTTTTAATTAGAATTAAGCTGATTAAAAATTATGACTAAATTAACAGTTAGCTTGGAAAATATAGATAGTAAGTAATCAAAATCGTAAATAATCCTTAACAATACATATATTGGCTTTTGTTTTTGTATATACTTTTTTGTTAAATTGATATTTATTATTACTATGTATCCCTGTTTAAATTCTCGAAACTACAGAGTCCCGGTCCCGGGCATGCATCGGGCCGCAGCCAAGATGTAGATGCCTTTTTTAGAGAACTTTAATATGGTGTGGTGTGGATATTATTATGCTTTATTGTGTACAGTAAAGTTTTCACTGCTATGCACGCTAAGCACGCCGCTAAGTCTGTTTATTTATTGTACTTTTTCCGCCACGGACAAAAATTTGAGCTAACAGTGGGTTGGATTAATTTACGTAATAAGAACACATAACACCTTTGTGATAGGCAATCCTTTGTAAACAGCATTATTAAAAATATTTTTTTTTTTAGCTAAAGCTTAGCCCTTTTTGGCTAAAACAAACTATTCAAGAGCATGCAAAACGACCTAGAATATTTATCAGAGGCATTATTCTTTCACACAATAAAACACGCACAACTCGTGTTGAGTGAAAAATGACCTGTATGACATGAAACAACAAGAACTACAAACCGGAAAAATTATATATCTTTTTTTTTATTGGGTTGACCCAAAATGTTAAAGTGAATTAAATTTAAGTAGGTACGTGAAAAAACTATGAGTGAGGTATTTAAGACTTTCCTTCATTTCGCTTATTTGGTACGTTTTAATGTTTTCCTGATCTTCTTACTGATTTATTTTTCATCTGTAATTATTTACTTGCTATTATAAATATAATTTAATAAGAAACTAACATTTAATAAGATAAATAACATGGCTTCGAAGGGTAAAGAATGGTTAACTCTAAATTCTTGCACGAAATAAATAAATCAATGAATTCTTTAGCAATTTAGGAAATTTAAGTGTCTTTATTTTCTTTACAAACAGCGAATGAGGATGAATTCATGTCGCTCACGGTGACGAATGATATTGACTTTCCCTGTATTCAAGTTATTTTTATAAAAATGAGAGTTTTCCTCCTTTGTTCACGTTCCCATTGATTCTGTTGCCAGCAATATTTCTTTGTCAAACATTTATATATCTACTTTATTTTATTTATTTATAAAGCTCAAGCGAGGAAATCATCTATCTTGGGTGTACAGTATGGTGACAGGTGATGCACGACAGTAACAACCACCTTTTTTCAAGACCATGTAATTCAGGATAGCTCTATTAAAAATTCTGAACAGTGCATTGATTTGAGCATTCAAACAATATACACATCTATAATCATCGTTGAATAGGCACTTTCTAGGCAAACATGTACCACCTTAGGCCGCATCTTACTTAACATTAAGCACAATGGCGGTCAAATGTTTGACTAGTCATCTAAAAAAAAGTTTGTAATGCAAACAAACATAATTATCAATATTTGCAAAACATGAGCTTCCCATAAACAGTGTAACTATGAGTTATGTGTTTAGAGTAGAATATTTTTACTCTTATTCTTTATTGCACATACACAAAAAATATAACTTACAAGATCAAAGAAGAGATGCATGTACAAAGGCAAGCTTATCTCTACAAGAGATCTCTTCCAGCAAGCCAAGCAAGTAAAGAGAAATTATAAACAAACACGGGGTAACATGTGCAATTAACTAATTCTAAGAAATTAACTACATTAAAAAAAGGAAAGAAACAAATGACCGCATAGCAAAGAATGGACAAAGATCTCTAACCGTATGGGTATTGTCATACAGATATTTTCTATCTGATCTCATCTTACTCCAATTCAATCCAAATCCAGTTCCTTGAGGATCGCTCTTATTGCTACCTCTCTTCTCAATTAAAGGTATTATTCTACCAAAAAATTTTATGGTCTTCGGCTAGCCCCGCTCCCAGTGGACTTTACGTTTTAGCATCAAAAAGCCAGTAGATAAACCAGCACATAATTTATTATACGACAAAGTTGGTAGTAAAGTTTCATGCAAACAACTGCACACGCTAAACACATTAGTGAATCATAAACCGGTGGACGGTAGATTTGTAGTGTTTGGTTTGTGTTATGAGACTCCAAGTGTACGTATTATGGTCGATTCCGGCAGTCACACTTAAACCTAAACGTAAAATTAATTCTACCTGTCCTTTTCTCTCATTTATATTAAGAACGGAGAGAGTTAGACCTAACTAAAATAAGGTTTAAGTTTAAGTGTGACTGCCGGAATCGACCCTATTAGCATTGTGGTTTCAAATTAGGCAATGCCTATTGAACTTTCATTACATGGACGAAAATAAATTTTGTTTTGGAAGAGTATCTGTTAAGAACAGCAGAGACTGTAAATAAGTGTTATGAGTAATTGAGGACATTTAATCAAAAGTGAACTAAAAGTGATTATTGTGTTTTTAATAAGTGCTCGACGCTGATTGGTCAGATTATGTTTAACTATAGAAATTACGAATTATATAGGATAATTAATGTAAAATATAAAGTAGGTCACACATTTTATTATTTGTCAGTGTAGAGAACATTACGACCTACAAAATGATATATAAAACATAGATATACCTCGAAAGATATGTTAAATAATTAATGAAAAGGGTTACATGAATGTCTAGTTTTCGTAGAACGTACCATTTGAATTGTAAATAGCTTTTTGATTTCAAGTTCTACATGAATAATTGTTTTGTTATAAGGTAAGGCACTGAAAAACCTGTAAAAATATGTAACTTTCAATAGTGTAAGATTAATATGTTTTGAGATTGCGACCGAAATAGGTATAAACCAAAGTAAAAATTGTAGTGAAAAGCGGTCAAGTTTGGTAGGCAAAATCTGCCTATTTACGGACGGTAAGGGAGAACCCGAGGGATAAAAATTCCGTCCGTATGAACTTTGTAGTTTTCCTATACAGTGCCTACAGTCAAGAAATAAGAAGAAAAATTGTAAATAGTTAGAAATAATAAGAAGCTTTGTGTAATTACTGTCTTCGAGGGAGTTAAGAAAATATACAGTCCACGAGCATCGAAAGTGTTTTATTCGGTCGGACGGGGCACCGCTATTGGGAAGTTTGTTCGGTAACCCGCCTGGCCCCCCAACCCCTTGTCGCCGGCGACGACCGAAGTCGGAGTCCGCGACAGTATCCTTTCCCGGAAAATTCGATATTGAAATGATTAATCATTTTTTAAATACATTTATTAACCGTGTAGTGTCTGCAGAGTACTACCCTATGTTTTCATATGATATTGTAAGAGGTGATTGGTAATAAAAATTGGATACCACTTGTTTCAAACGATGATTTTAATAAACTTGTTCAATATATTTCCTAAATATCTTATGGGGCACCACACAACAGATTCATATTTACAATAGCTTTCTTGATATATAAGTATACTTCATCGACCAAAACAAAGCAATAGCATTTTTTGTTCATTTTTTAAATATTTTTTGTTAGTATTTTTTACCACTAATTAATAATATTTAAAACCTAATTAATCTATTTCGCCATGATGCACAAAAAAGAGTGTGCATAGATCCTTAGTACCTCCGACTACTCAGCATCGCGTCGCTTTGTAACTTTGAAGCTCCCGAGGTCTTATGCTCATTCATATTCGTTTCTGTCATACGAAGAATAAACCAGATTCTGGAATTTAACATTCTTTTCGAACACACGTACCTCCAACCGTTTTGTATGCGAGCATATGCAGAATCCCAGAAAATGCAGTTTGACGTGATATACTTCTTGTCTTATTTCATTTTTGAGAATATAAGATTTTCACTTTATTCCGTAAGGTTTTGTAAGAATGGAATTTAGTGTGTTTGAAATTTTGTATTTGCGTATTTCCCTATTGGCCGCGTGGTGCCGGCAGAGTAGAATTCGTACCACCCCATGTCTGCCCGTGGATATCGTACGAGGCGATTAAGGGTTTCCGGGAGGTGGGCAGCAGCGCCTCCCGTGTTGACAATATAGTCCAAAATACAAACTGCGGTCACAAACCCAGCGTGGTGACTATGGGCAAATACCCCCCATGGCAGTCTTGTGGCGTACCCTGGGGGAGGCCTACGTCCAGCAGTGGACTGAAATAGGCTGATGATGATGATTTCCCTATAGATTATGTGTAGCGAGTATGTGTAAGTAAGTATAGATACGTCTAAAAGTAAGTTTTATTGTTCATATTTCTTACTTTCTCATTCTTTTATCTGCGATAGTATTTATTTTTTGATGGATTACCTTATTCCCTCTTGGTGAACCCAACCTTAGTTTGTGTCACCGAAGATTACTCGTTGGCGCAGCAGTATATTCAGGATGCGGAGTCAAACATCGCAGTTGCTATGTAGAACTATTTATTTATCACTTATACAGTTAAAGCTGCTTCAGGCGATATAACATTCGGGGAAAGAAGCAGCAAGAAACCCGATTCGCCGTAAATAGATTATATCGTTGCAATGTTTTTAAATAGAACAGAGATCGAGCAGAGTAACGTCTTACAAACTCAACAGTCAAGAATAAAGTGACACCATTTAGTTTCTACCCTGCTATTTATACAACCATCGCAACCTCCCAGAATAATATTGCAGGAGTCATAATAGCTACTTTTATAAAATATAGCCTTTAATCAATCGACTTTATATAATAATAATAATTAATATTACAAGGTACGCTATGTATTCATATGTATGATGTGGTGCTGACTGTAAACTGTAACACTCGGCCATCCTGCATAAGCCGTGTCCCACGGCGCTCACTCTTAGTGGGTTGGACGAGGATCTGTAAAATAAAATTCACGCAGATTTCAGCTGTTCCCAATAAGTATAATATCACACAAAAAAAACATTGAATCACATAGACAGTGCCACATAGACAGCGTCATATGGATAGTGTCACATAGACAGCGTCATATGGACAGTGTCACATAGACAGCGTCATATGGATAGTGTCACATAGACAGCGTCATATAGACAGCGTCACATAGACAGTGTCACATAGACAGCGTCACATAGACAGGGTCACATAGACAGCGTCACATAGACAGCGTCACATAGACAGCGAGCGTCACATAGACAGGGTCACATAGACAGGGTCACATAGACAGCGTCACATAGACAACGTTATAATAATTATGGAAGCACACTGTCGTTATAATGGCAGACCTGACAGTAAACTGCATTATTCTTTGTCTTCATCTTTGCAAACGGGTAGGTATGCGATTCCTTCGTTTTGATTCGGGTACTTAAGTCTTATTTCATTTTTAACTGTGTGTACTAAAAGTATTTATTTATCTACTTATTTGTAGAGTCAATTATTATAATCATGCATTCCAAGTAGAGAAGTAGTAGCTGATCAATTATAGTGGGCGAACGAATCGCTTAAGTTTGGAGGGTTCACATAGTACATTTTTTTTTTGGACAGAAGTTGGCTAACTATTTGGGGCTTATAAGTTCATTGTAATTAACTTTCTGAAGCTTGTAAAAGTACCTATGTATAATATTTAAGCTATTATCCTACACTGAAATTATTTTATTGTTTTGTTTATTCTATTTCCCCTTATTTTTTTTTAAATATCATCGGTAAGCGTAGCGTTGCACGCGCTCCAGCCAGATAGACTGATGACTTAAAGAATGGGGCTGGCAGTGATTTGACGACAAAATGGGAGATCAAGTAGTGTGACGTGCTCTGGTGGAGGCGTACATCCCGCAGTGGACTGCAATTGGCTGAAAACGATGACGATTCCCCCTTTTTGTACCTAACTAGAAGTATAATAATTGCAATAAATAGGTAGATAATTCATTCCTTTTTTCTATGGATAATTCAGACACAACATCGTCATATAGATCATACGTCACAAAGACACTTAATATTATTATTTTCGGTACAAGCATAGAGGAGAATAGCTGGAACAAGGTCGAAAACTCTAAGGTGTTTAGGAGACATAGATTGAATACATCACAATGTGGGTTATGTCACAGAGACTAAGTCACATATACAACATCAAGACAAGTTCTACAGATTTCAGTTAAAGCTCAGTGATAGACTTTACTTAGTTCTAGGCACTATTCATATCATTGTGTAATATACTTTCCTCAAACATAGCCTTAAACCAGTAAGTTTTAACATTCCCCGTAATTTTTCCTAATTATTTTATAAATTTTACTAGCTTCACATTGAACTAATATTAGAAATCTAGAACTCGATTGAATAACCTTAATAAAAAATTTTTTACTAGCAGTATCTACGACTTGTTAACACCATGAACCGTAGGTACCTACTTCTCATATGGTACGTTATTATTCTAAGTGATCTACATTAGTCGAACTGGTTTATTTTATTGAAACTGCACCAGACTTTTGCAGAGGCACATTAAATTTGCTAAATATTTTTACGATGTTTTATTTTTATTTATTATGCTATTATGTTAGCATTATTATGTTAACTTCCTGTTGTATTATATCTATCATCGCAAAGTATTTCTATACTGTAATATTAATATTAATTTAACTACTAAGTTACAGTTCAGGTCTACACTGTTACATTTCATTGTAAAATTGGATTATTAAACCATATTACTAAACTGTATTTATTGCTAACCGTTGTGATTCAAACATATTCTTAAACTGCCTGGCTCATCTGGATTGTTAAACTGATTTTGTGAACTTGTATTCAAAATTGGTCAGAAGTGGCACCATGTGGTTCTAACGGCCCTTGGTGCTCTGCCTACCCCGTAAGGGATAAAGGCGTGATTATATGTATGTATTCATAAACTTCCTATACATTGCTGGGTTTTATTAGTATTGCTAACCTGTCTATAGGTTGCTAGGTTGCTTTTCTAAACAGTATTCCTAATCTGTAAACTTTAAATGCATTGCATTGTTTAACAGCATTGCTAACTACTTTGTATTTCTAAGGGACATCGCTTAATTGTATTTCTGAACTGCACCACTAAGTTACAGTGCTAAACTTTATTTTATTTATTTTATATATTTTTATTTTATATTTATTTTATTTAAATTTTGTATTTAAATTTATTTATTTATTTACTTAAATTTATTTTAAGTTATTTATTTATTAAAATTTATTTATTAATTTTATTTATTTAAATATATTTATTTAAATTTATTTATTTAAATTCATTTATTTAAATTCATTTATTTAAATTTATTTATTTATTTAAATTTATTTTAAATGATTTATTTACTTAAATTTATTTTAAATTATTTATTTATTTAAATTTATTTTAAATTATTTATTTATTTAAATTTATTTTTAATTTATTTATTTATTTATTTATTCTTCAAACTCAATTGTTTAAACTGTACAGTTATCTGCATCTTATACTGTATAGTTAAGTTCACCTGCATCTCTAGACTGTATTGTTAACTGTATCCTCAAACTATGAACTTAATTGCATCCATAAACTGTATAGTTAACTGCATTTTCAAACTATGGTTAAAGCATCTCTAACTTGTATAGTTAACTGCAACTCTAAGTTATAATTAATTGTATGTCTAAACTGTATAGTTAAGTGCATCTCTAAACGGTATAGTTACTTGCATCTCTAAACTGTATAGTTAACTGTGTAGTTAACTGTATCTCTAAACTATATAAATAACTGCAACTTTGAACTCTATAATTAACTGCAAGTCTAAACTGTGTAGATAACTGCATCTCTAAACTGTAAAGTTAACTGCAACTCCAAACTGTATAGTTACTACAACCCTAAATTGTATAGTTTGGTTAACTGCATCTCTAAACTGTTTGGTTAACTGCATCTCTAAACTGTTTGGTTAACTGCAACTCTAAAATGTATAGTTAACTGCAACTCTAAAATGTATAGTTAACTGCAACTCTAAAATGTATAGTTAACTGCAACTCTAAGCTGTATAGGTATAGTTAGCTGTAACTCTAAGCTATACCTATATAGTTAACTGCACCTCTAAAATGTATAGTTAACTGCAACTCTAAAATGTATAGTTAACTGCAACTCTAAGCTGTATAGTTAGCTGTAACTCTAAGCTGTATAGTCAACTGCAACTCTAAACTGTATAGTTAACTGCTACTTTAAACCTAATCTGTATAATCAACTGCAACTTTAAACTGTATAGTCAGCTGCAACTCTAAACTGTATATTTAACTGAAACTCTAAACTGTATTGTTAGTATAACTCTTAACTGTATAGTTAACTAAAACTTTTACTATATTAGTTAACTGCACTTCTAATCGTAGTTAACCGCACCTCTAACTATAGTAAATTGTACTTCTAACTGTATCTCTATAGGTATATTGTTTAGTCAACTGCATTTCTAACCAAAAGAGTGAACTGCATCTCTAGATAGTTTTACCAAAATTTATACCGTATTATAACTGCATTGCTCAATTGCATAGCTAACTAACTACACTGCTATTTGCACTGTTAAACTGCACTCAAAAATTTAATAGGAAAACTGCATATCTAAACTAATAATTTCTAACCAACACTGTTGTGAACTTCAGGAACTCTAATGTTTTAACGCATTGTTAAAGTGCATTATGAAACTGCATCGTTAAATTGTATCCTAAAATTGCACTAGCAAACTGTATTACCAAGATGCAGGACATTATTACGAGTGTACTACCTAATTTATCTATATACCTACTATAGAAACTAGGGTATCGTATTGCTATGGCGCATTTACCTTCCATTTCCTATTTATCACGATTGCTAATAACGGCATACCCGCTAAATATATAAGGATCAAATAATTATATTGTAGTTGCAATGAATACTAAATAATACTTTCGTGTGTCAGTACACATACTCAATATCATATTGTTTCTCAAAAGTCTCTTATCACCTTCCCAAATACTAAGCATGGCGTAGCAAGAAGATGCCAACAACCAAGCCCAGAAACATAAAGCCCAGACAAAGTCTCGCATTTATGCTACTACACCCCATGGTTTGAATCTATTGTAAGGTGAATATTATTCGTATCATATCTACACATAATATAATAAAACGGGTCGTAACTTATTATGATAACGACATGGATACACGAAAGCCGTATCTTGTAAAACTGTCATAAACTATTAGATTAAAGTTGCAAAATTCACACAGCATATTAAACAAATTACATGTTTCGATCTTACCCAGAATAAGCAGCTCCTGATACGCCACAACAGCCAGGTGCTCTTCTGTACGGCCCACAGATTACCCCCGTACGGCCCCAAGCGGTGGCGACGGTCTCCGGAAAAATAACCATGAACACCGATGCATGTTAGATCATGAAACAAGAGAACATAATTTAGAACCAAATTATCTTAACGATAATTACCCTAGTGTGGGTAGATTTCAAGCATGTAAGTAAATTACCACAAAACTCCACGTAATAAAAACATGTTTGCTGGTTTGCTGACAAAAATCTTCATTTTCCAACAGGTCAAACCACCAATACAATCTACTTATGCATTTATAGTTTACATATTTTAGTATAACAATATTCCCGATTATGGACTGACATTATTGTTTAAATTTAACTAAATAAATCTTGCTAGTCAAACATACCTGCAGTGGTAATTAAAACTTAATAACGGAACATTATTTGAAATACTTAGGTACCCCAATAAAGTCAAACGCATAATAGATACATTTTGTGCACCGAGATTTTTGTAAAAATTGATACGAATATTCTTTACGTACTGTTTGTGCAACTAAGATAGTTTTTCTTTCTGGTAGGTACGACATTTACGTACGGTAACCTACGCTAACCGTAAAGTACACTAAAACAAAAATCACGTACCAACGGTACGGTATGAAGCAAGGATTTTGGTATAAGTATCCACATAAGCAGAGCTAACAAACAAATATATCTAACCTTTAAGTTGTGATGCGGAATCGGCTCCCACTGCAGATGGACATTAAAAGATCTTGACACTGGCGCTCTTAACAGCAACAGCAACAGCATGGAATTTAGGTAGTACAGTAGCATCATTGATTGGGTTCTAGTAATTACATTGTCTTCATCTTCTTGTTTCTCCAGTTTCTTGTTGTTTCATGTTGAATATATTCCAGTTGTCCATAAAAAAAAAAATCTCCATCCTTTTGTGTACATTCTTCACCGATTTTGCCATGTTTCGCAAATCTTTTCTTGCAGCCGTCACCCGTGGGCAGGGCGGGTTTATTTTCCGGCATCCCACTTCTGAAGTGTCACCGAAGATTACTCGTTGGCGCAGCAGTATATTCAGGATGCGGAGTCAAACATCGCAGTTGCTATGTAGAACTATTTATTTATCACTTATACAGTTAAAGCTGCTTCAGGCGATATAACATTCGGGGAAAGAAGCAGCAAGAAACCCGATTCGCCGTAAATAGATTATATCGTTGCAATGTTTTTAAATAGAACAGAGATCGAGCAGAGTAACGTCTTACAAACTCAACAGTCAAGAATAAAGTGACACCATTTAGTTTCTACCCTGCTATTTATACAACCATCGCAACCTCCCAGAATAATATTGCAGGAGTCATAATAGCTACTTTTATAAAATATAGCCTTTAATCAATCGACTTTATATAATAATAATAATTAATATTACAAGGTACGCTATGTATTCATATGTATGATGTGGTGCTGACTGTAAACTGTAACATTTGATACTTCATTCAATTATGTTTATCCTACTTCATATTTTTTTCGAGTATATTTTCATAGAGTAGGAAATTAGAAACCTTATTTTTATTATAATAAGTTACGTTTATTTAATCTAGCTTTAGTCAATAGTAGGTACCCAATAAACCGAGATTGTTTATTTATAGGTACTTATGTGGTGAAACAGAATAATTTAATAGCACATACGAGTAAAGATAGGTTTGCGTTCGGGAGTATTATAAATTCATAGCTAGCGATATCTAGGTCTGGCTGGTTGTTATAAATATCTAGAGTTTCGTCTGCATTTCATATTACCTTATCGAGACGAGATAGAAACGCCCTATATATAAATAATAACGAGGAGAGACATCAGCGATGTATAAGCTGATCATACCTATTCAGGTACATACATCAACCTATTACAGTACACTGCTGGATATATGCCTCTCCCAGGACACGCCACAAGGCTCAATCTCCCAAAAAAAAACCCATGCCTCACCATGACCCGGGACGCTGCTGTGGCCTGCAAAAGTATGGCGGCTTGAAACTGAGGGTTGGCTGTTATTTTGGGTGTACTATGTACTTATACCATAAGGGGTTTTGCCCGTAATTACTATGCTGGGTAGGCGAGTTGGTGATCGCAGTGTAATTTTCGGATTATGTTTTTAACATTAGTTGAAATTAAGTATTATATGGAAGCACAATCAAAGTCGATTACTTCTGGCAAATCGACGCCCATTTCTTTGTATATTTATTTATACATTAACTCTTAACTTTTACTAGTGGGTAATGGATATTAATAGGTTTCGGAGATCAGGGTCCTGATAGCAATGAAATTTAACACGGTAAAAACCTCTTTCGATTTGAAATGTGTTCTAAATTCGATTTCAGCGGCGCGTTACAAAAGTGTCGGTGAAAGGTCGCCGATTCCAATCTGTTGAAAAATTGCAGAAATCAAACATTTGTCGAGTTAGAAGTTGGCCGTGAAAAAACTATGCTGATTTATCTTTGTACTTGCTCATTTTGCCAGACATCATGTTCCACATCAAAATAACTGACACCTTTTCTGAATCTTGTATTCATAATTTAAAAAATTAATAAATATTCTGATAATGTAAAAAAGGTTGATTAGACGTGTGCCTATTACAATATTTTGCGATTTGCAACAAAAGTCTGCTCATTGTTTTCGAAACCCGACATGTTCAGGTGCCCCCGTACTGGATCGATGGCCACATAACAATCAATCTTCTCACCGCTGCGAGCTTTAAAGGTCTCTCTGTGGTCAAACGGACAGAAGTGTAGATGTGCCTAATGTGAAAATACCCGAAACAATTTTGTTATTTGCACTCGGGAAAATGAGGTTGCGGTTGGTTAGGAGTAGACATAGATTTAATAAAAGGAGGATTAGCCATAATGCCTCATAAAACGAGAATGCAAAAATAGGTCCGTGGTCTCACTACCCGTCAGTCGCCAGCGCAACGTAGACTGCGTCACACGTTCTTGTTTCGTTAAGATATATTCAACTGACCGAATTAGCGTTTACAATGCCTTCTTATTGTTTTCACAAGTGTCATACATAATCATTCACGGAATGTAACAAAGTGGTCTGGAATCGCGTATCATGCGTAAGTATTTAAAAGTTTGAGGGCTTTCAACTCGAGCTGACAAACCTCTGTCATTGCTTCTAATGTTTACTATCTCGTAAATGCATGTGTGTGAGTAAGAGTGCGAGTATAGTTGTTTCTAGCTCAGTTTTGAGCAGGCGAACGTAAGACTATACCCTACCTTCCTTTTCTAAATCTCTGGGAGTAGACAACTTTTTTAATGGTAGACCTCATTGATAGCGATAAACGAGGTGCTAATGTACATTGTGCGTACATGTGAATCAGTATTACACGATTTTTTTTTATGTAACAGAGTGGACTAATCCTAGACCACGCGGTTATATATAAGGCGTACACCCTTATATATAAGGGTTAACGGAAAATAGTTAACGACCTATTCTCAGACCTACCGATAAAAATCGATCAAGCCGTTTCGGAGGAGTTTGGTAACAAAAACACAGCGACAGGATAATTTTACACCTATATTAGATAGAATTTTAAAATAAAAGCGTACGAGAAGACATATTAATCCCTGACGTTTAATACATAAACATACCGCTAAGTTATCGTAAGTACAGCCTATGAGACTTGCTAAGTACCCGCAAAGTTGTTTGCATGAAATTTTAGGTAAACTTGTGAGTAATCAGCTTGAAGTCTACGTAAGAAGGTGGTTTTATATGATTTATGCATCATATTTGGCAACTGAAAAGAAATCATATTAGTAACAGGTACTACTATTAAAACAAATCTAGATTGATATGAAGACTGCTTTAATTGTAAAATTCAAAAATTCAAAATCATTTATTCGACATGAAAGCATTAACAACTTGTTTGTCGATTGTCTAATTATATGTTACTTTCTATGTTCGCACCCCAAAATGAAACCGCTACCAAACAAAAAAGGAGGTGAATTTAAACAACCCAAAAAAAAAAATCGCAAAGCTTTTGCTTTGGCAACGGTCACCACCCCAAGGTGCGATTTGTTACGGTCTGTCAGGCATAAGTTAGCGATTCGGGGCTTAATAGCCACCAACGTGGAGCTAATAAGAGTTAAGGTCGCCTAAAGACGAAATCCAGGAGAGCTGCTACACAGTTCTCCTTTATGGCAAAACCAACATTAGGTCTGACACACCGCATGATTCTACTATTACTGTTACACTACTTCAGTGAAGTGTCATTGCTTGGAAGAAGAAATAGCAAGAAAACTCCCAGCGACACAGTCATAACTAAGTAACATATTAACAAAAGAATCTTACATTGGATTAGATATCAGATAATCATAGTAACACTTAACTCACTTAGTGTGTATAAATTCAATTGGACCCTGTTAAACAGAAAAGATCCAACCGGTGCTTTAATACTTTTGAGTAAATGCAGTTTTAAGCTTGACAGCGAATTTCAAAATAGTGTTACGCAGTAACCAATTGAAATCCGGTTAGGTAATTAATGAAACACGGCACAAACACTACACCGAACGCAAAATACAATGTATTCTCATATGAAAGAGTTCTGTAATTACTGAAAATACCTGTGGATCTTTTTAGCAAAATACTAAAATATTTGGTGTGTAAATATATGGTACCTATCTATGATAATTATATTATATTATAAATAAAATAAATATCTTTCTACTAGGATGAAATAAATTTAAATCTAAAAATGCCATCATCGCAAAAACTAAGAACATGTATTAATACAGTTAGTGGTATATGTATAATATTTTGAAAATTTAGTTTTATGTTTGCTTCTTAAGGTGCCCATGACTTGACCTCTATAATTGTGTAACAAATTGTGTGCTTGGGTTTGCTGGAAGAAATCTCAAGAGATAAGCTCCTTTGTACGCTTTCTGTGTAACTATGTAAAGTCACTATATTGTCTAATGTGGGTACAATAAATAATACAAGCATACAATAAATATCGACATTCGGGCACAAGCTACACGCGTCATCTTGTAATATTCCATACGACCCAGTGTTTTATCTCTTTCATCAAAAGCCAGTGATGTTCCTAGTAGATAGGTTTTCTCAACACTGTCATTCGTAATTTTAGATAATTATTTTTTATACATTTTTTAATTGCCTCGATAATATAATTGGTACTGGGTTGAAATCACTGATAGCGTAATACTTAGGGCCGAGATAATTTTTGTTTAACGAAGATGTCGCCATTAGCTAAATTTATGCAAAATAAACTAATAGGATAAGCAAATAGTTAAACGTCTTTATTGATAGATTCTTGGCAGGCTAATTGTAGTTCTCGTCAGCCAAATATTTGCCAATGTGACTTCTGAAACTTGCTCCAGTTCCAAATACATAGGCGATTTAAAAAGCCGCTTTCTACGTGACAACATAAAGCAAACAAAAAGTAAGCATTACCTAGCTTACACCGACAGTGTCATTTCATCCCATTGATCCAAATTCTTGTACATACATGATAAACATGCTAACTTTTACCATGCTAACTGTTGCCTTTACCTGATAAATCTTCTACATAACCACGGATTTCGCACAAATCGATCACCACTTCATATGCTCCCACTGCGGTGCTATTACCAACACGCTGAAAGATTTTACTAGCGTTTTCACGATCTCATGTCGCCTGCGATAAAATGTAAATATAAACCCTGCGATGGCAACCCTTGTCTCTAGGGCTGCTTAACATGCAAAAGTCAGTTTGTGCGAACTTTATAGCCATCGCCGATGGATACCTTTTTTACTACAAGTTACTACAATGTTGCAACACTGTTCGTAATCCCATTTTTATATGAAATAAATGTATGCCTTTAGACTTCCACTAAGTCATGTTTATACACAGCAAGGAACAATCACAGCAAGATGTCCTAACTAATTAAATGAGTGCAATTTACTTCTAAAATTACCTTTTCCGGTCAAAAACTGCGCTGTAGAGTGTCTACTTCAATCCAAGGCATTTTTCAAAAGTTCGGATACAGTCGACAAAAATTGTTCTAGTTTCTGCCTTTAGTTGACGAGTTCTACTTTGACTGCCACTCGTCAAGTAAAGTATTCTCAATGTTTATACGAGTATTCCTATCGAATATTCTGGTAATTCTATACCGATCGCGGAGTTTAAAGAAGTCATTTTTAATATTTATAAAGTTGAAATTTAGGAGTTTAATGACCAAAATTGTTTTCGTAGTATTCTAGGTACTAATGTTGCGATGCCCTTAATTACGGTGACACCATGCTCAATAATATTTCCAAAACGCATGTACCTACTGAGTTTATTTATTAAAGTTTCGAGCTTAGAATAATGATTTCGCTCCGCTCTGCGGAGCGAAGACCAATCATTAATCTATTTTTATTTACAAAAAATATTATAAGTAGGTAACAGGGTGTTGAACTAAAATGTAAATATAATGTAATAAAATCCTAGCAAAATCCACTGTTATTCTTATATGTAAGCTATATTATTGTGAAGTTTCATTAAAATCCATTCAGTAGTTTTTGCGCAAAAGAGCAACAAACATACATACATCCTCACAAACTTTCGCGTTTGTAATATGGGTATGATTTAAGCTGTCACCAATTGAAGTCGTTTTCTGTTTCCTTAATAATAGAGTTTGCCCCCAAAATAATAGATTTATCACTAAAATCTAGTCACCAAACAATATAAAATCAGTTCCACGAAAAATGACCTAAAATCATGGAGATATATCTAGTACCAAATTAATATTTTTGAATGTATTTTAATAGTTTGTGCTAATAAGTATTGAAGCAAATTAATTAAAAGTGATCACCAATAAATCATATTTTTGTCGCTAGAAATCGTCTTGGACTTAAACATGTAACCTAACACCGAAGAAATCGGCGGCAACCGTCGCCGCCGCCTCATTCTTCTAACCTATGTTGCCAGATTCGGATAAACAATTAGCTAAATTTGCAAGTATTTGGCGACAGATCTATCATTTTGAGGACAAACCTATTATTTAAGTAACAAAACTATTATTGTGAGAACGACGTTTATATTCAATCAATGCACTACAATTTCTTTGGTGTGTCGCGTTGTTCAAAATTCCCGCGACATGGTGCCGTCGTTATATTTCAAAAACGTTTTGGGCGTTGCCAGTCTAGCCGGAATTTCATCTTTTTGGCACCAAGATTACCTTTTATGGTAATAAAATCTCTAAAATTCACGCCGGGCGGGGACATTAAAATCTTAACCAATGGCAAGGCCATTCTAGGCTGAGGTCAATAACCGTGCGGGCTCGGTACAGACAGAAGGCCTGTTGCCTCGATCGCGCGGTCGCTCATTACCAAAGCTTGTGTCAAAGGATTAGGAACTATTTTGAAGCCTAAGTTAATTCCTCGTTCCTTACCTATTATAAATATTACTTTCTGCTGTTTTGCAATTCAAATAGTCGCCATAGTGCAACTCAATAATTTAATCTGTGATAAGTGTCGCCACTTCGAACTAGGTTCGGTGGGGATTACGTCCGGATTAGGATTACGTCCGGATTAGGATTTCGTCCGGATTTGGATTTCGTCCGGATTTGGATTTCATTCTGAATTGGATTTCGTTCGGCATTGGATTGGATTTGGAGTATTCCATTTTTTATATCTTTAAAAAAAAAAAAAGCAATGTCGCGTTGTTCAAAATTCCCGCGACATGGTGCCGTCGTTATATTTCAAAAACGTTTTGGGCGTTGCCAGTCTAGCCGGAATTTCATCTTTTTGGCACCAAGATTACCTTTTATGGTAATAAAATCTCTAAAATTCACGCCGGGCGGGGACATTAAAATCTTAACCAATGGCAAGGCCATTCTAGGCTGAGGTCAATAACCGTGCGGGCTCGGTACAGACAGAAGGCCTGTTGCCTCGATCGCGCGGTCGCTCATTACCAAAGCTTGTGTCAAAGGATTAGTAACTATTTTGAAGCCTAAGTTAATTCCTCGTTCCTTACCTATTATAAATATTACTTTCTGCTGTTTTGCAATTCAAATAGTCGCCATAGTGCAACTCAATAATTTAATCTGTGATAAGTGTCGCCACTTCGAACTAGGTTCGGTGGGGATTACGTCCGGATTAGGATTTCGTCCGGATTTGGATTTCGTCCGGATTTGGATTTCATTCGGAATTGGATTTCGTTCGGAATTGGATTTCGTTCGGCATTGGATTGGATTTGGAGTATTCCAAGGATTGCCGACTATTAACGGAAGTGACCGCCTCGCTGCCTCGGCTGCTACCGGGGATACGTCTCGCCAAAGTTACGTGTCCATTTTGTAAACAATTTTAATATTTATCAGAGAAACCAGGATTAGTCACCCACGACCTGTTATCGCGTTCACCTTAATAAATTAGTCTCGTGTTCATAAATTGTTTTTTATTTTAATCACTTAGTTTTACCGTATTTTTCTTTTGTTTTAAATTCATTACTGGACCTGTCCACTTCTTGCCTGTAATAGGGGAAGAAGGGGACAGCATTTCATTGGCGCCCACTCGTTTTTATTATATAACATTGATCCTGGTTTCTAGGTGATTGGTGAGTCATATTTATTATCTTGTATACTTTTGCAGCTTTGTGTTTTTTTTATCTCATAGCAGTAGTGCTCGCGGCCTGGCACGCCCGGTGAAATACTGCGACCCAATAGACTCCAACCCTTATTTTGGGGTTGTTTGAAGAAATTGGGTACCCGTTATTTTCACAGGTCCGCATATTATATAAGTATTTTATTCTTTATATATATATATTTATTTCTTCTGTTTCACTCACTACCTTTTTCATTTAGCGAGTTATCCAGATATTTCGTTATTTTCAACGGATTTTATTTTTTGTACTACCTTCGGGTTATTTTTTGTTTTTTTTTTCTTTACGTTTTTTAAATTTAAATTAATTTTTATCAAATCAAGATGTCGCGGCCTACAACCCCGACATTATACTTGTCACCGAATCCTTCGGCTGGTCCTTCATCACCTACATTACCTACGGTGAAGGATGAGCCGTGTGTCAAGTGCAATGACGTTGCACCTGCTATTACGGTGGTATGCGACCGCAATAATTTATCCGAGCTTCTCAAGCTCAAGTTTAACGGGAAATCTTGTGTTCGGTCTTTCCTTATGCGACTCGAGGAGTTGCGTAAAGCGCGTGGTGTTGCGGACGACCGTATTTTTAGAATGATGCCTGAACTACTTACTGATAACGCGTTACACTGGTTCCGCTCGGTGCGAGATTATATCTCCGATTGGTCGCAGTTAGTAGATTCTATGAAAGAGGAGTTCGATATTCCTAACTACGACTACAAGCTGCTTAAGGAGATTAGGGAGCGCACTCAGGGTAGGTCAGAGAGCATGTCGATATACATTGCGATTATGCATGGCATGTTTAGTCGTTTGTCAAAACCTATTTCGGAAGAGGATAAATTGGAAATTTTACTTAATAATATTAGACCCTGCTATTCAAATGTTTTAGCTACATCAACCGAGGTTAACTCAGTTATGCAATTGCGTACCATCTGCAAGAGGTACGAGACTGTTATGGCTCGTTCGGCGGATTTTGTGGAACCGTCGGCATCACTATCTTCTAAGGTTGCACCTGAATTTGCCTATGGTTATGACCAGTCTAGGTCAAGGGTCGTAGTAATTTTAATAATAATAACAATATTAATAAATGTAATGCAATCAATTCATTAGGTTCCTCAAGAAAATTGAAATGTTTTAAATGCGGTTTAGACGGGTTTTCTATTTTAAATTGTCCTACTTGTGCAAAGACATTAGTATGCAGGGTATGTGGCGAAAAAGGTGTCGCCATTAGTAATTGTCCTAAATGTAAGGGTGTTGCGTCACAGTCAAAAAACTAGTCGACGATAGTGCGTCGAGTCCACCTAAGTTTGATCGCGAGGAATGGTCAAACTGGCTAGGTACAATACGTAATTTTTTCCAGTCTTATAGGGTGGCCACTATCTTTAATAAAATTCCTGTTGGTGACGTTCGTCCTTATGTTAAGGTTGGATTTGAAGGCTATCCTGATATAGAGCTTCAGGGTCTATTAGATTCAGGTTCAGCAATCACCATTTTAGGTGATAACTTTCATAATGTTTTTGTTGATAGGGGTCTTAACATTAAGACCGCCGATAATATTTTTGTAACTGCGGCTGGTGGTCAGCGCATGTATTCGTTAGGTTATTTAGATTTCAATTTTATTTTTGAAGGTTCTACTCATTGTCTTAGGGCTTTCATTATTCCACAAGTGGATTCACCACTTATTCTAGGTGTAGACTTTTGGTCTACATTCTCTATTTGTCCTAAATACTTACCTAAAATTAATTTTACTACTTTTAATAAATTTCAATTCTCTACCATATCGCATTTAGATATGGAAGCTACTCATCTGCAGCCGTATAATTCATTATCTCAAGTCGAGAAGGAGTTAGCAGATAATGTCACTAACCAATTTCTTCAAATTTCTGAGTCATGTAAAGGTTTAGGTAGAACAAATATTGTTACCCACTGTATAGATACAGGCGACGCCGAGCCAATCAGACAGCGGTGTTACCGTCTATCGCCGGAGAAGCAGAGGATAGTCGCAGAACAGGTTGACGAGATGTTACATTTGAAGGTCATATCACCTGGCGAGAGTCCTTGGTCTTCCCCGGTGCTGGTCGTTGGAAAAAAGGATGGCAAGCCTCGTTTTTGTCTGGACAGTCGTAAATTAAATTCGTTAACTAAGAAGGATGCTTATAGTTTACCTTACATCTCCGAAATTCTTGATAACCTTAGAGACGCTAGATATTTGAGTTCTATTGATCTATCTAAAGCATTTTGGCAGGTTCCGTTACGCGCTGCAGATCGAGAAAAAACTTCTTTTTATGTTCCTGGTAGAGGGACTTTTCAATTTAATGTTATGCCTTTTGGGCTTACTAACGCACCAGCAACTCAACAGAGGCTGGTGGATACTTTATTTGGTCCAGAATTCGAGCAAAGGGTTTTTTGTTATTTAGATGACATAATTGTTGTTAGCGGCACTTTTGAGGAACATATTTCCTTACTTCTGAGGGTTCTTAAAAAGCTTACCGGGGCTAATTTAACTGTTAATTATGAAAAATGTCAATTCTTTCGTGACAGTATCTAGGCTACGTTATAGATGCGAGAGGTCTTCGTACTGATCCAGAAAAGGTCGAGGCTATATTGCAGTTCGCTACGCCTACATCAAAAAAGGAGGTGAAGCGATTTTTAGGTACAGCTTCGTGGTATCGTCGTTTCATACCTCAATTCAGCACCATTGCTGGTCCATTAAATGCCTTAACGTCATCAAGGAAAAATGCACCACCTTTCAAGTGGACCGAGGAAGCTGAAAATTCGTTCCAGAAGTTAAAAAGTTGTTTAGGGAGTACTCCCATACTTAGTTGTCCAAAATTTGATTTACCATTTCAGGTTCACACTGATGCCAGTAATTATGGTATAGGCGGCATGTTGACTCAAATGGTAGATGGTATTGAACGTCCAATCGCTTTCATGAGCAGATCACTGTCGGGTGCTGAACGCAATTACAGCGTTACAGAACGAGAAGCACTTGCAGTACTCGTGGCTTTGGAACATTGGCGATGCTATATTGAGAACGGGAAAACATTCACCGTCATCACTGATCATTCAACGTTGAAGTGGTTTTTGTCCTTATCAAATCCTACAGGTCGCTTGGCTCGTTGGGGGGGTTAGATTGTCAGGATTTGATTTCGTCATTGTTCATCGTAAGGGCAAAGATAACGTCATTCCGGATGCCTTGTCCCGTGCACCTTAGTTAGCTGCTATTTCTGTAAAACCTATAGTGCCACCCGTTACGACCGACGAGTGGTATCTTAATATTTTTAATGGTTGCTTAAATTCTCCTTCTAGTTTTCCTAATTACAATATCCGTGATGGAAAGTTGTATCGTTATATGTGTAGTAATAATGCTTTGGTCTCTGAATTTGAATGGAAGGAAGTCATTTATCAGGAGGAAAGGGCAAATATTTTAAAGTCTAATCACTCAGAACCGACTTGTGCTCACTTCGGGATTTTCAAAACATACAAAAGACTTTGTCTAAGATACTACTGGCCTGGTATGTACAAAGATACCGTTACCTTCTGTGCTGGGTGTGACGTCTGTTTAGCTTATAAGGCGCCATCACACAACACGCTGGGTCTCATGGGCAAGGCTAAAGAGTGTACTCGTCCTTTCCAAATGATATCTATCGATTTAGTAGGTCCGTTACCGGTTTCCCGAAAACATCATTCTTACCTTTTTGTAGTATGTTGTTGTTTTTCTAAGTATAGTATTTTGTTTCCATTAAGGCGCGCAACAGCTGCAGCTGTAACGAAGTGTCTTGAAGATGGAGTTTTTCTAGTACACGGAGTGCCGCAGTATATTGTGTTAGATAATGGTTGTCAGTTTATCAGTAAGGAATTGAATAATATGTTTCTTAAATATAAAGTTCCTAATATTAATTTTACTCCAAAGTATACCCCACAGGTTAATACCGTTGAACGTTATAACAAAACCATTGTCACAGCTATATCATCTTATATCAACGATGATCATCGCACATGGGATGTCCATCTTCCTAAAATTCAATTCGCACTTAATAATTCAGTCAATGAATCGACTAAGTATACGCCGTCTTTTCTAGTCTATGGCAGAGAATTGGTTTCCAGCGGTTCGTTTTATGAGTCTGCATCGGATGTAAATCCAAATGATGTCATTTTCAGGCCTCGCGATGAATATGTTGAGAATATAGGCGAGTTATCGAAGATCTTTAACGACGTTCAGTTGGCGTTATTCCACAGCCACGAAAAGAATGCGAGGCGTTACAATTTGCGTAGGAAACAAGCAGTGTACAATGTGGGTGATATAGTTTGGAAACGTACTTATATCTTAAGCGATAAAGGTGCTCATTTTGCTAAGAAATTAGCTCCTAAATTTCAAAAGTGTAAGATAATCGCTAAGAAATCTTCACTTGTTTTTACTTTACAAGATATGTCTGGGAAGAGTATTGGGGATTGGCATATCAAAGATTTTAGATTGTCTAATAATTCTATATAATTTTTCATTTATAATTTTTCTTTATTGTTACCTTCTTGCTTTCATTTCTTAATAGGTTTAGCGTGATTTCGGAATTTTATTCGAGAGTAATTAGATTGGCAGCGAGTTCGAGATCAATGGTGGTTGTCAGAGATTTGGTATGTTAGGAAGATCAACCCAACGCCTTATCACTCAAGCGGATGATGACTTGTTAAATAAGCCCTTTTTTTTTCTTCATACCTTAATTTTCTTTTAATTAAGGCCTCATCAAACGCAGCAGGGCGGTTAGTGACCCTGCACCTAACTAATATATTTAATCTTCTGGGCATCGCTATATTGTTCTCGAATCTTATCGTTAAGGACAAAATTTCGTTCTAGGATCACTTGTCATGAGTCAGCCTAACAATATTCTAGTTCTGATCTCTATTGTGTCAGAGTAAGTGTGATTGCAATTTCAGCAACTCACACATAGTATGAATATGATGTATGATTGATGATGGTATGTATGGATCGTATGTATGTTAATGAGTGTTTCCGAGGTTTTTTTTAACTCCTTCGTCCTTGGCGGTTTTGTCGTCGTCTGCTACGCCTAAAAACCTTTCTGTCGAGGGGGGGCAATGTCGCGTTGTTCAAAATTCCCGCGACATGGTGCCGTCGTTATATTTCAAAAACGTTTTGGGCGTTGCCAGTCTAGCCGGAATTTCATCTTTTTGGCACCAAGATTACCTTTTATGGTAATAAAATCTCTAAAATTCACGCCGGGCGGGGACATTAAAATCTAAACCAATGGCAAGGCCATTCTAGGCTGAGGTCAATAACCGTGCGGGCTCGGTACAGACAGAAGGCCTGTTGCCTCGATCGCGCGGTCGCTCATTACCAAAGCTTGTGTCAAAGGATTAGGAACTATTTTGAAGCCTAAGTTAATTCCTCGTTCCTTACCTATTATAGATATTACTTTCTGCTGTTTTGCAATTCAAATAGTCGCCATAGTGCAACTCAATAATTTAATCTGTGATAAGTGTCGCCACTTCGAACTAGGTTCGGTGGGGATTACGTCCGGATTAGGATTACGTCCGGATTAGGATTTCGTCCGGATTTGGATTTCGTCCAGATTTGGATTTCATTCGGAATTGGATTTCGTTCGGAATTGGATTTCGTTCGGCATTGGATTGGATTTGGAGTATTCCAAGGATTGCCGACTATTAACGGAAGTGACCGCCTCGCTGCCTCGGCTGCTACCGGGGATACGTCTCGCCAAAGTTACGTGTCCATTTTGTAAACAATTTTAATATTTATCAGAGAAACCAGGATTAGTCACCCACGACCTGTTATCGCGTTCACCTTAATAAATTAGTCTCGTGTTCATAAATTGTTTTTTTATTTTAATCACTTAGTTTTACCGTATTTTTCTTTTGTTTTAAATTCATTACTGGACCTGTCCACTTCTTGCCTGTAATAGGGGAAGAAGGGGACAGCGTTTCAGGTGATCCATCTTTTATTTTACACATATATTAACATTAATTTGGTGATTCATACCTGGGAACACATTTGTTTATCTGAGAACGAAAATATTTCGTGGCGATAGATCTAATTATTTGGTGATACAACTTGATGACAAATATAAATTTTGGTGACAGAAAATATAGTTCCCTTATAATATTAGTCGGATGATTACACATTGACAGTGATTTAAATGTGTGCGTTTGCCAAATTATCTGCTTCTACAGTCACCACGTTGAAAAATCATTTCGTTCAGTAACACACGGCGACATCTTCAGTTTACTAATTAGTTGGTAAATCGACTAGAGAAATGTGACACACATACGAGTAACTAAAATTAATTATTAAATATCACTTTCCTATATATTGTAATGGCTGAGAAAAATCGACTTATTTAATGCAAATTTTAGCGATTCGTCATCTTAATCAACACTGTACCTAGACCTGTCCACGATTGGTGTAAATACAAATGGCCTTAATAAACGCTCGAGTTTTCTTCAGTGAAATTACTGCAGCTTGATTTTCGCAAGAACTATCTCTAGATTTCTTCACTTTATAAAGATCCCTGGAGGAATGGTCCGAAGTTGTATTTGTACGAGAAATGAGATGCGGAAATTGCTGGCTCAAAGAAAATATCCATATTTCCTATTTTAAATGTGAAAGTATTCATCATCTTTTCGCTGCATTTTCAAAGACAATACTGAAATTTAAAACATATGGATATCTGGCGGATAAATTGGTCTTAAGGAAGTTAAAAATAATTTTACCTGATTGTGCAACCTCCTTGGTTATAATTTTTGAATGTATTTATGCATATTTCTTTAGCCTAAACCGCTTGCCGCATTTGAGCTTGAGAGGTATCATTTTTATCAAAGTTTAGAAAAGTAGAACCGTTTTTAACATATACATATAATCACGACTTTATCCCTTACGGGGTAGACAGAGCACCAAGGGCCTTTAGAACCACATGGTGCCACTTCTGACCAATTTTTTCCGTTTTTTACTGCTCAGGTAACACCATGGAATAGCCAGTTAGACACACATATACAACGTGTAATATACACACATATAGTCACGCCCATTATCCCGCAAAGAGGTGGGGCAAAAGCTATATATATTGCTGAGAAGTTGCTTACTATGAAGTCCTCAAAAAGACTCGAACTAACGGCCTATTCCACTCTAATCCACTGGGCAAATCCATTAATGGATTAAATTCCACTTTTATATCCACTCTAATCCATTGCTATAAAACCCACTGGGGACTGGATTAGAGCGGAACATCTATTCCACTATAATCCATTGGTCAATTCATTAGTAATGGACACTAAAGAGTCGCCAATGATCATACATTACATAGAATTACGCCTCTTTTCCGGCTCGAAGGACCATTATGTTTATTTATTTATTTAATAAACATAAAGGTCCTTCGAGCTTTAAACGATGAAATGAACATATCAAAGGAAGTATCTCAAATCTTGCATATTTCAGATGAAAAGTTCCATTGTTTTCATACAAAATATCAAATTTGAAATGAAAAAAAAACGAGATTCTTTATGATTTCTAGTATTGAAATTGGCCGTAAGACTTTCTATAAAGTATCTGAAAAAAATTAATATGTGATTTCGATTCTATAACCATAAAGTTTTTCTATAGCCAGCTCTCCATATTTTGCTTATTCCCTTACACTAGGGTTGCCAACCGTCCTATTTTCCCAGGACATGTTCTGCTTTTTGGGGTGTCCTGGACTGTCCTGGATAATTTTTAAGCATCGTCCTGAGTTTTAGAGTCCTGACACAGTCGCTATCGGCAGATTTTCTAAGGGTGCCGATATCAGGTCAACGCCTAGTGCGACGACGCAAATAAGCGGCACCTCCAGAACGCCTAAAAGAAGCAAATACTCGTATGTAGTCGCCGTCACTGAATGTGTTAAAGACCTATGGTTTGAAATTCGCACGCCACTAACTCTCTCCAATCGTATTTTCACTGGGTTCGCACATGTGTGTGGCTTTTAATCTAAATGTCCTGGTATTTCTTCTTCAAATCATGGTTTTCTAAGTTTTGATGGCAACCCTACCTTACACGCCGTAGATAGATAGTATTCCTTAATAGTATAGATGATGAAAACCAATCGATTCGCTTCTCGACCAAAATCCCTGGATTCGGATTAATCCAGAAACACCAACGAATAATTTATTACTAATATCCATCACGGAATAAACAAGCGGAACTTACCTGTCGTATTTATTATTTACTGGCATTAGATAAGGAAAAATACTTCATATAAATAATTAATGTTTTCAGATGTCATTCTACTATATTCTGATTCCTTGTTTTATAAGGTACTTTGATAATTAAATCTCTTTAACAGAAATATACTTACATATATACATAAGCGCACGGATCGAGTTGGACTTTACGATGACGTAATCAGACACATTTCAGCACGGGACGGATATTTGTTTTTATTCTGTCATACTCGCGACCGATGCGTGCTATAATATACCTTATTACTCAAGCGGTAAGTATATATTGCGTCGCACCGCGTTTCGTTAACGTTTCGTTAGTGGTTGCGTTTAGGCTCAAAAAAATTCAAGAATTGCCCCCCTGATACTAAAAGATCATTGACAAGACTCGCTCATCGCTTGAGATAAAAATAGTCACTACAGGACATGCCCGGATAAAGATGCAGCTGATGAATTCTAGCGAAGCTCCTTATCAACACAGGCACGAGATATAAATAGCCATATATGTTCGTAATTCGCTCCTTTTGTAAATCCACAAATCCGTATTAATTTCACATTCTATATTTTCATTGTTCACGTACCTACTAAGTATAGAAATCCATTTGTATATCGACGGTGAAGTGACAATACCTCCTAACTAACATTTTTTAACAAATCGATTTTTTAATGCCATATACTTATAATTCACTAATAAGTAAATTGCATTCCAGGTATTGTCACTTATCAGGTAATAGGCCCATAGATTTTGATAACAATTACTTCCATTATATCATTAATGTCATAACACATTAAAAATAATTACAAATTCAGTTAATTAAAAATGGAAAATAAAATAATTAAACACTAACATCATGACAATACCTCCTAATAGCCCCTCACAAACGGCACTACTGGAACATGCCTGTTACAGCAATGCCGCATATAGGGGCAATCCAGTCTGTCGGCAAACATCGCTAAGACTGTGTTAGGGCTGGCCCGTACTCTGTGCACCAGTGAGGCGCCATGCAAGCGTGAAAATAGGCGGTGCGCGCCTCTGCGAACATACTTATAATTCACTAACAATAAGGCATTATTATAAAGAACCCGGAGGTGGCTGTAGCTCTTCTGTGTGTAACGAGCAAGCTGCATTAAAGCGACGTACAACGACTTAAAGAGCGTGACTTTAACATCACTTGAACACCTAGCAAACCTGCGGGCTATCATGGCTCTTACGGACAGCGCCCTCCGTTCTCTTTCAATGTCCTCATCGTCCTTGAGGTCAGCAGTGAGGATATGCCCCACATACTTGAATTTATCCACCCTTTCCAGGGGAACACCAGATATGGAATATCGCTTTGTAGGTATTTTGGACTTGAATTCCCTGAATTCAAATGCAAAACTTCTATTTACACTGAATAGGTGTTAAATTGTATTGAATCCACAGAGTTCTAACGTGTGGTATATGGAAATGTACAAAAAGTTAAACTTCACAGGATGGTCCAACTAATTACATACATGTATGTATTTAGTTTGACCATCCTGTGTATACAGGATGATTTTTGGTAGTCAACGTTCCCGAAAACTACGGAATCTCCTCATAATTACGATCATTTATGTGTGACATCGGAAGTGTCTAGTTCCCAAGATATTAGGGTCCAAAGTTGAATAAATAGACTGTGTTTTTCTGCATAAATGCACATAGACGCGCGTACCAAGACTTTTTCAAGAGAAATAATTAATATCTGTCTATGAAAAAACTAGCATAAACACTGGACACTATAAATTTTGCCCGATCAAGTAATTATTATTTTTTAATTTACATCTTTTCCAGCATTCTTTTTGGCATAAACTTACTTTATATGATGTATAGAGTACGTACCCTTCGTTAAAGGTGGCAACGAAAAAACATCCTGTATGTACGGCTGTGTTCTCAAAAATGAGGTAATCTTGAAGATCATGAATGAGATCCTGCAGCCTAATTTAGTATAGCGGGATCAGATGTTTAAGATCACAATCTATAAGATTACAAGTTGCTCGCTCATCTCCTGAGAGAACGCCCCTAAATTGCTTAGTCGACTTTTACAACATGCCCGGAAGGGTCAGTACAGGTCAAGTACCATTAAATATTCTATCAAAAACGACTTTAGGTAAGTATATAACCTATTGATACAATTCCCAGGCTAAGACCTTTGTTAAAGTGCGGTATACGACGAATGGGCCATCTTATCAGGACTTAAAGGCTTTCACATAAACAAAGTTGTTGGACTTTTCCTGTTTCATTTTGATGTCGTTTTTTAAGAAGTAGAAAGAAACGTACTTTATCTGGAAGTTATTTCACAAATAAAATCGTGTAGGTAATTGTGATATAATATACGAGTATCTTTATGTCATATTGTTCACTAGCGGCAGCCCACAACTTCATCCGCGTGATTGCATCCGTGCGAAACCGGACAGGTCCCTAGTTTTACATATTATAGTAAACCTTCCTCTTGAATCATCCTATCTATTAAGAAACATAGTGATTCTTTGCAAGCGCTTAACAAATACATTTTTCTGAATCTGTCACTACTATACCATGTTATGTAGTCATTAAATACCATTTAATGAAAAAAAATTAAAAAAGTGAAAGTTGGGTATGGCAGAAACCAAAACACCAAAGTCAAGTGAATGCAGTGGAAATGAGACCATTGAGAAGTATGTGTGGAGTTACTTTGAAAGATAGAATAAGAAATGAGGTGATCAGAAAGAAGTGTGGTATAAATGAGGACGTGGTGACGAAGATTGAGAAGGGTATGTTGAGGTGGTTTGGGCATGTGGACAGGATGAGTGAAAGTAGACTGACAAAGAAAGTGTACAAAGGAAGAGTGGATGGAAGGGTTGGATGGGGAAGACCTCGCCGGACCTTCACCGATCAAATTGGTGAAATTCTAAAGAAAGGTTAGGTCAAGAGTACCCTAAACTGACGAGCGTGCGTGAAGAATATCATAAAAGTAGATGAAGCGAAAGAGGTGTGTCAGGATCGTAGCAAATGAAGATCCGTGATCTCTGCCTACCCCTCCGGGAAAGAGGCGTGATTTTTATGTATGTTCCGTCCGTGTGGACTACAGAAAAAACAAAATGTCGAAATTATCCGGGATAAAAACATTTTCCCGGGATAAAAAGTAGCCTATATGTTAAGTGGGACCTGTCACAATATATTCCTAAAAACTGCATCGAAATCTACAAACAGACAAAAATTCCAAAAATCATCATTTTGGGTTCTATTGCGTCGATAAAGGTCTCCTATAATATTTTTTCTCATATATCTTCCATGTACAGACAGCGATCCGTTACATTTTTATTATATATATAGAAGATGTATGTATCGTAAATACCATTTAAATATGTATCAGAAACTCAATAAAAAAAAATATGTTCTAAGAACGTATCGAGATCGAATATTGGCCGTATAAAGAAAATATTTCTCGAGATTTTTCTCAAGCACCTTTACAAAATGGCCTATTCATTCCGACTATTGGTCCCACCTGAAGTCGTACCCTTTCCACTTTATCCCTTTGAACTTTCTCAAGTCCTGCATTCATGAGATAAGAGGCAGGTTGTAAAAGGTATGTACATTAAGAAAGTCCTACGGCCAAGTATTCAAAAAGCAAAGAGACCAAAATAGAGTCCATTTTCTATATATATATAATAGTCCTACGCCTGATTTCAAACTAGTATTTTTGTATGTAGTAACAGATAGTGTCATACGCAATAATAACTAGCGCCATCATTCAGAGGTACTATTTAGTGAAACGCACTCTAGTTATTGAAGGTATTAACGGTTGGAATGGAGATTGTTGGGGGAGGCCTATGTCCAACAGTGGACTTCCCAGGGCTGTAAATGATGATGATGATGACTCTAGTTATTATGTCAACTTACATTCATATACCATAGTCGGTATCTATCTGCCTTTCATTGACATGGACTTATTAGAATTTCCTTCTTATTTAATAGGTTCTGGGAATGTGATTACAGACAGTATACATGATTACAAACCTTCTTCGTGAAAATAGGACCATATTTGTGATACGGGTATAATACCCTTTCCTAGAAACACAAAACCAAAAGAGCCCTGCGGATAAAATGTTGACAGTGTATCTCTTGTTTATTATTATATAGCTTTTCCTTCCCGTGAGAGTGGAAAACCTCGTATACCCAACAGAAGAAAATGGATGAATTGTTTATTTAATTTGTTACATACCTACTACATTGGTAGATATACCTCACCCTCACCGGCTTACAATGAAATTTGTTACATACCTACTACATTGGTAGATATACCTCAGCAGAAGCGAGATGCCGCTCTATACCACTTACAACGGCACTGCAGCATCAATACTGGTCTATTTCCTTCATCCTGGATGTATACCTATATATAGTTGAAGACCTCAATTCATATCGCCTCTTTGCGAGAACAACGTGACATTTCATAAAGTGGTGGTTTAAACTATATAACGTTGTTCTTCCAAAGACGTACGAAATCTTACCTGATGCATACTCGATAACATGTTTCCAAGATGTCAACTTAAAAACTCTTGAGGAAGTGAAGCTTTAAGATTCATTATAGTGCTCAAAGTAAAAGCACTCTCGCAAGCACTAGTTACTATAATACTGAGTCCATTAGAAATGAGGTCATTTCGCGCCAAACGAAGGTTTGCACTATACCTATAGGCACGTAAGAGTAGGTACTTTGAGATTTAAATACCCTATGCACCGTTATCATCGCTAATGGGAACTCGTCATATCAAAAAGAGAATGAGGGAGAACATCTATTCTCCTCGCGAGGTTCCTACTCGCTAAGAAATCTCATTTGCGGTGTTCAACTCTATGTAATGGTAATAATACTGGATATGGATTGTGTGATTGGTAATAAACTACGTATGAGAGCTTCAACGGTGACGACCGTCACTTTGATGACGTAATGTATGAAATGACACACTTGGTTGAATAGACTACGTTAAAGCAATCTCAACGCCTCATGAGGCTGATTGAGTGAGTATGAGCAAATAGGAGTGCTATTTTGACCGCGATAAGTATGTTAAACGAGGATGAGTTGTAAAATAAAAGCTTCAACGGTGACAAGTAATGAGCTCATCACAACAATTTTTCATAAAGTTCAAAGCGAATGGATTCATTATTAGATGTTCTATTAAGTTAGTTATAAAGGACAGTTATACCTACCTTAGTAATTATATTATAATTTAAACGTGATAAACGCCAGGGTTTAGTGAAAATTTTCATCGCATTTTGATTTTGACAAGTGTTGTCACTTTGATCAACAAATTCAGCGAATGGAATATTTGCTTTTTTTGTTGGATTAGGCCAATCGTTCAGAACATACATAAATATGGAGTTATTAATATTGAAATTATTAGATAATTTCTATTAAGTTAGTTACAAGTAAATTAATTGAGAAAGGACAGTTAACCTACCTTAGTAACAATATTTATGAAAATTAAACGTGCGCAATCATATATATAAAATTCTATAAACGCCAGGTACTTTAACTAATCCAATTTTTTTTCGTGCTAACAGCGCGGTGACGTATTAAAGACATCTGAGCAAGTTTAATTGTACACCGTCTGTCAGTTGCATCAGCCCTGACAGTTTGTTCGCAGATTGAACTCTTTTTCTTGAATGCCTCTTTAATTAAATATCCACTGCGTTGGTTTCTCGGTTATATTAGGCTCACAAATTTTTTCAATATTTCCTGGTTATAACTGACTTCATATTATTACTATAAATGATTTATTTTTTTTTGGAGTTTGTTGGTTTACGTGGGCCATCTGAGTTAAAACAAAGTTCTAAAAGCAGACTGATTTCACTGTATTTCGCGTCCAGTCGTGCTACGGCGGCCGATAGGAGTATTGTACCGAACAAATATAAGGAAACGTAACTTCTTAATATTGAAATCGATTTTATAAATACCTAATAATAATAAAATATAGTGATAGATTGATTTAAAACCTTGGTAACGATTTTCTCAAAAAATCGCCACCCGTCATTACTAATTAGATTTTCTCAAAAAGTATCAAACTTACAACTATACTTATCTTTTTCGATAAAAACTTTTAAAAATGTATTTTATCGTTTATTGTAAAGTAAAATGAAAAAAAATAAAAAAAAAAACAACACAATGCTAACAATTTTTGGTTTGTTTTGACTTGAGTTTCCGCTGCTAACAAGCGTTTTTGTAGTGAGGGTAGTTGGATATTTCTTATAATTTTTTTAAGCAGCTTAGCTTAAATTAATTGAGATCACGCATCTCGTGAGAGGTCGCTCGAAGACTTCGAATCAGCAAATCTTCGGTGCAACGATAAAGCGCAGTCTTAATTCTTCTGTACCGCATACAGGAGCAGAGTATTAACCTTATGCAGGTTTTATAAACATTAATTGATGCATGATAGGTACTTAGTGACCAGTATTTGAGTCGATATTCGCACGATGGACTGACCTGTAAGCCCGGACTTAATATTGGGGCAATATAATCATGTGTGCAGTATTTCAATACTATGAATACGAGGATGTTGGCAGTTATTCACTGTTGAATTTTTTGTTTTGTTTTCCGCTTATACGACCAGTCAACACAAAGTTGTAAATCCAAAACTTCTGCGTATCTGAAGAAACAAAATATAATCTGAGCAAGTTTAAGCGCAAGTACACCGTCTGTCATTGATATGGCAGAAGCCCTTGATTCCAATTTTCGAAAGCTCGAAGCAGATTGAAGGCTCTTTTTCTTGAGCCATGCCTCAAGTTTTTAATACGCTAAAACCTATCAATAGAGCCTTCATATGAGACGTCTAACAGCCAATCTCATTAAATTAAATAATTTTTAAAAACATAGATTTTGCGAGATTTTTTACAAAATTTTTAAATCTGGAAATGAAATAGAATAGTAAGTGTTTTAAAAAAATATTCTATATTTTTTACTGTTATCACATTTAAAAGTTTAACGGTGTGAGTGAAGCCGTATCTGCATAAAGAGCAAACGATATCTTATCTGGTTTTAGAGCAGACTGTAGTGTTGGAAATTTATAGAGTTGAAGCATCAGCTCATTTTATTCATATTATCCAAAAGTTTTGTATAGCAAAATACAGAATTTATAACATCTCTGGCAGCTATATAGCAGGCAGATAATCTAATAAAAAAAAATTGAAATAAAAATCCTGTCAGACGATTTTCCGCAACAGGAAAGAATATAGCTAACTGACATATAGACAGACAGATAGCGATTATTGAACTGAAACAAATGAATATTTTGTATAAAATGTTTGTGTACAGTGACGGACAGGAAATGTTTACCACCTGAAGTGTCAAAATGAAAATTATACGTTTGAACATAGTTTTTCTTTTCAAGTTAGAAGTTTGAGTCAGACTAGTAAAAAAAATTGAAATATTCTTGCCAAAATTTTCACTTGTTTTCGCCTACGAATGATGGTCTGAAGTCGACATATCAATATTTGCCTCTCTGTTACTTTCACCCTGTATTATTATAACAAATTAATAGAAAAAAACATACATACGAATTGATAACCTCTCTTTTTGAAGTCGGTTAAAAATATTTTGGTGGACATCAAATAGATAGGTACGGTCGACGTCTAAAACTATTTATAAGTTTTCAAATTCCACATCACACTGTTTTCTACTAAAGTCTAAAAAATTTCAGTTATCTTTTTTGTATAAGCTTTCATTTAGATATAGGTAGAAAGAGCCGCTTTGAAAAGTAAGTAACTATAATATGTACAAAAAGAATTTACTCGTAATGTCTCATAATTTCGCTATTTTTATGAAATACATAACATTTTCACAGATTAATCTCAAATTTCAGCTTCATTAATCACGGCATTTTCAAAGCAGTGAACAGCTGACGCCCAATTTCCGGCTGGATTTTTCTGCAAGGTTGGTTTCGTATTTAATACAAGCTGGCTATACCCATACTAATTTTATAAAGCTCACTAGACTAAACCTTGGACCAGCGTGGCACATTACCCGTCTCTATTAGTTTAAGTCTTATATATGACGAAAAAAGATAACTTCTCTGCTGCACCAAAATAAATAAACAGGGAAGCACAGTCAATATTTTTATTTCAAAGACAATTCAAGTAAACTAATTAAATATCCCTTTCAAATAAGGGCTCAAATTATTTTAAAGGGATACATTTTAAAACAATGTATAACGTCTACATACAACCAAGATTAATTTATTGCTTTTACTTCGAACTAAACTTTGCTAAACTATTTTAAGATGTAAGTAAACCTTTTATACAAACATTTATTTACAATGGACCAAGATATGAAAAATTATTTACAACTTTTCCGGTACTGGTTCAATTTTGTAAACCTTTAAATATTAATTTAATAGTTTTCAACATATCGATGATAATGATTCGTTACCTTAAATTCGATCTTTAGATCAAAGATTATTTACAAAATTCAATACGTGTTATAAGTTATGTGCCTCTCACAAAGTTATATTTAAACCTTACTTACAATAAATGTCATTAGAATAATTAAATACGTATATTCGTTAATACATTTTATACAATTTACATGTAACAATAAATTTAAAAAGATCGTAACGATATTTATTTTATTCATTCATACTCTACAGACTAATCTATGAATTTACATTTCATAACTTGTTCTTTGAGCAAATCATCGAGTTTAATAATCACAAAGCATACAATCTATATTAACTTAATAAATCTTTGGCACTAATATTTACGGCTTTATACAAAGTAACTTTTTAAAAGCCCGTCTAAAGTCCATATTGAATATGGTATATATGAGAGGGTTTAGTGCCGAGTTTATGTACCCGAGCCAGGTTATGAAGTTTATGAATTTGTTTGACAAGCAGCAGCTACTACAGAATGGTATTACAAGGTATAGTACAAAGAACGGTAACCAACATACGACAAATACACCCATTATTATGCCTAAAGTCCTTGCTGCTCTCCGCTCTCTAGTCAACGATATGCGTTGTTTCTCTTCAATAAACTGATATACGGTATTGTTTTGGGATCTCGGTGCTACTTTTGGAGGTTTCGGCTCACAGGTTTCTATATCGTCCTCGTGTGTCTCCTTTGAATTACTTTCAGATGACGTATTCCTTTGTTCGTTGTCTACCATGTCAGAAACAGAATTTTCGTTTGATAATATAGGTACTATTAGCTTGTTTTGACATTTATCATCTTTGCTCCAATACCTTCGTTTTTGTTTTTTCTTTGTTGAAGATTTTTTAGATCTCCTCTTTTTATCGGCATCAGATACTAGGCGAATTACTCCTTTATGTTCATTATGATTGGTCTCAGAGCTAACAGAATCTTGATCATTATTATCACTTTCTTTAGGTGTTAATTTATTCTGACCACTAGATATGGTACTGATTTTGGTGGCCTTCGCTCTTTCTCTCAGTCTTCTTTTAGTGGCTAAATATATTTCAAAATATACTACTGTCATTATTACTAAAGGAATGTAAAAAGATCCCGAAGATGAAAATATTACAAATCCCGGTTGAGACGTCAGACGGCACGGAGTATCGGGTTCAAATACTTCTGGCCAATCATTCCATCCTAGTAAAGGAGGGGAACATATAACCAGAGATAATATCCACACTATTCCGATCATTATCAAAACTCTTTCAAGCGTTCGCTTTTGTGCGTAATTAATAGGATCAGTGATAGCCCAATATCGGTCTAATGCAATCGCACAAAGGTTCAGAATGGATGACGTACAACATAATATATCGCAAGTTAGCCATAATTTACACACAAAGATGCCAAAGACCCACTGTCCTAATATTGAATACGCAACATTAAGCGGCAACACTAGAATAGCGACGGTCAAATCTGCTACAGCTAATGACACAATGAAGAAATTTTGCACTATCCGTAGAGGCTTATAAGTAAAAACACTAAGAATTACTAAAATATTCCCGACTATTGTCGAAATTATTATGATAGTGAGAATGATCGCTGTACAAATAGCTTCCCATTCTGGAACAGCTATGGTAATACCAAAACTACTCGGGTATTTAGGGTCGTCTGAGAGAGCGCAGGCATCCTTCTCATCGGTGTCTCCGAGGGATTCAGTATAGTTGATGATAGTGTAGTTCGCGTCCTGTGAGTTCGTCTGGCCCATCTTGACTTTCACTGCAACTACATTTCATGTGAATTTTAAAGTAACACTTTCTTGTTCATGTTCGCTTTTGATAGACAGACGCAGGTGAAAGTTTCGTTTTCGGCCGGTGACATTTTTTCCTTGAGAAGTCTTTCTCTTACACCACATTTTCCTGTAACAAATTAATTTTACTTTTAATAATGAGAATAATATTGAGTGGCAGAAACAACGAAAAGCTGAAAACTATATAATAAAGCTTACTTTTTGCTTGAAACCTCTTCCAAGGATATCCATTTATTTAACTTGCTCATTTTCATTAACGGGATCCAAATCTGTAACAAAAGAAAAACTGTAAATACATATGTGTATAATATGCTATGTAAAATTACATTTGACCCTTGGTCTGATAAAGAACTTTTACAGGCGGATTTTATTAGGTAGAAACATAAGCCAGTAATAAAGTAGGTTTTCTCCCTAGGCCTTAATAAAATACGAATTCATGTGTGGGGTTTAGGTCGAATCTTGACGCTAGGTCAGAAGATAATTGATTCAACATAATATAATTTTGTTTAAAGATGCATAGTATCGTTCCAGATATTTTTAGCGCTGTGCCTTTTCGCTCCAACAGTGATTGCTTTAGCTTCAATGACAGCAATTGAAAAAGAAAAAACAATGTGGCGCGATGCTGAGGCTTTCAAAGATATTTAGTATGTATATCATGTCCGATAGAATAGTTAGTGAATGAAATATGGGCCAGTCTTATTGGTCGATAAGTAAATAATTATGATATTTTATTTGTCTAATTCATGCATGTAGGACACTTCTATCTACGCTATTAACCATATTACTACCATTTAGATTCATTGGTTAATCAAATATATATTTATATCTTTGTGTGACGTAAATTCTAAGTGTGGTCCATTCTTAAAGTTTATCAAAATCCCAAGATAAGATACATATTATATTGATTAAAGTTAATAAACGACTGACCGATCCGAGTAATCTCGAAACTTAGAATAGTTATGTAAGCGTCAATAATAAAGTTATCGCGAGGAAAGTTTTGCGAACTCGGGCATGCTCTACTTACGTCTCACAAGTTATAAGTTTCCGTAACGAAGTGTAACGAAGTTTCAATTAAACAGTATTAGAATGTCATGGACATGGATGCGCCTCAGGCAGAGGGGTTCGTTCCTGAAACGAATGATTTTTAAAATTTGTGTCTGATGGTTTATCTGTTCGTTTGTAAACGCTAATCTCAGAAACGGCTGAACCGATTTCGATGCAGTTTTCAGGAATATATTGTGACAGGTCCCACTTAACATATAGGCTACTTTTTATCCCGGGAAAATGTTTTTATCCCGGATAACTTCGACATGTTGTTTTTTCTGTAGTCCACGCGGACGAAGTCGCGGCATCCACTAGTATACAATATTTTGCTAATTTCCACTTAGGTACAATTATTTTCCGTGTATTTCCGTAAGTGCGGTACCTTCTAGATATATGTTTTATTTTCATTTTTATTATCAACTCACCAAAACTCTATATAACCCGTTAAATCAGTGCCTATTTGTGACGAGTTCAATTCACAAAGTCCAGATTGCTCATCCGCATTGCTAGAAAAACGCCTGAAATTGAACAAAAGTCGTGGTAGCTGGAATGTTTGAGTTCTTGACTATTAACTACTAATAAAATTATTCCCGCGTAGTTGTATCGTATGGATCAGTTGTTTTATTGGCTAAAATACTCGTACGTCAGTCAAACTAAAATGCTTCTTGCGTATTCTAAGAGTAACCTTAACTGTGATATAAATAGTAAAAGTAACCCTTGATCATTACTCGCTAGATGCCAGGTGCGAAATATAAAAATAGAATTACCTTTTTAAACTTTGCTTGCTGACTTTCCATTAATTAAAACTGTTAAAACATACCAAACAAACATAAAAGTATCGGACGTAATTAGAAAGTCCTTTTTCATTATAATTATTAAACAGAACCTTTTTTTCATACTAATATTTCAGTAAAGTTAGCTAGGAATTTAATAAAATCTCGTAAAATGTCACATGCTCGGAATAATGGTTCACATAATCGGCGGTGTTTTTGATGTTTCGTGTGTTATTTTTTATTTCGATTTAATTTTATTACAAGTAGTTTTTATAGTACTTAATACACTGCTAGTAGTTTCGTTCTAGTTAAGTGATATTCACGAGGTCGGAATAAAAGCTATGTGCAATTGCGTGATGTAAGATGTTGTAATTATTGTAAAAAATACTATCTAGTTTTTGAATTTGAATTATGAATTACCGTCTTGCTTTATTGACATAAACGGGAAACCATGTTAAGTCTCGATATTTACAAATATCAAAAAAATATTTTCGCTCAGCTTAATATGCTAATATCCCAAATTGAGGCATTAATAGTACGGAAACCTGTCAGTAAGAAAATGTTATCGCAGACACAATTTTAGGTACTCAGAAAATCACTGAAATTAATTAAACATGCCATTATTAATCAGAGTAGCGATATCCAAACTATATACCTAAACGCAGTTCAATCAAGACTCGAACATGTCACTACTCTTCATTATTCTCAACTTAGCTGCTATTAGTTCAGTAATAGAAAATCTTTTACACTAAAGCGTCGAATAAAGAAATATCCGCATTGCATTGTGTCTGAATCTTTTGTGAGTGTAAATTGCAAGTCAACTGCGAAGATTTTCTAAAGCGCGCTGGAATAAGCCACTGGGGCGAGCCACTGGTCACTAGTACTGTGCAAACCAGGAGCGGAAGGATGTCATTTGTTCCTTCAAAGTGTATTATGTTGGATTTCACTTGGTAAGATAGAAAGGAAAGCGGTATAATAGAGTTTTTGAAGCGCGGAAATGGGTAGAAAATCTTTAGCGACGTCATCAACGATCGGAAAATGCGCTAGTTTATTTCTATGAAATTGTGGTTTTGTGCCGTCAACTGTAAACAGGTAGAGAAAATAACTAATAGATAAATTGAAACTGTTATTGGTAGGTACTATTATAGCTATGTATTTAATCTTATTCCTGTGATCTTTACATATTAAATGCTTTGTCTTGAATGACGAAGCAATACACAGCCTAAACCGCAGATGTCGAGATTGAAACTTGGATGGTGTGTTCTTTGTATGACGCAGGCATCTGATAAGAATTATTATATTATTATTCCTCCTATGCTTACGCTCCTTTTCGTTACTCGTGACAAATACTCGTATAGTGAACAGGAATTGTTTTTCAATTTATTGAGTTTCATTGAAGTTTTAGTCAAATGGTAAAAATAATAATGAGATAACCCAACTGCACAGAAGGTATTATGATGCACAAGTGTGTGCCGAACACAGGTGCACTCTGTATTCTTTTACTCTCATAGTCCGATGGGACGGCAAGCCAACGCGACCGGAAATGCATTAGAGACACGACCAACGGTTTATGTGCTTTTCAAGAATCAAAAACAAAGTGTCAGTTTTACTTAATTAATAAAATTTTTAGTTATTTTTTTTATATATTCAATTCGTACATAAAATCAATGTCATTCAAGTGCAAGCTCGAACCATCTTCATTCAGTTAGTGGTAGTGTAACTGGTCTAAACCATTGGGCAATCACCACTTAATGTTTTATAATATGGGGGTAGAAAGATTTCTCAATTTTTTTTACCTATCGCCAGAGAGGAGTTAATTACTGTAAAACTTGTAATTTTACACTTACATAATAAACTTTATAATAATTTTTTATCAAGCATTAACATTTAAATAGGTATGACAAATATAATATGTGGGTAGAAACTTAACAAAGTAAATGGCAAATTCTTAAACTTGTTACACCTTCATTGAAATACTGAGAACCATACAAAAGCACTCAAAAACAACCAGCTCTTACAACTTGACTCCCTCTTGATCTACTTACACCTTTCCCAGGTACCTCTACTTTAGTTTCTGTGACCGACGCCGAGTGCCGTTCTTCACTTCGAACTAAAGGATGACGTGACGTCAAGTGCAAGCCCGCAAAGTGATACTCTAGCATCAGATATATTAAACTTAAGGTAAATCGCATTTATTAACCAGTGCCGTCTGGTGTCGGCAGAAAAGGCACCACCCTATGTCTGCCTGCCATCGTAAGAGGCGATTAAGAGTTTCCGTGGTCAGCAACGTCTCCAGAGTTTTGACAAGATAGTCCGAAAATCACACTACGATCACCAACCCGCCTGCCCAGCAGCGTGGTGACTATGGGGAAAACTCTATAGAAGTATGCCTACGTCCAGCAGTAGACCGCAAGTAAGAGTCTTAGGTATGTGTTTTAACCTGACATTAAAAATTAAAACAAATAAATAATTGTCTGTGCTGATACAGGGCTTCACTAGGGTAGGGTATATCAGCTGCATCTCCTTCCGTGCATGTCGTAAAAGTCGACTAAGGAACTCGGGCATTCTCTCAAGCGACAAGCTAGTAACTTGTCACTGATATAGTCATTAACATCTGTCTCAGCTTTGCTAAACATGGCTGTGGAATCTCCTTCATGCTCCTGCAGTTCTGGTTACCCTAGGTCAGTAACACAGCCGTGTGTATATGTCTAAATAATAAATAAATAATATAAGATTTGGCTAGTGTATAGCTATCGGGATGAAAAATAACGTTGCCAATGCGTACTTTAGAAAAGAGATGGTAAAATTCGCCATCCGAGTAGCTCAGTAGTTAGAGCGCTAGCACGGTATGCAGAGGTCGTGGGTTCGATTCATGCACTCGGGTGAGGAAATTTTTCCATTTCTTTATTAATAATTTTATAAATAAATAATAATAAATAAATAAACGGTCCAGCAAGCTAAAGTGGCAATGGGCAAGGCACATAGCTCGAAGAACTGATGGTCGATGGAGCCGGAAAGAGTGGATACCACGTATCGGCAAATGCAGCGTGGGAAGGCCACCCGCGAGATGGACGGACGATCTGGCCAAGGTCGCGGGCATCGGTTGGATGTAGGCTGCTTCCGACAGGTCGGTGTGGAGGTTGTTGGGGGAGTCCAGCAGTGGACTTCCCAAGGCTGAAATTATGAAATAATATTCACACAATTCACAACATATTAACTTAGTCCCACATTAAGATCCATATGGTCTTATGTCGTGGGTACTAAGCAACGGTATATTAATACATAGATAAGTATAGAAACATCCATGACTCGGAAACAAACATCAATATTTATCATATCAATATTTACACCTACCGGTATTCGAACCCAGGACCTATGGTGCAGCGAGCAGGGCCACTACCAACTACACCAATCGGCCGTCGAATGTATGTATAAATAAAGCATAAAATACTGTTATTATAATATAAATAGTAGAATTCGTACCACCCCATGTCTGCCCGTGGGTATCGTACGAGGCGATTAAGGGTTCCCGGGAGGTGGGCAGCAGCGCCTCCCGTGTTGACAACATAGACCAAAATACAAACTGCGGTCACCAACCCGTCTGCCCAGCGTGGTGACTAGGGCAAATACCCCTCATTGCAGTCTTATGGCGTGCCCTGGGGGAGACCTACGTTCAGCAGTGGACTGCAATAGGCTGATGATGATGATGAATATAATATCATTCAATGAATCCCAGCAGGATATTGTAGCGGAGCCATCTACGGATACAAGAGAGAACCACAATCCAATGCAAATCCCAGAACGCGATATCGAAGTTTCTCACAATGATTGGAATATACATATACATAGGCCGAAACAATAACTAGTGGCCCGGTCAGGCCGGAAGCGCTTCCCTTTTCACTACCCCCACAATAATTTAATTTCACATCTCATCTATGAGGCCATTATCACCCTCCCCTGCCTTGTATCTTATGTTGGTATGGGGCAGATAAATACAATAATATAATAATATATACAAACTGAACACAAGAGCCCTATTTCCGTATAAAGTAGAACAAATTGGTTTGAAAGAAAATCCTTTATTACCCATCTATTTATTCGGTGTTAGTAAGAAAGGTGTTACTATGGAGGAGCTTATTGTAAGGAAACAAAGCATGCCATATAATTGAATTGCATTGCTTCTATATTGGTGCTTTTAGATCATCATAGTCCAAATTGAATTAAGAAAAAACCTAACGTTCTGTAGTTATGTCCGATTTGGTATTATTTTCGTAGTAAAATACTACGGTTTGTCCTCGTAGTCGTTACTACGACTCGCAGTCATCGTAGTCTCGACCGCTTAGGTAAAAGCTCGAACGACTAAAGGCAAGTTTCATCCAAAGATAAATAATAGGAAATATTAATATTTTTATAAAAATATTTTACACTTATTACATTTATTACACTTATTGAGGGATATTTATACAATCCTTGAAAATAAAAATTTGATTATAAGTTTTTTTTTTGACAGATTCTCTATAATAATATTTCCTTTTTTTCCGTCTATTGCACCCTGTATAACCCCACGTAGGGCAATTAAAGCGTGTGTTTATACCCACAAGGAACACTAATCTACATAGTCTACGCTGAGGAAGTTGGAACATTTCCATTTTGCACGCCGTGTGGCTGTGAGATATTACTCGCCAATGGCTGTTCTCACGCAGTGGACGATGCGGTGACGTCACACCTGTAAGGGTACACTGCTCTGTATATTTTAAATAAATAAATAATAAATATTTACACTTTTCACAATATATTGATCTAGTCCCACAGTAAGATCCCTAATGTTTTGTGTCGTGGGTACTAAGCAACGGTAAGTAAAGAAACATCCATGACTCGGAAACAAACATCGATATTCATCATTTTATAAATGTGAAAATGTATTGTAGACATTTTAAGATTTTGTCTGTCTGGACAAAAGTATGTATTTCTGTTTTAAATCATCATCATCTTCCTGCCCTTATCCCTTATTCCTTTCGAAACTCATATTGCAAAAGGTTTGACATTTGTTTTATGGCCGGTTGCCTACCTGACGCTCATGCTCCTCGGGCATGTGATAAGTTTAGAATATTATCCATTCATCTTGAAACATGGTATAGTTAATCACATTTAGGAAATGTAATACACGATACCAACTTATGGCATATGTTACGTGATGCCCCCTTTGTATGTCATGTGGAACGTTATACCTAGTTTTAAGTTTTGTAATTTATAAAGAATAATATATAATTTATAAATGTTTTCAAAAGTTGTCATTGGAACTTAGGTACACAAATGAAATAAGAGAACTAAAAGATACCAACAGTGTACGCTATCCAAGTGAGTGAGAGCACCCTCCACGAACACAACGCTCGCGGACTAATGACCGACTTATGTCCGTCCCATCTATTAATTGCACACAAAACAAAGGAATCTCATCCGTAACACAATGGCCTAAGATTTACGCTGAGTGAAGTTTTAACTGGTTTGGAGTAAACAGCACCATCGTTTGTTTTAAGTAACTCTATATGATGATGGTGTAAAGTTAGAAACGAGTAACTTTCAACTATTAGAAATTTCAACTACGGGTATCTGTTTTGTTTGCTGTCGCCTTGGTACTTTTCTTTTTTACTACCATGTCGCAAAAATGTACGCCGCCGGTGTCGCCCCCTGCCGCAGCCGAGAACATCTCTAAGCCAATAAAGCCCGGCAGGCCTACCTTGCGTTCCTCAGCTCGCGCCACTATAGAAGCCGAACATTATGATTCTGAGCCTGACCTGCGCATAGCATCTGAGCGTAAAAAAAGGAAGACTCAACCTGGAGAGACCAGCTTAGATGCACCATCTATGAGAGAAATGTTTGAAACTTTAACTAAGAAACAAGAACAGCGATTTGATCAGATTACAAATATCGTCTCCGAGGTGAAAACGCAGAATAGTGAATTAACTAAAGCTGTCGAACTAATGGCAACAAAGTATGATGAGTTTTTGACTAGAATAAATCAGCTAGAAAAGGAAAAAAAGGAAGATCGCAAATACATAATGTCCCTGGAGCAAAAGTTAGAATTCTTGAGCCGAAAGGCACGATCGACGGGTATTGAGATACGTAACATAGCTGGGTCTGGGCAGAAACAGGAGACAAAAAATGACTTGTGTCAGATTGTACAGGACTTGGGAAAGCATGTCAATTTGAATATAAACACTTCCGACATAAATGATGTATATAGAATACACACATCAGACTCCACGCAAAGACCAATCATTGCAGAGTTTACCACTACCATTATAAAAGAAAAGATGCTAAATGCCGTTAAAATCTTTAACAAAAATAAACCAAAAGAACAAAAACTAAACTCTTCTCACCTAAAGCTACAGCAGCCACTGAAGCCTATCTTTGTGTCGGAAACTTTAACTCAAAACATGCAGAAACTGTTTTATTTGTCTAGAAATTTCCAGAAAGCAAACGCTTACAAATACTGTTGGACCTCTCGAGGTGTCGTCTACCTGCGGAAAGATGATGGCTATCCCCAAATAAGGGTGGAGAATGAGTCACATCTGGATAAAATATATAGACAGGAATGACTAGTTAGCGGGTGGCAGGACACTCTAGTAGATAAGATGTCTATAATTATTTTTCATAATTTCTGTTTGTTTTTTTCTACAATTTATAATACATCTCTAACACACACACTTTACATACACCACACTTACATGCTATACTTTAACAGGCCCCACACTTTGAATCTAAATACACTTCTAATGAATACACTTCCTTGTCCTCACGTTATGGGTATATACAAGTTTTTACAGACTCTACTCATTAAAAAATGTTACATACTTTTATTGATGATCTTGAGTAATTCTGAGGATCACTATTTGTCTCTTTATAAAGTTCGGTAACATTGCAGATTTGTCAGAGGACATAGATAGAGTGACAATTTCCAGGGCGGTTGAGTGCGAGTTGGAGGACTGTTGTCAATACCTACCCACAGCTTCTAGGACGCTCACAGTTTTGGCTCAAAATATTCGAAGTATTGGATTCAATATGCCGGGTCTTGAGATTATGTTGTCTAGGATCAATACAAGTTGTGATATTCTGGTTCTCACAGAATGTTGGGTAAAGTGTAATCCAGTGATACCCCACTTAAATGGCTACACCTCGATCTGTACCAAATTAAATAAAAACCAAAATGATGGAGTTGTAGTTTATATAAATCAGCAGCTTAAATATAAATATGAGGAACCTAGTTTTGATGACGGAAGCTGTATTGTCCTAAAACTTAATTCTAATACTGTCGTTATTGCCGTATACCGCTCCCCCTCCTATAAAAAAATTGATACATTCTTAGCATCATTAAATAAAGTCCTTATAAGCTTATCAACTTATAGAAACGTGATATTAACCGGAGACACAAATATTGCCATCAACCCGGAAAAATATGACGAAAGCTCTCACGAATACTTAAATTTGGCAGCATCTCATGGGCTCCTACCAGCGCACTCTTTTATCACGCGCGAGAAGAGTGGGACCTGTATAGATCATGTTATGCTTAAAACAGAATACCGGCGATAACGCTAGTACCTCACTCTGCGCTGACAGATCACAGGCCTACCCTTCTATGCCTAGAACTTGTACTATCACGGAATTACGCGTATGCTATTACCACTAAAACGGATTTTGACAGGTTGAAGCTGGATGTAGAAAATATTGATCTTAAACCTATATACGAGTCCCTTGATCCAAATTATGCAATGACATATCTTGTGAACTCATTACATTCGGCGATTGAAAAAAATACAAAAAAATATTTATCTACCTAGACGAAAAAGATTAATAAAACCATGGATGACGGTAGGTCTTGTACGTTGTATTCGTAACAGAGATAAATTGCATATAAAAACAAAGAGAGCTCCAAATGATGAGATTCTTAAAATTACTTACACACGCTATAGAAATTTCTGCAACTCCTTGTTAAAAAAAATAAGAATGGCCTATGAAAGAGAAAAAATTGACAAAGCCGGTAAAAATAGTAAGAAAATATGGCAAGCAGTACGGGATATATTTGGGACAAACAGACAGCACTGTCCTCCAAATGAACTATTGTCTCTCTGCAGCTCTCAGGAGCAATCTATCAACTCGGTAAACACATTTTTTATTAACGTTGGCAGAGACTTGGCGGACAGTATGATTTCTAACCAATTAAACAATAAAATAGACAAAAGCAACCACGATCACTCGGTGCTAAAATCTTTTGTATTGTTAAATACTGACAACTCAGAGGTAGAGAAGCTCATTATAGGACTTAAAAATGATTGTTCGGTTGGGTGGGATCTGATTTCCAATAGGTTTCTCAAGGAACATAAAGATTTTCTCGTGCCTCCTCTGACACATATCTTCAACTCCTGTATGGAAAATGGTGTATTCCCACAGGTTCTTAAAAAAGCCTGTGTAACGCCCATCTACAAGGACGGTGACAGGGATCGTGTCAGTAACTACAGACCTATCTCGATTCTCCCCTCTATCTCAAAACTTTTAGAGCGTATTATAAATAGTAAATTAGTGCATTACTTAGAGCAGAATAACTTTATATCTAATAATCAGTTCGGTTTTCGACGCGGGAAATCCACCGATGACGCAGTTCATGAGTTGACCAGCTTTATCTCATCGAATCTCGACCGTGGAAAAAAATGCATATCTATTTTCCTCGACTTAGCAAAAGCGTTCGACACGATCTCTGTCCCCGCTCTTATATCTAAGCTTGAGGATATCGGTGTTAGAGGTGGGCAGCTGTCTCTGCTCAGTGATTACCTAACTGGGTAGATTCCAAAAAGTTAGAGTAGGCTCCCTAAGCAGTGATTATCTACCGGTCACCCATGGTGTCCCGCAAGGTAGCATCCTAGGCCCAACACTCTTTTTAATATACCTGAATAACCTGTGTGATTGTGAACTACCTAAAGGTAAACTAATTTCCTATGCTGACGATACAGCCTTACTCTTTGCAGCTGATACCTGGGAGGAGGCTTTTCTCTCGGCCCAAACTGGTTTTGATAAGGTAACAAGCTGGTTGCATGACAATGTATTATCACTAAACCGTGATAAGACTAAATACGTCATGTTTTCTTTACGGGAACCTAAACAGTTACTTGGGGATCTTCACATTACTGCTCATAGTAATGTGTGTATTTCAAATAATAATACTGGAAATTGTTTATGTGAAAAATTAGAGAAAACTAAAATAATCAAATATTTAGGAATAGTAGTTGACAGTCATTTAAATTTTGGTCATCATATTGATACTCTGAGAAACCGTATTCGAAAATTAATGTACATTTTTAAAAAACTTCGATATATAGCGAATCCTAAATTAGTGAGAGAGATATATTTGAGTCTTTGCCAGTCAGTGCTTACATACTGCATCTCATCATGGGGTGGTGCCTCAAAAACATACCTGGGTCCCCTGGAAGTGGCTCAGCGTGGTGTGTTGAAGGTAGCCACGGGAACCCCATTCCTATACCCGACCGTGCTGTTATATCAAACATGTAATGTACTTACTGTGCGCCAACTCTTTCTCCTTAGTGTTATTCTAAAGCAGCATAAAATCCTGGAATACAATCCACAGTATGTCTCAAAGCGCCTTAAGTATAAGGTATGTGACCAAGTGCATAACACAAATACTACATTTATACGTAGATTCTTCTTATTCTTGGGCCCATTTTTGTACAATAAAGCAAACAAAGTACTAAATATATATCCATGTACTACAGTGGAAGCCAAAATAAAAATAACAAATTGGCTAAAGACATTATCTTTTGAGGACACGGAGGAACTTATTACGGTTGTTAAATAGATAACTTCAAAGCTTGAACAGTAACACGCACCTACTTACACACTCGCACATACTTACACACCACTCAACATACGCACACACCACACGCAGGCACACACACAAACATGCACACACACACACACACACACAAACACTTAATAATATTTTAGATTTAAATATTTTTACATTGTTCCTCATCACTGTACATACCTATAGATGTATAATTTTATAAATTTTATTTTGCTCATAATGGAGGTCTACTTTAAATCTTCTAGTATGAAGCTAGTACTAGTAATAACAGGGAAGAGCGCTGTATGCTGAAATACAGGCATGAAGCCTAGTTTAGCAGCAGATACTCAAAATAAAAAATATTGCACTAATCTCTAGCCATTAAGGGAAGATATCTTTAAGTTAGACTAAAATAATTAATTATTGTATATTCCCTACTCAAATATGTACTATATGAAACTTCTTGAATAAATAAATTATTATTATTATTATTATTATATGCCTGCATTCAAATCAAATTAAATCAAATATGTTTATAAAATTATTAATAAAGAAAATGGAAAAAATTCTTCACCCGAGTGGGAATCGAACCCACGACCACTGCAAACCGTGCCAGCCGCTATAACCACTAAGCCACCGGGTCAATTACTCAGGTGAGGAATTTTACCTTCTCTTTTCTAAATTACATATTGGCAACGTTATTCTTCATCCCGATAGCTATATAGGTACACTAGCCAAATCTCGGCAAACAAAGCTGAATCCCTCAGCACAATGTTTAAAGATGAAACGATCAACCATATCCTAACGGATTATATTAATGGAGAAGTGTTTTTATAAATTTATCTTAGTCCAGATATTATATATTATAAAATTATTAATAAAGAAAATGGAAAAAATTCTTCACCCGAGTGGGAATCGAACCCACGACCGCTGCAAACCGTGCCAGCCGCTATAACCACTAAGCCACCGGGTCAATTACTCGGATGACGAATTTTACCATCTCTTTTCTAAATTACATATTGGCAACGTTATTATACAGGATGTTTTTTTGTGGCCACCTTTAACGAAGGGTACGTATTCTATACATGAAATAAAGTAAGTTTATGCCAAAAAAAATGGTGGGAAAAAATTTATATATATTTTTTTTAATTTTAAATTCCTTGATCGTGCGAAATTTATAGTGTCTAGTGTTTATGTTAGTTTTTTTATAGACAGATATTAATTATTTTTCGTGAAAAAATCCTGCTACGCGCGTCTATGTGCATTTATGCAGAAAAACGCAGTCTATTTACTCAACTTTGGACCCTAATATTTTGGAAACCAGACACTTCCCAGGTATGCTTCCATGGAGAAAAATGATCGTGATGATGAAGAGATTCCGTAGTTTTCGGAAACGTTGACGACCAAAAATCAACCTGTATGTGTTCAAATGTGTTTATTTGTGGAAGATGTTATGCATAAAAAAGGTACCTCATGTGACTTTCTATATCCCGCCCTAAAGGCATACAAATGTTATAAATATGTTTCATTAAAATATTCTTGCACCGTGCAATATGCCTTCTTTGCGAGAAAAGTATGTAAAGTACTCAAATCACGTATGATCCTTGGGAGCTTATTATAAGGTTGGGCAGAAGTGTGAAAAATACACACCAACTTTTCATTAGTTAGTGGTAAGGGGTGAGCCTACCGCCGTTTTGGGGCACAAATCTAACAACCGCGGTAACGAATCCAATTGATAATGTTTTCGTGTCATTATAAATAGGTATTATGAATTATAAATAAAATACTTCATTCATACTCCTCCGAAACGGCTTGACCGATTATTTACTAAGTTTTATATGCATATTCAGTAGGTCTGAGAACTATAACAGGCTGACGATCTGACTGCTTATTCCTGTATACTGAACGTGAGTTAATTTTATTATGTAGTACAGTTCCAGTCTTAATTCGTTTAGGATTAGCTAATATGAATTTTATTAATGAAAAACTAATAATTTGTGGTGAATTAATTAATTTAATTTATAGCTAATTCTTCAGGAGAAGGCGGCCTTACGTCCACTGCTAAATATACTCATAGGTCTCCATCAACAACCTCCACCGGATATTGTAATTTAACCTCCTTATGGCTTGTCCAAACTCAAGGAAAACGTCACAGAATTTTATTCTCCATTCCTGTTTCTGTAAGTGTTTTTTAAAAATGTATTTTCGCTCATTTCAATATCATTCATTCTAAATTAGAAATACGAGTAAAAAGCCTGAAATTCGTAATTTTTTTAGAAAAGAAATTATGGTATTCCCCGAAAAATAATTGCTTATTTCAATTATTTTGGCATTTTTTTGTACAATAAATGATTGAGGACGCCCATGATATTGTCCGTCTAAACTTGAATTCCCGAATTTCCGTTTCTGTGGGGATTTTGGAAATCCATTCTTATTAGATGCCTACGTTAGAATCTATCTAAAATTTAGATATAATGTATAAAGCCTGAACCAAAATAGACTGGCTTGACTTAGGGAATTGAATTAATTTTAGGACTAATATAGAAGCATTACTAGACGAGATCTGTTAGTGACTTATAATCAAAGGCCCTTTCTGATCTTCACGCATCATTACATAGGTATTAGGTTGGGTCCACATAGGAGATTGGATGAAATAAGTCACCAAAAATTACCTACGTCGTTTACATGTGCTTTTCTGAAGTTGAGCTGGTTTAGGACTGTCAGCAAGTAGTTTTTGAATAAATATCTTATAATTACTGAGAAAATAATGTTGAAAACTAGATACGATAGTTTCTATACATTTTTATTCGAACATTAACCACTTGAGTAACTAGTGGTAGACCCTGGTCATTTAAATCTGACCCCGCGTTGCTAAACGTGGCTGTGATATCTCCTTTATGAACCTTTAGTTCTGGCTACCTCATTTCAGCAAAACGGCCGTGTGTTCATGTAAGCATATAACCATTTTAGAAGGTCATGTTTATTTTTAAACTATTATTTCACGCAAGAGCTAGACATCGTCGGCGTGCTAGAGACAACTCGCACTGACTGCGCTAAACTCGACAGAACTGCAAGTCACGAAACTAATTTACGATCGAATGAAAGTTTCGCCATATAATCCTAGCTTTAGGTAACAGCCGTAAGAAACTAACCCTAGGGGATAATAGTATCAATTTAGTTGGTTAATCTGTGAGTTTAGAGATTTATGGATAATTAGTTTCCAGCTCAGAGTAATGTAAAATATAGAGCGCTTGACAGCGCAAAAGGATTTTATTGCTGCAACCATGTTCAATGCTTAATTGATTTTAAATGTAGGGAAAGGAATGGCTTGGTGATTTTTTTTCTCTCTCATAATCTCGCTTACTATTATCGACCAATCGAAACTTCTACTAAACACTTCTACTCTAACAGCATATTTATTCTAGGAATAGTAGTAAGCATGGAACTAATGAGGGTTACGAATCTCATTCAAGTATAATGAGTTCTTAATAAAATTAATGGTTCTCTGCCTCTTCTCCGAAATTTTTTGCGAGATTTTCACTTGCCAACTAACGTTTCGCAGAATTTATTAATATCCTTACCAAGTGGGAGGTACTAAATAGGCTGTATTATCAAACGTGGTCGTGAAAGTGCACCACTGTCCAACTTTTTTTAAATAGTGAGTATGTATGTATTGCATGCCATTCTTGTGGCGTGCCCTGGGGGAGGCCTACGTCCAGCAGTGGACTGCAATAGGCCGATGATGATGTATAGGTATGTATACTCTAAGATACGAGGTAATAAAAACAATGTTTTCAAACTCGACGACTGTTTTCGCCAAAAGTGTGTTAATACCCTTACCTTTTACTTCATACCTTCGTAACTTTCACCAGACTAACGATTCTGAAAAGGGTTAGACGGGTCTTTTTATCCGTTCTAATATAACATTATTATATTTTTAATTGGAAGTCGTCAAGTTAAACAGGATAATCGGAGCGTGCGGATCTAAACTTGCGATGAATATTTACCTAATGATGCCTGACATTGCCACCCAGATAGTCTCTACAGGCTGTTTTTTGGTCGTCAACGTTTCCGAATACTACGGAATATCCCCATTATCAAGATTATTTTTCTCCATGGAAGCATACCTGGGAAGTGACTGGTTCCCAAGATATTAGGGTCCAAAGTTGAGTAATTAGACTGCGTTTATTTGCATAAATGCACATAGACGCGTGTAACAACATTTTTTCACAAAAAATCATTAAAATCTGGCTATAAGAAAACTAACACAAACACTGGATACTAAAAATTTCGCACGATAAATTATTTAAAAAAAAAAGAATCAACGTTTCCCAGCAAATTTTTTTTCCATAAACTTACTTTATTTGATGTATAGAGTACGTACCCTTCGTGAAGGGTGGCAACGAATAAATACCCTGTATATGGCGGGCCGCGTGGTGCCGGCAGAGTAGAATTCGTACCACCCCATGTCTGCCCGTGTATCGTACGAGGCGATTAAGGGTTTCCGGGAGGTGGGCAGCAGCGCCTCCCGTGTTGACAACATAGTCAAAGTACAAACTGCGGTCACCAAAGGGACTATGGCATACCCCCCATGGCAGTCTTGTGGCGTGCCCTGGGGGAGGCCTACGTCCAGCAGTGGACTGCAATAGGCTGATGATGATGATGATATATGGCGGGTGTTTCACATGTTCCTAGTCTTAATTCTCATACGTTTCGTTTATTGTGCATATAGTTATTTTATATAACATATACTTCAACAACACATAAATATACGGCTACGTTCCCATGACGAGGTAGCCAGAAATACAGGTTCACTGAGAAAATCCTACTGCCACGTTTGGTTTAGTTCATATTAGTACAGAAGCTATAAAGATTATTTACATTATATGTCATTGTGTCTATTAGATTTTTAACTACAGTTCTACTTTTGTAGGTAACATGATGAATTTATGGAAAGTGTAGCATCATGCTATTTCGGGCTTTCCGCAAATCAAAATGCATACTGACGTCTACTGAGTTGTATGCAGTTAGTTCCTAGAGACACGAGTCACTACAACGAAGGAATACTTAATACTCCCTTTTTATCTGTGCAAAGCTCTTCTTATTTTAAACTCTTTGAAATAAGAGACAAGTTTTTACTAAACAAAACTAAGGAGGTGCTATTACAAGATTCTTTGTAAACTTGAGTCTTTTAAAAGTTTTCACACTTAGTTTCTTCTTGTTTGGAAGTTAAATAAGCGGAGAGAAAATGTTGGATGAGTGCAATACCGCAGTTCCATTATGCTAGTTTGACGTCATATTTTCAATTTCGACAAACTTTAGTAAACACCGGTATCATAAAATTAAATAAAATCTATAAATATTATGATAATGTTACTGTGCCGAGAATCATGTTTGAAAAAGTTTGTACTTTCAATATAATGACATATAATGAACACCAATATATTTGAAATCTGTTATAATAATTAATTCAACACAAGCAGATATATTTTTGGAAATATGTTATCCGTTTCATGTTTTTATTTCGTCGAATCTACGCGTTTAAAAAGGTAAAAAGAGTGTTATTATTATAATGAGAATCATGAAATGAATCTCTATTTCATTATAATTTGATTTGTTATTTTTATATTTTGAGTTGTTAGCCATCGCACGAGAGAAAGTGAGTTTTTTAATACTCTTACAACATGCACGGAAGGAGATGCAACTGATGTTTTCTAGGGAAGCCCTGCATCAGCAGAGCAAATGAACCTTACTTTCTTTAGAACTTTAGAAGATACACACAATTTAAATGGCCAGAGATATCCAGTTAAATGCTAACCTAAATACCACAAATAGGCGGAGCGCAGTGACAGTGCCTGGCCAATTTGTAGATATCTACGAGCAACACGGAGGAATCGAGAATTGCGACAGATATTAGTGGTGGTTTCACCTCTCTCAATGAATTGAGATTTTAAACTTATTATTTAGATTATAAAGTAACACATAAAAATAGGTAGATACTATTTATCATTTAATTGCACTGATACCGTTATTATTTTTTTGCGTCGGCGTGACGAATCGTTTTTTGAAATAACTTTTTTAGGAAAATAGTTTATTATCTGCTTGACTATTAATAGCATAGGACAACTGTTTACCATAAATAGCCAAGTTTGGAAATTTACTGGCGTATTGGATAATACATGTTTTATGTATGAGGAATCTTGTCTCCACAACCTATTTCAAGCAATCTAATGTATCAAAACTTCCAATATGCCTTAAAATCTCTCATAACCTCTTAAAATAGAAACATAATTTCCCAGCCGTTGATTTTCCAATAACCTCGAACATCGCAAAGCAACCGGTACTACAGTTAAATCGGTTAAACGTAACTTGGAATTTGCAGATATCAAACGACATTTCCGCAACACAGAATCGACCTCTCAATGCCGTTTAGAATCGAATCTTGATAAATACGCGATGAAAATAGTGAGCAACTTCTGTAAGTTTTAGCTGACTAGATATTATGATCCCTTGCAACAATGTTCATCATTTTTATGTACTTGTTACATAAAACTGCTTGTTACATTTTTATGTAATAGGTATTATTGTTACATAAAAATGATGAACATTGTTGCAAGCGATCGTATCTAGTCAGCTAAAACTAACATAAGTTGCTCACACACTATAACTTACAAAAGTTATAGTGTGTGAGCAACTTATGTTAGTGGGACTGACATTTTTTGAGATACCAAAAAAAATATTATCTTATATGTACAAAAGTTTGTTGCTATCATTATAAGATTCAAGGTGGATGCACATTCATTCAGTTTACCCACGATCATTCACAAAATAAATCTATTAACGAAAATAATTTCAACTAAGCCACCACACCGAAGGGAATCAAACCTTGAAATCTTCTTCTTCTTCTTCAGCCTATTGCAGTCCACTGCTGGACGTAGGCCTCCCCCAGAGCACGCCAGAAGGCTACTGCCACAGAGGGGTTTTGCTGGGCAGGCGGGTCAGTGATCGCAGTGTGATTTTCAGACTATGTTGTCAGTACAGGAGGCGCTGCTGCCCACTTCCCGGAAACTCTTAACAGGAAGCAGACGTTATTTAGCATCATTTTGATGTAATATGCTGAAGGGGGTGCATGTTTGTTTAATGTGAGACTTTTACAGTATATTCTTAGTACCCTTAACTATGTCGTGTAAAACATGATTTATTGACTTTCGCTCGATAGTTTTGTTTTTTGAAATTAACATGTTTTTCCATTTATTTCGGCTATTACGAGTACATGAGACAGGCGTTTAAAATAAATTCGGATGTCAAGATAATAATGATAGTGATCTTTTGTAAAGCCAAAATAAAAAAAACAATCATAATTGAACACACAATTAACAAAAATCTTTTTAAGACTTACGCCCTTTACTTCTGAGCTCAATCAGATGTTAAGTGCGCAAGCGATATTCTACTCTAACGCTCTCTGAATAGCATTAAATGGTAACTTCTTGCCCGCTGGCGCTCAGTACCGCGCTGTGCGCCGACGACGACGTAGGGTCTATGTCGCTTGCGCCTACGCCAGTAATATTTATTATTTTTGGTGTACTCGACCTAGTTCGAACTCATCTACACTAATATTATAAAGAGGAAAACTTTGTTTGTTTGGTTGTAATGAATAGGCTCAAAAACTACTGGACCGATTTCAAAAATTCTTTCACCGTTAGAATCCTTATTGGACCTGGATGAACATAGGCTATAAGAATTTCCCGATATTCCCACGGGAAGGCGACCAACGGGAATTCTATATTTTTTACGAAAACCGCTATACATATGAAGCTGAAATCGGGCATATATGTTCATTGGGGACAGCGAGGGAGGACTAAAAACGGATTTCCCGAAATTCCCACGGAAGGGGACAAACGGGAATTCATAGTTTTTACGAAAAACGCTATACATATGAAGCTGAAATCGGGCATATATGTTCATTGGGGACAGCGAGGGAGGACTAAAAACGGATTTCCCGAAATTCCCACGGGAAGGGGACAAACGGGAATTCATAGTTTTACGAAAACCGCTATACATATGAAGCTGAAATTGGGCATATATGTTCATTAGGGACTGCGAGGAAACACTAGAACGGATTTCCCGAAATTCCCACGGGAAGGAGACCAACGGGAATTATTTATTTTTTACGAAAACGGTTAAACATGTGAATCTGAAGTTGAGCATATATGTTTATTTGGGACCCCGAGGAAGCACTGGGAACGGATTTCCCGAAATTCCCACGGGAAGGGGACAAACGTGAATTAATTTTTTACGACAACCGCGATAACATATAGGCTACTTTTTACACTTAACATATAGGCTACTTTTTATTTTTTCTGTAGTCCACGCGGACGGAGTCGCGGGCGTCCACTAGTGGGAAATAAAATCGAGAAACATTCATATTTCCACTTCGATCAAATATAATGGTAGATGCACAGTCTCAAACTACATCAAGCATTAATTGATGTCTCCGTATCAATACTTTATACGTACTTATAGAGATGTAAACTGTTGGAGTTGCTTATATTTATATTATATTTATATTTATAATATTTTTTAAAGCTGTCTGAATCGGACATTCAATGAGTCATTAGGGTGTATGCATGAATTGTATATGTATATGAAACTACGGAATCTCCTCATTATCACGATCATTTTTCTCCACGGAAGCATACCTGGGAAGTGTCTGGTTTCCAAAATATTAGGGTCCAAAGTTGAGTAAATAGACTGCGTTTTCTGCATAAATGCACATTGACGCGTGTAGCAAGATTTTTTCACGACAATAATTAATATCTGTCTATGAAAAAACTAGCATAAACACTGGTCACTATAAATTTCGCCCGATCAAGAAATTTAAAAAAAATACATTGTTTCCCAGCATTTTTTTTTTTGGCATAAACTTACTTTATTTTATGTATAAAGTATATACCCTTCGTCAAGGGTGGCAACGAAAAAACACCCTGCAGATATATAGTTGATGACATTACTTATTAGTAACTAAATTTATTATATTATGCAAACAAAAATAATAAAAAAAATAAGAAAACCCCCGACCCAAAAAAAAGTACGCAATTATTATGACAAAAGGTTTAAAATGCGAAACCCTATAAAAAGCAAAAAACAACTTTTAACACTACGTAAGTACCAACTAAAGCATGTCAGATTATCTACTCGGGACTTTGTGCCACCTTTATGTCGGAGGCATAACCGCTAATTTTGAACTGCAAATGGTTATCTTGGCCTGCTGTTGATCGTACGTATGAAATTTTTGATTAAATTTTGTCGCGTCAAACATAGCTAAGAACACTCTCTACTGAGCTACGATGCCACAGACAGACATATACACACACAGAGAGAGAGAGAGACACGTCAAACTTATAACACCCCGTGGTTTTTGCGTCGGGGGTTAATCAACACTACTTGAAATAAATTACTTATAATAATGACTCCGTGGTTTTTATGTTCTCTGCGCTTGACCTTGCATTGACCCACCTGCTCGAAAGCGCGCGAATTTTGAATTATAACTTCGCAGATTTTACGCGTAAGAACTTTGTGTTGCGGGTGGCGGGGTATGTAGGCGGAGCAACCGTGGGATTTTTATTTGACTGCCGGGTCTTAACCGCCTCGTACGATACCCACGGGCGGGTGGTACAAACTCTACTCTGCCGGCACCACGCGGTAACCTTGACATAAGCAAAACAAATATATTTTCAATAAGTAAACACCTAAACCTTTACACAACCTTTAAAATTAGTTTTACTTAAGTACCTACTTTACTCTTAATCCAATCCTTACAAAACTAATTTCCAATGGTTTCATTAAACCATTGCTTGCAAACTATTTCGACAAATCGTAAAATTATATCAGGTATTACGTATTTACGAAATAACAGCACCGAAATAGCACACGGAACTGCACGTGATTTCTACATCAAAGCGAAGCTTGATAGTATCAATATAGTCTTATCCGAATTGCATTGAGCTAATACCCTCGAAAGTGAGGATATTTAGCTTTGATATCTCTTTGAAATTACAGCGTACTTTTAGGATCAAAACAAAGAAGCTGTATATATAATCGAAGATAGATCAAACACTCTATCATCTCAAAAAGGCAATATAGGCGGAATTTTGAACAGCGAACGTTTTATTACCTTTGGAAACGTTAATTTATGTCCAGTGCAAGTGTGGGTTCCGCCGCTGATTGAACACAGGAATACTGTAGTGCTGCTATTGTATTTTTTACCGGTGCATGTGTTTATTTAGAGGACAATATCAACACAGATAGGTTGGTGACAATCATGCACGTTCCCCGCCTGTACCTTGAACATCATCCATAAAACTTAAGGTGGGTTCCCACGGTGCGTACGGACGGACGCGCACCAGCCCGCACCACGGATCGTGGGAAACGGAGCGTCCGTGGTAATACACACGCGTCCGTGGTGTGCGTCCGTCCGTAGCCGTCGGCGCGTCCGCGTCCGTCCGCGAAATCACGCACCATGGGAACCCACCTTTACATGGATTTCAAAAGAATTAGAACCGGCCTACGCACATCCCGCACACACATCTTCTAGATTAAATCTTTTGTTATATTTTATTCATGTAAATTACGTAAAGACCTTTTAAAATTACTTAGTTCTAAAAGTAACATCTTAACTAACAATGTTGAAGAGCTTTTTAATTATGAGTAAGTACAACAACGTAATGACCTAAATGCCTGATAATATTGAGGGGCTGTCTATAAATATATTTCTGCCTGACCCTGAAAATATCTGGAATCTGAATATTGGTACAAATAAGTAACATATTTCTCTAGATTTTCTTGATTTCTCCAGCATTCTAACTTGCTTTTGAACGTCACTCGTAATTCAATAACACCTTAATCAAATTTGTGCGCTCGAACAGTTCGTTAGAGTTGTTTATTCATCAGATATATTTATCGTTTGATCTTGAAAGTTGATAAATAAATAATTTTCTTTGACAGTTTGAATATAAATATCGATTGAGATGGTCATAGTCTTAATTTATAATACAAGTTAATTTAGCAATGAATACAATGTTTATAATTATAGTTGGACACGCCCTCTATCTTACTTTTATAGTAACTAAGGTATACCTATAATGAATATAAGAGTTTGGATGGATTTTTGTATGTTACCGGTAGGTACTCAATCATCACTGTACGGTGTGGTTTAGATAATTTGCAGATACATCATAGTCTGGAGTAGCACGTCGGCCAATTTTTATTAGGAGTATATCTTCCTTTTTTTAGGTATCTAGTTAGGATCTGAGAACCATATTTTTTCTATGAAGTAGATCTACTGCGATGCAGACTGAATTTATAGTTTACTTAGAACAGGGGTAGCCAACCGGTCGATCATGCATGACTATTAGTCCAGTCGATCTTAGCAAGGCATATACTACATAATACAGAACTATACTTTTTTATTTAAGATTTCAAGAAGTATATATATAATTGGTAGATTGCACAAATATCGGATGTGAACAGTTGGTCTCGAGTGTTACTAAGTTACTGCTACCTTTGACTTATTTGACTAGAGGGTGCCAACCACTTCGTCTGCGTAAACTTGATTTTTATCTATCCCGTGTAGACTGAAAATTATAATGTTAGACACTTTATCCACAATTATTATAATAGTATCCACATTTTATACATACATAAAATTTGATGGGCTGACCACCTGTCACTACTAATCGAACTTGTACATCTCAACTATACCTACCATCAAAATTGGTCAGAGGTGGCCCATGTGGTTCTATTCGCCCTTGGTGCTCTGCCTACCCCGTAAGGGATAAAGGCGTGATTATATGTATATGTATATATAAATACGCCGTTGTGTTTTCGAAATGGGATAGGCAGAACTGCAGTATCATTAAGGACATACCACAGCCATGGTTAGCATGGCGAAGACAAATGTAAATGATCAATTTGCTCGCTTGTTGCCTAAGATAATGCCCGAGTTCCTTAGTAAACTCTTACGACATGCACCGAAGAAGATGCAGCTGATGTATTCTAGTAAAGTCCCATATCAGAACGGGAAATTCCAAATATCACTTCTCCGAAATAAAATTTATTCTAAAAGTTCCGTCTTCCTCGATATTTCTTAACTTTCTTAACTTATTAACGAAGGGTACGTACTCTATACATCAAATAAAGTAAGTTTATGCCAAAAAAAAGCCTGGGATTTTTTTTTTTATTTAATTACTTGATCTGGCGAAATTTATAGTGTCTAGTGTTTATGCTAGTTTTTTCATAGACAGATATTAATTATTTCTCGTAAAAAATCTTGCTACGCGCATTCATGCAGAAAAACGCAGTCTATTTACTCAACTTTGGACCCTAATATTTTGGAAACCAGACTCTTCCCAGGTATGCTTCCAAGGGGAGAAAAATGATCGTGATGATGAGGAGATTACGTAGTTTTCGGGAACGTTGATGACCAAAAATCACTCTGTATAAACTAGCATCTATTTAAGTCCACAACGCATTAACACAACTAAAAATCGAGAAATAAACTGACTTAAAAAAAAAAAATTAACCGACTTCAAACTTTAACTAAAAAGCGATAAATAACGTAACTAATTTATCTACTTAATACATATTAAATATCTCAAATTATTTAAATATTTACAACTTAATACCTAATACTTTAACAAAGTCATCTTTAACTATTTAAATATTTATAATTATCACTTATTTTTTGGAGTCGGTGCCAGCCAAACAAATAAATGTAATTAAGAAAACTGACCCACACTAAATAGTAAAACCAAGAATAGGAAATTGCATTACCGCTGCATTTTGCCGTGTATGTGGCTTTGCCAGCCGCGCGTGTTCATCAACACAACAGACTACGTTACCTAGGCTGGCACCGACTCCAAAAAATAAGTGATAATTATAAATATTTAAATAGTTAAAGATGACTTTGTTAAAGTATTAGGTATTAAGTTGTAAATATTTAAATAATTTGAGATATTTAATATGTATTAAGTAGATAAATTAGTTACGTTATTTATCGCTTTTTAGTTAAAGTTTGAAGTCGGTTAATTTTTTTTTCTAAAAGTCAGTTTATTTATGTGTGTTACTTCAGATGTCCGTCATTTATGCACTGATGAACTAAAACATAAGAGCTGAAGATGAAATCTTCAAATCGAAAGAATGAGGGATATCCTAAAATATTATATTGGCACTAGTAATCTGTTCTTAGATTTGACAGAGAATTTTGGTCAGTTACTCACAATATAATGGAAAGGAGAACACTTCGAATGTGCGTTCATTTGTATTCGTTTCGGGAAACTTAGATTTTGTACTAATATTAGCACAATGAAATAAGTAATAACAAGACTTGACTGATGGAGCCAATTGAGATAGTGAAACTACAGTAAACTCGAATTTTGGCTTTTATGGGCTGAAGTAGGTTCACCTCTTTAAAAAATTCAATCAGAATTTGAATAGAGAAATTGCTTTTAATTTAAAGCGTCCTAGTGTATTTTGTATAAAAGTTAAAATATGTAGTCAAACTATTGACATACGTTCAATTTCAATACCTACTAGACATTCTCTTTCTACGCTACTAGATATTATTAATCTAATCTCGAATATTATTTATTCCAAATTTAAATTTTTATATGAAAACAATTGAGAGATTTAATCTAAAATAACCAAAAAATCTCTCGCGATCGATTATAGAAATTCGTTGATACCTACGTCGTAGGGTAGGTACGCTTAATAACGTTACTGCCAGGCATCTTAACAATTAGTTCAAAATTTCAGAGGTACCCTGAAATAGCGAAGTAAATAGTGATCAATAAAGAGACTACGGACTTTGTTTTAGTTTATTGCTGCCGAAAAAGACGGAACAAAGGGCGACATCAATCTCCAACTTTATGGTAAACCCAGAAGTTTCTATAACATTTCGTAGCCTTAAAAATGGCCGTGCCTGACTCACAATGAAAAAGCTAAGATTGATGTTAACGAATTATAAAGGGAAATATACCTCTGAGCTTTCCTACAATATTTCCCTCATATCGTTTAAAGTTTAAGCCATAGGAGTTTATTTTAGAGAAAAATGTGTTTAATATAGGGAACACAGCCTTAGTTAGTCTTAACTTTATATCATTTATCCATAAGTACTTGGAATGTTTGTTTCGGTTTTTTTTCGTGAAGTTTTTTTCTGGGCAACTTTAATATAGGTACTAATTTTACTAATAATATCTAGAGTTAGTAATATGACCTAACGCAAGTGTTATAAATACGAGTAAATACTTATAGATATTATTCACTATCCTAGGTACATAAGTAAGCAGATTGTTTTACAGATCTTCCTATTATTTGTATGTAAAAGCAGCAATATTTTATAGTGAGAACTATCCGATATGTTTTGATGAAACTATTAGTTTGAAAGTCGTTTCGATTGTATCTGGAAATTATTAGGTACGAAGAAGACATATATAGGTAGGTATACTTCAAAGTTACGCTAAAGAGGTAGGGCAGAAGTAAAAGTACACATTTTTTTACTTAAAGTACTACCAATTATAACCTTGAACCATTAGAAGACTTTCTCAGTTCATCGTCTAGTTATCAATTAATTTATAACCACATTAAAATTAATCAATCGGCTGCCTTTGTACAGACTCGGAGCACGAACTACGCATGTAGATAGAAATCTATTCAGCTGACAAAGTTATAACGATCTATTATAATAACGAGCCGATTGATAAAGTTTTATATTATGAATTATGTTTTTGCACAAATAATGTAATAAAAGAGAAGATATAGTGAATAACATAATGTACCCCATGGCTGCTACCATGTCATCATTCTCACACCAGGATATTATGATAATTTGTTCAGTGCCCAGATTTCTTCTATGCTGCTCTGGGAATGAAAAAAAATGTATAATACTACAGCTCTCTGTATAATAATATCTCTATAACTACTCTTTCCGGGCATACTGTACAAGTTAGTAGAGGGACAAAAGCATAGATTTGTAATAAATCTATGGACAAGAGGGTCTTGGTATTTTGTAGGCGATGGGCTGACCACCTGTCACTACTAACCAAATTGTACATCTCAACTATACCCTGAAAATTGGTAATATGTGGCACCATGTGGTTCTATCGGCCCTTGGTGCTCTGCCTACACCGTAAGGGATAAAGGCGGGATTATATGTATGTATGTATGCCTAGATTTCAATACACGATTTTAAAAATATATATTTAAAAAATTATTTCGTATAAAAATAATATCTGTTAGCTTTTTTGGTTATCATTTAGTATGAGTATGATTTTGATCTAGAAATTATTAGAAAATACCTGGATCTGATAAATCCAGCGCTACTAGTAGGTATTATGATTACTTAGTAATTTGTAGGTATTTTATTTAGTTTTACTTTCCGCCGTTTCATTTGCCTACTCATTATTTAAGTATATTATTATTCATCTACCGTATCAAACAAAATTACATAATCAAAGCTTTCGGACATATCTTCGTAAAATACAAATGATTATTTTCTGAAAGCAAACATTTATCACGAAATATTGGGTCACGAATGGGCGAGGTTCGATGAATTTTCCGCGTCGACGCCAGACCGCTAGGCTCGGACGCCGCTCCGCGTCAATGATTATTACGTCCATTTAGCCTGAAATTGCTTCGGAATCAAAAGTACTCTTACTATTAACTTATTTTTTGACACATGATTTATGAATAAGTATGCTGTGATAATGTAGTAAACGCAGTCATTGTAGGATCTAATTCTTAGGTTTAAAGAGCTACACACACTTAAAAGTTTAAACAAAAATAACTTCTCACATTAGTTTAACAGTTAGTTTACATTACGTACATAACATATATTACATAACATAATTAATAATAATAATCTTAACTAAGATAAATTTTTTAAAAAAACTTCTCCATTAATATAATATAATCCTAACGGGTATGGTTGATCGTTTCATCTTTAAACATTGTGCTGAGGGATTCAGTTTTGTTTGCCGAGATTTGGCTAGTGTATAGCTATCGGGATGAAAAATAACGTTGCCAATATGTAATTTAGAAAAGAGATGGTAAAATTCGTCATCCGAGTAATTGACCCGGTAGCTCAGTGGTTAGAGCGCTAGCACGGTATGCAGAGGTTGTGGGTTTGATTCAATTTCTTTATTAATAATTATAATATATATAACATACATAATTATAATAGGTTTTTACTAATGTCGAATTTTTCATTAGCCTTTTTAACTGTCTGCACAATCATGATCTTTCCTGCTATTCTTGGTACATATTTATTCAAAATGCCTTCTTAAAACGTCCTTTCACATTTATACGATTTCTACTAATAAGATTGGGGAAGATTTTACTCTTATCAAAATGCAAAGACTTTAACAACTCTACCTATAAATTATGAAGACATGCTTTACATTTTCCATATTTATGAAGACCCTTCTTACATTGTACCACTACACAGTGGCTTTTTTACTGTCAGAAAATTTTAATTTTGTGTTCTTATTACGTTTTTCTTGTATAATTTTTAGCTCGCTGCCCCAGCATGAATGTCAGAATAAAGTTAGATTAATATACTCTACACAAGAATACTCCATATTTTCAGTATGTACTTATAATAAAACAGGTTTTTCTATTGCGTACTTTTACGTGTTGTCATCTTAACTTAAATAGTGTTTCAATGTAAACAATAATATATAGAGGTTCATAATATACGTAATTAACACCTGTAGGGACAGAGAACTGCATAGCTTGCGATAATGTGCAACACGCGCACGCTATGCAGTCCCAGTAGTAGCTTTCCTCCGCTCGTATGTAACACTACTGTGGTAATTCGCAATAAACCGTTTAGTGTCAGTTTGCATTTTACTTCTTGTGAAATCCTAAGGATCCTACTCGCATCAACCTCGTCATACCATCTGGAACCAGCGCTATAAGTTAGAAGCCTGTATTCTAACCTTGACTATCCTACTAACACACCCATGCAAGTTATATTGATATACTGAGCTGACTTCAGACCATAATCCTAATATTGATAAGTCCAATTAGAGAGGCACAGGATGCCAAAGCAACAATGTGGATAATCAAACTAAAAATTCATTATAAAATTTCATTAAACATTATAAAAAAAAAATTCTTCACCCGAGTGGGAATCGAACCCACGACCACTGCAAACCGTGCCAGCCGCTATAACCACTAAGCCACCGGGTCAATTACTCGGATGACGAATTTTACCATTTCTTTTCTAAATTACATATTGGCAACGTTATACTTCATCCCGATAGCTATACACTAGCCAAATCTCGGCAAACAAAGCTGAATCCCTCAGCACAATGTTTAAAGATGAAACGATCAACCGTATCCTAACGGATTATATTAAAGGAGAAGTGTTTTTATAAAATTCATTTTCTGCAATTATAAATACTGTCGTAAAACCCAACATAATGCTATTTGTTCAGCATTTCGTTCGTAATTTATTATTGATTTGCTTGTCACTCACACTATGTAATTAGGAATATTAAATAAGGCACAATTTATATAATTATAGCGCATACACTCACACACCAAAACTTACAGTCGTACACTAACTCACTCACTAATTGATGGATGTTTTTTTGTTTCCTGATGCCTGCTGTAATTATTTTCTGTAATTATTTTTTATTGCACGTTTGTTAGTTGAACTGTAGAACATGTTAATTGGCTTTAGTTTAGCATTAGTCTGGATCTGTTACAGGTGCTATCCTGTATGTCCTTTAGATAAATAAATGACACAATGAAAACGCTCTATCTGAAAATATACAGGGTGTTTGTGACAACCAGGCAAATATTGATACAATGACTTCAGACCATGATTCTAAGGCGGATATCACTGAAAATTTTCGCAGGAAAATTCCAAAATTTTCCAGCATCTTTTCATATTTTCAGGAAAAAATATATTTTGTTATTTTAATTAGGCCTTAGATAATGACTTAAAAATAAAATGTTAACTGAAAGATGATTTTAAAAAATCCCCAAGAAAGTTCAAATAACTGATCATCCCTAATGGAGAGTCACAAGTGATCCAAAAAACTTCAATGTGTCACACAATAACCAGCAAAGCCCATTTAATTAGTCACAGAATCGCCCGATACAATTGGCGCGGAGAGCAAAGATTACTGATAATCAAATCAAAAATACATTCCCTGCGAGTAATAACACTGTCCTACAATGTTACCAACCCTACTGTTTTAACAGTAGATTTGCTGTTTTCACATTAATGTCCATGTTTTCTGTTTCATTCCTATTTTCTACTGTTTTTCAACTACCGCTCAGCGCCACCTATTACACTACTTTGCAAACGCACGCAATGACAAACCACTACGTAATAAAACGCAATGACACTAGATGGCAGTATCTTCTTTAGTCGGGATTCGAGGGAATTCCCGACCACATTATATGTGTTTGACAATCATATTTTTATACACGGGGAAATCCCAATTTATGAATGACAGCTACACGCCTACTGTATTGCGTATCGTATTGTTTTATAAATAAATAAATAAAATAAAAACTATTTATTTCAGACAGAGTCCATAATTGAGTTAGTAGGTATGCGAGAAAACTTAAGTGACTAGGTTAGTAAACATAAGAATAATAATAATAATAATAATAGATTTGTCCAAGTATTTGCCCGGTACTGCACCTACCACATGCATGTGAGTATGCGTCCAGTGTGTCAGTATTGGGCAGTCCGGCTTTTCACTTATTATTTTTAGAATAATGTTAGTACTCCCGCGTACTCTCCGCAATAGCGAGGCGGTGCGCTTGCGAATCACTGTATGAAACCCGTCGGTATGCGCTTGCGCAAACATTCCGGAGGCGCTGCAGTGACGCCGGAGCCCCAACATCATTCTAAGACCATCATTATATTGTATTCGGAGAGCATTGAAAGCCACAACAAAAAAAAGATAGTCACAACACCTTGTGCTTGAGCAAATCTATGAAATCTGCCTTTTTTTCTTTACCTACTGTTTTCTACTGTTTTTTTTTAGGCGAGTTGCTGTTTTTTAGTTTTTTGAGGTTGGCAACACTGCTGTCCTATAACTCAACACAACGGTACTTGTTCAGCATTTCAGTATTTGCCTGGCTGTCACCCACACCCTGTATACATATATATCGCTTAACGGTGGTTCATAAGTAAAAATAGATATATTATGCCAGTGTCTTAATTTTTTTACGAATAAGTAGGTACTTTATGAGCTATGCCTATTATGTACACGTATTACTCACAAAAACCTAAAATTCATCACAATATTTACGAAACTGCGCGATTTATTACGTTTATAATGTAATGCATTTGCCCAGCAGTGGGACACTGTTTAGGCTATTCAAAAAAAGATACTTAATGATGGGATAATTTACTGAAAAATTACATCATTCCGCCAAAATGACAGTACCATGGGTAGGTACTTAGATAAAAATGCAAAAATAAAACATAAAATAACACGCGGAATGCAGAGGTCGTGGGTTCGATTCCCACCCGGGTGAGGAATTTTTTCCATTTCTTATTTAATAATTTTATAACATAAAATATTACAAAAACTCTTTCATTTACACATAAATTATGCAAACTTATCTGCTCAATGAATTCCATATTAAATGTTCCTTTATACAGCCTGTGTAATTCACCACCTGGGCCATGCAACAGGGGAATAATGTCATCTTATTTGCATACAAATTGATTTTTAAACATGGGTAGTATTATGCCGAAATACAAGTTAATCATAGTTCCGAGTCGGAACAAACTATGCAATTAATAAATAAACTATGTATTTCGTTTCGTTATTTGTAAAATGAAAGAAATATTTAATCAGGGTTGGTACGTATGGACTAGGGAATACAATCTCGCAAGATTATAGGTATGACGAGTTCTCGTCAATCAATCTCTCTGCTCTCGAGATTACCTCATATCAGCACTGAATTATCTTTTCTGTAATAAACATTCTAATCAAGTGACTAAATCAAGTCAAGTGGCTATCCACATCTGTAGTTTCTTTAAAAGCTTAGGTAGGTACATTACTACTGCCTGCAGGACATAAATAAATATAAATAAATAAAATAATTTCATAGCACCTACTCGTAGTTAGCAGCCATATTATCATTAAGTACGGAACCCATTAACGTGGGATGACACTACTTGACCGTTTTTAATTACGGACCCCCGTAGGGACTTATTATTTCACATTATGAGAAACGAGAGAAGGCACTTAAATATTAAATAAGATAAAATTATTAATAAAGAAATGGAAAAAATTCCTCACCCGAGTGAGAATCGAACCCACGACCACTGCATACCGTGCTTATATTAAATAGGACTTAACAGAGGTCTCCTTAAAATTTTAGGTATGCACGCCTAAATAGATTTAGGCTTGCCTGTAGTACTTATTTAATTTACTTTTCATTATACTGGTTGAAATGGTTGGGTCTCTTAGGGGCGCGCTTTTGAAATGGCTATGATTTAGCTGGATGACATTTTGAAGATGTACAAGTAACTGATATTATTGTTGTTTTGAACAAAATGTTGTAAAAAGTTCGATACACAATAATTCTTTAGAAAAATCTGGTCGCCTTTTACTGCTTCATATAAACTGCAAAGAAAAATTATTATAAGTACCATATAATTTCTTGTACACTCGGCTATAATCATAAAACCAGAACTTTAGTATCACGAAAGGGCCCATACACCCACGATAAGCATGTCTGAGAGAACGCCCCTGAGTCTTACGACATGCACGGGAGCAGATGCAGCTGGTGTATTCTACTATAGCCCCGCACCAGCACAGGAAATACATGAGTATATAACCGGGAAAAATACAATAAAGCTCTGGAATGAATTACCCAATACGGTTAGAGATTGTCGCACTGTTGGCACATTTAGGGAAAAGCTGAAGGATCACTACCTGTCCATTCTTTGACTATGCTGTTTTGTTTCTTTCCTTTTTTAATGTTACCCTGTGTTCGTTAATAATTTCTCTTTACTTGCTTCGCTTGCTGGAAGATATCCCTTGTAGAGATAAGCTTGTCATTGAACATGCATCTCTTCTTTTATCTTGTAAGTTGTATTTTTTGTGTATGTGCAGTAATGAATAAGAATAATCTTTGATTCCTTTACTCAACGTGCTTATATTGTTCTACCTTCGGCCTCAAGAGACTAACGGATATTAACATAACGAGGGGTATTCGCCTTAATCGCTTTGCGAATTCCTGACCGTGGATTGGAATATAACATACAACCATTTGTAACTCAGCTGCCCTTACGTTTAAGCCAGAAAGAGCCTGTAAAGCGACGAGTGGAATATTTTTCTGATTTTCTCCAGGGCATGCATTAGCAACAGAGCTTGTCTACAGACCACGATGAGTCACGATTGATTGCTAGTCGAACTAAAACTTACTAAGTAAACACCATGTGAGAGCTCGAGTTTCCTGAGGGAATTCACCATTTAGCTACTGGCATTTATTTGAGTAGGTACTTCAACCGCGCAATAGGCAATGCTTCCAAGGTATTCCACCTAATTGAAATTAGACGTAAGTTATATTTATGCTATCTAACATAATATACAAACATACAGTCATGCCTAGGTATTACTCCCAAAAAATTACGGTAGAAGTGTGCAAATTGCACATCTAGCTTTCACTAAGCAGCCTATTTTAAATCGGACGTAAAAGGTGAGGCCGCCGATGTTATTTCAAAGGTTTTAAAATAAAATCCAAAGCCGTACTCTTTCACCCGCCTGACCAAACGTTTATAAACTTTCACAAAATCGTGTTGTTCCTAAAATACGTGTCACGTCACTGATGATAAAGGTACGAGCAGCAAAAAGTTTTATTCATTTATACAGGGTGTAATAGAAGGGGTATTTTAATGCAATACAAACAGATATTATTAGACAGACAATATTATTAGTGAACTAATAAATACTAATTTTATTAAAATCACATCTTTTATTTTTCTAGATAGTAAGGAGAATTTCTAAAAAAAACTCAGGAATGTTCATACAATCTTGAAATATTGTAATACATATAACAAAAACACTTTCCATTCTTGTAAGCAACCGTATAGCTATTTTCCTCTCTTTGTTGTATTTCCTATACAAGCAAAACAAAAGCTTCCCTATAACCTGAGGTTGGGAACACTTGACTTATTAACGTGACTAAAAGCCGAGCCGCTGATGTTGAAACAAACTCCGCGAGCAGATTTTGTAAAATATTTCTAGGATTTTTTTCAATCGCGAGATGTAATTATTTCAAGATGCTACTCATTATGTATAGCAACGACTCCTTTTTTATCCCAAAGAAGAAAAACTTTTTGCGTATACCCAGGTACCTTCTTCAAATTGTGAATGACTTTCATGACGTCATAATTATCATTGAGTACATTAAATTGTAGCCTTTAATCTAATAAAAGCATTCCTCGATGCACGTCCTATAAAATTGTTTATCTACCTCAATAACCATAAAACAATAAATAAAGTGAGCAATTAAACATCGGCCGTGCTAATTGTTACTGTCCCGTGCTCTCGTCCCCTATAATTGCGTGTCTTTGAAGAATCGAACAGACAATCAAAGCTGAATGCCTCCTTGGAGTGCGCTTGAGGACGCGTCAAGAGTAAGTTGTGGTCGTGGAATGGAATCCGTAATGAATTCTACACACTGGTTGCTAATGTTTAGTGTACAAAACATTGGACTAAACTTCTTTAAAACAATCTGTTCTGTTTCAAAAGATCCTTAGTTCGAAGTAACCTCGTCTTTATGAGTACATTAGGTATATAGGTATCGATCCCAGTCATGGGCCTGTACTAATGAATTTATTTCATATACAGATTTTAATGTTGCAAAATTGTCACTTAGCTCGTGCCTCGGAAAGCAGGCTTTACGTGCTTGGCCCTGCGCCTGATCTCTCTCCGGTCGTGTCGGCTTTCCGTCCCATCGGACTATGAGAGTAACGGAATATAGAGTGAATCTGCGTTTGCGTGTGTGCGCAAACACAGATTCACTCTCTATTGTCCACTATAATATCCGTAGAGATTGGTCGCCTTGACCGAAATAGATCATCATATAGGTATTTATAATGTCTGATTTCTCCAATCGTCAGATAGCCTATTTGTAGGATAGTTACGTGGTTACAACAATCTGATGATATTTCTATTTTGATAAAGTTTTGTGAAGTTGTTATTTTTTATGAAGATACATTAAAATAGAATAATTTAGAATGGCCTATATCCCTCTTCCGCTCCACTTTTAATATATTATGTTTTGTACTATGGTTTGATGGCGCCATAGACTACCCATGTGATCTGTGGGTGGCCCCGACTTAAAATGATGATGTTATGGATACTAGTTACTACAAGCGCGGTCGATTATAATAATGGTAAAAGAAAGGAACTAATGACAAATATGTTCACAGCAGCCATAAACATAAAAAGTCTAGCTTCATCAGTCGACCAGAATACACACTTTTCTACGTTCTATATTTCTTATGTAAGAGATTGATTAAAAACGTTAAAGACCGTTCCGTAAACCGTACTTTTTTCTAGTAAACCGATAGGGTTAAACGACATGAGTTCAACCCTGTCACGGGTCTGTCTTGATTTTTACGAGTATAATACGGAGTTTAAAGTGCCTAATAAAACTTAACCTATGGCATCAGACATCTGGACGGCCATAAAAACTAAGCACCCAGGCCTTTAACAGTAAGTATGACTTTTAAAAGAAAACAAATTGCAGAAACCTCAAAAAGTGCCTTAGTACATCACCTTGTTATAAACTTTATTTGTGAAAACTTTACTGTGTACAATAAAGAATATAGAATAAAAACAATTGTTTACATACATACATACTTTAGTCACGCCCATTATCATCCAAAGAGGTTGGGCAAAAGTGTGCAAATTACACTCACTTTTCACCACGTGAGCCTACCGCCGCTTTTCGGGCACAAATACCTACCACAATCTAGCGACCAGTAACGAATCTAATAGGAAATATTTCCGTGCTATTCTAAAACAATTGTATAGGCGAAGTAAATCTTGCTAAAATAGGTATAAATGTCTTGATACACGACGTGTCAGCCGCAAGCCACAGTACCATTATATTGGAAATGTTTGTTTATCACTTAGCGGTAAACGTGAATTTACTGATGACCGCAATCTAGTTTAGGAATCCCAGTTATGTGCTGAAATTACTGGAATTTGGACTTCAAGGGTTATCAATGGTATTTAGGCAAGTATTTAAAAGCAAAAACAACTATTACTTATGTCTAGAGATCATTGCCTGTCGGATATTTTTAATGGAACGTGAGATGACATTGATCTTTTATTATTTTCACAGATTCCCGAATATTATAGTGTCACCTGTCAAGTATTTATAATGTGATGATTATGATTCACGATTTAAAGCTTGCTACAAAAACATTCCAGCTATATTATTTTCCTTTACTTACATCTACATGTACGTACGTACAATATTGCTACACGTGCGGGTACTGACCGACGCTACGAGGCGTAATGTAACAAGCGAGTGATGTGCGGTCTGGACGTAGTAATAAGCGTGAACACTCGTCCATACCTACAGTTCCTTTTACATACATTTGTGCACACTCTGTAACATTAGTCTGCCGTTCCACTTTCCTAATATAATATTATATCGTTTTTTTCTGAAAAACGGCAAGGAACCCTGGAAGTTCAACAGAGGCCGGCGGCGCGTCACTAGCAGGCCGCTCACCACAGTGATTGGTGCACGAACACTCAGAAGGAAGAACGAATAGGAGATGCTATAATCAACCTGCTCCTCTAAACTACGCAGGATGACGCTAATACGTTTCCCTCAACCCTTGCCGTCATGACAATAATTATGACGATACTGTAGTAATAGAGAGGCAAGCGCATTTAGCTCCACCAATTTTTTTAGCTCTTTAGCCTGTATAATGTTGTAACAAGGGGCATGTTAAGTGAAATTCCATGAGTATAGCATATTATAGAGAACCTATACCTAAAATTGAAGACTCGAAGTTACAAGTTTCTCAAAATTGTTTCTATATTCCTGAATTGTTTAGGAATTTCTCTAAAATATCTGTAAAAATAAACATGTGATTTTAAGTCTCAAATTTTGGGAATAGGTTTTGTATAGCGAACTATTTCATGTCGTTTCGCTTACTATACCTACCCCTTTATGCACCCTGTATTAATATACATGACGGCGCGCGAGTCAATATAATGACTGTTAGAATTGTATCCGATTATTTTGTAATTTAATTTCATTATTTTTATTAATTTCATTGATTGTCTATGACTCTAAATTATTTCAGTATGGTTTGTTAGCATTTTTAAGCAGAATTAAAATAAGAGCGGGCAATACTCCCGAATAGGGTAGTTGTGTGGTCGGCCATGTTAACGGCATTCGGTTGACAGCTAGCACAAGTGGTGCACGCACTCTAACCTATTGGCTCTGACGCGTGTTAATTTAATCCATTTGCATCTGACTTATTTTAAGTGATTGTTTATATAAAGTGATTGAAATAAAATAAGTAATTGTAATAGATTAAGAAAGTGTTTTTATTTCATAAATTGTACAACATCTGTGCCGTCATGGATAACCAAGACCATGACCTACCCGCCGAGCTTACCCCTGATCCGTTATACATATACATAATAATATTTGTCGTGAGAAACTCCGATATGACGTACCAGAAATTTTAGTAGACACCGCTATTACATCACTATTTTCTGTAACCAAAAAGTTGTTAGACCACCTCCTTTTCTCCATCTAAATAAACACCCTCCGAGCTACGAGTGATCAATCGAGAACTCGAGACGCACCCAATTGATTATTTTAATCTACCCAATGATAAATTATTATTGTTGAAAAGACAAACAGCGGGTGAACGTCAAGATACTATATTTCGACTAAATATTGTCTGAGTAATATTTATGGAGCATCACAATGCCAACGGATTAGTCTTTGTGTTCCGAAAACGACGTCTTAGTCTCTTTACTGGACCGGAGAGAATGAATGACAGTTTAAGCTCTGTTTCCCTTGGATAACGGTGCCGTTATAAAGCGTCCACGAAATGTGAAAAATATCTATCGTTTAGGTCAGTGACGTGAATAATTAACTCTATTGAGGGATCGCCCGCCACCGGGCCCTATACCCTCCGTTGACCCTCGGATCTGCCTACTCATGATCACGAACACAAGACACTACAGTCGCAACGAGAAGCCAGATCCAAGCACCTAGCATGCAACCATAAATACATAGCTGCTAATCCGAAAACCAATTAAAATTTTAATCGACATATGCCTCGCCAACACCCGTGGCATCATCAGGATTAGTTTTCCATGTTAGTTCTCACTGTTATTATTTTCAACAAGGCTAGGATCATTATCATTGTGAACTATAGATATCGCTCTACACTGCTTACACCTCTCCCTCCCACAAAGGAAACAATTCTGATTTAAAATTCATGAGTTTATTGCAGAATCCTATACAGGGTGTAACAAAAAGTGTATGTTAAGCGAAAAGCTATATGTACAGCCCACTGTAGAGAACCTATCCACAAAATTTAAGACCCGAAATCACATGTTTATTTTTCCGGATAGTATATGGTATGGAGAATTTTTAAATATCTCAGGTATTTTCATACAATCTTGAAAAATAAAAATGTGATTTCGAGTCTTAAATTTTGTAGATAGGTTCTCTATAGTGGGCTATTTACATAGCTTTTCGCTTAACATACCCTTTTTGTTACACCCTGTATATTGCGTCACAGCGTCGGAATTATCTCAAAACGGTACGATAAGTAGCAAGCATAATAATTATATCAAAATTATATAAAATAATACATAAGTACCTATATACTTAGTATAATTCCAATTTCAAGGTATTTTGAAATAAAATCCGGTTGCAAAATGCTATATGCATGCGACACAGGGGACGTATGCAGAGTTTCAAAGAGCTCGCTCGCGGTCGTGCGGTGTGGCACCGGAAGGAGAAAATCGTATATTTAAAATACAAAGTTAAATTTTTTTAAACTGCCTAGAATAATAGTTGAAATACATATTCCATAATCCTATTAAAATTAATATCTATTATATCGGGTGCATCTTACCGCGACATTCATTATCAGACATGGACTACAGAATTTAGTCTATGTTCTACTGCGCACTCCCAGCCCCAACTACACACTATGAAAAATTTCAAGAATATTACTTCTGAAAATAAACTTTCGCATTTATAATATGATATAGTTACGAGTTTAATAAAACATGTTTTTTTATTATTTCACAACACAGTACAAGAAATCCTTTACAATATAAATTGTTTCTATTAATTAATTTTATTTCAATTAAACTTTCCTATTTATAAATAAGACTTACACAAAAATATCAAATAGAAACAGTCTGTTATTCTACATTAATCTTTAATCCGATTTCATCTATAAATAGAATCAGCTACTTCGTTTTAGTTACAAACTCCTCTGACATAGGCGCTAGTGTCTTTGTAATTCCGACTTTCTATTTCATTCATTTTGTTAAGTTCACGTACAAATCCGTGCGACTTCGCTATTGGAACAGACATTAACCCTTTATAGGACGGCCCATACAAAGTGGCCAGTAAACTGGACAGTCACATTAAGGTCGAAAATTCAAAGATTTTTGTAGTAATCATGAACCTTATGATCAAAAACGATAGCTAATAAAGCACGCTGGCCAGCTAACTAGCCACCGTTCAAGGACGCGGCACGCACGTAAAAATTCGCGCCGTTTTTGGCAGTGGCCTGTCAACTAGCCACTGCGCGTATGCGGACTAGTGTTCGCTGTTATCGCGAGTAGACAACACGTATAATTAATGTGTAGTGCAATGAAAAACCATGTCTTCGTTCAAAAGGTGAGTAAAACGATTGTGTTATAGTATATTCTGTATTTTCATGTGCCAGAACAATAGTGAACAGGAAAATAAATATGCTATTTTTGTAATTGAAAAATGACCGGCGAGTTGAAAAAACATAACCTATAAATTACACATGTGTATTTGAGATAGTCTCATAATATATATTTTGATTTATTTATATAAAACTATATCATTTCACCCGAAGTATATAGTCTATTTTATGATATAATAATACAATAAGCAAGGGCGTCGCCAGCCGATGGCGCAGGGGGGGGCAAGTTGACTTTACCTACTACAATTCATACTTTTCTCTTTTCTATGAATTCACTTTCACTTTCTATGAATGAGAAAAGTAGGTATGAATTGTAGGTAAAGTCGACAGCACATGAAACTTTTCACTTTTACTACGAGCCTTACATCTACAGCGATTGTAATAACAACAGTATATTAGTACTATATACATATATATTCTGTGACAGTACAGAGTCTAATGTGTAAAGCTACACGAGCACGAGCTCTTGACTATGCAATAAAAAAACTTGTAAATGAGTTATAATAACATTTATTAGAAAAATAAAAAGGAGTTTGAATTCGATTTTCGACGTACGGGAATGATTGTTCAAGGCTTGAACTTCAAGCAAATCAACTCAAAGACTTAGGACTTTGGTTGTATTATATTTGGCAACTTTTTTAGAATCTCTAGGGGGGGGCAGCTGCCCCTCCCTGCCCCCCCTTGGCGACGCCCTTGACAATAAGCACAGATATATGGGTTCGGCAGTTATAGGCTATTATCGTAATTGTTTAGGTATTTTTTTTTGTCAAATTATGCAGATTTCTAGGTAGGTATAATAGTTCTGATTTATAAAGTTTTCATTTTCGTTTCTCTGTTGTTTTAGAAATATCTTCAGTTATCAGGATTTGGAAAACCTAAATGATGACCAATGGGCAGAAATTATGGCTATTACTGATGACCAGGCCATCCATTCTGATATTGGTGGGGATTCCGACGCTGACGACTGTTTTGAAGATGTTGTATCGAATACCAGCAGCCTTAGCACCCGCAGTTGTCATCAGCCATTGTCTTCTTCTGAACCTCCACCCGGATCTTCATCCTCGAACATTTCCGAACCAACACCTCCACCCCAGCTTTCACCATTACCTCCAACAGCACCGTCGCATCCATCATCGCCTTTGCTTGTACCGCCTATAGTTATGGATCAGCCTCCTGAAGGTACTCCTGAAAATCTGAATAAATGGAGCAAGAGAAAATTTAGAAAACCACCAGTATATAAAAAAACTACTTTCAATAGTTACATAGGTATAAATAAGGAAGTCGATCTAAACTCACCTCTCAAGATTTTGAAACTATTTTTGACTCCCTTTTTTACCAACTAATGATTATAGAGAGTAATAGATATGCTGCACAGTGCCATCAGACTCTAAACCTGACCGAAGAAGACCTGAATACTTTTTTAGGAATTCTGATTATTATGGGCTTTCATAGTTTACCATCAATGCGGCTTTATTGGTCTCAAGATAAAAATTTTCATGTATCCCGTATAAGCAGTCTTATGAGTATGCGCAAATTCTTAAAAATACTGCGGTTTATACATGCAAATGATAACGAGAAAATGATACCAAGGGGTAACGTGGGCTTTGACAGACTTTTTAAGATACGTCCATTACTGACTCATTTTTCATATGTTTTCGGGTCAGTATATAGTCCTCATCGGCAATTGTCTATTGACGAAAGTATGATAGCTTTCAAAGGAAGGTCTACTTTGAAACAATATATGCCGCTCAAGCCCATCAAAAGAGGGTTCAAAGTGTGGGTTATATGTTGCGCTGTCACGGGATATATGGTCAATTTTGATATTTATGAGGGAAAACTGCAAGGTGGACAAAGGGAATTGAGTCTAGGTGAAAGTATAGTACTGAAGTTGGCTTCGGCGTTTGAGCATTTGGGATATTGCTTGTTTTTTTATCGATTTTTTACCTCCTTGCCTTTATTAGACAAATTGCTTCGCAAAACCATTTTCGGTGTTGGAACTATTATGCCCTCAAGAAAATTTTCCCTTCCAATAAATTTCCGCATGATCGAGACATGGCTGTAGGAGAGAGTGCTTCTGCTATGACGAAATCTAACATATCTGTTTCTAAATGGAGAGACCGCGGGAAAAAAGCTGTATGTGTGGCTTCAAATATGCACAACCCAGCCAAAAAAGGTTTTGTTAAGCGCACTAATATGCATGGCAATAAAGAGAATGTGTCTTGCCCAAATGCTATAATTGATTATAATAAGTTTATGGGCGGTGTAGATAAATTCGACCAGTACATGGCTTCATACAATATTTCATGGAAATCACGTCGATGGTGGATGAAAATTTGGTTCTACTTGATAGAAGCTGCTATCGTAAACTCCTACATCATTTATAAGGACACTTGGAGAAAGGCTTATCCTGGTGGAACAAAACCTATAACACATCTGATTTTCAGAAGTAAACTAGCCGATGAACTTATAGGAAATTCCAAAATTCCCGTTCAAGAAAACGAAAATGGCGATCATAGACTCGTAAAATCTGTAAAGAAAAATTTACGTAGATGCAGGTATTGTAGCACTGCATCAAAACCTAAACGTAGTGTTTATGAATGTATTAAATGTAATGTAGCATTATGCGTTGAATGTTTTGCTCCTTTTCATAACTCCGGACAGAAAAAAAAGATTTAATATAGTTTGTTTTTTTCTGAATTGTGAACAAGAAAGTTTTCTTATTATCCTTATCTTTTTTTGAATCGTGAACAACACAGATTTATTTTTATATTGTAATTCTGATAAAAATTTAGAAAATTAAGTCCAAAATTTTGTTTCTTGATTGATACTATATTTTTTTTTAAGTTACGCTAATTGTAAGTGTCAAGTTTTTGAGGCTAAATAAAGACTGATTACGAAATAAACAATCATTTTTTTTTTTTTTATATTATTTACATCCAAAAAAACTATTTTTTATAAGTGGCCAGTTTACAGGCCACTGATTTCATAGGGATAGTAACTGATACAAAACGGTCGGTGGACAGTATACTAGCCACAATGTTTTCTTTATTTTCTCGGAAAATAATGACTTTCTGGAAATTTTATTAATCAATGTTATTATAAATAACACTACAGAATATAGATTTATGAGTAAATATAGTGAATTCAAAAAAAAGTTAAAGTGTGCGTTAAAGGGTTAATGGTATCATCAATCTGAATTCAGATAATGTTTTAGTTTACTTTCAGAATGATTGAAGGAGAAAACTCGAAGACTTTTATTTGCAAGCTTTTGCTCTTTATTCTAATCCGAATACCTAAGGCAGATATTCACCGTGTTATTATAAAAGAATTTGAATCTTGTTTAAGCTAAACATTGCCTATATTTAAACAGTATCTTATTTTAGACACGGTGTTGCAATAACACTATCTATCTTTTTTACCCTTTTATGTGTGACGTCGTAGATCAAGTTCGTAGCGTTCGTAGCACGTGCTACGAAGTGGCTCCCGGGCAATATTTGCATGGCCGGCGTCTATCACTGTATGATTCATCATCCACTGAAAATTTTCGCGGATAAATTCCTAAATTTTCCGACATTTTATCAGGAAAAAAATTGTATGGTTCATTTAGTCAGGCCTTAGATAATGGCTTAAAAACAAAATTTTTACCAAAAGACGATCTTCAAAAAAAGTTACTACTCTGCCGGCACCACGCGGCCATCTTGTACAGAATTCAGTATTTGCCTGGCTGTCACTGACACCCTGTATTTATCGGGTAGGAATATCAAACATAAAATATGTCAATAATATTGCCATGAGTATTCATGAGTACCTAGTGATGGCTATAGGCCAAAGAATATACTTACTCTCTAACGAGCTATAGGCTCATCACTCAGCTTACACAAAAGGGTAAACGTCCGAGATGGATACTTGAAAGATCGACTAAGGAGTAAATCGACCACATCCTACGTCTACGGTCTACCTAAATGTTAATAAAGACTATACAAAGTCCGGACTTATGAATATGGTAATAAATATTTTTAGATTATTGATAGGTAGAACTGCACGCGCTTTGTAAAATGAAATTTTTGCTAAACACATCTTTTCATTACATATATCTTCATACATAGAATTCTAAACATATTGTATCAGAGCATTTTTTGTCTTTGTCAAGATATCATGTTATTTCATTATAATATCCTGAATTTTCTTAAACAATATCGGTTATCCTTTAAGCAATAACAATATCTCTTAAAGGGTTAGTCAAGAGCATCCAAAACCGGCGAGCATGTATGAAGAACGTAATGAATGTGGACGAAACGAAAGAAGTATATTTGGAACTAGTGGACGTCCGCAATTCCGTCCGCGTGGAGTCTAGAAAAAACATAATACATACATATAATCACGCTTTACGAGTATCCTTTACGGGGTAGGTAGAGCACCAAGGGCCGATAGAACCACATGGTGCCACTTATCCGGAATAAAAACATTTTCCCGGGATAAAAAGTAGCCTATATGTTAAGTGGGACTTATTCTTATTCTTTATTGCACATACACAAAAAGAAATATGGCATACAACATTAAAGAAGAGATATATGTAAATGGCAAGCTTATCTCTAACAGAGATCTCTTCCAGCAAGCCAAGGACTTGTCACAATATATTCCTGGAAACTGCATCGAAATCGGTTCAGCCGTTTCTGAGATTAGCGTGCACAAACGCACAGACAATAATTCCAGTAATCATCGTTTTGGGTTCTATTGCGTTGATAAAGGTCAGCTATAATATTATTTTTTTCATAAATCTTCCATGTACAGACAGCGATCCGTTACATTCTTATTATATGTGTAGAAGATGAACTAAATGGAGATCTCTGCATGGGACACAGACTTGAGTCGTGGCCCATTACAGAGGCAGAGTAAGTACCTGCCTTATGTAAAAAAACCTAAATTAACGTTCTTCGATACTAACTTTGCTTTATATCAATCCCAATTCATACCTTTGGAGCTCAAGTCATATTTTATTTATGTATCTGTCAGTTCATTAGAAACTTACGCCCGTCATCAGCCGTCACAAATGAGGGCAATTGCCACAAATGGATACCCGAACGGTCATGTACCGATATCGACATTTATGGCACCCAGAATTACGGTCCAAATGTGGTTTTTGTTTTCTAGTTTGATCAGAATAATAGTCATGTAAAAGAACAGCGAATTTTTTTGATTGTATTATTATTAATACCTAATTAATTCGGTATTATTAAATACCTTCTTAATTTTTTTTCTCAACTATTTGGCTAAGGTTGTTATGGAAACAAAGAGTTGAATATTATCACTATCAGAACCCTTTCGGTTACATTACACCTTGTACGAACTAACAAATCGATAGAAACGTGAAATCGATATAGGCACCTATCTGCTGTAACTTGCTCTGAAATGCATACGAAGGGGCAGTCGTCTCCCCGACTACGACTCACAAACAATGTTATTTCTAGTGATTGCTGTAATAAAGTATAATGCTGTAATAAACTATATCTGAATTTATAACTTTAGTATCGAGCTCTAGCAAAAATTCGTTAAGAGTGATGTAATTAATAATATCCACTTTTTAATACTAAAATCATGCTAAGACAACGAAATTTTATTTGACGAATCTGCAGTATAAAAAAATCGCCATAATGCGAAGAGGAAACTTTTAAAATCATATTAAACTTAGACTTCAATAACTCTATCACGTCAATACATATAAAACACAATCTCTTAACCGAGTGCCGGTACCAAGAATACGGGCATCAGACAGTGTATAAGAATAGAGTAGAGTAGAGAATATGAGTAGTAATAGCGTAATAACACTGCTAGGATTATTTCCAGTTGATCGCCAACTATCTAATTACATAGCACAAAAGTTCTATTCAGGCCAACTCATAGAGCCTTTTGTGATCCGTGTAATGAACCCGGATAGCAGTAATGAATCCTGTAAGAAGCTCATTTTTTACCGAGGATAAAACACCTAGAATCACAATACTAATGCGTCGCCATTTTTTATTTTTCCGCGCACGAAGTTTCGAAATTTCTGGCCTGTTTATCAGCAAAAAATATTTTAACATGTCTAGCCTGCTGTTATGTTCTAGAATTAGGCCCAGTTACAGATAAATATAACCTATGCATATTCGACAACATTAATATTCGACGGACGATTGGTGAAGCGCGACGCCATAGGTCCCGGGTTCGAATCAAGGTAGGCCATTGATATGATGAATATCGATGTTTGTTTTCGAGTCATGGATGTTTCTATACCTATCTATGTATTTATATACCGTTGTCTAGTACCCACAACACAAGGCCTTAGGTATATTAGTATGGGACTAGGTTAATGTGTTGTAAAGTGTTTGAATACTTATTTATATTAGACAAGAGACTAAACAGGGCTAAACATTTCACTTCACATGCACCCCTCTTCCGTACTTTGGATTATAAGAACTTTTACCTTTTTCACGAGAAAATAATGAGGCTTAAAAACAGCGAAAAAATGTAATGAACCAGCGATAACAGGTCAAGGAACTACCTAGTAAGCACCAAGTATATCAAGTATTAGAAGATATTTTTCTCGGCGCAAATGGCCGACGCTCACTTATCGGAACAGGGTTGTAAAGGGTGGAAGTTATACATTTTCCCCGGCCATTAGGCTTACGGATTAAGTGGATATCTTGAGTGTTATTATAATGAACACCAGCTGTATTTTGTTGATACCATCGCAAAAACAACATCCCCCTTTTACGCTCTCCGGGGGTAGCGACGATGAGGATTTCGCAGAGCCTTTTATGTCAGTTACATCATTTGGCTACGAACTTCGAAGTCAAAACGCGTTTGTGACATCCAGCATCGAATCCCATAATACGTTGTAGTACCAGCATACAGAAGTCATATACAGTTGAAAAAGCTAATAGATACATATACACACGGCCCACGGCTGTGTACACAAAAATGAGGTAGTCAGAACTGCAGGATTGCAATCAGATCAGATGTTATACATCAGTGACAACTGACAAGTTCATCGCCCGACAAAACGACCCTAAATTCCTTAGTCGACTTGGAAGGAAATGCAGTGATAATTAATCTTTTCCACGAACGCCCTGGTAACAAAGTATATTCTATACATTACCTAAATCTTCTGATGCAGGAACTGCGCCTAATTGGCCTGAAGCTCAATACCGAAAAATGCGAAAATGCGAGCTGTATGTTCCTGACCCGTCCCGTAATTAATCTTTTCAGCCCGTTAGCACGGCCAACGATACACGATATGATAAGTCAAGTTATCGATACCTAGCTGTCAAAATTCGATAAATATAGCCGCCATGTTGAATTTTATCGATACAGCGAACATAACCATGCCGGTAACGTTACACGTCACGATACGATATGATAGATAAAATGCGAGCATGTAACTATCGATAGCGCCGAACATGACCGTATTTTGATGTTAAAAATATCGAATTTTGACATCAATCTCGATGAACATTGTAGTGCGCGATAAGCTAGAGCGCCTATTAATCGATGTTTTCAGTGATATGCCTAATTTAGTGTTTTGTTTACTCGTTTTTAGTTTACTCTCGATAACATTCAACATGGCGGCTAATAAAAATGTCGAAAATGCGAGACATCTGTGAACGACAATTGAAAAAAAGAAAAAAATATGACTCTCATTTGTTTAACTTATCTGCATCCACGGGATAAACCCGTCCCGTGACCGATAATTATGGTGGTATTACGATACGAAATATCGTATATCTACTTATCCGTGCTCAGGTAGCACCAAATATATCGGTACTGGAAGGGAGCTCGCTTCGCCTTTTAGGGTCGCCTATCCTAGACGAGTCGCTACCATCGTACGTAAACGAAAAAATTCAAAAATTTATGGGAGTGTCAGATCGCCTCTTCAAAATTAATACTCACATGGCCTACTTTATTATACGCTACTGTCTTTTCGCACCTAAATTTATGTATTCGCTTCGCTGTAGTCAGATTTGGAAATTCCCGGACCTTCTATCTCTCTTGGATAACATCATAAAGCAGACATTAATATTAATTTTGACGACCGTTCCTGGGCCCAAGCCTCCTTGCCGATCAGGTTTGGAGATATGGGCGTCCGCAAAATTTCTAGTGTCGCACTCCCAGCTTTTTTAGCTTCAGCCCACGGTACACACTCCTTGGTTATGAAAATCCTAAATGACAATTCAACTACAACCTACTATATGGCTGAGGCTAAAAATTCTTGGAAGTTTGCCTGAACGCCGTTGAACCATCGTTCCCATCTTAGCAGAGGCTGTGGGACGAGCCGCTTTGCAAACTGGTGCGGAAAAATCTACTAGACACGCCAACCAGTTCCGCAGAGCGCGCTCGTCTTTTAGCCTTAGGCGAGTGGGAATCGGGCTTATGGCTGCCGGCACTGCCGTCGGCCAATGTCGGCACCCTTCTAGATAGAACAACATTCCGCATTGCAGCCTGCTTCCGTTTAGGCGCACCCTGCAACGTCCCACACCGATGTCGGTGTGGCGATGCTGTCGACCCACTCGGACTCCATGGGCTGTCATGTACCAAGAGCGCGGGCCGCATACCTCGCCATTCGACCCTAAATGATATCATCCGCCGGGCTCTTTCCACCGCTGGGGCACCATCTGTCTTAGAACCCCTTGGTTTGGTGCGCGACGATGGAAAGAGACCGGACGGCATGACCTTTGTGCCTTAGAGGATGGTACGAAGCTTGGTATGGGACGAAGCTTGGTATGGGACGCAACCTGCGTCGATACCCTTGCGGCGTCTCACCTCCCAGGCACAAGCATCAGCGGTTCAGCGGCGGCCTCAGCAGAAAACCTCAAGCGGCGCAAGTATGCAAACCTAAGCGGGGATTACATATTTGAGTCGTTTGGGGTTGAAACCATGGGGCCATGGGGTCCGGGTGCGTATGCCCTCTTCAGGGGCATTTCTAAAAGATTGGTCGAAACATTCCATGACCGGAGGGCTTGTGCCTATTTTAGGTAGATAGATAGGTACACTTAATATTAAATTAAGCGCTGACTGACAAAATTATTACAATTAGAACATTTATCGCATTTATCTCGTAATATATTTCAAATTCTTTTTACTACCATATTTCATTTTAAATGATAAAATATATTTTTAAAATACTCTCGTCATTAATTAAATAAGAAATATATCACAAGTGGTTTGCTGGAAGAATTTCTCTTATAGGGATAAGTACACCTTTGTACATTATCAATGTAAAATGATTTTCTATATAAAATGTCTGTGTACAGTAAAGAATATTAAAGAAATACCACGCCTTTATAATATTTTGTACTTGCAACTATAATTTAACAAATAAAAATAAGACCTTTCCCTAACATTCCTACCTTTCCCTTTTATCGACCCCTTTAAAAAATAGACCTCCATCTTATTTCAGCATAACAATAGCGGGCCAAGTAAAAATAGTGGAGTATATTTTATATCAGATAAATATTTTCATTCATAAGAGTAAATTATCGGAATTCTACCATCGTAGATAACTACTTCATCGAAATGCAATCATGTATCTATATCTTCTATCTTTACATATAATAATATTGTAACGGATCGATGTTTGTGCACACTAATCTCAGAAACGTCTGAACCGATTTGTTATGACAGGTCCCACTTAACATATAGGCTACTTTTTATCTCGGGAAAATATTTTTATCCCGGATAATTACGACATTTTGATTTTTCTGGGCGTCCATTATCTATTGTACTAATATTATAAAGCTGAAGAGTTTGTTTATTTGAACGCATTTACCTTAGGAACTACTTGTCCGATTTCAAAAATTATTTCTGTGTTAGAACGGATTTTCATTAAGTTTTTTAATAGATAGAGTGATTCAATTCAACGTCGAATAATGCTCTCTAGGGACGATGTCCGCCCTAGTCTGATTTCGTCGAGTGTACGTGACTGGTGCTTAATAATAATTCCAAAATCATGCTCTCTTACGCGGACGATAACAGTAATTCTAATGTTAAGTAGTGTTCACACTTTTGACACACATATTTGCGGCCGCTAAATTAATGTCCGCGCCCGAGTCAATTAATTTAGATAAAAATTTCGTATTTCTTAAGTGACTTATCCATATGTACTGTTTACTTTTGTGAGGTGACTCCGTGCTTAATAAAAGTGGCAGAAAAAGGAACTACAGTCACCACGTTGAAATATCATTTCGTTCGGTAATACACAGCGACATCTTCAGTTTACTAATAAGTTGGTAAATCGACTAGAGAAATGTGACACACATACGAGTAACTAAGGGTTTCCACACATGCTGCGGGGTCGATTCACGATGCGACGTCGTCGCTTTTTTAAAACGTCGACGATTTTAAAAAGCGTCATCTGATTTATTCCAGTAATGCCCCGCATCGGTGCAGATAAAATATTGCCATAACAATTTTATTGTCTCAAGTACTCGTAACTGCCTATAACTGATTGCCACGTTTGATCTTGCGTCTCGCGATTTCCTAATACTCGTATCTACTCGTAGTTCCTAATATGAATTTAACCTTAGATAACAATGTCAGCCAGTAAATAGTCAATTAAAATTTGACAGAAAAATATCAGCGCGGGAAGGGAAAACAACTGGCATAGACCCAGCGTCGATCAAAGCCGGAGGCCGACTCACCGACTACTTAGTGGGCCGACTGTGGCCGACTGACGGAGGGTGGAGGGACGTTTATTTCCATACAAAAGTGTTCTGTGAATATGAGCGGGGACTAGCTTAAACTAAAAGACCGTAAGCGTCAAAACATATTTTCGCGTTTTAATTAAAAACTACACAATATGTTTAAAATGTGCAACCATACGTTTTTAGAGTATGTTTAGACAAGTCTATTGATACAAAAATTGAGGCTTAATCGCTCTGAATTGCCTGTAAAATGAACAAATTTGATAAAATAGAGGTATCTTTAACACAATTTTTTATCGTAAGAATCGTGTTTCTGCAACCACAGAAAGTGAGATAATATAGTGTAGAATTCGATTATTTAACGCGTTAAATAAATTAAAACTCGCAATATTAATTGTGATGCTGGTATGTGTGTTGAGTATGAGTATGTCATACATATAAAGTGCATATCTTTAGCTACATATCTAGCAGTGGAATCTTTATATATCAAAGCGAAATACTGAAACTCAGAAACTTAACACCTTCAAACATGAAAGTTGGCTGGTAGGTTCCTTATAGGGTGTCCCGTATCCGCGGATTTAACTAAACTCCACCCCTACGTAAAACGGGGATTGCGTAAATTGGAGGTATGTACGAAAGTTCCTATGTTTTTGAAATAAGAATTTTCTAATATTCTCACAGGAACGGGAGTTACGTATGTAACCTGTGTACTATAACTAATTTCTTGGGTAATAATATGCACAGCCCACAAAGCACGTCAAAATATTGTGTTATTTGAGGGCCTGGTAATAAATAAGGAAAACGTCGGCGTGATATTGATGAGGAACTCCTCTTTGTTCGTTAGCTAATCAGGATGCCATCTTTTATCTCTTACTAAGCGATACGTGATCAATTAGGGAAAAATATGTTTTACGTGGTAGCGAATTTTTTTAACATTTCATTGCTGTTGTGTGTCTATATCTATATTTTATTTATATTAATCGTCCTTTTGTTCAGCTCAATCTATAGGTACATAGGTTAGGTTATTTGATAATAGTATATAAATATACGCCAATTTACATTTCAGTCGATATCCTACAAACAAAAACTAAATAGCAGTACGTAGGTATGTACCTACCTAGTAGTTCTACATTTCCCGATATTTCCCCAAGCAACGCTCAAATTGATAGACTACAAGCAAAATAAGATTTATGTAATAATAATATAAACCCGTACGGTCTGATTATCAATATTGCTGACGTTGTACCGACACAAGTAAAATCCGCCAAAATCTTTTATTCCTACTTCCCTGCTCAATTTTCTTTATTCAAATGGCTTTTTTTAGAGTCGCTCATGTGAAACTTTTGCTTGTCCCAGGATGATTAATCATACATAGAAGTAATAAATTGTTACCTCAAATATGGCGGTACTATTTTTACCATATTGCCCTCTTCCATTCCATTTTTTCCGAATCCCTTGTTAAGAGAAGTTGCCAAGTCACTTCGTATAAGTTACACGTGAATAGAGATAGGCGAGATAGGTTCTTTTATTTTCGATAAAGTTGTTGAAACTTTCTGGCGTACATACGTGTATAGAAATCATCGTAAAATTGTAACGGATATAGTACTTACCTATCTAGATCGTCATATTTTTTTATAATGTATATTACTTATCTATAATGCGAAATAAATATTTTACAGGTTGTTAGTATTAAGGTGACTCCGTGCTGAATAATAATTCCAAAACGCATGTACCTACTGAGTTTATTTATTAAAGTTTCGAGAAAGTTTTACGCAATTTGCGAGTCCCACGGATTTCTTAAAATCTACATAGATCGCGAACAATGTTTCAAAGCTTCAACGTAACAGTCATTCCAAAGTCAAATTGGATAGTTCATCGTTCACACTTTGCCTATATATTTGACACTAGTGGACGCCTGCAACTCCGTCCGCGCCCGATCGTACATACTGCAGAACAAACAAAATGTGGAAATTATCCGGGATAAAAATGTTAACCCGGGATAATGCCTGTGTGTAATTTTTTTACTTAAACTTAAACTTTAAACATTTTTATTTACAAAAATGAAATATTATAAGTAACAGGGTGTTGGACTAAAATGTAATCCTATCGAAGTCCACTGTTATTCTTATATGTAAGCTATATTATTGTGAAGTTTCATTAAAATCCATTTAGTAGTTTTTGCACAAAAGAGCAACAAACATACATACATCCTCACAAACTTTCGCGTTTATAATATTAGTCGGATTATTATGAGTGATTGAAATGTGTGCGTTTGCCAAATTATCTGTAAAGTGGCAGAAAAAGGAACTACAGTCACCACGTTGAAATATCATTTCGTTCGGTAACACACAGCGACATCTTCAGTTTACTAATAAGTTGGTAAATCGACTAGAGAAATGTGACACACATACGAGTAACTAAGGGTTTCCATACATGCTGCGGGGTCGATTCACGATGCGACGTCGTCGCTTTGTGGAAATCTACTCGTATCTACTTATTTTTTTTAGTTAATAAAATACGTTATAATTCATCCTGCATTGTATCGACGATACGGGTGGGTAAATAAATATCTTATCAATATTCTTTGCTCGAAAACACACTATCCAATTATTCCGGCGTGGCGGCGGCGGAATATTCTATAAAATAAGCATTCATAGGTATTATGAAGTAAATATAGAATAACAGTATAAGTTCGCTATGATACTGTTATACATATATATATGAATGGGGTAGCCAAAGCGTTCGCTAAAACATATGCAGAACTTCCTACCCATATCGGCCAAGATCACGTTAGTCAACGCTATGCTGATGTCTGCTATCCAGATATTACAGAGGAACTCTTAGATAAGTTGGACCACCTTCTCAACATGTGTATTCGATATAGTTTTTGGATTCCGTAAATATGACCCATCCCATATGCACAGCTAAACTGGCTCAATATTAGACATCGACGTAATCTTCACCTACTTTCCTTCTTGTTCAATACCCTGAACCTTCCTCTTGCTCCCCAACAGGGTTCGAAGTGATAATTATCATTGATAATTATCATGATAATTATCACGATAATTATCTTGATAAATATACCTTGATAATTATCTTTGATAATTATAAAAATCAAACACTAAAATAATCTTAGTTTATTTAGGTATCCAAAGCCGCTAGACATAAAAAAATGTTTCTCTGATGAGAGAAGTGTGAATTTCTTTTCCTTTACATATTTTTCTACTTTTGTTTGACGCCATAAAACCAAACACTGCATAAAATTGTATATTTCTCACATTATTTTTTTTGCTGTTTATTTAATAATGCCGATAAACTGAGACCCTCTTTGGCATAAAGATATTATCATTTAAATAAATAAAATTTTTAGAAGTAAATGGTAAATCAGCTAGAATAATTTTATCAAGATAATTATCAAAAAAAATATTTATCTTGACAATTTCGAACCCTGCTCCCCAATACATTTCCGAACGAGTTCTTCTCCTCCTGCGATAGATCACTCCGGTCTAGCTGCAACAAAACCCTCTGATCCCGAGCGCAATGCTGCTTTGTATTCTGACTATTTTACTGCCACTGCTGTTCGCTTATGGATCTATCTACCAGTAACGATTCGGGAGTCTTCTACTGTGGAGGTATTTAAGTCGAGAGTAACTGAGCACTACAGGAGAGTCCAGAACCTGGTCAATGTCTAATGTCGTATTATGTGTAAGTATGTTCTAATGTACGAATTAAGTGTGCTTAGCTACTAGTTTTTTCTATTTAATATTTATTTTTATGTATAGCCTATCTTTAAAATTGTTTTGTCCATTGCACTACCTGTACATTCTCACCACAAATATTGGTTGACTGGTAGAGAATGCTGCATAGCATTAAGTCCGCCATTGTACAAACCTTTAGACGTGCAACAAACAATTTAAAAAAAGCTTCATCTGGTTTATTCCAGTAATGCCCCGCATCAAAGCAGGTAAAATATTGCCATAACAATTTTACTGTCTCAAGTACTCGTAACTGGACTCAATGATTGCCACGTGTGATCTTGCGTCCCGCGATTTCCTAATACTCGTATCTAGTTCCTTTTGTAGTACCTAATATGAATTGACTCTTAGATAATAATGTCAGCCAGTAAATAGTCAGTTAAAATTTGACAGAGAAAAATAACAGCGCGGGAAAACGACTGACATAGACCCAGCGTCAATCAAGGCCGGAGGCCGACTGAGGGAGGGTGGAGGGACGTTTATTTCCATACAAATATGAGCGGGGACTAGCTTAAACTAAAAGAGCGGAAGCGACAAAACATATTTTCGCGTTTTAATTAAAAACTACACAATATGTTTAAAATGTGCAACCATACGTTTTTAGAGTATGTTTGGACAAGTCTATTGATACAAAAATTGAGGCTTAAAACGCTCTGGTTTGCCTGTAAAATTAACAAATCTGATAAAATAGAGGTATCTTTAACACAATTTTTCATCGTAAAAAAGTCTATGAATCGTGTTTCTGTAACCACAGAAAGTGAGATAATATAGTGTAGAATTCGATGATTAAATATCACTTTCCTATATATTGTAATGGCTGAGAAAAATCGACTTAATTAACGCCAATTTTAGCGATTCGTCATCTTAAGCCTAACAATTCATTCTTAGTTTCCCACAATAAACATATGAGTACTCTGTCTTTAAATAGATTGGGTTACTCTCTAAAACCCTTTTCAGCTTTTAATTAAGAATTTTATAACGGTTAGAGGACAACCTAAAATTTAATAAGTACCTAAATACTTATTAAATTTTAGGTTGGCCTCTTTTGTAGTACGTCAAAATAAACTGCCAAGAAATGAGAAACAAAATACCAGTAACTTTGGCTGGGGAAAGCTGATATCCAGTAGGTACCTCAAAATTTAGATTTATTTCCAAACTCGTAAACAAAACTAAACATTAAGTGTTATTCACAACTCTCAGCCAGGTTCTATCATTTAATACTTTGATTACTTTATAATACTCCGTGCTGAAGTTAAAGCTTACGGATTTAAATTAATATACATGCTATTTAAATCGGAAGTAAAGTTAGTTGTTGTAAGTAAAGCTGCTTGCAAATCTCTCGGAGTTTCTTATTTGCATGAAGACGCGATGGTTTGAATGAACGGTAACTTACCTACCTATCCTCTAATAAAATAACAATGAACTCTCAATTCATCTGAACAGTTTTGTCTGAGCTTTATTCGGAATGTTTTTTGAAAATAATTATAACTTATAACCTACTGCTCTGCCAATAATTTCTCAATCTGTAAAAATCAGGCATGATGTCACAGATACAATTTGGATTCAATTGGAGACCTTTTACGAATACTGGTTTTCAGATCCACATAACTGTATATAACTACGAGTACCTACTTACAATTTTATTTTAGCGGACAAAGAAAAACAAATCGCAAGATGATAATAAAAGATCCCCTTAATAGATTTTGTCACCGGTCTACAAAAGTTTGTTTATCTCATCTATCTTTTGGCCTGCCATATTATTTCTTATACCAGATGGTCCTTTCCAGGTATTTTCCTACACATTTATTCGGATATTTTCAGCCAGTATAAAACAGGGTAAATGCAAAATCCATCTTAGGGTTTAATGGTGAAGAAGACGGATGAAGACAGATTCTACGAACATGCAAAAGAGTTCCGACAGTTCAAAAAAATATGACGATGTCAACTAAATAATCTATTAACTGTGTCCATGAATACGCGGCACTGGTAGTCCCTATTGATTTATACCTCACATTGCCATATTATGTGGCCCTTGTCCAGGTAAGTTTGACAAACACTGTTGTAAAATAATCTGAATGCTGGCACAGAGATAATTGAACAATGTCAAACAATTCGTGCTAAAATGCCCAACACTTGTAATTAACAGTAGGTAACTTGCTCTTAATGCAGTTTCGCACTGTAACGTTCCTAGCCTGCATTTCTTTCGGGGAACAACTTCAACTCCGTCATTGAAGTGTGGAGTGAACTCTTTTAAAGAAAACCCGACCAAAGTTCCGAGCGCTATTTACTCGATAATGGATGTTCGCCTATAATAATACGAGTTGGCTTCGGTTTAAAGTCCAGGGCCACCCCTCCACCCTAGCCGCTCACCAAATATTGCCCCCTTTGTCGCTCCGTGCGTGCGGCCGTTTCAGAGGGCCCATGAAATGAGTCGGCGAGTCACCGCCTGCCACCTTTGCAATTTTGAGACTTAGTTGTAATGGCAGGCGTCCGTTAGTCTCCTTTAAATAGCCCGATTATCCAACTCCACCCAACATAACCCCCATAGCCCATGTCCTTATTTTCCATCGCACGACATAGATCTGCACTCCAATAGTCTTGCATATGGCGGGGACCATCGCCGGGTGTATCATATTGTGCGGTCGGCGATGGTATCCGCCATGTGTATCCCACACCATATTAAAGTTCTCTAAAAAGGGCCTCTACATCTTGGCCACGGCCCGATGCACGCCTCTCAAAGGACCGGGACTCTGTAGTCCCGAGAATTTTAAAAGAGACACAAATAATAATCATGGCGAGCTTTTGGGAGGTAGCGTTCCCACGGACCAGAAGTGCTCCCGGGGGAAGACCCTGTTCCTCATCTCCGGCGCCGGAGTGAGGTCTGACAAAGAACAGTTCCCCCACCTCTGCCTTACCTAGGCCGGCCGGGCAGAGTGGAGTCGCGAGAGCTATGACAGCTCGAGGGTGGACGTGCCCGTCCGTAAGTGGCGAGTTGGCTTCGGTTTAAAGTCCAGGGGCACAAAGTCTAGCCGCTCACCAAATGTTGCCCCCTTTGTCGCTCCGTGCGTGCGGCCGTTTCAGGGGGCCCATGAAATGAGTTGGCGAGTCACCGCCTGCCACCTAACAATTATGAGACTTGGTTGTAATGGCAGGTGTCCGTTAGTCTCCTTCAATAGCCCGATTTTCCAACCCCACCCAAAACTCAGCCCCATAGCCCATGACCTTGTTTCCCATCGCATGACATAGCTCTGCATTCCAATAGTCTTGCACATGGCAGGGACCATCGCCGGGTGTATCATATTGTGTGGTCGGCGATGGTATCCGTCATGTGTATCCCACACCATATTAAAGTTCTCTTAAAAGGGCCTCTACATCTTGGCTACGGCCCGATGCACGCCTCTCAAAGGACCGAGACTCTGTAGTCCCGAGAATTTCAAAAGAGGTACAAATAATAATCAAATCAAATAATAAAACTCACAACAAATATTTAAAAATTATTAAAATTAAACATTTAGGGAGCACCTCACCATTTGTTTGTTAGTCAGTACATGAACCATACAGCAGTGATTGAAGTACTGACAGTCAAACCTGTCCGATAATGCCTTTAGTATGCTGTTGGAGCTGGCCCGGACCCTGCGCAGCAAGGATGTGCACCGCTTTCGCATTGTCGAATAAAAACAATCGACCCGCGCCTCGGCAAACATCCCCGATGCGCTACACTGTCGCGGCAACCGCATCAACACCCTAAAAGCATTATTATATTGCACACGAAGAGCATTGTACTGTGTTTGCGCATATGTCAACCACAGGCTGCTCGTATAAAATGACGTACAAAATGCTCTAAACAGAGTTATTTTAACGTCACACGAACAACGTGCGAACCTGCGTGCTATCATATTAGCCCTCACAGACAACGCCCTTCGCTCCCTCTCCGTATCAGCATGGTCCTTAAGGTCAGATGTCAGGAAGTGACCGAGATATTTGAACTGTTGAACCCTCTTAAGTTTTATATCGTTCAAAGTAATGGCTGGTATGTTATCTGGACCCCTGACACCACCGGCCCTAAAGACCATGTATTTACTCTTTTTTTGCATTATATAGTAAACCGTGACAACTTGCATAGCGCTCACAGATCCTCAAGATTCCTCTTTTCGGAAAACTAAGACTTCTTTAATCTATATATTTGTCCACGCTTGGTTATAGTGAAGTAATTCATTTTTTGTGAAGGCTCATTTCTAAAGTAAGGTACCTCTACTCTAGTCACGGAACAGCTACATAGTAAGTTAACTTACATATGTTTCAAGACTCGGGTAACTCATTTCTCACTTACATATTTAAACCTATAAGATTTCCTACATTTAAATGAAGAATTTATTATTCATAGAATGTAAGAAGTTTATACACGCGGGATTTTCTAATAAGAGTGCTGAAAATTTACTGCCTCCAAAGGAGGAACAAATAATCATTTTTTCCCAAGGTCTAAGGAAATTTATTTCTATTTTGAGAAACAAGTGAAGGATCACAGTTCTTAGGGAGTGAAATAATTCCAGCATTTTACCACACTCGTGCCAGTTCTTAGGTATTCGTTACTAAGTAAAATAGAAGGTCCTACTTAGGCGGGTTTGTAAATATTCGATGTTATTGAACGTAATTTTGGTGCAGGTAATTGTAAAGAATACATTTTCGGGGCCCCTTGCAGCAAATAAGTAAATCTAGATTTTAATTTTGTATGACGTCTATCACACATACAGGATGTTTTTTTCGTCACCATCCTTAACGAAGGGTACGTACTCTATACATCAAATAAAGTAAGTTTATGCCAAAAAAAATGCTGGGAAACCAGGGATTTGGTATCTGTGAGAAACGATGTAAATTTTTTTTTTTTTTTTCATTACTTGATCGAGCGAAATTTATAGTGTTTATGCTCGTTTCTTCATAGAGAGATATTAATTATTTCTCTCGAAAAAATCTTGCTACTCGCGTCTTTGTGCATTTATGCAGAAAAACGCAGTCTATTTACTCAACTTTGGTTTGAACTCTAATATCTTGGGAACCAGACACTTCCTAGATATGCTTCCATGGAGAAAAATGATCGTGGTGATGAGACTAACATAAACACTGGACACTGTAAATAAAAATATATAATAAAAAATTTAAATCGTTTCCCAGCATTTTTTTGGCATGAACTTACTTTATTTGAGGTATAGAGAACGTACCCTTCGTTAATGGTAGCAACGAAAAAACATGTGTAGGTATGCAAGTATGTTAGAGCTTAGAGCTAAAGAAAAAGATGATGACAAACTAACAGTCAAGGCTTTATATGCACGGACGGAATGCCTAGCTTTCAAGAAGTTATTCGTATCTACCAATATACAGAATGTAACAGAAAGGGTATGTTAAGCGAAAAGCTACGTAAAAACCCAATATAGAGAAACTATTTCCAAAATTTGAGACTCGAAATCACGTGTTTGTTTTTCAAGATTGTATGAACATTTCTGACTTGTTTAGGAATTCTCCATACTAATATCTGAAAAAAAATAAACATGTGATTTCTAGTCTGAAATTTTGTGAGTATGTTCCTTTTAGTGGGTTATTTATATAGCTTAGTGCTTAACATATCCCTTTTGTTACATCATGTATAGGTAAATACCAATCACCAGCATTTTGAATAAATAGCTAAAGTGGACATGAAGTCAGGATGTTTATCTTTAACTTTGCCATTATCCTGGTGTTTGTGCCCTTAATTAATTAAGTGACCACGTCTGTTTGCTGCTCACGTAAGTATCGCAAATAATTCTCCGCTGTTCAGTAAATACGTCTTACAACTAAAGAGGACGCTTTATCGATTATATCACATTTTCCGTATGACGTAAATGAAAATTGTAAATCCAATGGCCCATTACAGTAGGCACTAGATCTTCCTTTAGTATTATCTTGAGTTAATAACCCCATTTAGATAAAGAAAAAACCCGACTGCGTAAACATTTTGAACCAGTGTCTCTCTTACGACTGACGAATTTAATTATACCTTTCAAGTTCAAATGCGACAAGCCATTTAGGCTCTAGAGCGTGACAAAGAAATATAAATATTTTTATATATAAATCTTCTGTTCGTGTGTTTGTAATTGGCCTCCTTCTAAACGGCGGGACCGATTTTGATGATTTTTTTTGTGTATGTTCAAGTGGGTTCAAGAATGGTATAGAATCACATTGCGGTCAACTAAGTAGAATAAGTTTTTCTGAAGTCGTGGCGTCCACTCTAAAAATATAACTCTCCTTCTGGCACATTTAGGTAAAAATATGGTCAAAGGTTCAATTTAAGACCACTTGCAGCAAGTGTGCTAACATTAGATTTAATTTTGAATTACGTCTACCCACGTCTCTGATTATATTAGAAAACAAAACGACATGTGTATGCTAATTCGTGATTAAAATTTAATCTAGATTTACGCGTTTTCTGCAAGTGAGTGAAAATTAGAAAAAAATATATTAGGTATGGAAGAAGAGTAAGACCTATATGGACCACGTGAGAGAGTATGTGCGTGTAGGGAGTAAATAACGAGATAACGGATTATGAATGAACTAAATAGGAACATAGGAATAAGAAGATTTATGTACGTACTTACTAAACTAAATACGAGAAGGTATTACCTCTAAGTCACTGGATTTACTTGTGACTCTTGTAAGGCTATATTTTTAATAGCTGTAGTATTACCCATATACTTGACCTTGCATGACGCCTATGGTAATATCTACTATAAACTATAATCTCTAAATAAAACTAAGTTAACTCACCTCACATCAAAGTTTTTCAATTAAAAAAAGAAGACACTATAAAATCACTCTGTCTCGAGAAGATTCGCAAAAATCTAGACGCCAATTTAAAATGTCAGTTTCCAATCCATAACTAAATTAACTTTAAAAGTATTTATTGGATTCCACTAATTCCACTCTACATCAAATAGCACTTGGCACTATTTAGAAATTATTTAGTTCAAAAAGAAAAGTTTCAATTTCTTTTACGATATAACTGGAACGTAGCATTACGTAGCACAGAACTCGTAGCGTGCGTCTCTCGTAGCACTTTGCTAGCGACTGCCGCTGCTACGAACTGACTACGTACGCTACGCCCGAATATAATTTTTTTGTTTGTCGTTGGTTGTTGTATACTTATAGAAACCGTCTAACATTGTGTTAGAAGTACATCTTACATACTTAATTTTAAAATTATTAATTTTCGGCTATCACCGTGAATAAGCATTTATGCTAAACTAGTGGACGCCCGCGGCTCCGTCCGCGTGGACTACAGAAAAAACAAATTGTCATGGCACAAACGCACAGACAAACAGATTAACAGACAAACCGACAAACAAACAAACAGACAAAAATTCCAAAAATCATTCTTTTGGGTACTATTGCGTTGATAAAGGTCTCCTATAATATTTTTTCTCATATATCTTCTATGTACAGACAGCGATCCGTTACATTTTTAACCGACTTCAAAAAGAGTGGTTATCAATTCGTCTATATGTTTTTTATATTTTTTATGTGTGTTACCTCAGAACTCCGTCATTTATGAACCGATTTCATTTTTTTTTATAGTTGGTCATGGTATGCTTCCAAGTTGGTCCCATATTCACCACATCAGGATCTGATGATGAGATCTTGGAGAAATCGAGGGCAATCCTCAAATATTGTAGTCTGTTTTTATACTTTTGCTGAGCGCTTTTTATCACCTACATATAAAATATAACATCTGATGATAGAATCTCTAAGGAATCTAGGGATATCCTCAAATATTATAGGCACGAGTAGTCGGTTTTCAGATTTTTTAGAGAATTTTGGTCAGCTACACATAATATGAAGCAAACGAGAGTCTTATGGTGGAGCTGCCGAAAAACAGATAGTGGAACTTTTTAGTAACAAAATTCCCCTATCGCAGGGGGAGGCCTAGGTCCAGTAATGGATAGGCTTATGAAGATGGAGATAATAAGATAATAAATTAAGTCGGGTAATTCTATGGTGCGTTAAGCCGTGTCCGAAGTAAGATGGTTATGGTAAGAGGAAGAGGTAGACATGAGAGTAACGAGATGACGGATAATAGAGATGAATGAAAGAAGAGTACCTACATATTGCGCCGATCCCAAATGGGAACAGGGCAGGAAGAAGGAGTGTAATTATATGTTGCTTATATTGTCAGACGTCAAATTTCGAAGCCTAGTCATTTCTCTCTGTGCCCTTTCGTCATGTGGCCGATTTAATAATTTGCTGGCATCTAAATCTGACAATACTATGCCTTCTAAACTTCGTACACGACATAACGTAACATATATTTTAGCAAAATTTTACTTTAATAAGCTCGAGTTTTGGCTCATAGGGAGGAAGTCGGTTTTTCGTTTTAAAAAAATATTATTATATGTATAGATGTATAGATTAAGGAGATTCCACGTTCACGTTCAGCATAGCGGAGTTAGATGTAAATGACTAGTGATAAAGTGATTATACATAGTACATGTATATTATATGTAGTAACGCCCATTATTCTCCGAAGAGAATGGCCAGAAGTGCAAATTACACATACACTTTTCACCAGCCAGCCTATTAAGTCTCGCGTGGTAAGGAGTAGGTAATCAATAATGATACGGAAAAACACCAACACTTCATTTGCCCAATCTCCTAGGTCCTAGGGGGATAATGGGAGTAACTCTATATATTTATGTAATTATTGATTTATCTCGAATACATGTTATATTCTGATAATCCTACTTCCTACAAATTTTATAAACGCGAAAGTTTGTAAGTATTGATGGATGAGTGTTTGTTAGTCTTTCACGTAAAAACAGTTAGAGCGATTTTAATAAAATTTGGTATGGAGTTAGCTGAATTCTTATAAAAATGATTGTAATCACGCGGAAATGCGCTTATTACATAAACTGAGCGACGAACATGTTATTACATACATACATACATATAATCACGCCTTTATCCCTTACGAGGTAGGCAGAGCACCAGGGCCGATATAACCACATGGTGACACTTTTGACCAATAAAATTTTGAGGGTATAGTTGATGGGAGGGAACATGTGATTCCTAATAAAATAAAGTAAATGAAGGTAGGTACTTACCTATTTTGAATGTAATCTAATAGATAACTCTAAATGAATGTAGGTACCTATGTTTTTGGATGGTCTAATGATTATATTAATGACAATGTTATTGTTATTTCAGGTGAAAAAAATTGTGTTCATGTGCTCAGTAGAACTGTAGCCTCAACTTTAAATTACACCTTATCGAGATTCTGTAAGTATTGTAAAAACTTGAGATCTCACTATTTAGTTAAACCACTTAATCCACGGTAACTGTGAATGCCAATAATGTGCCCTATCATCACTTCACTATATTAATAGAGGGGTGTAAGTTTCTGTGGTGAATAGTGTGTAAATATATATTTTGGAGCTACAATAACTAAATTTAAACTTATTTTATTTTTTACATATTGTTTCAGCTCATTATTCGGATGGAAGAGCAGTACCTACCTAAGCCCAACATCTGCTGTTACTGCGAATAGCAGGCACCATGCATTCTGGCAGGAGATTTTAATTTTTTTAATTTTAATTTTTTAATTAAACAATATATGGTTCATAGACAAAAATGGCCGTGAAAGTTTTATGTCTAGTTTAAAAATTGGATTAGTAGGTACCATAGAAAGTTTTAAGAAATTGTGGCAATATCTACTTAAAAAATAAAAACATAAAAATACCTAATGAGATTGAGAGATTGAGAATTTTTTGGTCAAGTCTGATCATATAACTTCAGTAATAATAACCCAACATGCCACAATTTCACAAATACTACCTAATTTGTATCCTTTTCCCCCTAGGTGTGGACTTTGATTTTATCCCAGACACCAAAGGGGTGCCATTGGTGGCTGATATGTCATATAATTTCTTCTCAAAGGACTTTGATGTCCAAGGTGAGTTTGACATTTTTTACTACGAAAACTCTCTCTCTTGTCTCATAATTTCTCATACTAATGTTATTATTCCTCGGGCAGCTATAACTTTAATTCAAGACAGTATGTATGTACCTAGGTATATTTCTGTTGATCCATTATTGACGTAGCAGCCAGCTTTACCAATAGAATTCATTCATTGCGCAACTGGAGGCTTGTTAATTAAAAAAATAAATTCCCTGTGCTTCTGCTTTTTTTGCTGGAAACCATCAGCTGCACATTTGGGCTCACCATTGCTAAACGTATTTAGGTATTCAAGAATTTGCCAGCCTGCAGTTCTAGCTACTCCATTTTAGGGAACACAGCTAAGATTGAGAGGAAGAGGTAAAATGATTGGAAACAGGGCAGGAAGAAGGAGTGTAATTATATGTTGCTTATATTGTCAGACGTAAAATTTCGAAACCTAGTCATTTCTCTCAGTGTCCTTTCGTCATGTGGCCGATTTAATCATTTGCTGGCATCTAAATCTGACAATATTATGCCTTCTAAACTTCGTATATATATTTGCCTTTTAGCAAAATTTTACTTTAGTAAGCTCCAGTTTTGGCTCATAGGGGAGGAAGTCGGTTTTTCGTTTAAAAAAATATATTTATATAATAGACACGGCTTTGTTCCCGAAATGGGCTAGCCGGAACTGCACAATCACAATGGAGATCCCACACAGCCTACACAGTCTACAATTTGGTTATCTGCGAGACAAATCCATTGCTATTTAGATCATAAGGAATATAGTTGGAGAACTACTAGAGAATGATATCATTCGTCCTTCCACCTCACCCTATGCGTCAATAATGGTCGGTTATGCTACTCGGATGCTCTTCGGCCTTCTGTATACCGTATTCCTAATCAGCCGCAGCTTGTAAATGTGTTCCATAATAACTAAACCCTTTTCGGAAAGGTACTTGTATATAGTGTCAAAACTGCGAGCGAGGCGGTTCCTGATCACCCTCCAAATAAACTTAAAAATATGTCTCTGAAGGGAGATGGGATGGCTATAAATCTTCTATAAAGAAAAACTCCACCACATCTCTGTTCCATGAGTTTGGCGTGATGGCTTCGGAGCAAGTCGGGGCTGCAAAGCGTTTGGAGGGCTCAGCAGCGTAACTATACCGTTCTAGGACTGTGGAAAAATCGTATGCACCCGCGTTAAAAAAGTAGACTGTTTGGAAATAGTTCCTTTGCCTTTACTTCGCAATAAAAACTTCAGACTAAAAGTCAGCTGTCAAAGGTGTCAAACCGTTTTTGAAGTTTCTTTTTGCTCTGGTGGCTAGACTATAGTTTCATTTGTGATTAAAATTGCTACATACTGCGCAATAATATCTTAGACGTACATACATTAGTCAATTCAAAATGAAGAAAGTTATATTTATCTGTTTATTGTCACTCTCTCTGTGCCTCAGCAAACCTGCAGATCCGCAAGGTAAGATCGTCGACGTAAACAATCTGGCATCCATTAGCTTCTAAATGCTTCTAATCATGAAATTCTCGAATGTGTTATTTTAGTCTACACGCGATAAGAATAGCAATATTTTACATTAATGAGTTATCTTTGTGCCAATATACAGTTCAAAGGTTATGTAGTTTTTTCATGTATTTGGAATTCTAGGAAATGCTAGCAACATGACCTTCCTTTCAGTTCACTAAACCCGGAAAAAAGTTGCTTGTGCTTTCGTAACTTGTGCAAAATTAGTGTTAAATTTAAGATATCTTTCAAGGCGAAAGTTAGTGTTATACGAGGTTAGCCCTAAATAAATATTCTTAAAAAATATCAAAAATATCCTATTTCTTCCACAAGTCAAGTTAATTTTGCGCAATAGAACACCTAAACGAATTAGTTAAGTACCTATGTGAATCAAGCATGCAAACGTCAACAAAAATCTTAATAATCTTACATATTAGCCAATTGGGTCATAGCAATTTATTAATTTAAGACACCCACATTTGCTTTGTTTTATTCAGTAATTATAATTTGCATTTATTATCTGCTTTGTTATCTTACTGCTATAAAGTTGCATTTATTTTGTTTGGTTGGATGTGTGTTTAATTTGTTTATTTATCTGCAAGCAAATATCATTTACTTTAGTGTGTTTAATCTATGTGGGTACTTATTGAAATTGCAGCGAATGACATGGTTTTAGCACCCCTACACCTTTTCACAACTTGTTCACCATTTTCAATGTTCACCTTCAACCCAGTTGTATCATATTTTCAGCTCCAGCTAATGTTGAAACAGCTGGACAACCAAAACAGGACCCTCATTCTCTCCCTGCAGCCTCACTGGCTCCTGCTGACCCTGCAAAGAACCCTGCAGAAGACAAAGAAGAAAAAACACCCAAAACATACCTGCCTCCAACTCAAAATTCCACTGCTGCCAACCCAGCAACCAATGCTACAGCACCAGAAGTGCCAACATCTAACACTACTGAGAAAACTGCAGCTACTAACATTGTCCCTTCCAAAGAGGAGAAGAAGGTAGAGCCTGCCAAAAATAGTACTGATGCCAAAGTCCAGCCTGATAAAGTTGTGCCAACTAATGACACACACACAACACCTGAGAAAAAGGAAACCACTACAAACAAGCCAGAAGAAAAGACTACTGACTTGAAGCCTACTGTTGCCCCAAAAAGTGCTGAAAAACCAGTCCAAGCAAGAGGGTATGTATTTAATTTTATGTGTAATGTTAGATGTAGACCAGAAACTATTGTAATATGTAAAAAAATATGACTTTGCCATTTAACCAGTTGTTAAAGAAAATATAACATGCACTAAAACAAATTCAAACAAAATGATAATTGCAAATGTATGTTCTGGCCTAATTTTCTATAGGTTACAAATTATAATGTTTGGTAGTATCTAAATTTAATTTACAGATTTTCTCAATATTGTTGTTGTGCACTCAGTTTCGATAAGAATTGTCATAACAATTTTATACTTTTATCATTGGCAGAAATATTCTGCATAAGGAAGTCAAAGCAAACCTAGTGATAAGAAATAATGTCATTGAACACTGAACAGTCAGCCTTTATAATGTTACATGTTATTATTTTAATTATTATGTTGAACTATTTATTCACAACTACAAAGCTGATGCAGGGTTTCATTTGTTTATTTATTAAGACACACCAACAGTATACACATATACATTAAAATATTATAGGTAATAATAAGGTATTTTCTTATGTGCATACTAATTATGGGCGTGTTCACTTTGCACCATAAATATAACATTCTATTATGACATTAATAGAAACTATACACAATAAAAGAATAAAGAGCCAGGAACTATAGGATATATCAGCTGCGTCTCCTTCCATGCATGTTGTAAGAGTCAACTAAGAAACTCGGGTAGTCTTGTCATCTTATTGGATCATTGACATCTGTCTCTCTATGCTAAGCGTGGCTGTGGGATCACTTTTATGATCTTGAAGTTCTGACTACCCTATTGTGGGTACACAGTGTATTGTATGTAGTAAATTTTATATTCTGCCTAATTTGTATCTTTTCCTTTTTTAGATTTGATGGAGCCAGTTTTGTGGGAGGAATAATACTGACCCTGGGTCTGTTAACTATTGGATTCATGGGATTCAAGTACTACAAGAACCAAACTGAAAGGAATTACCACACTCTATAAGTGTAAGAAATTTTATAATATTACACTATCTCAGTAGCTTATATTCCTATCTTTACAAGGTGTTGTGACATTAAAAGAATCATAATATGGGTGTAACATAATGTCCCTGTGACTCTCAGGTTTTGTTAAATGCAATATAACTTTCATTCAAGTGTTTCAGCCCTGTGTATGCAATACATTGACATTTATTATTAATCTTTTATTTGAGTTATCTTCTTGCAAATTTTATTTTTACTGGAAAAATTCACTTGAAATTATAATGTCACTATCACCCTGTACATAATATGTATAATGTATATTAAAATTTTCAGTTAGAAAATTTTTCATAGATATTTTGTAATGTTTTGTTATTTTGCTCTACAGGGTTTTAAAAAAGAAAGATTTTAAGATGTGGTGGCTGGTCATTCAATTTAGATTAGAGTTACGAAACTAACATATATATACTTTTATCATTTTTTGTATAGAATATTAACAAAAGTTGATACTCTAAAAAATATATATAATTGAAGTAGGTACAATACTGGTTGTCTGTATGGCCAACCTTGACTGTATACAAAATTTTAATATAATGTTAAAATTGTAATAAGAACGAATTTATATTGTAAAAATGCAAGTATAGAAATGGAAATTATCAAATGTTTCGAGATTTGTATTTTATGTGCAATTTAGTGTGGACCTGTGCCATGTCTTGAGTAACAATAGCAAAATCATATGTATGTACATGTAATTAAGTACCTACCATGTAGTATGTAGAGCCACACCACCCCATTACGTATGTAGGAAGTAAGGACACCTTTTGCATTGAGTTACCATGTACTAAGTGCTAGAGGAGACAACTTTTCTATGCTCCAAGCTTATAGCTCCTGCAGTTTGTATAAAAACTCTGCTCCTGCACATGTTTACGGTAATATGTTTTAAGTGTCTGCTGGTAAGTTAGTACATTTAACTTTAATGGGTTATTGTTAAGTGTTTAAATGTGATGATGAGGATCTAAGTAGATTTGTAATTGGTTTGGCATAGAAAGTAATCTCACATTGAATCTCCCAATTTTTTGATACTTCAATTTCTGTTTTCCTAGCAACTGTTGAATCTCTATAATTTCTGCATTTATTTTATGTTCTACTTAGTATGCCAAATCAATAGTTTAGGCATTTTTTATTTGTGTATTTTGCACGCTTTTAGCAAAAAGAAAAGATGATTCCATCCTGAAGTGCTCTTAAACTGCAAAACTATTTTTGAATAGGCAAATAATAGATAACACTATCATCTTATAAATATGTACTTCTGTCACAGTCAATCGTTTAAATAAATAAAGATTAAAGAAATATCCAATGTTCTTTTATTATAGTAGAGATAATGAACCTATAAACTTAGTAAACAATCTACATAATTACTATAATAATTTTGAATTCTTAATTAATGTGCTTCCAGACTTGAAAACAAGTGGAAAATTGCCTTGCTAACTATTGGTCCTACATTTCTACTGTGTTCTCCATGTTTTAAGTTAGCTAACAAGGTTTCACCATCCTTCTTGGTGCAAGTCTTGTACGTTTGTATTAGCTTGAATGGAGTTTCATACACACTAGTAATAGCTAAAGCTTTTTCTACAGAAACACCTTTTAACTGTAAGAGTAATTTTATGAATGTCTCAGTTACTGTAAGAGCTCTGCTTTTGGATGATGATTTATTGAAAAATTTGAATGTCATTAACTGGTCACCATGAGGTTCACTTTCACTGCCCTTTAGATGGCAATCCTGAAACAAAAAAATATTTGATACAATGATGGAATAGAATAGGAGCCAGCCATTAGATATTTACCTACAACTAGTTTAATTAGTATACATACCATGTATTTCATAGTAAGTCTTTTAGACATAATAGCTAAGAATCTGACTGTGTTATTTAAAGAATCAGTTATATTGATTTTAAACCCATCTTGCACTCTAGTATTTGCCAAAGCTTGTTTTAATGATGGCATTGGCAGACCAACATGTGTATTTTTCCCATAATTTTCAATTAGATAAATAACATTTTTGAGACCACATTTTCTCAACCTAAATTTTTGTTCATGAAATCTGCCATCTTTAATACTAGCTCCTAAATCATCCATCCTTTTTCTTTCAATGATGTAAGGAAGCACCAACTCTTGCTCTTTATTAGTTTTATGTCTGGCAATCCATGTAAAATCTCCAACTTTCAAACTCCTGTATTCATGTTTTAAATGAGGATATTTGTTGAACTGGACCACAGTGATGTCATTTTTCTTGGTCACTCTGAAAAAGTATTGGAATTTTATAAGAATCACTCTATTTTAATGCCAGCATGTACTCTTATTTTCTTATTTGTAATCTGCTGCTTCAATCAATATCCAATTATATATTTGGGCAAACATGAGATGGAAGTTACCTGTCTGCTAATACTAATGGAGGGAATTCAAATGATAAGATATATACATACCCACTTGTTTCATTTTTGTCTATAAGTAAAATTATCTCAAAAGAGCCAGCAGGCATATCAATTACTAGTATGTTCTCTTTCTCAGAATCATTTAATTTTGGCGATGAAGTTATTGTTTCAGTATCAGTTGCTGAACTTGGGACATTATCAAAAATTATATCATTAGCTGTTGGTATAACTTTATACTCATTTATGAGATCACTTGCTAACTTTTGACCTTCATCAGTTAGAGAGAAAATGGGTTTTTTCTTTCTTGCTTTATTTACCAATCCTTTTGAGATTAGTCTTGGCATATTTGACCATGCAGTATAAAATGAATTAGGTTTAGGCCTCAAGAAAGATTCTTTACTATATTTTTGGGCTCTTTCTATCAAGTCTTCTTTTGGCAGACCAATGTTATTAGGATTTTCTATAGAATGTTCAAAAAGAACTTTCAGAATTGCATAAGTGCCCGACTCATAAGCAGGCTTATAAGGTTTAGATTGTTTCTTCTTAGGTTTATTTTTATCAGAATCTGTGCTCTTATAACTAAGAGAATTATCACTTACACCCCCTGCTTGGGAGCTAGCTTGAGATGAATTCAATGAGTGTTGATTGTCTTCATTCAACTTATGTTTACCTGTCTCCAGAGGCTCACTCTGGTCAGTTCTTTTTAATAAATCTGTGCAATCTTCATTATGATTATCTGAGACAATACCTTGAATAGTGTTTGTAGAGCAGTCTAAATTCTTATCTATATAAATACATAGTTTTCTATTAAAACCTTTTAACATAGCACAATCGGCTCCCCTTGCTAGAGGCAATGGATATTTCGATAGGGAAGTCAAAGCCTCTTTTAACATTGGTTCAAGTTTACTATTGTTCAGTTTAGCTTCATTGTACACTATAGCAAGCAAATCTTCTATTTTCTTATTAGGACGTGTATATTTAAAAGTAATTCTCTCGCCTTCAGTTAAATTTGACTTTTCCATTATATGACTAGTAGACTAAGATAATCTTCAAACTATCATCTTCTCTGTGCATAGATTGGATTATTTTATGGAACTGAAGACGCTCTTATTGGTACAATAAGTTTCAGTTAGTTATTATAGGCTTATCGTAAGTAGACATTTATTTCTGAAATACCAATCAGAAAGGCAAAACCACTTATAGTAACCTGTACCGACGACTGTTCTTACGTCGTCGTCGTACCATATTAGCTATTTATAATGTATTTTTCCTGAGGTTTAGGTATGTTTTATAATTTCATTCACACATTCGTTTTATTTCGCTAAAAAAAATTAAAAAAGCGGTACATATTTATGTACCAGTGTTGGCAACCTAGAATGATGCGCTGATCGTACATTTTTCGTACCTGACGAAAAATTATCGTATACTTTTGAACGACATAAAAAAAACGTTAATTATTAATAAAATAGATATTATTACGAACTTATATTGCGCTCAGCCGCTCGTCATGTCCTTTTTCGAATTTTATGATTTTCACATGGGTACATTGCGTACAAATGGCGCGAAAATTTGTGTGTTTCAAAAGTTTTACAAAAACAAAATGGCTCCAAAGTTGATCAGTCGATTATTAAATTTATTCATGAACACATAAATTGACAAAATATGTAATATTCAACGAGATATATATTTATATATTTCTTATCTATATATGAGTGAACGAAACTATCGAAATCCATTACAATTCGAAAATTATCGTACATTTGTGTACGATAATGAATCGCAATCGTACATCGTACGCTGGTATCAAATTATCGTGCATGTACGATAATTATCGTACGATTGCCAACACTGGTATGTACCAAAGAATATACTTACTCCATTTTTTTTTGTTTAGTTTATCCCGAAGGAAAGGCAAGGGGAACTAAGCCCATACAGCCATTGTCTTTAGTAAATGATTTCTGAATTTATGATGGATGATAATGATGATGATGAATGGAAACGTCGGGAAAATCCTCAAAAATAAGTGTAAAGTTAGTCAAAATGAAAAATTATTGCAGAAACAACTTACATCCGCCCATGAAGAGATCGTAATCCGGCTAAAGTTTTATTCGGCTTACCTGCGTATAAAACCATGCACACGCACTAGCTTTACATCACAAGTAATCAAAATATAGCTCATCTACCAGAAAACATCACTTTACGATCACATACAAGCCATTTACAAATAATTTTTGATTTTCACAAGAAAATTACACCCGCACCCTTCTAGCTTTTCCAGCCGAATCCAAAAAACTTTACAACACAATTTTTTTTTATTTGTTTAGTTTATCCCGAAGGAAAGGCAAGGGGAACTATGCTCATACAGATGGCTGTAAAGACAATGGTGTCTTTAATAAATGATTTCTGAATTTGTGATGGATGATAATGATGATGATGAATGGAAACGCCAGTATAATCCTCAAGAACAAGTGTAAAATTAGTCAAAATCAAAAATGATTGCTGAAGATCGTATTCCGACTAAAGTTTTATTCAGCTTACCTTAAAAGCTGGAAGGGAGCGGGTGTAATTTTCTTGTGAAAATCAAAAAATTTTTGTAAATAGCTTGCATGTGTCCGTAAAGTGATGTTTTCTGATAGATAAGTTATATTTTGATCACTTGTGATATGAATCTAGTGCGTGTGCATGGTTTTATACGCAGGTAAGCCGAGTAAAACTTTAGCCGGATTACGATCTCTTCATGGGCGCATTTAAGTTGTTTCTGCAATAATTTTTCATTTTGAGTAACTTTACACTTGTTCTTGAGGATTATCCCGACGTTTCCATTCATCATCATCATTATCATCCATCATAAATTCAGAAATCATTTACTAAAGACAATGGCTGTATGGGCTTAGTTCCCCTTGCCTTTCCTTCGGGATAAACTAAATAAAAAAATAAAAAAAGGAACACATCAAGTATGTATGTACGAATTTTCTGTTAAAATGAAAGTGTTCAGTTAATTTATATATTATTGGAAACCTACGACTAATAACAGTCAAAATGTCGCTTACGCTCGAAATACCGTTGATGAGCACTGACGAGGTAAGTTATATTAGCGAAGTACCTATTTTAATTTGTTGTGGAAGTCAGTCATTATTTAACTTGCTTTATCTTTGTTTTTACAGGTGATTGAGTTGGATCCAGAACAATTACCATCCGGAGATGAAGTTCTTAGTATCTTACAGCAAGAGCGATCACAGCTCAATGTCTGGATCAATGTTGCTGTAAGTATTCATAACCTACAATTTGTAATCATTACAATTATTTATAAAGTTCAATAGTATATTTCAACATTAACTGTAAATACTTTAAGCATTCAATTACATAGGTACCTCACATACCTAATACAATATTAACGTTAATCTAAATTTTCAGCTTGCATATTATAAGCAGAAGAAAATTGAGGACTTCCTCACAATATTGGAGGCGTCTCGTGTGGATGCCAACATTGACTATCGAGATTTTGAAAGGGATCAAATGAGGGCCCTTGACATGCTCGCAGCTTATTATGTGCAAGAGGCCAATAAAGAGAAGTCGAAAGACAAGAAAAAAGAGCTGTTTACTAAAGCAACTCTCTTGTACACTATGGCGGATAAGATAATTATGTATGATCAAGTAAGTTGCTACATACTAAAATTGTCTAATACATAGATAAAACTATGATTAAGATAAAATTTTAGAACATCCTACATAGGCAAAAATCTATTCAAATTACAGCACTTTAGGGTTAACTACCAGTGCTACTATCATACTGCAACTTGTGCTTCTTTAATCAGCAGTAATGGAATACTGCTAGCAGCACCCACTACTGTCAATAAAATTTGAACTTTCAACCAAATAGAACTTTTTGCTACTATACTCCACATAGATTATTCACTATGTAGTGTGTGAAAAAAAAAATTAGTTTGAACAATATTCAAATTATATTGGAATAACACGGTGTTAGTATGTTTATTAATCAATAATATAGATATAACTTAGCTGTATCTACACTTCTTCCTCAGCTAAACTTTCAATCAATGTGGTTACAAGACTTGAAACAAATTATTACTGTCATATTTTTTAACATAAGTAACATATTCACAAACACACACATTCACACACTTCACAACACATTGACCTAACCCCACACTAAGATCCCTAAGGTCTTGTGTCGTGGGTACTAGGCAACGGTATATAAATACATAGATAAGTATGTAAACATCCATGACTCGGAAACAAATATTTACTTATACATAAAATATTTACTTTCTAGAACCATCTTCTTGGACGTGCATACTTCTGTCTATTAGAAGGTGATAAAATGGAACAAGCAGACACACAATTCAACTTTGTGCTGAATCAGCTGCCCAACAATGTACCCTCTTTACTCGGTAAAGCATGTATTGCCTTTAATCGTAAAGACTACAGAGGGGCCCTAGCGTTCTATAAGAAAGCTCTGAGAACAAACCCAGACAGCCCCGCGGCATTGCGCTTGGGAATGGGACATTGTTTTATGAAGCTCAACAATCAGGAAAAAGCTAGGTATGTTGAAATGCAATTAATGCAATATATGTACTTATTTTGGTGTTGCAAGATCATTGCATTATATGACTAAAGGTTTGATATTTGTTGGTATATAGAAATTTAAGAAGTCTTGACAATATGAGCTTATTGGCCTATGTATTTGTCCTTGTATATCTTTATTAGTAAGAAAGATATCTCAGCTTGAGGGTGTGCAGGGGGAAATAATGTGTCTAGTGAATTGGAATTAACTATGCTTAAAGTTCTGTAACTAATTATACCATTGGTATCCAGATAAACCTAACCGGTTTTGCTATAATCATGCTATCTATGTAAAACATTGAAATTAATAAATTTAATAAAAATCTTTTCCCTTATAACTAAAACTATCTTCTGTGACACTATTTCTTTATTTATGATCAGTTTTAAAAATGTTTTAATATGTGCCTGTATTTGTAATCACTATGATTTTATGGTAATATTAATGGGTTTATTGAAATCATTACATATTTGTAAAATTTGTGCCTGAAAGCAGGTGTACAGGGTAGGTTCACCTTCACCATCTGGGGCTTAGTAGGCTTACTGAGGAAAACTGCCCAACCTCTGTGGGGTATAGGCATGGCTATATGTATAATAATAATAATAATAATTTATCTCAGAAAAATAATTCCATAATCACATTTAATACATATACAAATTAATAATAATGAATAGTATAATATATTATAATAATAGTATAATGTACTTTACTTACTTATGTATTTTCAGAATGGCATTTGAAAGAGCATTGCAATTAGATCCCCAGTGTGTGGGCGCACTAGTGGGCCTCTCTATTTTGAAGCTTAATCTACAGGAGAATGAGTCCAACAAGATGGCAGTCATCATGCTGTCCAAGGCCTATGCAATTGATCCAAAAAATCCCATGGTGTTGAATCATTTGGCCAACCACTTCTTTTTTAAAAAGGTGACTATTTCATATTACAATATCAGACATAAAAAGTCCTAGCACATAGACCTCCCCCACAATTTTATGATTTAAACTACTCATATCTTATACATAAATGTATCCTTTCCTTACAAATTATAATGCGACAATAATCTGTCTGTCTGTCGCGTTTTTCAAGCCAAAACTACTGAACTAACATAGAAGTACAAAGGTCTAGCCTAACCCAGTGAAAGAGCATACATAATAATAATAATATAAGAGGCCTTTTATTCCAAATAAAAAAATACATAAATTAACATAATAAAATTTATAAAATACCTGAAATCTAATGGAGAACCCATTTGTGGGCAAAGGCCTCCTCCAACGCGTGCCACTCGGCCCTATCTCTTGCCAACCTAGTCCAAGTCCCGCCTGCAAGTTCTGTGATGTCGCTCCATCGGCGTCTGGGGCGACCACGGGGTCGCTTCTCCTTTCGAGGCCACCAAAGGAGCAAGCGTTCACTTCAGCGTCCATCTGGTGCACGAGCCACGTGACCAGCCCACCTCCATTTGTGTCTGCAAACTAGCTCAGCAGCATCTTTTAGCTTAATTTTGTGTTGAATGTCAGTTTTACGCACTTTTTTAATCAGTCTAAAGCCTAGCATACTTCTTTCCATTTTTCTTTGGAATATTCGTATTTTCTTAATTAGTGCCTTTGTCAATGTCCAACACTGGCAGCCATGAAGTAGTAACGGTAAGATGGTGTTATCAAATGCTCTCTTTTTAATCTTATTGAAATTTTTGGATTTAAATATGTGTTTAACAGCCCAGTATTTACTCCATGCCATTTTAATTCGTCGTTCTACTTCTCTCGTTGTTTGGCTTTCGAAATTTAAGAAAGGGCATACATAGGCTACTTTATATAGCAGAAAAAGAACTCTCTGTTTTTCTGTGGTCCACAAGAATAAAACTGAAAATGTACTTACACTGTTATTTTTCTTACACATCTAAAATATTTCTAAACAGGACTACAACAAAGTGCAGCACTTAGCACTTCACGCCTTCCACAACACAGAGAATGAAGCGATGAGAGCGGAGAGCTGTCACCACTTGGCCCGAGCGTTCCACGCTCAAGGTGACTGCGATCAGGCGTTCCAGTATTACTACCAGGCGACGCAGTTTGCCCCGGCCAACTTTGTACTGCCTCATTATGGACTTGGACAGATGTATATTTACAGAGGTGATACTGAGAATGTAAGTACATATCTACATACAGATGAGGCTGTGTTTCCAAAATTTAAAATTTTCCTATTGAAAAAGACAGACATGTCTAATGTATAATACTACTTTTAGTTTATATTTAATAGAATAGACCACATTTGCATAATGATCTGTTAAAACCTTACTTCACAGGCTGCACAATGCTTCGAGAAAGTTCTAAAAGCGCAGCCAGGAAATTACGAGACAATGAAGATATTAGGCTCCCTATATGCAAATTCTCCATCCCAGTCGAAAAGGGATATCGCTCGGCAACACTTGAAGAAGGTTACTGAACAGTTTCCCGATGATGTGGAGGCTTGGATTGAGTTGGCGCAAATTTTGGAGCAGAATGATTTACAAGTAAGTCTGCAATGAGTCATTACATGTAAATACCAACACAATATCAACACAAATAGTTAAGTCAAGGCTTGGTAACTGGAATGATATCTCCAAGCCATTTGGGTTTATAATGAGTGATGCAACGAGCTTTGAAATTCTAAATTATTGTACTAATTTTGGAAAACAATTAAGCAGTAATGATATTGTGATACTAAGTGTAGGAAGTAATGATAAAAACCCTCAAATTTTGCATAACAACCTTTGTCTGATATTGAATAGCTTAAACAAGGCCACCGTTTATTTGATACCTGTCAATAAGAGCAGCTACCTGAACAAATACATTTTGAATACTAACTTAAAACTATGGGCTTCATACCTTCCAAATTGCTTGTTTTTAAACTCTGATTTGACTGATATGACTGGGAGGAGCTTTGTAAGACTTGTTTGCAACCGGGTAAACTTTTTAATTGACTGTGCTGACTATGAAAACCAATTTGTTAATCCAAAATCAATTCGCGATAGATTGAAATTAATAAAGATGCATCGTAACAAAAATAGTTTAAACCGTGATACACAAATAGTAAAGGGCAACCCTAAAATAGGCACTATTCCATACTACTTTACATCTAAGAAGCGCTTATGCTCTTCTCAAATAACAGATGAAACAAAGAACGGTATTGAAAGTGGTATAGACTTTTTTCGTTCCCAATGAGTTTGTTGTCTTCCACCAGAATATCCAGGGACTGTTATCGAAAATACCATTGTTGGAAGTTGTTCTATCAGATCTTGCTCCTAAAATAGATCCTGATATTTTATGTTTCACTGAAACTTTTGTTAAATCGGGAGACGAGCGCAATATACAAATGAGAAACTACGAACTAATTTCCAGCTATTCACGTAATAAAAAAAGAGGAGGCTCATGTATAATGGTGAAAAAGGGTATTCCCTTCAAATGCATTAACAACTTTGATGATCTTGCTGTGGACTCATTCTTTGAATGTTGTTCTGCGCTTATTCCACATAGTAATATATTGATCGTTTGTATATATAGAACTCCTAAAAAGCTAAAAAGACTCTGTAATTACTTTCTTAACAGGCTGGAGAGTTTACTGCACAAATATTCACTGAAATATCCTAGAAAGAAATTGGTTATAGTAGGAGATATTAATATTAACACACTTGTAGAAGACTATTCCTCGAAATACCTTAAGGATATAATAAAAAATCATTGTTTGAACCAACATATACATGTGCCAACCAGGGAACAGTCATGCATTGATCATATTTTAAGTAATATTGAAAATGCTAATGCAATCGTACTCCCCCTTGGACTATCTGATCACAACACGGCTCAATTACTTGAATTTAAGGTAAAAATAAAAAAAAGGATACCTAGTTTGATATTTGTATTCAAACGGTCCTATTCCCGTGAGAATATTTTGAAATTCCGGAACCATTTAAACAATATGACGTTTTCTACCGTATTTGAGGAACCAGACCTAAATACAGCATTTAATACCTTTTATGACCAATTCTGTCTATTTTATAGACTTTGTTTCCCAGTAAATTTAGTCAGAATTAATACTAAACCTTATTTAAACTGGATAACTAAAGGTCTTCGTAAAAGTTGTAAAACCAAAGTAAATCTCCGTTATAAGTACTATACAAGGAAAACAATACAAAATAAGAATAATTATTTGACATATAATAAGATTTTAAAGAAATGTATAATAGGGGCAAAAAAAATTACCAACAATAAATATGTAACGAATAGCCAGAACATTGTTAAGTCTACGTGGAATGTTATTAACGGCGAATTAGGTACTACAAACATGGACAGATACATTGACGAAATTAACACAAACAATACAAATATTTCTAACCCAATTAAAATTGCTGACTATTTCAATAATTATTTTATTAATTTAACAAATAAGACAAATAATAATATTTTATACACTAATTCGACAAAAAATCTTAACAATTCAATATATTTGACGCCAATTGATGAAAGATATATAATTAAGACTATAACTATGCTAAACAATACTAAGTCTGAGGGATATGATAATATCTGCACCAAGGTCATAAAGGAATGTAAAGTTGAAATTAGCTCTGTACTCACGTATCTAATTAATCTGTCAATGGAATCGGGCGTTTTTCCAGAGAAACTCAAGCATACTATTGTAAAACCATTGTTTAAAAGAGGGAATAGATTGCTGGCAGAAAATTATCGCCCAATTGCAATTATTCCTATATTTTCAAAAATCTTTGAAAGGGTTTTGCATGACAAAATTATGACATTTTTTACGAAGTATAATATAATTAAGCCAGAACAATTTGGATTCCAGAAAAAAAAATCTACTTCACTAGCCACATTCAACTTAATGAAATATATTTTAGAGTACACTAATAATAAATTATACACCACAGTATTATTTTTTGATATGTCTAATGCCTTTGACTTTGTCTCACATGAACTATTACTAAGCAAGTTGAACCACAATGGAATAAGAGGGCCTGCTCTTAGCTTGTTAAAAACATATCTGGAGGATAGACAGCAATATGTCGAAGTGATTCAACTGAATAAGAAAAATTATTCTCAGACCTATAGATCCTTGCCTCTTACAAATAAATTCGGAGTTCCCCAGGGAAGTGTCCTTGGACCGTTGTTGTTTCTTTTATATATTAACGACCTACCAGAAATAATTGAACACAAAAGTATTTTATTTGCGGATGACATATCAGTAGTTGTAACCTCCAACAAAGACATACCATTTAGTGACCACGAATTAAATATAAATAATACATTGACATCTATAATTAATTGGCTAGACAAAAATAACTTACATATAAATATTAATAAAAGCAAATTCATTAATTTTAATAGTTTAAATGATAAATTGAATATAAATTATAATGGTCAATGCCTTACAGGGGTGAATAATACATTATTTCTTGGCATCAATATAAATCAAGAACTAACCTGGAGGGAACAAATTGATACAATATGCAACAAAATCAATAGATTTACTTTTGCATTGCATAACTTAACTAAAATTGCCTCAAAACAAACGGCTATTACTGCCTATTATGCATACATAGAATCAATTCTACGATACGGCTTAATTATATGGGGGAACGGTACAAATGTAAAGGCGGTATTTATTGCACAGAAGAAATGCATAAGAGCCATTTGCGGATTGGCTCAAGATGTGTCCTGTAGACCATACTTCAGAGAGATGGGTATTCTTCCACTTCCCTGCTTCTACATATACGAAGTATGTAAATTCGTTAAACAAAACATGAGTACCTACTTCGTTCAGTCCAAGGATGTTACAAAAAGGCCAAATAGATATCCTAACAAATTGGTACTCAACACTATACAGAGAACCGCTAGATTTCGGAAAAACTGTCTCTGTGTGTGCATAAAAATTTATAATAATATACCAGATCAAATTAAAGACCTGCCTATTAATAAGTTTAAAACTGTGTTGTTTCGGTGGCTTGTTCTAAGGACTTTTTACTCGATCGAAGAGTTCTATATCTGTAAAGACACTTTTTAAATGTATGTTTGCTCGGTCATGTGGTGCCTGTTTGTGTTAGACGGTGACTTGTATTTAATTGTATTTTATTTATTCGTGGATTTGACATCTGATATTAATTTTATATTATTGTACTGTGTGAACTAAAATGTCTTCACTTAATTTTAATTTAAATTTGCATGCCATATGTTTATGGCTGTATAGGATGTTTCCTGTTAACTATTTGACACCTTTTCTGTACCCTATACAAGAGCAAATAAACATATTCTATTCTAAAAAAATAAATAGCCCTGTTCTACCTATCTGTATACTTATGTGATTAGGCTGTATGTTCTCCAAATAAAATAAAAATAAATTAAATTAACTTATAATGCAAACAATTGTTTGCATTATAAGTTAACGGTTACTGAGTGAATGACAGTAGGTATAAAGTTTGACGAATTTACCTCAATTTGAATGCAACTAAAAAAATATTAAAATTAATAGTATTTGCTTTAGTTAGGACATCTATACATATAATAAAAATGTAAAGGATTGCTGTCTGTACATGAAGATATACAGGCTGATTTTTGGTCGTCAACGTTCCCGAAAACTACGGAATCTCCTCATCACCACGATCATTTTTCTCCATGGAAGCATACCTGGGAAGTGTCTGGTTTCCAAAATATTAGGGTCCAAAGTTGAGTAAATAGACTGCGTTTTCTGCATAAATGCACATTGACGCGTGTAGCAAGATTTTTTCACGAAAAATAATTAATATATGTCTATAAAAAAACTAACATAAACACTAGACACTATAAATTTCGCAAGATCAAGGAATTAAAAAAAAAAAAAATCCCAGCATTTTTTTGGCATAAACTTACTTTATTTCATGTATAGAATACGTACCCTTCGTTAAAGGTGGCCACAAAAAAATACCCTGTATAAGAAAAAATATTATAGTATATCTTTATCAACACAATATTACCCAAAACAATGATTTTTGGAATTTTTGTCTGTTTGTGTTTGTCTGTGCGTTTGTGCACGCTAAACTCAGAAACGGCTGAACCGATTGCGATGCAGTTTTCATGAATGTATTGTGACAGGTCCCACTTAACATATAGGCTACTTTTTATCCCGGGAAAATGTTCTTATCCCGGATAATTTCGACATTTTTTTTTCTGTAGTCCACGCGGACGGAGTCGCGGGCGTCCACTAGTTTTTAAATAAATTTAACAAGGTGGCTTTGATTTGTATTATTTTGATAACTGTTTGATCAAAAGTTGATTGCCAAAGCTTCCAGTCCCCTCCCCTCCACATAACTTTTTAGGTAGATCTCACCACCAATTACTGCTGTAGTTATTTTTTTAATTACTAGCTATACTAGCTATTACCTATGACTTCGTCCGCGTGGACCACAGAATGTAGCTTTTTTGTACTCCCATTTGTACCTATAGAGTAAATAAAGCGTGGAGAGGTAACAAACAAACAACCTTACTTTTTTATGACATTAGAAGCGATTCAAATACTATATAATATAGTTCTTTCCTTCTCTAGGGATCTTTAAACGCATACAGCACGGCAATGAAAATATTAAAAGAAAAAGTGAATGCGGACATTCCGGCAGAGATATTGAATAATGTCGCCGCTTTGTACTACAGACTCGGCAACCTTACTGAAGCTAAGAGCTACTTGGAGGAAGCTTTGGAAAGGTAAGGAAGTTAAAAAGCTCTTTTTAGACCAATATTTTTTTAAATCCAATAGTTTTGATTTTATTTTTACGGATTTTATTGTCGTAAAATTGTCACTTAGCTCGTGCCTCGGAAAACGCGTTGGTCTTGCGCCTGTTGCAGTAGCATGACCTGCGAAACACGGATAAACAGATTTATCGACATTTAGCCTGTCAAAATACGATAAATATAGCCGCCATGTTGAATTTTGTATAGAGACGATACGATATCCACGATGCGTGGTCATGCTAGGGGGGCTGATCTCACTCCGGTCGTGTCGGTTTACCGTCCCATCAGACTATGACAGTGAGGGAATAGAGAGTGCACCAGTGTTTTCGCACATACATGTGCACTAATATAATATCTCCTGCGCATTTCGCTAATCTCCATTGAGATTAGTAGAGAAATTAAATACACCTTTTTTTCTAACTCTTAAATGAAAGAACATACCTACTTAAATGGTACGTGTATTTTGCCTCCCCTATTATAGTACTACGGGACATATGGTTTAATTGTAGGGAGGCCTTTGCCCAACAATGAGAAATACACATTATTGTCAACCTCACCTGCCCGTGGTACCCTGCTATTTAACTGACGGGGCTCTAACGCTGAATAGCTTATAATACCTATTTAGAGTGGCACGGAAACATTTCCTATTGGATTCGCTAGATCGTTGTATTTGTGCCCGAAAAGCGGCGGTAGGCTCACCTCTTACCACGTGGTACTTGATAGGCTAACTGGTGAAAAGTGGGTGTGGAATTTGCACACTTCTTCCCAACCTCTTTGGGGGATAATAGGCGTATGTATGAATGTAACTTATTGTTGTAGAGAAAAAGCAGATGCAGAAAACCTAGACTCGCAATACTACAACTCAATAGCTGTTACCACCATGTACAATTTGGCGAGGCTAAACGAAGCTTTGTGCGTTTACAATAAAGCCGAAAAACTTTACAAGGACATTTTGAAGGAGCATCCTAATTACATTGACTGTTATTTAAGGTAAGACTAGTTGTGAAGTTAATAAAGCTCGAAAAGACAAACTTATGATTTACAGACCTTGAGAAATGAAGGTGGCTTAAAGCTTAGGTGACAGTACCCTCATGTAGGTACGCAAAACCACGCCCTCTTTACGGTGCCGTTATGTGAAATGTTCGTTCCGTCCGAAGGTCTACTATTTGACACCGCTATCCTAGGAAAGATTTACATAATAATGAGCCCATTTACTCCAAGAAAAAACCTAACCGCGTAAAAATTTATTTTGATTTAGTGTCACTCAACATGATCCTAATGTTACTTCTCATTAAGCTCTAATGCGACAAGCCATTTAGGCTCTAGACTTAGAGTACGTCAAAGAATTTAATATATACACCCGAAAAATATAACCATCCTTTTAGCGCAGTTTGGTAAAAAATGTGTTTCAACAAATAACATTTAAGGGTTTCATGTCACGTCAATAGCTTTGACCACTTTTCAAAACCAGTAAACCTCATCCAACAGGCTTGGCTGTATGGCTCGAGACAAGGGCCAGATCTACGAAGCCTCCGATTGGTTCAAAGAGGCGTTGAATGTTAACACAGAACACCCGGACACATGGTCGTTACTGGGCAACCTGCATTTAGCGCAGCAGGAGTGGGGACCCGGACAGAAGAAGTTTGAGAGGATCCTGCAGAATTCCTCCACTTCTACTGATGCTTATTCGCTTATTGCTCTGGGTAAGAGATGGTTATACTATGATTTATTTGTGTAGTCTAAAAAGTTCTAGTTTCGAATGCTAGTGAATGTATTGATATGCCGCTCGGTGTCCTCCCGCGCACGCACACACTCTCAATTATCGCGATCGCGCGGCTTCGGCTTTGCTATTGCTTTTACGTAATCAGGGTATTGGTCGATTTTATAACACTAATATTGGTACTAGGGTGTAAATTGATCTGTTGTTTTAATAAAGTTAATTTAATCTAGCATGCAATATATCTTGGGTATATTTGTGTGGTACCTCCACATTATTGCGTTGCATTAGTTTTTAGATGCAAGTCAAAGTCACACATCATGGTAAAAAGTCCGTTTTATAGAACTGCTTCTTATCTGATCTTTCCTGCAAATAATCAAATTAAGTCAAACATTAAGCCACTAGTGCCATCATTGTCTAAAGAGACTATTTAATGAAACACACTCTACATACATGTTGTTTTTTATATTTTCTTATCCGATTTTGGTATAGTTTCCTTGATTATGCTACTATATTCCATATTTTTCGCAGGTAATGTGTGGCTGCAAACTTTACACCAGCCGTGCCGCGAGAAAGACAGAGAGAAAAGACATCAAGAGCGAGCCCTCAGTATGTACAAACAAGTACTCAAGAATGACCCTAAGAACATATGGGCGGCCAATGGCATCGGATGTGTTTTGGCACATAAGGTAAACAATATGTTTATATTGTTAATTTTAGTATTAAGAATGTTTATATACCTCGGAACAGTTCCTTAGTCGACTCTTACGACATGTTCGAAGGACATACACATACACAAAGGGGGTACAGCTGAAGTATTCTAGTGAAACATTAGTACAGGCAAAACAGATGTCCTAACATTTCTTATTTACGGTTCCGTATTCATATTGTCATTAGCTAAGAACAAATTTATTAGATAGCTAAATTTGGCAACCTTAATCAAAATTTAAATCTCTTCCCCTAAGATTAGGTTGAAACATAGTCAAGCCGCGTGGTGCCGGCAGGGTACAATTCGTACCACCCCATGTCTGCCCGTGGGTTCGGGATATAAGGAATTTCCGGGTAGTGGGCAGCAGCGCCTCTTGTGTTGACAACATAGTCCAAAATACAACTGCGATCACCAACCCGCCTGCCCAGCGTGGTGACTATGGGCAAATGCCCCCCATGGCAGTCTTGTGGCGTGCCCTGGGGCAGGCCTACGTCCAGCAGTGGACTGTAATAGGCTGATGACGACATGTTTTGTCGAAACATGTCGCTGATTTAATAATGTACCCAATAATAACATTATTGTACCGTGTTTGGAGCAAACAAATAATCATTTAATAAATAATCGCAGGGCTGTGTGATCGAGGCGCGAGATATATTCGCGCAGGTGCGAGAAGCGACCGCCGACTTCCCCGATGTTTGGATGAATATCGCACACATTTACGTTGAACAGAAACAATACATCAATGCTATACAGATGGTAAGTTTTGTGTTATTATTTTGAAAATCGCAGTACGTTATGTGGATAGTTTAATAAGAATATGTAGATATTTATTGTTGAAATGTGTCATTTTTTACTGTATGTTATTGTAAGTTAACTCTGTAAGTTAGGGTACGGAGAGTCGTAAGATAGTCTACGGTGAGACGTAAGCGTGGGAACGGCAAGTCCACCACGCACCGTAACGAACGGTCGTGAGATTGATGTGCGTTGCAGTAGCGAGTTTCATACAAAGAATACTGAACTGCTAGACTTGATACGTTCATGAGTTTACGAGTTGACATTGTGTGCCACGACCTCAAGGCTACCTGCCTTGGCTGCCTTGAATTTGGCGGGTAGCGGGGCGGGCTCGGGTTACGAGTTTCAAGCGATGACAGCCCGCGCTGGCGTCTAGTGCCTATATACGCGCCAATATCGCGGCACAGGCCTAACTCATCCTTTGATTCGTAGTACGAGAACTGCGTGCGCAAGTTCCGCATGCAGCACGACGTAGACTGGTTGACGTGGGCGGCGCGCGCGCACGGGCTGGCGGGCCGCCCCGCCGCCGCACGCGCCGCACTGCTGCGGGCCCGCCGCGTCGCGCCGCACGACGCCGCGCTGCTCTACAACACCGCGCTGGCGCTGCGCCGCCTGGCCGCCAGCGTGCTGCGTGACGAACGCTCGCAGCTGCATACCGTGCTGCGGGCCGTGCGCGAGCTGCAGGTGTCGCACCGGTGAGTGTTGCACCGTGCCAGCGTTCGCAGCTCCAGGTGTCGCGCCGTGCCAGCGTCGCAGCTGCAGGTGTCGCACCGGTGAATGTTGCACCGTGCCAGCGTTCGCAGCTCCAGGTGTCGCGCCGTGCCAGCGTCGCAGCTGCAGGTGTCGCACCGGTGAATGTTGCACCGTGCCAGCGTTCGCAGCTCCAGGTGTCGCGCCGTGCCAGCGTCGCAGCTGCAGGTGTCGCACCGGTGAGTGTTGCGCCGTGCCAGCGCTCGCAGCTGCAGGTGTCGCACCGGTGAGTGTCGCGCCGTGCCAGCGCTCGCAGCTGCAGGTGTCGCACCGGTGAGTGTCGCGCCGTGCCAGCGCTCGCAGCTGCAGGTGTCGCACCGGTGAGTGTCGCGCTGTGCCAGCGCTCGCAGCTGCAGGTGTCGCACCGGTGAGTGTCGCGCTGTGCCAGCGCTCGCAGCTGCAGGTGTCGCACCGGTGAGTGTCGCGCTGTGCCAGCGCTCGCAGCTGCAGGTGTCGCACCGGTGAGTGTCGCGCTGTGCCAGCGCTCGCAGCTGCAGGTGTCGCACCGGTGAGTGTCGCGCTGTGCCAGCGCTCGCAGCTGCAGGTGTCGCACCGGTGAGTGTCGCGCTGTGCCAGCGCTCGCAGCTGCAGGTGTCGCACCGGTGAGTGTCGCGCTGTTCCAGCGCTCGCAGCTGCAGGTGTCGCACCGGTGAGTGTCGCGCTGTGCCAGCGCTCGCAGCTGCAGGTGTCGCACCGGTGAGTGTCGCGCTGTGCCAGCGCTCGCAGCTGCAGGTGTCGCACCGGTGAGTGTCGCGCTGTTCCAGCGCTCGCAGCTGCAGGTGTCGCACCGGTGAGTGTCGTGCCGTGCCGAGCAGTAGGGTTGAGTAGCCCAAATAGTCTACTTGCGACAAATGTAAATCGCTATAACTATCTAAATAAGAACACTTATGTACCTACTCAAATTCATTTTATAATATTCGACAGATATTTCCAACGACTTGCCGCAGCGGAAAGCGGCGAAGGAGCCGAAAGAGCTAGATATGAGCCTGCCGCCGCCGCAGCTGAGGCCAGGACATGTGCCGACCTGCTCTCGCAAGCGCAGTGGCATGTGGCCAGAGCGAGACGGCAACACGACGAGGAAGTTACGCTTAGGACGAAACAGTTGCAGCAACGAGAGGCGTTTAAGAAGCAACAGGTACGTTAACTTGATATTTTTTGTCCTGCTCTTTTATATGATGCTCTCAGAACTGTAGTAACATGTCGCTAGAGCGAGACAGCAACACGACTAGGAAGACACACGCTCAAATATTTCCGTTTATTCACTCGCAAATTTCATACTAACAGGAAGACGAACGTCGCGTCAGAGAAGAACAGCAAGCGAAGAGTTCAGTGGAGATGCTGCAGAAGCGTCAGGAATACATCGAGAAGACAAAAAACGCGTTGCTATTCGCAGAAATGCCGGCTGAAGGAAAACGCGGCCGTGGGCGGAGGCGGGACGAATATGTCTCCGATTCGGGAAGTGGGAGTGGGGAACGACCGAGGGAAGAGGGGTAAGTATTAGTAAATACTTGTTTACCTAACAAAATTTTGAATATAGCACCACCTTGGTGCGGCCAACGAAAGGAGGTTAAGCACCGAAAACTTAATAAGTAAAGATGGAGTCCACCTTCATGTTAAATATGGAAGTTAGAGCGGCCAACAACAGAGGAAGGTTGAGCACCAAGAAAAACATGGATTCCACCTTCATCTTATAAATTCGCTAATTGCGTTGCTAAGCGCGAATCTCGAGAACGGCTGAACCGATTTTGCTAATTATTTTTTTAGCATGTTCCTTGAAGTACAGGGATGGTTCTAACGGAGAGAAAAATTTTAAAAAATGCCTGAACATCTCTAAAACATTCCTTTTCTACATTCCCATACAAACAATTTGTTCGAAATTTGAAAGTTCGGGAAGGCAAAACAACTGGGTGACGTTAGTTCAAAGGCGTGGGACAGGACAACGTCTGTCAGGTCCGCTAGTGCTTAATAAATATTTGAATGTGGATGGTGGAGCATTTTGTTAGAAATTGAGATATTATAGGCTACATGAGTGACGACAGGTATTGCTTTAACAGATTGGCCTCATCTTTAGGAAAGACACTGATTTAACAAAAGCCATTAAAAATTGTGTAATCACATTAGAATGTAACTTATAATAATTTTCCATTTTAGTCGCGAAAAGAAGAAAAAGAAGCGCGAACCGGGCGAGCGTAAAGGACGGTCTAAGAAGAGACGCGAACGCGGTTCCGGCAGCGATAGTGACCGACCGCCTAACAAGCGAGGGAGGAAAAAGGTAGGCCCAAACGAACTTACCCACTAAATAGAACGCTAAAACGGAAAGACATGATACTTGAAACATAACTGATGGTTCTTCCAAGAATCTGGCTTCAAAAATATTGCGGGAAGCTTTATATACTTATACTTTTCCTACTTGCATACATATCCCGTTTCCTTATCAAAATCCTTCTAGTAGAATTATAAATTACTAATACTTACTAATAATTATAAATACATTTGTGACTAACAAACTTTTCACGCAAAAATAATAATATTATATAGCCTGTGCAAGTAAGGGTCAAGACACACTGTTAACACGCCACGCGGTAACACACCGAAAATGTATGGAGAGTGGGGATCGCGTGTCGCGTCACGTCGCGTGTTAACAGTGTGTCTTGAGCGTTTTCTGTGCCAACTGCGCGACTAGTTGAATACGAAATTGGATTGTGAGTAGCCAGCTTTACTTACTTGATGGATGTTTGATCACAGTGTTTGACTGTACAGACTATGACGTCAGGAAAAGCGCGCGTAAATGGCGGTCGTTTAAATACCTGCTTACTAGCCCACTATTTAAAAAAAAATTATAAATAAATATTGCTTTTATGATGGTCATGGAATTAATTATGTAAAATCATAAAAAAGTGCATATTCCCTATTAATTATTTTGAAACTTGGCTGTTATGTGTGGTGTAAAGGGTAGCAGAGGTTAGGGTAGACAGGGCCACTAGTTTACGTTTGGCCTATGTCTATATTTCAAGTGAGGAACTTCGGTATCGCGTTCTAGGATGTGTATAGTTGCGTCCTATAAATGGTAAAATTTATTATTTTGTATGTTTCAGGGCGAGAAAGGCATCGGCCGCCGCGAAAAGGCGAAAGCCAAGGCCGCAGAAGAGAAGCTCAGTGCCAAACAACGCTCCAAGATCGTGTCTAAGGAAACTATATCTACGTCTGAGTCGGATTCTGACGGGTCGCGCCGCTCCAAGAGCCCGGCCAAGCAGAGGAAGCGCATTGTGTCTGCCTCGGATAGTGACCGGTGAGTACCTTAGATAACCGATCTCGAGAGTTTTTTTTGCATATTTCATATAAAATGTTTCCATTGAAAATTTAAAATTTGTAATAAAGAAATCGCGAGTTTTTTATGATCTGTAGTATTAAAATTGGCCGTTAGTAATGCGGAGATATATCAATAGTTCAGACGGGACGGACGGACGGCGTAGGTATCCCAACTACGGTACCACAAATATTACAAGATTTAAAAGTTAATACAGGATGTTTTTTCCTCACCCTTAACGAAGGGTACGTACTCTATACATCAAATAAAGTAAGTTTATGACGAAAAAATGCTGGGAAACAATGTAATTTTTTTTATTACTTGATCGGGCGAAATTTATAGTGTCCAGTGTTTATGCTAGTTTTTTCATTATTTCTCTAATATATATTTATTAATTATTTTATGCAGAAAAATGCAGTCCATTTACTCAACTTTGGACTCTAATATTTTGGAAACCAGACACTTCCCAGGTATGCTTCCATGTAGAAAAATGATCGTGACGATGAGGAAATTCCGTAATTTCCGGGAACGTTGACGACCAAAAATCACCCTGTATGTATAAAATTGTCCTTTAGCTATCTCTCCAAGGATAGTTGGCGTCAGACTAGAAAGAAATAACCTTCGAAAGAAACTCATGTACAATTGATTTACAATGCTGCTGTTAAATTACACTTTGTTTTTTGTCCAATCATAATGTATCTTACAAACGTCCTATGAATATAATATTATAACGAATGGTTGACGATGAATGAATATTATCTGAATCATTGTCTTTGTCCCCAGGTCACGATCAAGAAGCCGATCTAAATCAAAGTCACGCTCTCGATCGAAGAGCGGTTCTCGTTCAAAAAGCCGCTCTCGATCTAAAAGCGGTTCACGATCAAAAAGCCGCTCTCGATCGAAGAGCAGATCAAGATCGAAAAGCCGTTCGCGATCCAAAAGTCGTTCACGTTCAAAGAGCGGATCGAGATCTAAAAGCCGTTCGCGATCCAAAAGTCGATCACGTTCAAAGAGCGGATCGAGATCTAAAAGCCGCTCCAAATCTAGAAGCAGATCGAGATCTAAAAGTGGTTCTAGATCTAAAAGTCGGTCGAGATCTAAGAGTGGTTCTAGGTCGAAAAGTCGATCCAGAAGTCGGTCGAGGTCCAAGAGTGGATCTCGTTCTAAATCGCGCTCGAAAAGTCGATCGAAGTCGCGATCCAAAAGCCGATCTAAGTCACGTTCGAGGTAAGTTACATTTTTCAATCGTAGGTCTTTTTGTACACACATTAAACTAGAATATTTTTGTATTTGCTTTTAAATGAATAAAATATATGAAGTCATATTTATCATAACTCCTACAGAGGAGCGTATTTTTCGTACCTGTCATGTTCGGTAGTTAGTTACCAATACCTCTGCTGCCTGTCATTGTACCATTGTATGGAACTGAAAGTAATTGGGCATATAATAAATAACGCTAGAACCCTTCGACATCTTAACCCTTAAATGGACGATTTTTGTTTCACGTTTTAAAAAAATATATTTTTGTAATAGACATGTATTACTGTCTAGGAAAAATGAGTAAAAAAATCTAGACATGAATTTACTATACTATTTTTTTGGATAGTGCCAACATTAAAAAAGTACAAAATTCGTTCAGAAATAAGAACTACTAGTTGTCAAAATTAACAAAAAATTAAAAGGTCAATTTTATCTGTGATGTTTAGTATGTTGTTTAAAAACAACATTGTCCATTTAAGGGTTAAAAGTACTCGAAATTGGGCATTATAATAACGTTACAACCCTCATATAAGAGCACTTTATATACCACAGAAATACATTTTCCCCCACAAAGTAATTTCACTCAACCTTACCTACATTGCAGGTCAAAATCGAAGAGCAAATCCCGCTCTAGATCCCGCTCGGGCTCGGGATCCCGCTCCGGCTCGGCGCATTCCCGCCCCGACACGCCTGTCTCTAGGAAATCTGTTTCGGCCAGCGACGACGATGCTTAGACTGTGTGGTGTATGACCTATTTGTGTACTGCGTTATACTACAAAACTAGCGACCCGCCCCGGTTTCGCACGGGTGCATTGCTGATACTATACATGTAAACCTTGCTCTTGAATAATTCTTTCTATTGTAAAAACGCATCTAAATCCGTTGCGTAGTTTTAAAGATCTAAGCGTACATAGGCACAGACAGCGGAAGCGACTTTTTTTAATAATATGTAGTGACATACATTCATTCGTCAGCCAATTGCAGTCCATTGCTGGACGTGGCCTCCTCCAGGGCACGCTACAAGGCTTGATCTCCGAAGGTGATTACGTAACTTGTAATAGCAGAGCAATAGCAATGCGACAGCGACAATTGAGAGTGTGTGAGTGCACACACTAATTTTTCGCTGTCGCATTCAAAATCTCTGCTCTTGCAAATTAGATAATAGCCCTGTCGTTCTCGCCATCCAGTTACTACTAGCCGCCCTCTTCAAATCACCGGTCCATCTGGCCGGAGCGCGTCCAACGCTACGCTTGCCTAGGCGTGGTCTCCATTCGAGAACTATAAAATTGCCCATAATATGCAATTGGCATACTCGGTCCCAAAAAAAGACCTGGGGAATTAGACAGAGTAACATTATTCCATCGATCAAAACGTTTGCTCCAATAGAAAGCCTTCATGTTCGTGAAGTCTAACCTTAGCACCAATTCAAGATCTAAGATTATTTCTATGTATTATACTAACGGCCAATTTTAATACGAGATCAAATAGAAACTCGGATTTTTTAATTCCTAATTTTAAATTTTGTATGAAAACAATTGAAGATTAAATCTGACATATGCAAAAATTCTCTCAAGATCAGTAACAGTTATAGAAATTGGCTGTAAGTACTGTCATTTTATTCCAGTACTACATTTAGAGATCCCCACACTGGCGTCTTATGAGCGTCTTTTTAATGTCAGCGTCGGTCGAGCGTCAGCGCGGCGTCGACGCGACGTCGGCGTTGAGTGGAAGCCGAACGCACAGAACGCTGTAATTACCAGTGATCGGAATAGGTAGTGCAATTTAGGGTCAACGACCTCAAACATTATATTAGTGTGGATACGCCCGGCGGGATTGCGGGATTTCGGATATTTTCTATCTATACTGGTATTATAAAAGAAAACAATTATTTAATAAGTAATATATTTTAAATGTTTATCATTTCTAAAGTAAAAAGTAGGGAAGAAATAAAAAAAACAGTCCTTTAAATAATTTTTTATTATTGTAAAACGTGTAAGCATTCAGTTACGAATAAAAGTGTTCATACAATGTAGACAACAAGTTAAAATAATCATTTGTTAATTAACAACTTAATCAGAGAAATACCATTAAAAATCATAGCATCACGCCTGTAACCCCGAAGGGGTAGGCAGAAGTATAAAATACCCACTCCTCGCCAGCTATGTTTGAGTCGCAAATAGGGGGCGAGCCTATTGCCATTTATCGGGCACCAATTATGGGCACATGATAATCATAATGAAATTTAACATTGTTGATTAATATTTAATTTAACCTTTGCATTAAATAAAAACAGTAATCATCGTAATTTATTTCTATTCGACAGAAAACGAACGAACGAACGATTGAAGGAAACAAACTTTTTAATTGTGATTTTTCACAATTAAAAAGTTTATTTCCTTCAATCGTCATCTTCGTTCTCACTATCAATTTCTTCAACATTTGAAATTGCATTTTCGTTTTCTGTGGAATTGAAATAAATTACGATAATCTTTTCCATATTTGCCAACTTTAATCTATTTCTTTTAACATTTAATATCCATTTATATGTCGAAAACGTCCGTTCAACCTCTACTGATGTCAGCGGGGCAAATTTCAAAATTAAAATATCGTCAGTTGCTGAACCGCTTGCGATTTGTTCCGAAAACGTCCTGATAATATCAATATCCGGATTGCGAGCCATGACTGCTTCTAATTTATTTTGTATAGGTGAACTCATACTCCAATTTACTACTGACCTTACTTCATCAAATATTTGAAATGCTTCGACTATGGATGTATCGCGTTTTTGTAAATTTGTCAACGCTATTTGTATTATTTTAAAACTTTCGTCGATGAAATTTAAATCATTTCGAATATTGTCTTTATTAATAATATTTTTCGCATTTTTTATTGAGACTGCTTCTGAACTTTTCAAACATGTCAAAATATGTTTAATTTCGTCGAAATATTTCACATAATAAGAGGCCGCTGCAAGCCAAGTGCCCCACCGCGTTATTATTGGTTGAGGTGGCAACGGTAAATTGGGATACATGTCTTTTAACAGTTTTACTCTACTGGGAGACTTCAAAAAAAATTTCTTTCCTTTGGCAATCAGTGTGTCTACATCCGGATATTCAGAACGTATTTTTTCTGCTACTCGATGGAGAGCATGAGCTAAACAAGTGACATGCTTCATGTTCGGAAAATGTTGTTTTAAAACTCACCCCGCTGTCAACATGTACGCAACACTGTCTGTACATAACAAAAGAACACTTTCCACTTTATCTTCATAGGAGTCACCCCACAGATTTTTCAGACAATCAATGACAAACTGAGAAATTGTTTTTCCATTAACATTTTCTAATACTTTACAAGCTATTAGGTAAACTTTTTTTGATGCTGTAGAGTTCAAAGGTTTGACCAAAAAGTGCACTACATATCTTCCTAAGAAATCAGTAGTTTCATCCATTGAAATCCATATTTTTTCGTTCACAATCTCGCTGTAATGTAGCAAGCTTCTTTGCATAAATTTCTTCCAAATATTTTTTTCTGAGTATTGATTCACCGGGCAGCTTTTTTCGATTAGAACAAGCGCAGCACATGTATTTTTCAAAAAAGTTTTTAAAAGATGGGTTTTCAACTTGTGCCCACGGAATATTACAGAGAATAAGGAACTCTATAAAATCAAATAAAAAATCATTTAGAGACGTCGACGGTGTTCCCTTATGCACAACTCCCTCAACATGTCTCTTGATGGTGCTCTTTCGACATCCGATGTTAGTCTCACATTTCGTACAGTAAATTGTATGATTTGTGGACTCGTACATCAGTTCAGGATAGGATTCAATCCAGCGTTGAAGAGTCTCTTTCTTTGCTCGCCAACTCATGTTGTCTGAGCTGAGTAATCTGAAAAGAAAAAAATCGTTTAGACTATTATGTAAACATGAAGTACATGTTTATAAAAAGTTAGTCCTGTTGTATAAATAGCCAATTATCAGACCTTATATTTTTACACAAAATTTTAAATAATAAATTAAAATGTACTGAGCTTGTTAACGCTATCAACATAACTGTCCCCTATAGATATCCCCGACATCCCCTTACAAAAACGTTCACATTACCACGATATGAAACATTCATTTTAAGGATGCAAAAGCAATAGAGACAAATCAAGAGAACTTAAATATGATTCAAGTATAAAACCAATATCAACGAAGTAACATTAATAGACTAAAACTATTTCTAATTGTAATTTTCTAGGTTACAATCAAACAAAACCTTACACATTTAAATATGAATGTTAGTACTTACCGGTTTTCACCCAAAAATGGTCCTTTTCATAAACAAATCCAATTCAGTCACGCAAAAATCAGAAGTCCGGTATACACGAGCCAAATTATCACAAATGCAGAGGTTCGTCAGTCCATAAAACAAGCCAAGATGTCGTCAAGATAACCAAATAAGTAACTCGAACTCACAACGTATGCACTCAATGAACCGAAGCGTCGTTTCATCGTGAACGTCGCGTCATTTTATTATATGGCAGAAAACGCGACGCCCACGCTGCGTAATTACAACGTTTGGCAGCAACGCAGCGCCGACGTTCAAAAGACGCTCATAAGATGCCAGTGTGGGGGGGGGGTGTCTCTTACAGTTGTGTAAACTGTGTTTAGTTATACTGTGTATATTATTACTTTTAGTATAAGTGACCATGTCAATACAGTTTGTTCAATTATTGGTCTTTTCCTGACTAATAATTATTCTACAACTATTTCCATTTCATTGACCGTCTTTTTTTCTTGTAGGTATGTATTATTTTTATAAATACGTCACGTATTTGTATGAATTGGATTAGGTATATTGTTTAAAAATAAATACAATTTTAAACTTAACGTTTTCTCATTTTAATTCCTAAGTTGTGTGTTGTGCAACGAAAAATGTAAAAATGTTTGATAATGAAATAAACACAATTTCATGAAAATCCTGTATAATTTACCTATATTAAAAGATAATACACAGAGGCGTGACTAGCATTTTACTAACATAAATTTCAATAGTTTAAATATATCGTAACAGGCAATAGAGTAATTATTACTTATAGCAAACAATTATATCAATTCAAATTCTATAATTCAAGTCCTGATTACAAATAAGGTACTTATAGCAATTTTAATCAAATGGACTAATAAAATTTTATAAATATGCATAATAATGAGACCTTATCAATAATAATTGAGCGTTATACATAACAAATCTATAAATATACATTTAAATCAACATTAACAGTTAGAATTAACATAATAACAGCTATATAAAAAGGTATTTTTAAATAAATACAACAATAATAACTAATATTGTCAGTTATTGAATTGCACTGAGATTTTAACAAAATTCTATTATATCTGTTTGATAGAAACAAAAAATCCACATCTTCACAGTCCATATTACATATAAATATTTTTATCTTCTTTCTTTAGCATGTGTATGTTTATTTGAATTGGAGAATTAATAATATTATAGTAGTATTATGACGTAAACAGTGCGACGACGCAGAATGGGCTTTATTTAAACACTAGTGGACGCCCGCGACTCCGTCCGCGTGGACTGCAGAAAAAACAAAATTTCAAAAATATCCGATATGAAAACATTTTTCCGGAATAAAAAGTAGCCTATATGTTAAGTGGGACCTATCACAATAAATTCCTGCATAAAAACTGCATCGAAATCGGTTCAGCCGTTTCTGAGATGAGCGTGCACAAACATCACTCCGTTACAATTTTATTACATGTATACATATAGAATAGATAGATTTTTATACATTTTCTTATAAATAATTAAAATATATTTGTTCAAAATGAGAAATCTATTAATAAAACTCTGCGTATGTATATAGAATTGAAATAAATTTGCTAACCCGCGCGATAACTATTTGTACCTAATGTTTAATGATACTCAACTAGAATATAACATTTATTCAAATTGTCCAAGAAAACTATTAGCACTTAATACGCGGGATACACAGTGAACCTTTATAAAATTACTAAACTTACGACTGATCTCTCTTATTTTAGTAGATTCTACTTTTAAAAATTACATACAAATCGCACTAAAATGTACTTAAAGTCTGACTTAAAAAAATGTAAAATCTTTAACTAGGTAAGTACATGGCAGTATTCGTTATATAAATTCATTTTAAAATGTTTAATTCCAAATATTGAGTCTAAAATTGTATGTATAGAATTCTGAGTTATAAAATAACTAGGTTATGAAACTATTACTATTAGTGTGCGCTATTACTAGGCGTTATTTTTATCCTACTAGTGACTAGTATTCGACTAGATAATTTGCTAATATTTTAACCCATTTCAGTTATATTAATTAGTCGTCAAGAAATGTTAATGAGTTTTATAAAGGACTATTACCATTTATAAAACACATGCGGTTAGAGTAAGCATATTTTATGACCCGACATCGTCATTCCTGCTCTTACATTATCAATCAATAGGCGAACCGTAAGAAACAAAGGTAATGTATTTTTTGACGTGGTAATCACTCTAATTTGTCAATTAAACAATGTTAAGATTGCATAGACTCTAGCGCCAAAGTCAGATGCTTTCTTGTGTGAAAAATTGTAGAACAACAATGATATGTTTGTCACTCCTCAGCATATTTATTATGAAAAACCTTTGAGTGACTGTTAGTTTAATTATATTAGGCCGTGCCGTTATTTGGCAACGGGATGCGACTTTCAATTGTTATTAATTTTACTGGGTAAAACCATATTATGCGGACATTATGTCTGGTATAAAGTGATCTATGATAGCAATAAAATGTGTTAGCTGTATTTTTGCCGAATGCATGAATATGTGCAATTATATGTACTTTTTTACAAGAGATATTTCGTCATCAATTTCACGACACAAACATACATAATATCCATTCGCTTTTTCTATTATAAATAATTATTTTACTTATACATTACTAGAGATTGTGACAATTCCATTTTAATTAAGTACCCCTAATTAAATATAGCAATGTTTTATTTTTATTAACTAGCGACCTGCCCTGGCTGTGCTCAGTCAAAGTCAATTAAGTTAAGCTAATGAGTGAGCTAATGATATTTAGGTGATCGAGTCTTCGCTTGAACTGTTGCGAAAATCTTCGTTCATCCCTCTTCTCTTTTACTCCTTTTTTATGTAAGTGATTAAGGAGAAAACCAGTCTAATATGGTAAGTATAGGAAACTTTTGTTTATTACTATTTGGGGAGGACACTGTTAGCAAACGCGTCTATCAGAATCTCATTCAAATCCTTTTAAAATATTTACTTTTTCACATTAGAAAAGTAATTTCCTACTTATTAACTACCAGCCATTTTCCCAATAAAGTTTCTAAAGGGAAAACATCTTAATATCTCTTTCTTTTGAAAGTTATATTGCTTAATATTTCCGTTATGGCCGACTGACTGAAATTCTTTTTACAAAGTACTTCGGTACATAAATGTTTGAGTATTTTTAACATTATTTATCCACAACCCCAGCTCATTTTAATATAATACTTATACATCAGTGTAAAACCCATAGACAGGCAATATATGTATATTTAGACTACATATAAATATAATTATCATTAGACCATCAGACAGCCTGCATTTCAACTGCTTATTTAGTTTGTAAGCGGTGTTTATAATATTAGGGGAACATATTAGGGGTCCAACTGAAAAGCAGCGCTGCAGGCCATCTGTTTTGGTCTGCAGCTGTATGCTGAGCTGGGTCCATTTCAGCATAATTATGTTTTTCTGTTTGGCTGTATTGTGAAACATTTTTGAATGCTGAATAAATAATTTCTTTCTTCTTTCTTTCTTTCTATACAGGGTGATTTTTGGTCGTCAACGTTCCCGAAAACTACGGAATCTCCTCATCATCACGATAATTTTTCTCCATGGAAGCATACCTGGGAAGTGTCTGGTTTCCAAAATATTAGGTTCCAAAGTTGAGTAAATAGACTGCGTTTTTCTGCATAAATGCACATAGAAGCGCGTAGCAGGATTTTTTCACGAAAAATAATTAATATCTGTCTATAAAAGAACTAACATAAACACTAGACACTATAAATTTCGCACGATCAAGAAATTTAAAAAAAAAAATTTTTTTTTTCCAGCATTTTTTTTGGCATAAACTTACTTTATTTCATGTATAGAGTACGTACCCTTCGTTAAAGGTGGCCACAAAAAAACATCCTGTATAGTTTGATTTCTCAAGTATGACGCTCACAAAGATGTATAGAGTGGCCCTGGGGGTGTGGCCGGTGTAAGTGGAGTTTGAGCAAACTCGGCAAATTTTTTTGTATGCAGTGACAGAAAATGTGGTCATACACATAGTAACTAGCGCCATCCTTTATCGGAACTATTCTATGAAACTGACAATTTGGTGGCTTACACCAACACCGGTAACATGCCGTCCGCGACTCACGTATATCGCGCATTTATTGGAGCCTAAATGTCGAAATTCACGACAAAATGACGTTTATTACTTCAAGCTGATATTGAAACCCGCGTCGCCCCGCGCGCTATATACAACCCGCGTCACCCCGCGCGCTATATACAACCCGCGGTTGCGAGCATGCCGTTTAAATTCACGCGGGTTCTTATCGCTAATTTCGACGTTACGAATTTCTCTTATTGCATACTTGCATTTGGTGACTGGAAACACGCGCGCGGGTGATAAAAAACCCGCGTCGCGTTTTGCCATGCTACGGGGGCAGGACTCAATCAAATTTGGCTCGGGGACCCATCTCCCGTTTGTTTCTGATTCTATGCTATATCTCTTATCTTTATGAATACTGGTAATAGCATAATTATCCGTATTTAAAAAAATTCAATAACCAGAATGCGACGTAAAAAAAGCAATATACTAGTTATATTGCATTGGATAGAACGCGTCTCATAACTACAATTTAACAAAACCTGGCAGTCAAAATGCGGTCTATCTAAAAGCCTGAACAGTACGAGTATTCTAACATACCTAACCCGGCTCCTTATGTCCGTTAGCAAATGGTATGAATCCGTTCGCGTTTGGTCCTCCGAGGAACGATGTGAAGGTCGTGTCTCTACTGATCGGCGGTTCTAGAGCCTCTATGGGTATACAGTCTAATGTTGGTACTGTGAACTCCCTGGGAAGAAACAAATAAATAAAGTACAATGGCCTCTCCTATAGAGGCTAAGTGCGGAAAATGCCCGATAAAACTAAACTTACTAAGTAGGTAAGTATGTGTGTAAACCTGAGGTACTGGGTGTAACAGATATTGAAATTTTGATTTGATATGTGTGTTTGAGTGTCAGGAAAAGTTTAAATGTACATTAGGGTCGATTCCGGCAGTCACACTTGAACCTAAAACGAATCTTAGTCAGGTCTATGGGGACGGCCACACAGAACAGTGGGGTAAGCACGAACCTTTTTACGTGGCGGCGACGTAACGCTAGCGACTCGCTAGCAAAATCTATGTGATTTGACAGTGGGACGATATAGCGTTACGGACTATCGAGAGGTTCGTGCTTACTCCTCGACGTAAGACGCGGACCCGTCGCAGTCGCGGTGCCCGTTTAATCAACTTGCATACAAAATGTATACAGCCATCCGTATCTTACGTCTGTTCTGTGTGGCCGTCCCCTATCTCTCTCCGTCCTTAACATAAATGGCTGAAAGAGAAAAGGACAGGTGGGACTAATTTTACGTTTAGGTTTAAGTGTGACTGCCGAAATCTACCATATTATGTTTGTGCCTAGTAAATGGCATAAGCTTCGTTCAACAATTTCACAGGTCTGCAAATATAGGTAAGTGTGATTTTCGGGCGCTGCTGCGCACCTCCCGGAAACTCATATAATCGCCTCTTACGATACCACGCCACTACAGAAGTAGGTACATAAATAAAAATACAGAAACAACAATGACAAAAACACAATAAAACGCAGCTAATATCAAACCGACTTACATAGAAACGTTGTCATTAGGCAGCGCCGCGTCGCTAACCACCTGCGGCAGAGACGGCGCGGTGTGCGCGGGCGACGTGTCCGGTGACGTCACACGTGCACTGAACAGGAACACGCCCACCATCGCCAGCAGGTACGACACGAAGTACAGCGCGTGGAACTGGGGTACACAGATCAGATATATGTACATACATTAAAAATTTTGTCCGTTCTGTGCTAAACGCGGTTGTGGAATATCCCCCAATTTCGGGAGCCCAGCCTTGTCTGTATGTACGTCTTCTTCTTCAGCCTATTGCAGTCCACTGTTGGACGTAGGCTCCCCCAGCGCACGCCACAAGGCTACTGCCACAGGGGGGTTTTGCCCATAGCCACCACGCTGGGCAGGCGGGTTGGTGACCGCAGTCTGATTTTTGGACTATGTTGTCAACACGAGTAATAGCTTAATTCCTATCAGAAGCAAATATAATGCATTCTACGAGTCAAAGTAATAGGAAAAACACCTCGTAGATAAGGGGAACAATGAGCGAAGCGGTCCGCTTAGCAAGTCATGGGCATTAATGATTTTCTTTGTAAGCTCGTTTTGTTGGATGGAACAGACTATGTAAGTGGGCTACATGTACCTAGGTTAAGTGTCATTATTACCCTAGCTAGCCTATTACTTAAAGTATAACTACAGATGAATATGATATCTATATATTTTTACCGCAAATATTACACCATGGATTTCGATAAAACTTTGTTATGTAATTTACACATGTACATTTACAAACTTATAATTAACAATAAGTGTTAAGATAAAAGCTAATTTATCGCATTAGGGTAACCTGTAATGATAAACATTAGTTATATGTGTGTGTAAATAAATAAATAAATGTTGTTTTTCGAACTCACCTTGAATTGAAAAATATACATCCCAGCAATAAGCGTGTAGTAATCAGACGACAAAAATGACAGATGCAGTACAATAGCACCGGCGTCCCTCAGCATAAAGCATTGCAACACTTGAAACACAGTTTGCACCGAACAGTAGCTCCCGTACTGAACTATCGCCTCAAAGTCGTACCAATTGAAGGAAACCAACTCTTTGAAGTCCAGAAAAAAGGTTTGCGTGCTCGATACAATGCCCCCAATGAAGCCTAGTGCGGCTAGATAGTCTGAACATGGCCTGTTCTTGAGTAACATCTCTTGGAGCACCGTCACTGTAGCGTATATTAGCGAGCCGCCCAGGCATAGCATGTCGCCGACTAGTTGGTTTTTACCTGAAAAGAAAAAGGTATTTTAATAGGTCCGCGGCTCCGCTCGCGTGGTTGTTGCTTGTTGCGCGGAAGGGGTACGAAAAATTGTTTACGACCTACCGAATATAAAAATTTAATTAAAATCGGTCTAGCCGTTTCGGAGGTAACCGCGAGACAAGAGAATTTTACATATTAGATATATTAATATTTTTAACGCTTACTTTGTGCTACATACTGAATGATGACAAAGGTGATTTATATCATCATTAGCTTATTTAAATAATTTACTAAGTATCTTAAAACTTTGGCAAATTACAGAAAAATAATGAGGGTAGGTGCAAATTAACACAATGCATCATGTCGTTAACAAACACCTCATTAATGTAAATGATTACATTAACTAAAGCAACGATATGTATTAGCCAAATATTAATCGTCAAAATTGATAAGCTTCTATCTATAAAATAATGTAGCTGTTCCCAATAACTTCACTATACGACGGGACGCGTACGAGAATGGCAAAAAAATTCTGTTGCTTACTATTTATTGTTTCTACTGTTAATTATGTGCGGGGATTTGGAAATTTACGATTGGAAGATGCTTATCGATCTCTCCTCGAAGATTACCACATGAAGACATCAGTGAACAGAGCTGGACCAATCGGAGTGACCACGAAGTGGATAGACCAGCCAGTGGACCATTTCAACAAGAGCGACAATCGTACATGGAAGATGAGGTACATGGAGAGCCTTCAATACTGGAACAAAAGCGGCGATCCTATATACTTGAGCATTGGAGGTGAATCGGAACTGTCACCCCTATTCCTGATGACAGGCTTCGGAGTTAACATGGCGGAACAAACCCACGGTGCGATATTTGCATCGGAACATCGATACTACGGCCAGAGCATACCACTGTCGATGACGAGTAATGAAAACATGAAGTATTTAAGCTCAAAACAAGCATTGGCGGATGTTGAGAATCTGTTGAAAACCATCAAGACAGATGAAAAGTTCCAGGACTCTAAAGTTGTGGTGTTTGGTGGTTCTTATCCGGGAAGCCTAGCGGCCTGGGCTCGAATGTTGTATCCGACGCTAATAGATGCCGCGGTATCCAGCAGTGCGCCTGTCCTAGCCAAAGCAGACTTCAAAGAGTATTTGGAAGTACTAGATGCGGATTTGGGAAAGTATGGAACTCCCATATGTGCAGAAAACATAACTAACATCATCGAGAGCTACAAACAAAAGCTGAACAATACACAGAGTGTACAGGAATTAAAGAAAAAGGAAGAAATTTGTGACAACGTTGATCTGACGAATGTTAAAAATCAGCAACTTTTCTTTGCGGACAAAGTGGAGAAATTTGCGTATGTCGTCCAATATGGCACACCCCAGCGTATCAAAAATGAATGTGACTACATTTACAATGTTGACCATTTTATAAACTACATGAATCCTTTGTGCTATGACGATGACAACTTCTGTAACAATTACAATTTCGAAGACTGCATCAGAATCATGAAAGGCAAGACAAGCATGCACTCTTGGACTTATCAGACGTGCACCGAATTCGGCTATTTCCAGTCCACCTCATCGAAAACCCAGCCGTTTATGAAAACTGTTCCAGTTGAACTATACTACGACATTTGCAAGGCCATGTTTGGGCCGGAATATGACGAAAAACGAGTGCAGGAAGGCGTAACTAAAACCAACCAGTATTATGGTGGTTTGAGTCTGAATGTAAGCAATGTGTTCTTTACGAATGGAGACTTAGATCCTTGGCATAAGCTTGGAGTGTTGACAGATTTGTCTGACGAAGCTCCGGCGAGGCTAATTCCTAAATCCAGTCATTGTATGGACCTCCTCCCAGCCAGTACCAGTGACTCATCCGAGCTAGAGGAAACCAGGAGTTTAGTGAACAGAAAAGTGCGGGAATGGATTGGTAAATAGACTGGTTGTAACGAAGACTTGTTAAAAGTTGAAAAGAGTGAAGATAATTTTGTTGTTGTTTAATTAAAGTTTTTTTTTTTTTTTTTTTTTTTTTTTTTTTTCCGGTTCCGGATTTACTTACGTCAATACGCTATCGCAAAGTGCTCCCGATTTTAATTCAAAATCGTGCATAAAAAAGAAACTTTTCACCTGGTGAAGGCATACCATAAAGAAACAAAGTGATTGTGCGTGCTTACAAGTGAAAAACAGCAAGAAAACACTATTTAGAATCCTAAAATACAGTGGCGCAAATTTGCAATAGGCAAAGTTATCTCAAACTACCGTCATTTAGAACTTCTAAAGAATACCGTTTTTAAACTCGGGGTGCTGCCTACTTACCCACCTGCCAAACAATAACTGTCAAAATCAACTGACAGTTCGTTCTACCAACAGAAGCCGTCAAAAGTTGCGTTCATAAGACAGGAGCACAGTTCCAGTGTTGCCATCAAGAATAAATTGTTTGTTTTGGTAGTATTTAACCTTGGTAGATTTCCACATTGGGAAAATGGAAGAACAAATAACCTTACTCTGGAATAAACTAAAAGAAGAACTAAAAACTCAAACTGAAACTATTAAAGAGACAATACAACTAACGATTGACGAAAAACTGCGGCCACTCCAACAAGAAAATCTTGAAATGAAAGAGGAAATTAAGAAGTTGCAAACTAGGGTCCAATACTTAGAAACTGAAACTAGGAAAAATAATTTGATAATTTATGGTGTAGAAGAACAGGAAGAGGATAATATCGGGCTAATGGATATTGTTTTGAATCTATTAAATGAAGCAAATAAGAAAATTAATTCAGACAGCTGGGACAAATGGGAGATTGGCCTGGTACAAAGAATTGGGAAGAAAGTTGAAAAGAAGACAAGACCGATAAAGATTAAATTCACACTTACTTGGAGAAAACACGAGATCATGAAAAATAAAAATAAGTTCCCCAAAAGTATAAAAATTTCAGAAGACTTTTCAAAAGACACTATCGAACTCAGAAGATCCTTAATCCCTAAGATGATTGAAGCTAGGGAAGCAGGCAAATATGCTATTATAATAAAGGACCAACTTATAATAAAAGAAAAACGTACAAATAATGAAAAAAGGAAGAGACTACCGTCTACATCTCCACCCCTAAGCTCACCATCGAAAAACTATTACTCTATACAAAAAGGACCTACTAAGAAATTTACAAAGCCCTCTAAGTTACTAAAAATTACAACGGAAACAGAAAAAGATGCTCAACATAAAGAAAACGAGGCAAAAAACAATTAAAGGGGAGCCGGAAAACATATACATGTCCCAATCCGGCTGGTCCCCGTGGGATATTAGACCACCACCCTCCAACGTCAAGACAAGTTACATCACATTCAGAAGAATGCCATAAACCTAAAAATGTAACTACACGTGATAGAAACAATTTCCTATATGTGTGTACCTATAATGTACGCGGATTAGTTAATAACACAAGACAAGTTGAATTGGATAATGCTTTAAGAAATATTATTTGGGATGTAATAGGGTTATCAGAAACAAAAAGAGAAGGTATATATATTAACGAAAATGCTGAATACATAATTATGAACTCTGGCAAAAAAAGTGGCTTCAATGGAGTAGGATTCATGATCAAGAAATCATACAGGAAGAATATAATAGACTTCATTGCGGCTAGTGATCGTGTGGCAAGGTTAGATATGGAAATAGCTGGAAAACAATACTACTTCATTCAAGTTTATGCTCCTACCAAAAATTCTACTGAAGAAGATATTGAAATTTTCTATAAAGATCTTAATGACATATTAGAAAACATAAATAATATTAATAATGTAATAATAATGGGTGATTTCAACGCTAAAATAGGGAAGCCTACTATTGAAGATAAAGCAGTCATGGGTCCATGGGGCTATGGGATTAGAAATCACAGAGGAGACTATTTAATAGACTTTTGTATGGAAAAACAAATGCACATCATGAATACTTACTTCAAAAAGAATCGGAAACAAAGATGGACTTGGCATACACCCGACAATACAGCGTACAATGAAATAGATTTCATTATAACCAAAAACACAAACACCATACAAAACATACAGATTATTGGAACCACTCACCCAACAGATCATAGACTTGTCAGAGCAAAACTTGTGCTGATGAATAATACTAAAAGATCAAGAACAACATTTAAAAATAAACTAAACACAAGGCTTCTTCCAAAAGAACAGGAACAGGCTGAAAAAATATTTTCACAGAAAAGTATAAATATTAATTTTACATCCGTACAAGAATACTATTCCACAGTAACGGAAAATATCAAATATTGTTTGAATAATTTGCCATCAAACCATGTAAACAATTCCAAAGAAGATAAGATTACACCTGAGATAGCCTACATGATATTAGAAAGGGAAGAGTTAAAAATGAAAAACAATAAAACTAAAGAAGATAAAAAACGTCTAACTAGACTTTACTGGAAAATAAGTAGGAAAATTAAAGATAATATCAAAAGTCACCAACAAAAAATATTAGAAGAAGAGTTGGACCAGAGAAGTTCAGTTAAGAGAGCAGAAAAAAGACTAATGACCTCGAAACCTTGGATAGCAGCACTAAAGAACAAAGCCAACTTTAAGAAAACTAACAGAAAATCTATAATACACATTGCATCTGACTTCTACAGACAACTGTATCATACTGAAAATGAACTCAGTGACGGAAATATGGCTTTAATGGTAAGTTTAAACAAGGAAACAACCGCAGACGACGTGCCTCCCTTTTTGGAATCTGAAATAAGAGCATCACTGAGAAGTTTAAAGACAATGAAAAGCCCAGGCAATGACAACATAACAAATGACATTTTAAAAGCTATAATAGAACCTATCACCCCAATTATAACAACACTATTTAATGAAATATTATATCAAAAAATCATACCTAAGGAGTGGGAAACTTCTATAATAACTTTGTTATATAAAAAAGGCAGCCCACTAGATATGGGAAACTACAGACCTATAAGTCTCCTGCCCGCTCTGTATAAGGTTTTCACAAAAACAATACTCAGAAGACTCATGCCAATTCTTGATTTTAACCAACCAAAAGAACAAGCTGGTTTCAGGCAAAAATTTTCAACAATTGATCACATTTTCGTTCTAAATCAAATCATAGAAAAATTTACTGAATATAAGAAAGATCTTTACATAGCCTTTATAGATTATTCAAAGGCATTTGACTGCATTTCGCACCAGGCTTTGTGGGACGCTCTGTATAGACAAGGGGTTCACCAAAAATACATCTCTCTACTGCAAACAATGTATAAAGAAAGCAAAGGAGTTGTCAAATTGGAAAGAAAAGGTACTCCATTCAAAGTAAAAAGAGGTGTTCGACAAGGGGACCCCATATCTCCCAACCTTTTTACAGCTCTACTAGAAGACATTTTTCGCAAACTTGATTGGACAAACTTTGGAGTGAGCATAAATGGAACGAAGTTGAACCACTTAAGATTCGCTGATGACATTGTAATTCTCAGTGATAATTATAATGACTTAAACACCATGTTGCAAGGCCTTAATTCAGAAAGCAAAAGGTGCGGTTTGCACATGAATGTGAGTAAAACTTGTATAATGACCAATACAAACAAAACACCAATCAATATTGATCAACTCACCCTAGACTATGTAGAGACATATATTTACTTGGGTCAAAATTTAAGTTTCGAAAGCCAAACAACGCGAGAAGTAGAACGACGAATTAAAATGGCATGGAGTAAGTACTGGGCTCTTAAACACATATTTAAATCCAAAATTTCAATAAGATTAAAAAAGAAAGCATTTGATAACACCATCTTACCGTTACTACTTTATGGCTGCCAGTGTTGGACATTGACAAAGGCACTAATTAAGAAAATTCAAATATTCCAAAGAAAAATGGAAAGAAGTATGCTAGGCTTGAGACTAATTCAAAAAGTGCGCAATACTGACATTCGACACAAAACTAAGCTAAAAGATGCTGCTGAGCTAGTTTGCAGATACAAATGGAGGTGGGCTGGTCACGTGGCTCGTGCACCAGATGGACGCTGGAGTGAACGCTTGCTTCATTGGTGGCCTCGAGAGGACAAGCGACCTCGTGGTCGCCCCAGACGCCGATGGAGCGACGACATCACAGAACTGGCAGGCGGGACTTGGACTAGGTTGGCAAGAGATAGAGCCGAGTGGCACGCGTTGGAGGAGGCCTTTGCCCACAAATGGGTTCTCCATTAGATATAAGACATTTTATGACATTTATAAATTTTATTATGATAATTTATGTATTTTAATTTGGAAATAAAAAGGCTTTATTATTATTATTATTATTATTAATTAAAGTAATGACATGAAAAGTTTTGTATTTTTATTATATTTCTAAGAGATTTAAGATAAAAGCATTGAGTTAATTCAGTGTTCACAGTAAGCTGGGAAAAATTGTATAAAATAGAATGGAATTAATACTGACATACTAGTTAAGTAATTTGAATCTTAAACTGTAACTACTACATATTTATTAGCCCTAACTAAGATTCTAATCTAGTAAATGTGTAGATTCTAATTTAGAGAAAAAGTAATTATTGTTAAATTAAAAGAAATGGTCCACTGGTTTGTGATCACTCCTATTGGTTCAACTCTATTCACTGACATCTTCTTAACCTTTTTTCTCTAAATTCAAACTTAGAGCTATTAAGAATATACAGTGTAAAATTTAATTAACATTTAGCTTTATACAAACAGGTATACAACAAGTGTTTGTAAAATTATTAATAAAGAAAATGGAAAAAATTATTTACCCGAGTGTGAATCGAACCCACGACCTCTGCAAACCATGCCAGCAGCTATAACCACTAAGCCACCAGGTTAATTACTTACTCTGATGAAGAATTTTACCATCTCTTTTCTAAATTACATATTGGCAATGTTATTCTTCATCCCGATAGCTATACACTAGCCAAATCTCAGCAAACAAAGCTGAATACCTCAGCACAGTGTTTAAAGATGAAACGATCAACCATATCCTAAAGGATTATATTAATGGAGAAGTGTTTGTTTTTTGCTTAGTTGTTGAAACACACAAAAGTGATCAATTGAAAAATTTATAAATTTAAGAGTGAACGAAAACCACATACTAACCATCAGTGGGGCCATGCTCAACATCAGCCCAGACTACACACACAATAGCCATGAGTCCCAGGGTAGCTCCAGCAACATGGCTTGCCCCCACCCGCTGGCCTCTCCATGCTCCACCAACTAATGCGGCTCCCACACCACAACACGACAGCAGTTGTCAGCTCAGGACAGATGTATACCTCTGGGAGAGTACGAGCAGCCAGTTTGCCTCCACGTCCAGGGTACACACTATTAGTAGGACCCACCATCGTCTGGATTTGAAAAATTGCTTTATTACTTTCATCTATGGGATTTTAAGAACTCGACAACTTTTGAAATAGATAGACATGCTAAAGCTCTTCAAAATTAGTTATAATCATGTAGATATCAATCAAATATGATCACTGTAGGGAAAATTGAATTAGGATGATCACTTGGGTATACTGTATGAATTGCAACAAAGTATAACATAATTCTTTATTGTACACAGAAAAAAACACAAAATAAAATAATTTTAAAAATAATGTACAAAAGCGAGCTTATCTCTAACAGAGATTTCTTCCAGCCAACCAATTTTATTAAATTACTACTTACTTGTACAATTTTTTCACACCATTACACAGCAGACTTGGGGCGAATAGTATAAATAGCGTAACATAGGGCACAACTAGCTGTCCAGTGGTAGGGAACTGCCATGTAGCACTTTGTAACAAGGTGGTCAAAATGCATTTGCAGCTCAACATCAGAGACAGTATTTGGCCCAAGAGGATACTTCTCCATACTCTCCTGTGAAATTATTCGGTCGGTGATTATAACAAAGGATAAAATCAACGCAAAACAAACAGAAAATTTAATATCGTTACCAACCATCGCCCAAGTTCCGAGAAATAAGATTCAATTTTATCACTGAAAGTAGGGTTTTCCATCTTAAGTAAAATAAAATAGGATAAAATTAACTCTGTTAAATCATATTTTATCTCAAAAATTTATAAATTTTCCTTCGCAAAAAATCGTGCAATGCAATTTTTTTTTGTGCATTTTTTTTTGTTGAGTTTATCCCGAAGGAAAGGCAAGGGGAACTAAGCCCATACAGCCATTGTCTTTAGTAAATGATTTCTGAACATATGATGGATGATAATGATGATGGTGAATGGAAACGTCGGAAAAATCCTCAAGAACAAGTGTAAAGTTAGTCAAAATAAAAAATAATTGCAGATACAACTTACATGGACATGAACAGATCGTATTCCAGCTAAAGTTTTACTCAGCTTACCTGTGTATAAAACCATGCACACGCACTAGATTCACATCACAAGTAATCAAAAAACCGGTCCTTTCCAGCTTTTCCCGCCTAATCCCTTTTTTTGTGCAATGCGAAAGAAAACATTAGTAGGGATGTGCAATATTTATTGATATCATTGAAATATTGATATTAATCTCCGAAATATCGATATTTGATAATCGATAATTGTAACTGAAATATCACCATATCGAGATTTTTAACATGATATCGGGTTATTCTCGAAATATCGATATATATACTATATCCCTATTTTTCAGTCAATTCTCACTCATTCATTTATTACAAGTCAGTCAGATCAGTTCTCAGACTCTGTACCAGCAACGAAACCGGCTGAAAGGAAAATTATTGTCAAAGTTGCAGAGAGAGTATATTGCAGATCATTGACAAAAAACTATGGGAGTTTTAGTTAATAAATAACCTAACCTAACTTTTTTGTAACTCATAAATTGTTTCTTGTATTTTTAATATAAAAATGTGATGTCCATTAGGGGTCATCCATAAATTACGTCACACGGATTTCATGATTTTTTGCCCCTCCCCCCTCCTTGTCACAGCTGGTCACATTTGTGAGACCCCCTCCCTAGTGTGACGTCACATTTAGCTTTTTTTGCAAATTTATATTTGGCGATCATTGAATAAAAATGTGAAGAAATTTAGGACCCCTCCCACCCCCTTAACCTGTGACGTAATATATGGATGGCCCCTTATTTCTCACAATATTTTTTGCACATAACATACAGTTGACCATGGTTTTCGATCGATATTATAAAATATCGATATTTTGTCCCCGATAATATCGAATTATCGATATTAAGCTATCGATATCAATATCGATATTTTACTAATATCGTACATCCCTGATCATTAGTTTTTTTTTATACTACTAAAACTACTAATGATTAGGGTGTCACAGTTGTCACACGTTCATACGCTTCATGCCCATTTCATACCTCAGCTTCATACGGTTTACGGATTTTGTATTTTTGTGATTTTGCCACTTGCCAGTGTCAAATTTGATGATAAAATTCCTGTGAAAATTCAAGCGTACCTATATGAAGCGTATCGAGCGTACTGGTCAATCGGATATGGATGTATGTATATCAATTACTTTGTCTATACGTGTGAATAATTTAAAAATACTTTTTGGTTTGGTGTTTGTTTACTGATTCGGCGGGAAAAGCTCAAAATTTAGTTGTAAATGGCTTGCATGTGTCCGTAAAGCGATATTTTCTGGTACATAAGTTATATTTTGTTTACTTGTGATGTGAATCTAGTGCGTGTGCATGGTTTTATACGCAGGTAGGTAAGCTAAGTAAAACTTTAGTCGGAATGCGATCTCTTCATGGGCTCATGTAAGTTGTTTCTGCAATTCTTTTTGATCTTTACTAATTTTACACTCATTCTTGAGGATTATCCCAACGTTTCCATTCATCATCATCAATATCATCCATCATAAATTCAGAAATCATTTACTAAAGACAATGGCTGTATGGGCTTAGTTCCCCTTGCCTTTCCTTCGGGATAAACTAAACAAAAAAAAATATTTGTTTACTTTTGGTGGCGCTTAATTTTTTCAAAAATTATATGATATTCTTGGAGTTTTCTTTTATTACACTGTTCCTCATCTTCATTTAATTCTTCATTTAACATTACCCAATATATTCGCAAGTATGGCAGACGGTAAGTAAATTATAGTGAATCAATAACGTGCTCAATGAATGGTAGGAAAGTACCCTGTAAAATTAACTAATTTGTGTTATTTTTCAGAGGATGTAATCCGTAGACGACTTCTAATAGATGGTGATGGCACTGGAGATGATAGACGACTTAATGTACTTCTTAAGTCATTAATAAAATGGTGTAATAGCACTGACGAAAAACCGGAAGAAAGGTTACCTTTTAAAGATTTTTACAACACATTCTACATAATTATTATAATTACAAAAGCTGTTTTTCCATTTATCTTACCTGAAATTTTATTGTTTTTAGTAAAGCAACTCATGACAGAATGTTGGCGCAGCTAGCACAATGTGAATTTGCGGTGACAAAATCACAGTTATCATCAGAAATGATGGCAGCAGAGCTAAATAGCTATGAAGCACTCTCACAGGTACTGGAAAACGGTATAGCCATAGCTAAAAATACTATAGAACAGAGTAAATCTGATCTTGCACAAGCTAAGACTGTTCGGAAAAATCGCATAGAGTATGATGTACTAGCAGAAGTAATAAATGAACAGCCAGATAGGAAAGAAACATTGGAACGGTTGGGTAATTTGAAAACAGAACTGGCTACCCTGGAAAAAAATAAACAGGAGTTGGAAGGCCGGTTGTCGCTGAGAAAGAAGCAGTTCCATGTGTTAGTAGTAACGTTACATCAATTACAGGCTTCATTAGATGAGCCTGATGTGGTATCAATATCTGATGATGTTGAAATGGAAGAAATTACTGCATAGTGATTAATTGTGTAAGTTATGTTTAAGATTTCCTGTCAATAAAGTTTGTTACATAAGTAAAAACAAAATTAATTATTTGTCATATATGTATCACAAAATTTTTATCAATTATTACTTACATGAGAGTAAAGTGCAGGCTACACCACAAGCAGGCGGGCGGAGCGAGCTAGGCGGGCGGGCTAGGCGAGAGAAGGAATACGCGCAATATTGGCGAGCTAAACTAATGGGTTCACACCGAAAACTACAGACGGGCGAGCGAGCGGGCGGAGCGGGTGAACCGGGGGGTGCGAATGGAGAGCGAGAGGATAGCCTCGACTAGTCCGAATACCCGAAACGGGTCGGACGGGCGAACGAACCAAGTGAGCGAGCTGGCGGGCGAGCGAAAGCGGGCGCGCCTAACGAGGTGAACGAGTAGCTTCGCTGGAATCGTTGGATATTTTGTTAGCTTCGCTCGCATGGCTGACGTCGGTTAGTCGGTAGCTTGCGGTGTGAACCGAACTATGTAAAGAAGTGAAACGATGTCCGCCCGCCTAGCTCGCTCGCTCGCCCGCTGGCGGTGTGGCCTGCGCTTTAAGCTACAAATATCAGATCTGACATAATTCATGTAACTTCTATATTTCACATTTCCATATGATTGTTGGGTATATATTATGTTAAATTACTTTTTAACATGGTAGTTTTCCTTTTGTGTCAGAAAATACATACATACTAATTTTAATACATTCTTTGCTTAGGTATTAAATAGGCCACATGACAAAAGAGAGAAATGAGTAGGCTTCGAAACTTTACGTCTGACAATATAAGCAACATATAATTACACTCCTTCCTGCCCTGTTCCCAATCATTTGGGGTCGGTGCAATATGTAGGTACTCTTCTTTCATTCATCCCCTATTATCCGTCATCTCGTTATTCTCATGTCTACCTCTTCCTCTATAACCATCTTACTTCGGACACGGCTTAACGCAACATATAATTTCACCACTTAACACAATTATCTTCATCTTCATAAGCCTATTGCAGTCCACTACTGGACGTAGGCCTCCCCCTGCCATAGGGGCATTTTGTTACTAAAAAGTTTTACTATCTGTTTTTCGGCGGCTCCATCATCAGACCCTCGTTTCCTTTATATTATGTGTAGCTGACCAAAATTCTCTGTAAAAATCTAAAAACAGACTATTTGTGCCTTTTATATTTGAGGATATCCCTAGATTCCTTAGAGATTCCATCATCAGATGTTATGTTTTATACCTACATATAATAAGATCAAAACGCTCAGTAAAAGTATAAAAACAGACTACATGTGCCTATAATATTTGAGGATTGCCCTCGATTTCTCCAAGATCCCATCATCAGATCCTGACATGGTGAATATCGGACGAACTTGGAAGCATACCATGACAAACTATAAAAAAAATGAAATCGGTTCATAAATGACGGAGTTCTGAGGTAACACACATAAAAAAAAATAAAAAAAACATACAGACGAATTGATAACCTCTCTTTTTTGAATTCGGTTAAAAAAAATACATAGAATTTAATCTTACCAAAATAAATGAACGTATAAAGAACAATTATTCTTTATACGTTCATGCCAAAATATTTAAAATCTTACTAATATTATAAACGCGAAAGTTTGTGAGTATAGATGGATGAATAGATGGATGGATGTTAGTTACTCTTTCACGTAAAAACGGCTCGAGCGATTTTAATAAAATTGTAGGAAAAAAAATGTAATAAAATAAAATGGTATGGAGATAGCCGACACCCTGGATTAACACACAGGCTACTTTTTATCTCGGGAAAATATTTTTATCTCGAATAATTTCGAAATTTTGCTTTTTTCTGCAGTCCACGCGGACGAAGTCGCGGGCGTCCACTAGTAATCCATAATAGTAGATAATTTTGTGCCCTACAGTTCATAGATATGAACTGTAGGGCACAAATAGTACATATTTTATTTATGTATATTACAAGACTTAACTAATGAAGTGAAGTCCACATCCATTCTCCATCATTCTCCTTGAAACATGTTTCAATGGTATTATATGCTTTTGACAGGTAGGTAAGCTTTTTATTACCGAGTCTAGTAGCTACGCACACAGGCTAATTAGGGCCGAGTTTATGAGACATTAAAAACTTCGTCCCTCGCGGGAATTCTAACTGCCCATGAAAGAGTTACTTAGGCGAAACAAGGTAAATAAGTAATAGAATAAGCAGTGTATAGGTAGGTACAGTGATACAGTTAGCAATGTTGTCATTTCGAAATAACGTCGTCCGTGGGGCAAGACAAGGAAAATTAAACAAATCGTATTATAGATTATAGACTATATACATAGGCTGTACAATGGGTTAGCTAGAATTGCAGGATCATAAAGGAGATGCACGGAAGGAGATGCAGAATGATGTATTCTAGTAAAGCCCCGCTTCGGCGCAAGATTATATTGGCCATAATTTTGCAAAAAAAAAAAGTTTTCGGGATCTTTCTCACCCTCTCCTTACGAAGGATACCAATTTTATAATAATACAATAATATACAGAATGTTTTTTTCGTTCCCACCTTTAACGAAGGGTACGTACTATATACATCAAATAAAGTAAGTTTATGCCAAAAAATGCTGGGACACAGGTATGCTTCCATGGAGAAAAATGATCGTGATGAGGGAGATTCAGCAGTTTTCGGCAACGTTGACGACCAAAAAACACCCTGCATAAACAAGTTTCATTATTAAAACCTATCCACTTGTCTAGATATCAGAAATACATAAGGTATAAAAGAAGATAGATCGTAGGTTTCAAGTTAATTATTTGTTAAAAGTCAAAAACTAAGTTCGTAAATTGCTACTAGGCTAACAAGTCGAAATTGTTCATGTAAACTGTACCGAGAATATTAACGTTATCTAGCATCGGTAGGTTTCGACTGTACAATAAGAAAACATTGTCCAAATGTAAAAAGTTTCATCGCGCAACTCCGGTTCGTAAGTTAAACTGGCACTCCGAAGTGAAAACGCTAGGAGGCAGCACGCTAGCCCTTCGTTGGCTCACACACGCGACGAAAATGCCCGCCTGGTGGGATTACCTACACTTCAACAGGCAGTATTCCAACAAACGTAACTTGGAAGAGGGCCTCTTCCAAATCGCTTCGCAGACCTGCAACATTCTAGTTAAAGTGAATAACACGAACAATATAAACTTGACGAGGAATAACAGGAGCGACGAGTATGGTTGCGCTGGACCGCCTAAAAAGGGGCAAAGTTCGATGCAGGTCTGCGTGCCTAAGTTTAGGAAGAGTTCTACGACGTCTGGCTGCAACCCTGGTTTGTCGGTAAGTTGCTTTAATACACTTTATTTAGTATCTAGGTTTTATAGTCAGGGGTTATCTTATTTTAGTTTGTTCTACGAAGATTTATTTTGTTGCTAAAGTTTTAATAAAATTAAATTGGGGATTGTTGGGTATTATTTTTTTACCTACATTTTACCTAGATTTTAAATTTACTGATTATAGGTATTACATAAAAATCATAGGTAAAGTTATTTATATATATTTTCTAACGTGGGTTGTGAAATTTAGTTAATAAGAGACTAGTTTTCAGGCCAATGCCTATTTCGTGCTGAATAATAAATGAGGGACAGGCTTGCCTAATATGGAGTTTATTCAAATATAGACCTCTACAGTGTTATTTCAAAACAGCGTCAAAAGTTAGGCACTATTTATAAATGGCATTTGTCAGTGAAATGTTTATAATGTCTGTCAGATTTAGCCAAAGTTTAACTTTTGTTATAATAACACTGCTAGTTAGGAACGGAATACTACTACTACAGAATTTAATATAGTACGAGTATGTATCTACGAGTACTTATGTATAGGTAAGTACGTAAAACAAAATCGCCCTGCCGTCGTCGTCTGTATAGTTACGCATAGATCTTTATGTAACGGATTTTAACGCAATTTTTAAAAGAAAACAGCTACTTATTCAAAAACGTTTATATCATTTTGTACATTAAGATATATTTTAGTAGAATTCGGCCGGGCTCATTCTCGTGGGCTTCGAGTTTTGTAGCTTTACCTTAACTTCGACTGTAACGATATTAAAATAAACCTGTATGACCCAGATGTGATGTGACCTAGCTAGAGTTGGTTCGATCCCCGCGACTATGTTCGCGGCTCCAAGAATGTGTTTACTAATGTCGTTTTAAAACTAGTCCATACATTGGCGGATGCAACAATACTCGTATAATCGGTCTTGATTGGCTCCAGTTGGAAGAATCGGTGGCAGATGCAGCTGCGGTAGTCTCCCATTACATAGGCTATAGAAAAAAAAAGAAATTTTCCAGCGTTCACCTGTTATTTAATTAAAAAAGAACAAAGAATACATACCTACATATCTTACTTACAAAAACACCTAAAGTATTTAGCATTTGTAGTTGTTTCGCCAGATTCGCTTAGGGCCTATGTCTCCAGAGAGCCTATCCCAAGGATAAAGTTAATGCTGTCTTTCTCTAAAACTCGATCAAGATAGAGACAGCATCAACTTGATCCTTCAAATAGGCTATCTGACCATTAGATAAACCGGCTCTTAATCAAATAGTAAGCACCCAAATACTGACAACAAAGAAGTACTACCCATATACATGATGAGACGGGATAGAATGTCGCCAATGTCAAAATTGTATTTCCATTCTATCCTTTTTTTATCTTTTTATTTCTATCTTGGTTTTCAATAAGTTTGAGCTCGAGGTTACCAACTCGCCGGAGACCGCCGCGCCCCAAGACTTGTAAAGTCACTCTTTGCTGAATCATTGGCAAGATTAATGGTTTAAAAAAGCTTGTAAAATAGGATACATTTAAATAGGGTAGTAGGTAGTTTAAAATGTTTAAAAAACCGAAATGTAATAGACAGTAAGAAAAAGAAATATGTTCCCAGTTTTTGTATTTTAAATTCAAGTGTTTCCATACTACCTAAATACATTCTGTCTATGATCGATATCCATCTTTTCATAAAAACTAAAGTAAGCACAGACAACAAAACTAAAAAAAAATAGCGAGAAGCGATATTCAACGTAGCAGCGTATTCACTAGGAGGTGAAATATAATTGACTGCAGTTTAGCATGTATTTTTCATGTGTACCTTTAAATTTAAACGTGAAGCTCCAACAAAATCAAAACAACATTAATAAAATAAGTGATGAAAAGTGCCACACCTTTGTTATGTTTTGTTGAAATGAAAAACATACAACGTAGTTCGTAGTACATTCGTAGTCTGTCTACGACATTTCGTAGTTGCGACGGAGGACTGACACGCCCGTCTCGCTTTTAGGGGAAGGGGCATTATTAGTCTGTAGTAAACATACTCGTAGGTAGTAGCTGTGTGTTTACTTCGTAGTGGATAAAATTACTATACAGGGTGTAACAAAAAGGTTATGTTAAGCGAAAAGCTATGTAAATAGCCCACTATAGAGAACCTATCTACAAAATTTGAGACCCGAAATTACATGTTTATTTTTCCCGATAGTATGGAGAATTTTTAAATATCTAGGAAATTTTCATACAATCTTGAAAAATAAAATGTGATTTCGAGTCTCAAATTTTGTAGATAGGTTCTCTATAGTGGGCTATTTACATAGCTTTTCGCTTAACATACCCTTTTTGTTACACCCTCTATAACTTTTATAAATTCACATTAGATTAGATCACTAGAATATTTCAGCTGCATCTCCTTCCGTGCATGTAGTAAGAATCGACCAAGGAACTCAGGCATTTTCTCAGGCCATGTTAGCCACTTCTCACCAAAGATCACGGAGCCAAAGCTTCTCACTGATCATGTACAGCTGTCCCAGCCTTGCTAAACGTGGTTGTGGAATGTCCTTAATGATTATGCTATGCAGTTCTGGCTACCCCATTTCGGGAACGGTACAGCAGTTTCTATTATATATCTATGCATGTATTTACATTAAGTAGGTGTTTTCCGTTGTTTTTAACATAATATTTGTAATTCTGTAGATACTTTTAGGTGGCTAGAAAAATCGACCAGGTAACAGACAGGTAATGCACAAGGGTGTCAAGGAAACTTGAGCGAAGCAAGCTGTATTGTTTGACCTTTCTTGATGATTACAATACAAGACAATCCAAAAACATTCATATTTACGGCTGTGTTTCCACATTGGGATAGGCAGGACGACAGGATCACGAAAGAGGTATCACACCCACGTTTATTGTGGGGCCAGTTGTAAAAGAGCAGACAGGTTATAGCTCATCGCATGAGGGAGCGCTTCTGAGTTTCTTGTATTTACGACATGTACGAAAGAAAGGAGAGCTAACGTATTCTAGTGCAGCCCCGCATCAGAACAGTTAAGTATAATTACGCTACATATAATATTGTATGAATGTAATTTTAGGAAAATCTTTGTAAGTATTATGTAGGTACTATTATTTCTCTCTATGTTACCTGTAATTTAAATCTCATGCAAATTAAACAAAACTTTGATTGACGATAACTAAAGTTATGAAAGCGAGTCACGTAAGAAAGCTGTATGCATAATTTTATTACATGTAATAACAATTTTCATAAAACACTTTAAACCCTTTTAAAGGTCATGCAGTCATGACTTTGTTACGACTTCAAGATTATCATAGTTACTTTGGGAATCCTACTCATGTTTTTAAAATAAGTAAGTTAGCTTTTGAGACTATGTATAGGTATAATGTTTTGATGTTAATTACTCTTTTAAACAAAAACGAATGAACGAATTTTATTAAATTTATATTTAAAACTAGTGGACGCCCGCGACTCCGTCCGCGTGGACTACAGAAAAAACAAAATGTCGAAATTATCCGGAATAAAAACATTTCCCCGGGATAAAAAGCCTATATGTTAAGTGGTACCAGTCAAAATATATTACTGAAAACTGCATCGAAATCGGTTCAGCCGTTTCTGAGATTAGCGTGCACAAACCCACAGAACAGACAAACAGAAAAAAATCCAAAAATCATTCTTTTGGGTACATTGCGTTTATAAAGGTCTCCTATAACATTTTTTCTCATATATCTTCCATATACAGACAACGATCCGTTACATTTTTAGTATATTATATCTATAGATAGATGTATAGAAGATAAAAAAAAATCTTAATCAGCCTGAGAGAATGCCTGAGTTACTTAGTCGACTCTTATACGATATGCACGGAAGGAGATGCAGTTGTATTCTAGTGAAGCCCCGCATCTGCACAGGACCTTTCCAGAGCCAAGATATTCACCCGGGTTCAAACCTAGTTATGTGTATGCTAAAATTAACTGTACAAGAAGGAGCTTTCGCATTTATAAACTAGCTAGTTTGCATTGTACGGATAGTTTTGTTTAACTTTCGTGAATAACCCGAGAGTTCGTGAACTCAGGAACAAATATTTTGGATTGGTTCCAAATAGGGAAAGGGCGATAACCTTTACTTTGTTACAACTTATATCCCGCCCGTTTTATCCTTTTATTCGCAGTTGTCCCATTGTCAAATATTCAATGAGACGAGTGTGAATTATTTATTCAAAGTTATCTACCAGTAATGTTGGCATCAATTAGGACGTGGGATTATATAATATTATTTATTAATACTTAGTAGGTACCTATTTGAAACTAGCCCTCGAACTTAAAATTCTCCATATTTTCACGCTTGCGAGGCAATTTCGGAAATTCCGAATGAGCGCTCCTGTTCACTCCCCATACGCTCAGTACTTTCGGCTGTGTCTTATCGGCCAGTTACTTAAAAACATTTAGGTATTATATCATTTTGATTTGACTCGGCAATTACCACGATACCTATGCATCACAAACTTCATACTAATTTAGCCTATAAAACACAGCATGACCTACTCTGAAAACCTTCACTCCTTTCGCTGAAGCTATTAATAACCTCGATGAACAGTCGCTAGCAAAACGACAAACGACAATTACCTACGCTAAACTTCTTCGAGCGAATAAATATTGTAGCCTTGTCGTTTTAAAAGATGCATAGACGTGCCCCGAGCATGTGCTGTACATTGCACATCATTGGTTACTTAACCAATAAACAGAAACAGATACAGTGCGAATAATCTATAAGTGCCAGTGTACCTGTGCGGTGAAGCTGTAATTTTGCAAACTGATTCGATTGGAGGTGAGTTCTTTTTACTATTTGTTAGGAAAGTGTGATGCATCCGTCGTATTTTGTTTGCGGTGGCGTGCAGTGGTTGGCCTATTGATTTTACGGGTAAGACAGGCCACAGACGCGAGGGCTTCGCTAGACGACCTTGTTCCAATTATTCACGCATTAGTTTCGATGTGGTTGCCCTTTTCGGCTCATGTGAGGGCTTTGTCATAGGTCAAAGATTTATGACATGGCGTGCGGATTTACAGCGATTAGGGACGGTACTTATTGGAATTACAGTAGCTTGCTTCTGCAAAGTAATATCGTGGAAGAGTCTAAGTATCTAAGGTAAGGTCATGTTGTTGAATTGTTACCTAATTCCTCAAAAGCGGTTTTAGTGTCGCTAGCTGACTGAGCGGACTCAATTTTAATAAAAACGTAAAATATAAGCTGCTAATAAAAAGGTAGCATTTTCCAACAAAGGATGGTTTACTTGCTGCTCAATTTTTGGAGCTTATACTTCTACTCACTTTACTACTGAAATCAAACACTCGCTTTAACAATTTATTAACCAACATTAGGGAGACAGCGGCTACTTGCCTAAGAAAGTTTCCTTGAAGTTTTCACTCGCCTATGGGACCATTTGTGCTTGTAGGTACACTTACTTGTGTACTTACTTATAATAATGTACCTTAAAAACATATTTAGTCTGCATTGAAGTATCATTTACCGTCCCCTAAAAATGTTCACGGTAGAGAATTATATTACTAGGTACGAGTACCACTATCATTTGTTTATCTTTACAAATCTTCGCGTGTCCAGCCCAATGAAATAACAATCTGCCTATCATGAAAATTAGCCCTAATTCTTGGAAATTTATTTATCACTTGGCATTTTGTTTGTTTAGCTTGTGAATAGTACCTTTATCAGCATTATTGTATGTACCCGAGGAAGATGGATTTTTAAAAAACTGTAAAAATAAGTATTTTAAAGTTCTTTTCTCTTTCCTAAATCATCCTTAGGTCCGACCTAAGGTATATATATAATATACTAGACTGGCCAAAAGAAATCGCTTGCTCAATAAACGCCGACACAAACCCTGTTATATGTATAAAATAAGTAGGTAGGTGTGTATGAAGAACACAGAAATTCGCTTTATTCGTTATGTTCTCTTGTGCTGTGGATATAATTACACATATATTACTTACTATGTACTCGTAATACATATAGCATAAGCGTCGTGAGCGGCCCATGCCTTCGTCCGCGTAAAATTAAGTATTCCCGTTATTTACTCCAAGTGGACCTATACCTACGTTTTAAAAGGCAGCCACAGTTCAAATATCGCGTTTCTAGCTTCAGTACTTTTGCCTCAGCGTTTATGAATCAGTCATAGGCGTAGGTAAACCTCTACGAAGCTCTTGTAATTTAAATAGCTAGTTCTTTCTAATAATACTGCCAAGTTTCACCAAAATCTGTTCCATCTAAATTAGTAAGTAGTTAGAAACACCCAAAATAATTTTCACTTTTATTACATTAGTAGGGTTGTATATTTTGATATTATCGGTTGGTATTTTCGGTATTTAAATAAAACTCAAAATTGATATGTATACGAGGTGACGCAACGGCGGATCCAGGGGGGGGGTCATGGGGGTCATGACCCCCCCCTGAGCTGGTTCCAGGACTTAGGTGGACGACTAATTGAACATAATGATTTTATTTATATATTTTGTCACCATACAGATTTTATGTAATTATAATATATACCTTTAATATTTAATTAATTTAATATATGTAGTATAATAACTTTGAATGATGGCAAACGTTTGGGAACGAGCACATCGAAAATTTGAATTTTACCGCTCCACACTAGCGCGCGCTTGTCGACTACGTAACGTCTAGCTCAGGGCTGCCAGATCGTATAATTGAATACAAAATATGTATAATCAATCAGACAGTGTATTGTATCCTTGATCATTTCGTATAATACGATACAAACGCATACGCCATGAAATAGAACGTGAGTTCGTCTCTTGCTTTTCTCGGAGTTGTTCGCTCACTCTAGTGGAATAGACTTAGATGTGACGCCCGCAGAAGGCTGCCATCCATAAAACCCGGACACTTTTTATGTCAGGGGAAATCTGATTAACTTGTAGAAGGATATGTTTTGCAATTACGCCATTTTATAGTAAAAAAATTTGGTGGACCAAATGTAGCCGCCCTGCTCCGTGTAGCGGATGCAGGAGAGAACCACAATCGAATGCAAAATCCTATAACGCGATATCGAAGTTTCTTACAATGTTTGGAATATATACATGGGCCAAACAACGACTAGTGGCCCGGTGGGGCCGGAAGCGCTGCCCTTTTCGCCACCCCCACACTCCGCGCATCCTGCTCTATGTATAAGGGACGTGGCTGCACCGCATCAGCCGTACCTACCTCACAATGATACGGGGCCTCTGGCCTAACACAAAATTCTTGTGTGAGAATAATAAAATATAATAGTAAAAATGCTATTTTTTACAAAGAAATAATCGAAGCTTTAATAGTAGAAAATGGCTAATAATTATCGTTCGCTGCACCTGCATCAGCATTACCATGATGCATTAGCGATCGTCACAAATTCTCGATAGAGCCTGCATTTTCGAGAAATAAATGGCAACAGTGTGCAAAAAAAACCTAAAAATATCGCGCTCGCTGCGCTCGCGCTATAATATTTTCTTTGTACATTTTTTACACATTCAGTGCCGGCGATTACTTATTACACTATTTTAAAGGCGAAAATTTTTGAGTGTGTATGTTTCTTACTTCTTCACGTCTACAAACGGATGGAGCGACTTTAATACAATTTCGTATGGAGTTAGCTGACACCCTGGATTAACACATAGGCTGTTTTTTCTGCAGTTATTTTTCAAGTGTACAATATACCTATAGGATAAATATTTTTTAGTACAGTACTTACGTACATTAATAAAATACCTACTTTTTACTTGTATCTATTGTTATCAAAATTAAATTATAAGTTCTTGACTTGACCACGACTATGTGACCCCCTCCTGGCGCCAAAGCTGGATCCGCCCTTGAGGTGACGTCTATTTAGCTAATGAACCTATCCAATTACATTCCTTAGACGTACCTATAGAAATATATATTAGTAGTAACATTGCTAATGCAATTGAGTAGGCATTTAAACTTAAATTTATTTTTCTTAAATTAATTCTTATAACTAAACATGCCCCCGCGCGTTGGAAGCTTGACTTCCAACCTCCATCACATCTTCAGGCAAGGGACATATTCTTGAAAACGAACGCCGTATGATTCCACCTGACGTATTGATATCGGCCACACGAGCAATTCCATCAGAGCCAGGATGCACAGCTATAATCCTTCCAAGTTTCCATTTTAAAGGAGGAAGGGCATCTTCCTTTATAACGACGAGGGAATTTAACTTGAGCGTATCAACATTCTTGCGCCACTTAACACGTTGTTGAAGCTCAGATATAACTTCTTTATACCATCTCGTCCAAAAATGCTGTCTGAGTTGCTCGATCCTTTGATGACGGCTCAGATGAGTAGTAGAATGGTCCAAGTAATTTGGCGACGGCAACGATGAAATGGGGCGTCCAATTAAAAAATGACCCGGGGTCAAAGACTTCAAATCGTCAGGGTCCGATGTCATGGGTGTAAGCGGTCTTGAGTTCAATAGGGCTTCAATTTGTACTAAAGTTGAATTTAATTCCTCATAAGTGAGATTACAATGTCCCAACACTCTATTAAGATGAAACTTAACCGACTTTACGCCTGCTTCCCAAAGTCCGCCGAAATGTGGCGAATAGGCGGGAATAAATTGAAAGTTTATTCCTTCAGAAGCAACATCATTTGCGATCGAATTACAGCTATTTTTTAGAAATTTTGATAGCTCATGACATGCTCCGACGAATGAAGTTCCGTTATCGGAATAAATATTACATGGCTTACCTCTACGAGAGATAAACCGACGCAACGCCATTATGTAATTGTTACTGGTTAAGTCGCCCACCAATTCTAGATGAATAGCCCTAGTTGTGAAGCATATAAATACGACTATATACACTTTAACGGTTCGACAACCACGTCCCTGGCGACTAACTGAACTTACGGGACCAGCATAATCCACACCCACGCTTTCGAATGGATAACCTGGTGTAAGACGATTTGAGGGCAAGTTTCCCATTAAAGGGGTAATTGTGCGACCTCTCATACGAACACAACGAACGCACCGTCGATAACAAGTTTTAGCCAAACGTTGGCCTCCGATAGGCCAATAATTTTCCCTTAAACTATACAACAATAATTGAGGCCCTGCATGCATTAAGCGCTTATGCTCATACTCAAATAATAATTTCGTAAATCGATGAGTGGACTGTATAAGTATTGGATGCTTTTTATCGTAATCAAAATTTGAGTTATTCAAACGACCTCCAACCCGCATGATATTATTGTTGTCAAGAAAAACATTAAATTTTGTAAGTGGACTCTTAGTATGTAGACTTTTATTATTCATTAATATCCTGTATTCGGGAAATGATTCGATTTGAGACAATCTAATTATCAAATTCAAACCCTGCTGTATATCACCAGCAGTGAGATGAGAAGACTCTAATGTTTTTGAAATTTGAATTTTGATATAACGTAGTATGTAAGCCCCTGTCCGAACAAGTTTTAAGTAATTAGAAAAACGATTAAAATCAATTAAAGAATTGCAAAAAGTGTCTGTATTCACAAGTGAACTTAAAACTACTTCTGGTCGCACCTCTGGCAATTCTTCAATGCCTCTTATATCGGATGGCCAACTGAGGATATCATTTTGCAAAAACTTAGGTCCAGACCACCAGATGTCAAGTTGTTGTAAACAACTTATATCAACCCCCCTGGAAACAAAATCGGCAGGATTTTGATCGGTGGGAACGTGTCTCCAAATGGAATCACTAGTCGCTTCCAATATTTCGGCGACGCGATTACGCACGAATGGCTGTAATTTACTAGGTAACATTCCTAACCACCCCAAGACTATTGTTGAATCAGTCCAAAACGTAACCGAGCTCACTTTTACTCGTAATGAATCTCTAGCTTTACTATAGAGACGAGTGCCAATTAGGGCACCACAAAGCTCCAACCTAGGGATAGTGGTAGGTTTTATTGGAGCGACGCGACTTTTAGCCATTAAAAGTCTTACTAAAACGTCACCATTTATGTTCAGACTACGAACATATAAACAGGCTCCGTATGCCTTTTCAGAAGCATCTGAAAAGATATGAAACTCTACCTTATTATATGAATTACATAAAATAATACGCGGTATATGTATCATATTTAAACATGGCATATTATTTAAAATGTTACTCCATGTTTTATTGATATGAGGCGGTAATGGTTCATCCCATGAGAGTTTATCAAGCCACAATTGCTGAAGTAACATTTTCATGATTATAACATAAGGTGAAAGAAGCCCTAGCGGGTCAAAAACCTGAGCAATAACGGACAACATGGCTCGCTTAGTCTTCTCTTTATTCTCGACCAAACTAATAGGAAAATGTAACTCATCAGTACTCATTTGCCAACTTAGCCCTAAAGTTTTATTTGATTCTGAACCAATGTTTAGATTTATCGGAGACTGATCGAGACTAGGTACCAATTTAGGGTCATTGGACTTAAACTTCCGAAGTGGCATACACGCCGACGATAATTCAGTTGTTATTTTATCCCGAATATATTGAACTTCATCTAAACTATCCCCACCGGTGAGCAAGTCGTCCACATAAAAATCATGGATTATAATTTCGCTGATTTGTTTGTTTTTACAATCGAGACCTATCTGTTTAAGGCACCTGGTTGCTAAGTAAGGTGCGCTGGCAGTCCCATACGTAACAGTGTTCAGTTGATACATTTTAAGTACATCTAAAGGGTCAGACCGCCATACAATCTGTTGCAAATATCTTTGATCAGGATGTACGATGATTTGCCGGTACATTTTCTCAACATCAGCGGCTAACACATACTTATGCTGACGAAATCGCAATAAAATGGATAATAGATCGTCTTGAACGACAGGCCCTACCATCTGAATCTGATTAAAGTTTATACCAGTCGTAGTGGGACTGCTAGCATTAAAAACTGCCCTTAATTTCGTAGTAGAACTACTGTCCCGCAGAACACCGTGATGTGGTATGAAATGACCTTTGTTTGGAGTACCTAAAATTAATTCCGACATGTGACCTAACGATTCATATTCTGACATAAATTGCTGATACAATAATTTTAACTTCGGTTGATTGTTAAGGCGACGCTCCAAAGACATAAAGCACTTTTCAGCTTTATGTAATGACTCACCAAGTAACTCAGGAGATTTCTTTAAAGGAATCTTTACACAGAAACGACCATCTTGCAAACGAGTAGTGGTGTTGACAAAATTCTCTTCACACAATTTTTCTTCAGGAGAGAAGTATGTTGACGAATGACAAATCTCTTCCAATTGCCAGAATTTTTTAAGTTCATTTTGCAAATTATCATCTTGACTATTAACCTTCTGAGAAGAAATAAATTGAGTACAATGACATCTCACTGACTGAGACAAACCTATATGGTTTGAATTAATGGGACCTGAGACCACCCATCCTAAGCTGGTCTCAAAAATAATTGGCTTTCCTTTCCCTAATATTATTTTTTGTGTACCTAAAATATCCCAAAATACGTCGGCACCTAAAATAATATCAATGGGTGCCGGACGATAAAAATGAGGATCTGCTAAGCATAGACCTGACGGGATAATTATATTAGATAAATCAATATGATAGCTAGGCATATTACCGACAATCGAGGGCAAAATATAACATTGTATATTTTCGGAATAGTTCTCGTTTAATGACTTTATGCGCATATGACACACTTTATTTATTAGTGATGTCATCTGATTAACTCCTATAATAGTCTTATTAATATAATTGACATTCAGATTTAATAAATTAAATAATCTTTCTGTCATAAGACAAGAGGTACTGCATGAATCCAATGCAACTCGCGCAATAAATTCTTTATTTTAAGAATCATATACCTTAATTAAAGCCGTCGATAACAATACATCACAGTTATCATGAGTAGGCATCACATTTGCTGATAACGCAATACTACTGCCGGCAGCGTCAATGTTTGCGCTCGCCGTAGCAGGTGCTGCCGCCTCCGCCACACTCGACGACCGAGCGTTGTGGACGAAGCTACCTGATGAAGTAATACTGTTAGATGGTCTGGATTTAAAATCCAAGACATGAATAAGTGTATTATGTTTACGCTTACACACTAAGCAACCCTTCTTTTTGCAATGGTTTGCAAAATGTCCACTATTCAAACAATTAAAGCAGACTTTAAAATTCGGAACGAGCTTCATTACTTAATGCTAAAAACTGTGAGCATGTACTGAGATGGTGAGCACCGTTACACTTTGGACATGATTTAGTAATAGACGGTATAGATACCATAGTTTTAATTATAGGTTTAGAATTATGTTTCAGGAGATTATTGGACTGATTACGTGATAATTCTAGTGCTTCCACTAAGTCCGCCCTAGTATGTAAAAAGTCATTAAAAGTTTTAAATGAAATTGGACTGTTTTTATCTAAGCGCCCCTTATGCTCTTCCCACTCACGATACGTTTTTCCATCCAGTTTTTGAGTCATAATATAGATAAGTAGTGTATCCCAATATGTTATAGGTTCACCTAACGACTCTAAAGATCTCAAGTTTTTGTTTATTTGATCAATTAGGCGTTTAATTGTAACTGAACATTCTTTGGTGATGGGTTCTATGTTAAATAATGCTGAAACATGATTTTGGATGAGCAACCTTTTGTTATCAAATCGATCACATAGCAAATTCCAAGCTATAGAATAATTATTGGATGAAAATTCTATAGATTTAATAACAATAGCTGCGGAACCCTCCAAGGACGATCTGAGGTAGTGATATTTATTAATATCACATATATCGCTATTGTTATGAATTAAGCTGGAAAAAGTATCATGGAACTCCAACCAATTATCGTAGGAACCGTTAAATTTAGGTAGTTGAATGGTAGGCAACCTAACAACAGTATTATTACCTTTATTGCTATGGGACTGTTTATCTTCCTCTGAGGCACAAGTTTGAAACTCACTTAACATTTGCTGCGCTGTAGAAATTGATTTGTAATAGGCAGTCTCAAAGTCATTTCTCTCCTTAATCTGCAATGTCATGTCTTCACATTCACATTCTATGCTCAGCTGAACCTCATCAAATCGGTCATATAATGTTGACATCTTATTTAATCGGAGCTGCAATTCGTTTGCATCGATGCTGCTTAATGTCTGTAATTTATCTACATAAGCAATAAAGGAAGTCAATTGACCCTTATAGCTAGCACGTACTTTAATTGATTTGTCTGAAGGCATTTTGGGAAACAGACGTAATAGACCAGACCTGAAATAATATAACAAATTGTTCTAAATATGTAAATAATGAATGACTACTTTGTATGTCCTAATAATGTAATACTTACATGTATTTTTTAAATATTTATGTTACTTTTTAACTTTCTATACTTACTTACTTGTGTAGCTTTAATTTCTTAATTTATAATGTATTATTATATAGATACCTTTAATTTGATTAACTAAATAGTGTATATATGTATAGGAAACATTAATAAAATATGTAAGTAGTTAACTTTGATACCTTTCAACGTTATGCGTAGGTGCTTAATTACATTGACCTAAATTATTAAATTGCAATGAAATAATGATTAATAACTATGAGAACCTACTAAATAATATTATCCTGAAGCTTATTGCTAGTAATTGTACGTTTAACAAGATATAATGTTCTATTTTATAAGTAGGTACAGGTTAAGTTAACAATTGTACCTATATTATATAATAATGTACAACTCAAAATTGATATGTATACGAGGTGACGTCTATTTAGCTAATGAACCTATCCAATTACATTCCTTAGACGTACCTATAGATATATATTAGTAGTAACATTGCTAATGCAATTGAGTAGGCATTTAAACTTAAATTTATTTTTCTTAAATTAATTCTTATAACTAAACAAGGGTCCCTGGTAGGTCAGTTAGGTATGATTAAATTATTTTTTGTACACCTTGTATGGTGGGTTAAAAAATACGAATAATTGTAAATGAGCCATCAAAATGCTACAGGTTTATTATCTTTTGCCATGAACCCGGAAGTGTTTACCGGCTTTATTGCGAACGGTAATGGCGATTGGGGCCGAGAAATAATGGGAATAGGCTTTCTGAATATTAAAATGCAGAACAGGGATGTAAAATACAAAATATTACAAAAATAATAATACCTTGACTGGTTTGCTGGAAGAAATCTCTTATATTCTTGTGACTCCTAGAGGGATATTAGCGTAAGTGATTAGTGCGTAATCTGTTATAGCCGCATAAAAAAGCGAAATTAAGATGGACTACGTCAGCAGATACCTATTTCGTATAAATAAAAGTTTGTATGAAAGTGGTTGATTTACGATCTACAAAGAACAATGGGTAATGGTAGACCCACCTCTAAATAGAAAAGAGATACTCGTGAATGAATAGGTATTTTCTTGGAGAATAAAACTTAATATTTCACTAAGGTTAAAAGTCAGTACTTTCGGAGTTATACTGCCACAAAAGTGATCCTAATCTAAGAAGTAGCAATGTGTGTCAAGTTTTAAAACTATCTGAATAAAAAAGTCTTTTGTCATTTGTTCAGTTATTTTTCAGTCACCATTTTCCATTGTACCTATTAGTTTCCTTTTGATCCGGCTATTCCTTGGACACTGACTGGCAGAATGTTTGTTTTACATACCCAAGGATGGTTGGAGTCAGGTAAATAGCCGGCCGTAAAACAAGTGCAAAATCTTTGGAGTTTTGAAAGATACCAAATTACCCATAAATACCTAATGGGGTAAGGGCAGAAGGATGATAATGATGTTAGTTTTACATATACATGAAATTGAACGTGATTTCTGTTGGCTGCCTTTCCACCAGAGAATGCGGATGCCATGTGATACTCGTATACACCAATCATATCCATTATCTACGATGTCAATGAATTTGATTCATGGGTATCTTAGCAATGAAGCCTTAGATGAAATCTGCGTTTCACCGTATAGTTCCGATGGATGATGGCGCTAGTTACTATGCATATGACCACATTTTCTGTTTCACTGCATACAAAAATGTTAGTTGCGAAATCAGGCATAGGAACGATTCTATGAAACGGACATTAGTCGGACAATCCGTAAGTAAGCGTCGCGTCCCTGTAACGAAGTACGACGCCATTGAACCGTGCATTTAATTTTCAATGTTAAATTGAATGGAAATGTAATGAAAAATCGATGTGTATCTCAATGGCATCGCGCTGTATGCGTATTTACCTTGACACTAAAAATGCCATTGATATTGAAATCAATAATATTATATAGAACTGAATTTTTTATATTACAGACCTTGACATAAACTAAACCCATCAATGTTAATGAGCCAATCAAATTTTATGTTGCGTGTTGTAACACGAGTTAATTACAAAGATATGAAAGTTCAGGATATCGCTTTGTCCATATTCACTGCTGAGTGTCTAGACAACGTTATAGAAAGAAAAGAAAAATAAGGATATTTTTTTAAAACAAAAAGAAAAAAATGTCTGCAACGTACATCATTGATCTAGGCATCTTAATTTTCTCTATTGAGGGATCGCCCACCACCGGGCCCTATACCCTCCGCTGACCCTCGGATCTGCCTACTCATGATCACGAACACAAGACACTACAGTCGCAACGAGAAGCCAGATCCAAGCACCTAGCATGCAACCATAAATACATAGCTGCTAATCCGAAAACCAATTAAAATTTTAATCGACATATGTTTCGCCAACACCCGTGGCATCATCAGGATTAGTTTTCCATGTTAGTTCTATCTACCGAACCAACTAACTAACAACTAAAACCAATGTATTGCAAATCATTTTTATACCCTCAATCAACATAAAAAAATAAATGTTAATACCTACATATTAGTTTAGAAATGTAAAATTATTATAGATAAATAAATATTAAAAATATACATTAGTTATTAATTGTTAAATTATTAGAAGAAAAATAAATTTATAATAATATTAAATATATATAAAAAAAGACCATATCAAGGCTGTACGACAAAGTCATTACCTTTGTCCGATCCTATTGACTTTGACATTGACAGATTGCAGCCAAAACTGGGCTAGTGTTTACAAAATCTATTTGATTATTTACCAAATTAATACCTGAAAATTTTGCTTTCATAATTTCTAGTTTTTCTAAAATAGACAGACGGATGCCTTTATCTGCAACATGTAGAACTCTTAACTCATTATTATCTGCCAGGGAGTGGCCCGCCTGGAGTAAATGTTCGGCAAAGTTGGATTTATTAGGATTACCATTTCTAAAAGCTGATATATGTTCCTTGTATCGAACATTAAAACTGCGACCAGTTTGTCCAATGTAACAAGCATCACATTCATCACACTTCAACTGGTATACACCTGATTTCTTTTTAAGTTCCAACTTTTGTTTTGTGTTAATTAACTTTTGTAATGAATTATAAGTCCTAAACGCCACAAATATGTCTTCTTTTTTTAATAATTTAGATAATTTTTCTGAAAAACCTCCATAATATGTCAAACTACCAGTGTATGGTTTTTGAATCTGATCAACTTTAGGGTATAACATTTGTTTAACCAAAATGTTTTCCTTTTTATTGACCAGATTATAAATTAATTGAGGACTGTACCCATTAGATCTGGCAATTTGAACAATGGTATTAAATTCTTTATTATAATTGTAATTGTTAAGCGGTAAAGTTACCAGTCTATGTATCATAGACTTATAAGCCGCTAATTTATGTTGCCATGGGTGGAAAGAATCAACCGGTATTGTGACATCTGTATGGGTAGGTTTCCGGTATACAGCAAAATCATGAAATTTATCTAATCTTGATATAGTTAAATCCAAAAAATTTATGCTATTATTAACTTCTTCTTCAATTTTGAATTTAATTTTGGCATGCTTGGTATTAATTTTGTTGACAAAAACATGAAACCGTCTCACTGAGCCTGTCCAACACAAGATAACATCATCTACATATCTAAAATAATATTTTATCTTACTATTGTTAACTATAAACTTATTTTCATACCAATCCATAAAAATTTCTGCAAGAAACGGTGACAACGGAGAACCCATAGCCAAACCATCCTTCTGTAAATAATAGGTGTTCCGATAACAAAAATAATTTTGGTTCATACAAAGTCTAGTCAGTCCAATAATGTTATCAACCTCCGTTGGATGTAAATTGACTTTATCACACCAAGTCTTAATTATGTCTAAACAATCTTTATAAGGAACATTTGTAAACAAACTTTCTACATCTAATGAAAATAATTTTGAATTTGTAGGCAATTCTATATATTTAATTTTTTCTATTAAATCTAAACTATTTTTAACACTATACTTAGGTGTGAATTGAATTTTTTCCTTTATATAGTTATTTAAAAACGTTGCCAATTTATATGCAGGCGCTCCAATATAGGAAACTACAGGTCTAACAGGAATATTAATTTTATGTAATTTTGGTAAACCGAATTGAAGAAATGTATTGCCAATTCAGAATATATTTTTCCCAAAAAATGCCCCCATTTAATTGAACGCGTAATTTCAATGAATCCTGTCACACCAATGTTATACGGTTTACCAAAATTACATAAAATTAATATTCCTGTTAGACCTGTAGTTTCCTATATTGGAGCGCCTGCATATAAATTGGCAACGTTTTTAAATAACTATATAAAGGAAAAAATTCAATTCACACCTAAGTATAGTGTTAAAAATAGTTTAGATTTAATAGAAAAAATTAAATATATAGAATTGCCTACAAATTCAAAATTATTTTCATTAGATGTAGAAAGTTTGTTTACAAATGTTCCTTATAAAGATTGTTTAGACATAATTAAGACTTGGTGTGATAAAGTCAATTTACATCCAACGGAGGTTGATAACATTATTGGACTGACTAGACTTTGTATGAACCAAAATTATTTTTGTTATCGGAACACCTATTATTTACAGAAGGATGGTTTGGCTATGGGTTCTCCGTTGTCACCGTTTCTTGCAGAAATTTTTATGGATTGGTATGAAAATAAGTTTATAGTTAACAATAGTAAGATAAAATATTATTTTAGATATGTAGATGATGTTATCTTGTGTTGGACAGGCTCAGTGAGACGGTTTCATGTTTTTGTCAACAAAATTAATACCAAGCATGCCAAAATTAAATTCAAAATTGAAGAAGAAGTTAATAATAGCATAAATTTTTTGGATTTAACTATATCAAGATTAGATAAATTTCATGATTTTGCTGTATACCGGAAACCTACCCATACAGATGTCACAATACCGGTTGATTCTTTCCACCCATGGCAACATAAATTAGCGGCTTATAAGTCTATGATACATAGACTGGTAACTTTACCGCTTAACAATTACAATTATAATAAAGAATTTAATACCATTGTTCAAATTGCCAGATCTAATGGGTACAGTCCTCAATTAATTTATAATCTGGTCAATAAAAAGGAAAACATTTTGGTTAAACAAATGTTATACCCTAAAGTTGATCAGATTCAAAAACCATACACTGGTAGTTTGACATATTATGGAGGTTTTTCAGAAAAATTATCTAAATTATTAAAAAAAGAAGACATATTTGTGGCGTTTAGGACTTATAATTCATTACAAAAGTTAATTAACACAAAACAAAAGTTGGAACTTAAAAAGAAATCAGGTGTATACCAGTTGAAGTGTGATGAATGTGATGCTTGTTACATTGGACAAACTGGTCGCAGTTTTAATGTTCGATACAAGGAACATATATCAGCTTTTAGAAATGGTAATCCTAATAAATCCAACTTTGCCGAACATTTACTCCAGGCGGGCCACTCCCTGGCAGATAATAATGAGTTAAGAGTTCTACATGTTGCAGATAAAGGCATCCGTCTGTCTATTTTAGAAAAACTAGAAATTATGAAAGCAAAATTTTCAGGTATTAATTTGGTAAATAATCAAATAGATTTTGTAAACACTAGCCCAGTTTTGGCTGCAATCTGTCAATGTCAAAGTCAATAGGATCGGACAAAGGTAATGACTTTGTCGTACAGCCTTGATATGGTCTTTTTTTATATATATTTAATATTATTATAAATTTATTTTTCTTCTAATAATTTAACAATTAATAACTAATGTATATTTTTAATATTTATTTATCTATAATAATTTTACATTTCTAAACTAATATGTAGGTATTAACATTTATTTTTTTATGTTGATTGAGGGTATAAAAATGATTTGCAATACATTGGTTTTAGTTGTTAGTTAGTTGGTTCGGTAGATAGAACTAACATGGAAAACTAATCCTGATGATGCCACGGGTGTTGGCGAAACATATGTCGATTAAAATTTTAATTGGTTTTCGGATTAGCAGCTATGTATTTATGGTTGCATGCTAGGTGCTTGGATCTGGCTTCTCGTTGCGACTGTAGTGTCTTGTGTTCGTGATCATGAGTAGGCAGATCCGAGGGTCAGCGGAGGGTATAGGGCCCGGTGGTGGGCGATCCCTCAATAGAGATTTAAACTTCCGAATAGTGACGCCTGATACAATTCAATATTTAACGAAGTGTAGCATCACTAAACAGGCAAAATTATACATCAGACTAACAGAAGCTCAACGTATTGCAAAACAAAACGTGTGGTTTAACCAACAATGTAAGTACCACAAAGTTATTCCTAATTATATAAATGTTCGCTCTAATGTTGACAATAGACAGGCAAAATTTGCTATAGAACAAGCTCAAAAGTTATGGTTATTTCAAGAAATTAAGTATTGGTTTTCCGTTAGAGATAATTTAAAAACACATCTTAAAATTTTGCATATGGAACTTTCATTTAGACTTCATCCGGTGGAATTTGACCTTTTAGATAAAAAGGCAAGAGATTTGGCCTATTTTAAGGGTCAGCAGAGATTTGATACACAGTCACACAAATTAAAACTTTTGATATCTAAAAAATATGGAGAGAACCACACTAATAATACTCCGCCTATTAAGAAAGACACACACAAGTTTTATAAAAGAGTTGAGAATCTCTCTGACACAAATTTTACAGAACAGGAAATGAGTTTGTTGACAAAAGGTTTGAAATTCTGTCCACCAAAAAATATTAACAATAAATCTTTGGAAGTTTTGGCAGTGGACACAGAAATAACCTTAGTTAGGAATAAAGTAGATACCACTGTCAAAAACGTTCTAGCTCATGAAATGAAGGAATTACATAAGGAAATTAATAACTCTAGTAATCTTAACAAAACTTCATTTTCATATTACTCAAAAATATATAAGTCTGTACAACTCAAGTTAGATCAAAACAACCTTTTAATTAGTAAAGCAGACAAAGGCAATACATTAGTTATTATGAAACAGGATATGTATCATGAAAAGGTAATGGAAATCTTAAATACAAATGAATTTCAAACATTGCCCTTTGATCCTACAAATAAATTCAATGCAGAATTGAAGAAATGTATTGCCAATTCAGAATATATTTTTCCCAAAAAATGCCCCCATTTAATTGAACGCGTAATTTCAATGAATCCTGTCACACCAATGTTATACGGTTTACCAAAATTACATAAAATTAATATTCCTGTTAGACCTGTAGTTTCCTATATTGGAGCGCCTGCATATAAATTGGCAACGTTTTTAAATAACTATATAAAGGAAAAAATTCAATTCACACCTAAGTATAGTGTTAAAAATAGTTTAGATTTAATAGAAAAAATTAAATATATAGAATTGCCTACAAATTCAAAATTATTTTCATTAGATGTAGAAAGTTTGTTTACAAATGTTCCTTATAAAGATTGTTTAGACATAATTAAGACTTGGTGTGATAAAGTCAATTTACATCCAACGGAGGTTGATAACATTATTGGACTGACTAGACTTTGTATGAACCAAAATTATTTTTGTTATCGGAACACCTATTATTTACAGAAGGATGGTTTGGCTATGGGTTCTCCGTTGTCACCGTTTCTTGCAGAAATTTTTATGGATTGGTATGAAAATAAGTTTATAGTTAACAATAGTAAGATAAAATATTATTTTAGATATGTAGATGATGTTATCTTGTGTTGGACAGGCTCAGTGAGACGGTTTCATGTTTTTGTCAACAAAATTAATACCAAGCATGCCAAAATTAAATTCAAAATTGAAGAAGAAGTTAATAATAGCATAAATTTTTTGGATTTAACTATATCAAGATTAGATAAATTTCATGATTTTGCTGTATACCGGAAACCTACCCATACAGATGTCACAATACCGGTTGATTCTTTCCACCCATGGCAACATAAATTAGCGGCTTATAAGTCTATGATACATAGACTGGTAACTTTACCGCTTAACAATTACAATTATAATAAAGAATTTAATACCATTGTTCAAATTGCCAGATCTAATGGGTACAGTCCTCAATTAATTTATAATCTGGTCAATAAAAAGGAAAACATTTTGGTTAAACAAATGTTATACCCTAAAGTTGATCAGATTCAAAAACCATACACTGGTAGTTTGACATATTATGGAGGTTTTTCAGAAAAATTATCTAAATTATTAAAAAAAGAAGACATATTTGTGGCGTTTAGGACTTATAATTCATTACAAAAGTTAATTAACACAAAACAAAAGTTGGAACTTAAAAAGAAATCAGGTGTATACCAGTTGAAGTGTGATGAATGTGATGCTTGTTACATTGGACAAACTGGTCGCAGTTTTAATGTTCGATACAAGGAACATATATCAGCTTTTAGAAATGGTAATCCTAATAAATCCAACTTTGCCGAACATTTACTCCAGGCGGGCCACTCCCTGGCAGATAATAATGAGTTAAGAGTTCTACATGTTGCAGATAAAGGCATCCGTCTGTCTATTTTAGAAAAACTAGAAATTATGAAAGCAAAATTTTCAGGTATTAATTTGGTAAATAATCAAATAGATTTTGTAAACACTAGCCCAGTTTTGGCTGCAATCTGTCAATGTCAAAGTCAATAGGATCGGACAAAGGTAATGACTTTGTCGTACAGCCTTGATATGGTCTTTTTTTATATATATTTAATATTATTATAAATTTATTTTTCTTCTAATAATTTAACAATTAATAACTAATGTATATTTTTAATATTTATTTATCTATAATAATTTTACATTTCTAAACTAATATGTAGGTATTAACATTTATTTTTTTATGTTGATTGAGGGTATAAAAATGATTTGCAATACATTGGTTTTAGTTGTTAGTTAGTTGGTTCGGTAGATAGAACTAACATGGAAAACTAATCCTGATGATGCCACGGGTGTTGGCGAAACATATGTCGATTAAAATTTTAATTGGTTTTCGGATTAGCAGCTATGTATTTATGGTTGCATGCTAGGTGCTTGGATCTGGCTTCTCGTTGCGACTGTAGTGTCTTGTGTTCGTGATCATGAGTAGGCAGATCCGAGGGTCAGCGGAGGGTATAGGGCCCGGTGGTGGGCGATCCCTCAATAGAGATTTAAACTTCCGAATAGTGACGCCTGATACAATTCAATATCTTAATTTTGTCTTCGCTCTTACTTCTCATTCAACTTATTCGTCAACCGACCTTGATGTCTTTTTCATATATAAATACTTTTTATATTTGACTTCTGAAGAATGTTCTCAATAGGTTGTCTACTCAATTTCCTCAAATAATCCCTAGACTCAGTAGAGTACAAATTAAATCTCATTTTGTTAATTCTATGTGGGATTAACTTTACTCACGCTCTTTTACTATTAAATAGGTACTTTAGATCCTATCGGACGTAATAAATATCGTGGCAGAGTAATTTTATTACTAACCAAATTGTTGCTAATGTACCTGCAGTAAACGCAAAACTGTTGCAGTTTCCCAAACCTGCTAGTTTATACGTTTATAAATGCTATTAATATTCTGACTGCGTGTTATTTTTATCGAGCATAACTCACAAATAAATAAAAATATATGTCATAAATACATAATATTTTTTTCATTATGTACCACATTCGCGTAGACTCGATAGCTACTCGTACACAGTTCGTAGTAAAACTACGAACCGGACTACGAAACATTTATTAAGTGCTACGATCGGCGCATGCACATAGAGAGCGCTACGCGTGCTACGGGCATTTTTTAAGAACTGAAAGATTATAAAGGAGATTTCTCAGCCACGTTTAGCATAGTGGGGTCAGATGTAAATGATCACTAACCAGTTGCTAGCTCATCGCCTCTTACTTTAACACTTATAATAAACCCAAAGTACAGAGGGTGCATGTTTGCGTAAATAAAAGAAACAAGTTTTAGTAGATTCAGTACCTATAATGATTTTGAGAACGTTTGTTCAGAGGTTTCGCTAAATATCATAGCAGGAAATGTTTAAATAATACGATACAACTAGACACGTAAAAACTAACTAAGCACTTAAAAACTTCAATAAACTTTTCCATACCTAAACGTCTATTAATTACAAAAGTGCTTACTTAATTTTGTTATTCCACCGTATTGTCATGACAACGCCACCTTTACTAGTCCAACTGTGTTTTCTCTACCAATATTTACAATTTTGCATACGACCTTGTAGCCAAAAACACAGAACATACAAAGTTGGGACACCGACGGAATGTACACTCAGCAATAGGTGTAGTTATACTATGCCAAAAGATAAAATAAAGACCTTGTCACACTGGCTGGATAGCTGTGTCTTGCGATTCGGTCAAAGCTAACATAGAGTAAAATCATGCAGTAAATTGCAGATCAGCGAAAAGAGGTGCAGCTGATGTTTTCTTGTGAAGTCATAGGACACAAAAAGGTGAAACGTATCTTGCAAAAGCCTGCGGGTGTCTACGGAGGGAGGCACCCGTATTACGTATTTTCACGTAACAATCTGAGCAATCGTTAGCTTTCACGTTTTTGTGTCTTAATGCTGATGCAGGACTTCACAAGAAAACATCAGCTGCCTCTCTTTCCGTGCAGGTCGTGAGAGTCGACTAGAAGGAACTCGGCAATTCTCTTGAAGACCTTTTAAATGAGGCAGGATATGAAGTCAAGAGTAAACGTGTTAAGATTATTAAAAATATGTACCTAAGTATATATAGGAGTATATACCTTGCTTACAATTTCGTACCTGTACATATTTCTAGTAGAGCCAAATAACGTTCGGTTTGAATATTGCACGAACAACAAAGAACTATAAATTTTCATGAATTGTGAGCACAATATATGTTGGTTAATTTCCCTGGAGATGTTTGCGTTATTATTTTGTTTTGTTACTCTTCTCTTATGTTTTATTTAGCTAGTTTTATAGAAATTAAATTTCTTTTTAAAATGATTCGTCGATGATGATGATGAGCCGTCACTGGATTTCAATTACTTATTTAAAGAATAACAAAATAATACTGAGTACGTTTGAGCCGTAGGTAGGTTAAGGCTCTAGAACGTGCCAAAGAAATATACATACTTACTTACATGCATACAAACAAACACTCGAAAAACATATACAACACTTCTTCTGCTGGCGCAGTCGGGTAAAAGATAAGATAAGATACACATAAGATACCTATAAGTGGATGAATTTATCTCTCTCCCATACTATTACCATTTTAACACTGACCTTTACATAAGTCCTCTGGCCTGAGTTATTATTATTACCCTTTATTGCAGGTGTTACCTCATTATTTGTTCATGCTTCGATTGGCGGAGCGATGGTAGGCTTTTTGCCATTTCATGTTTTGTGTAGAGGACAAAAAGACGTTTTCTAGGAATATTCGCGAATAACATTTCTACCTACGTAAGAAGCTAAGTTCAAGTTTAAAGGTTGAGTCATGTAGATAATTAACAGGTAATAAGTAATTATAAGGTTACGTTACGTACCTAAATACAGTGAGTGCAAATTAAAATGTATGTGTCAAAAGTGCTTTCCGTATTATCTAAAGGTGGGTATCTAACGCTTCTGCAAATTCCTATTGTGTTGCTATATGTTCCTTTTGTCCAATGTATCCTGTCACGCAAAGGTAAAGCTAGAAGATGGGGTAAAGCTTGGTTTTTATAGTAGGTACGAGTGAGCTCGGATGACTTCTCGTATCGTACTTATAAACATCTAATCCGAGAGGACGTCATTCGTATCCAAACCCTAGCGTCCGAGAAGTCATCCGAGCTCACTCATAGGTACTGTGAAAACCCGGTTTAAGGTAACAGTGAACACTAACTATACCTACCCCGTCTTCAAGTACCTATTACGGCCGTAACACACCAAACACTAATACTTATAGGCCGCCCTACGGCTAAACCGCCGTATGACTAAAGGAAACCAATGGAAGAGACCGCACTGGCGGTATTTTTCCCGCGACTGATTTTAAAACCACGTTTTGTTACATGGCCATCGGGTAAAAACCGCGAAAAATTTGAGGTCCATTCGGCCAAGCTGTGGAACTCCCTGCCTGAATCCCTGTTCCCCGTGAACTATAATCTTGCGGTTTTTAAGTCGAGAGTGAACCGGTTTCTTTTAGGCAAGCGCGCTCCATCTTAGATTGCAACGGCATCAGGCGCGTTGTGGTCAAGCGTAAGCCTATCTATACTAATATTATAAAGCTGAAGAGTTTGTTTGTTTGTTTGTTTGTTTGTTTGTTTGTTTGATTGAACGCGCTAATCTCCGGAACTACTGGGTCGAATTAAAAAATTCTTTTTGTGTTGGATAGTCCATTTATCGAGGAAGGCTTTAGGCTATATATCATCACAGTGCGACCAATAGGGACGAAGAATAAGAGGAAAATGTGGAAAAAACGGGGAAAATTATTCAACTTTGGAGACTTCCGTTGCGTGCGCTGCGTAAACGGTTCAAGTTATCCAAAAAATATGTATGAAAGAATAAAATGACGTAGAAATGATATGAAAGAAAAAAATTGAAGGTCTAGACTGCCTGATGCAGAACCCTTAGCAGCCCAGCTAAACTTTGAGAGATATGAAAATACCGTCTTAGGAAAAGTTGCTCAGCATGATAAGCACTTTCTAATAACGTAATAAAATTGAAGGTCTAGATAACCTGATGCAGAACCCTTAACAACCCAGCTAAATTTTGAGAGATATGAAAATACCGTCTTAGGAAAAGTTATTCAACATGATAAGCACTTTCTAATTTATACTATTGACTCATTATAACCTGTATATCAATATTTAATAGCTGTTGCCCGCGGCTCCGCTCGCGTGGATATCGCTTATTTCGTGGAAGGGTTATGAAAAACAGATAGTAGCCGATTCTTAGACCTACTGAATCCTACTAATATTATAAACGCGAAAGTTTGTGAGTATGGATGAATGGATAGATGTTTGTTACTTGCACGTAAAAACAGCTGGAGCGATTTTAATAAAAATTGACAGGCTACTTTTTATGTAGGCTATACCTATTTTATACTTTTTATAAAGATAAAAGTTTGTTTTTTTCTGCAGTCCACGCGGACGAAGTCGCGGGCGTCCACTATAATATATAAAAAAGGATGGATAGGAGAAGAAAAGGAAAGGAGGAAGAACCAGTGTCACGTAAGGTGTCAACGGAAAAAGCTGTAGTGCGACCTTACTAACATACATACAAAAATCATATAGAAGGACCACCTACCACTACACCGCCCATACATTATATATTCTTAGTGTAAATTGTATAAGACGCTGCCCGTACCCGTTACCAACCTAGAGAAACCTTACAAGTTACCTACCCATAATAAGATTGCGTTAACTTATTCGAAAGGACGAGGGTGAAGGCCACCTACACGAATTGGATTCTTCGCAAAACCGAAATGTCTTTGCCATTACTAGTAGAGCGTTGCCTAAAATAGTTAATAATAGGTAAATACAAGAATTAATATTTAATTATTCTCCATGATTTGGATAACAACGTGCATCATAGTGGTTTTAGTGTTGATTTTTGTGCGTCAAATGTGTAAAGTAAAGGGATCTAACTATTCTGAGGTAGGTGTTTTGTACTTGCACCTTTTTAAGCTCGAGTGTTTATAGAAAAGTTTAGAGATGTAAAGTATTAGCCAACAAGATTAAGTATTGCTGCCTTAAAAGCGACGGTAGGCTCAACCCTTACCTACCTACTCCTATAGAAACTGTGTAACTTTTATAACAGCGATAAATTATGATCGGCCAATGAACTCTAATTTTAATTCGAAAAGTTAGTCCCTTGATAAACATCGATGGTTCTAAGTTCATTGTCCCAGATAAACTTTATGGCTTGTATTAACGTGGTGGTTATAAGGGCAAAAGGATTTTAATTTTATGACTGGGAGGGATCAGCCAAAAGAAAATACAATAAAAAAGTTTTTTTTTGATAAGATGGAATATTTTTAGAAAAAGTTTAATACCAATAGCATAGCATAAAAGTATAGATAGGGGAAATCATAATTAAGAAACAATCTAACTAAGGAGAGCTTTTTAGGTAAGTTCCTATAATCTTAACAATAGCTCGGTAAAATCTAAATACCAAGTCGAGGTAAAGTAGGTACTTATACAATAATGTCGAAAATCGGAAACATCGAAGACATCACCTATGCTATGTTGCACGCACACAGTATATGAGTTAGGTTACCTATTATACCTAAGTTGGTATTTGCCTTTTACCACGGATACCTACCAACCAACACTACCAAGGTAACTTGCGTGTTGAAAACACTTTTCAAAATGATGGACGTAGGTACGTGCGATTCCATGTGCTAAATGCTTTGTATTAATTAAAGTTTTTTAGGGCGTGCGACAGTGATTGTACGTAATTAAACTCATGGTAGTCTAAATTGAATCGCTGAAGTGTAGCCTACTGCACAGTTATAAGTGTAGTGAACCTATATTGAATTCGTTCAACAGTAGGTATATCATAGTTTTAATTACAAAAAAACAAGAGCTGAAATAAGAGCTGAAAGTAGGTACATATGTAAATACTTTCTACAATAATTACTATATAAGTCTGTGTTATGTTAACGTTTTGTGATAACGACTGGTGATAGTTCCAACTCATAAGTCACGGTAGTTCTATAACAAATGACTGTAATTAACATAATCTAGATTTACTTTAATAGCGAGGTTTTAAACAGTTTGCCCCGCATAGTTTTACGTTTTGAACTAACCCAGTATTTGAAATGCACATGCACAATGCGGCGGGGTTGCCGACGTCATCTACTTTGCAGTAATATTTTCGCTGCTAATGCGCTAGCACGGATCGTGTGAAGGAACGTCAGGATATAGAAAAGAAAATGCCGTTTTGTACATGTTGTGTACGTTATTACGTTTGTGTAAGCAAAGACCGAAGTGATGTATTAAAATTGTTTATTTTTTTGGACACTTAGCGATATAGTTTTAATAAATGGTGAGTGACTACAGTTTCCATATGTGTTCTGTGTTCGAGAGTTTGCGATTATAAATTTGTTTGGCCGAAAATAATTTTAAAAATAACGGTTTGGACTCCTTTTTTCTCTGTCCGAGATCCATTTAGTTTAGAGCGTAGAAAGTGAAGTTCAGTTAGACTATTTTGGCTTAACATTAATAATTTATGAATTTCATCGCCGACTAAAAAAAAGTGTAGTGTAGAGTTTCTTTAATCAAAATTGTGTTAGTTTTATATTTATACTAGTTCTCTATGTAGTCTGTGATATTTATGCATGTATTTGTTTTGTTAATTTTGCTTGTCTTTCTAAACGCTTTCTAAAGTTTATTTATGGTCAGTTTCATCTTACTTACTTTACTAACGATTCGGTAATCACTGGACAAAGAACCAATGAATATAAATTACAATGTATGTAATAGAACTGTGATTCATCTGCCTTTCTGTTGTTCAATTATAATGCTTTATGAGCATTTGTTAGTATAAATTGTACGGCGCTGAGGGCAGTGGTTCACAATGAAATTATTAAATCTGTATTCGCCGGTCTTAATAAAACAAGGATTAAAGAATATAAAAGTAAGTTTGATACATACTTTTAAACTAGTCTGAAGTCATCTTCTGTATCTACCTAACTACTAAAGTACTTTTACAAACCAAAAAAATGTTCGAATGTAGGTATAGTACAGTTTAAATGTGATGTGAAGATACAACATAATTATATTATTATATTACAATTAATTAATTACATTATTATTGGCCGCGTGGTGCCGGCAGAGTAGAGTTCGTACCACCCCATGTCTGCTCGTGGGTATCGTACGAGGCGATTAAGGGTTCCCGGGAGGTGGGCAGCAGCGCCTCCCGTGTTGACAACATAGTCCAAAATACAAACTGCGGTCACCAACCCACCTGCCCAGCATGGTGACTGTGGGCAAATACCCCTCATGGCAGTCTTGTGGCGTGCCCTGGGTGAGGCCTACGTCCAGCAGTGGACTGCAATAGGCTGATGATGATGATGACATTATTATACGCTATTATTATAATTATATTATTACTCACTAATGCCTATAGTTATTGAAGATAAATTTTCATTACAACCACAGTTTCTTTGTGGCCCGGGCCACAAACTACTAAAATACTATAGATACTATCCCATAAAGTAGCCTTATAGAACCTGACTGTTTCAGGTTGGGGCATAACTTACTAAGTTTTCCTTTCATTGCTTTTTTTGAGACACCATTTCTCCATACATCATTTTATGTAGATGTAAACCTGTGATTAAAGAAAGAGGTCTATTGTCTGTGTATTTAGGTATATATGAAATTTGTATTGTTTCAGACTGTGCTTGAGACAGGGAGTGTGGGGAACGCATCATCGTCCGATGAAGAACTGGAGCAGTGGGAACAGATATTCATGATGAGGGACGAGAATGGCAATAGTTATAATGACAAGTCAGTATTTTTCAAATTATTTTATTCCAAGACTTTATTATACTTTTATACCAGAAAGATCCTAATGTACATTATTTTTTCCTTTATCTGTCTAAGCAAACTCTAACCTTAAATACAAGACTGTTCACTACAACACAGTGGACTAGCATTATGCTATCTCTACTCCATGCTTACACTTTTATATTTCTCCACATTAAGGGAAAGCTGTACTCATAGTAACTAAAGCACAGTGCCGGATTTAGAGGTCAACAAATTCATCATAATTATGCGTGCTGGAATCCTCAGGGCAACAATTTTATCTAAATGTTGTTTTTTTCCAAAGTTTCTATTGTGGGGGTCGCTAATTTTGAGGAGGCTGTGGGGCCCCTAAATCTGGCCCTGATAAGCACCAAGGTTATTTTCAGTATTTGGTAGGTCTGAGTAATATAATAACTTGGAAATTTCCTTCTGAGTATGAGGATATGCTTTTATAAACTTTTGTAATAATGGAATGTAACATTTACACTTTACATAACATTTACATTAATCATTTACATCGACGGCCGATTGGTGTAGTAGGAAGTGACCCTGCCTGCGGCGCCATAGGTCCTGGGTTCGAATCCCGGTAGGTGCAAACATTGATATGATGAATATTGAAGTTTGTTTTCGAGTCATGGATGTTTCTATACTTATCTATGTATTTATATACCGTTGCTTAGTACCCACGACACAAGACCTTAGGGATCTTAATGTGGGACTAGGTTAATGTGTTGTGTAGTGTGTGAATATTTATATATATTTTTATACTAAACATAAGTGGTAATAATTAATCCAGTGCCTTTGCTCCTAGAAGAAAGAAACGCAGCATTTGGTGTCGACCATCTTGCATACCAGTGTCAATAGTGATCCTGTTGATTGTGCTGGTTGTGTTGGTGCCCCTGCTGGATCAGCCCAATGTTGCCACACTGGCTACACAGAGCACCCCTGTCGCTAGACATTGCTCAGATGAGTGTAGGTGAGACCTATGACCTAAGTTTAAGGTTACACTAACTACACTAATATATTAACAGTACAGACTTTTATAGTTATTAATTATGTATTATAAATATTATTAATAAAATGAAAAAAAAAATTACCCGAGTGAGATTTGAACTCACGACCTCTCGCAAACTGTGCTTTTGCTCTAACCAACCGAGCTATCGGGTCAATTAACTCGGATGACGAATTTTACCATCTATTTTACATTACGTTTTTGGCAACGTTATTTTTTCATCCCAATCAAAGCTGAATCCCTTAATTATGTACTTTGAAACTAAGAAAACTTTTGGTGACTACTTCAACTATATTGCTAAGTTAAGTCATTTGTATACTAGGCCTCATTTGAAACAAGTAACATAATCCTAAATTGAATTTTATCCATGAACTCGCACATTCTATCTTGCTTTTTTGACTTTAAAAGAAAGATATTTGGTCTGATAGATAGTAAAATTAATAAAGTGCAGGTGGGGCTAGTTATGGATCCGACTTTACTACATTCATTTCAAGTGTAAAATATTCAATTACATTCACAAAGTTCTAGATTAGGTACCACATATACTTTAGTAAGTACCTACATAAATATTTTTGCTTCAGGTTATCTCTAGTAGAAAGTATACCCGAGGGTCACATGTACCCTCCAAACGAGACACACATATCCACAAAAAATGTGTGGTTAGATTTAATAGATGAAGCTCAAGAAACTATAGAAATCGCATCCTTATACTGGACGCTTAGGTATAATGAAGACTACACATATAATTCCTCTATAGAGGTAAGTAGGTTAAACTTAGGTATTCCTAGTTTTTTAATTATTAATCACACTTCAATCATCACTTTAACCATGAGAAGGTGCGATCTGCATCCAGCAGATGGGTACCAGAGACCGAAATTGAAAACTGATGAAATTGAAAATTTACTTTAGCTTGGTGCATCTTGTCCAATAGATTGATGTTGAGTTTGTCGCTTGATGGATCTGCTTTAATCTTGCAGGACTGGCAACACATATAGGATTATACCTACCTAGAATGCATCTATAGGACCTGACATACCACAGAGAACTAATATCTTATTCCTATGATAATTCTTAACTTAAATATTATACTGATTAAACAGTCTCATTAGCCTTATTTCAACTTATAATTTGTTTATTTTGTTGCCTAATGTTTTTTTATTTCTAGGGAGAACAAGTATTCCAAGCTTTATTAGCTGCAGGGTCAAAAAGAAAGATACAATTGAAAATTGCTCAAAATTGGCCCTCAAAAGCATTCCCTAATGTAGATACTGAATATTTAGTTAAGAAAAAAGCTGCACAGGTAAGAAATGTTCAGCTAGCTAAGAGCTTTACAGTAAGATCTCTGCCTCCCGATTCTGATAATTTTTTCAGCTGAAACGTAGTAGTCGCCAGCATGGGAGAATAAAAATCCACAATTAGAATGGCATAGAGGCAGAGTCAAGCATTCTTTCATAACCATTTTAGCAATGTCTCACTCAGCTGGAAAATTTACTGAAATTGGGGGCCAGATGATTTTTAACCACACTATAACTTGAATATACAATAAATGATGATATTTGTTATAGGTGAGAAGCCTGAACTTTTCCAAGTTATTTGGAGCTGGAGTACTCCACACCAAGTTTTGGATTGTGGACAAAACTCACTTTTACATTGGCAGTGCCAATATGGACTGGCGGTCTCTTACGCAGGTGAATATAATAACGTTCAACTTCAGACTACCACCGCCCCCTGATTTCGTAAAAGCAATAGCAAAGCCGAAGCAGCGCCATTGCGATAATCTCGAGTGTGTGCGTGCGCGCAACGAGCGCTCGGCGTCCTCCCGCGCCCCGCACCTCGCCCAAGCACACACACACACACACACACATTCTCAATTATCGCGATCGCGCGGCTTCGGCTTTGCTTTTACATAATCAGGGGGCCGGTCACGATGGCAAATCTCAACAGAGATTAACCCACTAAGCAGTGCATATTGTAGTGCACAAGTGTGTAGTTAAGACGTGGACCTTCCAGTCGGAAGTCGTACCTACCTACTTAAGCTCGATCCCGGTCACGGATTTTCTATAATTGTCACTTAGCTATACCCGAGGGTTGGCGCCAGACAGCCGGCCGTAAAACAATCGCCACATCTTTGGTAATATGAGTTTCGAAAAAAAAAACATTATGAGATAAGGACAGTAAGATGAAGATAAGTTTAACTGACCAGTACCTAAGTCAATTCTAGTAAATTACTAGAGTAGCCCAGCTATCAACGCAACGTGAAAAGTATATTTGTATAATCCGCTTTTTTCTTGCAGGTAAAAGAAATGGGCATCGTCGCGTATAACTGTTCCTGTCTAGCCACTGATTTGGGGAAAATATTTGATGTAAGTTAAATTTATTATTTATCACCCGTCTATGATTCGGAAATAGACATAGTAATAATGATATTCATTATATTATTATTATTATTATCAACGGTTTCAAGGGAAGTTTGTATGAAAGTCCTGCGCCCGTACTATGAATTTGGTGAGAGCGAGACTACTCACTTTTGAACGTCAAAGTCACAGAGCTTATAACAACTAGACAAAGTAAGTGTATGTACTTTGCCTATAAAAACTGAGTTGGGTATTAGAATAGACGAGTGTTCTCAAGCTAAGACTGAATGAATTTGCCGTGAAAGAAGTGCTTTGCAATCCCTTTTTACACGTAAAGTACGTACACTTACATGTCTAGTCAGTTAATGTGAGCCATCTCGCTCTCACCAAGTTCATTCTACGGGCGGGAAAGCGAATTTACTCGGGGATTTCGCTCGGACGAAGTCGTGAACGTCTAAATAACTAATGGTGGGTACCTAATATTTTTTGTGGGTTCTTCATAACAATATTCTGTCTACTATACCCATTATAGTTTACTAGTAAATTACGGTGAATGATATACACTAGAAATGCATGCAATTAGCGAGCATCGCTAAAAATAAAACATGTCGCGTGTTGTGATGTCCCTGGCTGGCAGCAGTTGACAGTAAAACTGTTATGTGCAATTTAATTACGTATGTAAAAAAGTTCAAGGATGATGCACGATGTATTCATTCTCGTTCAGTACATATGTAGGTATAACTATTTTTATCATATGTATTACTCGTAGTTTAGTTATTTTTTAAGGACAGTAAAGTTAGCTATCAGAATATTTAAATCTGTCCTTATAAAAAGTAGTAGGTAGGTACTTTATTCGAATTTGCAAAATTAATTTGTTTTCCATACAAACAATGAAGGCTACTCGTAAGTGTTATTTGATTCAGAAGTATTTTATTTCGCTGACGCATTAAATAATGAGGTCAGTGAAAAGTAAATACCGACTTGCTAGTAAAATATAGGCAGATACATGATCCCATGTACCTAAATGATCTTAGATTTCCTAATCAATGATCCTAGTTCTCCGCTGTAAATGACCAGAGTTCCTAGCCCCTTATGAGGTGCACGGAAGGAGATGCAGCTGACGTTGGATTTACTAATATTCATCAGCCAGCTGCATCTCCTCCCGCTCCCTTCATTCACATCTGTTCCAGCTATGCTAAACGTGACTATGCGATCTCCTTTATGATCTTACAGTTCTGGATAGCATATTTCGTGGACCCTAACGGTATCGCCTGAGTTGACCCTAACGGAATGCCGGAGTTCCATAGTCGACTCTTACGAAATGCACTGAAGGAGATGCAGCTGATGTATTCTAGTGAAGCCTCGCATCAGCACAGGACTCGTGATCTCTATTATAGCAATAATAGTACCTAAACGTATCTATATTCGGCCACTTCGTGTGTAAGGAACAAGCAAGTTAAATTGCATCCTCAAATAGGTCAAGTGGATCTCGGGGAAGCTATTGAGAAGTTTGAAGCTGACACTGACTAGTACAGCAATTGTAGCGCGACTTGTTCTTTGTTACGTTACGTCTCTTTTCTATTTCAATATACATTTTCACTGGAAAAAAGGAATGCGACTTGTTCTTTGTTACGTCTATTTTCTATTTAAAATATATTTTCGTTGAAAGAAAGGAAATTGCAAATACACGGTGAAGGTCGTAAACTCGTAACCTTGGGCTGACTTATCGCCAAATAACTGGCGAATTTCCTCGGAATCCATTACTCGAATGTTTCTTTTGGTGTAACGTCTTACTTAATTAACATAACGCGAACGTGTACGAGTTAGTACGCGAATGTTCAGAAATAATGTGGCAGTTACGTTATGGAAATTAGGTTTAGTTAATTCGTATACGTTTCTTTAGTTGGAATTTGGAATAGAACAAGCATGCAATGTGCGTTAGTTTATTTACATTATGAGGCATTTTAGGCTAGACTGGGCGAGCGAATGTTCGTGTGACGGAAAGCTAAGGTTCCATTGCCGACTGTAACGCGACGTGCACGGAAAGAGATGTACATAGCTGATGTGTTCTATCTGGTAAATCCCCGCATCAACACATCGCTGCTTTGTTTCGATAGTGACACAAAACCAAATATGTCGAAATTGAGTTAATAACACCATTCAACACAAAATAGCCTGTTCTATATGGTTAGTAAGACTCAAATTTCTATTCGCAAAATTGACGACGTGGCGACACCTGTGACACTATCTGACTGGTTGAATTTTCCTCGCCTCGCCTTTTTTAAATCGCTCTCCTGAAAAAAGTATGTTTTTCGATTATGTCACTATCGAAACAAAGCAGCGACATGACTTATTTATTACCCGACTGCGCCAGAAGGAGAGTTATGTTTTTCGAGCGCATGTATATTTCTTTGGCACTCTCTAGCTAGAGCCTAAGCGGCATGTCGCATTTGACCTTAGAGGTATCATTAGATTCGTCTTACAGCCAATTTCAATAACCGATCTCGAGTTTTTTTTGCATATTTCTGATTAAATGTTATTTTTTTTTATTTGAGTTAAAAAAAACGAGTTTCTTTATAACTTCTAGTTTTGAAATTGGCCGTTAGTCGTGGAGTTACAACCTGGGTCAAAATATTTTGTTGAAGGTTGTTACGTTTATTTTCCTCTCGCTGTGTGTGTACAATAAAGAATATCATGGGACATATAATATAATTACCTGGTTATAGGTGTATTGGAGTATGGGCGCGTCGGACGCCGTAGTTCCTGACAGTTGGCCTCCGGAGCTCAGCACGGACATCAACATGCAGCATCCAATCAACATGTCTACCGCGACGCAGAACTACGGCGCTTTTATTACCGTGAGTAGTTTATGAGGATCTAAGGCCCACAGGGCTATACGTACCTAATTTGTAATAGAAAAGACGAAGTAAAAATGGAGAGTGTGTTCCCGCGCTCCGCACCTCGCCCCGCGCATTCTCAATTTTCACTTTTGCATTAATATCGCTCTGCTTCTGCAAGTTATGTGCTTATGCAAGTGGGGCGATTCTTCTGTATACAGGTGTGTGTGTGTGTATAATTTTTGTATGTTTGTACAAAAACGACGTGCATAGCCGCATTAGCTATCACTGACGTATTTATTAAGGTCTCATATCAGCAATATCATACATGCAAATTCTGTGGTTAACACACTAAATATTTAAAAGTGTTTTTCAACGGCTGCAATCCAATTCAACTTTATAGTATCTTTTGTATTCGTTTTTACTTCCTACCCCCGTTTCATAAACTTTTAAAAGGCAAGGCGACTCAGTGAAATGGCCAAGATTTACGGCAAAACATTAAAGTTTTATGCAGGCTGCGCTTAAAACTTTTTATTGAGCTGTATTGCGGCGGCAAATGGTTGATTTTTAGAAGAGAGATTTAGATTTAGAGAGGTTAAAGAGACAAAGATGCTTGCTAATATTGGCGATTTAAGTTATAAAAAAGTCGATTACAGCAAAACTATTTAGTGAACGCGGTATAAGTTATGTTTAGTAGAAATATTTAATTTCATAATGTGCGTAACATTTGTAATTTTTCGGGATTTGTACATCCACAGTACCTACACACCACACATGCACACTTTTTCAGTCCACTGCTGGACGTAGACCTAGGGGGGTTTTTGCACGCTGGGCAGGCGAGTTGGTGACATCAGTGTTATTTTCGGACTATCTGTCAACACGGGAGACTTCGCTGCCCCTTGTTATGCACAGTGATTAGACTTAATTTTGACCCTTTTTATTTTACCCATTTATATCTATGTCTATGTCTGAACTTAACCCATTTCCCATTGCCCTTGGCGGCCGCTACAGGAAACTGGCATTTATCGAAAGCGATTCAAGCCACTTCCTCTCTATTGAGGTTATCGCTGGGCGGGGCTTTAAAGCGCTGGTTTTGCTATCCATTAGCTAGTTTAATGTATTTTTATAAAACAGCGACCCGCCCAGGCCCTAGCTTGGCTAGACGATGATTATTGAGATTTTTTTTTCTGTGGGGTGGTGAAAAGGGAAGCGCTTCCGGCCCTACCGGGCCACTAGTCGTTGTTTGGCCCATGTATATATTCCAATCATTGTGAGAAACTTCGATATCGCGTTTTAGGATTTTGCATTCGATTGTGGTTCTCTCCTGCATCCGATAGATGGCTCCGCTATATATCTTATTTTCTATGCAAATTAAAACAGTCGAAGGAATTTTGATATGCGTATGCGGAGCTTTACTACAATACATCAGCCGCATCTCCTTCCTGCATGTCGGTAGACTCAACTACGGAATTTAGGGGTGTACTCTCAAGCGATGAACTAGCAACTTGTCACTGACCCCGCTTTGTTAAACGTGGCTATAGGATCTCCTCCGTTCTTTAGTTCTACCCCATTCATGGAGACATACATACATATAATCACGCCTTTATCCCTTACGTGGTAGGCAGAGCACCAAGGGCCGATAGGACCACATGGTGCCACTTCTGACCAATTTTGAGGGTATAGTTGAGATGTACAAGTTCGGTTAGTAGTGAGTGACAGGTGGTCAGCCCATCGTCTACAAAACACCAAGACACTCTTGTCCCTCTACTGACTTGTACAGTATGCCCAGGAAGAGAAGCAGCTGTAGTATTATACGTTTTTTTTTACTCCTAGAGCAGCATAGAAGATGTATAAGGACATTTCCCTAAATAAAGTCCCAATGAATAACTTTGAGTAGAATGAAAATTCAGTTTTTTTAAAACGTACAAACAGCAAAGTTGGAGCGTGACACCAACGTTGGGTACATTGGTGTCATCGCGCGCC